>OX276376.1:6486200-8914068 GCA_946251855.1 Alsophila aescularia | reverse complement strand
AGTACGTTCAGATACTTGTTTAAAATATTTATTCCATCCAGTCCTCCTGGTAATTCAGGATATAAGCCATCCTAGTACCAAACCTCATCAAAATCGGTTCAGCCGTTTGAGTGTGGAGTTACGAATGATGATGATGATGAAAAGTTTACATGTGCCAATCCAGCATATAAGCTATCCTAGTATCTGTCTTCATCCAAATCAGTTCAGCCGTTTGAGCATAAAGGAGTAAGAACTGCGATGACGAAAAGTATTACATGTGCTAATCCAACAGATAAGCTATCCTAGTATCTGATTTCATCCAAATCAGTTCAGACGTTTGAGCGTAAAGGAGTAAGAACTGCGAGGATGCTGAAAAGTATTATATGTGCTAATCCAGCATATAAGCTTTCCTAATACCTAATTTCATCCAAATCTGTTCAGCTGTTTGAGCGTAAAGGAGTAAAATAAAAATGGTGATGACGATGATGATGAAAATCATTCCATGTGCCAATCTAGTATATAGCTATCCCAGTACTTAATTTCATAGCAAATCAGGTTAGCCGTCCGAACGTAAAGGAGTAAAAAATATACCTACATACTTCCGCCTTTACAATGTTAAACAGTGTAATCACTCAATAATCACCAGCATTCTTCAATACACAAAACCCGCTAGTGGCGACCATCATCTGATAAAGAAGAAAGAGTTCCCTAAAGTATTTATCTAGACTTCAACTTAATGCCCATTTTAAGGTTTAGAAATCACTCGAAGATTTCTATTTATCTAGTGTTTATATAGTCAATTTTCTATGAAATTTGCCGTTGAACATAAATGTCTTACTTAAACCGGTGAATTATTTTTATGGTTATTTTATGATATAACTAGCCGCCCCCACGTCTTCACCCGCGAGTGGCAAATTTCATCAGTTAAAGTGTTTCCTAAAATATTTATCTAGACTTCAAATTAATGCTCCATTTTAAAGTTTCAGAAATCAATCGAAGATTTCTATTTATCTAGCGTTTGCGTAGCCAATGGTATATGAAATTTGCAGCTGAAATTGTCTTACTTAAACCGGTGAATTCATTTTTATGGTAATTTTGTGATATAACTAGCCGCACCCACGTCTTCACCCGCGTGTGTCAAATTTCATCAGTTAAAAGAGTTCCCTAAAATATTTATCTAGACTTCAAATTAATGTTCCATTTTAAAGTTTCAGAAATCATCGAAGATTTCTATTTATCTAGCGTTTGCGTAGCCAATGGTATATGAAATTTGCAGCTGAAATTGTCTTACTTAAACCGGTGAATTCATTTTTATGGTAATTTTATGATATAACTAGCCGTACCCACGTCTTCACCCGCGTGTGTCAAATTTCATCAGTTAAAAGAGTTCCCTAAAATATTTATCTAGACTTCAAATTAATGTTCCATTTTAAAGTTTCAGAAATCATCGAAGATTTCTATTTATCTAGCGTTTGCGTAGCCAATGGTATATGAAATTTGCAGCTGAAATTGTCTTACTTAAACCGGTGAATTCATTTTTATGGTAATTTTATGATATAACTAGCCGTACCCACGTCTTCACCCGCGTGTGTCAAATTTCATCAGTTAAAAGAGTTCCCTAAAATATTTATCTAGACTTCAAATTAATGCTCCATTTTAAAGGTTCAGAAATCAATCGAAGATTTCTATTTATCTAGCGTTTGCGTAGCCAATGGTATATGAAATTTGCAGCTGAAAATAAATTTCTTACTTAAACCGATGAATTCATTTTTATGGTAATTTTATGATATAACTAGCCGCACCCACGTCTTCACCCTAGCGGATGATGATGAAAAGGGGTTTCATTCCAGGGCATAAGCCACCTTAAATTCAAACCTCAACCAAATCCGTTCAGTTGTTTGATCATACATCTAGTCATGAAGTACATCGCGTACCATACCCAAACTAGGTACAAAGTACTTTACTAAAGAATGGAAGCAATATTCATATAAAAGGATTACCACTATTAGCGTGTTGCCTACCGTCCACGACTGACTGCACATGCGGCGAGCGAAAGATCCGATTACGGAGAGTACTGTCTCGCTCACTCGATATACCTAGTTACCGCGCTACAATCTCACGATCTATGATTTCATGTGGACCAAGTTGGTAGGTACCTAAGACTAGGTACCGTCCACCGCCAAAGCACACATGATCCCTGCACCTGTCCCAGTGTCTTCCACTCGATGCGCGAACAAACATACAGACAGACAGACAAAATTCCCAAAGGTTATATTTCCGTTCAACAGCCATTCCAAGCACCACAGACCAATCCTTCCCAAACTACACTGTACAGAGACCCCCCGACACTCACGGCTCCATTATAAGTATTGATTAATATGATAGAATAATTATATCTCCGTGCGCACTGCTTACGTATTTTTTTTTCTATGTCGATCGTCCCTCGCATCGCTGCACAGAATAAATAATAGTACAAGATAGAACGTAGCCGATTATCTCTTTAAATGCTTTACGTTCACTACCACAATTATCGTATGTTCTCTGCTTGTTAGCTACTACCTTACCGCGTGCGCACGCGCAGTATGTGCGCAATGAGGCATGTTGGCGATATATCGTCACCGACTAGACAAAACATAACACAAAATTCTCTTTACGAGGGCTACGTCCCTCCAGCATGCCGGACGGAGCGGGCGCCGCACACCGAACATAAACACTACCCTAATTCATTAAAACAAACCCCAAGTAACCCTTTTCGAATCAGAAATAATTTTAGTATGCATCTCATCCTGTTAGTGCACTATTTCGCTGAAACTCCAAGTATCTTCCAAGAGCGCCGCTCGGTGACTCTCCGGGCCCAGGCCGCCCCAATCACTTTAGGTACACTACGATTTTATTGAACTCCGGAGCCGATCGGCGCACGCACAACCACTCACTTATAGTGTTTCTTCTTGACTGGCCTCTCGACACGTCTTAATTTCTCAAGGTCTCGCAACGACTGCCTCGGACGCCCGGCCTCGCTTAACTGTTACGTACGTGTCTCGCGGAGACGCTCCGCACGCGACCTATCCTTGGAACGATTCCGCACTGACTGCCCTTGCATCGAGCGGAGTGCAAGATCCCATTCCCGGGAGTACTCTCTCGCTCCCCCCGTTTTTTCCATGCGCATGATTCAACGGACTACGTTCGT
Organism: Alsophila aescularia; assembly: GCA_946251855.1. NCBI lineage: Eukaryota > Metazoa > Arthropoda > Insecta > Lepidoptera > Geometridae > Alsophila > Alsophila aescularia. The sequence continues at coordinate 8,910,902 of OX276376.1, read as the reverse complement.
TGTTCCCCCACCCCTGGGCTGCAATGCTATAACGCCGAGCCAAAACTTTCCACTCAAAATACTAAATAATTCCAGTACCCACGAATTCTATGATTAGTATATCAATGCAATGTTCACGTTAAGGAAGGGTTAAACACATTGATGACCGAATTATGGTTAGGTACATTCACCCCCCAAAATTATAAAAAGTTTATCTGGTTAGAATTTTGAAAAGATAACATAATTTGGATTCTATTCTTTATTAACAAAGGAAGAAGAGAAAAGCAAAAAAATTTTTTTTTTTTTTTTTTTTTTGGCCGCCCAGCACCCCTCCAACCATATTTATTTCAAACTATCATTCATTCTTTATGTATATATATATTTATTATTTATATAGTATTGATTAGTTCTTTGGAAAATGTGATTGAGCCAATACCCTTTCCTCCATTTGTTAATTATAATACTACTAAAAATTTTGGCTCCTACAATATGTCGCACCCAGTAGAAATGTAACAATACGCAATATATTGTAATTTGCTTTGATCCCAAATCTACTTGCCAATTTGAAACTAAAAAGCAAAAATTATTTCACCGGACTGTTACTAACTTTAAGATTTCATTGAATAAAAACACTAACATTGAAACTGAAAGTTATTCGAATAACTAAACCCTAAAATTCAAAATTAATAACATTTTTTTTTCAAGAAAACAAAAATAGACATACATACGAAATCCCCCATATATCAAAATAGCTACATGATATTACAAAGTACAACGCAATGCTCTAATATCTTGCTTACTTTTAGCTCTTTTAAGTCAAATTCTTTCCATTAAGCATAATTATTTTTATTTGTCACTTCCTTTTAAGCGTAACCGCAGACTAACTTAAGTTTTTTTTCTAATATTTACAACTTTTAGATGATGAATATAATTAGTTGTCTCTTGTTGTTGATATGGAATTAGTAATGTTTTTTTTTTTGTACATTAACGACTAAAATTATCTAATGTTCCAATATATATATTTTTTAATTTCCTTTTATGTGTTCTTACCAAAACCTTCAATAATTCAGTTCAACATGATTGCTTATTTTCTAACTAGCAACCTTCCACGGTCACACCCCCGCGAACATAATATAAATTAATGATGATAGCAAAAAGAACCCCATTTCCAGGACCCAAAGCGTTCACACCCTGATCTCATCAGCTGTTCCAGCGCTGAGCGGCAGTTTAACTCTTCGTACATAACTACATACATACATACCTACATACATACATAGGCATAATTCTATATCTTTATTAGATTTACTAGCTCAGCGCACCTACGCCCAACGGTTTCACTCATGTTTTTGTTGTTGTTGTTTTATTTCTATCAGTTCCCTATATAGCTTACAGCACCCAAAAACAATACATCAAAAAAAGAACCCCTAACTTTAGCTTACTTTATGATAATAACGTCCTATATTATTATTTTTACTAACAAATCTCTTTTTTTTCTGTTATTTCTCTAAAAGTGATCCATTACATACATTACAATCCATTACTAACTGAACAACACCACCAATATTGTATGTTTATGTATAACTAACTAAAACTTCCTTAATTCTAGAACATAAACACATGTAGACCTACGTCATTTAATATCTCAAACCTAACTCACTAACACCCCCATATTTCTAGAACTTGAGCGTCCCTCTCCGAACTATAAACAAACATACCAACTCACGTTCCACAACTTTTAAACTAAAGCAAACCCAAGATCTAAAGTATTTATTTCAAACTTCACTCCCTAACACCCCCATATTTCTAAAACTCAAACATCTGAACTCACTAAAATGCCCAAACGACTCTAGCCCGCGACGCGTACGTGCATGTGCGCAATGCCAAATATATCGAATTCTTGTAATATCTTAAACCTTTTTCACTAACACCCCCACAATTTTAAGACTCAACACTTCTCACTGTGATCTGTATACTCTCAATCTCAAAACGTACTTTATCAAAACATTTTATAATAAATAGTTTTTCCCAGAACTAGTCTCGACAACTCTTTCCATTTCACGAACACCAAATTGTAGGCTATTAAAGCCTACTTTCAGGATAACTGTAATATCCTGGTCACGGCTTCACCATATTGTAACTAACCTCTCTCCCTCTAAAAAAATAGATCGCTTGGCCAATTGATCGTCTATACTACGTTGTGAATATAAGTAACCCGGAACTTTTAGAGTGCGTGACTGTACTGGGAAGGAATGAAAATTAATATGAAAGTACAAATACAGATATTACAATAGATATGTTAACTTAGCATCTGAGATTTGGTTTTTAACATAGTGTCAACAAGAGCGTGTTCTTAGATAATATAAATGTGTTATTATAATATTCAAATAATTACTGAAGTCATATCGTTCGCATCTCTTCATACAGCACATCATAAAATATAAAACAGGAAATCAGAAGACTTATTGTTTACTTATTATTTAATTGTGAGATGGTGTTTGTTTGTTCTGCCTGATATTCTCCGACAATATGATCGGAGACCTTAAGGCATAACATGTTTATTCTCATTTTATTTTAGAGTTTGGCTATGTAAAACCACTCATATGATAGTAGAACTTTCATCGTCTACTAAACGGAGTGGTATGAGGATGGAGTAGCGTAGGTATATTTTATGTGTATAGCAAAGCAAACCATTCAGTCTAACATAACTGGAGTTAGTTCAGGTTGACTTAGTTGAACATAATCGGTCTATGCCGTAACTTGTCTTTTACTGACTATGTCAGTTAGTTTTATTTAAATAAAGTCTGGATTATACCAGTAAATGGTTTTAGTTGTCATTAGGAATAAATCCCTTTAGTTTTTCGGCCTTGCCGTAATTCGTAGTTGAGACTAAAGCTTCTGATATTCAATATGTTTCCTTAAAATATTTAAGGGTTTTATCTGGACTATGCCAGTGTGAATTATTTAGTATTCAGGAATAATCCTCAGTAAATTAATTATGAAATTATTACACTTTTGTAAGTACATTTCCATAATAATTGCTATTAATTCAAGGTTGTACCTTAATTAAAGATTTCGTAATCGATCAACAGTAAGCATGTCAATCCATCACTAGTGCCTGACAGAGCCAGAATTTACACGATAAGGGTCCCTTTGTTCAGCTTATAGCCTTCATCTTTTTTCGGAACATAAGATATTCTATCAGTGCTGGGTGCCAAAACAACAAAGTGAAAATTAACATCCCTTCCATATATTTCAACCAAGAAACCTATTACTTAGTTCGTGATTGACTATATAAATATAATTAAAGATTTCGTAATCGATCAACAGTAAGCATGTCAATCCATCACTAGTGCCTGACAGAGCCAGAATTTACACGATAAGGGTCCCTTTGTTCAGCTTATAGCCTTCATCTTTTTTCGGAACATAAGATATTCTATCAGTGCTGGGTGCCAAAACAACAAAGTGAAAATTAACATCCCTTCCATATATTTCAACCAAGAAACCTACTAATTAGTTCGTGGTTGATTATATAAATATAACAGTTCTGCTAGACTGAAATAGTATTAAAATTCACCCTTAAGGCGTAATTCATCTTTAATCTTACATAAAGAAATTGGTTTGAAGGGTAGGAATATGACAGTTAGGAGGAAGCAATCGGAGTCAACCTCCGCTATCACCGTTTACTAATCAAGCCATAATTTATCTGTATTTGATATTTATGTTTGAAGGTTGAGTCAGTAAGCAAAGATCTGTTGGCCGAACAGAACAATACTCCACTTACTCATTGTATTGTGTGCGTAAGGGTATCTCCTCTTTGTGAAGTCCTTTTGATAGCAGCAGATATTATTTACAAGTCAGCAATGCATAGGAAAGATCACGTATATAGTAAAGGTTGTGAGGCTTTAAAATCGCATCTATCTCCATACAATATCACTCACTTGGTAATAATTCATACAGTATGTAAATGAATAAGCTATCACTCAATTAGTATATAATGTAAAACAAAAGTTCGTTATTTTTCTATTCTATGAGGATAAGGGTATGTTATACTTATTTCTAACGCTGTTGTATTTAGTGGTCATTCACCTGCGCCAACCAAGGGAAAGGGGGATCCTGCTTCTTCAGAAACTGAAAGCCGTTCCGAGACCTAACAAATGAATGATCATTAAATAAACGATTCCGCCTTATTAGCTCTAAAACCCTCCACCAATATATTCTAAGATCAGGAAATCTCGTGCCGTTATCTAAAGGGAACATAATAATAAGATATAATGTGCAAAGTTAATAACTGGCATTGAAATTCAGGTAGCTGTAAATAAACATTATTATCATCCCTAATAACACTTCTCCAATCCATAATACAATCAGGAAATCTCGTACCATCATTAACTGAAAGTGACATGATATAAAATAATATGCAAGATTACTATTTATAGTAAAAGTCAGGTAGCTGTAAATAAACATCATTATAATTTTCTAATATCTCTCCACCAATACATGATACAATCAGGAAATCTCGTACCATCGTTAACTGAGAAAAACCCTGTATATATAAAAGTGAACCTTGATTTCAAAATTGTTCTTTAATTTCGATTAAACATACTAATTACATCAAACTAGATACCTTTAGTCCGTATTTTAGGTAAATTCCGACTAGAGATCAGTTATAATCGGCAAATTTGAGACTAGGTGCACCTGTTCCTAGTACGTTCAGATACTTGTTTAAAATATTTATTCCATCCAGTCCTCCTGGTAATTCAGGATATAAGCCATCCTAGTACCAAACCTCATCAAAATCGGTTCAGCCGTTTGAGTGTGGAGTTACGAATGATGATGATGATGAAAAGTTTACATGTGCCAATCCAGCATATAAGCTATCCTAGTATCTGTCTTCATCCAAATCAGTTCAGCCGTTTGAGCATAAAGGAGTAAGAACTGCGATGACGAAAAGTATTACATGTGCTAATCCAACAGATAAGCTATCCTAGTATCTGATTTCATCCAAATCAGTTCAGACGTTTGAGCGTAAAGGAGTAAGAACTGCGAGGATGCTGAAAAGTATTATATGTGCTAATCCAGCATATAAGCTTTCCTAATACCTAATTTCATCCAAATCTGTTCAGCTGTTTGAGCGTAAAGGAGTAAAATAAAAATGGTGATGACGATGATGATGAAAATCATTCCATGTGCCAATCTAGTATATAGCTATCCCAGTACTTAATTTCATAGCAAATCAGGTTAGCCGTCCGAACGTAAAGGAGTAAAAAATATACCTACATACTTCCGCCTTTACAATGTTAAACAGTGTAATCACTCAATAATCACCAGCATTCTTCAATACACAAAACCCGCTAGTGGCGACCATCATCTGATAAAGAAGAAAGAGTTCCCTAAAGTATTTATCTAGACTTCAACTTAATGCCCATTTTAAGGTTTAGAAATCACTCGAAGATTTCTATTTATCTAGTGTTTATATAGTCAATTTTCTATTAAATTTGCCGTTGAACATAAATGTCTTACTTAAACCGGTGAATTATTTTTATGGTTATTTTATGATATAACTAGCCGCCCCCACGTCTTCACCCGCGAGTGGCAAATTTCATCAGTTAAAGTGTTTCCTAAAATATTTATCTAGACTTCAAATTAATGCTCCATTTTAAAGTTTCAGAAATCAATCGAAGATTTCTATTTATCTAGCGTTTGCGTAGCCAATGGTATATGAAATTTGCAGCTGAAATTGTCTTACTTAAACCGGTGAATTCATTTTTATGGTAATTTTGTGATATAACTAGCCGCACCCACGTCTTCACCCGCGTGTGTCAAATTTCATCAGTTAAAAGAGTTCCCTAAAATATTTATCTAGACTTCAAATTAATGTTCCATTTTAAAGTTTCAGAAATCATCGAAGATTTCTATTTATCTAGCGTTTGCGTAGCCAATGGTATATGAAATTTGCAGCTGAAATTGTCTTACTTAAACCGGTGAATTCATTTTTATGGTAATTTTATGATATAACTAGCCGTACCCACGTCTTCACCCGCGTGTGTCAAATTTCATCAGTTAAAAGAGTTCCCTAAAATATTTATCTAGACTTCAAATTAATGTTCCATTTTAAAGTTTCAGAAATCATCGAAGATTTCTATTTATCTAGCGTTTGCGTAGCCAATGGTATATGAAATTTGCAGCTGAAATTGTCTTACTTAAACCGGTGAATTCATTTTTATGGTAATTTTATGATATAACTAGCCGTACCCACGTCTTCACCCGCGTGTGTCAAATTTCATCAGTTAAAAGAGTTCCCTAAAATATTTATCTAGACTTCAAATTAATGCTCCATTTTAAAGGTTCAGAAATCAATCGAAGATTTCTATTTATCTAGCGTTTGCGTAGCCAATGGTATATGAAATTTGCAGCTGAAAATAAATTTCTTACTTAAACCGATGAATTCATTTTTATGGTAATTTTATGATATAACTAGCCGCACCCACGTCTTCACCCTAGCGGATGATGATGAAAAGGGGTTTCATTCCAGGGCATAAGCCACCTTAAATTCAAACCTCAACCAAATCCGTTCAGTTGTTTGATCATACATCTAGTCATGAAGTACATCGCGTACCATACCCAAACTAGGTACAAAGTACTTTACTAAAGAATGGAAGCAATATTCATATAAAAGGATTACCACTATTAGCGTGTTGCCTACCGTCCACGACTGACTGCACATGCGGCGAGCGAAAGATCCGATTACGGAGAGTACTGTCTCGCTCACTCGATATACCTAGTTACCGCGCTACAATCTCACGATCTATGATTTCATGTGGACCAAGTTGGTAGGTACCTAAGACTAGGTACCGTCCACCGCCAAAGCACACATGATCCCTGCACCTGTCCCAGTGTCTTCCACTCGATGCGCGAACAAACATACAGACAGACAGACAAAATTCCCAAAGGTTATATTTCCGTTCAACAGCCATTCCAAGCACCACAGACCAATCCTTCCCAAACTACACTGTACAGAGACCCCCCGACACTCACGGCTCCATTATAAGTATTGATTAATATGATAGAATAATTATATCTCCGTGCGCACTGCTTACGTATTTTTTTTTCTATGTCGATCGTCCCTCGCATCGCTGCACAGAATAAATAATAGTACAAGATAGAACGTAGCCGATTATCTCTTTAAATGCTTTACGTTCACTACCACAATTATCGTATGTTCTCTGCTTGTTAGCTACTACCTTACCGCGTGCGCACGCGCAGTATGTGCGCAATGAGGCATGTTGGCGATATATCGTCACCGACTAGACAAAACATAACACAAAATTCTCTTTACGAGGGCTACGTCCCTCCAGCATGCCGGACGGAGCGGGCGCCGCACACCGAACATAAACACTACCCTAATTCATTAAAACAAACCCCAAGTAACCCTTTTCGAATCAGAAATAATTTTAGTATGCATCTCATCCTGTTAGTGCACTATTTCGCTGAAACTCCAAGTATCTTCCAAGAGCGCCGCTCGGTGACTCTCCGGGCCCAGGCCGCCCCAATCACTTTAGGTACACTACGATTTTATTGAACTCCGGAGCCGATCGGCGCACGCACAACCACTCACTTATAGTGTTTCTTCTTGACTGGCCTCTCGACACGTCTTAATTTCTCAAGGTCTCGCAACGACTGCCTCGGACGCCCGGCCTCGCTTAACTGTTACGTACGTGTCTCGCGGAGACGCTCCGCACGCGACCTATCCTTGGAACGATTCCGCACTGACTGCCCTTGCATCGAGCGGAGTGCAAGATCCCATTCCCGGGAGTACTCTCTCGCTCCCCCCGTTTTTTCCATGCGCATGATTCAACGGACTACGTTCGTTGTTCCCCCACCCCTGGGCTGCAATGCTATAACGCCGAGCCAAAACTTTCCACTCAAAATACTAAATAATTCCAGTACCCACGAATTCTATGATTAGTATATCAATGCAATGTTCACGTTAAGGAAGGGTTAAACACATTGATGACCGAATTATGGTTAGGTACATTCACCCCCCAAAATTATAAAAAGTTTATCTGGTTAGAATTTTGAAAAGATAACATAATTTGGATTCTATTCTTTATTAACAAAGGAAGAAGAGAAAAGCAAAAAAATTTTTTTTTTTTTTTTTTTTTTTTTTTGGCCGCCCAGCACCCCTCCAACCATATTTATTTCAAACTATCATTCATTCTTTATGTATATATATATTTATTATTTATATAGTATTGATTAGTTCTTTGGAAAATGTGATTGAGCCAATACCCTTTCCTCCATTTGTTAATTATAATACTACTAAAAATTTTGGCTCCTACAATATGTCGCACCCAGTAGAAATGTAACAATACGCAATATATTGTAATTTGCTTTGATCCCAAATCTACTTGCCAATTTGAAACTTAAAAGCAAAAATTATTTCACCGGACTGTTACTAACTTTAAGATTTCATTGAATAAAAACACTAACATTGAAACTGAAAGTTATTCGAATAACTAAACCCTAAAATTCAAAATTAATAACATTTTTTTTTCAAGAAAACAAAAATAGACATACATACGAAATCCCCCATATATCAAAATAGCTACATGATATTACAAAGTACAACGCAATGCTCTAATATCTTGCTTACTTTTAGCTCTTTTAAGTCAAATTCTTTCCATTAAGCATAATTATTTTTATTTGTCACTTCCTTTTAAGCGTAACCGCAGACTAACTTAAGTTTTTTTTCTAATATTTACAACTTTTAGATGATGAATATAATTAGTTGTCTCTTGTTGTTGATATGGAATTAGTAATGTTTTTTTTTTTGTACATTAACGACTAAAATTATCTAATGTTCCAATATATATATTTTTTAATTTCCTTTTATGTGTTCTTACCAAAACCTTCAATAATTCAGTTCAACATGATTGCTTATTTTCTAACTAGCAACCTTCCACGGTCACACCCCCGCGAACATAATATAAATTAATGATGATAGCAAAAAGAACCCCATTTCCAGGACCCAAAGCGTTCACACCCTGATCTCATCAGCTGTTCCAGCGCTGAGCGGCAGTTTAACTCTTCGTACATAACTACATACATACATACCTACATACATACATAGGCATAATTCTATATCTTTATTAGATTTACTAGCTCAGCGCACCTACGCCCAACGGTTTCACTCATGTTTTTGTTGTTGTTGTTTTATTTCTATCAGTTCCCTATATAGCTTACAGCACCCAAAAACAATACATCAAAAAAAGAACCCCTAACTTTAGCTTACTTTATGATAATAACGTCCTATATTATTATTTTTACTAACAAATCTCTTTTTTTTCTGTTATTTCTCTAAAAGTGATCCATTACATACATTACAATCCATTACTAACTGAACAACACCACCAATATTGTATGTTTATGTATAACTAACTAAAACTTCCTTAATTCTAGAACATAAACACATGTAGACCTACGTCATTTAATATCTCAAACCTAACTCACTAACACCCCCATATTTCTAGAACTTGAGCGTCTCTCTCCGAACTATAAACAAACATACCAACTCACGTTCCACAACTTTTAAACTAAAGCAAACCCAAGATCTAAAGTATTTATTTCAAACTTCACTCCCTAACACCCCCATATTTCTAAAACTCAAACATCTGAACTCACTAAAATGCCCAAACGACTCTAGCCCGCGACGCGTACGTGCATGTGCGCAATGCCAAATATATCGAATTCTTGTAATATCTTAAACCTTTTTCACTAACACCCCCACAATTTTAAGACTCAACACTTCTCACTGTGATCTGTATACTCTCAATCTCAAAACGTACTTTATCAAAACATTTTATAATAAATAGTTTTTCCCAGAACTAGTCTCGACAACTCTTTCCATTTCACGAACACCAAATTGTAGGCTATTAAAGCCTACTTTCAGGATAACTGTAATATCCTGGTCACGGCTTCACCATATTGTAACTAACCTCTCTCCCTCTAAAAAAATAGATCGCTTGGCCAATTGATCGTCTATACTACGTTGTGAATATAAGTAACCCGGAACTTTTAGAGTGCGTGACTGTACTGGGAAGGAATGAAAATTAATATGAAAGTACAAATACAGATATTACAATAGATATGTTAACTTAGCATCTGAGATTTGGTTATTAACATAGTGTCAACAAGAGCGTGTTCTTAGATAATATAAATGTGTTATTATAATATTCAAATAATTACTGAAGTCATATCGTTCGCATCTCTTCATACAGCACATCATAAAATATAAAACAGGAAATCAGAAGACTTATTGTTTACTTATTATTTAATTGTGAGATGGTGTTTGTTTGTTCTGCCTGATATTCTCCGACAATATGATCGGAGACCTTAAGGCATAACATGTTTATTCTCATTTTATTTTAGAGTTTGGCTATGTAAAACCACTCATATGATAGTAGAACTTTCATCGTCTACTAAACGGAGTGGTATGAGGATGGAGTAGCGTAGGTATATTTTATGTGTATAGCAAAGCAAACCATTCAGTCTAACATAACTGGAGTTAGTTCAGGTTGACTTAGTTGAACATAATCGGTCTATGCCGTAACTTGTCTTTTACTGACTATGTCAGTTAGTTTTATTTAAATAAAGTCTGGATTATACCAGTAAATGGTTTTAGTTGTCATTAGGAATAAATCCCTTTAGTTTTTCGGCCTTGCCGTAATTCGTAGTTGAGACTAAAGCTTCTGATATTCAATATGTTTCCTTAAAATATTTAAGGGTTTTATCTGGACTATGCCAGTGTGAATTATTTAGTATTCAGGAATAATCCTCAGTAAATTAATTATGAAATTATTACACTTTTGTAAGTACATTTCCATAATAATTGCTATTAATTCAAGGTTGTACCTTAATTAAAGATTTCGTAATCGATCAACAGTAAGCATGTCAATCCATCACTAGTGCCTGACAGAGCCAGAATTTACACGATAAGGGTCCCTTTGTTCAGCTTATAGCCTTCATCTTTTTTCGGAACATAAGATATTCTATCAGTGCTGGGTGCCAAAACAACAAAGTGAAAATTAACATCCCTTCCATATATTTCAACCAAGAAACCTATTACTTAGTTCGTGATTGACTATATAAATATAATTAAAGATTTCGTAATCGATCAACAGTAAGCATGTCAATCCATCACTAGTGCCTGACAGAGCCAGAATTTACACGATAAGGGTCCCTTTGTTCAGCTTATAGCCTTCATCTTTTTTCGGAACATAAGATATTCTATCAGTGCTGGGTGCCAAAACAACAAAGTGAAAATTAACATCCCTTCCATATATTTCAACCAAGAAACCTACTAATTAGTTCGTGGTTGATTATATAAATATAACAGTTCTGCTAGACTGAAATAGTATTAAAATTCACCCTTAAGGCGTAATTCATCTTTAATCTTACATAAAGAAATTGGTTTGAAGGGTAGGAATATGACAGTTAGGAGGAAGCAATCGGAGTCAACCTCCGCTATCACCGTTTACTAATCAAGCCATAATTTATCTGTATTTGATATTTATGTTTGAAGGTTGAGTCAGTAAGCAAAGATCTGTTGGCCGAACAGAACAATACTCCACTTACTCATTGTATTGTGTGCGTAAGGGTATCTCCTCTTTGTGAAGTCCTTTTGATAGCAGCAGATATTATTTACAAGTCAGCAATGCATAGGAAAGATCACGTATATAGTAAAGGTTGTGAGGCTTTAAAATCGCATCTATCTCCATACAATATCACTCACTTGGTAATAATTCATACAGTATGTAAATGAATAAGCTATCACTCAATTAGTATATAATGTAAAACAAAAGTTCGTTATTTTTCTATTCTATGAGGATAAGGGTATGTTATACTTATTTCTAACGCTGTTGTATTTAGTGGTCATTCACCTGCGCCAACCAAGGGAAAGGGGGATCCTGCTTCTTCAGAAACTGAAAGCCGTTCCGAGACCTAACAAATGAATGATCATTAAATAAACGATTCCGCCTTATTAGCTCTAAAACCCTCCACCAATATATTCTAAGATCAGGAAATCTCGTGCCGTTATCTAAAGGGAACATAATAATAAGATATAATGTGCAAAGTTAATAACTGGCATTGAAATTCAGGTAGCTGTAAATAAACATTATTATCATCCCTAATAACACTTCTCCAATCCATAATACAATCAGGAAATCTCGTACCATCATTAACTGAAAGTGACATGATATAAAATAATATGCAAGATTACTATTTATAGTAAAAGTCAGGTAGCTGTAAATAAACATCATTATAATTTTCTAATATCTCTCCACCAATACATGATACAATCAGGAAATCTCGTACCATCGTTAACTGAGAAAAACCCTGTATATATAAAAGTGAACCTTGATTTCAAAATTGTTCTTTAATTTCGATTAAACATACTAATTACATCAAACTAGATACCTTTAGTCCGTATTTTAGGTAAATTCCGACTAGAGATCAGTTATAATCGGCAAATTTGAGACTAGGTGCACCTGTTCCTAGTACGTTCAGATACTTGTTTAAAATATTTATTCCATCCAGTCCTCCTGGTAATTCAGGATATAAGCCATCCTAGTACCAAACCTCATCAAAATCGGTTCAGCCGTTTGAGTGTGGAGTTACGAATGATGATGATGATGAAAAGTTTACATGTGCCAATCCAGCATATAAGCTATCCTAGTATCTGTCTTCATCCAAATCAGTTCAGCCGTTTGAGCATAAAGGAGTAAGAACTGCGATGACGAAAAGTATTACATGTGCTAATCCAACAGATAAGCTATCCTAGTATCTGATTTCATCCAAATCAGTTCAGACGTTTGAGCGTAAAGGAGTAAGAACTGCGAGGATGCTGAAAAGTATTATATGTGCTAATCCAGCATATAAGCTTTCCTAATACCTAATTTCATCCAAATCTGTTCAGCTGTTTGAGCGTAAAGGAGTAAAATAAAAATGGTGATGACGATGATGATGAAAATCATTCCATGTGCCAATCTAGTATATAGCTATCCCAGTACTTAATTTCATAGCAAATCAGGTTAGCCGTCCGAACGTAAAGGAGTAAAAAATATACCTACATACTTCCGCCTTTACAATGTTAAACAGTGTAATCACTCAATAATCACCAGCATTCTTCAATACACAAAACCCGCTAGTGGCGACCATCATCTGATAAAGAAGAAAGAGTTCCCTAAAGTATTTATCTAGACTTCAACTTAATGCCCATTTTAAGGTTTAGAAATCACTCGAAGATTTCTATTTATCTAGTGTTTATATAGTCAATTTTCTATGAAATTTGCCGTTGAACATAAATGTCTTACTTAAACCGGTGAATTATTTTTATGGTTATTTTATGATATAACTAGCCGCCCCCACGTCTTCACCCGCGAGTGGCAAATTTCATCAGTTAAAGTGTTTCCTAAAATATTTATCTAGACTTCAAATTAATGCTCCATTTTAAAGTTTCAGAAATCAATCGAAGATTTCTATTTATCTAGCGTTTGCGTAGCCAATGGTATATGAAATTTGCAGCTGAAATTGTCTTACTTAAACCGGTGAATTCATTTTTATGGTAATTTTGTGATATAACTAGCCGCACCCACGTCTTCACCCGCGTGTGTCAAATTTCATCAGTTAAAAGAGTTCCCTAAAATATTTATCTAGACTTCAAATTAATGTTCCATTTTAAAGTTTCAGAAATCATCGAAGATTTCTATTTATCTAGCGTTTGCGTAGCCAATGGTATATGAAATTTGCAGCTGAAATTGTCTTACTTAAACCGGTGAATTCATTTTTATGGTAATTTTATGATATAACTAGCCGTACCCACGTCTTCACCCGCGTGTGTCAAATTTCATCAGTTAAAAGAGTTCCCTAAAATATGTATCTAGACTTCAAATTAATGTTCCATTTTAAAGTTTCAGAAATCATCGAAGATTTCTATTTATCTAGCGTTTGCGTAGCCAATGGTATATGAAATTTGCAGCTGAAATTGTCTTACTTAAACCGGTGAATTCATTTTTATGGTAATTTTATGATATAACTAGCCGTACCCACGTCTTCACCCGCGTGTGTCAAATTTCATCAGTTAAAAGAGTTCCCTAAAATATTTATCTAGACTTCAAATTAATGCTCCATTTTAAAGGTTCAGAAATCAATCGAAGATTTCTATTTATCTAGCGTTTGCGTAGCCAATGGTATATGAAATTTGCAGCTGAAAATAAATTTCTTACTTAAACCGATGAATTCATTTTTATGGTAATTTTATGATATAACTAGCCGCACCCACGTCTTCACCCTAGCGGATGATGATGAAAAGGGGTTTCATTCCAGGGCATAAGCCACCTTAAATTCAAACCTCAACCAAATCCGTTCAGTTGTTTGATCATACATCTAGTCATGAAGTACATCGCGTACCATACCCAAACTAGGTACAAAGTACTTTACTAAAGAATGGAAGCAATATTCATATAAAAGGATTACCACTATTAGCGTGTTGCCTACCGTCCACGACTGACTGCACATGCGGCGAGCGAAAGATCCGATTACGGAGAGTACTGTCTCGCTCACTCGATATACCTAGTTACCGCGCTACAATCTCACGATCTATGATTTCATGTGGACCAAGTTGGTAGGTACCTAAGACTAGGTACCGTCCACCGCCAAAGCACACATGATCCCTGCACCTGTCCCAGTGTCTTCCACTCGATGCGCGAACAAACATACAGACAGACAGACAAAATTCCCAAAGGTTATATTTCCGTTCAACAGCCATTCCAAGCACCACAGACCAATCCTTCCCAAACTACACTGTACAGAGACCCCCCGACACTCACGGCTCCATTATAAGTATTGATTAATATGATAGAATAATTATATCTCCGTGCGCACTGCTTACGTATTTTTTTTTCTATGTCGATCGTCCCTCGCATCGCTGCACAGAATAAATAATAGTACAAGATAGAACGTAGCCGATTATCTCTTTAAATGCTTTACGTTCACTACCACAATTATCGTATGTTCTCTGCTTGTTAGCTACTACCTTACCGCGTGCGCACGCGCAGTATGTGCGCAATGAGGCATGTTGGCGATATATCGTCACCGACTAGACAAAACATAACACAAAATTCTCTTTACGAGGGCTACGTCCCTCCAGCATGCCGGACGGAGCGGGCGCCGCACACCGAACATAAACACTACCCTAATTCATTAAAACAAACCCCGAGTAACCCTTTTCGAATCAGAAATAATTTTAGTATGCATCTCATCCTGTTAGTGCACTATTTCGCTGAAACTCCAAGTATCTTCCAAGAGCGCCGCTCGGTGACTCTCCGGGCCCAGGCCGCCCCAATCACTTTAGGTACACTACGATTTTATTGAACTCCGGAGCCGATCGGCGCACGCACAACCACTCACTTATAGTGTTTCTTCTTGACTGGCCTCTCGACACGTCTTAATTTCTCAAGGTCTCGCAACGACTGCCTCGGACGCCCGGCCTCGCTTAACTGTTACGTACGTGTCTCGCGGAGACGCTCCGCACGCGACCTATCCTTGGAACGATTCCGCACTGACTGCCCTTGCATCGAGCGGAGTGCAAGATCCCATTCCCGGGAGTACTCTCTCGCTCCCCCCGTTTTTTCCATGCGCATGATTCAACGGACTACGTTCGTTGTTCCCCCACCCCTGGGCTGCAATGCTATAACGCCGAGCCAAAACTTTCCACTCAAAATACTAAATAATTCCAGTACCCACGAATTCTATGATTAGTATATCAATGCAATGTTCACGTTAAGGAAGGGTTAAACACATTGATGACCGAATTATGGTTAGGTACAATGCTTACCACAATCTATAATAATTATTAGGTATTAGGGAGTAATATATTGTTACTTGTTACGCTTTGGTCTGACGTTGAATGAGTGAGGCACTGCAATCACTACGAGACTACGGGAGTCATCTGGTAACGGCAGATTTTTTTGAACATTTTGTAACCCTAGTTAGTTTTTACTGTCAAAGTAAAAACTTGACTAGGGTCACAAAATGTTAATAAAATAGTAGAAATGGTGCAGATTTATAATTACGGTCCCAAAACAACATGACAGATCATCACGATGTCAGCCTTTAGAAATCTGCTGCTGAAAATAAGCCTCCCCCAAAAAGCCCCCTGACGAGCGATCTTGTGCCACCTTCATCAACCTACTTCCTGTGATGGGCACAATGTCGTCGGTCCATCGTGTGGGAGGGGGTCTCCCTACACTTCGCATGCTTGTTCGTGGTCGCCATTCGAGAACCTTTATTCCCCAGTGGTTGTCGGTTCTGCGAACTATATGGCCTGCCCATTGCCACTTCAACTTGCAAACTTCAAACTTCAACTGAGCTTGTGTATGAGACCAATAGTTAGACAGTCTTTTATTATTACTAGTACTAAATGTTACTTTGATTATTAATACTCGTAGTACATAAACCAAATGTTACTTGATTTATCTCTTGATAAAGCTAAAAAATAAGAATACGAAAGTCAATACATATTTTAATTACATTTCAGCCTTTTCTTTGCTTACACACACCAATAATAGTTTTTTTAAGGCCCAAATTAAAAAAAACTCGAAAAACTCGTAAAACTCGAAAAAATACGGTTTTTAAAATTAAAAACTCGAAAAACCCGGGTTTTTTAAACAACGCGAGTTTTGCATGCCCTACGTGGAACAGAAACATGGTAGTTTTGTTTTTCAAAAAAGGACATTCACAGTGGGGATGGTCCACAAATTTAAAGTCGCTCAGCGAGCTATGGAGAGAGCTATGCTCGAAGTTTCTCTAAAAGACAGAACCGAAATGAGGAGATCTAAGGTAACCGACATAGCTCAAAGAATTAGCAAGCTGAAGTGGCAATGGGCTGGTCACAGAACTCAAAGAATCAACAACTGTTAGGGTAATGAGTTTAAGAGTGGAGATTGCGTTTAGGCAAACGTAGTGTAGGGCGCCCGCTGGCCAGGTGGAGTGACGACTTGCGAAAGGTGATCGGTAGCGACTGGATGAGAAGGGCTGAAGATCGGGCTCAGTGGCATTCACAAGGAGAGGCCTACGTCCAGCAGTGGACGAATGCGGGCTGATGATGATGATAATGATGTTGATGATAGTGGACGAATGTGGACGAATGCGGGCTGATGATGATGATAATGTTGTTGATGATATGTTAGATAGATAATACCTTCTAATTCTGGTACTTACTGTTTCTTTATAAGTGATAGAAAACGAGTAAAACCATGGATATATGGTTTTAATACGATAAAATTTGTAGTACAATATTTACAATAAGATAGTTGACATTTAGTACAATCACCATAGATCTGTACACATACGAAAGAGTATTGTAGCAACACCACATTCACCCTTCCGTCAGAATATTATATCATCCTGTAGAAAGGCTGGAGTTCTTCTCTTTTTATTGTAGCGCTTCCGAGGTGCTGCAGTATCTGGTTCAACATTCTCAGCAGCTGGTAAGTTTTGAACCGAAAGAGAAGATATTTCTGCGTCACCCTCGGCATCCTCAAAGTAATCTCCAAATTCGGATGGACTCGCTAGCGGTGGAAGAGTAGTTAGTTGTCTATTTGATATAGTAGTTTCGCCGACATCCGGAAAATTCACATGAGAATTTGATGGATTAGCTTTTAGAAACTTTACTTCTTCCACCTCGGAATCGTAATTTGATCGTGTTTTATTGTTTCGCATTCTATTAGGGCCTGATTCCAAGAGCCCCGTTGATTGAGATTCTCCATTTGCTGTCCAACGTGGATGATTAAAAAATATTTCATGAGATGTAGTGTTAGTAGCCGTGTATAGTAATGAACGGATGGAGTGGAGAGCGGGTGATAAGACTTGCTCCCAGCAAGGTGTGTCAAGGTTTTTGGTTCTCAAGCAGAACTTCACTGCTTTCTAAAAGGTGTCATTAAGACGCTCTCCTTGTCCTTTTCCTTTTGGATTATATGGCGTAGTCCGATTACATGTTACCCCGTTCGATATCAAATAGCACCTTAATTCATTTGACAAAAGGGCAGTTCCAAGTTTTGAATGTATGTACTGTGGAGTACCATAAGTGAAGAATAAATCCTTTAAGCATTTTATAATGGAACCTGCAGATAGGTCTTCGCATGGGTAAGCAAAGGGGAATCTTGAATATTCATCTATAATTGTCAAGATGTAGCAATTATGAGTATTAGTAGACAAGGGTCCTTTAAAATCAATGTGGAGTCTCTCAAATGGTGCAGTTGCTTTTTTAAGAATTCGTTGTTTCTTAGAAAAACGTGGTTTTATTTCTGTACAAATACGACACTCTGGTGTCTTCTTGGCATGATCTACAGTGTAGGGTAGATGTTCAGATCGTACCCAATGTGACATAACGTTGCAAATCTTTAGCGGTTTTTCTGGACCTCCAAATTTTATTTCTAAAGATCAGTGGTTGCTTAAAATGTCGTGACCAACAATCACATCGGCACAAAGGTCTTTCAGGATAAATAGTCGCTTTTGATTGTAAGTATGCTCATTTTGCTTAATAGTTGCTTAGCAAAATCCATCTACACGTAAAGTCTGCTTCTTTGACGCCAATGTTACCATTTCTTTCCAAGGATGACGTTTCAGGCTTAGCAATTGCGCGAATTTTTTATCAATAAAACTCATTGAACTTCCGCTATCAATCAAAGCTTCGGCTTTAAAATTGTTGACAGAGATGGATACTATAGTTTTATGTAAACTAGCCAAGGAAGCTGCTGAAATTGCTGATAGCTGTCGATTATGATGGAAGTCTTGCTCCCTTGATTCTGCTATTGTGTTAATAGTCGGCTTAATTGATATATTTCCGCTTTTGCAAACTTTGGCAAAATTACCTTTATTTTCACAGTTTTGACAAGTAGCGTGGAAAGCTGGGCATTTTATCCTTTGGTGTACGTTCCCACCGCAGAAAAAACATCGCCTACGTGATGGAGTAGCAGCGAGATTGTGGCAGTTCTCTGCGTTACCTTCAATTTGATTTAATTCCATCACAGGGTAATGATGATTAGTATTAAAATCATTAGAATTCTTTTCAGACATTTCAAGTGACATGGCCTGATTAGACGACTCTTCTAAACTTATTTCTAGATTTTCAAGCAGCCTTTGTCGAATCTTTTGTGAATGTATTCCAGCAATGAATGCATCACGCACGTATTTTTCCTGTATTCTTTAGAATTGACTGACTTGAAGTTACACTCGAATGACAACCACTGTAGCGTGCGTAATAAATCTGCCACTGACTCTTCAGGTTTCTGCTTAGTTGAAGTTAGCAGGTCTAGATCTAGCGTGAATTTCATTTTTAGATTTCAGATAAATTTTATCTAACACGGACAAAGCTTTTGTGTATTCTTTTATATCTCTTATAAAAGAGCAAACATTTTGAGATATGTTATTGAGCAGTATCTTTAATTTGATACTAATAGATAACTTTGCCACCTCCGTTTCTTCAGCAAGATAGTTCTTGAACGTCTCCTTCCAGTGACGGTATTTTAGCTCTGCGGCCGGAGAACCCGGATCTACGTCGAATTTGTCTTAAATATAACAGTAGTATCTTAAAAACCTGGACCCATGGGCATTAATAAAAACGTAGCCATCATTAAATAAAAGCGTTAAATGTTACAATTATAAAATATAATGAAAGGAGTGGCTGAAAAGGAAAACATTTACATTATATTTTTATCGCCAATGAAGTCTTGTAGAGAATAGTAGCATTTTTTGATGAGATGTTTTTAAATTTGTTAAAAAATATAGATTTTTTCTATTCCTTTTAAATATTGAGGTATATGATTATATATTTTAATCAACATTAATACATCTTTTATGGTCGAAATACAAAAATTTAAACGGGATGTTTACAATGACTATTACTGAATTCGAGTTTCTGATAATTCGGCGCTGTTACGACATAGGTAGGTTAATACTTTACACAACTCAAAAAATAATGAATCCATACCAATATATATAAGTGAAAAGTTAACGGTTTGTTTATTTGTTTGATTGGGGAGTTTTAACGCAATAACGGCCGGACGGATTTTGATGAATTTTGAAATGGAAATTGCTTATATCCTAGAATAAAACAGAGAATACTCTTTATCCCGGAAAATGTTAAGATTTCACGGGAAAACTGGAAAATGTTGATTACTCGCTGTAAGGAACGGTTGCTATGGAAACGAAATAACAAGTCAGTCAAAAAACATCAAGAGCGTAGTTCAAATTTTGCATTGGTTTTAATATCCTAGAAGAACATAGGATGCTTTTTTTCGTGATAAACTGTAGTCCGCGAAGACGAAGTCGCGGGTGGAAAAGCTAGTAGATGATAATATTTAACAAGCACCATGATCTTACAGTACGGAACAGTTTTTTTAACAAACTTGAAATCTTAGAAATAAAGATTTCTAGTTTGTTAATAAATAGAAGTATAGTCTTTACGAGCAGACAAAACCGTCTACCCTCTTTTTCACTCGTTTATTACGCTCGACACCCAGTACAATTATTGTTCCCACTATTATTGAAAACTCGAAAATTCATTTATTTCCATGGTCTGTTTCAAACTTTTGAGAGTGGGGAGCTTTACTGATCATGTTCTTTATATCTTGTGCTCGATTGTTTGTTGGTTGACTGGAACCAACTTAAAACAAAATTACAGACATTGTGTTTATGTGATGTTAAAATAATTATATTTAATTCACCATTGAAATTAAAGTAATTTAATCAGTAGTCTATTGAATAAAAAACAAAATACCCTTAATATCATGCGTTCATTCATCATCATTGTTTCATTCGTTCCTTGTTACCATATCACTAGTCCCCGTACCAAGAAATTACGTATTGTTATTTCTGTGGTAAGCTTGTAGTAACAAAATGTATTTTACGGTGAAATTAATACCTTATTTGTGTTGCCAATTACTTACATGAGATAAGAAACTCTGTCTTCACTTTAATTTTATGTTTCCGATCATCTACATCACGAAATTACAGCACAACCAATTTGTAGTGAGCTCCGTATAGCGACAGACGTGAATGACAGATGGCGAAGGATTGTGGAAACTTATATAAATTGATATTATATTGTTTTTACAAACGGACACGAACCAAACGTTCATGTACCTCGGCAGAGGGGAACGCGTACGCTTGTCAACTCCCGTTATACATTCTCGGAGGCTAAAACTTTCCGAGAACATTGAAAATACGTAAAAAAAAAATACATAATAGTACTGTGAAATCTTCCAACTTTACCCACCTATCCAATCTTTACCCAGAGACATAAAATAACTTCATATCAAATAAGAATTTTTCAAAATAAATATTATCTCTGTTTACTTTATTATTCTTTGGTAGGAATCTACGTTATTTATACTGGCTAACACTGGCACACCAGATTTTTCTAACCCCTTTCATTTAGTCAACAGGTTATGTCAAAGTAGTGTGTGTGTATGTGTGTGTGTGTGTGTGTGTGTGTGCAAGGGTGGATCCAGCCTTCGGGTCAGGGGGGGGGGGGCGGTCTCGCACTAATATCCAGCCTGGATGGGTACCAAAATCATACAATGTTCCCCGCGGTTTCAATCGCGTAGCCTATGCCCTAGGGCGGATCCATTTATTTATAGAGATATTGATATTAAAAAAAACAGGACAAAATAAGCGCAAGAGTAGTGAGCGGGAAAAGTTTGAGTTATTTCTGTCAGTGTGGTTATTAAAACGAAACTCCGATTCTTACTAAGTAAGTATGCATTTAGTGTAATGTCAAAAGCGCGAGCGCAAATTTTTTGAATTATCAATGAATAACACTAATAATTCAAGTAATTTGTTTAAAATAAAATATCATTCCAAACCATGTAAAAATATGCACTGATATGATTTTTACTTTCGAGAGTAGACATTTATAAAAAAAAAAACATATCAATCAAACATTTATGAAAAAGCTAAACTAAGAGCGAACGGAGCAAACACGGAAATTTTGAGCTATTTCGATAGGAGTAGAAGTAAAATAACATTTGCAAATCATAAAAACAAACATTAAAATAAACAAAAAGCGTGAGCGAAGCGAGCGCAATAAAAAGCGAGCTATTCATGTTTATTTAATATAGATTTTTAAAACAAAACATAATACCAAACAAATCACATGAAAATAATGAAAAAGAACCCCAAAAGGGAGCGAAGTAAGAGCAAATGAACACATCTGCGTTTTAATTAGTGCTAAAAACATAACTACAAATAACATTTAAATATGCAATGATAAGAACAAAACACGCAAACGCAGCGTGCATACTATTGCTATAAAACTATTGCTAGAAAAACTCTGACACCAGTGTCAGAGTTTGTCAGGCCGACTGAGGGCCTCCTACATGGCTTAACTACAGCCAGCCGGGGCTGGCAGCTTAACGTGCCCTCCGAAGCATTTCTACAGTGTATAACTAATACATCATTTGAATGGCACAAACACGAAAACAGACCATCAAAAGCGCAAGCGCAGCGAGCACGGTTTTTTTTTTAGTTATTTCTATCAGTGAAAATAAAATAATAATAATAATAACAAAACGTATGAAAATAACATAGGGAAATTTAAAAAAAATTACATAGGCCCAGACGGGGGGGGGGGGGGGGGGTGTCATGGGGGTCCGCGCTTGTGTGTGGGCAGTACATATATATATATATATATATATATAAAGCCAACCATAATATAGGCAGTATATATGTATATATATATATATATACTGCCTATATTATGGTTGGCAGCATAGGAAACTCCTTTTTCATGCTTGATTCTTAGAACCAGCGTCTTAATTCTTAAATTGGCTTCACAACTGAAGGGTTGTAAAGTTGGGCACAAATCCGCATAACTTGATACGCGTCTTTTTCTATTATTTCTATTATTTATTACATAACTTTTGGTTTTAGAGAAACTACGCAAAAATCTAGATTTTGACCAGTCTAATCAATTCTAAAACGGTTAAATTATAAAACCTTATGTCACATGCGGCTCGTGTATTTTAGACAGTGGCCTAAACAGTGTAAAAAGTTGGAGGATTTCACGGTACATTAATTTTTGGGCGGGAAACTGAAGACTGGTTCCATTGGTTTCTTACTTTTCTTAGTAGGTACATACGAGGCGGTCAAATAGACTTGTCGAAACCGCATATCCGCCAGTTATTTTACTTTCGAAAAGGCTGTAGCAGAAGTGGAATAAGGTCGTAATTTTTCATTGCAAACTTAGTGTGATTTATAAAAACCAAAGAAATAATAATGGAAACTTCCCCATTGTTTTTGTTGTCATTTTTGTGTATTTTTTCATTGCAACATTTTGCCCAAAGGACTCGAACTAATGTCAAAGTTTTTGATATGTTGTTACCTTCAGCTCAGTCTTTGCAACCTCCGTAATGTCAGAAGTAAATAAAAAATACTGGAACGAAAAAATAGTGTATTTTAGTATTAATCGTAGATTTTGCTGATATTTATTAATTCGCACGTATTGTGTTATTTATTCCTATATTTTACAACCGTAATAACAATTCATAGTGTCTTTTACAAACCATATTGGACATTTTCGCGATTACGATGTTTTTACCCGTTTAAAATGCACAAATTACGATAAAGCACCGAGTTTTTGTGTCGTATTTTTACCTTAAGTACAAGAATACCCGGTGAACTATCGCTAAGTGTTCTTTTAGAATAAATAGAGTCCTTGTGGTGTATATGATATAAGGGCGTAACCACCCTGGATCTTGGTGGTAGACTGTGCGAAAAATGATAATTTTCATCTATTTCTGAAACATAGTAAATAGTGTTAATGGGAAAAATGGCTGAGGACGAAGTTCTCTTTGACGACGTGTATGAGCTATGCGAAATAATTGGCAAGTAAGTGGAAAAAAATACTTTACCTGAGGATATCTTCTAGTTGAAGTCAGCATGTTGATAACATTGGGTTATTTATCTGAGTTCTTACTGAAACCTTGCTAAAATTTTTGCTACATTCACAGTCTGCAGTAGTCAAAAATAAATGGGATGTTGCATATGAAAATTCAAGCAAATCAATGATAATATCTTCTAACAACTGCTTGAAAGCTAATTCCCATCTCAAAACTATGTAAAATGATCAAAGTAGGTAAAAATGCATGACTGCCCAGTCAAAATACAAATTTATCAAAAAAACATTATAGCCTATGTCACTTGGAATGATTGGCTATAATGTTTGGATTCTAACAATTCCCCTATATATCCAATTCTGTTCAGTCATTTAAAAGTTATGGTGGAACATAGAAACTCAAATACATACAAGCATAAACCCTGAAAACATTACACTCCTCTTTTGCGCAGTCGCGTAATAAGTGCACACAGTGAATTTAATAGTAGTTTCACATTTCTTCCATCAGACAAAAATAATGTAAAATTATTTTTTTAACGAGCAAGTGTGTACACCTTGTCCAAAGGAAATAAACACCATGCTGCCTTGACCCTACCTCATACCTGAAACTGAAATGCTGAACATCCAAAGTTACACTGCTTAGATCATTTGTCATAGATGAAAAAATAAGAATCTGTAAGGCAAGCTGGAAGTGCATCAGAGTAACATAAGACTATTAATTATTGAACCGTGATAACGCAAGTCTATTGCTATTTTTTGTTTTGCAAAATTTTCATTTACCTCTTAAAAGTGCTGTAGGCGAAATTTTTAGGGAAATTTTCAAATAATAAAGAAAATTCAATTAAAAAACAAAAAGAAAACTAAAAGGCATTTCGCTTCCATCACTTTTAAAGGGATACATGAGAAAATTTCACAAAAAAAAATCAAGTGATCGACTTGCATCTCGATAATGCATCATCATCTTGATAACGCAAGTCGATCACTTGAATTTTTACAGCTAACAGAATTGGGGCCCTGGTTTCTTGCTCAAAGGTTATGTTTAACCATGATCTCATCTGATTGTAAAGGGACAATATAGTCAAAGGCATAGATAGCATGCTTGCCTAGAAAAACAAAAGAAAGATACCTAATCAGACTCAACAGCAGTATTGAAACAAAAAACATTTTGTGTAATTCTTTAACAATATAAACTAAGATTCCAAGTAAAAAAAAAAAACTGGATTAAGTTTTCGAAACCTACTCAAAAGAATTGTAATAAATAGTAAACTAAGCAACAACAAAGTGCGGACCCAGGTGTCCGCAGAGTGAAATTACATTTAAAAAAAATAAAAAATACTAGGTGGTATTGAATTTTTAGTAGATAATAGTTGTGCTTTGCGGCTTTGCCTGTGTGCGCCTCCTTAGGGATGGCAGGAGTGATATATGGAAATGTAGGCATAGAATTTTAAGAAATCCATCCTTAGTGCACACAGGGGGAGGAAGGAAAGAATATTTCATGCTAATTTCAAAAATTTTGTCCACTGGTTTAGGCTGTGCATTGTCTGGCAGTCACTATGTTGCGGCTGTTTTATAGGATAGATTATTAGTCAGGTGTGGCATAATTTTACTTATTCTAATAATCTGAAAGAATAATAATATAGGAATAATTGTGTTTAAGTTAACATAACAATAAATGAGCATTATTTAGTAGCATAAAAAATTCATTATTCACTGTCAGTGAAATAACTAAATTATTTTACGTGTAAAACAAACATGTTTGCGGCTTACGGGTGGCCCCAGGGCCACCCCGCCACACCTTAGCCTACTGTCTAGTTTGTGTACTGTGTTGTTCGTCAATTATGTGCATAAAAGGTAATATCTTTCAAAACATAGACTTTTGCAGAACAGAAATCCCTAAAGAAACCAATTCAAACCAGCAGCGTTTTATTTAATAATGTACCCAACCTAAGTTCTATTGCTTAAACCAGTTAATAAAGTTTATTTGATTTGTACCAATTACCCATCGTAAATATAAAATCATAACAAAAACGGTTTTTTTTGTAGGTATTTCACTTTTTTAATTTCCAAAGGGGCCCCAAATTCTTGTGTGCCCAAGAGCCTGCCCTAAGACGGCTCTGCATACCACTGGTTTCAATAACAACAATCAGTTTTTTCCCCTCTGGAGCCCTTTGCATTGTCAATGTACATTTATATACAAAGTAGTCTTGCAGCTGTATAGTGTTTTTTATATTTAAGGCACGTTAAGTCACTCATGTTGTAGATGTTAAATAATTGTAGACAAATGAAACACCTATGTGACAAATAAGTATTGCAGTAAAACTCATAAGGTGTGTAGTTCTATGATCCAAACACAACATTTTCATCAGGGGACCATTCAGCTTGGTGCGCCGCTGTGTGCACCGTCAGACAGGCCAGCAGTTTGCAGTGAAGATAGTGGACGTGGCTCGGTTCACTGCCAGCCCTGGACTTAGCACTGCTGGTGAGTACACGCAGCCCTAATAGCTGCCCATTTACGCCATCTCCAAAATTTCAGAAATTCTGAGGTTATCTATTAATTATTTTTTCACTTTCACTATTTATATGAAACTTACCACATAGGCAAACGTAGTGTAGTAGGTCGCCCGCCAGTCAGATGGAGCGACGACTTACGCAAAGTAGCTGGCAGCAATTACATGAGAAGATCGGGCTCAGTGGCGCGCATTAGGAGAGGCCTATGTCACAAGCAGTGGACTAATGCAGGCTGTTGTTGATGATGATGATGAAACTTAGGTCTGGTGATCACAATCACCGTTTCAAAGGTCTGCGGCCGCGTTGATAAACGAGTTCTTCAGTGAAGAGCTTTACTTGGTAAACATAGTGTAGGACACCCACCGGCCCGGTGGAGTGATGACCTGCGAACAGAGACTGGATGAGAAGTGCAGCCAAAGACCGGGCTCAGTGGTGTTCATTGGGCCTATGTCGTAACGCAATGCAAAAACCAACAAACAGAAACTATGAAGGGGTCGGCGGAGTATGAATTTTCCATACAAACATAATACCAAAAAACATTTGTAATTGGAGCATATTTCCACTGTGTTATGATATTATTCGGATTCCGATAGTGTTTATCTAGGTCCCCAACTGTATTTTGTTTACAAACTGAAACAGAATTTGAGCGAAATGTATGTTTTCTCCTGAAAATAAGGAAAATGCAATATTTGCTTACATTTCGGTTCAGGTGATAAGTGTTTTGAAAACAAAATACAGTTTGGGACCTAGATAAACACTATCGGAATCCGAATAATATCATAACACTGTGGAAATATGCTCCAATTACAAATGATTTTGGTAATACGTTTGTATGGAAAATTCATCCTCTGCCGGACTCTTCTGAATAAACCCTATGACGATCATTTAATTTTAAGACATCTTGACTTATGTTTTTTTTTAAATTATATTCATTTTACAGACTTTTGGCTGCTTAGTGCTATATAAACTCTGTCTAATGTAATTTATCTCTGACTACTAAAGTATCATTATATTGTTTAATCTTCTATCTATCTATAAACTTATAATAAAGCTGTAAATATCAAAATGTCTGTACAATAAAGATGATTGAACTACTGAACAAGAATATATCATTTTTATAAATGGTGTCTGTCTGTCTGTGTGTCGGTTCGCGCATCACAAAAAAACTACTGTACCAATTGAAATGCGATTTCACTGTTGAATAGCTTAGGTTTTGAATTAAAAACTGGTGTAATTGGTATCTTAATCCGAGAGAGAAGCCGAGCAAGGGATAAAAAACTTTCTGACGGCTGAACTAAATTGGTATTTTGTACTTTTGGTCCTGGAATAAAACATAGGTTATATTTTGACCCTGATAAATGAGGGCAAAGCCACGGGCAAGCTATTAAGGGGCAAGGTAACAGTGAAAACCGCTTTATGGCTCCACATTCAAATGCGAAAAAAAATAATTACAATTTTATAATATGGGTACCTACTTATCAATGTGAAGGGCTTGATAAGCACATTCCAACAATATATAATTTATTGGCATAAGTTCATTTTTGGCAGGGCAGGTGCATTTTTTTAGTTTTTAAGCTAGGTATTAATGTTTGAAAGCTGATGTGATTGAAATGATTCTCAGCTATAATGGAAGATGGCGGGGTCGGTTTTATTTTTTCATTTTTCTTATTTTACTTCCAGATCTGAAACGCGAAGCGACAATATGCCACATGCTAAAGCATCCTCACATTGTGGAGCTGCTCGAGACCTACAGCTCCGAGGGGATGCTGTACATGGTGTTCGAATAGTAAGTACCTTAGGACGAACATCCACTGAAGCGGAGATGAGCCAAGGTGAATCTATTCAACATAGATTCTAATGTGGTTGTTCATGAAATATCTTCACACATCCCGCGGATGTCCGCTTCAGTGGATTTTTGGCCTTATGTGGCCAATAGTCATGTTTGAAAAGCTTTTATTTAACTTGCTATGTATGTTAGTTTGTTTATGTCGAATCTGGCGAGCTGAAGTAGAACCAGTTCCTCTTATCCTACAGAGTTAAATTTGTACTTATTTTGGTTCAGTTCCGATGACAATGCATTTTTATGGTAAGCATGACCTGAATCGAAATCCAAGATTAGCTCCAGATAAAGGAACTCTTAATTTCTTCAATGTTCAACAGCACAGACACAACAGAACAAAATATAATTTTGTTTACGCATTTTATTATGATAGTCGGTTTTAAATTTTACCATGATATGGTTGACTCTGAGTGCACTCTGGGTTGGGTCCTGACTAAGGAGCTCCTTAACGGTTAACAGCACAGACACGAAATATGGTATACGCATTTAATTGTGTTGGCCTTTCTTTGTTTCACCATGACATGGCTACTGCATAAAAGTTGTTATTTTAATGTTTTTTTAATTGTCTTATTTATAGACAATGTTAAGTCTTTAATCTTGGATCTTGATGCTATATCCATCAGGAAGGTTTCAGTATAACTGTTGCTTTACATCTTTGAATACTGAGTATTAGGTAGGCCATAATTTGATTTTACTACGGATAGTTTGCGAGCCGCCTAGCGGTGTACTAGTGGGAGTTAAATACTTATAACGATACAGGTTTTAGTGCTTGGCTCCGCACTAATTTCTTTTCCGAGTTATGTTTGGTTTTCTATCGCTCCGTGCCTTGGAAGGCACGTTAAGTTGTCAGTCCCGGGTGTTATTGATTAATAGCAGTCGTTAAGCCATATCAGACGACCGGGCGGCCTGACAAACTCTGCACCAGAGGCCAGGAGATGGCGACACACAATCAATATGAGGAACATAATTATTTTAACTTTCTTAATTTATTATTAGGTGCATAAAAAATTATAAACAATGATTGCCAACTGTAAAAACACTAATTTAGTTTTCATTTTTAAAAGAAAATCGAAGTACTACCGAGAAAGACATGTTAGCCCGTCAACGACGAAAAATTACAAAAATGAAGTTTTTAAAATACCTATTCAACGTCACCTTACAGGAGGAGACAAGCTTAAAATACAGTACGAGTATAATAATGTACAAGCAGCAACAATCCTTCATTTTGAAATACCTAAGTATTCAAAACACCAACAAATTTGCGTGTTGGGTGCGGTAGAGGCAGTGCGTAAAAATAAAATTTCATCCAAACCCTACATGTATGGGGAATACCCCTAAAAAGTAAATTCATTATGTTTAATTTTTTTTAATTGAGGTCATGAGTTCCCTTCACAAAGAATGATCAGAGCTTGAGATTTTGGGAACGGCTGTATGTATTTCTTCCAAGAACCACATAAAACCCAATAAAATCCGTCCGTATGGCAGCTACAATGCCGCAGACAGACGGTCTGCGACTTATTACACCTTTATGTGACGGGATAAACAATGCGAAAGGATGACATTGAAGACAAAATCTCAACTATATAAGTAGGCTCACAAATTCTAGTATGTTTAGTATTAGTAATATTAATAATTAATCTGTGTTGATGTCCTATTCTAGACCTCTAAACCATGGTCACACTCAGTTGTTGAGGAAACCGTCGAACGTGACTTGGCTACGGAAAGCCAAATGTTTGTGGTATGCTTGCATACAGTGTTGCAATTCACGGAGCCAAATTCGTCGCCGACCGTTTATGCATAAATTGTATTCGGTTGTATGCCTATGGTTTTATTTTAACTAAGGGACAAATGTTAACGATAACACTTTATTGCAACACTGTCATGGGAATAAAAACAAGTCATATGTTCAAAAACTAAAACCCGACTACGGTCGGGTAAGAAAATAGCATATGACACTCTTGCGAAGAAGACGGGTCGATTATAACCTCGTTTGTCAAAATCGGACCAAGTTTTTAGTTTGAACACATAACACTTGCTTCGCGGCAGTTGGATAAAAAAATAGTCTATGACACTATAAATTAAGACGCATTCGCTTATCAAAATTGGACCAATAAGGGCGACACTATGGTGGAACATCCACATATACACAGACATAATACATACTTTCATAGACTCATTACCCACAAACTCATTACTCTTCCCTTGCTTCGCCGTAGTCGGGTAATAATAGTAGTTTTTGAAATGGTTGCATAATAAGAGGTATTGAAATACAAGAGTGAGTTAGAGTAAGAGAAAAATTAAAAAACGAGCCATAGGCGAGTTTTTTAATACTTTTATTATAATGTTGAACTGACCCGGGGCGAAAGCGCTCCGCCGCAATGTGTTTAATATCTAGTTATTTGCCGTTTCATAGACTACTTTATCTACACTCATGCAATAGGAACTTACTTTTAAAGAAAAAAAATACGTAATATATTCTTGTTTTTTTCTGGTAAAAGCTCGTTCGTCATGTTCGTTTCTGTTTGTGTGATGTCAGGTGGAGTCAAATTCTCCTCACTAACACTGCTGTCGGACATTTGTAATCAGTATAAAACTTTTGTTAAACAAAAACACATTAAATTGGTTTGGTACTAATGTAAAGTTAATTATGGCGCCATCCAGTCCACAGCGAATTCGCGCGCACGCGGTATAGCGCGCGCCGCCACAGAGAATAAATGCCCAAAACTCTCGTAGTGCTCGCGCAGCCAACCGGTGCTTTTGTTTTTTTTTATAACATCGTTAAGTACAAAAAACAGTGTTATAATGTTTTTTTTCTTATTAGAGACAGGCCGTGCGTAATGTATGTCATTATGCCATTGCTTTTCAGTTCATAATCCGGATTTTACGATATGAGTGTAGATAAAAGCATCAGAAGCTATGAACATTACCATCAAGATACTATGGCTCACAGAACAACAGTATAGTAACATTATGAAATCATATCACTCTCAACCAGTGTATTGCGTGACATCCGACTGACTGTACAATATGTTTTATAATGGATCGTGGCAACCGCTTGATTGGCCACGCGATATATTTCGCTCCGACAACCTATGGTGTTGGTAGTTTTGTAACAGTAAATACAATTTTATTGGTGGTCATGTCAAGCACATTGGCAGCACAAATGATAAGATGCGTGTATACACGTTCCACCATCTTCTTTCCACTATTAAGACAATAGTCGTACAGTAACACAAACTCGAAGTATTTATTGTCAATAGGCAAAATAATAGCACTTTTACAAGTCAAATTTAACATCTCATGAACAAAGAGAGTATCATAATTTGTTAAAAATAAATCAAATCAATAAAATTGGGTACTAAGTATGCTTTGAGTTTCAAAGGAAATTTCCCTTTCATGCTCCAACAGAGTTGAATCTCGCACAGGAAAAGGAAATACCCTTCTGACTCTACCGGTGCTTCGGAAATACGCCCGTTAGAGAAGAGAGCACCGAGAAACTCTATGGGGAAGTCTTTTACTCCATTTTTAACAATTCTCTATTAAATGACAGATATTTTAATTATTATAATGAATACATGCAAATGTCAACTAACGGTGCAATAGTGCAATTTAGAATCCAACGATACCGGGTTCAAAACCTAGGCTCGGCACCAATGACTTTTCTGAGTTATGTGCGGTTTTCCATCGCTCCGTGCTTCGGAGGGCACGTTAAGATGTCGGTCCCGGCTGTTATTGATTAATAGCAGACGTTAAGCCATGTCAGAGGCCCTCGGGCGGCTTGACAAACTCTGACATCAGAGGCCAGCACTACCTCATACGACAAACAGCAAGAGATAAAAGTGCCAATGAGACGTCCCACAATCATACACTGATTATGACCTGGTACACAGAGGGGTCTAAGAGGCTTTAGCCGACTTTCGCTCTTTGTCGACTTTTTATTATTTACATACATTTCATTATAGCTTTGCCGACTTTTAGTTTTTTAATATTTTCACTTCTCATTTAGCCGACTTTTTAAAAATTTATAATTTTCATAGTTCAGACTTTGCCGACTTTTTTCAATTTCCTATATTTTAACTATATATTTTGCAAGACTTTTAATAAAAATAAATTGAAAATGATTCAAATGCACCTTTACAATCAGTTTTTGCTTTTGATAAGGCAACTTAATTAAATTAAACAAAACTTTGTTCTTAAACTTGTATTATATTTTTGCTGCATATACAAACAGAAACTTAAAAATTTACTCACAAACAAAGACTTAAAATAAACAGAAACTTCAAATTAAAAATAAATTCGGCAAACGCCTAATAGACCCTTAAAATTCGCCAACTTCAAATTAAAAATAAATTCGGCAAACGCCTAATAGACCCTTAAAATTCGCCAAAAATTTAAAGTTAAATAGGAAATTGAAAAAAGGCGGCAAAAGCCGAACTATGAAACTAATTTATTTGTAAAAAGTCGGCTAAATGAGAAGTGAAAATATTAAAAAACTAAAAGTCGGCAAAGCTATAATGAAATTTATATAAATAATAAAAAGTCGACAAAGACCGAAAGTCGGCGAAAGCCTCATACACCACACAGAGCCGCCACAAGTCGTACGAAAAATTCGTAAATTCGTACGAATCGAGTATCTTCTACATATAATGAATGAATAGCAAAATAGTTTCTGAAGTTCCTACCATCATCCACGGCATCACACGAGCCTGCGATCAATTATTTGCTTATCAAAATAGTTTCTGAAGTTCCTACCATCATCCACGGCATCACACGAGCCTGCGATCAATTATTTGCTTATCAAAATAGTTTCTGAAGTTCCTACCATCATCCACGGCATCACACGAGCCTGCGATCAATTATTTGCTTATCAAAATAGGTTCTGAAGTTCCTACCATCATCCACGGCATCACACGAGCCTGCGATCAATTATTTGCTTATCAAAATAGTTTCTGAAGTTCCTACCATCATCCACGGCATCACACGAGCCTGCGATCAATTATTTGCTTATCAAAATAGTTTCTGAAGTTCCTACCATCATCCACGGCATCACACGAGCCTGCGATCAATTATTTGCTTATCAAAAACAAAATGCCTCATGAGTAATATTAATTCATTACTAGCTGTGCCTGCGGCTTTGCCCGCGTCATTTCATTTAAAAGTAGCCCACGTGTTCTTTCTGGACCAAAAGTATAAAATCCAAAATACTACATTTCTTCAAAATTCGTTCCCTAAGCTATCCAATAGTGAACCGCATCGCAGTCGGTCCAGTAGTTTTTACGTGATGCGATCAAACATACAGACAAACAAACAAACAGACAAACACGATTTAAAATAAATACTTGTTCAGTAGCTTATTTGAAGTACCCTAGACAGTTTTTTAAATTGTCTTTGTACAGACTTTTTCGTTCTTATTGCTTTATTATAAGTATAGATAGATTATGTATGAATCAATTTTTAGATTGCTTTAAGTCGTTCACTACCTTTTCGATTCAAATTAATCCTTAGCATAGCATAGTGCTTTTTTTACCCGAAGACTACCTATTTGTTGTTAGTAAGTTTATATACCGTTTTACGTAAATACACAGTTATTGTGATTCCAGTATGGACGGGTCGGATCTCTGTTTCGAAGTGGTGCGTCGCGCCTCCGCCGGGTTCGTCTACAGCGAAGCAGTGGCATGGTAATACATTCATTTATATTATTATATTTTAAGGTATCTCTGTGTTTGTAACTAATATGGTTCCTAAACACAATGTAATAACTATTTTCAAAAAAAAATAATTGTACTGTTGAATTGGTATTAAAGCAATTTGGCAGACTCTTAGCCTAAATACAAGGCCTAATAATTTTCTTAAGGAAAAGTTTGGATCTCGGACGAGAGTCGAATCTGCATCATCATCCATCATCTGCAGAATCTTTAATCAATTCGGCAACCGTGACCACTACACCGCTATCCAAATTTTCCCCATCAGTTTCTAAATCCGTCTTACGTGGACGGTAACGCCATCTATTGGTAGTTTGCTGAACTGATCAACCGAACACGGCTAATATTTCAATTACCTTCGTGCCGTAAAGATAACGCCTCCCAAATCTAATGTTTTCATAATATGTTCTCGCTAAGCAGGCGTTAATGCTAAAAAACATAAAAACACACAACCTAATAGTTTCAAATGAATACCTACATGTGATCTAAATAGTAAAGTTAGATAGAAGTTGCATAGCGAGCTAGGAGTAAGCTTGTTTCGTATGGATTTTGATCAATCGCCCACTGGGCCGCCCGCGCCACGCACGCGTCGTCAGTTGCGTGCTGACGTTCGTAGCGCTCGTCGTGGCTTGTCTGCATAACACTCCCAGATGAAGGACTTCAAAATAGTCCGAAACTGGTCGGAGTATTTCCGATCTTCTATTTCGTGAGTTTCTAGCCGTTTTATTTATATTTCATTTAATGCTTGACTAGCGTTAATTGTCGTTAGGAGTGCGGCAGCTAAACCTTGCTCTGCTTTAGAACCCTATTATCCTGTTATTCATTTCTATGGGTTAAAAGTAACCTACTTATGTTTTATCCAAGACCAATAAATAAAATATAGTACATTAGCTGTCAAATATTTTTTATCGATTGCTCGGCTTGTATTAATCGTATTGAGTTATAAGGTACACCAGATGTTATGTTAAAACCTAAGCTATCCATCAGTGCAAACCTCATTTCAATCGGTCCGATATTTTTTACGTGATGCGTGACAGAGATACAAACAAACAGATCAACATCATATAAAAAAAACTTCCTTATATATAATTTTTGTTACTGCTTTATTCTACAGATACAGATTATTGATTTACAAATATCACAAAACGTTTTAACCGTTTTCAGCCACTATATGCGCCAAATTCTCGAAGCGCTTCGATACTGTCACGAAAACGACATCGTCCATCGCGACGTTCGTCCGCACTGCGTACTACTAGCTGGCAGGGACAACTGCGCTCCCGTCAAACTAGGAGGATTCGGTGTGGCGGCTCAGCTGCCCGCGCCAACGGCTAATAGAGCGCCACCTGGTGAGTAAATATTACACTACTCTGAACGATATACGCCGTCTTTACCTACTTAAGAGCCTTTATAACTGTGCTCCCGTCAAACTAGGAGGATTCGATGTGGCGGCTCAGCTGCCCGCGCCGACGGCTAATAGAGCGCCACCTGGTGAGTAAATATTACACTACTCTGTACGATATAGGCCGTCGATACCTACTTAAGAGCCTTTATAACTGTGCTCCCGTCAAACTAGGAGGATTCGGTGTAGTGGCTCAGCTGCCCGCTCCGACGGCTAACAGAGCACCGCCTGGTGAGTAAATATTACACTACTCTGAACGATATACGCCGTCTTTACCTACTTAAGAGCCTTTATAACTGTGCTCCCGTCAAACTAGGAGAATTCGATGTGGCGGCTCAGCTGCCCGCGCCGACGGCTAATAGAGCGCCACCTGGTGAGTAAATATTACAATACTCTGTACGATATAGGCCGTCGTTACATACTTAAGAGCCTTTATAACTGTGCTCCCGTCAAACTAGGAGGATTCGGTGTAGTGGCTCAGCTGCCCGCGCCGACGGCTAATAGAGCACCGCCTGGTGAGTAAATATTACACTACTCTGTACGATATAGGCCGTCGTTACATACTTAAGAGCCTTTATAACTGTGCTCCCGTCAAACTAGGAGGATTCGGTGTAGTGGCTCAGCTGCCCGCTCCGACGGCTAATAGAGCACCGCCTGGTGAGTAAATACTACACTACGATATAAGCCTTCGTTTCGTTTATAACTGTGCTCCATTGCATTGCGTACTACTAGCAGGCCTTCATGGCTCAAATAAACTTCTCAAATGGCATCGGGTGACTAATCGAATGCTCCACATACCTATAACCAGACACGCAGTGTTATGTTTCGCCATCTT
Organism: Alsophila aescularia; assembly: GCA_946251855.1. Lineage (NCBI taxonomy): Eukaryota > Metazoa > Arthropoda > Insecta > Lepidoptera > Geometridae > Alsophila > Alsophila aescularia. Next base: position 8,874,683 of record OX276376.1, on the reverse strand, counting down.
TCAGCATTGGAGGAAAGCAAAGCAGTCCGAGATCATGGTTCGCAATAATGTCCTTTAGTTACTTTTACTTTTCTTCCACTACCATCGATATCATAGAGATGTACGCAGTTCAATCATCACTTGTGTCTGCGGAGTGAGGAGTGATTCAACATGTTTTGTTTTTACAAAAGTGGATTAATTCAGTGACTGCGAGGACATTAATATGCTTATAACTGCTCTTCTACTGAACAGATTTTGATGTTACAAAGATATAAACCTCCTCGGACCTCTACGTAATCCATATATATATATGCAACTGCATTAAAATTCAATCACTTGTTTTTGCGTGAAAATCTGTCATACAGACAAACATTGTAACATTTAGCCTTAGATTTATATTACCATACTTTCCTCCAAAAATACAGTGCGTTTTGAAATGTACAGTACAGACATCAACCATGTTTCATCAGCTTCGATGAAAGAAACAAATAAAGATCAAGAACTTAATACTTACTATTATTCAAAATGCGATCACGCGACTATTTGTTGTGTGCGTATCGCGTGGTCTCGTGATATGTAGTCTATTAGTTATGTGTGCTGCCCCGGCTCAAAACTATGGATAGCGGCTTTTTACTTATTATGATGATTAAGTTTAGTGACCTATTTGCCAATTAAAGAAGCCGTCTCCACTATAAGCGGGCCATGCGCGGAGTTTTTGAATTGCGCGGAGTTTGGTGGAACACGAATCGGGCGAACTTAGTGAATCCTTATTTGTTTCCTTCATGGAAGCTTAAAAGTAACTTCTTTCACTTGTTCTAGTTAAGTATGTTTAGTTAATTTACAACTTGCCGTAACAGTAGGTTGTATTGTACAGAACTGGTGATGGACAATCGACCACTAACGGGTCCCATGGGCCAAGCGTATCTGAAATCAGACGAGTACGGTAAGACATTAATGTCAAATGAGATTGTGCCCTAACTGCATGGACATAACGTGCAATATCATCAGCACTCATGTCACAGTCACCTGTCTTGTGCAACAGACAAGCTACACATAACCATGGTTTATAACAAGTTCTGTCCCGTGACAGCTGGGTCACGTGACATGCATACCCAATTTTCCAATATTGGACGCGAGCGCGCGGTACCGTTGGCGATCGGGGGCATAAATGTATGAATATATATTATAACCCGCGTACTTAAAGAATGGAATTAGCCTGATCGTATAAATCTCATGCTGTCACGCTTAGCCGTCTAGACGGAAATATAATCTGAGCGGGACAGCATGAGATTTAGACGTTCAGGCTAATCCCTTTAACTACGCGGATTATACCACGTCATTCTATCAAGTGAATGGTTGCGCATTGCGTTGTGATGTAAGGAAGGATTTTTAATTAGACAAATCTTAATGTCATGTCGAAATGTCACTCTGTAAAATAATGCGGCCAGCTTTTCAATGCCAGGATTTAGTTCAATGATAGTTCAAAGAGTGGAACAGATGAATAGTTTAGAGATATAAACATAAATTCTTTAGGAAAACGTTAAGTTTTTGCTGTTAATTAGTACATTCTAAACTGTTTTTTTTTTAATTTGTTTACTATTATAAGTATATATTTATTTATACAATACACGTGCACAAAAAGCGTACATGAAGAACTTTATGCATTTTCTATCATTCATCCTGTTTGTGCAAGAAAAATGCTGAGATGTGAGGCAAATTGAAAATTATCTCACACACACTTAAACTGTTAATGTTATTTCACTCTGTTTTATTTTTCGTGTGAGGTGGTGCTGGCTTCTGGTGTCAGAGTTTGTCAGGCTGCTATTAATCAATAACAGCCGAGACGGACAGCTTAAAGTGCCCTCCGAAGCACGGACCGGTGCAAAACAGCACACCACTTAGAAAAGTCATTGGTGCGGAGCCTATGATTCAGTTCAATCAATTGAGTGAACTGAATCCTTTTGTCGCAGCATTACTTTTATGTTACCAAAAGTATCCACATAGAAATTACCAATTTGTTTTGTCTAATTAAAAATCCGATTCTAGTATTTAGCATATCAAGTGACTTTTAGCTGTAACAAGACGGACACACCTTGTTTTAACGCCATGCACTTAACAATCTCTACGTGTTGGCACTTTACAGAGATTGGCACTGACTTCATTGCCATAGTTCATTCATGTTTATTTTTCTATTATCGCGACCTTGTGATGTTCAAAAAGCTTTAGTTATTACTAGAAACGAGTATGAAACATTTTAGATGATTTTAAACTCATGGTCAGTTAAATTAGTATTATGAAATATTTTGTTCGAGTTTTCAATATTTCGGCACTCTTGCGAACGCTATGATCACAAATAAACCAAATCTGGTCACATGTTCAGGTCTAATGACCCGTTTTTAATGTTGCTGATTTAAATAGAAACTTAGACCTTAGTTGAAATAATAGTACAACTTAAATCTTATATGTACAGGAATAAAGTGTAATTTCTTAATTTTAGTAAATAAAAGACTTTTCAAACAGGTCTGCACACTATAACTATACTAATCACTACACTAGTTATATAGTACACTACTATACTAGTAGTTACTATACTAGTTATATAGTATACAATTTATCACCATAAAGGCTGAAAGGAAAAAGTACTTCAAAAATGACCAAACCTATCTCACTGTTCATTTTGTGACACTATCAAAAATGACTCAGCACTGCGATCATTTTCTAATGCAAGCACTATATTATTGTTACGTTTCAATGTTGCTGTAACAAGCGAGCGAGCGAACCCTCTCCCCCGTTTTTTTACGAAGCAGCGAAGTTATTTAATCTGTCAATCCATCTTTCTCTACTTGGTGTTGGTACACTTCATTTTGGTAAGAACTCATTGTAATGTTTGGTAATCAATTTTGTGATCTCGTCAAGGCATGTTAAACTTGGTCAGTCCAAAATGAACAAAACATTACACATAAAGTCATTGTTCACCATAGTTGTTCACAGAGTTTGTGTCTTAATTCTTATTTCTATACTTTATTTTCTAGGTATCGGCTAGGATCTTGACCGCTGATATTTTTATGCGCATAAGTATATTTTAATTACATAAAAAAATATTAAATCTTTTATTTAATTTGTATCTATTTATTTTGTCCTGGAATCTTGTCAACTCAAATTTCGAGCACTTCACGATTAGCTATTTTATTTTATTATCTTAGGAAAACTACAGCCACGGATAGTTCTTACGATAAAAACTATGGTTATACATACGTTCCACATAAGTTTCCAAGTAATATAGTACACAGTACAATAAAACTATCCGGCTGAAACTTTCAGGGTAACTCACAAACCGATGACAAAGAAATAATTTTTTTTTTTTTTTATATATAAATGAAAATACATGTAATTTAAAAAAAAAAAGGCCTTAATAGCTTTTTTTTTTATTATTCATTCGCTTTCTTGTTTGTCTGTCGTTTCGGGTGGAATCTTGCACATCAGAGAACGAGTCCTTCCCGATTAACTATCCAGCTGAAACTTTGAGGGTAGCTCAACAATCGAAGACTTTTTTAAAATAATATCAAGAAGGAAACGAATTTTAGAATATTTTTTTTAATCTACATTTTCTGCTTGTTTGGGTCTAATTACTGATATGGGATCAGGTGCGAGATTGCGTAATGCCATTTCATTTTCTCGGGTTGTGTTCTCGGCACGCACGTCACCGACAGCTAAAACGCGCTTGTGCAATTTTATTGATACCATTGATTTTATAAAAACATGAGTTTTCAATATGAATTGAGATACATTTTTATAAACAACTACACTGCTATTGTATTATTATGTACATTTTCAAAGAAGTAGTTGACGATAGTCAACAAGGATATAATTAGTCCTATTTTTCATTAGCTGCACCCCGCGAAACCGCCTTGATTATTATGATGAAAAGTATAGCCTATGTTTTAATTCAGGATAGAAGCTATCCTAGTACCAAATTTCATCCAAATCCGTTCAGCCGTTTGAGCGTGAATGAGTAACAAACATACGTCACATCCGTCTGAAGATAAAACATAGATGCTGCCAATTGGTTTTTAAGCATTTTATGACATTTTGTTTGAACTGTCAGTTCTAATGTATGAAGTTCTGCGTCGCGCATAGTAAGTTTTCCGCTCGATAAGAGAGTATTTATTTTTAAAACTCCAAGCTGGTTTGGCCAGTTTTTGACAATGGATACACTTTTCTGATTTATAATATTAGTGTGATTAGGAAATTACTTTGGATATGTAGAGAAATTGACGATAATTAGGAGCACAGCAACAGAAAAAATATCTCTGGGAATATATTTTTTTATTCTGGGAATCGGATTCTCTTTCATTGATAATCGGTTGATAAAAAGACAATTTGTGTCCCATTTATTTTCCTGATGCGTGAACCTATCCCCAACCTTTCGCCGAGCGCTCAAGATCCATGCCGACAGTTATATCTAAAACATTCAACTATAGAAAAACATTGAAACATTTACTGAATTGATTTCAATACAAACTGTTACAATTTTCAGTTTCTGATGGGATTATTTTCTCTTAAAAGTTCTATGTTTATTTTCACTAATATTGGCACTCACATGGCTTTGCGAGTTCGCGTAATTGGCAAACAGAGCTACGCAGCTCTTTCGCATAGCTGTTTCCTGTTTCCACTACCCAAACATTGGCCAATGTCAAGTGCAAGCACAACATACATAGTATTTTTTGTTCATATGACCAATTTTGAAAGATCCAAAATTGGCAAATGTTTTCCAGGTCGCATCGAAACGCCCTTCTACAAATTTTCAGTTGCTGATGAGATCATAATCTCCTAAAAGTTCTACGTTTATTTCACTCACTAATATTGGCACTTCACATGGCTTTGCGAGTTCCCGAATTTGGCAAACAGGGACGCAAGTATGCAGAGTTATAGTTGTATCCTGTTTCCTCCAACCAATCTTTGGCCAATCAGGTGCAAGCATGACATGCATTTTTGAAAGCTTCCAAAACTTGGCGAATGTGTTCCAGGTCGCATCGGAACGCCCCACTACATGGCTCCGGAAGTGGTGTCCAGCCAGTTGTACGGAAAGCCTGTGGACGTATGGGCGGCGGGGATCTTGCTTCACGTGCTTCTGGTGGGATACTTACCATTCACTGGGACTAGAGAGCGCTTGTTCGAGGCGATTTGTCGCGGGAGATTGCGGGTAAGTCAAGACATAATTTCAAAAACTAAAACTTGACTACGATACGGTAATAAATAACCTATGACACTCTTGCAATGAAGACGAATCCATTGATACTTCTACCTTTGCTACGCCGTAGTAGGGTAACAAAAAATTGCCTATGACACTATAAATGAAGAGGGATCGATTGCTACCTTACTTCTCAAAATCGGAGTAAGTTTTTAGTTTGAACACATAACCCTTCAATTGCTTCGCCGTAGTCGGGTTCGAAACGAATCGGACTTTTCTTCCCATTCGGAAAATCGGACCCATAGGAGCGACCCTAAGGTGGAACATCCACACACATACATACATACATAGTCTGTTAAAATCATTAGTCTCATTACCCTTCCCTCGCTTCGCCGTACTCGTGTAAAAATATCAGGACTTCGACAAGTGTTTAAGACTAAAATATAGTAAATATTTTTGTGGAGTATCTTTCTCTATCGTCGATCGCGTCATCAACTTTCCATTTGGGTCAAATAATTCTCATTCGGTCTTAAATAAAAGTGATTAAGGTCAAAAATCCTTGACACTTCTTTTTTGATGCCACAGCTACCATTTCATATGCTACTCATCATAAGACCCTCATATTATGCGGCACCGATTTCCGTCAAACAAATCTAAGGACAATCTCGACAACTCCACTTGCTAAATTAAAATAACGTATTGAAATCGATCCATCCTTTAGGGAGGTACAAATCCATAGACAGATAAAGGCTTTGAAGATCGTAGAAGTCAACTTAATTTGCCTTCACTCTTTTCAGTTCGACGCTCCACCTTGGGACGATATCAGCGACTCAGCCAAAGATTTGGTGCAACGCATGTTGACTGTGGACCATTCGCAGAGAATCAACATTCAAGAAGTGCTCAACCATCGGTGGATAAGGGTATGTCATTCTTTAACGTGAGCTATAGAGAGCAAAGCAAGCCGGTGACATATATACAGATAGCTAGTTAGGGACCATTCGCAGAGAATCAACATTCAAGAAGTGCTCAACCATCGGTGGATAAGGGTATGTCATTCTTTAACGTGAGATATAGAGAGCAAAGCAAGCCGGTGACATATATACAGATAGCTAGTTAGGGACCATTCGCAGAGAATCAACATTCAAGAAGTGCTCAACCATCGGTGGATAAGGGTATGTCATTCTTTAACGTGAGCTATAGAGAGCAAAGCAAGCCGGTGACATATATACAGATAGCTAGTTAGGGACCATTCGCAGAGAATCAACATTCAAGAAGTGCTCAACCATCGGTGGATAAGGGTATGTCATTCTTTAACGTGAGCTATAGAGTGCAAAGCAAGCCGGTGACATATATACAGATAGCTAGTTGGAGCCGTCGTACATTATACTGCTTCGATGAAAGAAACAAAATAAGGATTCACTAAGTTCGCCCGATTCGTGTTCCACCAAAACTCCGCGCATGGCCCGCTTATAGTGGAGACGGCTTCTTTAATTGGCAAATAGGTAACTAAACTTAATAATCATAAATAGTAAAAAGCCGCTATCCATGGTTTTGAGCCGGGGCAGCACACATAACTAATCGACTCAGGGCTTGTAAACAGTTTAGGTATAAGGTTACGCTACCGCTATAAACGCTGATACATTCTGGTAGCGCTTTGATTTAAAGGTAGACCTAAAACGGTTAAGATTTAGGGTTACGCTTCCGTTATAAAATAAAGGTACCAGGTTTTGTTTTAAATATGTTTATACCTTTATTTAACCATAACGTGACCTTTACATCACTGAAATTATATCGGTACCGAAAAACACGCGCAGCTACGCTACGTTGCCAGCTCGCTTAGCGACTTGAGGCGCTGAGGGTGGTTAGATATCTATACCAATGAAGATTAGCGTGTTGTTTGCTTGCGGACAACACATTATGCTGAGTTGCGTCCTTTTATAATAGCCTTATATTTATAGAAATTATATATCTATACTTATAATAACACTGTAACTGGTCCAATTCTGTACATTGAAGATATTTTGAAATTTCTTTTTGGAGGGTACTCTATATTTAATACTGAAGGAAACTGTTTTTTTTTATTTTTGTTGGCTAGGCATCACGCCGAAACTACTGAATGAATTTAAATGAAACTTGGTATGATTTGAGTTCATACTACGAGGTAGGACATTGGAAAATAAAAGGGTTCCCGCAGGATGGGGGTTTAAAGTTATTTAAAAACCCCTAACCACTCTGAAGCTACTAGATGGATTTTGATACAACTTGGCACAGTCATAGTTTATATGATGGGTTAAAATTGAGAATACTTTTTATCCCGAAAAAATAAAGGGTTCCTGCGGGATACGGGTTCAAATTTATATTAAGCATGAAGTAATACCTTTTTTTTCTTAGGGTACTCTTTATTCGATTCTGAAGCCAAAACATTATTTATTTCATTTTTGTCTCTCTGTCTGTCTGTCTGTCTGCATGTCTGTACCTTGACCACGCATACTGGGTACTCTATATTTAATACTGAAGGCAAACTGTTTTTTTTTATTTTTGCTGGCTAGGCATCACGCCAAAACTACTGAATGAAATTACATGAAACTTTGTATGATTTGAGTTTATACTACGAGGCATTGGACATTGGATACTTTTCATCCCAAAAATTAAAAGGTTCCCGCAGGATACTGGTTTAAAATTTATTTAAAAGAATACGTATCACGCTGAAACTACAGGATGGAATTTGATGCAACTTGGCACAGTCATAGTATATATGATGGGTTAAAATTGAAGTACTTTTATTCCCGAACAAATAAAGGGTTCCTCCGGGATAGGGGTCTAAATTTATGGTAATTTTGAAGTAATAAATATATATTTTGGAGGGTACTCTATATTGTATACTGATACTGAAGCCAAAACCTTTTTTCTTCATTTTTATGTCTGTCTGTCTGTCTATCTATATCTTGACTGCGTATTACGCCAAAACTACTGCATGTATTCAACTGAAACTTGGTATGGTTTGAGTTCATACTGCGATGTAGGACATTGGATACTTATCATCCCGAAAAATTAAAGGGTTTCCTCCTGGATATTGGTTTAACATTTATTAAAAGAACACGTATCACGCTGAAACAATTGGACGGGTTATGGTGCAACTTGACACAGTCATAGTTTATATGATGGTTTAAATTGAGGATAATTTTTATCCCGAAAAAATAAGGATTCCTGCGGGACAGGTGTCCAAAGTTATGTTAATTCTGAAGTAATAAATAATATTTTTTGGAGGGTACTACCCTATATTCGATACTGAAGCCAAACTGTTATTTTTAAAAGCTTTTATATAACTTGCAATTTTTGTATTTATGTATGTTTGTTTAGGTCAAATCTCGCAATGTGAATTAGAACCACTTCCTCTTATCATACGCAATTGAATTTTTACATGTTGTTTTATTTCCAATGGCAATTCATTTTTATGGCAAGCTTGACCTGAATCGATATCCAGGATTGGAAACAAAGGAAATCTTTCGCGGTTAATAGCACAGACACGAAATTTTGTGAACGCATTTTATTATGAAAGCCAATTTTAAATTTTACGGTGACATGGTCTCCAGATAAAGGAACTCTTCAACGGTCAACAGCATAGACACAAAATTTTGTTTACGCATCTTATTATAATAGCCGCTTTTAAGTTTTACCATGAAATGGTTGCTGCACTCAGAATTGGGTTCTGACTAGGGAACTCCTCAACGGTTAGCAGCACAGACACGAAATATTGTACTTATACGCATTTCATTATGATAGCCAGTTCTAAGTTTCACCATGACATGGTTACTGCATAAAAAGTTTATTTTTAACGTTTTTTATGCATATATTAATTTTAATTTTTGTCTGTCTGTTTGTCTATCTGTCTGTATCTTGACCGTACATCACGCCGAAACTACTGAATGAATTCAACTGAAACTTTGTATGATTTGAGTTCATACTACGATGTAGGACATTAGATACTTTTACGAAAAATGAAAGGGTTCCCGCAGGATAGGGGATGAAAGTTAATTAAAAGATCACGTATCACGCTGAAACTACTAATCGGATTTTGTAGCAACTTAACACAGTCATAGTTTATATGATGAGTTAAAACTGAGGATATTTTTATCCCGAAAAAATTAAGCGTTCCTAAGGGATAAGGGTCCAAAGTTATGTTGTAAAAAATATCTATACGTATAATAAAGCAATAAGTACAAAAAAGTCTGTACAAAGAAGATAAAAACATATGTTTAGGGTACTTAAAATAAGCTACTGATTAAGAATATAACATTTAAAAAAAAGTGTCTGTCTGTTCGTTTGTTCACGCATCACGTAAAAACTACTGGACCGATTGTGATGCGGTTTTCTTTGTAGGATAGTTTAAGGTCTTACTTAAAAAATGGAGTTACTTCGTATCTAAATCCGATGAGTAAAAGCGGAGCAATCGATAAAAATATTTTTGACGGGACGGAAGGAATTTTGATCAAATGCTGGTATATTGGTATTTTTGGTAATAGAATTATGGCTGGAATTTATGGCTGGAATAGCCCTTAGATTATTTTTAACCTAGAGAGGACCACGCGTGCGAAGCCGCGGGTACAGCTAGTAGTTAATATTTTTACATGTATTTTTAAGGTTACGAAATAAAAGTATTTCAGTAATTTATATAATTAATAATTTAATTTATATAATATATATTTTTATATCAAGTTCATCATTAGCATATACTTGTCCACTTCTGGACGTAGGCCTCCCTTCATACACGCTACTGAGCTCGATCTTCAGCTCTCTTCATCAATTTTCTGCCAGCTGCTTTTCGCAGGTCGTCACTCAGCCTGGCCATAGGGCGTCCTACACTACGTTTGCCTAAACGAGGTTCTCCACTCGTGGTTTACCCCAACAGTTGTCAGTTCTTAGTATAGCTAAATAACCCCCAAAGCTCTCGAACTACAAGCTTTCCCCCTGCTTTCAAGAGCTAAGTTATTCCGTTTCCAACTTGAGTTGGAACTGTTCTGATCCAGCAGCGGCTTGGAGCAGGTTGGATCAGACCTGCTGCTGCACTAAAGCATCCCTGAATATGTGCTATTTGTCCGTCATGATGAAGTCAATCTCATTTTTAGTCACAGTGTTGGAGCTTTGCCAAATCACTTCCTCTGGGGCTGCTTTTTGAAGAATAAATTCAGCAAAAATTACCCCTCTTTTTATCAGACTACGGCAAAGCAAGGGAAGGGTAATAGTTTAACAGTCTATGTATGCTCGTATGTTTGTATGTGGATGTTCCATCATAGCGTCACTTCTATTGGTCCGATTTTGACAAGCGAGGCATCAATCGATTAGTCTTCATCGCAAGAGTATCATAGGCTATTTTTTATCCGACTTGAGTCGGGTTTTCGGTTTTGAACTTAAGTCTTGTTCCAAAAAGTTCGAGTGTGCCGAGGTCGATGCGTAGACCTGTACGACCAATTCAATTCAATTCAAGTCAATTCAATTTATTCAATAATGATTATTACATTATGTCTGAATTTATAGAACAATAATAGTTCAAAAAAATAACATAATAAATAAAATAAAAAGTCAAGTCAGGACCTTATTACTTCTTAGATATTCATCCATTGAGTAGAAACACCCTTTAAGCAGGAGTTTCCTTAACTTAACCCTAAAAATATTTGGACTTTCTACAATTTTTAATTCAATAGAAATACTATTAAACAGTTATTTTGCTTGATAGCCCGTGCAGTGTTTTGTGATATTTAACTTCGGAATAAGAGCAATTTCCATATCTTTCCTTCGCGTATCTAATCTATTTAATTTTTGCTCAACGGTTTCATAGTTGTGCCTTTTTTCCACAACATTGGTGAGAAGCACCATGTTGTATAGGCTGGGAACTGTTAATATCTTAAGAATTTTAAAATGCTCCTTACAAGATTCCCATTGCGGAATCCGAACCATAGTGCGGATCGTTCTCTTCTGCAGCACAAACGCTTTTGTATTATATTGGTAGCTATTTCCCCAACACCTTATACTGTACCTGAGTTTCGATTCCACTAACGCATAATACACCGCTTTGAGGTGATCCATATCTATCTCATCCCGAATACTTCTCAGAGCATAGCATGCTGAAGCGAGAGTGCTTTCAACGGACGACAATTCTTGTTTCCAGTGTAGATATTGATCTATGTGAATACCCAGAAACTTGACAGTTTCGACTATAACCACTTTTTCTCCATTGATTTTGACATCTATTGTCTGTTTGTTAGCCACTGTAGACTTAAACAAAATTAGGTTCGTTTTACTTGCCTTCAGATAAAGTTTGTTTACATTATACCGTTGTTAAAAGCCAGAAGTGCGGTGTTGACTTTTGCTTCAAGCTCTAGCACGTCCGCTCCTGAAACTATTGCATTGGTGTCGTCAGCATATACAACCAATTGAATATCAGGGATAATCTGGGATATGGATTGTATAAGATCATTTAGAAAGATTACAAAAAATATTGTTCCCAATATTGAGCCTTGCGGTACACCACGCTTAATATTAATTAATTTAGATTTAATTACCTGTTGGTATTGCATCCCACCAATTTAATTTGTATATTTTATTTCAATAAATAATGTCCTGTTTTGAAGGTAAGACTATGAGTTGATACGCTTTATTCCTTATCCCATAGTGTTCTAGTTTAGCAAGTAAAATGCTATGGTCAACAGTGTCAAATGCAGCACTGAGGGCCAGAAACATTCCAGCCACTTTCTTTTTCTCGTTTAGTTTGCCTACAATGTCATTTACCAGCACATCAACTGCATCTACTGTTCCAACCCCTCTTTGATATCGAAATTGATCCTTAAGGCCCTTTCGGTCAGCTTAAGAACCAGGTACACTACCCTGGTCGACATCTGTTATAACCCATATTTTATCGGTAATGCAAGCCCTGAATCGACTACGCGCGCTGACACACGCATGTGTGCGTAATACGTAACTTTGCGTAGAGCGAACAGGCAAGCGATACGGGTTAATGCGTGTGGAAAAAGGATGGCACAATATCGCTTGCGGTCTTTTCATTGCGAACTGTGACGATGGGTTTGTACCACGCGACACGCATACCACAAATAGTCACATGATCGCATTTTGAAAATAGATACATCGGTAGATAATACTTAATTGCACCTAAAAAGAAAATATTTAAGAAAAAAAAGTACAATGGGCGGTCTTATCGCTAAAAATTTTAAATTTTTATTTCATCATCATAATCATCAGCCCGTGTCAGTCCACTGCTGGATCTCTCCCAAAGCACGCCACTGAGCCCGATCTTCGACTCTTCTCTTCCAACTGCTCTGCCAGTCACTTTGCGTATATCGTCGCTCCACCTGCTGGAGGGCGCCCTACACTACGTTTACCGAGTCGCGGTCTCCACTCAAGCACACGTCTACCCCAACGGTTATCAGTCCTTCGACATATACGACCAGCCCACTGCCTCTTCAGCTTACTAATATTACAGTAATTAATGGTTCTCTGCCGGATCACCTCATTCCGGATACGATCTATCATGGAGAGTACACACCAAGAGAACGAGAGCGGGCGAAGGCAAACGAGTGGGATTCGCCGATTAGTACCGCACGCTCGCTCGGTTTCGTCGTAGTGTCCACACTAAGTGAACGCGTGTGAACCCGGCGACCATCGGCGAATCAGGGTGTCCAGGTTGGGGGTTTTTTGGGGGAAAAAACTTATGTTTGGGTAATCCTTGGGGAAACAAAAAGACAAAATCACTATGACATAGATCTAGTTAAAGGGCTTACGGCACGTTTTAAAACCAAATAAACAAAAGCTGGACTAGCTACTACTACAGGCAAACAGCTACATTGCTACTGTCGTGCTTCGTGTGAGATATAGACATAAGCAGACTGTAGTATGAATGAGATAACAATACTTAACCCTACTGACACGTTCTACACAAACGCCACTCCGATTGTGACTTTTTCGCATCGCACCTAATTTATGTGGTCCAAGACCGAGGAACTGAAAATGTTTAAGCTGTCATAAATCATTTTGAAATGATGTAGTGTTGCGCTTTGTTGCTAGGTAATGGTGGGTGGTAATGGTGTTTTATTTCAATGTAAATAAATAGATTTGGTCATTATCAAAAATTTATTAAACAAAATAAAGTATATTTTTTTCTCTTCTGTTTAGATAGTGCCTTGTGCATCACTATCAAGTACACGTGGACATCCTTAAAAAAGAGAACAATAATTATTATAATACGGATGTGATATCTTGACTACGGATGACCATTACCTACACAAACCAAACAAAAAAGTATTAAAAATGTCACAACCGTAACCATAATGTCACACCCGTAGCCACAGTGAAACTATGGACGTGACATTTTGACGTTGTTACCGCCATTTTATAACTAAAAATAAACATCATGTGATTAATATAAATTAGGAAGAAACTGTACTACAATACGCAACTCATGTTATCAGAAATTGAAGTTAGAGGTTCACATACCCTTGCCAGAATATATAATAGTTGCAAAGTTTGCCCCAAATAAACATACTCCTGCACAACTTCGAGAGCAGTTCCGTTAACAGCAATTGGTTCCGGAATAACATGTTCGTTGAACATAACCTTGGTTTTGTCCAAGTTCATCCGGAGACCAATGCGTTGAGACGAATCAGCTAGGGTGTCCAACATCTGTTGCAAGTCCTGCAACGTTTCTGCCACAATGACGATGTCATCCGCGAATCTCAAATGTGAGATGTACTCACCGTTAATGTTAATGCCACATCCTTTCCAGTCCAGATTCTTAAACATATCCTCCAGTGCATTTGAGAACAATTTCGAAGAAATAACGTCACTTTGTCTCACACCTTGATGCAGGGGATATGCTTAGTCTGCTGGCTCTACTTGGACGTTCATTGTTGCGGCGTCATACAAACATCTCAACACTTGGATACCGCCAGTCTACTTGGCATCGTTGTGGGGCCTTCAAAACAGACCAAGTCTCGATAGTGTCAAGGGCTTTCACATAGTCCACAAACGCTAGGCACACGGGCTGATTATACTATTCTGTCTTCTCTATAATCTGCCGCACTGTGTGGATGTGGTCTGTGGTGCTGTATACTCTCCGAAACCCGTCCTGCTCTGTCGGCTGGAATTCGTCGAATCTCCGAGCAAGACGATTCGTGATGACTCTCGAAAACAGCTTGTAGACATGGCTTAGGAGGGAAATGGGCTGATAGTTTTTCAAAAGAGTCTTATTATCCTTTTTAAAAGAACAGATCGACCAAACTATTGTTCAATGCCTTTGAAGTTCTCACAGAGACGAGGACATAATTAAACATACGCTGAAGCTTTTTAAGCGTGGGAGTATCTCCTGCTTTCAAGAGCTCCGAATTAAGTCCTCACCCGGGCTTTTCCATTTTTGAGCTGTTTCAGAGTCATCTCGATTTCGTCAAGGCTGACTTCTGGCAGCTCTTCGGTATAGTGGCGGGTCAGAGTGGCCCTAGAATCCTCGATGTCGGGTTCGGGTTGCAATACGTGTGACACGTACAGTTGGTCATAGAAATCTTCAACTTCCGCGAGAATCTCTGGCTTAGAAACGACAACTTTCTCGCTTGATGTGGTCATTTTTGTCAGATGGCTTTTATTTACTTCGACGTTTCGATCAAGTTGCGTGGTCACAAGAAGACTGAAGTAGCGGGTGTCCGCGTCGAGAAGAGTGATTGTTGTCTCCAACTACCAGCATTTGGTTTGGCATTTTGGCATTTGTTTTTTGTTTTATTAGTAATTTGTAAAAAAAACAGAATTGTCACGACACACAACACTAACGACATCTGCAGATATATTCTGACATAAAACGCGACGCGAAGATTTGCTTATCCACGACGGAGCCAACTTGAAACCATCCTCCCGGTTGAAATTGGGATACTTTTTAATTTCAACCGCTTCCAAACCGCTTCATTTACAATCCTGAAGTAGTAGTGACGAGTAGTAGGATTCGAGTAAGCTGCGTCGTGGAATCCCGTGATAAGCAAGTGTTCGCGTCGTGGTTTATGTCGGAAGAAATTAGTGTTGTGCGTCGTGACAATTCTGAATTTTTACAAAACCAAATGCGGGTAGATGGAGACAACGCTCGCCCTTCTCGACGCTGACACCCGCTACTTCAGTTTTCTCTTGACCACGATCAATGCAACATGATCGAAACGACGAAGTAAATAAAAAGTAAATTTTCAGGGCGATTAAGTTGAGTTTTAAATATTTAACTATGTGTTCGGATCGCGAAAGTTTAAAAGTTATAATAAGAAACTGGGCAGAAGCTAACGATGTTAAGCTGAACCAGCCCCCACAAGCAGCATCCGTTTACGAGTATGACTTGTGACGCGATGTTCCGCAAGTGAACGTCGATCGGGCGATGATGTGAATGGCATTTTTTAGGACCGCGACAAGCAGAACCGCATTCATCTTGCCGGCACCGTGGACGAGCTCAAGAAGTTCAACAGCCGCCGCCGGCTCCGCGCCGCCACACTGGCCGCCGCCGCCGCCGATGACGAAGAAGAGGAGGACTCGGTGCCGAGGAAACAAGCCATGCTTGAAGAGGCTAACGCTGCAGGTATGTTTGAGTATTTTCCAGAATGTTCTAGTACTTTCCAGAATGTTATAGAACCTTGTAGAATGTATATAATCGGTATTATCCTTTCCCTTTTTAACCGACTTAAAAAGGAGGAGGTTTTCAATTCGACTAGTATGTTTTTTTAATGTTTGCTACCTCAGAACTTCGTGATTTGAGAACTGATACCGAAAATTACTTTTTTGTTTGCAAGGATATACTTTCAGATTGGTCCCATATAAATTTTATCAAAATCGGTTCAGTAGTTTTTTAACCAGTTCCAATAATAAGAAAAATTTGGTTCGAGCGTTCTCGAAGTACAACCGTTTGAAGTTCACGTTTTTGGCAAAAAATTAATTATAGCAGGCATGGTGGGCGCTTAAACCTTGGAACGCAAACTCGGGCGCAAATGCGCGATAATGATACATTATTATCTACTGCTCAGTAGCGTGATAGACAATCCGACAACTCTAGCGTGCTGCTCACTTATCACACCGGACCGGTTGTGGCGCCAGCACGTGCGGCGCTTGCTCGCGCCTCCGTCGGTGCGCACTAGGACCGCTCGGTTTGCTCTGACGGCTCAAGCCATTAATCTCCTTGATTGCAAGTGAACCAGATGTTGAATTCTTTTTCACAAAAAAAATAATATTACAATTGATAATTATATTTTTAAGTTATTATTATACTATGTTACTTCTATTAATTAATATATTTATTGATTACTAGCAATCGTTAGGCCATATCAGAGGACCTCGGGCGGCCTGAAAAACGGACACCAGAGATCAGCACTAAGCACCTTATACGACAAACAAACAAACTTCTATTAACTATTTATATTATTTTCTAAATGTGCTGTATCTTTTGTTGTTGGCTTATTGTACGCCTTAGCGTCGCTGTAAATGCAACAAGCATCAGCAAGTAAGACAGAGCATTCCTTTCCTTTGCAGTTCTTATAATGAACACGCTGTGCCCGCGGTTTTGCCCGCGTGTTTTTTTTGGGTTAAAAGTACCATATGTGGCTATTCCAGGACCTAAAATATCAAATAACAAATTATCAAAGTTCTTTCAGTCAGCCTTATAATAACGATTTCTTTGGCATCTACTCATCTAAAAAAAAAACTAAGCTATCCAACAGTGAAAACCTCATCGCAGTTGGTCCAGTTGTTATTACGTGATACGCGAACATTAAAAAAAAAGCTTTTATGCAGTAGCCATTTCATGATGAAACTTAGAACGGGCTATCATAATAAGATGCGTGCACAAAATTTCGTGTACACAAAAGTCGTGCTGTTCACAAGTTCCTAAGAACTGAAACATTTTCATCAACTCTGTTAAGAAGAAGTGGTTATAATGCAGCTCGCAAGAATCCACCTAAACAAACATACATATATTACAAGTTAAATAAAAGAATTTAATTATCATGTCTCTTTGCAGCTTTTTTGGTTTTGCATTCAAAACATAGCCAATCAGAATGTTCTAGTACATGCCAGAATGTTATAGAATCTACCAGGATATAAATATTAACAAAATCTCTCTGAAACATCTACTGATCTGAGCTTTGCTATCTTTTCAGCCGTAAACCTCGTGGTGGAATCTCTGGACGATGTGTCGGTCCTGCAAGACGGGCCCCTGTTTATGGACCCGGACTTGTTTCACAGCGTACTCGACGACATGCAACTACGGGCCTTGTTGGAGGTAAGAACTTGGCTGAATTGAGACAACTAACAAGGTCGAGATCTTGCTGCGATGTGGCGGCATTTTGGCATAACATGGTGAAAGTGTGTGCGTGAAGCTTGAGATACGAGGTTTTTTTGCGGTGAAACTATGTCAAATTGAAAACGCTCTTTTTCAAAAACAAAAAATTTTTGCAACTATCGATGTAAACTAAAGGTTTAGTAGTGTAACTTAGAATCCATCGATACCGGGTTCGATTCTAGGCGCCGCACCAATTACTTTTCTAAGTTATGTGCGGTGTTCCATCGCTCCGTGCTTCGGAGGTCACGTTAAGCTGTCCCAGCTATTATTGATTAATAGCAATCGTTAAGCCATGTCAGAGGCCCTCGGGCGAACTAATAAACTCTGAAACCAGAGGCCAGCACTACCTCATACGACAAAAAAACAAACAAACGCTGCAGGGCTTACCTTTTTTCGCTCAGACTATTTTTATGTCATATACAACTCAAAAATATTTCGTCAATGGCAAATCATGTGTGCATGTTGCATGTTGAATTTATACCTGTATGGTGCAGGTGTACGACCGAATCGCGTGCACAGTGGTGGTGAGCAGCGGGCGCGCGCCGGCCGCGGAGGCGCGCCAGCGTGCGCGACACGCGCTGGAGGCCGCGCGCCGCCCGCCGCCCCCCGCGCCTCCAGCCCCCGCGCCGCCCGCCGCCGCCGCCGCGCACGACCTGCGCCGCGTGCTCGGCCTGCCGCATGTCAAGGTACGTCACACTCGTACTATAGGCACAGAAAAAATAATAGTACTAACGTACGGAAAGCTCACTCCGCTAAGACAATTAAATAAAAAGCGACTTTTGCCACCACTCAATAAAGTGCATTTCAGCTCGCACGACCTTGAGGCGTATCATTTTATATGCGTCTCCCTTTCTAACGCGTAAGTTTATCTGAGTCTATCTCGCTGCAAGCCACGGATATAGAGTAAATTAGCACGCGCAAGTACATAGATTGAGACAGGCCTGCTATACCAGGCCTGGGGAAAAGGGTACTTGACAGTAAACGAAAAACATCTACTGTACAAAAATATTTACATCGCGCAACAAGGCACCTCAAATAACAACATACGTTAAGTAAAACCCGAATATTTTCGGGTACAAAATAGCCAATGACACTCTTGCGATGAAGACGAATCGATTGATACCTCGCTTGTCGAAATCGGGCCATTAGTGGCGACACTGGTGGAAAATCCACATACGTACCCTTCCCTTGCTTCGCCGTAGTCGGGTAAGAAAGATTTTTTGCATTAATAGATTATATCTTAAACATTCCGCGTAAGTATTTAACTCAATTCATTAATAAATAAAAATTAAAAAAACGTAGTAAGTATCTTTGTGCCGTTTGACTAAAAACACTGCGCAGTATGCGTGACGTCACTGCTTCCAAATTCGTGGTTGTTTTTTACTGTGTGGCTTACGTGTTTCTCTTGTTTTTGAACCTAGCTACGTCATACGCTCGCCATGACAGCAATGGTCGTTTTCCCGCGATTCAAATTAACGATTCTTAAATTAACATTGCGTGTGCAGCGGTGACAGTGGAAAATCTGACTTACGTCAGACATCGATTAGGTATTCGACTGAAAGACTGACGGAGGCAAGCGCACGTTCTTATGCCAATTTTTTTATTGTAAAAGTGCCGTATTAACCCTTAACTACCTACCCCTTATTTAGTCACATTTCGCCCCCCAAAAAATCTTATCGCAATGGGAGATGATTTGAAATAAAATTAAGTATTTTTGGAGTTTATGCTATTTATATTGAAATAAATAATTTGAAAAAGTGACAGACGTCTCTATGAATAACTTCTTACCGAAGACATTTGTCTAAGCAACGGAATAACGAAACATGATTCAAACAAGAAAAAGAAACTGCAGAATTAGTAACTTTTTGGACAAACAATCTAAATGAATCCACCAGGGTATCATGTTAGGGGAGCCAAGTGGACGGAGACCACTTAACGGCATATGTACATCTCTTCCACATGTGATTTGAGGTTTACTGTTGCAGACATAAGACCGAGATAAACATTTTGCCAGCCATATTCAAAAACAAAATAATGATATGATGGCCGAGTTATTTGATTTGATAATATTGCAGCCACATCATGCAGTAAAATATAACCCGTGAAGCGTCTCTAAAGCGAACTAAAGAAGCCTCGAAAAATATGAACCAAAATATACTTAGCAAGGGAGACGGTAGATGGCGTTAAATACTAAGCATGACTAGTAGCTAGTAGTATGTACTAGTTTTATTTATTTATTTATTTAGTAGTGTCGTTTGTTCCGTTTTCTGCCGGCACAATGGTTTGGCTAGACGGGCGCGACTGCTAATAGTTACCTTTCTCATCTAATTTTGTTGTCCCATATATTTTTTAATAACTGAACTAGATGGCGCTTTTATGCCACCACGCAAACGTAATGAAAGCAAGACACGAAATTAATTAGAAGGTTGATATTTTTCTCAATTTTTTTAACATGTTTCTGTTACTGTTCTTCTAATCAAATTGGCCTTCTAACTGTAATTTATAGGCCTACTTCAGTCGCCGGAAAATATTATTTGGTGCATATTACAGAATATTTACTCGTTTGTGCGGATATAATCCATACCAATATATAAAAGTTGTCTGTTTGTTTGTTTGGGGAGCTTTCACGCGATAACGGCAGAACGGATTTAGATGAAATTTGGAATGGAGATAGCTTATACCCTAGAATAAAACATAGGAAAGAACATAGGACTTTTTATCCCGGAAAATTTAAAGTTTTCACGGGAAAAGAACGGTTGCTATGGAAACGAAATAACAAGTCTGTCAAAAACTTTAATTAGCATTGGTGCTATACCTACATTTGCATTGATTTTTAACATCCTAGAAGAAAATAGGATTCTTTTTTGCGATAAACAGTAGTCCGCGCGGGCGAAGTCGTGCGCGGGAAAGATAATACCTACATGATAAAAATCGCTTCTTGCCCGTATACAGTTGGGATTGTCCTGTTGACTGAACCATCGTTGAACTTTCATGCGGTAGTACAGATCACCGGACTTCGGTAAAATAAATATTTCCCTGGTACTGTAAACTGTACCATGGTATAAATAAATTAAATAATGGGTAAGCAATAACAATAATTCAACGATAGCAATAATTTAACAATAGCAATAATTTAACGATAGCAATAATTTAACGACAGCAATAATTTAACGATAGCAATAATTTAACAATAGCAATAATTTAACGATAGCAATAATTTAACAATAGCAATAATTTTACGATAGCAATAATTTTACGATAACAATAATTTAACAATAGCAATAATCGGATTTTTTTATCACTGGACACGGTGTATGTGACGTAAAGCAAAGCTCTGCGCTGCATTGCCTCTATTGCCCAAGCAGAAAATTTCATATGGATGGCAGTATATTCAATCGGAAGCCTTGTTCGACATGGCAACATTTTTCAATTACATCGAGAAGTACTGGATAAAAAAAAAACGGGGAACGCCATCGCACTATCAACAGTGTAGAGTGCTGAAATTTAAAAAAATAATCGTGTATTAAATAAAAATACTCCTCAAAACCTTAGTAAAATTTGATTCTTAACACAGATAAGAGTTTTGTAGCATAAAGTCAAAAAGATTTCTAACGCGAGAGAGAATTCATAATAAGGGATGACCTAATAACAGATGCCTTATGCCAGATGCCAATCAATTACAAAACATCAACGATGAGATCACAGTGGGTCATGCTCTGGAAAAACTGCGCATTCAGATACAGTGACTTTCAGGTTTTTAGTCTCGTGTCTTTCGGAATAAAGTGTTATTAAATTAATTTCAGTAGACGCATAATTTTAGTTCAGTCATTAAAAATATTGGTGGGTGTATTTTCAAGTAAGTATTACATTATCTAGAAACAAGTTGTCTAACCCTGTGATGATTCAGAAGACAAGATGATAATAATATGTAGGATATTATTGGTCTGGTCAACTGTACTACTTAAAAAAAAAACGGTAGTACAGTTGTTCAATCAACTGGTCCACGGTTAGTAACCATTTATCACTGATCCTGTCACTATACTACCGCATGAAAGTTCAACGATGGTCCATTCAACAGGACAATCCCAACTGTACTACGTGCAGGGCGGTCGCACTCCGGTCGTCACAAATATTATACTTAAACTTCGGGGCCGTAATTTTGGTGTTCATTCAGTAGAGTGTCAAGCGTGTGCTCGATGAGTCGCGCGCCGTGTGCTTAACGATAAAGTACCTACTTACGTAAACTTACGTAAAGTTTTTGTCAAATTTTATTCTTTTCTTAATTATGAATACCAAGGAGAAGAATGAGATACTAGGTCTATTCTGATAAGAATGTCATTATATGTAGGTAATAGAACTATCAACATTTATAACAATAAGTAATAAAATAATACATTTTTACATAATTGTTTATTTGGTTACAATATCTAAGTCATATTATATCACAGAATAATTACTAGTACAAGTACCTAGCCATATCTTGATACAACCCTACCGAGCGTAAAAGTGACAGAGCGATTCTGAAACGATTAGAGCAATGGAAGCTCTCGCGCGTTGTGATTGTACTATTATTTATTCTGTGCTACGGGCAAGAAGCGATAAAAATAACCCTTCTCAGTCGGGTTATAAACATGGTACATAAGTTACGAACAATTCTATAAAAAAACATTATGTAACACGTTATATTAGATAACAGTGGAATTAGTATATAATTATTGTATCTGTGATAATAACATATATTGTTTAACTTCTGGATTAAATAGTGGAAAGAAAATGTAGCAAAAGGGCTAAACGTATTCAGATCTATTTAGCAAAAAGTATAGATTTACCATTTATTTTGTACTTACTTCGTATCCATACCAATATATAAAAGTAAAACGTTGTTTGTTTGTTTGGGGAGCTTTCACGCGATAACGGCTTGACAGATTTTGATGAAATTTAGAATAGAGACAGCTTATACCTTAGAATAAAACATAGGATACTTTTTATCCCGGAACATTGAAGGTTTCCGCGGGAAAACGGGAAAATGTTGATTACTCACTGTAAGGAACGGTTGCCATCACAGAATGGTCTGTGGTTGCCATGGAAACGAAATAACAAGTCTGTTAAAAAACATCAAGAGCATTGGTGCTATACCAATTTGTTTGTTTTTAATATCCTAGAAGAAAATAGGATGCTTTTTTTCGCGATAAACAGTAGTCCGCGCGGACGAAGTCGCGGGCGGGTAAACTAGTTCTCAATAAGTATTAGATTTTAGAATATATTTTTAAACTTGTCTGTGTGAAATAAATATTTTTTTTTGCTGATGACCACGTGCATGTTTTTTTAGGAGAGCACTATACTCGTACATTCACTTATACCAAATCACAAGTTTTATAAACAACCGAACAACAAAATTGTTGTATGGTATTATTTTACCACACTGTATAACAGATAGAAACAACAAAATTTACAGAAAATGATGCCTACAAAATCTTTTATGGCGCTATGCTGACCAAGACTGTTGAAATAAAGGCTAAATATGTATTGTCCAAGCGTACGTCAACCTTATTATTCTAAAGGTAACGCTGTTCCTGTTGATTCTGAAAACATTTCTTTGCGGACTCGGTGGCAGTATTTTAGCAATTTTTCATACTTATCCATTAATATTATTTACAGGTCATGATCCCTATGCTTAATGCATCCTCTCAGATCCTGTCCTGTCTCCATCATTGAAGATATCATCGTACAAGAAAATCATTAAAGAAGCCGGTAAACAGCGGCCGATCTCAGATCTGCTGCGGTAAACGGATGACGGAGCGGTAGGTAGGACGCTAGCCTTTTGCGAAGCACGGCTTCCCCAACGATTACCGGTTCTATATGTCAAGAGGCCTGCCTTGGCTACATCAATAATAGCCTTTTGCGAAGCACGGCTTCCCCACCGATTACCTGTTCTACTCGTACATGCCAAGAGACCTGCCTATTGATACATCAATAATAAAAAAATAGCCTTTTGTGAAGAACGGCTTCCCCAACGATTATCGTTTCTATATGTCAAGAGGCCTGCCTTGGCTACATCAATAATAGCCTTTTGCGAAGCACGGCTTCCCCACCGATTACTTGTTCTACTCGTACATGCCAAGAGACCTGCCTATTGATACATCAATAATAGCCTTTTGTGAAGAACTGCTTTCCCAACGATTATCGGTTCTACATGTCAAGAAGCCTGCCTTGGATACATAATAGCCTTTTGCGAAGCACGGCTTCCCCGCCGATTACCTGTTCTACATGCCAAGAGGCCTGCCTATTGCTACATCAATAATAGCCTTTTACGAAGCACGGCTTCCCCACCGATTATCGGTTCTACAAGTCAAGAGGCCTGCCTTGGCTACATCAATAGCCTTTTGCGAAGCACGGCTTTCCGAACGATAATCGGTTCTATATGTCAAGAGGCCTGCCTTGGCTACATCAATAGCCTTTTGCGAAGCACGGGTTCCCTAACAATTATGTGTTCAACATGCCAAGAGGCCTGCATATGGCCACATCAATAGCATAGCTCGTTCAGTGACTGAGCTTAGTCAGGTGTACGTACATAGATGGACTTGGCAGTGCGGTGCTTTGGGACAGAGCCTTAATAGTATTTTCAGGTTGAGAAACGATCCATCACCGATTTGCCGCGGGTCTACGGACGCTCGCTGTTTGCCGGCTCTCGTAATATTTAGTTATTCACGCATTAATCATTCCATAGCAATTAAAGATAAATCTTATAATTATCTTAATAAATCATATTTTTGTTATTTGTAAACTTTTTATTTAAATACATTTCCTCGTTCTGGATCGGATCGGGGAAGTTATTATTTTATTATAATTTTCGGCACTTTTTTTAAATTAATAATTGAGAAAACTTTTTCCCTGTAGAGTTCCTTGGTGCTCTCTTTTCAAACGGGCGTATTTCCGAAGTACCGGTGGAGTCAGAACGGTATTTCCTTTTCCTGTGCGAGATTCAACTCGGTCGGCACCTGAAAGGGAAATTTTCTTTTGAAGTTCATAAAATAATTAGTTTACCTAATTTTTATTGAAATGATCTATTTATAATTATTTATGTTTTCTCTTTGTTCATGAGATTAAGTTTTGACTCGTAAAAGTGCTTTTATTTTGCCTATTTTACACTGAATACATTGAGTTTGGCGGATAGAACTTCTATCCGCCCTAATAACTTCCCCGATCCGTTCTTACTAACTGCACCACATCATTATGTTTCCTTAATTTAGTACCTAGTCTCACCTAACCTCTTTTAGTAGCTAATCTCACCTAATCTAATTTAGTCCTAGTCTCACCTAATCTCATTTAGTAACTAGTTTCAACTAATCTCATTTAGTCCTAGTCTCACCAAATCTCATTTAGTAACTAGTCTCAACTAATCCCATTTAGTACCTAGTCTCACCTAAGCCCATTTAGTACCTAGTCTCACCTAATCTCATTTAGTAACTAGTATCACCTAAACACATTTAGTACCTAATCTCACCCAATCTCATTTTGAACCTAGTCTCACCTCATTTAGTAGATAATCTCATTTAGTACCTAGTCTTATCTAATATCATTTAGTACCTAGTCTCACCTAATCTCATTTAGTATGTAGTCTCACCTAGTTTCATTTAGTACCTAGGCTCACCTAATCTCGTTTAGTATGTAGTCTTACCTAATCTCATTTAGTATATAGTCTCACATAATCTCATTTAGTACATAGTCAAATCGGACGTATGTTTATCCGTTATCTAGTGCCCATATTACAGGGTATCCTAGTTTGGGGCTAGGTAATTGGTGTGGAATTGTCCCGAATATATATATATTGTTTTATTTTATTTTTAAATGTCTCATCTAATCTCAATCAGTACCTAGTCTTTACCTAATCTCATTTAGTATGAAGTCTCACTTAGGCCCGTATTAATAAATAAGTGCGATATCAACTGATATGCTCTCAAGTTGTGATCAGCATCTTAAGATCGTCGCTGATTAATAAAGACATATCAAGAGCATCTCAGATCATGTCGCTTTCAAGAGCCGCATCTCAAGATGCTACGTCACGAACCAGAACTTGAGAGCAAGATTGAATGAACTACGAATGAACGATTTATTTTCTTTATTGAAAGTTCGGTTTTTGGTCAAATAAGATATAGAGTAAGGTTAAAAATAATTACTTCGATGTAGTTAAATTAAATTAAATGCGATTATATTAAACGTAATGTTTATTTTCTACTTAATTATTATAACCTTACTTTAGTTTTTTTGTAGAAAGGATGTAAGCCATAATATTTGTCTATATTTTCAAAGTTACACTTAAAGAACTTAACGCAATTCATCAATGCCAAATTAAAAAAAAACAAAATAACAAAAAAAAAAACTTTTCGCAATCATGCCAATTAAATTTGTTTATTCCCAGAGGAATATAAAAATATTCTTATAATGATGGTTAATATAATTATAATTATCAACTTCTGACATAATATTTTAGAAATCCTTGATTCTAGCAACTGGCAATCACGCTCTCAAGTCACGGATCGACTGCACTCAACATTCTGCATCTCAAAGCACATCGCAAGTGCGCCCTTGAGAGTCGAGATTGATTTATTATTAAACACTAACTCAGCTGATTACGGCATCTCAATCAACAACTTAAGACGTGTTTATTAATTAGATTCTCATCTTGAGATCGCTCTAAAGAGCGCTCTTGGAGTTGAGATCGGTTTATTAATACGGCCCTTAGTCTCATTTAGTACCTAGTCCCACTTAATCTCATTTTGTACCTAGTCTCACCTTACCTCATTTAGTAGCTAATCTCATTTGGTACCCAGTCTTACCTAATCTCATTTAGTATGTAGTCTCACCTAGTCTCATTTAGTACCTAGTCTCACCTAATCTCATTTAGTACATAGTCTCACCTAATCTCATTTAGTACATAGTCAAATGTCTCATCTAATCTCATTTAGTGTCTAGTCTCATCTATCCTTAAACTTATTGTGATGATAAACTTGGTTAGTTTATCATAAATACACACCATAAATAGAAAATACCGGCCAAATGCGCGGTAGGGCCACTAATGTATGAAAATATTAAAATGTTTGGTGTGGATTTGTAATAGTTATAAAAAAGCTATAACATAAAGGTATTATATTCACAAAAATAAACTATTGAATATCATCTTCGGCCTCCGGGTTGACCTTGAAAATTATTAAAGTTAAAAAAAAAACTTTTCGTCATAATATTCCTAGGAGTGCTGATCAAAGTTAATTTTAGTTAATTTTACATTAAAACACGAGTACACAAATCATTTTTTGTTATTATTATAAAGAAAATTACAAATCATGACCGAGAATCCATGTTATTTCACTAAAAACACAATAAATAATAGTCCAAAAATACCTTTTTGCTTTCGAATTTTGGCATGTCTTTGTGAGACTATCTGAGCCTTTATGAAGGTTTTCTTGCAGTTTTACTGCACAAAGAATGTCCTGCTTCAGTGACACTCTTGACAGCCCTTTCGACTGCTTGCGTGTAGCATTGTAGGCGTAGCAGAGGAAGTTCTTGTTCTCTTTTCTAAGCAACAAATAATTGCAACTCGACGTTACTTACAGCCTCGAATCATCATCATCATCATGCCAGCCTTTAGAAGTCCACTGCTGAACATAGGCCTCTCCCAAAGAGCGCCATGACGAGGGATCTTGTGCCACCTCCATCCATCGACTTACAGCCTCGAGTAGAAGATTATTACACGACTGCTGCCCAAAAAAGGAGTGTAATGTTTTTTGCATTCATGTATCTTTGTATGTTTGTGAGTTTCTTTATTCCACCATAACTCTTAAATGCCTGAACAGATTGAGACTTATGGGGTACCGTTCATCCCCCGAGTAACATAGGTATTCTTTTTTGAAAACTTTTATTGTGGCTCCATTTTCAAATACGAAAAAAATAAGCTTCAAAATTTACAAAATGGGTATCAAATTGAAGGCCTTGCAAGCACATTCCAACGGTACATAATTTATTGGCAAAAGCTCTTTTTTGGCAGAGCAGGCGTGTTTTTAGCTTTTAAGATAGTTATTTTTGACAGAAGAGCTGGTTGCGTGCAAAACTGCTGAGGCTATGGCTGCTCCTGCTCTGTCTGATATTCCATATCTGTCACAAGTTTTGGCAATCATAGAATAAATGGCTTTCTTTAGCACAAGTATTTCGTATTCACAATCAGGCTCACTGGAATCGGTACAAGTGGAGGAATCAAGCTGTGAGGGTTAATTATGGCATTTGTTTGATGTTTCAACACATATTCATGCTTCAACAGCTACCTTATTAAACTTTTTGTGGCTTGTTTTGTACCAGAGGCGTTGACATTACCTATGAATATTTTTCTTGAAGTACGTTGTTCGATTAATAAGTCGTACCCATTTCTCGGCACCTTTCAATCTTACAGTTTACTAAGTTTTTGTATTTGCAAATATCAAATAGGCTTTTGCTAGTACGCTGAAAATCTTACAGTTTTTTCTGAGATATTTTTGGGTGTGATTTAAGAATATTTTTGCACTTGACGAGAGAAGCCTGCAAAATTTTGAATGTAAAACTATAGAAAGAGAAGCCTTTGACCATATCATTTCAATTTTGTCCTTCACAATGAAAGCAATATCTTGAAAAGTTGGTTCTTTCTGAGTATTAAATGTTAACTGTCGTCTCGTCCACTCGTAATACTTCATAACATCTACACAAGTTGGCAATATGTTGTCTTTGATGTTACATATTTCCCCAAACAAAGGACACTTTATCGTGTTTCGCGTGCGCTCCATTTTTAAAACGGTATCCCACATAATTAACCGCGGAGTAACCACAGTACGTATATAGTCCTTACACTATGAATGTACTGTGGCGTAACTGACCGGCGAAATTGAAAAGAAAAGTGCAATCGGCGGGTCGCCTCCCGCCCTCTCACCTCACACCTGAAACTAATAAAACTCGTTTATTGGTTTATTTAAATCGCCATATTTGTTTTCAAATGATGTAATAATAACGTAAATATCATGAAAGTAATCATTAGGGGGCATGCCCCGTGCACCCACTGGCTTCTCCCACTGGTGGGTGCACGGGGAATTCGCATTTCCCCGTCCACCCACTGCACTAGAGTTGGAAACTAATGAAGAAATAATCGACATTTATGAAGAAAAAAAAACAACATGTTTTGTAATTAGGTAACAAGACATTTAGAACAACATTACGAATTTCTTGAATTTTAATACTTTGTGTTGCCGCCTCATGCTTCCATTACTGCGTTTACGCGGTTTGGCATGCTGTACACCAAGTTCCTTATACGATTTTGGGGAATATTCTCCCATTCCTCTGTGAGAGCAATTTTGAGCTCACGAAGCGTGATTGGGGGAGGCTTTCGTTGTTTTACGCCACTCCCTAGCTCGTCCCAAGCATGCTTGATCGGGTTGATATCCGGGCTGCGTACTGGCCACTCCATACGAGTAATGTTCATCTCTTAAAGGTAGTTCACAATCCAACCTGTATGAGGTCAGGCATTGTCATGCATGAAAATAGCATCCTCACCCAAATTGACCATAAATGGCCCAACGTGTACATTAAGGATTTCTTCCAGATATCTTACGCTAGTTAAAGAACCGTTTTCTATAAACACCAGTTCTGTGCGACACTCAGATGAAATTCCGGCCCACACAAGTACAGCAGACCCACCACCGTAGGCTACTTTTTCTTCGATGCATGCTTGCTTGAATCTTTCTCCTGGTCTTCTATACACTCTGTCTTCCATCGTGCTTGTAGAGCATAAACTTTGATTCGTCGGAGAACATAACTTTTGACCAATCTTCAATAGTCCAATTTAAGTGGTTCCTGGCATATCTTAGTCTTGAAAAACGATGCCCACGCTCCAGTTTAGGGCCATTTGTAGGTCTAAGTGGTTTCAAGTTAGCTTTAGCAAGTCGTCGTCTTATTGTCCATGCGCTTGGGTTACTTCCTCCGAGGCATCGAAACTGATTTGTAAGTTCAGTTACTGTGAGAAAGCGATTAGGAAGCATGGTATTCACCAAGTATCGATCTTCTCGTGCTGTGGTACACCTGGTTCTGCCTGTTCCTGGTCTGCGTAAGCTAGAGCCAATTTCCTCGTAACGTCGGAGAACTCTTTGTACTGTTGACAGCGACACACCGACAGTCCTGGCTGTATCGCGCTGACTCTGGCCGGTTTCGAGCATTGTGAGAATTCTGGTGCATTCTTCAGGTGTAAGCGACATGATTACAGCTTGAATAATAGTGTTCAATATTTATTATTCAAGCTGTGAATAATAAATATTGAACACTATCCATATGGTTTATATACCCACTTAAATGACAGATTAGAAACAAAAGCAAAATCAAATGCAGTAATATCGTAGTTCCATCTTAGAAAGTCTCCCTTTTTCAAATTTGTTTTTTTTTTATTACATTACTTTACAATAACTAAGAAGTTTTAATACCTTAATGTAAGGAGCAAATAATTGTTTATTAAACACAATTTATTTCATTAAGCTAGCATTATTAGTTTCCGAGATTTATTGGTTTCTTTATTTGACCCGGATTCATTGCTCTCGAGTGTAGTTTACTAGAAACTGAAAGGAGCCAAAACATACACGGTGTTGTTATCCTTCAAAGTGACCACTTTCTATCAGGCCCTGTTTTTCAAACCTCGAAACAATATTAAAATTCTAATAATTTGCAAGCCGAAAACTTGAAGATAGCATGGAGGAGAGAATTTAATAGCTGATTCACACTGTACAAACACGGTACCTCCAGTGACAAAAGGGCTTCTTGCTGTCATAAAGAAAGAAACCCAATATTTATTATTTTCGATATCGAGAGTAAATCCCGACGCTATGATATCGATTTTACGATTATTTATCCCCTACAAAAGTTTTATTAGACCGCACCATGTTCGGAATACGTAATGCGAAGAGTTAGGGCGACACTCCGTAAGCGATGCGAGGCTGAAAAGCGTAGGATATAATGCTCCGTTATTTATGATGACGTAGAGGTCTAGTGCTAGCTCTGATCTAGGATACCGTGTACTATGCATAATAGACAACGGATAAACACATATAGATAAGAATATATACTTCCATGAGTATAAGTTTTAATCAACGGATAAACATACATAAAAAGAACATATTTGTCGTAGAATTGATAACTTCATGATGTGGTCGATAATTTCATGCAATGACCAGCTAAAACTGTCCATATTGTTGAAACATCAACGTTTGATATTTTAATCCACGTTTGTCCATATCATTAAATATCATTAATGCGGGGTTTTCATGATACCAAAGGTGAGGTGGG
This sequence comes from Alsophila aescularia, assembly GCA_946251855.1. Classification (NCBI taxonomy): domain Eukaryota; kingdom Metazoa; phylum Arthropoda; class Insecta; order Lepidoptera; family Geometridae; genus Alsophila; species Alsophila aescularia. The sequence goes on along the minus strand of OX276376.1, from coordinate 8,843,808 downwards.
AGCGAAGTGTAGCGAGCTCCCGCCTTCGCCTTTTAACCTATCAAGGCCAAGTCGGGCTTCCGCCCTCGCCTTCTATTTTACGATAATTATGATCACTAATGTTTGACCATATTATGAAATAGTTATGCTTTTAACTGTTCTTATCGCCAAACAATGATTATTCATTCATCTGGCCAAACCATTTCATTATCTTGCCGACAATTTCATGAAATATAAAATTTTCATGATGTGGCTAACCATTTCATGAAATGGTCAATTCTATGATATCGCCACGACGCGCGACGTATACATCTATGACTAGAAAAAAACATATGTGCTCCTCACGCTAATTTTTTGCACCTTGCGGGGTTTGAACCCGCGATCGTTGACTGCAGTCAGGGCCACTAGCCACTTGGCCAACGTAGTTTAAGTAAAATGAGTGGTTTTATGGCTAAAACCGGTCTCTTCCAAACAACTTATAAAACTATACAGCTAAAAGTTTTTTTATTTTTAAGGGCCTCAGTGTTAGGTTATAGTTTGAATTTAGGTGAAAATAAATTTAGAAGGTTCAAAAGAAGGTCCACTGTTCGTTCTGTCACCACCAACGTTTGACCACGATCTCACTAGCTTGAATTTAGGTGAAAATAAATTTAGAAAGTTTCAAAAGAAGGTCCACTGTTCATTCTGTCACCACCATCGTTTGACCACGATCTCACCTGATGGAAAGCGATGATGTGGTCTTTACCGGAAACACTGAAGAAGGCAAGGCATTCCACTCCTTAGAAGTTCTTATAATAAATGAAGAAGCGTAACGCTTCGTTTTTGTGCGAGGTATTTCAACCATAAAAGGATGGCGCTTTGCTGATCGTCTAGTCGTACGGTGATGGAAAGGTGATGGGGGAATCAGATTGTGCAGTTCTTGTGCACACTCTCCATAGTGCAATCTGTAGAATACCGAAAGGCTTCCGACCTCACGTCGATGCGCCAGACTTTGAAACTTACTTATTAGTGTCATCTCCAATGAGCCTCACAGCACGTCTCTCAGTTGAATCCTAAGCACTTGCAATAAATCTGGTATGTTCTGATGTCCATATTACTTTCGACCACATAATATAAAAGACTTGAAACATATGGCACCGTCTATTTTCAGAAAATACGTGTAGGTATACGTACACCAAATCGCAAAAAAAGATGCTCTAGTTGGAGGCAGGCCCTATTCAAACAGAATTCAATTACCATACCATGCGGTGTTTATACCTCGGAGTAAACAGTTGGAGCGACTATCTTCTGCATAAACTATCTGCAAGTTACAGGGAAGTTACTCTATGAAATATGGCGGTTGGATCTCTGATCCCGTGGCTAAATCCCAGCAGAATTGAAAAGTCAATCTTTTGGGAAATAGTACTACTTTTCATGGGATTGTAGAGAATAACATAATGTAGGCAAAGGTACTTCTTTTAATTTCACACTACCTGGTTGTAGTTAACTACTTGTCTATCAAGTACATACCTGTTAGCTGTTAGGAGAAGAATCCAACATGGGGAGGCAAACAAGCACAAAAACAAATTTATATTACCCCCCCCCCCATTGGTTATGCTTCATTATAGCTAAGAAGCGTCTCGATAATACCAGCTTTCAAACAAAAAAAAAGCCGCATCAAAATCGGTTGTTTTGTTTGGGAGCTGCGATTCCGCTGCCCGCCCCTTCACCCCGTTATAGCTAAGAACCGTCTCGATCACATCAGCGTTCAGACAGAAAAAAATACACATCAAAATAAGTACATTCGTTTGGGAGCTACAATCCTCACCCCTCCTATTATAGCTAAGAACCATCTCGATCACATCAGCTTTCAAACAGATAAACCGCATCAAAATCGGTCCATTCGTTTCGGAGCTACGATGTCACAGACAGACACAATGATTCATACATACTGTAAACTTAAAACACCCTCTCTTTTGGGTTTATAAAATGACTTATTGCACAAAATGATTACGTGACTTGTGTAAAATTCTATCGACGCCTTTTTTAGATCTATAAAGCATATAGGTACCTGCTTGGTATAAGGTACATCCCCACTAATATATATAAAAGTGAAAAGTTGTGTTTGATTGGGGCGCTTTCACGTTTTGACGGCTGGACCGAATTTAAGGCCTAATTGAACAAGCGAGCGCGAAGCTCGAGCGAAGCGTCTCCGTTTCAGCTTGGGCAAAAATGCTTTCGGATATCCGAATGTCCGGCTGTTCTTCTCTACAAATCGTATTTCTCAACCGATCTAGATGATACTTGGTGTATAGTTGTAACGAATTTTTTAGACGTCGGGGATCTTTGATTTGGGGTAGTACTTCCCTGCCTAAGGGTGCTTCTGAATATCTCCGCCTTATTAGATCCGATTTCGACGGTTCTTTTTTTATTTGAAAGATAGCAAATTAGGTTGGCCTCAAAAAACATAGTTGATGATACGATGAGGATCTTCGGCGTGATGAGCAGAACAGCTCCTCAAAATGCAGTAAATTGCTCACTTTTAGGTTTCTACCAGTGGAATCAGCCCTTTACCAGGGATTGATGGAGCACCTTGGTTATTAATGTTAGTTTTACAATAAGGTAATTAGATGACACTACTGTGCACCGCTAGATTGTTTGCAAAAAAGTTTGTGCTCGCGAGGCCTACAGATCACAGAGCCAGTAGTTTTATGATGTATAAAAAATAAATCAACTAAATATAAGTCTGTTATGAAGTATAAAATCTGTTATGACTCTGAAGTAAAAACATGAAAAATTCCATCATGCCCCCATCGTGAAGACAAAATGAAAAGTTTATACGGACAATATGGAATGTATAGTACAACCCTACATTTTACAATTGATACATTAGTAATAACCATCTTCGGTACACAGTTTATGTGCCCAACCACAACACGATTGACGCTGTATCCGGTCCTCTGTGAGTGGTTCCAGGTAATGTTCTCATTTATCGACTTCTGCATCGTTTCTTCAGCCCAACATCCTCCTTATTATATGCTTGAACACCACCTAAAAATAAAACCATGCGTAATTAGTGGACAAACCTGAAAAAAAAACAAATTATTCAGTCAGGTAAGACTGAGTGTTAATTACATCTTGCCCCAATATGCAATTTTCCATCTTGCCCTTATGCCTATAACAATGCATATGCCAATAACAATATCAACGATTCAAAAATTCTTTCAACATTTTTTTTCGTTCAAATTCAATTCATATAAGAGGTATTTACTGTAAAAGCAAAATAGTACTATAACTTAGGAACCTTGTACAAACAATATCACTCCAAAAATCTTCCAATTGTCTTGAAAAAATACAAAGTACATACACACTTCGCTGGTTGGCGTGAGCCGGACTTTACTCTGTTCGTAAATTCAAGATGGCAGCGAGTCTCAAGATGACTCAAGCGCCTTGTCACGTGGTTCGGGTTTATAGGTAGTTTCCATCTTGTCCTCCCCTCCCCTACATGCTGTATACCACAGGGACCAACATAGGATACTTTTTATCCTGGAAAATTGTACAAGCGGGCAAATCCGCGGAGCGCAGCTGCTATCTTATGATTATGACTTGATGTCCTAAAATTGTGTATTTTTAACTTCAATGCAACTTGATCGCAACGACGAGGTAAATAGAATCCATACCAATATATAAAAGTGAAACGTTGTCTGTTTATTTGTTTGTTTGGGGAGCTTTCACGCGTTAACCGCTGGACGAATTTTGATGAAATTTGGAAAGGAGATAGCTTATACCCTAGAATAAAACATAGGATACTTTTTATCCAGGAAAATTCCACGATTCCGTGGAAGTTTCCACGGGAAAACTGGAACATGTTGAATACTCGCTGTAAGGAACGGTTGCCATGGAAACGAAATAACAAGTCTGTCAAAAATCATCAAGAGCGTTGGTGCCACAGAGGAAGTACTTGATGCTATACCAACAACAAGCCACAGAGGCCATAACCAAGAAGTCTAAGTCTACTTTTGCATTGGTTTTTAATATCCTAGAAGAACGTAGGATGCTTTTTTCGCGATAAACTAGTCCGCGTGGACGAAGTTGCGGACGGGTAAGCTAGTAGCTAATAAAATATAATCCATTTTCAGCGCGATTGAGCCCTGTTTAAATAATTAACTAATGTATTTAATTTATACAGAATCACTAACTAGTAATTAATAGATAATTTGAGAACCTCCTCACGTCTAAGGTCGGTTAAAGACATGCGTTCTCGTCGAGGAACCAGTTTTTTTTCTTGGGCTTTATTCCTCTGCAGCAAGTAACAAAATTTTGCCCGCTGTCGCTGCCCATAAAACACTTAGATGGCACTGCAGTAGCCAACCCCTAGCCAGCCTTCGCCTCCCATTAGCCTGGCTGCTTGCCAATAACTTACCTCAGTTCAGTGACCACCTGTGAAAATTAAAAAAATATAGGTAGTTTCTCCGATCTAAACTGTCACGTCAGATTCATTAGCCTAAATGGTAAATGGACTAAAAATTACCATTTACTAAAAACACGGATTTCGTCAAACGAGGATCGCTTTTAGTTTTGTCACGTCCGTCTGTATGTCAAAGACATTTTATTCAAAGTGTATGAGACCTATTTAGCACGTTTGTGGATAAGTATTTGTAACAGCTACATGGATTATTTATTTTTATTTATTTTTTAACACGTTTGCTACGATAGAAGGCCTAAAGACCAGGGGTCTTTATGCCATATAATATATAAATACTGCCGTTTTCTTCAGGTGCGGAGCTAATAACTTGGGTATCTATAGGAGTAAGAAAAATACAAATTTAGATTTGTGTGTTGTCTCTTATATTGTGACTCTGTAATACAAAAATATATGTAAGAGATCTTTAATTTTGTTGTCAATAAAGTGTAATATATATTATTATTATTATTATTTTCTAGTGTTTTCCACAATGTGCTTGTGTCATGTGTGTAGCTGTCTCATAAAGATAAATAATGTTTCGTGGTGTAAAAGAATACCTACTTGAAACAATTATTTGTTTGTCGTATGAGGTAGTGCTGGCCTCTGATGTCAGAGTTTGTCAGACCACCCGAGGGCCTCTGACATGGCTTAACGGCTGCTATTAATCAATAACAGCCGGGACTGACAGCTTAACGTGCCCTCCGAAGCACGGAGCGATGGAAATCCGCACATAACTTCGAAAAGTCGATGGTGCGGTGCCTAGGTTTTGAACCCGGTATCGTTTGATTCTAAATTGCACTATAGAACCATTAGGCCACCATCACTCTTATCTTATCGCTTGAATGAATGTCCATACAACTTGCTCAAAAATAAAGAGTCAACAATCGGATTCTGGCAAACATATACTCCAACACCCAATGTAAGTATTTATCGTGCATTTGTTACAAAAAAGACGTAAGCATTATAAATGACCGAGCGCGCGAAGCGTCTCCGTTTCAGTTTGAGCAAAAATGCTTTCGTTTGTCAGGACAAACGAAAGCATTTTTGCAGGCTGTCCGCTGTCCAACATGTCATTCTGATCCTTACAGCGAGCAATCGTCATTTTTTGCAAATTTTTGATACCTTGGGTTACATTATTGCAATTTTCGTATGGATCTCTAACTTTATGATAAATAAAATATTACCCTTGTTACTCGCTAATAATGGAGCTGATAGAATTTTTAAAATCGGTTTAGTATTTTTGGAGTTTATCCATTACAAACAAACAAACATACAAAAATCAAATCTTTCCTCTTTATTGACCGAGCGAGCGCTAAGCGTCTGCGTTTCAGCTTGGGCAAAAATACTTTCATTCATATGTGTTTCCGGATGTCCGTCTGTTCTTCTCTACAGGTCGCATTTCTCAACCGATCTAGACGAAACTTGGTATGCAGGTTAAACGAACTTTTAGAAATTTTTAGTCGTCGGCGACACGGTAATGTTATCTATCAGTATTGTGACTCGGCTCTGTCCTTGAAATAACTACCTACAGCCGCGTGGTACGTAAACACGCGATAGGGCTGCCCACCTGCAGTATTCTAATTTCATTTATCTACTTGAATTACTTTCTAGTTTTGTGATTGTATATTTTAATATGTAAAAAAGAAAGAAATTTGTTGTGAATGAAATAGGAAGTGTTCAATAAAAACACATGCGTGTTTTTTTAATTCGTAGATTTAATAAAAAAATACACCCTTATAAATTTGATACATAAAAGTATTTGCGCCTCGACTGAGACGTACGAAAAGCTTTATTGTTAAATTTAATAGTATATTAAATCCGCATTCGGATAAATAGTTTAATTAAAAATATTTTTGGGAAACATGGACAAAGAGGATACCGTACTCGCAACGTATCACCCCAAAAGCGAAATACCTACCTATTAAAAAAAGAAACAAATGACGTACTAGGTTATAATATTTTTTTATAGTCTAACCTTTCAGAGTTTGCAGATAATTTAAAAAAAAAAACTCTGGATGCGTTATTGAAGAATTCAAACAAACAAAAACAGCACAATATAGTATATTCGTGCTCTTTGCCATATTAAGTTAGTTCTTGTACTTATTTCAGTAAAATATTCACAAATCGCACGCTTAACTGCTTACAAAAAAAAACCACACCGTTCGTTCGTTACTGCGGCCACGCATTACCGAGCCACACCGAGCTGCGCATTCGCGACTGGCCGTATACCGAGTGGGTACCGACACGAGGCGCGTAGGTATAACTCACTTTCCGGCCGCTTGTATGAAGATAGAATACTGTATAGATAACATTACCGTGTCGGCGATTTTTAGGGATTGATGGAGGACGTTGGTTATTAATGTTAGTTTTACAATTAGGTAACTAGATGGCGCTACTGTGCACCGCTAGATTGCTTGCAAAAAAGTTTCTGGGCGCGAGGTCTACAGTTCACAGAGACACTAGTTTTAAAAGACAAAACAGGAGTTCATGGAAGATGAATTATTCCAAGTATAGTTTCAACCACATCCGGTGGTATTTCTCAAGGGGAGTGCGAAATGCTCGCGAACATGTATTGCCTCTCAAGGACGGAGACCGACTGGGATCAAGGTTTTTTTAAGGAATGTTATTGCTGTTGTTCTCTACTGACCGGACGGAGGGGCGGTCGCGAAAGCACTTCTCCGCAGTGCGTGACGCAGAAAGCGCACACCAAAGTTTAAATTTTAAAAGTTGGCGACCAGCACATGGGCACCTAGGGGGTAGGAACTTCAGGTTTGGCCCTAGATAACGAGTATCGGATTCAAGTGAGCGCCGGCGCTCACTTTATAGACTTAAAAAATCCGATACATTCATTTTATATTGATCAAAGATCGAAACTGACAGGTACGGAATCCAAACCGTAAGCAAACTTATGCGTGTCTACGCCATATACATACTTCTGTATTTTCAATATCATAATCTCTAAAATCTCCAATAGCAAGTTAAAAAGGAATTTAGTTGCCGCTCAGCGCGCCATCTTGTCGAGACCACCAAGTGACAACCAAGTGACCAGTGCACTAATTGGTTGCTTCTAGAAAATGTTTGTTCTGTCACGTTGGCAAAATCACTTCGCTCTTATCACGAATTTATTTACCTATGGTTTGCTATATGAGTTTCGACTCTAACCACATAGAAATGGTTTTAAAAGTTATTTGTTTTTTATTTTTTCATTTTGCAGCAATTGTGCGGCAAAGACAAGTCGATCCAAAAACTTTAGCAACATTTGTTACACTGAGCGGGTAGCAACACACACAACACACCAATCATGGGTGTGACGTGACATCAGTTTGACTAGGAAATGAGCACGTCACATTTCTAAAAATCAATCTTTTAACCGAAAATGTTGTATGAGTGAAGTAGGAACCTATAAAATATGTATAAAATCGGTGTAATAAATACAACATTAACTGCAATCGGTTCCGGGTCAATAAGATCGTTAAACATGATCTTGGTCTTATCTATGTACATTCCGAAACCGATGCGTCGAGAAGCATCATCTAAGTTGGTTATTATACTTTGCAAGTCTTGCAGCGACTCCGCCATTAGGACTATATGATGACATTAAATTTCGCAATTTCGCATTCCTTTCTAAAGCGCGCCTAAATTATACCTTACAACGTGAACAGTTTCGGGGATATAACATCCCCCTGTCTCACTCTCCTGCGCAGTTGGATATGTTTAGACTGCTGGTTTTGTACTTGATCCTCCGCGTAACCCAGCCTGTTCAGGAGACCGGAGAATTGTGTATCAACCACAAAACACCACATACTGTCCATTCACACACACATACGCCATTTGCTATGCTTCACTCGTTGGTTTGACGATGTGGAATCCGAGAGCAATGAATTTAGTTGTGCTATTTGGGTTCTAAATCTCGTCCGACGGGCGATGCTTCGCAAAAATCTTGCCAAAGGAATTCTTCGGCTGATTTCTCATGGAGCAAAAAAAGCTCGCCGCGCCTTTGTGTCCCTGCCCTATTTTAAATAACGAGGGCTCTACCTAAACGAAAGTGAAAGAACAAAGTGAACGCCCAAAATTCTAGTCAGACAAAAACCTGTTTACCCTAAATCTAGAATTCACATGTTGGCTAACTGCTCAAACAGTTGTGAATAACTAAAGCAAAGTTTATAAAGTAGACCTTTCGTCCGCTTTTCTAGAAAATAGTGGTGACCCTACTAAAACATGTAAATGAAGAGAACCTTGTATAAAACCTAACGACAATTATACCCCTCCTTTGTTATATGTAATACTAGCTGCACCCCGCGGTTTCACCAGCGCGGATTATGATGATGGATGATAATGATGATGATGAAAAGTAGATAGATAGATAGATAATACTTTATTGTACACCAGTTTACAAAAATATATAGGAACAATCTTATAAATAAAGTACAACGGGCGGACTTATCGCTAAAAGCGATCTCTTCCAGTCTACATTTGGATGGAAATAAATAATGGAGTTATAGAGGATGGCGGAAACAATTAAAACAAAAAATATAAATAAGTATATATATATAATATTATATTAATATTTAAGTAATAACTAATTATAATACACATACTATAATAAGGTAATACAAATATAAATAAAAAAAATATATATATATACAGGCTGTCCAGTAATCTACAACAACACAACAACAGATAATCCACAACTTGCAGAGGGGGGCAATGAAGACCAGGAAAAATAAAAAAAAAACTATAAAATAAAAAGTACCAGTTTACAATCCTCTTGAAGTAGACATGTTTTTAAAGTAGTTGGCCTACATACATTTTACACCACAGATTCTCAAACTTAACATTCAAAAGGAAAATAAATAATAGTTTAAAAAAACTAAAAAACACGCTTTATATAGAAAACCAAACTAAAAAATAGAAAATTAATTTTAATAGTGTAAATAAGAAAAAAATGTTTTATATCAAAAAACTCGTGGGGTGCATGGGTCAATAGTTATAAATATTTCATTGACAGATATGAGAAGCACCCCACGCTTTTTTTTAAATAAAACATTTTGTTTCTTATTTACACTATTAAAATTTATTTTCTATTTTTTAGTTTGGTTTTCTATATAAAGCGTGTTTTTTAGTTTTTTTAAACTATTATTTATTTTCTACTTATTAGTTTTTATTGCATTGTCATCGGTCTTTGACAGGTGTGCAAAATTTGAATGAAATCTGACCGTTTAAAGTGGGCCAAAATAGTGTTCAAAGGAGTCGTTTACAAACATACAAACATACAAGTGAAGCTAATATAAAGCGTATAAAAAAAGAAAACTGCGAACAAGGGTACTTATTTTCCCAAGTTTACAAATAATGATCTTGTTGTTCCGGAACCGATTGCAGTCAATGGCTAATATACCATTACCTCTTGAAGCCTCTTCATTGTACCTCTTGAAGTTGTCCAACAATATGTTTACCTTAGACAAATATTGCAATTAGGTAAGAACAACTTTGAGAAGGAAGCCAACAGAAGAATTCAGCTGGGTTGGGCAGCATTCGGCAAGCTTCTTCAACTCTTCTCGTCGTCCATACCACAGTGCCTAGAGACAAAAGTCTTCAATCAATCCGTCCTACCAGTCATGACCTACGGAGCCGCAACGTGGACACTTATGGTCAGAATAAACCACAAATTCATGGTCGGCAAGCGAAGTATGGAGAGGACTATACTTGCAGTTTCTTTGAAGGCCAAGTTTCGTAATGCAGTTATCCGACAGAGAACCAAGGTAACCGAAATAGCTCTAAGGATAAGAAAGCTAAAGTGGCAGTGGCTGATCGGCATCACATAGTGTAAATGTATGCGTGAGCTGATCGGCATGTCTTCGGTGCTTCACTCTCGATTTGTTAGTGTGGAATCCGCTATTTTAAATCAAATATACTCGTAAAATAGCGGATCCGCTATTTTAATTAATTACTCTCACCACATTAATTAGACGTAAGTAGGTATATAGTTAGAGAGCCAAACGTTTTAAGATTACCTTTCTTTTGTACTGTTTGCGTCAGACGGACAGTTCATCAGAGTTAGTTTTTCGTCTCGCTCGTCCTAGTTTCATGATAATTTTTCTATTGAAGATAGGACGATGTGGAAATAAAGATCGAACCAGTTCCACAACTACGAGCGTAAAAATGCCAAAACCATGGTCACTCCAGGCTATAAGACATAAAATGGGGAAAGTCTAGCCCCAAGCGAATCTGAATATGATATTGGTTCCATGTGCTGTTTCCTTTGTTACATGAATGTTACTTTCTGCTGATGCATGAACACTGAAACGCTATTAGGAATAGGCAGTGATGTTATATAATATTGTTTATTAAAAAAGGAGGAGGCTGAAAGAGAGCACAAAAGGAAACTGAGAACCCACCGCTTCCCTTTGAAATCTTTCGGTTTATGTGAAGATGTTTTCTTGAAAGATATCATATTATAAAATCAATAGCTGCCTCCTAATGGTCGAGAGATATTTGTTAGCGTTTTTATTAATGTACAGCGAAAGAGTGAAGCGCTTTCTTGGAGTTTGTGCATAGTCTATTGTACAGTACTTAGCTACATTACCCTTCATAGCTAGGTTTAGGTACTTTCAGCGCTGAAATCGTTTTCAGTTAAGCAACATATTAAGTAACATATGCTTGATACTATTATAATACATTAATTATCTTTTGTTATTCACTCAAATATACTTGAACCCTAAAAGTTAGTAAAAAACGTTTAAAAACAAGCACAAATTAAGAAAATATATAACCCCCGACCCCCCACCCCCCATTATAGCTAAGAAGTATCTCGATCACTTCAGTTTTCTAATATAAAAACCGCCTACAAAATCGGTCCATTCGTTTGGGAGCTACAATCCTCACCCCCATTCCGCTCCTCCTCATTAGGTATAGCTAAGAACCATCTCGTTTACCTCAGCTTTCAAACATAAAAAAACCGCAGCTAAATCGGTCCATTCGTTTGGATGCTACGAATCGCACCCCCTTTTCACAACTCTCCCCCTCTCCTCATATAAAAAAGCTTATTTTTAACCCCCAAACAACTTAATTTTATAACTTTAGGGTGTGTATGTGTCACTGTGTGTGTCTGTCTGTGGCATCGTAGCTGGTGGAACTGGTTTTTCGTATGACTTCCTCATACGACAAACAACAACAGCAACATTGAAAATTAATTATTATTTAATCGATAAAAAAGGATTGTATTGTTTAAGATAAAAATATGAACATAGTAAAAAATTTTTAATAAATAATGTATTTTTAAGATTTTTTAACTTTAGAATCGTAGTATGGAAGTTCCGACCAACTAAGTGGGTATGCACCAACCAACCAAGTCGGTATGTAAGTACTAACCAACGGACGAAAAAATTCAATTGAAATAAATTTTAGATTAAGAATGACGATGTATTGGATATGACTAGGTATCTCATACGACAAACAACAACATTGAATATTAATTATTATTTGCTGGCCTCTGGTATCAGATTTTGTCAGGCCGCCCGAGGGCCTCTGACATGGTTTAACGACTGTTATTCATCAATAACAGCCGGGACCGACAGCTTAACTTGCCCTTCGAAGCACTAATATTCAATAATATTAGTTTAATAATACTTCTTTAAAACATACTCGACGATATCAACCCTTACGACAAAAGGGGCCCTTTACCCACCCTTCTGTTAACTTCATTGAGCATTCAGTCTACGATTATTCTGAATTTAATTATACCAAATAACAATCACATAAATAATCTGAACACGCAATTATTCTGACATAATTGTCATTGTGGGACGACGAAAATATTCTTTCAATTTAGATTCCCAGTAGGGGATGCCAGTACTTGAGCCTCCCGCGTACTAAAGTATCTACTACCTACTAAATTATAACGGCACAACATAAGCTATAAAGGCAAAAACACAGAAACTTACTTAAAATTCTCAGACGATGTTAAAGTTTGTCACTTCGAACATGCGGAGCTGCCAGCGCTAAAAATGTCTTACCAGATAGGAACATGTTTTTGAATTTTCTTCGGGAACGCCTCATGGTATTTCCGTTTTGTCGCTCCATTGGATTATATTTATTCGTTCGCCCAGCAACGAGAAATGCGTACATGTTTTTCGTTACTTACTGCTTTAGTATAAGTATAGATAGATACAGATAGATAGATAGTGACAATCCATAGTCATTATCATCAATGTCACCATTGTGGTCGCCCTTATAATAAAGCAGTACAGTAGTTGTACTGCTTTATTATAAGTACTAGCTGTGCCCGCGGCTTCGCACGCGAGGTCATTTCTCTAGGTAAAAGTACTCTATATTGCTCTAAGACCTAAATTACCAATATGTGATCAAAAATCCTTCAGGATTCAAAAAGTTTTTATCGATTGCTTGGCTTCTACTCTATTGAGATACCAAGTACCCCAATTTTTAAGTGAAACCCTAAGCTATCCAAATATGAAAACCACATCGCAATCGGTGTAGAAGTTTTTACGTGATGCGCGAACAAACATACAGACCCACAAACAAACAAACAGCAAAACACGATTTAAAAAAATGTTATATTCTTGTACAGTAAGATGTTTTAAGTACCATAGATATATCTAGGGTACTTTTATATTTTTAATTATATTCTCTGTACAGACTTTTTCGTACTTATTGCTTTATTATAAGTATAGTAAGTATCACAGATTTGAGAAGTAAGTATAGATAGATATAGATAGATAAATTCATTTTATGGACAATCCATAGTCATTATCATCAATCCCACCACTGTGATTGCCCACTGTTGCCCTGCTTTATTATAACTTTAGATAGATAGATAGATAGTGTTCATTTGATGGACAATCCATAGTAATTATCATAAATGTCACCATTGTGATCGCCCGCTGTTGTACTCCTTTATTATAAGTTTAGATAGATAGATAGTGTTCATTTGATGGACAATCCATAGTAATTATCATCCATCCCATCATTGTGATCGCCCACTGTTGTACTGTTTTATTATAAGTTTAGATAGATAGATATTGTTCATTTGATGGACAATCCATAGTCATTATCATCAATGTCACCATTGTGATCGCCCGCTGTTGTACTGTTTTATTATAAGTTTAGATAGATAGATATTGTTCATTTGATGGACAATCCATAGTCATTATCATCAATGTCACCATTGTGATCGCCCGCTGTTGACCCTCAATGTAATTCAGTAAAAAAAGTTAGAAACTAAAGTACTTAACACGTTTCAACTCATTTTAATAAATTCTCATTACTCGTATAACGTTCTAAGTGACTTTGGAACAAGATAAAAAATCACCCGCAAATATTACTTTCGCAACTAAGTTACAGTTATAACTTATCTTGCGAGTTTAATCCCAACTATTTAATATTCTGCCAGCTTTCACACCACCTACTAAATTAAGCATAGAACTGAACTTTCACTGAGTATTTTAAAAAGTTTGAAAAAAAGACCCGAGTTTTTCTCTTCACTGATTGGGGTTTTTGCGAAGTTAGCACATTATCCCCAGAAGTCATTAAGCAAAGGTAATAACTTCTAAAAATGCTGTTTTAAGTGAACATTGCTTATCTACCTGCAAATACAGCACTTTATTTAATTACAATTAAAAGTAAAAAAAAAATGTACCTATGTAGGTTACCCTACCCCACACGAAGTGACGCGCTAGTTTAGAACATTCACACATGGAAAATAAATAGGACCTTACGTCAATATTTCCTGCGGTGTTTTTAATATAAGTGCAGGTGCTGCTTTTTACTTGATTGCGAAGATGAAATCTCGTGCAACTTCAAAATTAGCTCAGTCCTGATTTCCAGTAAAATTGAATTTGGCGAATCTTCTCGCTGATTGAGAAAGATTGAAAAAGTTTCTTTGACAATCGCTTTGTTTGGATGATTGATTAATGTACCTAACTTGAAAGTAGGTAGGTATGTTTGAATGCAAATGAATTGTTATATTTAATAGTATAATTGATTACCTTAGGTACCCTTGTCTCTATATTTATACGTACCGAGATAATGTCCGTTGTTGAAAGAAAATTGCGAGTGGTTAAGTGCATGAGAGACTAATGTATCAAGACGACCAGCGATTTATTCCCCAGAAATACACTTTCCCTGTAGATACACTTTTAATAAAACTACGCTTATATTTATATTTAAAACCCCTACCAGTTTGTCCTCTTAGGTGTACTTCACGGTACTGCTATGCGTAAGACCAGGCTCCAAGGTTACATTTTCCCTGAATCCTGGAGAAGGACATATTTATAATCGCGGTACAAGGTGGGCGAACAACAAGTCATATTATAATATGTCAATTAAAAGTTACGAAAACTTTAACAATGGTGATTTCTGTCAAAAACGTTGATATATTTCCATAAATACCTATGTTGCTATCAATAAGAGATTAGCAATATTGTGAGGCAGATTGGCTTGGAGGTACCGCCAGATAGATTGCTCTGATATCGAAAATGTAAACGGATAAATTGATTTATGTTATTACAGTGATAATATACACTCCATTTCTGTTCCATGCAAACTGAAATCTAATTTTAATTGGTGCCGCGAACGGTCATTGTTTGGAGTTTAATTGAAAGGGATGAACGTTTCTGTAGATTCAATTCAAGTATGGCTTTGTTTTAGATACCGAACTTAGTTCGTTCACACCTGAGCTAGAAGATTTTACTCACTGATAGTCGTAAATTGTTTTCCATATTGTCCATAGAAAACTACACCACACCTACACCTTGACATTGAATTCGATATATTTCTTAAAAGTATGTACTTTGTCCATGCAACAGAATGTATCTGTAGCACTAAATATGAAAAGTAAATAACTAATAAAATATAAAACTAGACATTATTAAATTAGTCTACATTCAAACTTGTTGTCCCTGCGACATGAGAAGTGACGATCGCGTGCCTGGCGGAGCACCCGCGCCGCGGCCGTGTAGCGTGTTTAGTGAAATAGACATTTCAGCTTAAGGCTTGTCACTTTTTGGTCAGCTATATTTTTTAATTTTTTTTTAGTTGATTTCTATTGAACGATTCTAAATAATAGACTGAATACAAGCATTAAAAAAATGAATCATTTAAATATCAAATTCAATGTCACGGTGTATACAACAACATAGAAATGATTTAAATTTTCATGTATATAACTATGTTTTAAATTTTCATGTACATAACTATGTTTTAAATTTTCATGTATATAACTATGTTTTAAATTTTTATGTATATAACTATGTTTTAAATTTTCTTGTACATAACTATGTTTTAAATTTTCATGTATATAACTATGTTTTAAATTTTCATGTATATAACTATGTTTTAAATTTTCATGTACATAACTATGTTTTAAATTTTCATGTATATAACTATGTTTTAAATTTTCATGTACATAACTATGTTTTAAATTTTCATGTATATAACTATGTTTTAAATTTTCATGTATATAACTATGTTTTAAATTTTCATGTATATAACTATGTTTTTTTGCAGCAGCCTGATATCCGATGAAAATCGTTTTTTGTCGCCTGATGTCGTTTTTACTTTTTCATGTAAACACTGATAAAATTCATAATTACTGTAGTAAAGGTAGAATTATTATATAGGATACCCATAGAACCGGTTATCCTAGTTTGGGGGTATCTTAGTATATTTATATATTATATCAACATGGCTGGGATTGAGGGATTTGAACCTTCAATTTCGTCATTTGCCAGATTTAGATTTTCCAAAAGTTTGGGGAATGTACGAAGTAAGGAAAGCTTTTAGGCGCGCAGCACACGTAGCAACTTTAAGCTCCCACTTGCGGCAAACTGCAAATCGCAACGAAATGTTTTTACATTTTTCATATAATTTTGAGAAACTGCGCAGACGTAGCAAATCTAGTTGCGAGTTTCGCTGATCGCAACTGGATTCCGTTTGCTGCAATCGGTGACAAAATCAATTCTAAATTACCGCAACTATAGCAGCTGATTAAGTTGCTGGTTTCGGCAACCGGCAACTGCAACGCGTAGAGCGACTTCACCATCCCCCTCAACGCAGCGTCATTCTTGTTCTAAGTATCGTGGTGTCCACACGTTTGACTCTCATGTGAAAGTTTGTTAAAAATCGCGACCTCAACAACTGTAAACTGGGCCTTTTGTTACTGCAATTGGCAAACGTTGTTAGTTCAATAAAAACTTGTAAAAAGTTGATAATTGCCTAAACTCAAGTTGCTACGTGGCTGAGCGCCTTAGATACTGTGGTTGATGCTTTTTCGTAACGACAAATAACATCATTTCTAACATGCTAACTGAAAGCGCTTCAGAGTTAATTTACTAACATAAATATGATGTCACCTACCCTTGGATTTTTAAGGTTCTTAATCTGACCGGTTTGATCATGTTTATATCTTAATCGTACTTTTCTCGCTTTTCCAATGATGTACGAGTAAGTAACCTATTATTATACCGACCATTCTCCCTAAACCAGTAACTTAAACATTAGACGAATAGAACCATTCTATCAACGATGAGGCAGCTCAACTATAGTTTCTCACTATAATTAGATCCTGAGAACTATCAAGCTCATTAATTATATGTATCTCTGTAATGAGTTCTGTATGTATGTTGAAGTTTATCACCCTTCAACTATTGTGTAGTCTGTTTTAGTTCATAAAGTTTCGTGTTAATTATTTTGTCATTTGTGTGTCTAAATGGGATGACGAATAGGTGAACTAATAATTAGATTTGTTTAACAAAATTTGCTACCTAGTTGTGTCCGCTTAATATTGTTTTCTCAGAAGAGAGATTGGGACCTGAAGGTGTATCTCGTAACTAGCGTTATTCAAAATTTAGCCGAAGCCCACAAACGAAGAGGATCATTATCACCATGTGAACGTCGAGGCTATCCAGCTACTTGACAACACGGACATAATGAGAAGACTTAAATCGTCAAAACCCTTTGAGTTAGTTTAGGGATTTAATAGTGTAGTATGCAAACCAAATGAACACAAGATCAAAGTGCTTTCCCCTTAAATAGAGACGGTAAGAAAAGTGTTATTGGACACGTTCTTAGTATTTTACTTCACTTACTTAGCAGTTAAATTATTTATTAGTCTTAAGGATAGGTTATATTTTTAATAAGGTACTACAGTAACGTGGTATGTCATTATACATAAAAAGTTAGAATAGAGGCAGTACGTAGGTACTTATTGAGCTAATGATTCTGTAATATTCTTTCGGTTACCAACTTTTTCGACACATTGTGTTACAATTTTTCGTCAGTTTACACAATGAATCACACTATGTATTTCTTGAAATTAAATGTTTACCCTAAACCCAGTTATGTTATATTAGTATAAAACATCATTGCCTGAACATAATGAACCTAAATTATAGTCTCTTGTAGGTCCAAAGTAGCCTGCCGCTTATCACATGAAGTTCACCAACGGCCTGCCGGTTTCGCTACATAACCATAGTAGAAACAGATCGGATTCGGAATACAACCTAACGAGGAGGAGCGAGAAGAAACTACCTAGTATGGCTATTAGTTCTGTTACAAGACAAAATGCTTTTTTTTAAATAAAATAACAATGTAATGAGAATAAAACTTATCGGTATAGATTTATCGAGGTCTAAACAATAAATTAAACAAAAACTTGAAGTGACCGCCTTGCAAGCCTTTAATCTCTCTGGCCACGAAAAACCTATGAAATTACGCATTGACTCCAAGTCCGGAACATTGTTCTCAAGTTGGAAATAATGTTCCGGACTTCATAAGAGCTGAAGGGTGGCCGAACCAATTGGGCTAAAAAATTTAGTAGTACTAGAGGCCTGCTCAAAACGTCTCTCTGACATTGAGTTTCTATCTTTAGAGTGAAAAGGAGCTACATTTTCCAAGTAGTAAGTGCATAATTCCATAGGTTTGTGGCCAGAAAGATTAAAGGCTTGCGTCAAAGCCAAAAATTCTTCAATCAGTGCGGCCTACCAGTCATGACCTGTGGAGCTGAAAAACTATACGGTCACGGTAAATAGTCCACAAATTTAAGGTCGCTCAGCGAGCTATGGATAGAGCTATGCTTGGAAGTTTCTTTAAAGGTTTAGATTCGCAATGATGTGAGCCGACGGAGAACCAAAGTAACCGACATAGCTCTAAGGATAAGCAACCTGACTTGACAGCGGGCTGGTGACATTTCCCGAAGAACCGACAACCGTTGGGTAGATGAGTCCTCGAGTGGAGACCGCGCTTAGGCAAACGTAATGAAGGGCGCAATGCGGGCAGGTGGAGAGAGACTTGCGAAAAACGGCAAGTCTAATTGGAGAGAAAAGCCTCATTGGGCTCATTGGCAGTGGCGTTCACAAGAAAAGGCTTACATCGAGCAGTGGACGAATATAGGCTGATGATGAAGATGGTAGATATACCTACTTAACAGCTACCAGATAAAACTGGCAGATTATTTATCCGCCCACTGATATTATTCCCAGTCACATCACAATACATATATACGTACTTTAGCGCAAAAAATAAATTAAGCGACAATGCCCGACTGTCGCCAAAGCACAGGGTTTAATAATGGAATTCGGTGTTGAATAGAAAGCTTTGTTCTCGTCTCCGTGTCGGAGCTGGAATCCCTATGATGAATCTACAGTCAGTTGCACAATATAGAGGCAATCTATTGGCTGGTTCACACTGTGTTGGCCAAGCGGTAATATGTGGCTACGCCGACATGACACCGGGACTTAATATGCGCGGATTTGTCATCCTTATACTTGTATAGGGTACGAGCCGTCGTTGGACAGGTTACGGTTAAGTCGTTAAGCCACGTATGATTCTTGATGATTGGCATAATTTAAACTATGAGCCATAATTAACACTATGAGCAACTACTACAAGCACAAATTCAAAATTAATATAACCTCCGACCCCCTCCCACTTTATAGCTACGAACCATCTCGATAACATAAGTTTTCAAACAGATTTTTTTCTGTTTGAAAGCTGAAAGAAACGCATCCAAATCGGTCTATTTGTTTGGGAACTACGATCCCGACCCCCCCGTTATAGCTAAGAACCATCTCGATCACAGCAGCTTTCAAACAGAAAAAAACACATCCAAATCGGTCTATTTGTTTGGGAACTACGATCCCGACCCCCCCGTTATAGCTAAGAACCATCTCGATCACAGCAGCTTTCAAACAGAAAAAAACACATCCAAATCGGTCTATTTGTTTGGGAACTACGATCCCGACCCCCCCGTTATAGCTAAGAACCATCTCGATCACAGCAGCTTTCAAACAGAAAAAAACACATCCAAATCGGTCTATTTGTTTGGGAACTACGGTCCCGACCCCCCCGTTATAGCTAAGAACCATCTCGATCACAGCAGCTTTCAAACAGAAAAAAACACATCCAAATCGGTCTATTTGTTTGGGAACTACGAACCCGACCCCCCCCCCTTTATAGCTAAGAACCATCTCGATCACAGCAGCTTTCAAACAGAAAAAAAAACACATCAAAATCGGTCTATTTTTTTGGGAACTACGATCCCGACCCCCAATTATTGCTAAGAACCATCTCGATCACATCAGCTCTCAAACAGAAAAAAACGCATCCAAATCCGTCCATTCGTTTGGGAGCTACAATGGTACATACATACACACACACACACACACACACACACACACACACACACACACACACACACACACACACACACACACCCACACACACACGCACACGCACACACACACACACACACACACACGGATACACACCCTAAATTTAAAACATCCCTCTCGTTTCGCGTACGGGGGTTAAAAATACCATTGTTTTGTGGTAGAGCTAAAGTATTTTTTAGTCTAGACTAGACTAGAAGTTATATTTGTCGGGAAATAGAGACGCTGCCAAGTTGTCCCTTTCCTTGGCTCTTCGCATAATAAATGTAGAAGCGAAATGAGTTCGAACTATAGTGGTTTCTTCTGTGCTCTTGTACTCTAGTGTTTATAGTGAACAGGTATCTTCTATTCATCTATGCTTCATCTTCATCCCCATCAGGTGAAATCGCGATCAAATGCTTACCTCACAATAAGAAACCTATGAGAATATTCACATCATATCATGCCAAGACGTTCTCGGCTGATCATGAGCCTTCGCCACAATAGGGGGCGGAGAGGTTAGATATGATCACCGTGCTTGGTAATAAGCGTCTTGGTGATCGCTGTATATCAGCGGTAGACATCCTTTTGGCAGGCAAGGGCCACATAGTGGCAAAATGAGGTAGGGGCGGGCCGCACTTGTTCATAATTTTGATAACAGCTAGGTATCTATCTTAACTATATAGGTACCAGTTGCGCCCCGCGGTTTTCCACGGTTCCCCCACCCACGTAAGTGATGATGATTATGAAAAGTATCCTATTTTTTACGACTACGGCGAAGCAAAGGAAGGGTTATGTGTAAAAAACTAAAAACTTGGTCCGATTTTGACAAGCGAGGTGTCAATCGATTCATCTTCATTTATAGAGTGTCATAGGCAATTTGTTTCTACCCGACTACGGCGAACCAAATGAAGGTTATGTGTTCAAACTAAAAACTTGGTCCGATTTTGACAAGCGAGGTGTCAATCGATTCGACTTCATCGCAAGAGTGTCATAGGCTATTTTTTACCTGACCGTAGTCGGGTTTTAGTTTTTGAATCTGTAATTGAGATTTGAAAAAGTTTGGCATAAGTAGGTAACTACTGGCAAAAAATGTAATTAACTGCTGAGCAAACCTTTTCAATTCGTCAAAATCAGAAAACAAGCTGCCATAAAACTTAACAAGATCATTGATTTCACAGAAAGGGTTTTTTAAGAGTGTCATTA
This sequence comes from Alsophila aescularia, assembly GCA_946251855.1. Taxonomy (NCBI): domain Eukaryota; kingdom Metazoa; phylum Arthropoda; class Insecta; order Lepidoptera; family Geometridae; genus Alsophila; species Alsophila aescularia. Next base: position 8,822,520 of record OX276376.1, on the reverse strand, counting down.
GATTGGAGATCAATCACTCTCATTTGTAAATGACTCGGTACATCCTCAATATCATATGAAAATGTATCATACGGTGACTCGTTCCCGCCCCGCGCCCCTCCCTTGCCTACGATCGAACGCGGAACGATCGGACCGCCAGGCTGCCGTCGCGAGCGCTACTCTTGACTGATCGGTTAATATATATTTTAATTTGTCCTTGTCTCACAAATATTCTTGCTACTTCTGTAAAAACAATAATTATCTGTTCAAATCGCAAACGCTTAAAATTTAGGCTAACCAAAACCACAGAATAAATAATAGTACAAGCCAAAACTACGACTAGCATCGTATGCACCAAGCTCTAGTAATTCTCAAGCGAAATCTCATATTACTCAAAACTTGAGTTTGAGACTTTGTCCCTATTAAAAAGTTAAGGCAGTTTAAATTGCAAGAGAGTGGCAAAGATTTTAGCATAAAACTGTCGTTAAAACAAGACTGCGAGAAGTCTGTGAATGACGTCAGACGAATCTGTGCTTAATGCTGAAATTAGTTAAATTAATAAAGCTGGATGAGTAATGTCTTGAATACGGGTTTTCTTCATATAATGTCAATACTGCCATGTCTGGAGAGAAGAGGACTGTTAAGGTTCAAAATATAACCTGGGTGCCACTGAAATCGCTCAATGAATTTTTTAGGGTTGAAAACGTAAACTTACCGAGCATGTTTCTTAGAGTTTTACTCAAACCCGAGTAGGTAGACGCCAAACAAGGAAAAGTATATATGATTTCTACTCATCACACAAATGATTGCATCTTGCAAGATTCGAACCCGCGACCGTTCGATTTCGTACCTAGGATCTCTAGCCACTAGAACCAACCGGTCGTCCAACCACACACCACAACACACAACAGCTTTCCCGACCTATTTATTTTAATGAATGTCACTTTTTCTTTATTTTTCTCTTTTTATATCTTTTTCACTTTTTACGTATTTTTTTATTTTTCTATTGCATTTTCACTTGTTTTTCTTATATTTTTATTGCTCTGTCTTCGGTTTGTGAGCTACCCTGAAAGTTTCAGTCGGATAGCTAATCGGGAAGTCCTCGAAATTTGAATTACAAGATTCCAGGACAGACAAAATACATAGATCGATTCATAGATACATACATAGATACAAGTGAAGTTAAATAAAAGCTTATAAATAAGTTTCGTGAGCACAAAACACCCATTCATGGTTGAAATACCTCGCTCAAGAACGAAGCATCTTCATTTATTATAAGAACTGCAAAGGAGTGAAATGCCCTGCCCTCGTCAGTGTTTCCGGTAAATCATAACCCCGGTGTGTTCAAGTCAAGAGTGAATAGGTATCTACTAGGCAAGCTTGCTACACCTTCGACCACATCATCGCTTTCCATCAGGTGAGATCGTGGTCAAACGATTGCCTAGTGCGTAATAAAAAAAAAAAAAAAAAAAAAAACGTGCGCGCATAATATGACCGAGATCATTTCTGAAAATATTGTTCTACTTCATACCTACTTTTTTTCAACATGTCTGTGTTATATATTTTTGAAATGTTTTTTAAAGCTCTTAATTTTGTTGCCCACGATGATGGAAACCGATGATTTTTATCATTTAGCCATAACTGTGTGGAGTCCACGGACGCTTTACTGTTTTTTTTTCTGTTGTTACTGTTTCTGTTACTTTCCTATGTCACCCGGACAAACAAGAAGATATCTTATAAGTTGAAATCATTTAAGTACTTTAGGCGCTGCAAAGGAACAGACAAACATACATACATATACGCTGCTAAAATCATATCCCTCCTTTTAGTTGGGTAAAGAGAGCTAATTTTAAATAGTTTCAGAAATTAACATAAATTATCGCTTTATTTTTTCTGATTATAATTATCTACATCAAAACAAAAATTAGGTTTATTTAGTTTATACTTATAATAAAGCAATAAGAACGAAAAAGTCTGTACAATGAAGATAATTTAAGAAAAATGGTCCAGTAGGTATACTTAAAATAAGCTACTGAATAAGTTTTTGTTTTAAATCGTATCTGTCTGTTTGTCTGTATGTTTGTTCGCGCATCACATAAAGACTACTGGACCGATTGCGATGCAGTTTTCACTGTTGGATAACTTAGGGTTTGACTCAAAAACTTGGTGTACTTGGTATCTCAATGCGATGAATAGAAGCCGAGCAATCGATAAAAACTTTTGATGGCTGAGGGAATTTTGACCAACGTTAGTATATTGGTATTTTAGGTCTTGGAATAGTACATAGAGTACTTTTAACCTAGAGAAATGAACACGCGTGCAAAGCCGCGGGTACAGCTAGTTCAATCTATACTTATAATAAAGCAATAAGAACGAAAAAGTCTGAATAAAGGAGACAATAAAAAAACTATTTTAAGTACCCTAATACTTAAAATAAGCTACTGAACAAGAATATAACATATTTTCAAATTGTGTTGGTCTATTTGTTTGTTTGTTATTATGTCTGTCTGTACGTTCGCGCATCACTTAAAAACTACTGGACCGAATGCGATGCGGTTTTCACTGTTGGATAGCTTAGGGTTTGACTTAAAAACTTGGGTACTTGGTATCTCAATCCGATGAGAAGCCGAACAATCGATAAAAATATTTTTGTCAGCTGAAGGAATTTTGATCAAATGTTGGTATATTGGTATTTTATGTCGTAAAATAACACATAAAGTACTTTTAACCCAGAGGAATGAACATCATCATCAGGCATCAGCTAGTCTACTATAAAACTTTGAGAGTTTGATTTTCATCTGACTTTTCTTTATGTAGTTTTTGAATGAACATTTTGATTTTATTGTTGAGGAAAACTCTCCGCCCGATGGATCGACAAAAAGTCAGAATGTAGAAACAATGTACCTAGATTCATGTTAAGAATTAACGTATAATTGATTTAGTAACTAACATCCAAACGTGTACAAAGCGGCTATTAATACAAACACTGTTCACTAACTAGGTTCCCCATGTCAGATGAGCGCACGAGACAAATAAGATTAACCGAACAGTGCGAATTGGGTCGAGGGAAACTCAATTTTTAAAATTGCAGACCCCACCTATGCAGTGTTGTTTATCTACACTTTTTAACGGAATTGCTACCGTGAATTTAACACTTGTAATCTGTTTATTGCCGGGCATTTTTATAATAATAGTTTTCAATAGTATAACAATGTAACTTTACTCCACATGTAGTGGTCGGTACTGGAAGCGACCAAACAGTTATATTTTCCTCTATTTATAGAGGACGGTAGGGAATGCAATCTCGACTCGAGATCGCAAATTCGAAATCCCGGCATTTCTGAGATCTCGGTTAGTTTTCAAAAATTATCTAGCGGAATCTCGTCATATTATGCTTCGGGATTGATCTCGAAAAATGACACGAGATCTCGCGAGATCGAGATCAGAATTGGGATTGCATTCCCTAGGAAGGTAGGTGTGTGTATCACAGTGTCATCGTTCTTATTTAATGCATGCAGTTATGTTTTCCTCTATTTATAGAGGAAAGTGTCACAGTACCTAGTGTCATCGTTCTTCTTTAATGTTAACATTTATCTTTACTTCTATTTATAAAGGAAGGTGTCGCAGTATTCACGGTGTCATCGTTCTTCTTTAATGTTAACAGTTATTTTTACTTATACTTATAGAGAAAAGTGTCATAGTACTCACAGTGTCATCGTTCTTCTTTAATGTTAACATTTATCTTTACTTCTATTTATAAAGGAAGGTGTCGCAGTATTCATGGTATCATCGTTCGTTTTTAATAGTAACAGTTATTTTTACTTCTATTTATAGAGCAAGGTGCCGCAGTACTCACAGTGCCATCGTTCTTTTTAGTCAAACAGAAATCTTTATTTCTCCTTTATTTTTTGGTTACCCGACTTCATACACGATTACACCGCAACGGAATCACTGTTGCAGCAGGTGAATTCGTTATAGTTTGAGCGAATTGAACACTTGTTTCGCTGTCAATAGAGAAGTTCAGTTTTTTTTATCTTATCTATTCGAAAAGGACGATTTGGTTCGCCTTTAAGTGCACCCAAAGGTGGTGTTTTCTTTAAGAAACTTTTATCAGGCAGTAATGAGTTTATAGTCCTCTTTATAAGTGCGCCGCAATTATCTTTGCCGCGCACTTTTTGAATTTGGAACAACTTAGTGTTCAGCGCCAAAGAAATCGAACGCAAATATTGTTTGAATAAAGACTGGCTGGTACGACGGCCCATAGTCGCGACGCCGGCTGAATAAAAAAAAAACAAATTAAAAACGCGCGAACTACAGCCCGCGTTTTCGTCAATTTTCACGGATTGTTAGAAATTCATGGTTTTGTTTTGAAAAATGAGTTCTTCGAGTGACATTTAAAGTATAGAATAAACTCCTGAAAGTATTAGAGCTGAGGCAAGAAATGTGATGGATAATCTATCACCTGCGTTATCCGGGAAAAATATATGAAGGCCTATGGTAATTTTATTTAATGGAGAAATGCAAGAGGCGCCAAGTTTTTTTCAGAATCTGTGTTTTTGGCCTACTTCCAGTACTTAGCCAAAACTAAACAACCTTCCACTCTTTGGAGTACCTACTCAATGCTAAAATCAACAGTCAGTTCTAATAACGACGTAAAACTGGACACATATTCTAAATTAATAGCGTATCTGAAGAGGATGTCTGATGGATTTAAACCTAAAAAATCCAAAGTGTTGTCAGTCAAAAACGTGGAGACTTTCCTTAATGAGGCACCCGACAGTCTTTTTTACCGTAAAAGTAAGTAACTATGTATATGGTAGATTAGTAAAGTATAACCATAGTATTTTAAAATGCGCATTTTATTGTACTTCGATAGATACTTGTCTTATTCACATTCGGTTTTGTTACAGTTGGCTTTAATTTTCTCATCGTGGGTGATGAAAAGTAGTGTATCACTCGGGCGCAAAATTTATTTTTGGCTCGGGCGACGTACTTTAAAGCCCTCGCTACGTTCGGGAATCTACTCTAGTATCCTTCACTCCGCTCTGGATTCAAAATAGCGCCCTCGCCGGCAAAATATAATTTTGCTCCCTAGTAATACAATCTACTATTCTATTATACTTCTATAATCATGTTAAGCTTACAATGAAGCCTAATTTTTCTTAAACCAATTAATGTAGAAAATCAAAGATGATAAACATTTTAGAAACTCAAAGTTTTGTGCTAAAAATTTATACGGAACACACAGTACCCAAGTAAATTACAGATTCTCGTCCAAGCTCAGAGGTATCTCAAATCTGCACTTACCCTTACTCAGTTCCCTCAATCAACCTGTCACGAAGATCCACCCACCAATTTACCCCCCTCATTCAACTATTAATTATTCTGTGTCCTAAGGTCACTATCTACCTACAAGTGTAAACGCCGAGTAAGTACTTAATGTTTCTGACTAGATCACGAACCTTGACCACAGACTTTGTCTAACGAAATTTAGGATATTATCGTAAAACAGGCCCGCCGGAGCCAATATACAGTAACGAGTATTAGCTTATATCAGAACCCGGAGTTTTCCTTTGACATGGGATAGGATAGGAGCAAATATAAGCGGATATTGATTCTTGATAACATGATTTATACGCAGGAATTTAATAAGGACTTGTCCAGCGTTTTGGAATTTGTCAATTTTGGGAACTTCATATGCTTAACGAAAGAATGTTATTCGTTTTTGGTAAGGTCAATTCTGAAATATATACTTATATTAAAGATGTAAGTAACAAATAATCTGTACAATTAAGATAACTTAACAAACATTAGTCTAGTGTACTTAAAATAGGCTACTGAAAAAGTTTTTTTTTTTATCTTTTCTGTCTGTATGTATGTATGTTTGTTCGCGCATCACGTAAAACCACTAGAACAATTGTGAAGCGGTCACTGTTAGATAGCTTAGGGCTTAACTTAAAAACTGGGGTACTAGGTATCTTAATCCGATGATTAGATGCCGAGCAATCGATAAAAAACTATTTGACGGCTGAACGAATTTTGAAGAAATGTAGTATTTTGTACATTATATGTGCTTAAGGTCCTGGAATAACACGTATGGGCTACTTTTAAATGAAATGCCCACGCGGGCAAAGTCGCAGGCGCAGTTAGTATTGGATAATGCAACATTAATTATCAATGCTACAGTCAGCCTGAAGTGACAATAGTGCGTAGCTGTATCCTGCAGTGTATCGTCCCAATGTTGGGCACCTTTACCATTTTTTATTTTTTTTTGTTACTGTTTAGGCAATCGTTTGACCACGATCTCACCTGATGGAAAGCGATGATGTGGTCGAAGGAGTAGCACGCTTGCCTAGTAGATACCCATTCACTCTTAACTTCAACACACCTGGGTTATAATTTACCGGAAACACTGACGAGGGCAGGGCATTCCACTCTTTTCACATTCTCCATAGTGCAATCTGTAGAATACCGACAGGCTTGCTACCTCACGTCGATGCGCCAGACTTTGGAGCTTACTCTTTACTAGAGTGTCATCCCCAATGAGCCTGATAGCACGTCTCTCAATTGAATCCAACGACTCGAGCTGATACTTGGCAGAACCGTCCCAGAGGTGGCAGCAGTACTCCATACAAGATCGGACCTATGCTTGATAGAGATTCAAAAGCTGTCCCGGTGTGAAGTACCGCCTAACCTTAGACAAAATACCAAGTTTTTTCCAGTGAAACACCTATTCCTGGATGGCTCATATCATATCTACTGGAGATCAATGAAAACAACAGTAGTACTTATTATAATTTGGTATATTGTATCAGCAACTGGGTCGGGGTTTACGTTCACACCGAGAGGGTAGCCGTGTTTACTTAACACTATCACTGTCCTGCGTATCGCCGTCCGGATAGCGTCGCGTGCAGATGGACACTGGAGCCGGTAGATGCAGCCGCAGTGGCCAGTAGTGTAGTGCAAGTGGCCCGGAGAAGAAGGGAGAAGGCAGCAGTAGAAGCAGAAGAAGAAGGTAGCGTAGATGCAGGCCAAGTGTTACCCGAGCGGTTCTTTTACCGGTGCGGTGGACCCTGCAATCCGGTTAAACCAGACATTTTAAAACTATCCCATTTCCATAGTTTGACTGCGACATCCGTGCACTAATCGAACGGCATAGCGAGAAGCAATGAAGAGTGATTAATGCAAATATAGTAATCAGTGATGAGGCAGTCATACAAAATCAACTTAAGCTAAGATAATGATTATGTGCGTGATAATAAAGTTATCAGTTTGATTATTGAAGATCGAAGGAACATAAGATGCACTTGTGCTATGTACATAAATTATCGTAGTGATTATGTAATTTGAAAGCTAGGATAATTACGATTATTTTGTACAATAGACTGATTATATATAACATGAAAAGCAACTGTGGTAAGATCAAAAATTATCATTGAGATTATGTACTTTGAACACTTAATCTCAATGATCCCATACTTTGGATTTTAACAGAGGGTAAATTTACATAATAGAAAAGTATAATCAGATAGTAATTAAAGATTAGAAAAGGTTATAATGCTCGCTTTATACATTCACAATCAGAAAGATGACGGTCAGCCAAAGTTATATCTCTTGACCGTTACTTAAAATTAACATTCAAAAGTAAAGTATCCTTTACATGTAAGTAGAATAATGTAAATTAACAAAACCCCTGGCCAGTTCTACGAGGAATTAAACCAGCAATTAACGTTTAACAACTAAGCATGCACGATAAATGTTCGATTCTGGTACTCACAATGACGAGACATTTTTGAGTAACTACGGACGACTACAACTAAATAAAATTATGCAACACTCACCCAATTGGGGTAAAACACAACACTCACAATTAATATCAAGTATTAAAACATATAGACTTTATTAACAAGTAGTACTTTGGCTTGAGGATTAAACTACTTGACTTAAACCGTTACACCAGCTACCTTTGCTTTGGATTCAATATAAGACCCAAAATTCACGTTTTATGTGAGTTCAACACCCAAAAGCCTATGGATGTCGCCTATTGGTATTTTTACGCTTTGGACGGAGATCGGTTTAGAGGACTCTTTTTAGCAGAAAACAAACACGCCTGCGTTTTAGTAGCATTAAACTTAACCAGGTTAGCATCGCCCCAATCGGACACGGCTTCTAAGGCTAAATTTAAACGGTCTACCATAGCCTCTCTCTAAAACTGGACAGCGTCAAAGCTGGCTTGAGAAATGCAAGTGTATCTCTCAACTACAGTGCTGTCATCAGCATACCCAAAGGTACCAGAAGGCTTCAGAAGGTCATTTATGTGCAGTAAAAACAGTGTAGCCTAGAGAACCGACCCTTGGGGTACACCGGCATTGATAGCCATTCAGATGAGACGAGCAGACGAGCAGCCCTCAAGGACTACTCGAATAGATCGTTCTCTCAAGAAATTAACTATCCAATTGCATAAGCCAAAAGGTAAACAATACGAGGGAAGCTTGTTTAAAAGACCATCGTGCCAGACCCAATCAAATGCCTTCGATATGTCAAGGGAGATGGCAAGCGCCTCACCATGCATCTATATGGCTTCGCTCAGTACGTGAGTGGCATTCGCGAAAAGATCCACAGTAGACCAGTTTCGGCGAAATCCGTATTGCCGGTCAGAGGAGATCATTGTCCTCAAGGTATGCCAAAAGCCTAATGTTTATGACACGCTCCATACACTTACAGAGTAAGAAGGTTATCGAGATGGGACGATAATTGGCCGGGTCAGCACGACTACCCTTTTTTTGGTACTGGTTGTACATCGGCAAGCTTCCAGCTCTTCGGAACTTTACCTGAGTGAAGAGAGAGGTGGTACAAACGCGTTAAGATGGGAGACAATTCGGGCGCACAGTTTTTCAACACAATCGCCGGAATGCCATCAGGACCACTGGCCTTGTTCACATCTAGAGCTCGAAGCGTTCTGAGAACCTCCTTCTGGCGATTGCGAATTTCGGGCATAAAAATCCCGCAATGAGGAAGGCAGGAAGGTATCTCACCGGAAGCGTCTAGATGAGAAGCTTCTGCAAAAAGAGAAGCAAATAAATTCGCTTTGTCTCCAGCAGTGTGAGCCAGTGTTTTTGGGCTATGGATGCCCAGTAGGCTGTCCTAAAGAAAGGTTTACATGAATTTCGTCATCAATGTGTTAAGGGCCCTCTACACGATCGGCGATTATAGACGATTACACGCTAGCACGATCGAGTGGAGGATGTGTATGTGGATGTGGATCTTACTCGCTTGTAGTCGCTGATCATCGTCTATAATCGCCATAGTGATCGCGGCGATCGATGAATTGTCGGTTTTTCAGGCACGCATCAAAGGGAATTCACGTGTAGGTGCGTGTGCATGCCTACACGATCGCCGATTATTCAATCACCGGAGAACAGCGAAGTCGTGCGTTCGTCTCGCGTAGTCGTGGCATTGATTTGATTTTAATCCTTTATTTATCGCCAGTGCAATACAAGGCTAATCAAATAAAAAAAACATTAGCAGAACCACCCAGAAATATGGAATCTCAAAATTATCTATACAAATTTGGTGTTACTGGTGTACCCGCGGCTTCGCACGCGTGGTCATTTCTTTAGGTTAAAAGTACTCATATGTACTATTCCAAGACCTAAAATACCAATATCAAAACATTTGATCTAAATTCCTTCAGCCGTCAAAAAGTTTTTATCGAGAGCTCGGCTTCTACGAATCGGATTCAGATACCAAGTACACCAGTTTTTAAGTCAACCCCTTGGGTTACTTTATTGCAATTTACTTATGGACATACTCGCAATTTTTATTTATTTAAAATACAGCCTATGTTACTCACTGATACTGTAACTTAAAGTTACAGTTGAAAGAGATCCATTACACACAAACAAACATACAAGAAATTAAATCTTTTCTCTTTATCTATACTTATAATAAAGCAATAAGAACGAAAAAGTCTGAACAAATAGATTATTTTAAAAAAGTCTAGAGGACCTAAAATAAGCTAGTGAACAAAAAATTAACATTTTTAAAATTCGTCTCTATGTTTGTTTGTCTTTTTGTCTATATATCTGTTTATCTGTTTGTCTGTAAAAAAAACTAATGGACCGATTGCGATGCGATTTTCACTGTTGGATAGCTTAGAGTTGACCTAAAATCTTAATCCGAGGATTAGAAGCCTAAATACCTATTTAATGATACCCCACATACACATACCCCACATACAACATAGTTCGTGTTTTTTTTCTATATCATAATATGTCGTCTGGTTGTCCCCATATTGAATTTTGATTACTGCCATGTCTTTAGTGACACTCGCAAGATTAAGACAAACCGATTGACTGAAGTATCAAAAAGATTGGTCGATGCGTTTGGTTATATAGTGTCAGAAAGGTATAGACTTATATTATATAGGCTGTTAAACACAAAACCGTTCTTTGCGTTTCATTCGTCGACATCCACACGTTAAGGGCCCTCTGAAAGCCCTTTTAAGTAAGTTAATAAGTTTGCATCATTAAATTAGTATATAGGCCTCACAAAGAAGGAAAATTCATAAATTTATAGTAATATTTTTCTACTCGACAGTACTCGTAAAGAAAGGATGAGCTAATTATGTGTTATCCCACTGTGACGCAATAGCTAGGACACGAGGAATAATTATTCCTCGTGGCCGAATCAGTTAGGCTGCCTAGTTAGGCCACGAGGAAACGTCCCACATTTCAAGTTCGCGCGTTTCTAACTGTGGACTGAGCTGTGCTCTTTTCGCGGGTGCAAGAAAATTATAGTATTTCTATATTTAGTTTCTGATTCTTTCATTATTAGTGGCATAATTTAAAATAATAGTGATGACAAAAGTCTGTAATTTAATGTAGTATAATTCTAGTTTAAAATTTTATTTGATTTAGGAGAAAATTTACAAAGTTGTAGTAAGATTTTGATTAGAAAATGAGTGTAAAAAAGGGGGAACAAATGGAAAATAAAGAAAAAAATATGAAATAAATAATAACCGATCTACAATACAAATAAATAACACGAAAAACAATATTTATAAATTGTGGTTTTTATGTTAGTAATTTATCGTAAAGCGATCTCAATGTTTTCCGTTTGCTCAAAGAGCGTTTTACGAAAAACTACTCCGCATGCAAATTTTCTTCAGTACTTTGTATCGTACCTTTAATTTAAAATAAACTAAAAACTAAACAGAACTCAATAGTAAACACACACAGCCGTTGATGCACGAAATCCCGATAATTGGGCAAAGCAAAAAAGTCAATTTGTGACAATCGTGAGTCCACTCGATCCGTGTGCCTCACAACAAACGGTAACAAGTACCGCTTACAAGCTGGATTTGTAAGTTTTTCAGATATAATCCACGGCACGTGGGTTTTAGGGTAAAAGCTCCTTCAAAAATTCATTTATAAAAATACTTTGACCTAGGAATATCAATTGTTATTAGTTTCTTAACTTAAGTTATGAAATTTAATTTACTTTGTCACGAAAATATGCTATGCAGTATTAATTTCGATAGCTGGAATTTGTTTATCCTGTGCTTTCACAAGACTTTCGGTGCAAAGCGCTGAATCGCTGGACGTTCAGCAATGAAAAAAATATACTGTAAACAAGTAAAAATATTATAAAAAAACAAAAAACCCGATTGCGAACAAAATTATTGCATAGGTACGAGCTGACCGCCCGCAAAAATAATCACACTAATTATTATAAAGGCGAAAGTTTGTATGTATGTAAGGGTGTGTGTTTGTATGTTTGTTACTTTTTCACGCTTAAATAGCTAAACGGATTTGGTATGGAGGTAGCGTATACACTGGATTTACAAATATACTACGTTTGCACGGAAATGCACGGTTGCGGGTGAAACCGCGAGGCATTGCTAGTATTTATATCAATTTCATTCATTTATAATGTTCATTTTTTAGTTGTACATATTTTACTTTAATACTAAACTTTAAAATAAATTGACAAATTACCCACAACAATAAAATAAACTTACTTACCAAATTCATTGATTGGGATCTCATCCCTTTATAACTAACTAGGGAAGTATATCAAAATTGGTTACATTTAATTGCATTTGTATCTACTTAATTTATATTAGAGGTATTTTATCTGTGAAAGTAAGAGGTCAGTTTTGCATATCATCAAAAACCTATATTTAAAAACCTATTTTTTATATATTATATTCTCACAATCATTGTCCACCTTTCGGCTTCGTACGTCATTACGAGTAGCACTGGTTGAAGACTTTTGTCTTTAGGCTTTACGGAATGTGTGAGGAGATAACGTATCCCAGTGAAGAAATACACCATGTTACAACCTTGGGTCGGCTTAATAAACAACGAGCTTTCAAACATGAGGCGCGTTGCGCTAGTATACAAAGTCTTATCTTGCTCCTCAGACTGTTTTTACCCGACTGCGGAGGGTTATGTGTTTGGGTTGTATGTATGTATGTTTGTTTGTTTGTACGTTTCTTAGGCGCATCCTACAGCATAAACGGCTTGATGGATTTTGATAAATGAGGTATTATTATATTCGTCATAATCACGAGAGTGCTATAGGATATATGAAGTGTCAAGAAAACTAATATGGCGGCGTACAGCTGCCATATTGTATTTCCGACGAAACAAAAAATTACCAAAACCTATCCAGTGAGGTATCAAGAAGGTCTTTAAAATACCATTTCAAAAGTATATAATTCGTTAACCTAAACAGTAGCAATTGTATTAAAAGCTTCTTAAAAATAATAATTGACTATTCAAGTTATGTAAGTACTAATAGTCCAGTGTTGCAGTTGCAACTATTAAAGTAAAGTAAAATATGTAGGTAAGTAAATAAGGAATGTTCAATTTTAATTAAATTTATTTAAGTTTACGTCGTGCCTCGCGCAGCCCCCCACATCTTCACCACTCTGGGAGTCTACATAGCACGTGGGTTGTTTAAAATTGTATTCAATAGTTTTGTTCGCAGTCGGTATCGGTATATTGTATCTTTTGAGCTTGACTTTAGTTATATTTCCGTGTTTTTTTAATATTATTATGTTTGTTCTTTCAGGTAAGTCCATCACCGACAGCCGATACCAAACTTCTTTTTCTGTAAGTATTATAGAACATTAAGTGATTCTGACCCGTCTAACATAAGTGTAATTTAACCAATCTAACCACGGATACTTAGGTATTACCCGCTGCTCAACTTGATGCAATTGTGTAATTTAGTTGAGCAGTGGGGAAGAAGCGGCATCTACTCCATCAACTGTCCTTCTAAGTAAGACTAATATGAAATACTGGCCAGAGCTAGCTAGAGAGAGCCATTTGTGGCAGCTTTATGTGCCATACATTTTTACGGGCAAGATTGTTCAATATTCTCAACCTATAAAACCTCCGCGTTCTCCACAATGCTTCAGTCGAAAATTTGAGAATATCCTGAGCTTTACCATAAATTATTTTCAAGACCAACCGCCTGAGTGTAGGTAAGTATCGAAACCAGTCAAGCATGAAAATCTAAACAATGTACCATTCACGAACGGGTTTTCAAATATTTCATAATTTTCCTCGATGTTTTACTCAATTTACTCGATGTTCCGAGACTCTGGCTAGGCTTCTGTGAAGAAAGCGTAATTTGTTTGACGCTATATAAAAGCTATTAATGATTGTATTTTTCACGGAATCCCTTTGTTTCGTATGACTTTTCAATACTTATTTACTTTGGCATAATGAGTTAGGCATAACTCTTGATGACATAATATTAATTTTACATAAACAGTATTTGGCTACTGTTAAGGTAGGCATAATGATCTTTTGGGCTATCTTCTTTGTATAGGCTTTTGTTACTTCATCATGTCAGCCTCTAGAAGTCCACTGCTGAACATAGGGCTCCCCCAAAGAGCGCCATGATGAGCGATCTTGTGCCATTTCCGTCACCATCCGCCGACTTCCTGCGATGGCTACAATGTCGTCGGTCCATCGTGTGGAGGGTTCTCCCTACACTTCGCTTGCTTGTTCGTGGTCGCCATTCGAGAACCTTTATTCCAATGCCAATGCAAATAGATTATTTAAAAAAAACAAATGGGTTGAAGTCGGGCTAATACCGCATGTTATTTTTCGTGAATTCGATTATTTCCAATACAATAAAATATAGTTCATTTCGTTCAAATCGAACAAGAAGTTATTATGCTATCGCGCCGCGAGTTAAACTGATGTTGATATATATAAAGTTAGAAATAAAGTTATAAAGTTAGATATAAAGTTAGGAATCATTAATACTGTAATTACATCACATCTAAGTTTAGTTAATATAACCAAACTTAGATGTGAATGTCTTAGAATATAATTAAAATTATTGATGCTAAAGTGTTGTTACTTCATTCCCTTTCTTCTATTATAGCAAATTGAAAATTACTGAGTAGTTTAGTACCTACTTAATGTGTACTAAAAAAAGGCATAATCTAAGGATTATTCATAGAAACAAGGAAATAGAATTGTTATATTTTTTATTGATTCTACCGCCAGATTCGGAATACACCACCAAAGAACTGGCAAGAAACTACGGGGCGAATATATTTTTTCATCATCATATTTACAATTATCATTAACATAGATATCATACACTAAATACCTAACATACTAACAACCTCTATGTGATACTAGGTCATAATGACACTTTATTATCGTTTTACAATCACCATAGTTACACCAGGCACAAAATAAAAGCATTTACCATGAACAAAGTGATCCTATTCATTTCTAACACAATTACATTGATCGTATTGGTTATAATAACCGATATAGAAAAACCATAGAACCGACAATATCTATTTGCAAAATACACAGTTATACACAGTAAATATGGGACAAGGAAACAGAGTAGCAGAATAACAGTGTAGGTAATATTAATTGTACTTAACTTTTGGTATCTTGTTGATGCAACGACGACAGAAAACGAAGAGAGCACTGCTCAGCAGTGTTGCCAACTGAACCATTATCGTTGTAGCTAAGTCTTTTGCAAAAAATTGCCAGATCACCACATTATTTTACCCTAAAAAGTAGCTAAAAGAAGCCAAAGTTTAAAAAAATACTAGTTATATGAAAGTAATCATTACCACCCATTAAATTCATCCCAACTCTCCCACTCAATTCTGTATTTTTGAGTATAGGTAAATCTTAAGTTTCCTGGGTAGATCCATTTTTCATGATAATAGGGCACAATAGATGAAAATAGTGTTTTAAAATGACGTAAACACAGTGAAATAGCTAAGAGAGTGAAAACAATTTTCAGTTCCGACAAGCGAACCTTCTTTGGGTGTGTTCCGAATCACGCGCCCCTTGCGCCAACTTGCCTAGTTATGGTCTTGCTTAAAAATACTTTGACTCTTTGCAAAATGCCGGCTCCACCCACACCATCTCTCACGTCCACACACGTCACGTCCCACAGTATAAAAAGTAAACTCAAAATCATTCAAGCACACATAAACACATAAATGAAGTTTTTTTACTATATGATGTGTGTGTATTAGAAAAAAGTCGAAATGTCGAAAACTTGCTAGAAGTAGCTAAATTTTTTAGCTACAATTTTTTTGCTGTTGTAGCTGACGAGGGTGCAATAATAGCTAGATGTAGCTATGAAATTGCTAAGTTGACAACACTACTGCTCAGCCCAGAGGCTGCTTTTTATAGAGATTCTATCCGCCAAAGTCACGTAGTTTTTGTCAGGATGAGCCTGCAGGTGGCGCCGAAGTGACGGAAATGTACATATTTTATTACATATTTTATTAATTTTGTTTAGATCATATTTTTCAGAATATTAACAAATATTGAAAGTCAAAACAGTATTCTTATATTATTCTCATAAATTACAATTTTTAGCGGGAAAGGCCATGTGTTTAACTACAATTACAGGTTTAAGTGTACAAAGCTGATTAAGTGATAAAACATTAATATTAATCGGGTAAGTACTTAGTTTTAAGCATTTCTATCAATATCTTAAGTTTATATGATTTTAAATCATTCTAATTTGAACGGAAATATAAATACAGATGTTTCAGAGTTATAATACAATGACTCCGTAATTTTACTTAAAATTAAAGGATAACTGCAGTACTAAGCATTTTAAACAACATTATATAAATCTATAATTATCAATTGTAAGCTATTACTTAATAAGTTGTGGAACAGATTCCAGATCAGTTTTTCTTCGTAAACATAATTTGTTATTATCACAGATTACAAACTCGCCATAGATCTAAGAAATCATTATTTGCAAAAAGATTCAATCGGTAGTCACTCTTGTCTTGAAGTGCAATATTTTATAAATACATTATAATATCGTCAGTGGTGAAGTGATTCAGTGAGAATATTCATTACATTGTTAAATACGTATAACGTAAGTACCAAGTTGTATTATCTCGTCCAGTACCGCAACTGAATATCGTCGGCCCTTACATTGTTATTCTATTGTTGTACTAGACAGATTAAACATATCAATAAAAATGGTTGGTACTAGACAGATTAAACATATCAATAAGTTATAACCTAACACGCGCGACACCTCATTTTAAGCCCTCTCTCGCGGTCTATAGGGGGAGGTGGAGGGGCGTTTTTTGTATTCATTTAAGTTTTATACTATACTTGCTTTAACAGTTTTTCTGGATGCCCACTAAACGTAAGACGTTCATCGAATTCAGGACAAAATACTTTCATTTCATTGCACAAACTGACAGAGCGGAGAACCTCGTACGCTTTTACAAGCTCAACATCAATTTAAATTCAAATAGGGTGAAAATCTAATTGCACACTAATTAGGTGCTAAGGAACTCGGCAGGTGATTAAATGTTCGCTAGCGGGGTTTTATGGGGAATCCGATTAATGATGTATATTTTCGTGCGATTCTCCTGAGACTTTGATGAATGATTAACTTGTTTTGGGGCCGTGAGAGAAATTTTCGCAAATGTATCCAGGAACTTCTCCGAACTATCCGTTATTTTGTGGAAGGTATAGGGAAGTATACCTTCGATTTTTGTATAGATTATGTAGTAGGGAATAACACGATCATCGAAGAGGATACAAAGTCTGGTTGGTACTGCTTCGTGTTCTGCATTCATTCTGGTATGAGGCGGGAAGTTTCTAGCCAACCTACACGTCATCATCATCATGACGGACGCCATGATGATGATGTAAATGATGACTTGTTAGTCCATTCTCATATATATAAGCCTCTTTCCTCCATTTCCACTCCCAGCGATCTTGTGGACTGACTGAGACTGGAGGTCTTGACCTCCGTTTCGCCTGATGTCGTCAACCCAGCGCTGAGGTAATAACCCTCTGGTTTTGGCGTTTGGTTTCCACTTGCGGATCCGTCTCGAAGCAATTTTCTTGAATGTTGAATTTTAAGTGTCAATTTTACGCATGTTTACAATCTACTTACAATAAAGATCGTGCTCGTGCGACAGTTTATTGTATCTGTAGATTAACCTGCCATCTCGTGCTTCGGAGGGCGCGTTAAGCTGTTGGTCCCGGCTGTTATTGATTAATAGCAGTCGCTAAGCCATGTCAGAGGCCCAGCCGATAAACTCTGACACCAAAGGCCATTACTACCTCATACGACAAACAAAAAACCTGCCACTTTAGATGTGGCCTTAGGTACAGCTAGGGACTGGATGTTTTCTCTTGAAAGATAAGTAATATACCGGTAAGGAATCTAGAACTAATAAGAACAATTTAAAAAAATACCTTTTATGTGCAAGTGCCGGAAACAAACTATTTGTTTTTTATTTTTGAATGCATTTTCTCAGTTTAAGTTTTTGTTTGTTGTTCTTGTTTATTTTTAAATTCATTGTCTTCGGTTTGTGAGCTACCCTGAAAGCTTCAGCCGGATAGCTAATCGGGAAGTGCTCATAATTGTTGCAATATTCCAGGACAGAAATACATTGATTTACATACAAGTGAAGTTAAATAAAAGCTTTTAAAATATAAAATACATATTTATTACCACCATGAAATATCATAGCAAAACACACTCACGATTATTGTAACCACAATAAGAAGAAGAAAGCAGCTCACGTCGGGAACAATGCCTCTTGGAAACAAAAGGTTCATTTCGCAAGATCCTGCGGGAGTATCGATACGTGGTGCGGCTCTTGAGAGCCTGTATAGATGCTCGCCCTGAGAGTCCTATGTTCATATGGATTTCTTTGTTGTAATAGTGGACTTTTACAAAATGAAGAAAAAGTCCTTTGAATGGACATAGGGTAAGGCTGCTCAAGTCGTACCACAGCCTAATTCGTACCTCAGTAATATCTCACCTAAAATAATAAAAAGTGACACCGAAGTGAAATTCTGAACTATTTAGTCACACGTGTCAACAAAAACAAGTGGGTGTCTGGCTGGTTACGACAGGTAAAAATAATTAACAAGTAAGTTATTCCAGTTTTCATTTTGTAATATTTCACTCATTCGTAAGCTTTTCCAAGGAGAAATATAATTGATAAGTTATTTTTCTTGCTACCGTCTATTTTTATGGTTTTTTGACAATTATTTAGGCACATTCAAACGGTAGAAAATTTTGAGGTGATGTTAGGATTTTGGTGTGAAACTTTGAAAATCTCTTTGCTTAAATCGTACCTGTGGCAAATTCCTTAGTCGTTCCTATAATATAATAGAAAAAATAAAACTTAAATCTAATTTTATGTGTGTAATTTACTTGGTAATTAAAGTCAATGTGGTCTCGTGTTATTCTGTAGAGTTTATCCTATGTACGACTTAGGCTTTATATATATATAGGTGGTAAGTGTTAGACGACCAGATGCCTTAATCGTCACGAAGGTAAATTAAAAAAAACGGCTGTATACCTAATTTATTAAAAGAGTTTTTGATTTTTATGAATGTTAATTAAAAGATAAATAAATAAAGATTCAGTTACCGCAGAAGATTTTATTTCATTTGAATTATACTAAATATTACAGTATTATTTCCTTAGGGTACGATATAGACAACCTTACCCTATTCACAGACCTACATTGTGCACGCAGTGGTGTAACAGTTGGGGTCATAAGTGTCTGTATTCCTGTGGGAAACGCTCCAGGATCGTTATAGTCGAACTGATACAAGGCGAAGGGCGCTTTTCCACTATTGTAGAGTGACAGCACCGTCAACAGCAGATATTTGTAAGATCAGCTGGGACGGAGCTGGACAATGGAAAATCATTTCATAAAAAAACGGGTCGGGCCGTCTCGCCTGTGCCGAGGCTCCGCGCTGTGCCGGCGTGGTCGGTGAAAAGCCACTGCCATGCCAGGCAGAGTCAGGTGTAATGCCGGTGCGCCCAACGGAATAAACGCCTTAGAAATGCCGGGCTTCGTTACGCTGTCAGTGAAAAACGCTAATTCAAATTAAAATAACCTGAAAATTGTACAGCTGGATAACCAGGTGATGGCATTTGATATTACAAAATAATGGAGTAACAGATTAATTGTACTAAAGGAAAAGGAGATGCCGGTTCTAGCTTTAACATTTTCCAAGCCAAAACTTAACTTTGGTGTGCGCCTTCTGCGTCACGCATTGCGGCGGAGCGCTTTCGCGCCCGCCCCACCGCCTGCGGGTGGGGCGGGCGCGCTGACGCTGTAGAGATCAGTTATAGAACAACAGCATATATCCTTCCTAAAAAAAATGAATAAAAAAATAAAGATGACAGTGACTAAACTCAAAAAAAAACTCATTATAAACTTCCATTGTATCGATGGCATTTAACTCGACGGTATTATTTATAGCAAGATTACTGTCTCGTAGAATTCTCAGTTATCCATACTTTAATCCTACACCAGGATCTGGCCCGTCGCCAGACGACCAGATAATACTACAAAATCGTCTGTCTATGTATGTCCAACTAACAAGATCTTTGTCTTGTCCTGCTTAAGGCGTTTACTTTAACGTTCTTGACTACAACATTGGGATTGAATATCTACATTAATATTATAAATAAGAAAGATTAGTTTTTGTGTGTTTGTATTTTTCAACGACTGGCCAAAAAAAGGAGTGTAACGTTTTAAGGATTCATGTATGTTTGTATGTATGTATGTATGTAAGCGAGTTTCTTTATTCCACCATAACTTTTAAATGCCTGAACAGATTTAAACGTATGACACGTTGCCTTGGAAACGAAATAATAATGACATGTTGCCACAGAAACGAAATAATAACAAGTCTGTCAAGTACGTGAGTAATAATGCAGTTGTCTATGGTCAAAATACACCACGATCGTTGCTGCTAAAGATTTTGAATTACGCTTACGGGCATTTTTTTTAGAAGTTACGATTGGTATAGAAATGCTAGAGTAAGAAAAATGCCGCGATGTGAGCGCTACCCGTGCAAAGCCGGGCGAGTCACTAGTTATAAAATAACTTGGATAAACAGGGACATCAAACACGCGCCTTCTATACCTACCAAGTATACATTAGAATTTTGATTAGAAATTGAGTACTTACACTGTACACAACCCACTGTAATGTAGATGCGTTCATATCTATACGTACATCCCTTACTATAGTTTTGTAAGGTGGTATAGCTTTTCGGCAAGAGTTGCCCGAAAATCCTCTCATCATCAGCCTATATTCGTCCAGTGTTTGACGTAGGCCTAGTGAACGCATCTTCAGCTCTTCTCACTCGAAATTCTATAGACAAGGACTACCCTGCCTTTAGAATTTCGCGTTTTTCACAAGTCGTCAGACGTCACAGCCGGGCGGGCAGCCTACATCATACGTTTGCAACGCGGTCTCCACTTTCGAACTCGTTTTACCCAACGGTTGTCGGTTCTTCGAGAGATGTGACCAGACCATTGCCAGTACTTGCTAATCTTGAGATATGTTACTTTGGTTCTCTTGCGAATCGCCTCATTGTGAAAATCCTCTGAATCGGATGTCGACTTGCACTTGGAGAAGATCCTCAATTTGACTGTATGATTCATTCATATTTCCGGGAACCCAGAACCGATTTGGATGACTCTTTATAGTTTGAAAGAGTAAATCTTCAGTGTGGTCATCATCATCGTCAGCCCCTATTCGTCTACTGCTGGACGTAGGCCTTTTCTTGTGAACGCCACTGAACCTGATCTTCGTCTCTCCTCATCCAGTCGCTGCCAGCCGTTTTTCGTAAGGTTTCTCTCCACCTGGCCGTTGGACGTCCCACACTACATTTGCCTTAGCGTGGTCTCCACTCTAGAACTCGTTTTCTGTAACAGTTATCGGTTCAGTGTGATCAGATACTCGTAATATTAAATCTGTGAACAACATGCAACTAGAATGACGTATAAATGAAAATTGGTTTAGTAGATTTTTTAGTAAACCCATTCGAAGGTGTATTTTGTGGTTTTAAGAATTATTGCGGTCAAACCTATTAAAATATAGCTTTCCACCAATAATATTAATATTATTTATGAAGGCGACCTCATTTGTCTTCAGAAGACCCAGCAAACAAACATCGCATTTCTCTTACAAAGCTGCGTTATATTCCAGACATGCACCGAAACTACAAGAGAAATAGTTTTACCGTATAAACAAAGCCCCTGCTGCATAGGCCGCGGAGACATTTCAAAGAACCCGTATGAAATATAGCCGCGGGCAGTCTTACATTTGTGGGCGGCGCTTGTATGCGGGGATTTTCACAATTTATTGTATGTACTTATGTAAAACTTGCATTGTAATATGAACTACACTGTGGCCTTCGAAACTTAGTACCACACTTTTTATCTCTGTCTGTTCGCGCATCACGTTGAACTACTGGACCGATTGCGATGCGATTTTCACTATTGGATAGCTTAGGGTTTGACTTAAAAACTGGTGGAGGTACTTTATATCTCAATCCGGTGCGTAGGAGCCAAGTAATTTAATAAAAAAACGAATTTTGAAAGTGTGGTTCTAAGTTTTGATTAAAACTACTGGACCGATTACGATGCAATTTTCACCGTTAGATAGCTTAGGTTTTGTCTCAAAAACTAGCGTTTTTGGTATCTCAGTCCGATGAGTAGGTGCCAAGTAGTTTAATAAAAATCTATTAATATAAAAAGTGTGGTACTAAGTTTTGAATAAAACTACTGGACCGATTGCGATGAGATTTTCACTGTTGGATAGCTTAGGTTTTTACTCAAATACTGTTTTACTTGGTATCTCAATCTTGGTAAAGTGTGGTACTAAGTTTTGAAGACCAGTGTAGAACATGTTAATTTTTGGTCAAAATCTTTGATTAGACAGTTTCAACAAAGGTCTAAATTTCAAACTTCGACCTTTCCGTGATCTTTGAACCGAATTGGATGTTTCTAATTTGAAAGGGTTTAAGACGAACATAGATGAAATAATTAGGTAACTGAAGTGCAATGGATCGGTCACATATCTCGAAGAACCGATGACGACCGCTGGGGTAGGCGAGTTCTTGAGTGAGACCAAGTGTAGGCAAACGTAGTAGGACGCTCTCCGGCCAGATAGTGACGTCCTGCGTAAAGTAGCTGGCAGCAGATATATGAGAAGAGCCGAAGATCGGGTTGAGTGGCGCGCATTAGAAGATACCTACGTCCAGCAGTTGGCTAATATGGCTGTTGATAATGATGATTGATGAATACCTTGAATACCTGCCTACCATATTTTAATCAAAACTGGTTCAGTAGTATTGGTAAACCAATTTAGTAGTTTTTAGGGTTCGTACCGCAAAAGGAAAAAAGGAACCTTATAGGATCACTTCGTTGTCTATCTGTCAGTTTGTCTGTCAAGACACTTTTTCTAAAGAACGCATGGAGGAATCAAGTTGAAATTAATATCAAATATTCAAGTCTGCAATCCTTTGGAGCTGAGAAACAAACAAACTTCTAAGTCAACGCAATCAAAAGATACGGCTGTTTATGCCGTATATTTTGACACTCGCAAGGGAATCAAAACTTATAGGGTACTTCCTGTGACCTATAATCATGAAATTTGGCAAGAAGCAATGCCTTATAGCTCAAGTAAAGGGAAAAAATCGAAGGCGTAAATTTGTAGTTGCATAACAAAAAAATACTAAAATTTCAACTATTTACATACCTACAAGTTTGTACGGAACCCTCGGTGCGCGACTTTGACTCGCATTTGGCTGTTTTTTTTATTTGAAAATGTATTTTATTACTACTTCCCTTTAACCAATCACCTACCCAGCCCTCGCACGCTCTATTTGATAGACAGGGGTACAATCACACGTTTAGTGGTGACTCGCAGTTTTGTTGCTAGGGGAGGTTCAACGGCTCGAGGGATGAAAGGAGTACAGTTCAGTGACGTGGCTTGAAGGGTTAGGTTAAATAGATATCTATCTATCGAGTGATAAATGGTCTTGCGGTTTAGTGATAGATTCATTCATACATTTTGACAAAAGTTTTTTTGTCTTCTGTTTAATTCATTATTTTCGTAATAGTTTACAATAAACGCTATTAAGTTGCTGCACGCTCCCAAATTTATGTCCTGTTATTCCAGGTCCAGGTTGAGCGGGAGAGATGATGCTCGGGAGCAGATTTTAGATCAATTGATTGATTTTGAACGACTGACGCGATGAAACGAAAAATCGGTAGGCCAGAATCTAGATCAACTTAAAATCTATCCTACGAAACAATTTCCGATACGATCAACATCAACACTTCTAGTATAGTGGTTTTTTGGTAAAAAGTCATATTTTTGTCGCTGTAACAAATTAGTTATAGGACTAATATTACCCTCTTTAACTTTGCCTTTGACATTTACTAATTTTTCACACTTTTGATCCACTTTTATTTTTTGGCTTGCGCTCCCCCATCCAAGTTTTCGACCTTGGTGGTCGAAAACTTGTATTTTTCACCAGAGTTTAGACCTAATGAACATATGTGAAAATCATTACTACACCACGTTTTGCAAGGCAAAGGCTTTTTTATTTCTCTACTTACTGGCGTATAAAATATATTTGCTTATCTTAATTTATGGAAGTGCAGAAGTTGGTTCTCTCTCTGTAAGAATTATCTCACGGAAACCTTAGGTAGGAAAGACTAATCTCTCATAGAAAATCTCTGTGTGGTTACTAAAGCACAATTGGACTAAAGAAAATATTTCATTAACTTTTTGAGGAAAAGCCGCCTAATATGTTGTGTATATGCTGAGCAAAACGAGCACAAATATTTTTATGACAAGGTGTTCTTTTGTGCACTGTCACTCCTGACTGCATCGTCTCGTCAAAAGTGTCCATATATTTCATGATCTTCGAGAATATACATATATTGTGTATTCGGATGTATATATTACTGGGCAATGAGACTTAACAACCAATGTCTCTGGGTGACGAGCGCAGTGCAGTGATGCGCAAGATTTTGCAACCAAGGTTCTGGGTGACACTGCTACTACTGTTATGAGCAGGCGTGATGCTTACCATCAGGCGTGCGACCTGCCCGTCTCGTCGAAGTTAAGACAGCTAAAAAAACACGCCTGCCCTGCCAAAAAAGAACTTATGCCAATAAATTATATAATAATGGTTGGAATGTGCTTATCAAGGCCTTAAATTTGATACCCATATTGTAAAATACGAAGTTTTTTTTTCGTATTTGAAATTGGATCCGTACTGCCGCAATATTGAATTTATCAAAAAAAAAATAATAGCCTGTGTACTCGGGGGGATGTAAAGATATTTACGATACCCCATACGTACTCGTAAATACCCGTTCAGGCATTTAAAAGTTATGGTAGAATAAATAAACTCACATACATAAATACATGTATTCAAAACACTTCTTTTTTTGGGCAGTCGTGTAGAAAAGAATACTGTAAGTAAAAAGTCGACCATTTTATGCTGCAAGCTTATAATGGACGACTTTTTACTTACTTTATGCAAGATTTGACCTAATCCTTACACGACGATAAAAGAGCTACATAAAAAGTCAGTAGTTACAAGCTTTTAAACCATATATTAATTAAATAACTTCAAATGGATACTTATTTAATCGACAAATTCGAAGATTAATTTATTAGCTTATTATCGTCGAATCGAGAAAATACTCAACGGTTCTTGATCCTAATGATACTCGACGATATTAATTCGCATCCTCGATTTCTGTAGGGCGTACGATTATATACTTGTCAGATCATGAAAACCAATTATTATTACGATTGGAACTGGATCTCGATTAAAGATTTTGGTACAATATGTATTTGAACAAAACTTGTTCAGCAACCACATAATTTTGTATGGATTGCTCGGACCAGTTTTCACGTGGTGCACGAACAGTCATCCATACAGACAGACTAACATATGAGTTGGGTTGAGAAAGGGGAAGGGAGAGATGAGAAAAAGGGGGTGTGAAACGTAGCTTCGAAACGAATGGACCGATTTAGCCTCTAAACAAAGAGATGGGTGTTATAAGTTTAGGGTGTATATACTGTGTGTATCACTGTGTGTATGAGTCTGTCTGTGGCATCGTAGCTTCCAAACCAATGGACCGCTTTTGATGCGGTTTTGATGTTTGAAAGCTGATTTGATCGAGAAGCTTCTTAGCTATATGTGGGGTGAGGGGTCGGAGGTTATATATTTTTTTAATTTGGGCTTGTTGTTAGGTATTTACTGCTTTATTATAAGCAGGTGTATATAGATAAAGATTCTTTCCCTGTTTTGAAGTCGCCTAAAAGTACAAATTCAGAACCTGTTCAGAAAATTACATAATATACGATGATAAAAAGCGTCGTTTGATATCCCAGAGGTTTTCATGCATTAAGATTTTGAAGTTGGTTAAAAGTACAATTATAGAACGTGTTCATAACGTTACAAAATATACGGTGAGTGAAAGCGTCGATTAATTTCCCAGAGGCTTTCGTGGATTAAGATTTTGAAGTCGGTTAAAAGTACAAATTCAGAACGTGTTCAGAACATTACATAAAATACGGTGAATGAAAGCGTGGATTGATTAGTTAAAAATACAAATTCAGATCGTGTTCAGAACATTTAAAATATACGGTGAATGAAATTTTAGATTGATCTCCCAGAAGCTTTCATGGGTTAAAAATGGCACAAATTAAAAATGTATATAACCCCCGACCCGCCATTATAGCTAAGGAGCATCTAGATCAGGTCAGTTTTTAAATAAAGATCGTTCATCCGTTTGGGAGCTACCATCGTCACACCCCCCCCCCATTATAGCTAAGAACCATCTCGTTTACCTCAGCTTTAAAACATGAAAAACCGCATCAAAATCGGTCCATTCTTTTGGGAGCTACGATGCCACAGACAGACACACACACAGTGACACACGCAACACACACAGTGACACCACACGCACGCAGTTACACACCCTAAACTTATACACCCGTCTCTTTGTTCGGGGGTTAAAAATAGAAGTCGGTTAGAAATACGAATTCAGAAGTTGTTCAGAACATTACAAAATATACGGTGAATGAAAGCGTCGATTGATCTCCCAGAGGCTTTCGTGGATTAAGGTATCAGTAACGGTTCACGTATTGATTAAAGGGATGTCAACATCCTGGTGCCGTGGATTTTGTTAATGATGGTCGATTAAGTACGGCAGTTTTCTTATTATAAACAAAAATGATTGATGTAGTGGATGCAACTGTAATTGTACTAAAAATTGATATTATAATGTGGTATTTGACGAGAAACTATAATGTAACATAAGTACTCAGTAAACCATAGTATAGTGCAATTTAGAATCCAACGATACCGGGTTCAAAACCTAGGCTCCGCACCAATGACTTTTCTAAGTTATGTGCGGTTTTCCATCGCTCCGTGCTTCGGAGGGCACGTTAACCTGTCGGTCCCGGCTGTTATTGCTTAATAGCAGTCGTTAAGCCATGTCAGAGGCCCTCGGGCGGCTTGACAAACTCTGACATTAGAGGCCAGCACTACCTCATACGACAAACAAACAAACAAACAGTAAACCAAAGATATAAAGAAATGGTCCGGGATATCCAGCCGCGGGTCCCACGAGTCTCGACAGTCCGCATCTCGGCTCTCCTCGCAACGCCATAGCTCAGCCGCATTCAGAGTCTGTTTCCGCTACGCTGCTCCTAAATGCTGGAATAACATCCCGCCGCCGTTGAGGAACCTGCAAAATATTCAAAGTATTAAAATTAAGCTTAAATATTTTATTACTACACATCAGCAGTGAAAGGAAAATCTCAAATTTGATACGAGCGCAATATAAATAAGCCAAACCTTAAAATTGATTAGCATCCTTACTTTGCTTTTACTCTGTCGTCACGAGTTACCGTTGTGTCCATCTTGTGGTGCTGTAGTTATCTGTTACTGTTGTATTATTGTCAAATATGCTGCTTTTTAAGCTATAATGACAGCAATTTGGTAATTTTACTCTTTAAACTAAACTAGACAAAATTTATTTAAATGTAATTTAAACCTTGCCAACTTTGCAACAAGGTATTTTTGCCCCTGGCATCTATTCTAAACTTACGTCAATTTTAAGCTGCGCCGCTTAAAATAACGTAATTAAAACAGGTTTTTTAACACGCCGTCTAACAGCGTTTGGATAAATTTGGACACGTTCTGAGACAGCGTTTGGACAAATCGGGACTCTCGCCGCGTGGAAATAAAGTAGATTTTACGCTGACAGGCTTTAGCGATAGTTTAGTGAGTAAGGATTAGATGCCAGGGGAAAAAATACGTTGTTACCAAGCTAACAAGGTTTATATTACATTTGAAAAAAATAAGTTTAGTTGAGGGGATGTTTGAATCGCCACCAATTTCTAACTCATTACTTGTTGGTTTTGTATAATGTTATATTATCAGCTCCTTACTTGGAAGATCAGCGCTGGTTGACAACCAGCACTTTGCTGAGTTGGGGCCGATTTGTGACAATACAATGCAAATACAATACAAATACACTTTATTGCACACCAAAAAATAATACAAATAAGGATATTAGTTATAAATTAAAAAGTACAATTGAGGGTCGTATCGCTAAAGAGCGATTTCTTCCAGACAACCTTAGTGACATACCTACTCATGCAAATTTTTATTTTCTTTTGGGTTGTTTGTCACAAGTAAAGTTTTTTCTATTTATTTATAAGTCCCTCTTTTACTAGAAAACAAATAAAACAATTTTATCATCGATGGTCTTCAAAAATATTCCGTACTAGCTGTGCCCGCGGCTTCGCACGCGTGTTCATTGCTCGAGGTTAAAAGTACTCTATGGAGGACCAGGACAGGACCTAAAATACTAATATACCAACATTTAGTCAAAATTCCTTAAGCCGTCAAAGAGTTCGGTTCAAAGAAATCAGTTTAAAGAAATCGATTGCTCGGCTTCTTCTACACATTATTTTGAGATACCATGAACACCAGTGTCTAAATAATAATCATTATCATCATCATCGTCACCAGCCTATATCAGTCCAGTGTTGAACGTAGGTCTCTCCTAATGAACGCCACTGAGCCCGATCTTCCACTCTTCTCATCCTGTCGCTGCCAGCTGTCTTTCGCAAGTCGTCTCTCCACCTGGCCGGCGGGCGTCCCACACTACGTTGTGTTGGTGTCTACGGTGACCGTTAATCCTTTATGATAAAGTGCGAAGGCCAGCTTAAGATGGCACGTGCATTCAAAAGTTCCTGTACATTTCGGGTTTCAAGTTATTTGGACATAATACTGAGGGTTGAGTGGTCTGTAATTTCTGAACTGCAAACCCGATAACCTTCAAATATTTACATGACAATATTTAAAGTAGGTACCTCCTCTCTAACAAAAAAATAATAATGAAATCGGACTACGCGTTCGTGAGTTACAACTAAGTACAAATTTTGGCTTTCATCCCCTCTCTTTCACTCTCTTTCATCCTCTCTTCTCTCTCCCAAGAAAACCATGCTAAATATCGGGATGAAAAGTATCCAATGTCAAACCTCGTAGTAAGAACTCAAATCAAACCAAGTTTCATTTGAATTCATTCAGTAGTTTTGGCGTGATCCGTGTCATGATACTGACAGCCAGACAAAACAGAAAAAATATATTTGTCTACTGAATCGGGTAGAGTACCCTCCGAAAAAAAAATACTCTTCATGCTTAACATAACTTTTAACCCGTATCCCGCAGGGACCCTTTATTTTTTCGGGATAAAAAATATCCTTCATTTTAACCCATCATAGAAACTATGGCTGTGCCAAGTTGCACCAAAATCCGTCCAGTAGTTTCAGAGTGGTAAGTGTTTTTTAAAATAACTTTCAACCCCTATCCTGCGGGGACCCTTTAATTTTTCGGGATGAAAAGTATCCTATGTCCTACCTCGTAGTATGAACTCAAATCATACCAAGTTTCATTTAAATCCATTCCGTAGTTTCGGCGTGATGCCTAGCCAAGATACAGGCATACAGACAGACAGACAGACAAAAATGAAAAAAAAAACATTTTTTGCTTCAGTATTGAATACAGCGTATTCTCCAATAAATAAAAAAAAACTTCAATGTACAGAATTGGACCTGTTACAATTTTACTATAAGTATAGATAAACGGGTATAGATAGATGGATCACTCTTTATTGTACACCAAAAGTTTACATACACAAATGAACTAAAACTTATGTAATATTATTGTACAATGGATGTATTATCGCTAAAACGCGATCTCTCCCAGACAACAATTCGATGGAGAGGAAACCAATACGAGAACAGTACGGAGGTGTACTCCCAGGTAAAATAAAAATAAGCAAAAATAAACAAAAATAAATTATATAACTAATAAGAATACATACCAATATAATAAATAAAGTAATATATGTAATAATAACATAAAATATATTAAATATAATAAATACATCATATAGGTATTCATTAAGTTAATTCAAGAAAAACAATGACAAGAAAAAAAACAGGGGGAAGTGAAATCAGATTTCAAGATATAGTTTTCTATTAATATTTACACTATTTACACACATTTTGTAGAATGCTTAGCTGAACAAAACAGGATTATGTTTCAAATCTTACAGGAATATAAAGCAGAAATCATAAAACCTATTACAACAAGCACAAATGAAAACATTATATATCCCCCCTACCCCCCCATTATAGTTAAGAAGCATCTCGATCACATCAGTTTACAAAACATAAAAAAACCGCATCAAAATCGGTTCATTCCTTTGGGAGCTACGATGCCACAGCCAGACATACACACGCACACACAGTGACACACTGATACACACCCTAAACTTATATAACACCCTCTTTGTTCTGGGGTTAATAAAAGGAATAAAGCGCTTTGCCGCACGTCACCACTGCAATGATGACATCCGAAAAGCAGCTCTCCTACATGGCATCTCTCTGATAATACTTAGATTTATCTTTCTTTGTTCATTTTTGCACTGTAGGTATCATTTGGGCTAAGCAACAAATATTGCGTATGTAATAAAATTGTCTCACAAGCAGATCAGAGAGAAGCAAAATACGGCCGCCCGATGTCAAGGCGTGACATGTACACTAATATTATAAAAAAGATAAAGTTTGTTGTAACTTTGCTTGTTACGGATAATCTCTGAAACTAACTACTGAAGTGATTCTGAAAATTCTTTCACTAATAGACAGCTGCAATTTTATAGTTACACATAGGCTATTTTCCCGTTGAAAAATGCAAAGTTTCCACGGGATAACGGTAAAAATACGGGCGGAGCCGTGGGGCAGGGCAGCTAGTTTGCTAATATAGGGAAAGTAAGGGCGTAGCTGACAAAAAACCTTGTAATAGTATATTTAATAATATCTATCTATAATTATTATAAAGCAATAAGTACGAAAAAGTATGTATAAAAAAAATTTGTAAAAAAAATGCATTAGTTACTTGGGGGGATGTAAGGATTCTAACGATATACGTCTACATCTGTTCAGGTATTTAAAAGGTATGGTGGAATATAGAAACTCACACACATACATGAATCCTTAAAACATTAGACTCCTTTATTTGGTCAGTCGTGTAAGAAAAGAATGCAACTAAAACATAATAAGCTAATTTAAAAACATTAAAAAAATGCTTTTATGCATTAGCCATGTCATTATGAAACTTAGAACGGGCTATCACAATTAAATGCGTATACAACATTTCGTATCTATGCTAGAAAAGAAAGATAGAAAATACATTTATTCAACACACAAAAATAAAAGATACAAATAATTAGAAAAATTAAGTAGGAACAATAGAAAAGGAAAACAAAGAAAAGGTAAAAGTAGATAATTAAAGTGGTGATGAATGGGCCTTAACTCAGCATTAGGCTGTTTGCCGAAGGCACGCAGCGCTGGTTTTCAGCTAAAACCCAGAGGGAGCGGAAAAAATAAACATAAGAGTATAAAAAATGAAATTAAATATGAATACATATATATATATATATATATATATATATAATAATAATAATAATTACATATAAGTAATTTAAATAAACATAGATAAATAAATAAATAAAAAAGTATATATAAAATATAGCAACGACAAAGGAATAAAATAATGTAGTCTCTGAATGGTGTCAAATAACAGACGAAGAAAGTGTCGTCAAAATTGCGTAAGAGTAACCGCTGACCATTAAGAATACCACGCACGTAGGTAGCAGCGAAATAACCTCTACTATTACGTGCAACTAATAAGTGAGAAGAAATGAATTTCAAGGAAAAATAATAATAATAATAATAATAAGTATATATATCACAAAAACGATATGTCTATATTCATATTGCCATGCTGCCTCTGCTCATCAATTAAATATTGCCTGAGTTTACGCCTAAAAGAGTATAAATTTCTTAGCCCCCGGATTGGTGGCGGCAGATTATTCCAACACTTTGTCGCATGCTGTTAACCGTTGAGGAGTTCCGTAATCAGGAGCCAACCTGGAGTGCTGCAGCCATGTCATGGTAAAACTTCAAACCGGCTATCAAAATAAAATGTGTACACAAAACTTCTATGACAGTTAATTGGCATCGGAACTAAACCAACATGCAAAATTCAACTCCGTAGGATAAAAGGAAGTGGTTCTAATTCAGCTTGCCAGATTTGACCTAAACAAACATACATGCAAGTACAAATATTGCAAGTTAAACTAAAGCTTTTAAAAAAAGTACATTAAATTACTAGATATACGAGAAATTGTGTTTTCAGAGTATGGTGCGGTGCTTTCTGCGCAAGATTTTAAAATCCAATGTTCTATGTGGCACTGTAGTTGTTATGGACGGAGTGGAGTGGCGCATACGACCAGAAAAACGACCTACTCGCCAAAAACAGCACTTCTCACTGTGTTTTCAGCCTAAACGAAAATACTTACGCTACTTTCGTGTTGAATTTACTGTTCTAATGCATTCGCTTTAGAATTTTCATCTCTTCCGCTCTTTAAAGTAAGGAGTGGAATGGAATACATATTACGCCTTTTGAATTTAGATAAAATATAGGTCGGAACCTCGGCCTCTTTTCATCATAGCATTTATATGTTTCGTGAAGGCTTTGATATTTCGATTCGCATTCTTTATTCATTCTAAGTACCTAGGTACTGCCAATATTTGGTATCAAAACTTCCGATGCTATATCAATTACCAAAGTCTATATCCCCACCTCAGTATACTTCCGGTGAATGATTTATTTGCGCTTATTAATCCTGGTTTCCCTGTGTATTAGAGAAGGCCATTCGAAGTTATCCCGTTATCCCGGCGTTCCGGGAATGTCCGCCTGAGTTACTGCCCAGCACGGGATTAGATGAATGCAAACTGGAAGAGGAAATACTATTTCATTTCACACCTGAGTGGGACAGGGACTTTAGAGTTTAAGCTGAGCGGAAGATATGGGCAAAGAACGATGGGCACTTTGGGACCGCCTAATCAATATCAATAAGTTATATGTCAAAAGTTAGGTAATTTTATGTAGAACAATAGTTGCTTTGACACATTATATTAATTCGTTGTATGTTCGGAGTTATACCGTCATGAACATGGCTCATTGAGGTTTCGCGGGAAAGTGAAAATGTGATGATGATTTTGTTGTTATTCACTCAAACTAGTTTTTTTAGTGTTGCCATAAGAGAACATTATATTTATTTATTATTTACAAGCTTTCCCGCCCGCGACTTCGCCCGCGCGGACTACAGTTTTCGTGAAAAAAACATCCTCTGTTCTTCTAAAATATTAAAAACCAATGCAAAAGTAGGTATAGCACCAACGCTCTTGATGTTTTTCGACAGACTTGTTATTTCGTTTCTATGGCGACCGTTCCTTACAGCGAGTAATCAACATTTTCAAGTTTTTCCCGTGAAATCTTACAATTTTACGGGATAAAAGTATCCTATGTTTTATTCCAGAGTATAAGCTATCTCCATTCCAAAATTTCATCAACATCTATCCAGCCGTTATCGCGTGAAAGCTCCCCAAACAAACAAACAAACAGACACCAGTATGGGTTTACTCAATGAAGAATATAATTATAACATACAAAATACATTTATTTTTAATATTGTCGATCAGCCGCGTGTATGTTCCTGACAGTGTAACTCGGAACATACAACGAATTGACAGGTATCAAAGGAACTATTATTGGAATTATTATTGTTCTATATAAAATTAAAAATGTCCAAATTTTTTGACACATAACTTGTTGCTATATGGAGTGGAGCTTATATTTCTGCCCATCCTCCTTACAAACATACTAGAAATTGGGAAAATTACCAGAATCATTTATTATCATCTTACCAATACTACAGCTAAATGCTAAGACCTACTCATGTAAAATAATAAGACGAACTAGGTATTTGCAGTTGCAGGCCTAAATATATCCCAAATTCCAACTAATTCTATTTGGCCCTAAACATAGCAAGCTGGTGGCGGCATTGCCACGACGCATTTTGCATTTACTTACACATTTTAACAGAAACGAAATGCTTCCTTCAAACATGGCAGTACTTTGCCCATTGATATTTTAAAAATCTTACGTTACACAGAAAAAATAGAAATATGTCCTTGAGGAAAATAATCTTGACAAAGGAAAATGGAGGAAATTGATCCCACGTCAAGAGATCTTGTCTAGTGTAAAAAGTCTTTGGTGTTAATGTTTATGTATTTTTTGTGTCACCTTAGTATAGAGAAATTGTAGCCGACCAGTATACAAGAGTGCGTTAGAATTCTACGATACCGGATTTGGTCCTCGGCCACACCAACGACTTTTCTAAATTATGTGCGAATTTCCATCGCTCCGTGCTTTTCGGAAGGTACTTTAAGCTGTCTTTGTTTTTACTGATTAATAGCAGGCACTAAGACATGTCAGAGGCCTTTAGTGGCGACCAAATACCATAGGACAACACTCATATTCATCATCATAATTTCAGCCTTTAGAAGTCCACTGCTGAACATAGGCCTCCCCCAAAAAGCGCCATGACGATCGATCTTGTGCCACCTCCATCCACCGACTTCCTACGATGGCTACAATGTCGTCGGTCCTTCGTGTGGGGGGTCTCCCTACACTTCGTTTGCTTGTTTATGGTCGCCATTTACCTTTATTCCCCAGCGGTTGTCAGTTCTGCGAACTATATGGCCTGCCCATTGCAACTTTAACTTGCAAACTCTGAGAGCTATGTCGGTAACCTTGGCTCTTCTACGGATTTCCTCGTTTCGTATTCTATAAGTAGTGAAACACCGAGCATAGCTCTCTCCAATGCACGCTGCGCGATTTTGAGCTTGTGTTTGAGACCAATTGTTAGCGACCACGTCTCAGTGCCGTATGTCATCACTGGCAACACGCACTGATTATAAACATTCGGCTTGAGGCTCTGCAGTATCTGCGACGAGAAGATATGGCGTAATTTCTCGAACGCTGCCCATCCGAGTTGGATTCGTCGGTTGACCTCTGTCGAAGTTGAATCTACCCTGCAGTTGGATCGTCTGACCTAAGTAGACATAGTGATCTACAGCTTCGATAATATCGTTCCCAACATAAACCGGTGCGACATGGGCATTTGACATGATGTTCGTCTTACCCATGTTCATTTTAAGACCCTTCCTGTTGGGAAACAATATTGAGGTGACTGAGCATTGTGCTTAGGTTTTCCTGGGTTTCTGCCATGATGACTATATCATCAGCAAATCGAAGGTGAGTGATGTATTCGCCATTGATGTTAACTCCATATCCGTTACAGTTACCAACACTACCTCATAGGAAACCTATATCCTTGTTGTACAAAATGGGGTCATTTTAAGATACTGTCGTAACGATAGTCATTTGACCTACAAAAACACTGACCCACAAAATAAGACTTATTACGTCACTGAACTAGACTGAAAAGTCAAAACTGACGAACAGTGACCGACCAGTGAACACTTGTTGTTTTTTTAATCGACTTCAAAAAGAAGGAGTTTTCCAAATTGACTGCATATTTATTGTGCGTATGTTGACAAGTTGTCGGTTCTCCGGTTTTTTTTTACCGATTTGGATAATTACTTGTTTTAAAAGGGTAAGACTCGAGTGTGGTCCTATAACGATTTATCAAAATTTCATCAGTTGTTTTTTTTAAGTAGGAAATTTTAATTTTATGGCAATTTTTTTATTCAAATAATGTTGTACAACCATGCTACGCATCGAAAGAATATGGCTTACGGGGAAACTTGCGTCTGGGCCGCGGCGCAGTTAGGTCACTCTGGACATAGTTGTAAACTGGGCCAAATGTATGCGCCAGTTTCCCAAATAGTAAAGTAGTATACGACACAACCTAGTTTTTAATTTCCCGTTTATGAAAATAAAGATTTCCTACTTACGTTTGACCGCGTTTCAATTTTTCCAACGACTGCTTGCATGATAAAAATATTTTAAGCGAAAAATATCACACAAAAACTGATGTTGAATTTCGCAATGCGCTTCTATTTCGCACTTTCTAATAAGACCAATGGGCTTGGCAATCAGATCCAATATCTGTAATGGTATTCGATTACTGGAAGTGGCCGTTTATGGAAGGGGGAGTAACCCCCATTTCTGAGGTGCTGCTGCCAATTTTACTATAATATTATAGTAATTCTTTCTGCTTGAGTAATGAAAAATGTACAGAAGCTAAGTGAAGAGGCTTACTCTACGTTTCTTTCCAATTATTTGGACAGAAACTGAAATCTTGCATCGCTATTACACAAAAACAATAAAGCAAGACTTGAAGTTGACTTCTTATAATGAAAATTAAGTTTTTCACAAATCTGCAAGAAAAAAGGTACATAACATATTATCATGGATGAAATATTTGAAAGCCAAACGACTTAGGAAGGCAACTGGATTCCTACGTAAAAGCCATTAAGACCAGGCTGGTGACCGCCTAACTCAAAGCTATAGAGATAGCGATAGCAATGCACTGTCCGTCCTTGTCATTGTGTTACGATATTACAAGGACGGACAGTGCATTGACGTCATAAACGATTACAATTCCATTACGATCACTCAACTGCGGTCGCCCTGCAGGCTCCAATATTTAAAGGTTTTTTCCATAAATATGCTGCGTCCACCACAAACCTGATAAATGTGAAACTGAACATGCATGTTTTTGAGATCTTTATCTCTCAGTGATCAAGACCAAAACGTGATTAACAGAATTTCATTCGTTACATTTTCTTATAAAAAATTACGTTATTTTCAGTAATATTTTAATTTTTCTACTCAACGGCTTAAGTTTTATCTCTAAAATAAATCTCACAGCAGGAAAATATAGTTTATTATCCACTGTCCAGAAAAAAAATATCTTACTAAATTATTAGGCTGACAATAAAATAAATAACTTTAGAGACTTACGTCATTTAGTTCCGAGTTAAATTGTGTGTTCAAACAGCGCTCGCGATATTCAACTTTGCTAAGCAGGCACTTTAGTGCTTCTTGCGGGTAGCGGGTGGCAGTGTAGAGGTGGAGCTAGCGAGGGAAAATGTTTTAATGGAGCCTGGCCTTAAATGGCTCCTTTTCAAATCTTAGCATTGGAAGCTTAATGATTGAAATGTCACTTTTTAAGGGCTCCTTAGAATCCTTAGATGATGCGTAAATATTTTGTATTGTTTAAAACCAAGAAGGTTACATTCAAACGAGTGAAGCTTAGCAAATGGCGGTAGCTTATGTGTGCGTGAGTGGATGATTTGTGTTTTTTGTGATTGATTCACAATTTCATCACAAAATACTGCATTGTTTTTTTTTCGTGAGAATTTTACAGAATAATCACGACTAACAAGGTCGAAATATTGCTGCGATGTGGCGTCCGATAGGCATTAAACATAGTGTAAGTGTGTGCGTGAGGCTTGTGCGTTAGAGCGGTTTGGCATATCATGGGTGCTCCACTTTCGATATGGTGGTGTGGACTCACTTTTTTCAAACCTTATTGTTGAAGACGTGCATAATCTTTTTAGTAATCTGTGTCAAGACGCCATACATTTTAGCACGGCCGCGCGCATGGGCGCTTGCTATATCAACTCCCTAAAAACGAAAAACGTAGTCCGAATGTTTGAATAGCATTTTATAAATCAGCAAAATAATTTCGCAGTCCATTCCACACTCACAGCTATGTGACGTCATATCCGTCGCGTCTAAAGTTCGCGGCCGTCTCAGAGACTGATGTGGGTGCGACCGGAGACAGCGACCACAATGACATGCTGGTGCGAATGTGTTTACCAAGATAGATGTGTTAGAAAATATACCTACTATTAAGTAAACAACGGCTCAGAAAATATTAAGTTGTATCTTTTTCGGCCTAATTTCGGGATACCTTAAAACTGCTGAAACAATTTATATTAAATTAATGTATGGATATTATGAGATCATCAGAAGAGTACACATTCATAAATTAAATAACTAGCTTAAAAGGTAAAAAAACACGCCTGCCCTGCCAAAAAAGAACGTATGCCAATAAATTATACGAGTATACTGTCGGAATGTCAAGGCCTTTCATTTGATACCCATAATGTAAAATTGGAAGTAAAAATATTTTTTTCGCATTTGAAAATGGAGCCATACTGTTTTTTTACACGCTTTATATTAGCTTCATTTGTATGTTTGTAACCGACTCCTTTGGACGCTATTTTGACCCACTTTAAACGGTCAGATTTCATTCAAATTTTGCACACCTGTCAAAGACAGATGACAATGCAATAATTCAAAAAAAAAAAAGTAGGAAATAAATAATAGTTTTAAAAAACTAAAAAACACGCTTTATATAGAAAACCAAACTAAAAAATAGAAAATAAATTTTAATAGTGTAAATAAGAAAAAAATGTTTTATTTCAAAAAAATCGTGGGGTGCATGGGTCAATAGTTATAAATATTTCATTGACAGATATGAGAAGAAGGATTATCATTTCGATAATATCTTAAAAAGCAACCCACTTTTTTTTTTAAATGAAACATTTTTTTCTTATTTACACTATTAAAATTTATTTTCTATTTTTTAGTTTGTATATAAAGCGTGTTTTTTAGTTTTTTTTAAACTATTATTTATTTTCTACTTTTTTAATATAGCCTATGTTACTCGGGAGATGTAAGGTTTCTAACGATACCCCATACTAAACCTGTTGTAAAGTTTTGACAGATATTCAGCCGCCAAGCAGAAGTGTGAAAACCTTTTCTGTTTCGGTTGGAAGGGCATTGTTTCCATCGAAATTATTGGTCAAAATGAGACTTAATAACCATGTATCAAGGTGATGAGCGCAGTGCAGTGACGCGCAGGATTTTTCAACTAAAGTTCTGGGTGGCACTGCAACTGTAATGGACAGGTGTGACGCTTACCATTAGCTTTGTTTGTTTGTCGTATGAGGTAGTGCTGGCCTCTGATGTCAGAGTTTGTCAGGCCGCCCGAGGGCCTCTGAAATGGCTTAACGACTGCTATTAATCAATAACAGCCGGGACCGACAGCTTAACATGCCCTCCGAAGCACGGAGCGATGGAAAACCGTACATAACTCGAAAAGTCATTGGTGCGGAGCCTAGGTGTTGAACCCGGTATCGTTGGATTCTAAATTGCACTATAGAACCATTAGGCCACCATCGCTCTCAATATTTACCATACGCTACCATTAGGTGAGCGACCTTCTCGACTCACTAACGGAAAAAAACTACGATTAAATTTATACGCTTCGGCATCTTCGTGTTCTCGAAGAAATTCTATAGCCGAACCAAATATTGCTCTTTGATTTAAGACCTTATTGTCATTGCCGTGGCCCGATATTGGAATAAATTAATTCGGAAACACGAAAATTCTTGAATCGCATATCGTAGTTCTGTACGTTCGAGGACCGGAATGGGTCACGTCCACCAACCACCACTCAACCAGAAGTGTGGTTGATTATGAGAGAATGCTTATTGGTTCTGTCCACGGCTCCGCCAATGATTTTTCTATGTTATGTTTACGTGCAATTTTCCATCGCTCTGTGCTTCGGAGGGCACGTTAAGCTTTCAAAGCCGGCTTTATTGATTACTACCTGTCGCCCGCGACTTCTCCGCGCTGGCTACAGTATATCGCGAAAAAAAACTTGATATTAAAAACCAATGCAAAAGTTTAGCACCAACGCTCTTGATGCTTTTTGATAGATTAGTTTTTATTTCGTTTCCACGGCAATATGTCATTCCGTACCTTACAGCGGGTAATCGTAATTGGAAACTTACCATTTTCCAGTATAAAAAGTATCTCCTTATTGTATAGTTAGTCTCCATATTGTACAGTACCTATTTAAAAAGTTTCATCAATATCGGATCAGTCGTTTTGGCGTGAAAGCTCCCCAAACAAACAAACAGACAACGATTCACTTTTATACATATTGGTGTGGATTTAATAGCAGTCGTTAAGAAGTCACTTGGGCGGCCTGACAATAAATGACACCAGAAGACAGCACTAATACATATGACAGGCAAGCAATGGGTGAATGCCAAGATTGCAATACGAACATATATATGTAGTTTCTTTTGTTTTCTCTTTTCTATCAACTACACTTGCGGTTATAAGTTTGGAGAAGATTAATAAGCCAATATAAAGTCCGCAAACTATTGAACCATCTGACATTGACTCATGGCAACTCCGTAATTTATTCATGGCGTAACTTTGACAATCTGACCCTAAACTAATAGGTGGCACGGCTGTTACATACAAGAAGATGGGATGTGCTCCAAGTTGACTCATTTTCAAAATTCGAAATTGTTTCAACATTGGAAACTGTTAAGAACAACGCTTTATTCGACTCCTCCTTCTCCTTGCTTTTGTTTAAGACCAGGCTCCAAATAAATTTGCTTGGCCTACCACAAACCTGATAAATGTGAAACTTAAATGTTTTTGAGAAATTTATCTCTCCGTGATCAAGACAAAAACGTGATTTCATTCGATACTATTTTATTTTTCTACTCAACGGCTTAAGTTTTATCTCTAAAATAAATCTCACTGGCAGAAAATTTGGTTTATTATCCACTGTCAAGACAAAATTTACCTAACTAAATTATTAGCCTCCCAATAAAATAAATAACTATTGAGACTTACGGCATTTAGTTCCGAGCTAAATTGGGTGGCAGAGTAGAGGCGGAGCTAGCGTGGGAAAATATATTAATGTAGCCTGGCCTTAATGTGAATATTTTGTCATCCCTATTAAGAAAACTTAACAGCCGAGCCGAGTTTTAGATAAAACATTTTCCTCTACAGCAGTAATGAATATGTGCAACGCTTCCATTTTCAGTTGCAAAGTCGGGAACGGAGTGTCAATTTCCAAGGATTAAACTTTTTGGCAAAATTTCGAAACGTTTAGAGACGGATTCCAGATATTCGCCTGGCAGCGCTGAAATCAATCGCCCATGACTGCTGTAGCGAACTATAGCTTCGATGTACATATAGATATAGAATTTGAAGCTTTAATATTAATAAGAGCTTAATACCACTGATATATTTTTGTACAGGTAAGAAATTACCAATGGCTGGAAAGTAATCGGTATTATCAAGGTTCCCAAGAAACAGGCGATGCCTAGTTTGGGGCCCGTCGCTAATATTTATAGTATTTTGAACATGTCTCAATGTAATTTTCTTAGTTTAATATGTAACTTTCTGCGAATAAATAAATATTATTATTATTATTATTATTATAGGTATTGGAAGAGAGTATAGGATAAACTACAAAAGGAAAGTAGTTTTTTCTTTTTTTAATTTTTGGAGTTTCGTATAATATAACATCTGCCCGTACAAAAAAATACAAACAGTCAAAAGAGCGCAATCAATTTTATCTCCACCAACCTCGTCTAGTCCAACTCAGCCTTTAGACTTACTGAAACTTCAACACACTCCTAAGCACATTTTATGTATGTTTTTATCTATTTTTTTTTGTAATATATGTTGAATAAATGATTTTACTTTCTTTAAAATCATTTATTCAACATATTCATTTTCTTTCAAACTTAAAATCACGTTCAAAATTCTGATACGGCTCGTTACTATACACTAAGCTGGAGTCACCTTACTCTCAACAAAATTTTGTTATAAACTCATTTTACGCGGCACAAGAAAGCTTGAGTTTATTTCTGGGTTTCATAGAAAATGTCGCCAGGATCAAGCAAATTAAAAGGCTTCGTTCTTTTCAAATATATATATATGGCGTAGTATGAACTGCACTTTGATAATTGTCGCAGTAAGCTGAGAGAAGTATGTTAATTTTATTTCTATCTAGATTATCATCGAACAATCCAATGCAATTGAGCTAGTGGTGACTGCTTTTATGGCGTCCTTAGACAACTTCACGCATTCATTTGCATTGCCGTATTCCGACAGCTTGTCGATGTTTTAGTATAGGGTCTGAGTACCAACATGAGGTTCGAAGAAGAAACCGCCTTAGCAACGTTATATGTTACGCCCTGCGTTGAGAAAAATGACACATCTTATTTTCAGAATTTGCTGTCAATGACAGTACGAACAAGAAATGCTGACAAAGTTTTAAATTTATCCCAGTGTAGCAATAATATTCAAGCCGGCGGCAATATGTTTTAATTGCCGCGTGCATCGTGCATGTTGAAATAATAATCGTAGGTACATTTTGTTTTCCCAAAATAATTTGTATTGACGTGTTGTTCGGTACCGCATTTTTTTTAGCATAGATAATTTAAATAAGGTTTCACGCCATACGAAATGGAAACGAAAACATGATATTTAAATATTGTGTGTCGACACTATAGATACTGACTGCGTCATGTATAATCTTCAAATACATCATGAGTGAACAGTGCCTAATCAAATCAGTTTAGGCTAGTTTCTGACGAAAGGCATTACCAGTTTTAGGATGTGCTGTCTTTCGTCCGCGGCTAAGCTCGCGTGTTTTTACACGACTACCCAAAAAAGGAGTTACACGACTACCCAAAAAAATAGTGTGATGTTTGTATCTATGCGAGTTTCTTTTTCCACCATAACTTGGAAATGCCTGAACAGATTGAGACGTATGGGGTATCGTTAGAATCCTTACATTCCCCCGACTAACATAGGCTATATATTTTTTTTAAATTCAATAAGGCGGCAAAATTACTCCATTTATTCTAATTTTACAATATGGGTATCAAATTGAAGGCTGATAAGCACATTCCAATAGTATATAATTTATTGGCATAAGTTCACTTTTGACTGGGCAGGCGGGTTTTTTATCTTTTAAGCTAGTTATTTTCTGCTTGTGATTTCCATAAATATACCTACTGTGTATTGAACTAACTCACAGTCGACAGATTAATGACACACTACTACTACTTTACATAGCTTAGGGACTATGTAGACGACGTTTTCCTCACGCGCTTCTAACTAATCAAAAGATTCAGCCCATTGTAGGCTAAATAGGCCTCTGTTTTGACTCTTTAGATGGGGAACACTAAAAATTACCTAGATATAATCTTTGTTTATATGATATTTCTTTAAAAAAAACAAAATGCATATTTAGCAAAAGAGTTTAGAAGTAGTCAAGTTATCGACTTATCGCCTAAATATGATAATTTACGACCTACGACAATTTGCCTTTTCATGTGAAAATATGAAGGGAAAGTGCTTTTATAGGGGATTTTATTTTTGGAGTGTGTGAATGTCACGGATATTCACGGCTTTACGAGCAACGGTCTGGAAAATATTTAGTGTTAGAAAGTAAGGAAAAGGCGTTTCATTCTGATTAGGGAAATTTTATCTTATTGTAGGGTACTTACAATTTTTTCGTCAGAACCAGCTGTCGACCTGTGAACACGTTACACAGGATGATGATGAAGTATGAAGTGTAGTAGTTTCATGGATGTAATATTCGGATCTATGCATGTTTATCCGTTATCTAGTGCCCATAGTACAGGGTATCCTAATTTGGGTAAATGGTGTGAATTATCCTCAATATATGTATTTATTCTTTCCAAAGGTTTCATAGAAAACATTGCTGTAACGGAACAAGAAATAAGTTAAAAAAACTAATACCCGGTCGGGTAAAAATAGCCTATGAGATCCTTGCGACGAAGACAAATTGATTGATACCTCGCTTGTCAAAATCGAGGCAAGCATTTAGTTTAAACACATAACCCATCCTTTGCTTCGTAGTAGTCAGGAAAAAAAGCCTATTATACCATAAATAAAGACGAATCGATTGATACCTCTCTTGTCAAAATCGGACCAATAGAGGCGAGGCTATTGTGGAACATTCACATACCATACATACATAGACTGTTTAACTCATTACCCTTCCCTTACTTCGCCGTAGTCGGGTAAAAAGGTCATTACATCAGCATTTTTATGGATCAACATTCGGCCGATCGAGATAGG
Organism: Alsophila aescularia; assembly: GCA_946251855.1. NCBI lineage: Eukaryota > Metazoa > Arthropoda > Insecta > Lepidoptera > Geometridae > Alsophila > Alsophila aescularia. Next base: position 8,778,793 of record OX276376.1, on the reverse strand, counting down.
TATAAGTATTTTAATTTATGTAGGTATTATATATACTAGCTGTGATCACGGCTTTGCCCGCGTGGATACTTCGGGATAAAAGTATCCTATGTGTTATTCCAGGACCAAAAGTAGACAAACACAAAGTACAAAATACCAAATTTCGTTCAGCCGTCAAATCGTTTTTTTATCGATTACTCCTTCTACTCATCGGGATTGCGATACGAGTACACCAGATTTGAAGTCAAAATTTAAACTATCCAATAGTGAAAAGTGAAAACCTCAAATCAAATGATGAATCAAATAAAGTGTTTAAAACATGGTTAAAACTTATACAAATAAAACATGTATGAAAAATTGATTTAAAACATGTGTTTTTTATTTTTAGAAAAGAACACGATGTTTTGTACTTGTTAAAAAAATACTGTTTTTTTTGCCAACCCTGATTACAACTAAACCACTCTTGCAGAGTTTTTGCTCCAGCACTAACGCTTAATGTATCGCACTTAAAACTTTGCTTTTAGGTTGAGTTGTAACAAAAACTAAGTCATATTGTTTTCAATATTAATAAACTTGTACTTATTGTGATATTTAAATTCTATGTTACACGACATACGCCTTTTTCATTTGATAAACAGACGATATTTTAAGTGAATTTGTCTCTTTACCAACCTTACTTATTATATCATATCAGGTTGATATTAGCAATAAACAATCACAAATTATATCATATCAGGTTGATATTAGCAATAAACAATCACAAATTATATCATATCAGGTTGATATTAGCAATAAACAAGCACAAATTAATAGTACATTACTGCCGCGGTCTGTAATGACTGCGTTGCTGGCAGCGATGATGATGGTCGAGAACTTAACTAAGTAAAGCTCGAGGACATCATAGCGTGGCCAGCAGGGCAGTCATTGCAGACCAAGGCTTGTATAGTGCTTTACTCAAACAATGCGAGGTATTTAAATAAAACCAGCTTAGTATAATAAGAATTTACTCAAACAATGCAACAACAACGAAAACAACAACGACAACGACAAAGACAACAACAACAATCGCGAACACAAGCTTTCAAACAGAAAAAAAACCTCAAAACCGGCCCATTCTTCTGGGAGCTACAACGCCTCTCTTTTCGCGTTCGGAGTTAACGAACCCACGAAATAAATAATAGTGCTTTGACAAAAGACGGATTTTCAAAGGAAATTGCTGGCCGCAAAACACGACAGTAATGAAATTCCATACAACTTTGCTGGCGCCTATTCAAGCAGCGCGGCAAGGTCGACTTTGCCCAAAGAAGGTTGTCGAAATAATGACCACATTACTAGTATTGTTTAAGTAAAAATGTATGCAACATTCGACCCCCATTATAGCTAAGATATCTCGATCATATAAGATTTCAAACAAAAAAATATAGCAACAAAATCGGTCCATTCGTTTGGCAGCTACGATGCCACAGACACACACCCTAAACTTATAACACCCGCGATCGTGGGTTAAAAAGTACTAAAGCTGCCTGTGCAACAACCTCCTATCATCGAGCTAAAAACAAGAGGTCACCACACAGCATCGAGGACCGCTACAAAACGACGAAACAGAAACAAACACTCATTTTGTATTCCACTTTATGGCGCCGCAACATCAGCTCGTGCAGCTCGTGTTTTGTTTAGACCACTGCGGAATCCACTGGTAGTGGTTACCTATCTAGTGAAAAGAGTAAATAGTGCTCAGGGCAAAGAATTTATAGCTTTTTACCCGACAGCGGAGGGTACTGTGTTTATCAGTCTATGTATGTATGTATGTATGTATGTCTGTTCATTGTGGCACTATATACCTAGACCAAACGCGTGGATCGATTACATAAATCGAGTTTTCCTAATCTTGCGAATGCCACTAAAGACATGACATTAATCAAAATTCAATATGGCGACAACCAGACGCCATATTATAAAAAAGAAAGAAAAAAAAAACGACCAATTATGTTAATTGAATAGGTATTTGAAAATCATCTTTAAGTTTATCATATCATTTTTCATTTCGAATTACCATTTAGAATCTATAAGGATTTAAAGTTTGATAGCAACCATTATCAGTCGGATTTTTTCAACCTAATTTTTCCTGGTCTAAAAGTGGATGTTACTAATAATTGGGCAAAACTGTTGCTGGATTTATATCTGGGAGTAATTAGATCATGTTGTAGTTAGATCCGAATCCCTAGATACAGGGAATCTGTTAATGTGATATTACTAAGGGATTTTCTGTTTATAAGAATACTAGCTGCGCACCTCGGTTTCACCCGCTGACACCTGTCACTTTTGACACTGTCATTTTAACCCGCGTGAGTGATGATAATGATGATGATGATGATGACGAAAAGTATCCTATGTGTTATTCCAGGGTATAAGCTATCTCCATTCAAAATTTCATCTAAATCCGTCCAGCCGTTAGAGCTTGAAGCATTAACAAACATACCTTTACATACGTACAAACTTTGGCCTTTATTATATTAGTATGATTTAAAATTTCAGTTTTTGTATGAAAATGCTGGCAACTCTTCACTCTTCTAAGTACATTAGTAGTTTCTTGTGACCTGTGAGCGCTTCCAAGAATACCCGCTTAAATCGAGACTAAATGAGGATATCCGAAATGAAACTAACAACTAACCGAAAACCTTACCATAAAGTTGATGACTATTCAAAACTTTATTTTGTACACCCTTAGTGCACCCAATTCACAGTAGTAAAGATTCAAGTCCTCCAGAAATTCTCGGTGTCAAATTGGCCACCAAAGAAGCACCCACTGGCGTATTGCCAACGAAGTTGTTGGACTGTAGCAGTTGGAATGGTATTAAATAATATGAGACGCCTTTACGGCTGACACCCATAACTTTATGAAATAGGGAAAGCATTTCTTTGTTCTTGAAATGTTTCTCTTATTGTCAACCGTGTGTAACACTTCTATAATTATAATAAAGTAGTAAGTACCTAAACGTCTGCACAATGAAAATGAAATAAGCAATTGAACAAGAATATAACATTCTTTAAAATCTGTCTGTCTGTTCGTATATACGTAGAACTCGAGAAATAGATACAAAACGATTTGACGTCCGAACGAAGTTTGATGACATTTGGTGAATTGGTGCTCTTTGTCGCGAACTGATTATTGAATCAATTCTGGAATCAGTTTCTCTGCTGACAACATTGTATGTTTCCGAACAAAAAATGGAAGGTACCCACACAATGAACATGATTTGACTTACGGAGAAACGAGGACAAGTTTGCCTCGTGACGGTAGACGGACAAGAAAGCGCGAAAATAATAATAAGCGTTTGAGCGGCGCTGATGGCCGGGCAGTTGTGACCGAGAATGTATAAAGTACACCTCGAAGGGTTTAAAGTGTACACTAGTGATAAAGTGCTGACAATGTTAAGTGAAGGAACTAACGAAGGTGCCAAGGAGAAATAACCTTGGCGCCACACGACTTACGGAAGAGAAGGCTGGTGTGAGACTCCTACCGAGTGTGGTGTGGGTCGTGTCGCGGCGTACTCTAGTATTGATGGATACGCCGTGTATATATATTTGTACACTCCGTACACTCGTCAAGTCTGATCACTGATCACGTTTGACTCTACGTACGCCACAGAATAAATAATATAAATAATTTAGGGGACTCGCCCCAATGGCCTCCAACCTCCCCTTATAGACATCCTATGCCTTGCAAGATCTGGTCTGCACCTGAAACTGATCTCTCCGGGTCTAACAGCTTAAATGCTATGATCCCAATACATACTAGTAAATCCGCATTTGGTCACCTGATGAATCTCCATCTGCATCTGCTTGTTGCTTGCTTGCACGATGCACCAGAACACGTAGCCTCACAGAGCTCCTGGAGGCCGTCGTCTGCTTTCCACGTGGTCAGGTTCTCGCAAGCGCCATCCACGACTAGCTCCGTCCGCGTTCCCGCCGAAAGTGCCGTCTTGTCAGTCCCTGTCAAGACGTGCACTCACCAACCACCACAGACAATACTACTACAGTGATGTCATGACGTGAAACTGACACATCATAATCGTGTGTCAGTTGACAGCTGACACCAGACGTGCACCCACAACTACCACAGACAATACTACTATGGACCATCTTACCACAGTGATGTCATGACGCGAAACTAACACGTCATAATTGTGTGTCAGCTGACAACTGACACCTCCCTAATTCCATGATAGAACCATAGAGTAACTAGAGTGGCTATAAGGTTTCTAGGCCATATATTTGGTATATTTTGCTATGATGCAGCTAGAAACCGTTTATTATTTCAAATTTGATTCATTTTTGAAAATAGTGTTGTGACGATTTGATCCTCTGAACATAAATCGATTTTGTTTGAAGATTAATATGTTATCGATTTAAACAGAATTGTCGAGTGTAAGCCTTGTGTTAGTGTCAGAAGTAGATCAGTACATGTCTCTGAACCATTAAGATATGTAAATTATGTAATGACAAGGACATCAAATTAAACTTGTGTTTTACGATAAGGTATGACGTTGATTATAATCAGTAACTCTGATTAACTGCCTACTTTAGAACTTTGCAGTGAATTGCATAAGATTCCGTCCCTGTAATTAAGTACGTCTTTTCTAAATATACGTACTGACATATACTTTTATGTGCTTTTTTTATGATCAGGACCACGGGCCACCTGTATAAGCCTTATTTAGTTACCTATACATGTTGTCCCAGGAAGTAGTGATAAGTGGAGGTGAATCTAATTCTTGGGTCCGTTAGCTATCAAGTGATGTAATTAAATTTTGGATATCGATGATAGATATGGAGCTGCAGAACTAAACAGTATCCCCCAATTTTGTCATCATCAGTTTTTTGGATTACCTCCATATGGAAGCAAATTCATAGACGTCAAAAATATTCAAACTTTACTTCATTGTTAGTGCGATATTATTTTGCCTATTTTATAATAATAATAATCATGTAATACTACTTATTGCATAATAATATACACATAACAGGAAAGGAATTACTGGTGGTCCTCACACTAGGTTAAAGGCTGTCTCGTGAGGGCCTTTACAATTTAATATCTATGTTACTACGATAAGAGCAACTTAACTGTTTATCAATAGAATAGCAGAAAAACTAACTTCAAGTAAATATAAATGAGTGAAAAATAATGTTTTACAATGATTTAGTAAGCCATAGAGTTTTGAAACATATAAATGACTATAATACCATAATTTTTCTGTTATTATACTTTCAAGTTTTAGTTGGTACTATTCGTAAGATATAAGTACCTATCCATGTTTACATGAAATTTAGTAGGCAGAAAGTTTTTTTTTTATATCCAGGAAAATGAATAAACTAATTTTTATCATGAATATCTCCACTTCTCATCGTGAGAGTGCTGCGAGAACCAGCGTGACGTTTCTGCACAAGTATCAACTCGAGGCTTTGTATTCAATTGAGAGACGTGCTATGAGTCTCATTGGAGATGACACTCTGGTAAAGAGTAAGCTTCAAAGTCTGACGCATCGACGTGAGATCGCAAGCCTGTCGGTATTCTACAGATTGCACTACGGAGAGTGAACACAAGAACTGCACAATCTGATTCCCCCATCACCTTTCCATTACCGTACGACTAGACGATCGGCAAAGCGCCATTCTTTTATGGTTGAAATACCTCGCACAAGAAAGAAGCGTTAAGCTTCTTCATTTATTATAAGAACTTTTAAGGAGTGGAATGCCCTGCCCTCGTCAGTGTTTCCGGTAAAATATAACCCTGGTGTGTTCAAGTCAAGAGTGAATAGGTCTACTAGGCAAGCGTGCTACACCTTCGACCATATAATCATTCCATCAGGTGAGATCGTGGTCAAACAATTACATAGACCGTAATAAAAAAAATGCACTTTGTTGTGTATTATCTTATCACCAACTACTGCGAGCACCAAGATGCATGCCGACCCGCTAATGAAAGGTAGTCATAGGAGTTCTTGAGAGCAACAGCTTGTTGTGGCGTTAATGGGGGCTTATGGTTTAAGGGGATTTACGAGTATATGAAGATGATGATGATGATGATGATGATGCATGTGAAGACGGGTCGCAGCAAGTAGATATGGTACTTGCTAACTGACTGAGCGAGCGCGAAGCGTGAGCGTCTCTGTTTCAGCTTGGGTAAAATTCATTCGTATGTCCGAATGTCCGGCAGGGATTTACGAGTATATGAAGATGATGATGATGATGATGATGCGTGTGAAGACGGGTCGCAGCAAGTAGATATGGTACTTGCTAACTGACTGAGCGAGCGCGAAGCGTGAGCGTCTCCGTTTCAGCTTGGGTAAACATTCATTCGTATGTCCTAATGTCCGGCTGTTCTCCTCTATAGGTCGCATTTCTCAACCGATCTAGACGAAACTTGGTAAGTATATAGATTTAACGAATTTTTAGAACTTTGTAGACGTTGGGGAATTTTTCATTGGGGGGTACTTCCCCCAAAAAAGGGCAAAACGGGGGCTACTGAATATCTCCGCCTTATTATATCCGATTTAAAAGTTTTTATTTTACTTGAAAGGTATTAACTTTTTTTTTGGTCTCGTAATAATTTGGCGAAGATCTGTGCCCCGACCACAGAACTTGGTTACAATCACATTGACACTTTCTTCATAGCAAAATCGACTCTATCGCAAAGCATGAATGAATTTGACGGCTTGAAACCGATGTGATCAACATTGCGTAATAGCACTGCTGATAAGGATCATAGGCGAAATTAGCAGAATAGCATCAAATGTGAAAATTATAAAATCGATACAAAGATAAAATCTTTCGATCAGATCAATTGTTGTTTATACGTCACATCACTGAGAGGTCCGTCATTTTAAATTACATGGTATGCGTCATGGACGTTGTGACATGACAAGTCCTGTCTATTAGACATTTCCTTCGCCATTGGATAGCAGGGAGCAGCGGTGAATTTGGTGAGTCTGTTCCATACTATTAAACTAATAGCGAATGCCAACCAACATTCTTGGAGGCACGGGTGGCTGTACGGAAGTAATGCCACTGGGTAGAAATCCCTCAAATAACTGTAACAAACCTACGTCTAGAATTAATAGGGAAATCAGGGAATAAGGCATATAAAAGAATAACTTGGAATGACAGCATTACCTCATGTAACAAGCAAGGTGCAGTTAAGTTAGTTTTTTATACAAATTAGTGACAAGACGAGATCAGTTCAGGGTTCAGATCAGTTCAGAGGTGATTTCAGATGGTTCGCTTGATGAATGTAACGGTGTCACCCAAATCTTTGAATACTTAGTAGTAAGTAAAAGTACTTGTACATTAAGAGACCGGCGTAGGATGAACTGTCCATTAAAACGTAATACCGAAAGGATTAGGAATGCAAGCATATTTTCACCATCTATACTTATAATCAAGCAGTCTAAGTACCAAAAAATCTGTACAAGCAAGATATTAAAAAAATATGGTCTAGGGTACTTACAATAAGCTACTAAACAAGAATATACCATTTTTTTACTACCTGTCTGTTAGTTTGTTCGTTTGTCTGTATGTTTGTTTGCTACCGATTGCGATGCGGTTTTTACTGTTAGATAGCTTAGAGTTTGACATAAAAACTGGTATCTCAATTTGATGAGTAGAATTCAAGCAATCGATAAAAAAACCATTTGACGTTTGAACGAAGTTTGATGATTTTGGTACGTTTGGTTCTGGAACATCACAGGATCTATAAATCCCAGAAAAATAACCACGCGGGCAAAGCCGCGGGCACAGCTATTATTATGATATTATTCGGATTCGGATAGTATTTATCTAGGTTCAAATCTGTATATTTTATCTAAATGTATAAGCGAATTGATTGTGTGTAATTAAAATATGCAAAAAGCAATATTTCGCTTACATTTCGTTCCAAGTGAGCATTCTTTTAAAACAGTTGGAAACCTAAACTAGTGGCTTTGTGAGCTGTAGACTTCGTGAGCATATTTTTTTTGCAATTTATCTATCGGTGCACAGTAGCGCCGTGCCATCTAGATACCTTAATGTAAAACTATCATTAATAACCAAGGTGCTCCATCAATCCCTACCTAGTAGGTAAAGGGGAAGAAACCGAAAACGCTCAGGTTTCGGAAATTTTGAGGAGTTATTCTGCTCATCACGCCGAAGATCCTCATCAGGTCTTCACCAAATTTGTATAAGATCTACTTAAATTTGCTACCTTTAAAATAAAAAAGAACCATAGAAATCGGATCTAATAAGGAGGAGATATTCAGTAGCCCCCTTTTTGGTGGACCTCACCCCCAATAAAAAAAATCCCAAAGACTAATTAATTCAAAAAAACCCGTTAAAACTGTTTACCAAGTTTCGTGTAGATCGGTTGAGAAATGCGACCTGTAGAAGAGAAAAGCCGGACATTCGGACATCCGCCTGACATACGAAAGCATTTTTGCCCAAGCTGAAACGGAGACTAAATACCACCAATAAATACCATCCGAATTCTAATAATATCATAATATCGTGAAAATATGCTTCAATTATAAATGCTTTCGGTACATATTACATTTGTATGGACAGTTCATCCTCCGCCGGACCCTTAACATACAATGTGATACATAAATTAGAATAAAACCATAATAGTAATTCCCAAACGGAAATAGTTATCAAGTGTCATTAACTGCTAAAATTACTTAACTTTCCCATTAAACTTTAATGGGGGTTGAAATAGAACATTGGGACTGAGCGAAGCCGGATGTTTGAAGTTTACTATGAATTTCTAAAAGCTTAATTTGTGCTGGAAATGGATATTTGAGGGCAATCAGTGACTCTTGAATTGCAAATAAGTATAAATTAGTATAAACCGAACCGAAGAAAGTGTTTCATTTAGGGTATTTTGAACCCCCGATGCGAAAGGAGAGGGTGTGTTATAAAGTTAGGGTGTGTGTCTGTGGCATCGTAGCTCCTAAACGAATGGACCGACTTTGATGCGGTTTTTTCTCTTTGAAAGCTGTTGGCATCTAGGTTGCTCTTAGCTATAGGGGGGGATCATAGTTCCCAAACGAATGGACCGATTTTGATGCGGATTTTTCTGTTTGAAAGCTGATGTGATTAAGATGGTTCTTAGCTACTTTGCTATATGGGGTCGGGTGTTAATTTGTGCGCATACTGACGAGATCGTAGATAATGAGACCTACTTTAGACTACCCTTTTATTAAAGTGCAAGTCATGTTTGGTAAAGAGTAAGCTTCAAAGTCTGGCGCATCGACGTGAGGTCTGAGCCTGTCGGTATTCTACAGATTGCACTGTGGCCGGAGCCCCCCCCCCCCCCCCGAGGGTGTCTACCAGCTCAAAGGGACTCCTTGCTCACAATAATTTAATTGTACTTAGTAGTGCGAGCCTTCATTTTTCAACGGGCAGCGGAGGCTTCGTAGCTGCTAGTCTTCATACGTACACGTTTCCTTCAGCTATATTCAGCAAACTTAGGTTTTGAAATGAAATATATTTAGTTTAGTATATATAACGTGTGTATTCTGTTTCTTTAAAAGTTAGGTCCCAGAAGAAGTTAGGTCAGATTTAAGAATGACAGGTTATTTCTATTTAGAATGAATAATGAACTATCAAAATGAAAAGAAATGGATTATGAAAGAATTAAGATATCAAAAGAGTATTATTATGAAAGAGGTTTGGACCTCGTCACAGCACTATGGATAGCGTGCACAAGAACTGCACAATCTGTTTCCCCCATCATTTTTCCATCGCTTTACGACTATACGATCGGAAAAACGCCACCCTTTTTGTGGTGATCCACGATCTCAACTGATGTAAACCGATGATGTGGTCGAAGGTATAGCACGCTTGCCTAGTAGATACCTATTCACTCTTGACTTGAACACACCTGGGTGGTTATCTTTTATCGGAAACACTGATGAGGGATGAGCATTGCACTCCTTTGCAGTTCGTATAATAAATAAAAAAGCGTAACGCTTCGTTCTTGTGAGAGGTATTTCACTCTCACAAGAACGAAGCATTACGCTTTTTTATACTAGGCAAGCGTGCTACACTTTAGACTACATCATCGGTTTACATCAGGTGAGATCGTGGTCAAGGTAGTGCCTAGTAGGTAAAAAAATGCCAAGCTAACATTTTAAAAGCAATTTTTAATTTAAAAAAATAGTAGGTACGTATGGGCGTTGGCAGCCTAGTGGTATACAAGTGTGCGTACGATACCGGCTTTGCACCAATGATTTTTACAAGATATGTGCGGTTTCTCGTCCTTGCTTCGGTAGGTATTTTAGGAGTTTTTTTTAGCTTAAACTCGCCCTGCCCTGCCAAAAAAGGAACTTATGCCAATAAATTATTTACTTTTGAAATGTCATTATCAAGACCTTCAATTTGATACATATATTGTAAAAATTAGAAAAAGAAAAAGGTGAGTTTTTTCCGCCTTTTAAAATTGTGCCATACCATAGAATTAAAAAAAAAAGGTTATTACTCGGGGAAATGTAAGGATTCTAACGATACCCCAAACGTCTAACTTCGGGTTTCTGAAACGTTTGTTAACTCTGACAACAGATTAAGTCTATTACTGTCTCTGTCATTTGTTTAGTGCCAGACAAAGGAAGCATTAGATTTCATCTGTTGTTAAAGTTAACAAACATTTCAGAAACCCGAGGTAAATCAGTACCGACATTTAAAAGTTATTGTGGAATAAATAAACTCACATACATACATACATGAATCCTTAAAATATTACTTTAGTAACCGTGGTGCCCACAGTCGTACTACTTGGGCAGTCGTGTAATAATAACAGTCGTTAAGCCACGTCAGAAGCTATAGGCCTGCACTACCTGTTAAAACAAGCATATAAGTAAGTTCATCTTTCTCATCGCTCATCTTCCCGAGATTCCCGTAGTTTCCTAATGATACTATTAGTAGACCCCTACTTTGAGTAGTGAAACACCTATTGATAACAACAACAGAACTCGTAACCAACCGAACATTCACAAAGCATCGATGATCGCTTCTATCGAACTTGGCTTGAGCATTTCCGAAGGCGAACGCTTCTCGAACTGCAATTCGGAAGTTGCTTATAGTCCTCATATTTCCATACAGTGACGCTATACTTTCGCCGCAGATACGAAAGTTGTGCGCGACAAAACACTCGAGTTACTTTTACGAGCAAACTTACGCCTGATGCTGGACTTGTCGCTTCTGAATCTGTATTTTTATAGCCGCAACTGAAATTGCAAACATTTATACAACGTTACTGATTGTGTTGTACTTGATTGAAATGTCCTTCTTGAACATAATTTATTGAATTTATCAATGTCTCACGTTCATTTTAGATATTTTTGGTACATGAATATACCAAACAGTACATAAATATACCTACTTTAGTTGCCACAAGGCAAAACTGTTCGTTTTTGATGCGACTGTCGGTATCATTAGCTGGGATTGTATAGATTTTGGCAAATTTAAAAGTATATATTCATTATTGCATCGATTTTCACCCTAAACCATCCCGTAAGTGTAACTGAGTACCTGTGACGTCACAAAATCCAATATGCCGTGAGCCATATTATGTCTTGCTTGTAGGAAAAGTAGAGTAAAATAAATTATTTAGCTTATTTTGCCGTCGTAACACAACTTTTTACAAGACTGCGCAACGCAAAGGCTGGGTTATGTGTTTATCAGCCTATGTATGTCTGTTCCAAAGACACGACAGTAATCAAAATTCAATATGGTGACAACCAGACGCCATAACGTGAAAATGAACTATCTAACTAGTGAACCTTCGAACTATGTTAAGTAGGTTACTTAACATAGTTCGAAGGTGCTTGGCCGTATTCGTTTTTGTTACTAATTGTAATGTTGTTTCCCAATGGAAAAAGCACTTTACTTTAAACACCAAAGTTGCATCAGTAAACTACAAGCGTAACATGAATAGGAGTTGTGACTCAATTATTTATTCAATAGGTGACTAGAAATAACTGTACTGTTTTACTATAATCTCCCCACTGTGCCGCTCGACTCAACATTTTAATAACTGTACTGTTTAACTACAATCTCCCCACTGTGCCGCTCGACTCAACATTTTAATAACTGTACTGTTTTACTACAATCTCCCCACTGTGCTCGACTCAACATTTTGAGTCACGTTCATAAAAATTCAATGACTACCTCCAGCTTCAAAAAACACGAAAACAATCACCGAAGAAGAATGAAAAAGACTCGTCTCGTTTGCCACCAACAAAGGCTTAGTAAATATGAACAGATCCTTAGACTCATGAAAGTGAAATACCGTCTTAAAACAGTGATCACTAACAGCCGTAAACGTGAACAATAATTTCCCTTTGCAGTACAATTACGATGCTTTTATCTCAAAGAGCTACAAATAATAAGGCAAAAGATAACACAAGTTTGAAAATTGCTTTCGGTACGACTTTTCTTACCGTTTGTTTTGTTTCCTGTCAAGGCTTACAATTATCTAATAACAAACTCGTTAGAAAATGAAACGAGTACAAAAGTATTATTGTGAGAAAATTGGGAAATTGTATGTCAGGAACAGGAAAAAAAACACGAATGTTGATAGCTTTACGCCCTTTTAGTCTAAGACGAAACGAATTACTCGTATGCAGTCCCAAATCAAATTGTAACGGTATTCTAACGTGACAGCTCGTTTTCTGCCGTCAGAATACCAAATTCATCCTTTCAATTTAGTAATTCTAGCTGTGCGAGCATTCTATCTGATCTGCGGTCACTTCAGATATATATGGGTCGCTTGTGTCATATATAGGTCAAATGTATACGCTAGAGCTGCAACTTAAATATTATTTGATTTATTCAGGTCGAACCGTATACTTAAAATGAGATCCCAATATGTAAGTTTATTTTTGCCTAAAAGTAAAACTAGATTTAATTTTTAGGTCACTCTAGCAGACTTAAAAATTTTGTTTTTGATGTCAATTCAGTAACATATGGGTCGCTTGTGTTATATATATAGGTCAAATGTATATAAGCTAGAGTTGCACCCTTAATATTATTTGATTTATTCAAGTTGAAACGTATGCTTAAAATGAGATTCCGATTTGCACGTTTATATATATGGGTCGCTTGTGTCATATATAAGTCAAATGTATACGCTAGAGCTGCAACCTAAATATTATTTGATTTATTCAGGTCGAACCGTATACTTAAAATGAGATTCCGATATGTAAGTTTATTTTTGCCCAATAGTAAATCTAAATTTAATTTTTAGGTCACTCTAGCAGACTTTAAAATTTTGTTTTGCTTACATTTCAGTAACATATGGGACGCTTGTGTCATATATATAGGTCAAACGTATATAAGCTAGAGTTGCACCCTTAATATTATTTGATTTATTCAGGTCGAACCGTATACTTAAAATGAGATTCCGATATGTAAGTTTGTTTTTGCCTAAAAGTAAATCTAGATTTAATTTTTAGGTCACTCTAGCAGACTTTAAAATTTTGTTTTTGCTGTCATTTCAGTAACATATGGGACGGTTGTGTCATATATATATATAGGTCAAACGTATTTAGGCTAGAGTTGCACCCTTAATATTATTTGATTTATTCAAGTTGAAACGTATGCTTAAAAATGAGATTCCGATTTGCACGTTTATATTTGCCGAAAAGTAAATCTAGTTTTAATTTTTAGGTCATTCTAGCAGACTTCTAAAATTTTGATTGGGCAAATAATACATTTGAAGGCGTTCTAAAATTGTATTCTAACCTAGGCGTTTACCTAAAATACTAGTACTACCAAATGTAGCACTTTAAATTTGCAATTCAGCGGTTGTATATCAGTCAGTTTTTGTGGTACTTAATATTGATATCAACTTTATTAAAAGAACATAATATTATTCTAGGTCAACTTTACTTTTAAGTCAATATTCGTAGGCCGAACTACGAATTTTAATTATTTACTTTACAAAGTAGATGCTTGCTAATGAAGGTATTTCAATTTCCAATTTTACTCAGATACCTACTTTGAGTCCGAATTCTCTCCAAACTCGATTTGAAATTTTCCCTTTCAATTAGCGCCATTCAAATCACCGGGCATTCTGTAGGTCACCCGTGCGGTCGCAACAGCGATATATAGGTCAAGGTACGGGGTCAGCTTTCAGAGCCTTACTTAGAGGTACGCATCTTAGGTATCCTAGGTATTATCTGAAGAGCGGATTCTTTAGAAATGATCCATATAATTGGGGGAGGCTCTTTCTGAAATACCTATACATGTTGCAAGTTATTTTGACCCCTTTAGTTTTTGAAACGTACTCGAGATTAGACACTTGTTTAAACTGTTCTTATGCCGTCGACTCCTTCATTCAGTACTGACACAAATAAAAAAAATACTATACAGGGTTTGAAAGCATAGTGTGTACAATCTTGCTCTAGCTTTTCGCTTTGTAGCAAAATTTTACTGCAGTTTGTTCAATAATCCATACCAATATATAAAAGTGAAAAGTTTGTTTCGGGAGCTTTCACGCGATAACGGCTGGACGGAGTTTGATGAAATTTGGAATGGAGATAGCTTATACCCTGGAATAAATCATGCATACTTTTATCCCGGAAAACTGTTAAATTTCCACGGGAAAACTGGGAAATATTGATTACTCGCTGTAAGGGACGGTTTCCATGGAAACAAATTAACAAGTCTATGAATAAATATCAAGAGCGTTGGTGCTACTACCTACTTTTGCACTGGTTTTTAATATTCTAGAAGAACATAGGATGCTTTTTTTCGCGATAAAATGTAGTCCGACTCGCTGACGAAGTCGCGGGCGGGAAAGCTAGTCTTACTATAAAGGAGAGCAGACCCAGCTTTTTTTCTGGGACCGTGTGAAGGAATATTATAAGCTGCATTACTCTCAGAGTTTTCAAAAGTCTTTGTTGTAAGACTTGAAGGCAAAAGGCTTTCAATTGTGATGATATTTCATTCCTCGTCGCTATTATAATCCTGCCCCTGTAACATCTGATAAACTCATATCCACGTCAACTGATGAATTAAGCAACAACCGACCGTAACCGCCGAAAACAAAAACGACGAGACAACAGCTGGTGGATGTTGACCGAAACAAAGAGAAAAATCGGTACACAGCTGAACCGGCCATATCCAACCGAGGGAAGAATAATGACAAACAAAAAGTGCTGCGACGAGACATTTTGGAAGTTTTACGTCTAGATAAATCAAACGGGGATTTGGACCTCAAATGGTTTATGGCGCTTTGATAAAAACAGAAAGTGCTACCTTGCTATTCATTGTTTTGCGAATTGGTAGCTCAAACAAACATACTGTAAACAAAACAATTCGACCTTACGTAGTCGCAGTGTTATTTAAGCTCTGTATAATGTATTTTATAAATATTTTTCTTTCCACTACAAATTAATATCACAATGGTTCACCTAATACGTGATCAGAAAGCACCTAGTAGATTAAAAACAGTGCAGAAAGTTAGTATGGAAATCCTTTTTTTTAAACAGTATTTTTAATCTATTTTTTATCTCAATTTTGCTTATATTTTTAAAAGCTGTTATTTAACTTTACTTGTATGTAGTATGTCCTGGAATTTTGCAATCAATGTTTCACGCACTTCCACTGCAGCTATCGGGCTGAAATTTGGCACACATGTTTGTTTCTCGTGACATGACATGGCTACTGCATAAAAGCATTCTCTTCTTAAATTTTAATGTTTTTAAATTAACTTATTTAAACTTAGCTGAGGCTACATAAAAGGTTTATTAGTTTCATATTGAATGAATGCGTTCGCCATAAACTTTTTTTTAAATAATTGATTTTACTTTTATTGCTGTTTTGTTAAAAGTTTACTATAGCGACTAGTGGAAAGAAAAGCAGAATAAGACCCTCGCTGCAGTCGTGTTTTTAGAGCCCTTAGTGCAGCAAGATGTCACTTTCCACTCGATGCAACAATCTACTATTTTATCAGTGCAGAAAATCGTGAATTACCAGAATGCCAAATGAGCCAAGCTTGGTAGATAACTTAAACATTTCAGACGTTTATTGCGATTAAAATGGTATTAAAAACGAAGTTAAGCTAATGCAACAATTCGCTTACGGCTCATAGTCTCTCTTCTCACTCGAAATATTGGCACGTAAGAACATTTTCTTTCCTGTCAAATGTAGTCACGAATGACCAAGTAGATTTAAAATGAACAAAATAAAAAATATGTAGCTTACTTCCGTCAAAACTGTAAGTCAGACAAATGATAAATGGTAAAATTACCAAATGTAAAACCCCACGCTAAACAAACCCTACCCAAATTGAACTGAGTTGAGGTCAGTTTTTTTTTTTTTTTTTTTATATATAATACAATTTAAAAATATATATATATAATACAATTTAAAAAATTAAATTCTAAAAGAAAAGTTTTTACGGTTTTTTTTTATGAACGACAGTTGATTATTTTTTACCAAAAAAAATAGCGACGTTTTCAGCCGGATAGCTAGTACTCGAAATTTTAATTGCAAGATTCCAGGACAGACAAAATACATAGATACACAAGTGAAGTTAAATAAAAGCTTTTCAAAACACGACAGCTATGACCGAAAACGAACCATATAAAAAAATCCTATGTCACTTGGGATAAAGTAAGAATTCTACCGATACCCCATGCATCCAAATCTGTTCAGACATTTAAAAGTTGTGATGGAATAAAGAAACTGACATACATGAACCCTAAAATCATTACACTCATTTTTTAGGCAGTCGTGTAATTAGGTAGAAAATCACTAACGAGAACAATAAGAACGTAGATAGTTACAAGTTCCAGGGGCTGCAGCCTCGACATCGGTGGCAATAAATTTACAACCAAAATCGTTCGCAAAGTACTGGTACCGATGAAAATCGATAGCTTCTGTATAAGCTACCATACTGTATTGTCGTTATTCGTGTTGACATAGCAATCGGTAGCTATCTGTGTCGAGACTGCCAGCTACTGTCAAAGATATCAATTTTTATTGATAACATAACGAACTTTATAGCATACTTTACGATTCTCTTAGTGTTTGCGATGAACTTTGCGTCCATTTGTGACAGCCCGCAAAGTTTTCGGTACACTGACGTCTAATACTCAAAGAGGTTGAATTACTTTAGTAAGTAAGTGTAATTTAACCTCGTTGTACTTTTACGACAGAAAGCGTAATTCAACATCTCTGACTAGTATCTTTTTAAGATTTAAATTAAAACTTTTTGAAAAATTCGTACCCATGAAAATAGTTCCTATTTGTATTCACTCTGCCCATAATCACCATGGGCGCAAGTAGGATTATTTTCAGGGGGGTGCATACATTATGCACAATATATTTATGTAAGCGTAAAAGTAAAATATAATTTTAAATCATAATAAATATTCTAATGTATACAACTATTATTTATTTCTATAATTTTAGAAAATTAAAAGATATACGAGGCTGAACGATCTGTGCATGCTGAGTGTTCACAGGGAAAGGAACTGGAAGGCTAAAGGAAGACACTGATATCTATCGACAATTATCCATTTTGGGCAACAAACCAGACCTCAATTTTTTATTCATTCAATGTTTTTTCCCACAACCTAACCATGTTTACATAAGATAGGTATATAATGTACCTATGTGTAATAAAACAATAATTAAAATATATAAAGCCAGGGGGGCGCAACAGCATCCCCTTGGACCTCCCGCCGCCCACGGTGACACTAATAGATAATAGACGATTTTGCTCGGTACCTCAGTTGTAAAGACTTCCATTTGTTGTAAACTAATCAATTGTTTTCGTTAATACTTAGCGATCCGTAGCCTCGTTATCTTTGTCGAGACTGTAGGCCCTGACCTCTAGAATGATCGTAAACCCTAAACGTAGAAAAAGAGATTTACGTCCCAATTTCAAGTACCAGAGAGGTCCCATGCCGAAATACCTGCTGTTATTGGCAGTATGGTGGAGTAAAGCGCAACTATGCAAATTGCGGATGCCTCGGTCAGAGGGGACGGTCGCGGAATAATTCAATTTTAGGACCGATCATACGGACCGGGGGACCCCAATTTGTCCATAAATAAAATGCCCACGTTTGGCAGGTGACGGTTGTTTAAAGGGGTTGTTTTTTGTTGTGGCCACGTTTGAAATTGCAAATTGTTTATTAGGATTTTGATGTTGGTATAAGGTAGCGTGAGGTAGTTAGGTAGTACACTAACAAGACCTAAGTTCAAAAACTAACACCCGACTATAGTCGGGTAAATAATAGCCCATGACACTCTTGCGATGAAGACGAATCGATTGATACCTCGATTGTCAAAATCAAACCAATTTTTTTGTTTGAACACATAACCCTTCCTTTACTTCAGCGTAGACGGGTAAAACAATATTGACCATCACACTCTATCAATAAAGACAAATCGATTGACACCTCGCTTGTCGAAATTGGACCAAGTTTTTAGTTTGAACACTTAACCCTTCATTTGCTTCGCCGTAGTGGGTAAAAAAATATAACAAATGACACTCTATATCTGAAGGCGACTCGATTGACACCTCACTTGTCAAAATCAGACCAATAGGGGCGACGCTCTGGTGGAACATCCACATACCCAGTACCAAAAAAGGGTAGTCGTGCTGATCCGGCCAATTATCGTCCCATCTCGATAACCTCCTTACTCTGTAAGTGTATGGAGCGTGTCATAAACATTAGGCTCTTGGCATACCTTGAAGACAATGATCTTCTCAGTGACCGGCAATACGGATTTCGCCGAAACCGGTCTACTGGGGATCTTCTCGCGTATGCCACTCACGTACTGAGCGAAGCCATATAGATGCATGGTGAGGCGCTTGCCGTCTCCCTTGATATATCGAAGGCATATGATCGGGTCTGGCACGATGGCCCTTTAAACAAGCTTCCCTCATATGGTTTACCTGTTGGCTTATGCAATTGGATAGTTGATTTCTTGAGGGAACGATCTATTCGAGTAGTCTTAGAGGGCTGCTCGTCTGCTCAAATGGCTATCAATGCCGGTGTACCTCAGGGATCGGTTCTTTCGGCTACACTGTTTTTACTGCACATTAATGACCTTCTGAAGCCCGGTACCTTTGGGTATGCTGATGACAGTACTGTAGTTGAGAGATACACTTCCAATGCTCAAGCCAACTGTGACGCTGTCCAGTTTCAGAGAGAGGCTATGGTAGAGCGTTTAAATTTACCCTTAGAAGCCGTGTCCGATTAGGGCGATGCTAACCTGGTTAAGTTTAATGCAGCTAAAACGCAGGCGTGTTTGTTTTCTGCTAAAAAGAGTCCTCTAAACCGATCTCCGTCTTTCCAAAGTGTAACAATACCAATAGGCGACCATTTGGAGCTTTTGGGTGTCGAACTCGCATCAAACCTGAATTTTGGGTCTTAAATTGAATCCAAAGCCAAGGTAGCTGCAAAAAAACTTGGTATTTTGTCTAAGGTTAGGCGGTACTTCACACCGGGACAGCTTTTGAATCTTTATCAAGCACAGGTCGGATCTTGTATGGAGTACTGCTGCCACCTCTGGGATGGTTCTGCCAAGTATCAGCTCGAGTCTTTGGATTCAATTGAGAGACGTGCTATCAGGCTCATTGGGACACTCTGGTGAAGAGTAAGCTTCAAAGTCTGGCGCATCGACGTGAGGAGAGCATCGTGCAATCCGCCAATCTGTAGAATACCGCCAGGCTTGCTAAGCCTGGCGGTATTCTACAGATTGCACTATGGAGAGTGTGCACAAGAACTGCACAACCTGATTCCCCCATCACCATTCCATCACCGTACGACTAGACGATCAGCAAAGCGCCACCCTTTCATGGTTGAAATACCTCGCACAAGAACGAAGCGTTACGCTTCTTCATTTATCCCATCACCTTTCCATCACCGTACGACTAGACGATCAGCAAAGCGCCATCCTTTCATGGTTGAAATACCTCGCACAAGAACGAAGCGTTACGCTTCTTCATTTATTATAAGAACTGCAAAGGAGTGGAATGCCCTGCCCTCGTTAGTATTTCCGGTAAATTATAACCCCGGTGTGTTCAAGTCAAGAGTGAATTGGTATATACAAGCGTGCTACACGTTCGACTACATCATCGCTTTCCATCAGGTTTTTAGGAACATCACCAATAAATGAGTCGATACTATTAGAGAGGGTAGGTATGCTACTGAAACTATCACTACTGTCATCTGAAGAGTTGCATGAAACAAAATCTGAACTATCGCTGGAACTGCTATTGTTCATAATAAAAATAAACTTAAACAAACATATACACTTAAATTCATATAAATGAAATAATCTAAAATATATAAATAAATATTCTACTTATATACTACACTGCAAGTCCGCCCTGCTAGTTGTGATAAATAAAAATATAGAACTAAATATTCTACTTATATACTACACTGCAAGTCCACCCTGCTAGTTGTGATAAATAAAAATATAGAACTAAATATTCTACTTATATACTACACTGCAAGTCCACCCTGCTAGTTGTGATAAATAAAAATATAGAACTAAATATTCTACTTATAAACTACACTGCAAGTCCACCCTGCTAGTTGTGATAAATAAAAATATTAAACTAAATATTCTACTTATAAACTACACTGCAAGTCCACCCTGCTAGTTGTGATAAATAAAAATATAGAACTAAATATTCTACTTATAAACTACAATGCAAGTCCACCCTGCTAGTTGTGATAAATAAAAATATAGAACTAAATATTCTACTTATAAACTACACTGCAAGTCCACCCTGCCAGTTGTGATAAATTAAAAACATAAAACTACAAAAGTTAAACTTCCACTATAAAAGAAATGTGCTATCCTATGTTTAACAACAACACCAAAAAAAAACGAATACTACACAATGAACTGCAAATTTAACGATTGCCTAGTCTGTAATAAAAAAAAAAACCTTCATACATAATATATATATACATACATCCAAACATACCTACATACATACATACATACATGCATACATACATACATACATACAAACATACATACATACATAACACGGAACCCTGTTGTTGTGGCAACGCTCTGTCTGTACGTCTGGCACAGGCTTGTGGAGCCTAGCCCAAATATTGTAGGGACAATAAGTTTTCACAATATATGTACGTCAGTGATTCAAAATGGGTCATGAAATGAGTCTTATGGCTTTAAAATAAGGTCTTTAAATACTGAACCCTGGATATGCGAGGCAGTACTCGCAATTTAAATTGTCATTATTTTTGCTATGCGATGCGATAGCGTAAAAGTCCAAATACTACATTGGCTATATATTTTTTAGTAATGTTAGGTAGATACATTTGAATTTCTACTTTTGTCATCATGAACAGAGTAGCACTGTTATTTAATCTGTGACAATACTAGCTCAAAGGAACCTTTCCAAATGCACATGTAAATTCTTAAAGATTTGGAAATCAAGGATTCTTTCTTCCGCAAGCGCACCTAAATATTTTACGGCAACGTTCGCCGCAACGTTAAAAATGCAAAAGTTGAAGCAGTTCAAGCTCCAATTTCGAGTTAAGTTTTCAACAAGATGTTAAGAAATCACAAGCTGCTCCGGGATTGTCCGTGTTATTCCAGGACGTAAAATATCGAAATACCAAATTACATCAGAATCCGTTCAGCCCTATCAACCGTAATAAGTAACTACCTATTCAAACTCACACAAACTTTCATATTTATAGAGTTCCGTAGTCAAACATTTTTCTTTTTGAAATACCCATACATGAAAGCGAAGAAGTTTATTCCTCATCAAGTGGGGTCTCGTTGAATCATCATCATCAGCCTATTTCTGTCCACTGCTGGATGTAGGCCTCTCCTAATGCACGTCACTGAGCTCGGTCTTCAGCTAACTTCATCCATTTTCTTCCAGCAGCTTTTCGCAGGTCGTTACTCCACCTGGCCACAGGGCGTCTTACACTACGTTTGCCTAAACTGGTCTCCACTCGAGAACTCGTCTACCCCAACGGTAATCGGTTCTTCGGGAAATGTGACCAGCCCACTGCCACTTCAGCTTGCTAATACTTATGGCTATGTCGGTTACCTTGGTTCTCTGTCGGCTTCATTACGAATCCTGTCCTTTAGAGAAACTCCAAGCATAGGTCTCTCTAGGCATAGGGACTGACTTTAGCGAGCGAAAACTCTAATGTCAGTCCCGTACATTTTTGTTTTATTCCATTGCACTGAAAGAATAGAAATCATACTTGTCTAGGGCCCCTGAACCGATAGCAATGTGGTTCATAGTTGTGTAGTTTAGTGCCCTTCGTACGGAACCCTAAGTCTATGCCTGTCTGATACGCACTTGACTGTTGTTTTATTTATATTAGTTGGATTGAATATTTTCTGTCTTGTCCATCAAAACTGCGTAAACCTGTGAGTGATCTATGGTAAAGAAGAAGAAAAGACGGTTATTTCGTTGGATCTGGTAGTTATTCTGGAACTAATGCTAGACGCTATAGGTGCTTCAGCATCTGGAATTAGTTTCGGACTAGTCAAATAAGATACTAGGTACTTATCTAGTCATGGTGACTTAGTTTAGATGCTTTGCAACTTGGAAGTATTTGGAGATAAGACCACGAGAGTAATATTCATTTTAAAAAAACCTGTGAGTGATCTATGGTAAAGAAGAAGAAAATACGGTTATTTCGTTGGATCTGGTAGTTATTCTGGAACTAATGCTAGACGCTATAGGTACTTCAGCATCTGGAATTAGTTTCGGACTAGTCAAATAAGATACTAGGTACCTATCTAGTCAAGGTGACTCTGTTTAGATGCTTTGCAACTTGGAAGTATTTGGAGATAAAACCACGAGACTAATATTCATTTTAAAAAAACTTGTGAGTGATCTATGGTAAAGAAGAAGAAAAGACGGTTATTTCGTTGGATCTGGTAGTTATTCTGGAACTAATGCTAGACGCTATAGGTGCTTCAGCATCTGGAATTAGTTTCGGACTAGTCAAATAAGATACTAGGTACCTATCTAGTCATGGTGACTTAGTTTAGATGCTTTGCAACTTGGAAGTATTTGGAGATAAGACCACGAGAGTAATATTCATTTTAAAAAAACCTGTGAGTGATCTATGGTAAAGAAGAAGAAAATACGGTTATTTCGTTGGATCTGGTAGTTATTCTGGAACTAATGCTAGACGCTATAGGTACTTCAGCATCTGGAATTAGTTTCGGACTAGTCAAATAAGATACTAGGTACCTATCTAGTCAAGGTGACTCTGTTTAGATGCTTTGCAACTTGGAAGTATTTGGAGATAAAACCACGAGACTAATATTCATTTTAAAAAAACTTGTGAGTGATCTATGGTAAAGAAGAAGAAAAGACGGTTATTTCGTTGGATCTGGTAGTTATTCTGGAACTAATGCTAGACGCTATAGGTGCTTCAGCATCTGGAATTAGTTTCGGACTAGTCAAATAAGATACTAGGTACCTATCTAGTCATGGTGACTTAGTTTAGATGCTTTGCAACTTGGAAGTATTTGGAGATAAGACCACGAGAGTAATATTCATTTTAAAAAAACCTGTGAGTGATCTATGGTAAAGAAGAAGAAAATACGGTTATTTCGTTGGATCTGGTAGTTATTCTGGAACTAATGCTAGACGCTATAGGTACTTCAGCATCTGGAATTAGTTTCGGACTAGTCAAATAAGATACTAGGTACCTATCTAGTCAAGGTGACTCTGTTTAGATGCTTTGCAACTTGGAAGTATTTGGAGATAAGACCACGAGACTAATATTCATTTTAAAAAAACTTGTGAGTGATCTATGGTAAAGAAGAAGAAAAGACGGTTATTTCGTTGGATCTGGTAGTTATTCTGGAACTAATGCTAGACGCTATAGGTACTTCAGCATCTGGAATTAGTTTCGGACTAGTCAAATAAGATACTAGGTACCTATCTAGTCATGGTGACTCAGTTTAGATACCTTGCAACTTGGAATTATTTGGAGATAAAACCACGAGACTAATATAAATATAGCATTTTTTGAAAATTCCTCTGTTATAACATTAGATTGTGTAAGTGTACACGGTGGGTGATTAGAATAGTCTAATGTGGTTCCAAAGATACGATCAAATGTAGATAAGCATTCCAAAGGCAGTAACACTACAATAATTACCTTATTTTACCTTATTTTTCCCAGTTTGATTGTTTGGTGTTTGTGGGACATCTCATTGTCACTTTTATCTTTTATATTTGTAGTTTACATGTTTTGTTATAATTGTGACATAAGAAAAAAAATATACAAATATGGAAAAAATACATCCCCGTAGAGTTTCTTGGTGTTCTCTTCTCTAACGGGCGTATTTCCGAAGCACCGGTAGAGTCAGAAGGGTATTTCCTTTTCCAGTGTGAGATTTAACTCTGTTGGCACATGAAAGGGAAATTTCCTTTTCAAACTTAAAGAATACTTAGTTTATCTAAATTTTGATTGATTTGATGTTTTTATAATATTTTATGTATTTCTCCTTGTTCAAGAGATGTTAATTTTGACTTGTAAAAGCGCTATTATTTTGCCTATTTACAATAAAATACTTTGAATTTGATGTAATAAATTAAGATTAACCGTGTATACAATCTGATAAACCACGAAACGAGCACTTGACTGAGAAGATAATCAAAAAATTCTAAACAAAAATGCGACGCCGTACTTATCTCCAAATACTTTCACACAAAACATCTGAAGTTTCTTCGTTTCTTTTAGATTAGATTCCTAATATAATATTATTTTCAATTCCATTCAATAATGTATAATTGAAATATGAGTAGAATTATTTTGATATCTTTAATGAATAATATAATACATCAAGGACAAAGCTTTTTTAAGTTAATATAGATACCTACTACTCGTATAATATAAATGGCCGACAACTATATTAATTACTAGTGACTCGCCCCGACTTCGCACGGGTAGAGCTCACGCACGCGTAACTCAAAATCTTTGACAGCAACGATCGTGGTGTTTTTTGACCATAGACAACTGCATGATTACTCACGTACTTGATAGACTTGTTATTATTGCGTTTCCATGGCAACATGACATTATTATTTCGTTTTTATAGCAACATGTCATTCCGTTCTGTATTTTTGATTCCTTGGGTTATATTATTGCAATTTTCGTTAGGATCTCTAATTTAAAAAAAAAATTGATTTTGCCAACTCACTGATACTCGTAATGTAGCTTTATAAAGGTGAAAGAATATTTAAAATCGGTACAGTGTTTTTTTAGTTTATCCATTACAAACATACAGACAGTCAAATCTTTTCTCTTTATAATATTAGTGTAGACTAGCTGTATCCCGTGGCATTACCCGCTTGGACAATGATGATGAAAAGTACACCATATATTTTTTTAATGGCAGAACAAAAAAATGTTAGTTTGATACATGACTATTTGACATCTCCGAAATTCATTCTAGCTGTGCCCCGCGGTGATGATTATCCTATGCATTATTCCAAGCCCTAAGGATCTACATACCAAATTTCATCAATATCCGTTGAGCCATTTCAGCGTGAAAAAGTAACAAACACACATTCACTCACAAACTTTCGCATCTATAATATTAGTGTGTTTATGTCATCGAATCAATTACTATTTATGTGGGCAAACAAATATAATATTAGCCTAATATTTACTCACATTAGGAAACCACGGTAAACACATACGTCGTCGTGCCGTCGGCGTCGAGATAAAACGAATGACTGCGAAATTGAGTGCGGAATGCTTAAATACACAGATAAGAGAATATATTGAGAAATACGATGATAAATGTGATACTTTTACGGTCATACTTACAGAATTAAATTGGCTTAATATCTATATTTTCACTTGGGTTTTCGTCGTAAAATTAGACAGCTTGTCCTTGTTTGTTGGAAAATTCTCTAAAATTGATGTAAGTACTAGGAATACGAGTTATCTTAATGTTGCAAGTGCCTAAAGACATGACAGTAATCAAAATTAAATGTTATGATCTGAATGATACTTATAATAAATCAGTAAATACCAAAAAATCTGTACAACAACAACAAAGATATTTAAAAAATATGGTCTAGGGTACTCAAAATAAGCTACTGCACAAGAATATAACGTATTTTTTAAATCATGTCTCTCTGTTTGTTAGTTTGTCTGTATGTTTGTTCGCGCATTACGTATAACTACTGGACCGATTGCGATGCGGTTTTCACTGTTGGATAGCTTAGGATTTGACTTAAAAACTGGTGTACCTGGTATCTCAATCTGATAAGAAGAATTCGAGCAATCGATAAACAACCATTTGACGTCTCAGCGAAGTTTGATGGTTCAGCGAAGTTTGATGGTCTGGAATATCACATGATCCTTATATCCCAGAAAAATGACCACGCGGACAAAGCCGCGGGCACAACTAGAATAATATAATTCAATATAAATCTTAAAGTCGAATGACAAACCTAGAACTTAACATGGTAGCTGAAGATGTTAAAATGAGTATCTAATAAAAACTATTCCTTTTATCTTTTGCTGTCTAGCCACAGCATAGATAACGAGAATTTGGCAAAGATAATATGTTAAAAAAAAACCTTGTCAATTTTATTCGCAGACTGGTTTTTACATTATGCTTATTATCTTGTCCTGTTGTAGATATGAGCGATGGAATCGCATATCACACAATAACTTAGCCATTGGTCCAGGGTCGAGGTATTGCACTGGGTGCCATTGGATTGCAAAGCGCACATGCTACCGCTCGGCCAACACCTTTTTTCCCCCTTATTACATACAATCATCGTATTTCTTTCGCGCTCATACTATTATTAGCTGTGCCCGCAGCGTTGCACGCGTGGTGTCTTTTTTGGGATATAAGGATTCTATGAGTTATTCGAGGACCAAAAGTACCTACCAAATTGCATCAAACTTCGTTCAGACGTCAAATCGTTTTAATCGATTGCTCGGTTTCTAATCATCGGATTGAGATATAAGTACACCAGTTTTTAAGTCAAACCCTAGGCTATCCTATCCATCAGTAAAAACCGCATCGCAATCGGTCCAGTGGTTTTTACGTCATGCGTACAGACAGACATAAACAATTTTAAAAAATGTTATACTTTTGATCAGTAGCTTATTTGAAGACCTCTAGACCTATTTTTTTAATTATCTTCAGTGTACAGACTGTTTGTTACTTATGGCTTTATTATAAGTATATATAGTAGTTTAAAAAGACAAATCTCGGCTGATCCAACTACAGGCTTATACTTTCCACTTTATGTGACTGTATAAATAACTAGCTTTCCTGCTCGCGACTTCGTCTGCGCAGACTACTGTTTATCGCGAAAAAAGCATCTTATGTTCTAGGATATAAGAAACCAATGCAAAAGTAGGTATAGAACCAACGCTCTTGATGTTTTTTGATAAGACTTGTTATATCGTTTCCATGGCAACCGTTCCTTACAGCGAGTAATCAACATTTCCCAGTTTTTCAGTGGAAACTCGCTATTTTTCTGGATAAAAAGTATCCTTTGTTTTATTCCGGGGTATAAGCTATCTCCACCCCACATTTCATCAAAATCCGTTCAACTGTTATCGCGTTAAAACTCCCCAAACAAACAAACAGACAACGTTTCACTTTTATATATTGGTATGGATTTAAACTTCACTCGTATTCCCCTCGTGTTGGTGACACACCAAAACCCATTTACCTGCCTGGCTGGCTCCTCGCAACTAAGGAAATTAGATTGAGGCGAGTCAATTAAGCGTACAGTATACGAATAAATTCTACGTTATTAGGTTGTCGTCTTAAATTACATTTCG
This sequence comes from Alsophila aescularia, assembly GCA_946251855.1. NCBI lineage: Eukaryota > Metazoa > Arthropoda > Insecta > Lepidoptera > Geometridae > Alsophila > Alsophila aescularia. The sequence continues at coordinate 8,750,972 of OX276376.1, read as the reverse complement.
GCGGATATGAGTTTTAAGAAGACTTGTGTAAAAGGGTAGCAGTTCTACAAGACTAACGAAGCGGCTTCGGCTTGACGTAGATCACTAAGACTTGGATAAAACTGTTTTTATTTAGAGAGTATATTATAGCAAACTTAAAAAAAAACTACTGTTTGAAGAGTTATGTAGTAAAGCTCTTATTGACTTTATCTTCGACAGTAATTACGGATAATTTCCTAATACACAATTGGCATGATACTAACATAGCGGGCGTTCCAACAATATGTGCAAAGCGCCACGTTTGTAGTGCGTAGGAATGGAATTTGTATCTACCCTCCTTCTTCATTGTCAGACATTTTATACGTGACCCTTGTATTATAGTTTTCACATTGTAGTGTTTTATTTAACTTTGATACTATGTTTTACTCTAAGTATAAAAAGCTTTAACTGTGGAAGCTTTCCCAAAAGTTCCCAATGAGAGATTAAGTTTCCTCAAACAAATGCGACACTCGCAATCCGTTCGTTAACGGCCATTAGAGCTTTGCGATTAAACAAATCCTTTTCCGCTGTGATCTTGAATCGCTAATGCTGACACGAGTTGGACCCCTGTTTCGTGTGAAAAGAGCACACGCCGCATTAAAAGTCCGGCTGTTTGGAGCTGGGCCCGGTCTGATGTGGAGTGAATGAAGGCGGGGGTGGGATGCTCGCGCAGCCTCCGTCGCACCGCCCGACCGCCAGTCTCCGACGCGACAAGCGGGTACCCTCACGCGCCACCCGCTCCAAACACGCTCCAAAACTAAGTAGTGCAATCTAATTGTCTAACTTCTGCATCGTAAGTACGAGTGACACCACCAGCTACTTCACATCTTTGGATCTAGTCAGTGCGTCTAACCAGATCGGCCTTAATGAAAATTTCACCGTTCGCGCTGTCAATCAAGTTGTCCGAGCTTTTTCTGTTATCAAACGGCAATTAGATACATTATGTCGATGTTATTTTCTTAGCTTCTAGTCACCTGACTGTCTGGAGGTCGTTGCTTAGTCGATGGCGGCTCGGTTCAAATGAATGCGCGCCAATCACGTGTCTCCCACAGACCGAATTTATTTTAGTCTAGATTTCTTCTATCAATGCATGAAAACATAGATCGTGTCATCTTACATGTCTGGGGGTACTTATCGTGTAATGTAACAACGACGAAGCACACTTGTAGCTCCTACAGAAAGGTTTCACGCCATATTATTCCCCCATTCTCAAGTAACAGGGTACCAGAATTACACGTATATCGTACCATTATAATGTCTCTTTTATCACGTACATTAATAAAACCAGGTGCGTATTATATCCACATTAGAAGATTCGAACGAGTTTCACGGACGAACAATTTCGCTGCGTAAATTTATACATTTTGTTACAATATTTCATCAATCACATTACCGATTGATATTCCAATAATTGACTGGATAAAGCTATTAATGAAATATGTTAAATCAAGTTCAGTCCGGATCTAGAGCCGGAATATATTACGTTTGGCAGCTATTACTCAGATAGTTGGCAAGGCTCTGACATTGGATAGTTCTCTTTGTGCGCTATACATGTCGGTTCGTAAGTCCCTGTTAACTGTTGTAATCCCTCTGTGAAGCCTACTGGTAGTTTATCTGTATACTTAGTCTAAGTTAGTTGAGGATTTGGTTATGATCTTAGGCGGATAGATTTTTCTACCTTTGCGGTATAATTGAAGTTATAATACGTGTGTAATGAATTTATGTCAGCTCTTTCTCCACTATATTTCCTTGACGCAATGCTCTGAATTACGGAATAATTGTAAATGAAGATTGTAAAATATTAATAAACAAAAGCGTTGTCTTATACCTACGGGTTCCCAATAGTACTCTTCATCAAAATAGATCAAACTCGCAGCTCAAATCTGTGTAGACGATGTACCTAACGTTAAACGGACTAATCTCCTGCAAGTTCTTCGTCATGCTAAGTTAAAACTTAATCTTGATTTAAACTTTACATCTGTCCTAAAAGTTTACGTACAGGCGTTGGTTTTATTCTAACTAATCCAACAATTATAAAGATTAATCCTAATTAGAACAGTTATTCTTAATCCCAGTGTCTTAAATAAGTTTGATTAAAACGCGCAGCGTCTAAAATTCTAAATTAAAATTCTCCGCCGAAACCTAATTCGCTCTCAAATGTATAACCTCATTACTCTACCCTCTTCACGGTGGCTTTCCTTGATACGATACCAGAGGTAGAAGTAATCTAACTGACCCGTATTCTAGGACATGTCCTCGCTCAAGGAAGTTATTTCATTTATTTCGATTAGAAATTGCAATTGTTATGCGACGAATCTATCTATTAGTATAGTAGTTATAGTAAAAACGCGTATTACCTACGAGTACAAAATAGTGGGAGTAGTGTAGTTTTTAGTGAAGGCCTCGTTAAAACAAGTGTTTAATGCTATAAACAGTTTTAACTGAAAACGGGGTTTAAAATGAACAAATATAGATTTTCTTGAATCAAGAAAAACTTAGAACGTATACATATACCTCTTTTGAAGTTCCTACTATAGATAATGTGGATTTCTGTTAAAGAGAGAGTTATTTCAATGCGACCAATTTTTGGCAAAGAATGTTTTGTTGAAAAATCTGTCGACGAAGTTGGTGGTTTATTTCAAATTTATTTCATCAATATTACGAACAAACCGGCAACTAAAACTGTTTTTTAGGATTATTTAAAAATTCATCAAGGTTTCCTCAAATGAGGTCGAGCGTAGGAAGCCAGTCAGAATACGGCCATAACTGACCCTTCCCTCGTTGGTCCCTTCATTTTCGGGATTTCCATGCTAGGTGTGTTCAGCAACGGACATTTTCGTGGCTTCAGCTAAATCCCTTTCTCCTAATAAAATTATTCAAACGTCACGGTCAGATTAGGGGATGTCCCTGTCATTTAGGTGCACGTCTGCAGAATAAATGGTTATGGTTACTGTTATCTCTACTTGATATTTCTGGGAGGAAAGGTATTTGTTCCATCTCGCCTTTCGTCCTATTTTTCTAAACAATCGTGGCATTTACAGCTAGTAGGCCCATTCACAGCTTAAAAGTAGAGTTATTCGAATTTGCACATGTAGCTTAGATTTTGTCAAATAATCCACGCAACAGTATTATGTGACACTGCTCGTTACCGGCACCCTGTAACAGTAGATCAATAGTAATAGTAGTAATGAAACCTTTTGACAGTCCGTTAATCACCCGTTTTATTAGCTCCATTTCTATATATATATATATATATATATATATATATATGTATATATATACGTGTACACTTAAATTTTACGAGCATCTGTCCCACCTAATTTTGCAGTTGACGGTTCAACGAATATCGATTTTAAACAAATTTTAACGGCATAATTGTGACTCAAAATGAAAACGAAAAACGCTGACCTCGCGAAGCAGGCGAAGCTATAAGCATTCGAGAAATTGAAAAGGATTTGATTTGCGTGAGTGAGCCCATTTATTGGATTAAATTGGCTTAGTTTGCGATTTAAGGATTGCCTGTTAAGTATAAGGAAATAATTCTAAGCCGAGCTTACACTGCCGAAGCAATTAAGATGATTAAGACGCGGTCGGCTTTATTATTCGGCAGCATCTTTGTAATTCTAATATTGTATTGTTTCATACGACTGACAGCGTTCAGGGTGTTTAAAGTTTTCGTCACTGTTTATGACAGGACAGGTTTTAAAATTGTGGAACTTGTATATGAGAAAGTTTATGCGTTCTGTACAAAAACGATCTTTTTGGTCTTGATCAAAGATGTTGACCACGCTTGTTTGCTTCTCGTATGAGGTAGTGGTCTTCGGTGTCAGAGTTTGTCAGTAATTAGTGCTTAGCCGAAGACCAAACCCCGTATCATTGGTCAACAAAAATGTTGAAAACGTTGCGAAATTTCGCTTAAAGTAACTTCCATGTCTTATTTGTCACAATGATGGCTAAACTCACATCAAGTATTTTATCACATTCCCATCTTGTACACATAAGATTGACTCCCATTATTGAAGCCGAATTCGACCATACAAATGTATGAAACATATACAACTACGCATTTAACTTTTCAGTATCACTTCTCACAAATAAAACGGATCCATCATTTAATTCCGTCAGCCGTCAGTCGGAAAACGTTTGCGCAAAATAATACCGTTTCATTTTATAAACGTGGTCGAGCAACCATTTGTCATGTTTCATTGTTTCGAACAATCTCGTCCGTGGCACTCGAAATATCTGATCGGTTAATTAAAACTGTACTTCAAATTAAGGATATTAATAAATGTGTGTGCACGGTGACACCTTTCTACTTTTACAACTCAAAATAGTCATACATATCTGTCAATCCCAACAATGTTGCCCCGGGCTATTGTCTAGTCTGGGTTAAAAATTTAAGACAAGTAGAATAGAGCAACATACGCAGACAGTAGCGCGAAAGAGATAACAATGTTTATTGGACTGACTAAGTAGATTCATGGTGTTTTCGTGCAAGTGGGTCTACGATATAAACTATGACAACGTATCATAAACTGTGACATCGCACAAATGCAAACTAATGCTATATTAATTAAAGAGACAAGTTAAAAAAAATGTTTGCATAAGTTGGTAAGTATGAAGTAGGTACCTACATAGAAACACTATTGCGCAAGTACGTTTTGTGGTCGTTTTTAGTACCTACTTTAATTATTTATAGAATTATGTCGAAGTAAATAATAAGAATTATAAAAAAGAGTAAATTAGTAAACCATATAATTATCTAGCCACGCTGCTACATCATGCAAGTTAATGTGACCAAACTTGGGAACTGTGATATCGGGCAAAAACGTTTTTGAGAAAATAATAATCTGAGTTATAAATTTCGGCAGTATGAAACATGTCAAGCGTACACAATATGAGTATCGCCCTTTTAACCTTCCTCCTAACCGTGTCGTTTTCCCCTGAAGAACATACAAATCCACGTACGAACCCTGCCTCTTGTACAAAGGACCGTGACCCATTTCGCCCCATCTCGCCCCATCGCTTGGGGCTTCACCCCGTTTCAATACGCCCTTGGCAAAGCCTGCCTCGATGCATTGTAAACATAATGTTCCAAAGTTGGCCGCTCTTTATGCATTGTAAAAATAATGTTCCGAAGTTGGTCATAAAGGTCTTTATTGTTGGCATGAGAAATGTTTTGAGTGTTGGATTTTATTCGACGTCGATAAAGTCGCCTTTAAGGGTGTTTTGGGTGTAAAGCGCAACGGTGCTGACAACTTCTCTTGTTGTGAGACATAAACATCTTTTTTAAACTGCCATTTCGCGTTGATGTACCTGATGTACCTATCGGTCTTCCTCCCATTTCCATGCTGGCATTGACAATAGCGAACCAAATGAAAAGTTGAATCCCTCAATGGAGGTTAAAGCAAATAAGGGATAAACAATAGCACTCTCGCACCATTCCGTTCCGCTACCCAAAAATAGAGATTCTCCTCAGCATTCAGCTTTACTTGATGACATCGCGTTACGGCAAACCTGATTTTATTAGAAGGTAGAGTAGGTCTGAAATTCTTGGAGAATAAAGAATTAAAGACTAAGTAGCTTGTTCGATCTATGTACCTATCTTGCTTTATCACAACGGTTTAGTAGTCCTGACTTCCGAATAGGTGTACGGTCGCGGTGACTCTCACGCACCGACTAGCATCAAAGTTTTTAGATGCAAAGGCACGGCCCGTCCGCTAATTTATTTTCATTATCGCGTTCAGTTGTGCCCCAGCGATATTTTTGAACGACCCAGATTGTGCGGGACCCGTGACTAAATTAATAAACGCTATAGCCGATCACAGGCAAAAAATCAAACTTACGAACCGCCCAAAGTTTTTGTGGTTTCGGAATTTCGGATGCAAAATCCGGTCGGCTCCGCAGAGATATCTCATTGTGAGACAGAGGCTGATGACCTACTGACCCATTTCTGGACTGCTGCAGCCAATGGTCTGAGCTGTGCTATTTGTTTCGAGTTCTGGCAGTGATTCCTGGCCGCGTCATCCATATTCATGTTATTGTTTTGTTCTTACCGAATTTCGCGATGCGGTGGGTTCTGTAACCGCTGAATCGGGCTATCGGCGTATTACGTAACGTGTTATGATTGTTTTCTAAGTTACCTCCGCCCAGACCCTTTTGTTATTTCGTTGATATATTAGACGCTTTTGTTGGGAAATCAATATTAACGAGGATTTTGAAGAAGGAATTTGAAACGAGGAAGCTTTTACACGTAATAACGCTTAAGCAGAATTTTAATAATTCCTTTTGCGAAAATGGTATTAGATTTTATTCGTGTAAAAAAGTAAAACTGTCAAATTATTATTAAATGTTACTTTTACATTCGGAACCGTACATAACCAGTTTTTTGGCCGTGTGATTACGTCATTATATTGGTTTATGGCAAATTGGGTTTCTTCTGGCTATAACCGTAACAAATATTTGCGACGCAACGATGATGTTTTAGTCGTCAGGCAAATTAGTATTTAAAGATCTCGTAAAAAGAAGTATGATGATAATAAAAACGGCATCCTCACGCCACTTCAGCAGAAGCTCCTTTTAATTGACATTCAGAAATTGGCTTCAGCGCGGCAGTGGGTTTTAATGAACTAAATTTGGGTCAAGGCTGAAGAGACAAATTTGAATATGCAACAATTTTGAAGCAAAATAACTGTGTTGAACTCATCAACTTCTGGCAAAAGCAACCTAAAATTTGCATACAATTACAACCAGAGCCCGTGCCATCCGTATACTGGCCACGCGCTGTTATAGTTGAGTTTCGTTTGATTAATAGTTAGTTTTATTGGAATTCGAATACCGAATTTGGATCATAAGTCTAATAACAACGCTCTGGATCCCTCTTATTTATTTCGCGTGACCAGTTTTGTTTTTCGAGGCGGATCGATAAGTCGAGCCTACCGCCTTTACACTAACGTAGGCACAAGCATTTTTTCCCTTTTTTTCAATAATTAAACCAGCTGCAAATTCTTTTGCTGCACGTCTTGAATATTTTATGTTTGCAGCCTCATGGGAAATTAATGGGTGCATTAAACCGTTGCGCTTAAGATTTTTCATCGCGACCAGCAGATCGTTGAAATTTTATAGACAGCAGGGTATTTAGAGAGAAAGAGTACATTTAATTTTAAAGTAAATGGTATATGTCGATATATAACTATTTGGTTTCACTCGCTCAAAGAGGACTATACTTAGTTATTCTGTTCTCAAAGACACATAAACATCGAATGAATTGAACAATCGAGATAGAAAGAAGATGTTAATCAGTGTTTGCAAGGTGACAAAGGCAACACATCTCCGAGAGTTCAATCGAACCGGGAATTGGATTCGTCAGGTACTGACTCCTTAGGTCTAAACTGTGGCTTACCGCAACCGCGTCAAGGACCCGGGGGACTCCTGTTACCTTACCCTATTATTCCACTATCTCGATTCCCCCTACCCGAGATCCTTATTTATTTATTGACCGAACCTGATGTAACAACACTCCGTGCGTGAACAACGTGCTGAGCAATCTTTTTCTCACAGCGATGAATTTTTAAGCGTAACGTGAGCTCATTGAATATTTAACGGCGTAAAGGTGTGTCGTAAAGTACACGTTTTGTAGTTCAGATTTCGGAGCCGACTTTATTGCGAGAACGTAAGGTTTATACAGTGCAATAAGACATTATTCCCTACGGCTAATAATGTTCGAGTATGTGCTTTATTTTTGCCATTCAGTTGAATAATGTTGAGTTAGAAAATGTTGCCAAAATGTTCCGTTCGTAAAAGATTTGGAGCTCGTACAGCATGTAAGATTTTTGTTCTTATATCGCCATGATAATGTTTTGTATTTGAAAGTAGGCGCGGCGTCACAATATTTCAGAAATAGTTTGTTAGCAAATCTATGATGTCCCAGTTACCCAGTGGCGTGACTTGTATTCGTATCATATCTTCCAGTTGCTATAATTCGTACGTGTGCTCCATGCTTATAACTCGGTAGCTGTCAGCGCTGAAGTAAATTTGTTCCATTATTTGTTTCGTCTCTGACGAAGTATATTGCGATTGATGTCGAGGGACTGTTCTGTTTGAATTTCCACTTGTACTGATAAAGAGAGGGAGGAATAAATTTCATTTTATTCCGCCATTTTCTCTTCATTTAAGCGGACACTTGCCTCTGGGGAATCGTACGACAATTGTTAATATGAATCTCATTTGATATGTCTTATATTTTATTTTAGGTCATGCATGACATTTATGTAAACCTACTAATGAAAACTAATTAAAGAAAAGCCTCATAAACTTTTAGCCTGAATTCTCATTTCTGCTCCAGTAGCATATACATGTTTTATATTACGCACACCTGTATGTATATAAATAATTGCGACCTCCTCCTGCCTCCTTTATGAAGATATATTTTTCCTTTATTCGCGACACATAAAGGTTAAATCCCTTCTGTTTAGTGTTAATGTTTCGTGAGACGTGTAAACTGCTAATTGCATAGTAACAAAGCTCAAGTTTGTTATTTGGTTACAAGTTTCACGGTCTAACCGTTCCTCCTACACAAGTTTCTTGTTGAACTTGCGATGCGACCGAGCATTCTGAAATCGGATCCGAATGCGGTCGTCCATACTCGTGAAGCGGAACTTACGTTCCCCGCACAATTCGGTATGCCACCGAATCAGAACAGGTCCGCACTTCCTCAGTGAAAAGACAAACTTGGACCATTGTGAGCACTACGGAATGCGGTTATTACCTGCAGCGCAATTTGCAACCAGCATTCTCATTGTTCGCTCTTGTAACTTGAATGTCTCCGATTAATCTGAATTGCGGCGAAGTTTTCGTGAAGGTCGATTCGGGGTCGTGATAAGTGATGGGATCTAGTTTGTGTTACAAACACACTAAATGCAAATTTAGTGCCAGTACCAATCTTTAAATATTTGAGTGGTGATAATATTGTAAACAAATGAAGTGAACGAGGGAATGTTTGACAGTGGTGTGGATGTGAGGATGCGCGGCGAGACGCGCGGCGGCTAGCGCGTGGTGTGCTTAGCGGGAAGGTGTCGGGCCGCGAGGAGTGGTGCCCGCACGACGCGCGGCGGCACGCGCTGACGTGCGCGCGGCGCTGCGCGTGCTGCGGCGCCGCGCGATGCCCCCCCGGTCCTGATATGGAAGAGGGCGGGTATTGGCGGCCGTCGTGCTCGACGCTGTCGTTGGCCGAGCACCATGGCAGCACGCCGCACCTGTGCGCGCGCCACCGCCCGCCCCTCCGACACGCGCCGCACGTGCACGCGCACGCGCACCACGGCCACTCGCATCACATGCCGGCGCACGCACAGCACACTTCTTCATGCCCCGTGCATAGCCCGTTTAGACAACCAACGCCGGAATATTGCGCTGCACATTCACAGGTTAGTAATCTTTCTAGTTACGAGGTTCACGATGTTAGTATATAACATCAAGATTATGATGGTAATAACCACGTAGCTCAGGTGGGTAGATAGCGTTGCCGAACATCGCAGACGTTCTGAATCACAAAGACTTGCATCTGTTAATTTATGAGTATTTGCTGAATCACGTTCGTAGTCCATATCTTGAAAATATGGAAGGTACTGGCCCAAAATGTTTAGTCCGATCCCCGTAGTCTGGGCGACCGCCCAAGTCGAGGTTCGTACCCCCTGGGTGCCCTTGTGCCGGTAGCCAAAAATTTTAACTTTGGCGTCCGCCTTCTGCATCACGTATTGCGGCGGAGCGCTCTAGCGCCCGTCCCCCAGTCCGGTGATGGTGTACAGATCGGTAGTGACTAACAGCACATACTTCACAAAAAAGGCTCAAAATGTGATCTTTGTACCTATTAAACTTTTACAATTCAAGTGGGATACACAGTTCTTCGAAACAAGAGAATAGAGCACAAAACCACTCACGAATTTACATAGAAAAATTAACAATTGGCAAACTAATCCTCTTGGACTCCCCAATAAACAAAAGTGAAATGCCTGATACCTTTCAACGAGCTAGACGTGCTAACTCCATTACTGTCTATATCAGGTCGTAAAGAACTACGTGACAACGCTCCCAGGGAACCAACCAAGCAGAGGTGGTGGCACCTGCACGTAATTTATCACTTCTTTCCCTTTGGAAAGGTCTCTGGGCACATTTTCAATGAAATATATTTGCATTTATTCGCCTTATGTTGCTGCAAGATGATACGGAACTTATAGGGCATTATTCATTTCTTGACGTGAACATGTAAGACCTGGTGATTTATTAAATTCTTTTTATGAGAAGCTGCTATAAAAGACTTCAAAGCTATCATTTTACTTAACACTAGAATACTATAATTAATCGTTTCGCCTAATACTGCGTGCATTTTTTGTTTTTGTATTTTCTAGCGCCGATCGTTTTGATGTTTCGTGTCAACTCAGTCGCTGCTAGGACACCGCGGGAGCGAAAAGTCTCAAAAAAAATTATCAGCAAGGTTCAAACTAAAAACAATAAAATTGTAATAATTATAAAATATTTTAATTAGGATAATGTAGCACCTGGTTCCCAAACTGTTTATGTTCTTAGAAAATAATAATAACAAAATGATTATTGTTTATTAAGTGACGTAAAACTAGTAGGTACCCATTTTATTGAAAATGAAAATGAAAATGTAAATGCTGAAAAAGTTTTACGTGCATTCATTGACAAATGTTGTTTTTGAGGGCGTTTTTTTTGTTTATTATTCGTCAATGTATGATTAATATTCTAAATTAAGGCTGGTAAGTATTGTTTTTGAAAGTTTTGATAATTTCAAAAAAGTTGTTAAATATCTACCTATTCTATTATCCAGATATAGTATCCATCCTAAGGTAATGGCTATTACGTTAGGAAGTGCTTAGCTAAAGCGAAGTTAACTCAGAAAGCACTAGACTGGTATTATCTTTCAGTGCTGTTATTCCCGGCTCTAATATTCTGCCTGCATTTTCTTTCTCGAAATATATTACAGTATAAATAGTGCGACTGTATACCTGTAGTCTTTTAACTTCGATTACTCAATAGACTAAAGAATAGTGTCGGAATTTTCGGCAGTTTTTCACAGACATTGCCACTGCGTATGTTTCGATTTGCCCACTATGGAAGTATAAAAGAACAGAATCTATCCATGCAGATGGAATGACTTCCCCAACATCAATCTTGTGCGATTACGTTATATTATGGACTGGGGGCCATCAATCAAGCGCATCTGGTGTGTGGCGACGGCGGAGCGTTAACAAGTTGTAGTGTAACATTTATAGATAGCTCCAATATTCTCACAGGTACTTGCTATTCGTCAACTGTATTTGCAATATTCGTACAGGAGCCATGTTAGCGGAACGGTAACATGACGGTACAATCGGACAGTTCGTACCTCGCCATCAATTTATTTAGTTGCATTTGTGAAAGAAAACTTGGTAAGGAATCCGGTGAGTCCGAGTTTTTGAGTTTTAGCCTATATAAGGACATAGGCCTTTTTTAATGCATGCCACTGAAATAGGTCTTTGAGTTTTAGCCTATATAAGGACATAGGCCTTTTTTAATGCACGCCACTGAAATAGGTCTTCAGCTCTCCTCATCCATTTTCTTCCAGCCGCTTTTCGCAGGTCGTCCTTCCACCTGGCCACAAGTGTTTGGTTTACATAAAGGGGGTCTCCACTCGAGTACCCGTCTACCCCAACGGGTATCGTTTCTTGGGGAAATGTGACCATCCTATTGCCACTTTAGCTTGCTTATCCTTAGATCTATGGCGGTTAGCAGCTAGCGAGCACTTAGTTAGATCAAAGCATGCATTTACAGTCTAGACTCTTTTTACCTTTTTCTTTTTTTTTCTTTTTTTTTAGAAAGGATATGTGCTGTTGGTCTATAACTGACCTCTACAGCGTAACCGGACGGTGGGGCGGGCGCAAAAGCGCTCCGCCGCAATGCGTGACGCAGAAGGCGCACGCCAATCTAGTACGGCGAAGCAAGGGAAGGGTAATGAGATTAACTATCTATGTATATATTTATGTGGTTGTTCCACCATAGTGTTGCCCCTATTGGTCCGATTTTGACAAGCGAGTTATCAATCGATTCGTCTTCATCGCACAGGCTATTTTTTACCCCATCAGGGTTTCAGTTTTTGAACTTATGTCTTGTTCTATATCCTTTTGTCGAATGAGAAGGACTGCTAACGTACCGGGTGACATTTCCCTGCGGGTGAGTATGCTTGCTTGCCCGGTTTGGAATCATTTAGCTCATGCGAAGTCAGTGAAGACTTAAAAAACGTGGTGCATTATTACTGGCGGGCTCAAGCCAACCACGGTATCGATGCTATATCCGCTGGCAGGCATCGTGCCGCCAGTTGTTCGTGGAACTATTGCAAGCTCCGTAGAAAAACAAAAACAGGAAGCTGACCCATCTAATTCTATATGGTTGTAGTCCTGCGCCGCAACGACTAAAAAGAAATAATAGTTTTCTCTCCAGCGTAACCTGCTTTACCGATAATTAACCAAAAGCAAGAGTCGACCTGTGGTGCGCGACGTACTCTCTGCGTACCATCGTTCCACCTGAAGAAAATCTTACACCTGGCCATAAGCTACCTTGGCCGAAGTGGAAGTCTTTAAATAGGTTACGCACTTAGGTTGGCAGATGCAGACAGAGCTTGTGCAAGTAGGGTTACGCTGAAGAGCATGCAAACCTGTGCGGTTGCGGAGACCATATTGGATTGGATTGACCATGGCTCACCTAATTAAATACCCCTCGTGTTCCGATACCTGTCCCCATGAAGACCTGTACAAGGCTGGTGATTTCTTAATATGGGCGGAATTTTGGTCAAGTCAAATTTAAACATTTTTGCCATCTACTCGCAAAGTAAGTAACGGACTGGCACCTTCATCATATTTCCTATAAAACTATAAACATTTATAAAAAATCTTTTATGCACTAGCCATGTCATGGTAAAACTTAGAGCTGGGTATAATTAAATGCGTATACAACATTTCGTGTCTGTGCTATTAACCGTTGAGGAGTTCCCTAATCAGCCCACCCCTGAGTGCAGCAACCATGTCATGGTAAAACTTAAAACCGCCTATCATAATAAAATGCGTACACAAAATTTCGTGCCTGTGTTGTTGACCGTTGAAGAGTTCCTTTATCTGGAGCTAATCCTGGATGTCGATTCAGGTCATGCTTACCATAAAAATGCATTGTCTTAGGAACGGAACCAACTTGTAAAAATTCAACTCCGTAGTATAAGAGGAAGTGGTTCTAATTCAGCCTGTAAGATTGAACAAACTAAACATACATTCATGCATACATACATACAATACATTGCCAGATAAAAAGGCCTTTTTCCTTTAAAAGATGAAAAAGTCACTTCCTAATTCTGCCTAAATACCCTTTTATTTTTCAGATTTTTGCTTGCTAGGAAATTCGCGATCCGCGATACCTAAATTGTTTTTTTAGAATATGTAAAATGAACACAGGGAGCGTAACCACATGGGACGTAATTGAAACAAGACAGAGAATATTAATAAATCTCAAAATGTTGTTTCATTGTTACATATTCTGCATTATGTATGTAAATACTTTACCGTTATTCTTGGTGATGTGTTAGATATTGGGAAAGGTACATATCTTAGTATATAAATTTAAATTCTATACGCTTAGAATTCATAACTTCAAAATAATTATTTTAAAATACCGAATCGTTCAAAATATATATTTTAATTTGTTAGAAGTATAGAATACCGAAACTTAAAAATATATAAAGTCCACAACACATAACAGTTAAAATTAATAATGGATAAAAGCATAATAGTTAAATAGTCTAAGTTCATAATATATAATGGTTACTAGGCATACATTATTTAAAATAATCATTTTTTTTAATATAAATTAATTTGAAGTAATTTTCAATTACCTATGTAAAACAAAAATTGTCGCGGCTTAACCTACTGTTACAGTATAGTACCTAGATATTTCGAACATTATAAATATCATAATTTATGAATAAATATTTATTTTTTTCAATCAGAACCAAAAAAAAAGAAAGTTTATTGATTTTAGGTATTTCGACCATTATAAATAACAAACTTTATACATTTTCAATTTATTTATTTAAACGATTCGGTATTTTAAAATTATGTAATTTGAACTTATGGTTTCTAAACGTATATATTATATATTTATATAACTCGTGAATAAATCGTGATCTTTCTCAATGGATCTATATATATATATATATATATATATTTATCCATCTAAACAAAAAGGAAGACTACAGCGCATCAAAACAGAATAATATTTTCAGGAACGAGAGTCATTGAAAGCTTTTCTGAAAAACCTCAATGTATTCCGAATAATTTATACTGTTGTGCACATATATTTCGACTATCCACACCAATATATAAAAGTGAAACGCGTGTTTGTTTGTTTGTTTGGGGAAATTTTAATGAAATTTGGAATGGAGATAGCTTTAAATACCCTGGAATAAAACATTGGATACTTGTTATCCCGGAAAATGGTAAGTTTCCACGGGAAAACTGGAAAATGTTGATACGAGTAACTCACCGTAAGAAACGGTTGCCATGGAAACGAAATAATAACAAGTCTGTCAAAAAACATCAAGAGCGTTGGTGCTATACTTTTGCATAGGCTTTTAATATCCTAGAAGAACATATAATGTTTTTTACGCTAAACTGTAGTCCGACGAAGTCGCGGGCGAATTCTAGTAGTTTCATTAAAGTAGTAAGTATAAAGTTACTGGGTCATTCCCTACTTGTTTTTCATTCCCTTTGCCAATACAACTTCTGATGGGGCAATGGCAGCGATTCGGTCACTTTACTCTTTAAAACTAAACTAGACTAAATTTCTTCAAATGTAATTTATACCTTGTCGACTTTGTAACAATGTCTTTTTGCCCCTGACATCTATTTTAAACTTACGTCAATTTAAGCTGAACCGCTTTAAATTACGTAATTAAAACAGGTTTTTAACACGCGTTGGATAAATTCGGACACGTTCTGAGACAACGTTTCAACAAATCGGGACTCTCGCAGCGTGGAAACAAAGTTAATTTTACGCTGACAGGCTTTAGTGATAATTTATCGAGTGACGGTTAGATGCCAGGAGAAAATATACCATGTTACGAAGCCTACAAGGTTTAAATTACATATGAAGAAATTAAGTTTAGTTTAGGGGATGGCCGAATCGCTACCAATTTCTAGTGTCTGCTTGGATAGCTACTATCCGAAAGCAGTATTTAGCTAAGCTCATTTCGCTCATTACGCCCATTTCACCCATTTCGCCCATTTCGCCCGTCGCATTCTAGCCCTTATGTCTGAATCATCTGGGATCACGTCGTGATCAGAAGAGGTAGGAACAACAACAAAAAAATGCTTGAGATATCGGAGTGATGGAAGTTGTAGCATAGTTGATTCATCATCTAAGTTGTAAAGACGGATCTCACGTTCCATCAACACTCCCAGAACGCGTGTAGAACCGTAGAAAGATAAATATTTAATGTTCCCTTGTACCCTCGAGGGAAATTAAAAATTCGCCCTCTGTCGCCACTGTTCGGTACATTTTCTCTTATTTTAATATGTTTAATCGTCGTTATGGCACTGGCAACCCTGTGCCGTGTTTTGGGTCAGCCGCAAAATTATAGGAACTCTTTAGTCATTTCGCTTCGTGTAATTGTATTTCAAGGTCTGGTTTTACTATGAATGCATGGTAACTTTTAATTTAACGGCGTGACAATATGACCTTACAGGATTATTCGTGAACACAAAAAAAGAGGTTAAATCCACTATGGATGGATTTATCTATTATTGCGTTGGTCACTCTCAGGCCATACGATTCTGACAACACTCATTTGTCAAAATTAATTAGAATACATGTTGTAAAGGAAAACATTACACACCCGGCCAGGCTGCAATCGGAGAATGACCCTTCGCTATGTAGAAAAGATTTAACTTAAGATTGTAGGTTATTTTGGAGTGTAAGTTAAAGTAAAATAATGCTTAATTCTCTGCCCACATTGTATTATAGTGTTACGGGTCAAGAACCACGAAACTTACCGGTCATTAAGGAATTTCTAGATTCCTCTTGCGTGTTCGTTGTAAGTAAATGTTAGAGAGGTTGTCTTGTGTTGAAGCAAATTGTAGTTTGCATATTATTTCATTGTACTTTTGCGTGGCTGATCATAATCAGCCATAAGAATATATTTTAAACAGAAGTAACATAATTACCTATTAGATACCGGGGTGGGGTTCGTGGTTCGGAAGGGCGAATTACGTTATTTCAATGAGTTCTAAAATTTTGAAACTTTTCTTGCATGAATTTACTTTTAAAAATTACGCAAAAATACTGTACATCAAATCCTGTAGTAGCACAGAATAAATCGTAGTACTTTCCTAGTAATCAGCTAGGAAAAATCATCTTGGCCTTGAATTGATAGCGCCGCAGTCCTTAAAGCACTTCAAAGGTATGAACATTCCTCGGGGCTAACTATCCAGTGTCACCATCTTCTGGAGGAGGTCAGTAAAGAAAATTACCTTACTCTCCAATGGATAAAAGGACATAGCGGATCCAGAGGCAACGATGCAGCTGATGAACTGGCAAGGAGAGGTTCGGGCATGCGCCCTGTAGGGCCAGAGCCAATGATCCCATTGTATTTCAGTCAAATTCCAGCCTCGAAAGGACATATAAACTACATCAGGAACTATGGGCAAGTATAAAGGATTATAGACAGTCTAGGGAGGCGTTCCCGGAGTTAAATCCGAGATACTCCCGAAAACTTCTGAATCTTAAACGAGACAGTCTCCGACAAGTGGTGGGAATTGTAACTGGTCATTGTCCTCTTAACAAACACTTTCACAGATTAGGTGTCACAGACAGTCCCTTGTGCAGAGGATGCATAGGGGCTGAAGAAACGGCCACGCATGTACCTCGAGTGCGAAAGCGTGGCGCCACAAAGGGAACAGTTCCTGGGAACAACTTCCTCCCTGAGAGAGGCCTGCGCCGGAATTCGTGAGCTGCTGGCCTTCCTTCATCGGGTGGCTGAACTAGCTGTCGCCGCCCGTTTCACGCAAAAGGGGCCGATGATCGGCCTAGTTGCGGATAAGAAGCCCGACCACCAAGTACCAAGTGGCCTTGAATTGACATTGCGCAATCAAAAGCTACCGCGCAAGTCCTACCTATAGTCAGCCATTTGTCAGTAGACGACAGTAGACGTCATAGTGAAAATAATGTCGGATTTTTCTACAACTTTTGTCTAAAAAGTGAATCCTAACATAAATTTTGAAGTTTCAAGAGAATAAATTGTAAATTTGTAGTGTGCGTGTATTGTGGTTCAGCTATACTAACACTTGTCCGTCCAACAACTGCAACAATAACAAACCCTGGCCCCCTTGTACTTTCTCGTAGGTACAGCTGGACCGTCTTCGGTCAGAGACCCTTGGGGGCTCTCTATCAACAGGTATTTCCATCAGAGTCCTAGCGAAAGGAGCAGATGGAACAATGTGTACAGCCTACTTTTTGGTGCAACGTGTTAGAAAAAAACATTTATGGTTGTCGCTAATTTCTAGGATTAACTTTTGTATGGAAATTTTTAATACGATGTATTTAACCATTGCACACGTAAACGAATTCACATGCTTGATTGAAACAAATCTGTTGCGTATATATAAGGCTATTCAGTTACTCCTTGTATATTCTTATGGTTATGTTGTAACATATTCTTATGCACAATTAAGTATCATAATTAGTCAGATTCCTGCTAGACAGTTACTTTCATTCTAAAATTGCTTTTGTACCTGTTTTTAGGCTTTTCACACGCAGCTGCTGCTAAGCATTTCGCGTATATCGTCGCTTCAACTAATTTTACTGGTTCTTGCGATATTTCCTCCAGACCACTTTCTTTCACCCCTATCATTCGTCCTGTTGCTGATATGAACAGTCCATTGCCATTTGCCATTCCAGCTTGCAAACTACCAAGCTATTTTCGATGACCTTGGTTCGCTGCTGGACAGATACGTTCCTGCTACGATCTCACAACTATGAAGCTAAATCTTGCTTGCTTTTGAAGCTTGATTATCAGGACATCTACGAGTATGTACAAAAACCCTGAAAACGGTAGCAATAAAACCAAAAAATCTCCAATTACGCATCCTCAAAGTTAATTTAAAGATTCCGTACCGGAATTTAATATCAAGATGCCGCCCTATAATCCTTCGAGTCCTTTAAATTTGCGCGAGCGACAGGCGGATTTATTATTAACGTTTTAGGAAAAGGTTTTGTTTTTGTTGCGGATATATTTTGGAAGAGACAGGACAAAAATTGGCGAGATTGCCACTGCTCAGCGGGATATATTTATTTTTACATTTGCTTGATTTTCACGTCTCTGTTATGTGGTAATTAGACAAAAGTTGCCGATAAGAAAGAAAGTAGAGCACGGCTACTTTAATCACTTTTGAATTACAAGCTATCTCAAAGACTGAAGTTTTTCAAAACCTTCAATGTAATGTCCCGTGAAATGATTTGCTAAGCTCTTTATATGGAAACCAGTAAGTTAAGAGTGTTCCAACTGGAACTATAAATTATATCCGTCTGGCTAGATTAATGACCTTTCATATTACTAACAGCTACTAAACACACGCCGTACTTAATAACATAACTCTGATTAGAACTACACTAGATCTAAAAGAGTTTTCTTAATGGTTTTATTGGCATAAGCAATAATATTCACTATTTTAATGAACTGTTGAGACTTTTTAGATAGCTTAAAATTGTATAAAGTTCGATTTAATATGTAAAAGACTAGAACAGTAATTCTTTCATAATGTTCATATCGGAACCAATGGTTCGATGGTCGATTGCCATTTGTAGATATTTTGAGGACAACTATGGATGATAATAACAACTAACTATGAATGTTTTTACAGAACAATATGATGTATATTTCATACCTGATATAACAGTACTTGGTATGATGTGGTTAATGAAATATAAAATAAGTTAAAAAAAATAAAGTTCAACGGTTAAATTTTAGTATAAAAACTTAGTATAAAAAATGGTTCAGATAATGAACTAAAGCTAAAAAATAAAAAAATAAACGTGGGGCGAGTCGAATTTCTATTACTCGGGTTACGCTATGCCACATGAATTTATTTTCCAAATTTTAGTACATTATCTGCACTATTCTTAAATTTCTTTACAATAAACCCGTTTAACTTAAAACTTTATTTTTCTTATATTATTTTCAAGTTTTTCGTTTTTTATTTAGTTATTTTTAAAGTCTACTGTGTTCTAATTGTCAAGCACCTTCATTTTATATCCATATTGAGGGGGTTGTGAAAAGTATGTAATGGGCCATTATGCTGGCGGCAATATTGAATTTGTTTATTTTTCATAGTGTAATGTATCTACTAGTCAAGCCCTAACACTTGACATCCATATCGAAGGGGTTGTGAAAAAATATGTAATGGGACATTTTTTTGGCGGCCATATTGGACTTGTTCATTTTTTATAGTGTACTACTAGTCAAGCCCTAACACTTGATACTCATGTTGAGAGGGTTGTGAAAAAAATATGTAATCTGCCATTTTGTTGAGGCGGCCAACTTGGATTTACAATGATACTGAATATATATATAATTGTACTCGTATTGTCATCAGGACTAAAGTTCGAAATAACAACCTAACAAGAACCAAAGTTTGGATTATCGAAATAGATAGAATTAAAAAGGTGTTTACCAAATATCATATCAATCTGTCAACATGAAAGGGGTAAAAATTCAATTACGTCAAGCTAAATAAAACCGTTTAAAATAAAAATATAGATATTTAGAACGTAATAAGTGCCTACTCAGTAGTCATGTAGGTGGCCCATGTTCAGGTATCGAGTAATAAACTGATAAAGTTAAACGTGGCAATTGGCAAAATAGTAGCAGGTGACTGATCACAACTTAAGAGAAGTAGACAGTCGTAAGACTTAACATTTTGATGTAGATACCAATAAAAATGTAAGTGAAGACTTTCCAAGAATCGTAAGGGGTTGAGCATCTAAGCCAGAAGCCCGTTGAATTCTATATTCTTCTGCTACGCTACCTTCTGTATCACCTTGTTCTTGTTTCTTGGCCGCTGAGAGTTGTTCCTTCAGCTGGTATACACCCTTGGGGGACTGTCTCGCGACAACTCGTCGATGATTTAATAAAGTTGTCTTAATTGGTATTTGAATAAGCGCTCACTTTTAAGCTGTCTATTTGTAACAGCCATGAATAGTTGGAAAAAAAATCAAGTCCAATTCCAGACATAATAAATATTCATCTAACTTGCGAAATACAATTCCGACAAGACAAATACCTCGCCTGCCACTAATTAAGTGTCGTTCTTGACGTGTACTAATTTTTCCATCTCAGTGTTTCTGTTCCAACTAATATCTACTCGTTTCTGCTCAACGGTTTCTGAGGAATAATGAGATGGAGCGAGTATCGATTTCACTCTGTCGCTTCTTCAAATGTTATGCTAAGTTTGAGAATCTAGTTCGTTTCATTAGTTTAAAACTTTGATACTTAACAACTTTTCATAACATTTTCTAGGAAGTGTGGAAATCTTGTATTGTGTCATAAAGGTTTTTCCTAGAAAGCCAATTCATAATAGTCATTCGTAATGACAGATAACGAGCCCTAAGTGCTACATGCACTATCAATCGAGCGTTTTTACCCGATTGAATGGAGGGTATTGCGTCTATAAGCCTATGTGTGTTTGTTTCTTTGTAACACCATTAAGACCATTTGTCATTATAGACCTTACGCGTGGACAGATTTTGATGATTCTTACGTCAATCGATAGATATGTCTTAATCTTGCGAGATCAAAATTCAATATGGCTACAACCAGACACCATATCGAGACAAAGAAAAAATTAAAGCCGTCGATATATGTTAAGTGGCGTATCATTGAATAGGTATTTGAAAATCATCATTAGGTTTCTCTTGTCATTTTTCATTTTGAATGACCATTTAGGATCTATAACGATTTACAGCTCGCAGTCGGTTTTGCATTGTGCGTAAATTTTCTTGTTCCACTTCTCGACGGCGACGCGGACCGGGAATCTAAGTACGAAAATAATATGTCGTTGATATTCCACTGGTCTGCGCTGATGGCGGATTTTCAAACATATGATAGCCTCCCATGACGGTTCATCTCAAGTGTCTTAAGGTCTTACTACGAGTGCTTTTGCACATTTGAGAAAAAGCACTTCTTCTTCACTTTTTTTGTCTTTCTTTTAGCGTATGGCTATTATATTATTTTATAGATAAATATATATTTGGCCAAATTGGCAATGTACCAGTGTTACTCTCTGTGTTTCTGATGTCCATAGTAACCGCTTTTCATCATGGTGTCCGTTCCCTTATTTATACAAGTGCCCCATTATAGCTAAGAACCATCTCAATCACGTCAGACTCAAACAGAAAAACAGACACGCCACGAGACAGCCACATATCTACAAACAGCAAGGATACATACCTAGAATGATACACACTCTTGCGTTGAAGACCAATCGATTGATACCTCGCCTGTCGATATCGGATTAATAGGGGCGACGCTATGGTGGAAAATCCACACACATAGGCTGTTAAACTCATTACCCTTCCCATGCTTTAACGTAGTTGGGTAAAAATAACGTTTACTTACCCCCGCACTAGGATTCCCTGTATCGCGGGTGGCGTCGACACACATCCAATATACCACAGATATCCAAGATCCTAAAACAAACAAATGTGATGAGCATTTCAATGGCCAGGATTCAAACCTGGGTCACTATATGCTGAAGGAAGGTGCACGCACAGCCAATCCGCCAGTGTCATTATTTACTACTTGCCTACATCGTTTTCACTTTACATGATTAATTCATCTTGTTATTAATGCCGTATTGGAACAGGTTACATTGTCATACATTGGTTAATGTGTGATGTCCATTTCACTTTCAAGTTGGTGTCATTGTTTTAGATTTTACTTTAACAACTTATTCAGTTTACCCATTAGTGTAGAAGCACAGACAAGTATTTTAAACACTATTATGGATCGACCCGTGCAAGCGCCATCATTTTCAATTTCCTCTACTCCTCCCTATTCCGTCGACACTCCATTGGATGTACGAAGCTCAATTTCCAGTTCAGCTATTCCGCCCTGTTGCTTTTACAAACGTTGTACGTACAAGGTTGTTATTAAATTACCTGACAGCTTGCCAGGTTTGCCCTGTCGTTGTTGTCAACCCGGCTTTTGTGTTTTGCTTTTCTTACGGCTCTATCTTGTTACGTCGCCGTAACTAAAATAAAAGTCATAAATAAACTCTCTCTCTCTCTCTCTCTCTTCCTGGTTTTGTGTCCCACGTACTGGAGCATTCTCCACGTTGCTCTCTCCAATCGCCAATAAATATAATATACGCCAATATATAATATTATAACTGCCTAAGTTTTCTTATTGCATACATACACTGGACTTTAAAACTTAGTACCACACTTTTAAAATTAATAGTTTTTAGTAAATTGCTTAGCTCTTTTTCATCGGATTGAGATACCAAGTACACTAGTTTTTATGTCAAAACCTAAGCTATCCAACACTGAAAACCGCATCGCAATCGGACCAGTAGTTATATTCAAAACTTAGTACCACACTTTTAAAATTAATAGATTTAGATATTTTATTAAATTGCTTAGCTGTTACTCATCGGATTGAGATACCAAGTACACCAGTTTTTTAGTCAAAACCTAAGCTATCCAACAGTGAAAATTGCATCGCCATCGGTCCAGTAGTTTTAACGTGATTCACGAACAGACAGACATTAAAAGTGTGGAAGTTGTGAAGGCCAGTTACGTTAAAATGAAACGCAAGGACTAGGTTTTCGGGTGTTTTTTTTTTGTGCTAGCACTTTTGTTTCAAAATAATGATTTGACATCGTACTGTGGTTTTAGACGCACCATCTTGTGTTTTCATTATAATATCATCGATTTTCACTGAACCGTTAAAATTAATACAGCGTTCAAGTTTATCAGACATTCGCTTCGCTTGACTAAACTCGAATGGATATGAGTAGCTTCTTTGAGCGCTTGCAGAATGTATCAACAATCGTAGGTCAGGAGTCACGGTAAGGTTTGATTATTCACCGATGAATTTTACAGCTTACCTGACATTTTGATCAATGCACTGTCTAATAGAAGGGCACGAATGTTCTGCACATGAGAATTTAGTGACCAGTATTTACGACGCAAAGAGCCCTCTCTCGTTATAAGTTTGTATCTATGTGTCTGTCTGTGGCGTCGTAGGTCCCAAACAAATGGACCAATTTTGATGCGTTTTTTTCTGTTTGATAGCTCTTACAATCGAGATTGTTCTTAGTTATAATGTATGAAATTTTTAAGTTATGCTAGTTATAAAAGCAATTGTGACTCTTTTCTCCTTAAGTCGTGTCCCTCATGTCTGAGGGTTGTGAAAACCATCTGTGACCACGCGTAGTGCATCGTAGACAGAGCTATCGAGAGTGATACGGCTCCCAACGCATCGGGCTGCGGCCTCGTGATCTCAGCACGACAATCAGAGACAAACAAGACGAAAGACAATAAGCACTTACGTGCTCGCGCACAGCTGACCACAACTGTTTTTCAATCCGACTTAATATCGACTCGTTCGTGCAGTCCAAAGTAATAGCTCAAGATTTGTTCGGAAATTGGTAATTCTTCGAAAATACGAAGATGCCGAAGCGCAAAGTGAAGTTCGTAGTAATGTAATAAAATCTGACAGCAACTCCTAACCTGTTTTGTAAATCAAGCTTGTGAGTGTGTTATTCTAAAGATATTGATTCTGTTTCTATCGCTCTTTAATTAAAGCCTACGTTTGATGTTTAGGTTAGCGATTGCGTTAATGAGTTGTTGTAGCTGGTAATTAACTTGCCTGGTAACAGTAATTATTGTGATAAAAGTAAAATATAGTTAGGGTTCTTACAACAAGACTCAATTAAAGTCTAAAGAGGCTGTCTCTAGGTGGAATGATTCATTTAATAGTCAGATGCAGTATAGAATAAGAACAAGAATTAAACACATCAGAATTGCAACAATGTAATAGCGTGTTTTTTTTACTCTCTGTAACGTCTCACTTCACCTCACGTTGTTTTTATTCCGTTTAGTCGAGTTTTCACTTAGTATCAACAGAATAAGTCCACTTTCACAATAAAATGTCTATGTGTTGTCAAGATTTTAAGTATTTTTTGTCTTTGAATTAGTATGACCATTCTACACGTTATGTAATCTACAATCTACCGCCGCTGCTAGGTAGGTAGGCTTTCTTAATCATTCTATTTCTTTCTAAAACTAATCTGCCAGGTGACATCTCTTTTTAATCATTTGACCTCGATCTCTCGTGTAGCACGCTTGCCTAGTAGATACCTATTCATTCTTGACTTGAACACTCCTGGGTTATATTTAACCGGAAACGATGACGAGAGCAGGGCATTCTACTCCTTTGCACTTCTTATAATAAGTGAAGAAGCGTAACGCTTCGTTCTTGTGCGAGGTATGTCAACCATAAAAGGGTGTCTCTTTGCTGATCGTCTAGTCGTACGGTGATAGGGGAATCTGGTTGTGCAGTTCTTGTGCACACTCTCCATAGTGCAATCTGTAGAATACCGACAGGCTTGCGATCTCACGTCGATGCGCCAGACTTTAAAGCTTACTCTTTACCAGAGTCTCATCCCTAATGAGCCTCATAGCACGTCTCTCTATTGAATGCGAAGCCTTGAGCTGATAGATCGGATCTGTGCTTGATACATCAAGTTCACATTATAAACTATTTGTGCCCGCTGCTTTGCCCGCGTGGGTATTTTTCTGAGATATAAGGTTCCTGTTATTCCAGAAATAAAAGTAAAAATATCATCAAACTTCGTCCAGGCGTTTTTTTATCGATTGCTTAATTTCTACTCATTTTGATTGAGATACCAAGTACACCAGTTTTGAAGTCAAACCATAATCAATCCAACAGTGAAAACTGCATCGCAAACGGTCCATTAGTTTTAACGTGATGCGCGAACAAGTTGACAAATACACGGACAGAAACGATTCATAAAAAAATAAAGAAACGATTTATAAAAAAAAAAAATTAAGTCCCCTAGACCATTTTTAAAAGCTTTTATTTTACTTGTAATGTTTGTATGTATGTCCGTACGTATGGCTGTATGTATGTATGTTTAGGTCAAATCTTGCAAACTGAATAAGAACCACATCCTCTTATCCTACGGAGTTGATTTTTTGCATGTTGGTTCAGTTGCGATGACAATGCCTGTTTATGGTAAGCATAACCTGAATTTACATCTAGGAACAGCTCTAAATCACAGTGAACAGCAGTCACGAAATTTTGTGTAAGCATTATATTATGATAGCCGGTTTGAAGTTTTACTATGACATGGCTCCTGACTAGGTAACTCCTCAACAGCATAGACACGAAATGTTGTATACGCATTTAATTGTGATAGCTCGTTCTAAGTTTCATCATGACATGGCTACTACATAAAAGCTTTTCCTTTAAATCTTCTTTTTTAATTAACTTATTTTTATTTTACACACTCTTTGTTACTTACTGCTTTATTACAAGTACATATAAACAAACTGACACATCATACATCATGTGTACGTATGTATGTATGTATGTATGTATGTATGTATGTATAGGGTATCATTAGAATCGTTACATCATCTCGGAAAAAATAGAATAATAAAAGTCATATAGTAAAATAGGTCATATTTTTATTGTTTTTTTGGCAGTGCAGCCCTGTTTTTTCTCTTACTTTGATGATTTTACTGCCCATTTGATTTCTTCAGGCAAATTGTTATTTACTTACTGTTTTATTCCTACTGTTGAAGCTACAGTTGCCCAGAAGATCTTTCAGGAAGGAGATTTCTCCACATGCTTGCTTAAACACTACCGATCTTCCGTGATAAAAGTCCCGCTTTCCCAAAATTACGTTTATCTTGTCCATATATCATCGACCCACCCTTTCATAATTTATTCAATCACACACACCTATCCAAGATTCCATATTGTCCCGGTAGGCAAACTTTATCAAAGAGCACCGATCTCGTCCAGATTTATGAACTTCATAATTTAATTCCTATCATATCGGCGTATTTAATGGAGAATATGGCGTCGAGACCCTTCCCTCATAACAATAGAATTAAAATTAATGTTCCTTGAACTATTGGGCGACGGCGCTGCTTCAATCTTGTAAGGGTTTTAAGGACACACCAAAGATGGGCCTCGCAAAATTTGTCACACAAGCTAGCTCCTTGTTTTGTTATTAAAACCTGTACTTCCCGTTGACCTAGAATCATGAAACTTGGCAAGAAGCAATTTATTATACCACAATTAAAGAGATAAATTAAAAAAAAAACATCATTCATTATCATCTAAAAATTTTTTTCAAAAAAAAAACAAAACAAAAAAAAAATGAACTTCGGTGCGCGAGTTCGCATCACACTTGGCCAGTTTACTTTCAATATCTAAACACTTTGATCAAACAAATCCATATACATTTTTAGGGTTCCGCAGTTCCAACAAGGAACCGTTATAAGATCATCCAGTCCATCCGTCTGTAATTATTCAGTTGTTGGTGCTGTGAGAATCAGCAAACTGAATACCTGAAATGGGCAGGAGAACTCTCCTGTGTATTATAAAAGTGGGTTTGGACCAAATGAGCAAATGTTAATTATATCCCCGCTCCATCAAATTCTTTTGGTAGAAACAGAAACAGAGCATTCTTTCGCTGTTCTATCTTGTTTGTGGAGATTGTATGGAGTGTTCTAAGAATGCTCTAAGAATGCACGCTCGTTTGATGTAACTGGCGCACGAGCGTACGAACAGTTGCCTAGAGACTTCTGTCGTTTGCGGACGTGCTCGCTCCTCGGAGCGTTCTGCGAAGTTCGAACCCAAATTTTATGGTGGATTATTTAATAATTTTAGTTAACTTTTAGCTAACTCTAAACCCACCTTCAGATTATCACCAACTACTGCCAGACTCATGCCAAGCTCCATTCCGTCCTCCCCTCATTATTGCAAAACCCCCCCTTAAGATAGTACCTACCAGCGAGCATCCGCTCGTTGTGGCGTTCAATGGAGGGTGCCGATGTTCAGCCGTAAATGCCGTAGTTATACAAATATTGAAATTAAATAGGCTAGGGATAACCTAGGAAAGCGAATGTCGCTTAGTTTTCACCGGACCT
Source organism: Alsophila aescularia (assembly GCA_946251855.1). Classification (NCBI taxonomy): domain Eukaryota; kingdom Metazoa; phylum Arthropoda; class Insecta; order Lepidoptera; family Geometridae; genus Alsophila; species Alsophila aescularia. The sequence continues at coordinate 8,723,672 of OX276376.1, read as the reverse complement.
TGCCTTAAGGGGTCGGCGGAGGATGAATTTTCCTTACAGACGTACCTAATACCAAAATCATTTGTAATTGGAGCATATTTCCAGAGTGTTATAATATTATTCGAATTCAAATAGTGTTTATCTAGGTTCCCAACTGTATTTTGTTTTGTTTAGGTAAGTATTTTGACAACAAAATATAGTTGGGAACCTAGATAAACACCGAATTAGAATAATACTATAACACTGTGGAAATATGCTCCAATTACAAATGATTTTGTATTCCGTTTGTATGGAAAAATCATCCCCCGCCGGACTCTTAACATTATATTTGTTGATGATATGTAAGTATATGTAAACGTAAAACACTGTAGTTAACCCTGGGAGTTCTACATCAAAGATAACTTCTGAACATCGATTTTCTGATGTTAAAGTGGTAACTTCTAATGAGTTTTAATTACTTTTGCGTGGGCGAATGTTACTTTGGTAACTTTGTTGAACAAATTGCTCGTACGGTGCTTGTTCGGAAACGAGCTACGCGACTTTATTTAGTTTTTAAACCTACCTACTAGATTTAAAGATTTGCTGACTTTCAATTCTTGTTTTTGAAGCACAAACTTTGACATTGAAGTCGGAGATACAACTCTTCAATTCTGTTGCTGCAGGGGCACTTGTCTACGTAAACCGTGGGACATGAGGATCTATTGATTTTGATTTAGTAGGTATATGTGTAAAGTACAGACTTTGTCATTGAACTCTGGGTTCCAACTCCTCAGTCCTGATGCTAGTGTAAATTAAAACCGTATAACTCAAAAAACTAAAAAAATTGAAAATGAAAAAAATGAAATGTTAAATTAATTTATTGCCACTATTAAACATAAAAAGTACATAATAATCAATTATATGATAGTACAGTAGAAGAAAAAAAACGTCCAGCTACATACATCAACGACAAGAGGGCAAATAGGGCAAATATAATCTTAATCTTGTGCTGCGTTCACATTTTCATGCGTCCGCGGCGCTGTTTTTAAATATACCCCTTTTCGGACTGAGGTATTTGCCGAAATATGAGCAATGCACACATTAAACTACACACTAACTATTACATTATAACTATTTACATTACAGCTAGATACATTACAACTAGTTACATTACAACTAGTTACATTATAACTAGTTATATTACAACTATAGTTGCATTACATCTAGTCACATTACAACTAGTTACATTACAACTAGTCACATTACAACTAGTTACATTACAACTAGTTGTTACTGTCTAAATTTCGTTTCGAGAAAAGTTATAACAAGTGACTGAAACTTGCGGCACGAACTCTACGCGTTAACACTAAACAAATATAGCGAACATCAATACGTTTTAATGAATTGAACTGAACTCGGATTGACAGATACAATTCATTTTGTCTACAAAATAAAAGTATTACTTCCCTTGTAAGTACGCAGATCCCGTATCTTATTACCATTTGTGCCAAAACCTCGGCCAAATTAATAATTCTGTTTTATTTTTAGCCCACCCGCTGTCGCAGCAGAAGGCCGATCCGCTGTCTTATTGATTAATTGCTGTGTAGGCTAATAAATTACTGTATGGTCCCTATCTCGTGTTGGCGGATTACTTTTATCCCATATACGCGTATCTGCGCCCTGCATGTGATAATCTTTATTGATACTCTTTGTTTAGCTGAGTTTATTTTTAGTATGCCTCTCAAGATCGGGGTCACGTTCAAAGGTGACGCTGGATTTGTAAAATGCTGATATTTATAACAGTGTAAATAAACAATGCTTGCTTATTGAGTTATGCCACAATACCACGAAAAAATATACATCTATCAACGTACTCGTCAGAGCTATGCTTGGAGTTTCTCTGAAGGACAAGATTCGTATTCGCTGTGGTCTAGGCTAGAGATGCACATCGTTCCGCCATTCGGTTCCTAAAAGTGTTCATTGCGCAGCCATTTGCACGAAGTTCAGAGTGGCCACGACTTAACGGCCGAACTGTACGCTGGTGAGAAAACTATTCTTGCTTTAGATGTATTCATGCAAATATAGAATATATATTCACGCTAACATTGAAGACATGCATTGTAATTTTCAGGAAATAATGCAGGGCATTAACTAGCGGTATTATACGCACCACTAAATGTCGAATTAAAATTCATCGTACTAATTGGCGGATTGTCTACGAAAGGAAGGTCGTCGCGAGTCAAAATATCGTGGAAATTCTAATTGGTTTTAAAGAGCACACTGTTGAAACCTCGTGCCATCGATGGCTGAAAAACTTTTTAACCAGCTCTCAAAAGCCAAAAGGAGGATTGAAATTCGGTTATTTTTAGCCCGAAGGTGATATATTCCCCGTAATATGGGATTTTGCTATAAGTAGTCATCATGCTTGGCTTGGCGGCTTGGTGATCGCAGTAGTTGTTGATACATACTCAGGAAAATACGGCTGGCAATTTTCGGAATTCGCTATTCTGGTTCTTACACCTTCTCAAACCGATCGAAGAGGCCGATCTATTAAGCCGTGGCCAACATGGCTAAGAATAAGTGCCCAAGCCCACGTAAACAGATTACCTACTTATGACGTAACCCCACTTTTAGGGTTATATGCACAAACCGCTGAGAAATAAAGGTTCTCGAATGGCGACCACGTACAAGCAAGCGAAGAGTAGGGAGACCACACGATGGACCGACGACATTGTAGCCATCGCAGGAAGTCGGTGGATGGGGGTGGTTCAAGATCGCTCGTCATGGCGCTATATGGGGCAGGCCTATGTTCAACAGTGAACTTCTAAAGGCTGACATGATGATGCACAAAAATTAAAACTGTTTTTGTTATTAACATTTTTATTATTTCATTTCCATGGCAACCGTTCCTTACATCGAGTATTCAACATTTTCCAGTTTTCCCGTGGAAACTTACCATTTCCGGGATAAAAAGTGTCCTGTTTTATTCTAGGGTATAAAGTTATCTCCGTTCCAAATTCCATCAAAATCCGTCCAGACATAATCGTGTGAAATCTCCCCAAACAAACAAACAGACAACGTTTCACTATATTGGTGTGGATTTCATACAAAGCTATGTTTATTTAGCATCTACTTTATGTTAGTAATTTGTAATTATTTATGTTTTTTGTATAGCAATAACAATGAAACGTGTACAAATAGCGTAAATGTTTTGATGAGATGATCCGAATTGTTATATTATTATTAAATGTTCCAGCAGTTGAGCTGAATCAAAATACAATACATTTTTATTTAAAATATTATTTTTGTTATGGACTAGGCAATCGTTTGACCACAATCTCACCTGACAGAAAGCGGTGATGTGGTCGAAGATGTAAAGCAAACTAAATATTATCAAATCATGCTTGTCAACCGACTCTATTTCTTAAACTTTTACCAAGGTGACATTAACCAACACCACCAAAACCAAATTGATAGAAAGAAGCAACCTCGATCTCGTACTCACGCAGAATTGACGCAAAATATTCTCGACTTGCAGCCCGCTGCGTTGGTCAAAATCCGCATATTTCTTGCTATATACAATGCACTATACAGCTGAAAATAGGATAGTAACATTGTAAGGAGTAGGATGAAAAGGAAAAAAGTAACGATCAGCGGACATTAAGGAGCAGGGGTGGGGTCTTTTATTATAAGCTCTAAAGGAAATGAAAATTCCGAGAATCACCTTCGCTACCCTGAACGCGCCTCGTTATTCCGAACTATTATCGACCGAAACTCATTTTAGTAGCCTTTAAAGTTTATTCATTCATAAATGTTCGGAGTAATATAACCGGTTAACCGTAAAAAGCAGTTTCAGATAGCACTTTATCATAAAATTGAACCCGCCGTGAACGTATTTCACTTGAAGTTGATGACATTTCGATTTTGTCGTCTTGTTTGAAAATCTTTGGTGGTAGATTTCATCATTTTAGATTGTGGTAGATTTCATCATTTTAGAAGCCTAATATGTTTTCAAGTCGTTCTTTCATTTTGATTCCAACCTGATGGAGCTAAGGCGGTCTTTCACACGGGTTTCGGTCATGAACTATCATCATACCACCAGTGCGATTCAGCTAACAAACCGCAACGTGATCGCAGTACCTTTCGGTGTGGCCAGACTAAGAAAAAATAAAAATCTGGGGAAATGTGGGGGGATGAAGTGAGGGGTAGTGAGAAGTGGACGAATGTTGGTGGATATCGAGGAAGGGTGCGGGAAGTGGGGAAGGTAATGCAAAGTGGGGAAAGACTGAAAGATAGGTGGGGGCAGAGTGGCAGAAAGGGGAAAGGGTGGGAGAAAGTGAAATTGTCGTCCTTCCCCACCTCTTCTTCAACTTCCCCTCACCCTTGCCCCTTTCTTCCTACCCTTCCCTAATTTCCCTGCGACCTTCCTCCACCCTATTTCACTTTCCTCTCACCCTTCCCTCTTCCCCGACTTCGAACCACCTGCCCCACCTTCCTCACTTCCCGCAACCTTCCCCGACATCCCCCACCATTCGTCACCTTCGCCCTGCCCTCCCCTCACTTTCTCCCACCTTCCTTTACTTCCCCAAACCTTCCCCCACATTTCCCCAGATTTTATTTTTCCTATGTATGGCCACACCGAAAGGTAACAATCGCGCAGCGATCACGTTGCGGTTTTTTAGCTGAATCGCACTGAAGTTCAGTTGGCGCAATGACTCCATGTCGCGTCATATCCTAACATTTTGGACAAGCCGGTTTCCTTAACGTGTTTTCCTTTCCCATTTCGAGCATTCATTAACCTCACATAACGTTTAGATAACTCAGTAAAAAAAACCATTAAGTTAAAAGAAAACAATCTCCAAAATCTTTCTGTAAATGTATAATCTCCGTTTAAACAGAAGTTTTACACTGGCATGTTCACTTACACTAAAGTCCACATTAGAAACGGAATATTTACTATGTAGGTATTTATTTTGTTTTGAGTTTCGTGGTATTGTGGACAGTGGTAGGTAACATTTTCAATAAAGAAAAACGAGCACGCAAGAGATTAGTCTCTCATAGAAAAATAACACCATCCTTTTAGTTTAGTTTATACGTGATCATGGCGCTTGCAACAATCCTGGAATATCGGAAACTCAAAACAAAAGAAATACATAGTAAATATCCCGTTTCTAATGTTGATTTCCGTTTGCAACTTCCTGTAAATCTATAATCTCCGTTCGCAACATTCTGTTAACCTAAATTTTCCGTTTGCTGTGACAATGGTTCTGGCATGAGGCCTTACTAGTGAATCGGTTCTCGTTCCCACCACATCCGGAGTACAGCATCGGCATGCACTCCCGTCGCACCACGTCGAAGAAATACACCACGAGCACGCGCTCGCACGGACCCTTCATTGGGGCTTGGTAGCAGTAGTAGGGGATGTTTTTTAGACTTGAAGGGAAAGGACCGTCGACTGGACCTGTAATAATGATATAGGTTATGTAATAGTCTTATGAGTTACTTGTACCCTAACTCCCTTTCAATCATTGGTGCATGACTTAGTCAGGAAAAGGTATTTTCTATCTTTATAATTCGCTTATGAACCTGACACAATTCGGTGTAAGTAATCTGATATTATTTGATAATAATCGTGGACTGAATTTCCTGTTAGGAACTTTTCTAATCAGTCTCTTTTAACTATTTTTGACAGGGGACTGAAAGTTATTCGTAGTTACTATTAGTATAGTAACTATATAAAGGTTGTCCGGAAAATAATGGATTACCCAGCAGGTTCTTGAAGGTGGAACCAAGGCAACTCCGATTAAAAAGAAAAAAGTACTTCCGTGGTGCAACCTGGAAGTACCTGCCAGGTTATCCACTATTTATCGGACAGCCTCTATGTTGAACATTATGTAGAACTGTTTTACGGAATCTTCAATATTACGAAATTCACCAAAAATTAAGTTGCTATGAACGATCATCATCATCATCAGCCTATATTCATCTACCACTGATCGTAACTCCCCTATTGATCGCCACAGCGCCCGATCTACGCCTCTCGTCCAGTTTATCTCTTGCATATCCTCGCTTCACCTGGCAGGGAGCGTCACATTAAGTTTGTCTTAACTCGTATGACTTAAAAATTGCGAGTGGACTCGCACACTGAGGGTTCCGTACAAACTTGTAGGTATGTAAATAGTTCGTGCATCACGGGAATAGAGCCTCGAAGTTTTTTTTAAAGTTTTTGTTTTTGTGATGTATTTACGGTTTTTGGTTATTAGACATTGCTTCTTGACAAATTTCATGGTTCTAGGTCAACGGGAAGTACTCCATAGGTTTTGATTCCCTTGCTAATGTCGAAAATGTCCGAAATTTGGGGCATAACCGGCCGTATATTTTGATTGCGTTGACTTAGAAGTTTGATTATTTCACAGATCCAATAGATTGCAGACCTGAGTATTGGATATTAATTTCAACTTTTTACTTCCATCCGTTCCTGAGAAAAAGGGTCTTGACAGACAGACGGTCGGATAACGAAGTGATCATATAAGGGTTCCTTTTTGCCTTTTGATGTACGGAACCCTAAAAATAATAGATTGAAATACATACGCCCATCCTTTACGTAATCATGCAAGAAACCGGGTGGCACATACGCGGCATCCACAACAGCACTGATTGCGATCGAACAGCAAAACGCATAGAGAACTAGAGTCATCGCATTTGCTTTCGATTCTATGATAAAAAGGGACGAGACCGAGCTCAGATGTATTCGCAAATCGATAAAATCGCCGTTAGTGTAATCTGTACATCTATTGATTCCAACTGAACAATAAGAATGTGAGTACAATGCACCGATTCTATGATTCGCTTCCAAATAGAAACGGAATAATACTCGTCTGTTCTTTATTCTCACTATAAAAACTTTTATATTAAAATATGGGGCTTGATTGCAAACGGACTTTTACATAACAATACGCATGTACAATGTTATTCATCTCTTATATAGGGAAGTGACAGTGATGTTGTACCGTACAAATACTCGATACATTTTTTATTTGTAGCTGTCAGCTTGACCCCTTGGAAATTAAAGTTCAACTCTAGGCTTGTGGCTATCGTCTTCACTTGAAAAAATTAACTGTCTATATTCGGCTCAAGCTATAAGCTAGCTTGAGTTAAAATCATTGGGGGTTGTCCTAACAAAGACATTGTTTCATGTTGACTATGGAATAATACATTCAACTTGCGCGAGAAATGTTTTCAAGTGTTATATTAATCCAACCATAACTAAACTACATCTAATTACCATAATATAACGCTTATTATGATAGGCTCGATTGGCAGAAGGCCAAGCTAATTGAAAATGTCATCTCCGTATTCTTAGTACAGAGTTGACTGAAATATGCGGTTGTTAAGCGCCGGAAGCGCTGTCACTTCCGACTCTTCCAAGGCATTATTTATAAAAAAAAAATTGCAGGATTTAATGTTCACAATTATTGTCCAAATGATTCCTTTTACTACGACGGAAAAATATATAAATTCCCATGGTGGCGATATGCTGAACATAAGGTTGAGCATTCGATAACATATTGTCCGAAATAAAAATACTTTTAACCCTCGAACTCGGGGTGTGTATGTATTTATCCGTGTGTCTATCTGTCTTTGGAGTCGTAGCTCCCAAACGAATGGACCGATTATGATATGTTTTTTTCTGTTTGAAAGCTGATGTGATAGAGATGCTTGCTAGTTATTAAGTGGGGGGAGGGGGGGGGGGGGGCTTATATAAAATTTTAATTTGTGCTTATGTTGTGTTTTTTCAGTCAAAGACAAAATATCCTACGATTATATTTCGTTACGCAAGAACGGACTAAAGCTTATTTACTATATTTGTCTCTCATGTGATAATATGCGATGATAATATATGACCATAGAGCCTAGAAGTTACCCATTCACACCATTTGTAAGTCACCTGTATGTATGTATCCATCTATGTATCTATCTATGTATTAATGTATTTCTGATTGTCCTGAAATCATGCAATTCAAATCTCGAGCACTTCTCGCTTAGCTATCTGTCTGAAACTTTCAGGATAGCTTACAAAATTGATGACAACGCAAGAAAAATATTAGAAAAAGGCAAGTTTTTTTTGTTTTTTTTTTTTAATTACACTTAATGAAAAGTTTGGCCATCTCGCCTAAACTCTCTTACATGCACGCAGAGACTTAACTTTACTAGTCACACGAAAGATCCATCTATAAAATGCAATCAATAACTACTATCTGCACCAAATAACAAAACCATTATAGTTGTTGGAACTATTACTGCCAGTATCGATACTTACGGCCAACTATCGATAACTGCAGCCACCACTACTCGCAATCAGAAACAATCAAGCGTTACATTGTGGCTTTTATTGCTGTCCGAATGAATTTCCGTTGAAGATTGCCATATTATTGCATTTTGTGTTTACGCACTAAATTCGTATTACAGTGGTTTTTGTTGACTGATGTGACTAGTGTTTCGCCCCGAGTTGACCTCATGCTGTTTCACATTTTGTCCTTTAAACCAAAACAAAAAAAAAACATTCACACCACTTCCATACATACACCAATTGACCTATTTGTCTCACATAAGAAAACTGTATGCGTTTATTTTGGACTCCGATATCTCAACGATCCATTGAACGATTAAGAAAAAAAAAGTTGATGGGAGACACGCTAAGCTCAGTCGATAAAGAAATCACGGGCATTTTTAAGGGGCGTAGAGGCTCAATGCGGGCTCTAGTGCAGAAACCGGGTTTTGTAGAGTAACGGTAACCACAGCTACCGCTCTTATTGAACACATAGATGACCCAGAATAAAAATTTATTGAGCGTTTCGGTGTGGAAGAAACACAAATAAGTGAAAAAACAGATGACGTGTCACTTTTACAACAGGAATATTATTGGATACAAAATCTAAGATAAAGAATTACTGCCAGAACCTATTTTCTAGAAGCCATGATTTTTCGTCAAAGTACGTACTATATTATTTATACTGAGCAAGTACATACGTCGAAATCGGTGTGATGGATACGCTCGCAGTCTCACGAAAAAGTAGACATTATGTAATTTACGCCATTATAATTATTTTTTAACCATATAATGCGCTGAGAACATATTATACGCCATGAATTAATTACATAAAATGTGGCTATGAAAATGTATGCTTCGATGATATTAATATTTTTACTGAGGTCATTTATTTAGGTACCTATTGTCAGAACGTGAATTGCCTTTTATATCGTCCCATTTCAGAGAGAAGGCCTGCCTCATTTCTTTGAAAGCTTATACCACATACCTACCTATTATTTTTAACAACTGTAGGTACTTAAGTCCTAGCCTACAGTGCCAACGATAATTAGTGTTATTAAAACACGAGTGTGGGTTATCATACGAGTGTTTTAATTAATATATTTTAATATGCAGTTGCATACTATGTATCACTATTTAATCTTCACTAATGCAATACCTATCTAAAAAATTATATCAAAAAAGTAATCAATTAAATAATCATGAATTTATGATATTTATTCAAATTTTGTGTATTTCACCCATAACGTAGACGCCTCATACTTGTCTGTTAGATACTGAAAGTAGGCAAGTATCAAGTTTTCTGAAAACGATGTGCAGTTTTTTTCCATTTTCTGCTCCATAAATTCCTTGCAGGTATTGTCGTATGCTTTCCTAGCCTTATTTGAGAGTAACATGTTCGTTTTTTTAACATTTTTTATTCATTTTTTTAAACATTAAATTACACTTGAAAAAATATGGCTAATAGCGGCAAATCTAAGCCCGTTATGCGCATTTCCGTGCAACACGCGCATAACAAGGATGTTTTTAAGGTACATTACATGTACACGAGATACTAATTAAAATGTACTGTCTACCGGGCACTATAAAACACAAGATGAAAAAAAAACATGAAAATGTTTAAATGTATCAAAATTACAGAAAAGTGTTTACTGCAAGGAAATTTATCCAAGTGTGCTTCTAAAGATTAAAAATAGTTTATGAAACGGTTGCATAACAAAACTATTAAACCACGAGAGTGAGTTTAAAAATCGAGCCGTAGTCGAGTTTTTTAATAGTATCACTCGAGTGTTTTAATACCTAGTTATGTGCCGTTTCATACACTACTTTATCTACACTCATGCAAAAGGAACTTACTTCTAATGAAAAAAATATTGTTGGCAATGTTAAATTAGCTCACGTTATTTCCATAATGTAGGTACCTCGTACACACAAAATGTAAAGTAAATTATGGCGCCAAAATCCAGTCCACAGCGGATTCGCACGCATACGGTCTAGTACGCGCTGCCATAGATGATAAATGGCCAAAACCCTCGTTGGTCGTGGTCAAACTGGCGCTTTAATGGGGAAAAATATATATTATAACATTTTTTAGTTAAAAAAAACTGTATTTTTTATTAGAGTTGTCTGTCACAAAATATCGATTTTAGAGTTTTTTTCGGATATTATTACATTAATGTAGATTTTTCCTTTTTCCACAGGCTCTTAAAACATATCATACAATTATCAAAGAACACGTTCCAGTCTTGTAAGAAACCTGTTACAAGAAAGGAAGGGCGAAGTTTCAAGGTTAGACCTTAAAAGTTGGGATGTAACAAAAGTTTAAATCGACAAGCGTACGAGGAAAAGTTTTAGGCCAGCCGCACACGCGCATTATTATTGTCAGTAAATCTTGATATTCTCTACAATATTCGCTCATACTCGATATTATTGTTGATTGGATATTGACAGTAGTTTTGTGTGAACGAGGTACCTGCATTGTGGAAATAATGTGACCTAATTTAACATTGACAATTTTATTGTTAAGTGTGGTTGCCATTGTTATTATTGTAAAAGTACCTGGTACGAACGAACTTGGCAAAAATGCTCCAGACTGAGATTTGAGTAAGGATCTGTCTGGGGCTTAAGTAAGTAAACCATGCAGTTGTTGCAGTGGCCGTAATAAACTGCATTTGATTTAATGATTGATACTTTGAAGCTCTAATGGATTATAGTTCTAACTCCGTAGCTCCTAAGTACCTAATTAATATCAGTGCAAAATTACCAAAGCGTTGTATAATTAGAGGCCTAATTAATAGACGGAGGAAATTGAAGTAATTTCAATTTTCCGTAAACCTATGTTGGAGAACAATTAATTTACGTAGAAGACAGACATTGTAAATAAGGGCAGGTGGGAAGTAAAGGTACGAGTAGGTAGAGTCAAACAACGTCAAGTGTACCAGTAACTTGTCCCGCTGTTACAAATGAGAAACAGATAAAAGAATTGAATAATGATTGATTGAATTTAACGCTTATACATGTTGTAATAAGCGTTAAATTCATTCAAATAAATATATTCAGCACAATTCACACCAATTATCTAGCCCTAAAATAGGGTACCCTGTAACGCATACCGTGTCGTTCAAAGTGTAGATGGGGAAAAAGGCAATAAAATAATCACGTGCGATGTTCCCGCACGATTCAAGTCTTCCTATAGATATTTTCGCTGGAAATCTTTCGCTGACGGGTATGGCAATCTTTCAAAATTAAGAGTCCTAAATAACGCATCGGTAATGCTCTTGATGTTGCAGGGGTCCATAGATACCTTTAAGTATACTGTCAAAGATAGACTAACTTACCAAAAGTGAAAAGCGTGGTTTTTCACTCTTGCGAAAGCAAAAACATATCAATTAATTCCCAAAAAAATTAAAGCGTAGCGTTTGGTAACAGTCTAAAATAACGAGTTGTTGACACGCGACAGTTTGTTCGTGACAGCAAATATTGCAAAGTTTCCCGGGAGGGTAAACATAGGGAACATGATTCCTGTGTCACATGAGTTCACAAGTAAGCCTAGCAAACATTATTTTGAGGTTCTTAATGAATTTCGTGTTTGACGTGTGCGGTTTAATCAGGTGAAGTTTGGTCGCGGCTGTGTTAAGCTTACGCTTTTGTCAGATTGGTGCTAAGATTTGACTGTAGAATAGAATAGGAAATGCTCAATTTTACACCAGTTCACAAAGAAAAATATTCTTAATACTAATGATGTACATTCATCATCATCATGTCAGCCTTTAGAAGTCCACTGCTGAACATAGGCCTCACCCAAAGAGCGCCATGATGAGCGATCTTGTGCCACCTCCATCCACCGGCTTCCTGCGATGGCTACAATGTCGTCGGTCCATCGTGTGAGGTGTCTCCCCATACTTCTCGTGCTTGTTCGTGGTCGCCATTCGAGAACCTTTATTCCCCAGCGGTTGTTGGTTCTGTGAAGTACTCGTACAACTGAAGGACGTAAATTGCAGCAAAGTTAATTATATTGGAAATATGAGGATTTGTGTGTCAAACGGAATGATACAAAAGAAAATATAAATATTGTCGAATGAATATTGACTATGCAATTAGCGTTTTATAATTTACTAGCTGTGCCTGCGTAGTCATTTAACTGGGTAAAAAGTAACCCTTGTGTTATTTCAGTACCAAAAGTGCTTATAAAATACATTTCATCAAAATTTGTTCGTCCTTCATATACTTTTTTTATCGATTGATTGCCATCTATTCATCGGATTGAGAGTATCATTCTCGTTAGATTCAGTGCTAAGACCATTAGACCATTTTTTGTACATAATTTTCGTTACTTACTGTTTAATTGTAAGTATTTTAATAGATAGATGCCCAAACAGTTTAAATAAAACGGTACCGTGACATACCTACTGACTGACACACTCACAGACAACGCACAGCCTAAGCCGGTGGACCTAGATATTTGAAATTTGAAGGAAATATTCCTTGAGTATCCTAGAGGTGCACTACGGAAGTAACTATAAACAGGAAAAATTGAATAGGTACCAACTCCAAATAAATTCTTCAAATAAAACGTAAGTAATCAATATACAAAACTTTAAACTAAGATCCTAACATTACTTTCGCTAAGTAGGTAACCTACCTACTTATTATTATGTCGAACAGGAAACTCTTATAATACCTACCTATGAACTCAAAATAAAACAAACAAATCTAAACCAAACCAAAACTTAGTATCACACTTTTAATGTCTGTATGTCCCCGCTCATCACTTTAAAAATACTGATTTTGATTCGATTTTCACTGTTGGATAGCTTAAGTTTTGGCTTAAATCTTTTGTACTTGGTATCTCAATCCGATGAGAAGTAGCCAAGAAATTTAATAAAATCTCTATTAATTTTTAAAGTGTGCTACTAAGTTTTGAAGGCAAGTTCAATTAATAACCTTAATTTTTTTTCGATAAATTATCCTCTCCCTAGCCTGTGATTTTTGCCTTGCCTGCATGTCTATCGGCTGACCGCGGTACAGAGTATTATATTTTTTGGGAAGGCACACAATCCGCACTCCTCTGGTGGCCCTAGATAATAATGTTGCCCTGGATAATAATAATAGTATTTTGATGAGAAACATTTTTTTGCTATAGCAGTTTTATTTCATTTTGTTATTTTATATTTATTACTTTAAAATTAACATAACTTTGCATTTGGATATCCTGAAGGAACCCTTATTTTACGGGATAAAAAGTATCCCTAATTTTAACCCATCATATAAACTAGACTGTGCCAAGTTGTATAAAAATCTGTCCAGTAGTTTCAGCGTGATACGTGTTCTTTTAAATAACTAGCGCTATCCTGCGGGAAGCCTTTAATTTTTCCGGATGAAAAGTATCCAAAGTCTTACCTCGTAGTATGAACTCAAATCATACCAAGTTTCATTTGAATTCATTCAGTAGTTTCGGCGTGATGCGCGGCCAAGATACAGATAGACACAACAAAAAAACAGTTATAAATAAAATAAATATATTCGGGACAATTCCACACCAATTACCTAGCCCCAAACTAGGATACCCTGTAATATGGGCACTAGATAACGGATAAACATACACAGATACGAATATCAACATCCATGACTCTGAAACAAACAATCTGCTCATCACACAAATGATTGCCCCTTGCAGGATTCGAACCCGCGACCGTTTGATTTCGTTCATAGGGTTACTAGCCACTAGAACAACCAGCCGTCAATCGTTATGGATTCAGCATCCAAAAAAAACCCACATTATATTTAATGTTAAGAATTGGACCTGTTACAGTTTTATTATAAATACCTATAAGATATAGTTTGTTTTAAGTTAATAAAACATTCATTATTATCAGACTTTAGTGGAATCTGCCCCGCACACTTCATTACTTACCCTATAAACCACATACTTTCCACTACTTTTTGTTCCTTTACCAGTCGCTTGAACAAGTTTTGTTTGCATTTTAGAAAGAAAAGTGTCCGCGCGACTGGCGATTGCTCAATTAAGTGTCGCTGTCAAGACGGACTATTACCATTGTGATCACCATCGTCAGCCCATAGCAATTCCACTGCTGGGTTTGTTCTCAGAAGTATAGACCATAATCCACCACGCTGTACTAGCGCGTCGCCCAGATCAGACTATAGATAAACTCAATATCGAATGGGCCCAAATTTCCGCCGCACCGTATAACGTTTGACGAAGCATTGTCAAACGCCTAGTTTGTCTACACCAAATACACCTACTATTTCTGTTCACCATCTGGCTTATTACAAAGGCTGTCCACGTAAAGCCCTCGTCCCATTTACACAATTAGACGTGCACAAAGTGCTTTTAAAACTGTAAACAAAATGCGAACAGCCCTTGGTCATCACCGCAGAGCCTAAGTAAATGAATCTCGCTGGAACAAGGCAAATTTACTTTCGCTTGATTAATATTATTTCCAGGGCAAAAATTACGGCCTAAGCGAAATAATTTTTAGCTTGCGCTTACAAACAAGCTCGACAGTTTCTTACCTGGTGGAATTTAATTTGTGTGCGTGTTGATAGAGTAGGGATTAATTTTTTACAGGCATACTGGTATTTGGGCCAAAGTTTCCTATTACATTATAGAGCATCTAGCCTAAACATCGTATCTACAATAATATTATAAAGAGAAAAGATTTCATTTTTATACTTTTATTTAACTTCACTTGTATGTATCTATGTATTTCTGTCTGTTCTGGAATCTTGCAATTCAATTCGAATTCACTTTCCGAGTAGCTGGCTGGAACTTTCAGGGTAGCTTACAAATCGATGACAAAGCAATAAAAAAAAAACATAAATACGTAAAAAGTTTCAAAGTAAAAAATATATGACATTCATCAAAAAAGCGTCCGATTTCTTCTTTAGAAATGTACATGATGAACGAGTAATTTTATTTGTCAAAAGTATTTA
The DNA here is from genome assembly GCA_946251855.1 of Alsophila aescularia. NCBI lineage: Eukaryota > Metazoa > Arthropoda > Insecta > Lepidoptera > Geometridae > Alsophila > Alsophila aescularia. The sequence goes on along the minus strand of OX276376.1, from coordinate 8,708,431 downwards.
AAACCCTACGAAAATTGCAAAAATGAATGCCAAGGTATCCAACATCTGTCTTTAAAAGTCATTATTTGGCACAACCTGCGAAAACTATTGATGATACATAAAATAATGTACTACATGTTTATTGTAGTCATCATACCCACAAAAAAGTCTCCGAAGCTATATATTTATATATATATATATATATATATATATATATATACATATATAACCTATACAATTCATATAACCGTTTTTTTTGTTCAAATTAGTCAATCAAAAAATAGAAAGATGATGACATTCGTATCATGATATTAATCATTATGCAACTAAATAGTTTTTTATTCAAGGATGATTATGTACATGTTAATTCCTCTTAGAATTATTCAAATCGGACCTTTCGTTTAGAAGTTACGACGGGTATAAAAATGCTATAAGTAAGAGAAATGCCGCCGTGTGAGCATTTACTTACACAACTTATTTTTTGTAAACTAGAAACAATTAAATAGTAGTTTGTAATTTAAGTACTAATTTATCTTTCTATCTACCTGTGCCAAGCCAGGACGGGTCGCTAGTGAACCTATTATCATCATCATCGGCCCTTGTCAGTCCACAGCTGGACATAGGCTTCTCCCAAAGCACACCAGTGACCCCGATCTTCGGCTCTTCTCTTCCAATTGCTGCCAGCCACTTTGCGTATATCGTCGCTCCACCAAGCTGGAGGGCGCCCTACACCGAGTACACGGGCCTGTTTACCGAGTCTCGTTCTCCATTCAAGAACACGTATAACCCAAAGGTTATCAGTCTTTCGACAGATATGACCAGCCCACTGCCACTTCAGCTTACTAATCCTATTTAAGGACTATGTCGACAACTGTGGTTCTCTGCCGGATCACCTCATTCCGGATACGATCTTTGAGAGAAACTCCGAGCATAGTCCTTTCCATAGCCCGCTGAGCGACCTTAAATTGGACACTCACGGTACGACTAGCGTACCGTGAGTGTCCACGACTCGGCTCCGTATGTCATAACAGGTAAGGCAAACTAGTTGAAGATTTATGTCTTCAAACTTTGTTGGCGACGAGAAGACTCGACGATGTTTTGAAAATGCTGCCCAGCCCAGCTGTATTCTTCTGCGGATCTATCTTTCGAAGTTGTTTTTACCTAGTTTACCTATAATTTATTTAACCATTATGATCTTGGAAACGAGGAGCTCTTCTAATGGTTGAAATGGAGAAAAAGGATAAACATATTTTTCCAGAGCGACTGTTCGATGTAATTTGGCTCATCATATAGCATTTTAGCATGGTCAATGCCACCAGCGTATCAGGTATGTTGTCACCTGGTGGACTTTTTAGACACCCTCACACCTGACAGAACAGCATTGATCAAACGCCCTTGAAACTGTATTTGTTCTATACCTTTACAATACTAGTCAGAAAACGTTGAAAGTGTGACAATCCGCGCTATCGCTCGGCGGAACCGGGCGGTGTTCAAATATTGAGTTTATCTAATGGAATCTGTCTCGCAATTCGCGCCGCTTTTCCGGCGTTCTCATATAGCTGTTCTGAAATATGGCCGTCGGAAATTAGATACACTATCTGTGATATTACAGTGTGTCAAACTTGGCGGAACTGCGTGACACTATCCTATTACATGTACTTAGTTGCCTACAACTTAATCCCCTTGGCCATTTTTGTTCTGATTTCAAAATTTCTCACTGTCCCCTACCACTCACTGTTCCTCACTGTCCTGTTATTATAGCTAAGAAGCATCTTGATCACATCAGCTTTCAAACAGAAAAAAACGCATCAAAATTGGTCCATTCGTTTGGGAGCTACGATCCTCCCCCCTCCTCCCCCCTATTATAGCTAAGAACCATCTCGATCACATCATTTTACTAAAAGAAAAAGCCCATCAAAATCGTTTCACTCGTTTATCTCCCAAACGAGTGAAACGATTTTGATGGGCTTTTTTTTACTATGCCACAGACATACATACACAATGATACAATGATACATACAAGCATACCCTAAACATATACTCGTAACATCTCAGTGCGTGTTGCCAGTGATGACATACGGCACTAAGACGTGGTCGCTAACTATTTTTCTCATATACAAGCTCAAAGTCGCGCAGCGTGCAATGGAGAGAGCTATGCTCGGTGTTTCACTACGTGATAGAATCAGAAACGAGGAAATCCGTAGAAGAACCAAGGTTATCGACATATCTCTCAGAGTTTGCAAGTTGAAGTGGCAATGGGCAGTCCATATAGTTCGCAGAACCGACAACCGCTGGTGAATAAAGGTTCTCGAATGGTGACCACAAACAAGCATGCGAAGTGTAGGGAGACATGATTTTAGCCATCGCAGGAAGTCTTTGGATGGAGGTGGCACAAGATCGCTCGTCATGGCGCTCTTTGAGGGAGGCCTATGTTCAACAGTGGACTTCTAAAGGCTGAAATGATGATGATGATAACGCCCCTACCATTTTGAGTTCGGGGTGTAATAATTTTCCTGCAACTTATACCGCTAAAACCCACCATAGAAAACCAATATCGTCGTTTCAATGATCACAACCAGACGTAATCTCGGAAATATGTGTGGGTATATCTTTAAGTACTACCTCACTTGGTTTTTCTTGCCTAGAATTCCTTTTAAATATAAATGTTGCAATAGTTTTCCAATTCGCTTTGTTTTTATATATGGGGAATTAAGTTTTCTGGACACCATACAATTTCATGTTGAGACCTAAAACAATTACCATGACACATAATAATGAAACGCTTCACTTATATTATTTCCCCATATCACAACTTACGATATAGCATTCACAAAAGCCAGAGTTCATTGAAGTTTTCCATGAAAGGGAAGGCTAAAATGACGTGAAGATATTTTTAACATGGGGGCTAATCTCAAGCTCACATGAAAATTTCAATAGCGAGGGAGTGGAGTGAACTCAGATTTAGAGCGGATAGATATCGCAGTTTGGTAAACATGCATGAAAACAAGGGTTTTACGTTACATCATTTGTACCTTTAATAACGTTATGAAGCCGTGTGTGTGTAAAGTTAAAAGGTGCAACATTTTTTTATTTTTTTTACTTTCATGTTTGTAAGTACATAAGGACGTATGTATTGGTCATCTTGCAAGCTAATAATGGACGGCATCGTTTTGAACCAATACCTGGGTGCTTATTGGCTATGCCACACGAAATTTGGTGCAGAAAACGAGTGACGTCAATGAAATTCGAGATATTGCGACGCTGATCATTATTCTTGTTTTTCCAAAAATGAATGTGCAGTATCTACAAATAAATTAAATAATAACTCTTAACCAAGCAGAGTTCGGTGGAATAATAAAATTCAGTAGCATGTAAAGAAAAAAAAATTACGCTAGAGCATGACTTTGACAGATATAGATAAATGTATTTTTTTAAAGTGGTTTCGGTAATTTTGTTCACAACACCGAACTCTTACAGTTACGACCTTTTAGAATAAGTTATTTTTTAATAATTATTTGCTCGCAAAATATAGCTTAGATTGGAAAAATAAAAACTACGTATATCTTATTTCAAAATATTAATTCAGAGAAAAAAGTAAAATGGTAATGTTAAAAATTTGAAATGTTTTTAATTGCCAATCGATTCCACGAAGATCGAAGCCATATCGAATAAGGAACCTGATATAATTTGTTACATGTACATGTATACAAACTTTACAAACCCGTCGACAACGCAATATTTTGTCACTGATGATCTGATGATGCATAATTAAAGTGTCGACTATTTTCATATTTTTTTAGTTGGTTATTAATAACTTGTTTTCACCTGTCGGCTATCGGTATCCCTTACGGGATATATGGTACTATTTATGCAAATATTTCAAGAAAATATATGGAATAATCATTTATTTTGTGTATGGCAAACTTTTTAATCATTCTATATTTAAAAAAATTGCCTTAGAACTCCAAAAACGCACTCGTCCACAAACGAAGTTTAAAAAATAAATGAATAGACTTGCAACCGACAGTTACACTGTAGTAAACGCAGCGCTATAAGTAGGATCATTGCTAAACTCCATACTAAACTCCAACTTCAGACACACAACGACGATCAGCTTGCGGTATATATTCCTTCTCAGTCTGTGGATGTAAACTTTGCATATTGCCCCTGGAGCTGGAAACGTCAGAATACATACACTTCGTTTTGCTAGTACCCAGTTGTAAGATATTACATGGATATAAGTGTTTCCTACGTAACGTGACAGGTTTAGGATACGAATGGTTCGAAAGTGACTGTTTATTTTTTTATAGATCCTAGCGACATGAAAAATAAAAGCCTGGAAAGTGCTCTATAAATGACCAAGTTCTTAAGTATTATCATTAGAAACGGGATATTTACCATGTATTTTATTCGTTTTGAGTACTCGATAGTTCGGCTCCGTTGCAAGTGCCATGATAACGAGCAAACTCTAAATAAGCAAGTTCTTAGAAGTATAAACATTTGAAACGGGATATTTACTCGTACCATGGATACTATTTTAACGGAGTTCAAAAATATAGTATCCATGGTAAATATTCTCGTACCCGTTTCAAATGTGTTTTATACTTCTAGTGTTAGTTTTAAAGCAAGTTCTTGTATCGCACTTGACTGAATAAGTAAAATAGCTTAAGTTGAAAATTATTGATGTATCTGTACATTGACTCAAAAATAATCAGAGACTAATGGATTACATTTTATAAGAGCACATAACGGCATGGATATAAAACTGTAACACATGCAGAACTCGACGCCTCCTGAGAAGCGCAAACTTAAATTTTACGTGATCTCCATAAACAACCCTGCGACCCGTGCGGTTTGATGAATCCGCTCGCATGAGCCGCTGCCCTGCTGACTTAGTGCCTGTTAGTGCTGCCATGTGTAATATGTATTTTTGCCGAAATTACTCACACTTTAATCACTACTTTTACAAATAAAAGTTTGTCTCTGATTTTCCGTATATTGAATTGAGCTCTTGCTGACACCAGCAGCCATAACATTTACTTCATATAAAAAAATAAGACTGAGCGACAGTAAAACTGTTCTGAAGTTTTTCGTAACAAGTAACTAGCTTAACAGCTAAAAAAACACGCCTGCCCTGCCAAAAAAGAACTTATGCTAATAAAGTATATTCTGTTGGACTGTGCTTAACAAGTCATTCAATTTGATACATACATTGTAAAAAATGAAGTGTTTTTTCTCGTTTCATAATCGAGCCATACTGCTGTCATAACTTTTTTATTTTTTTCAAATAAATTATATCCGATGTTACTCGGGGGGATGTAAGGATTCTAACGATACCCCATACGTCTAAATCTGTTCAGGCATTTAAAAGTTATGGTGAAATAAAGAAACTCACATACATACATACATCCTTAAAAACATTACACTTCTGTTTTTGTATATACTCAAAAAAAAAAAAAACTAATCTATCTACTCTTATTATATTAAAAACTAGCTTTCCCGCTCGCGACTTCGTCTGCGCGGACTTCTGTTTATCGCGAAAAGAAGCATCCTATTCCTATGTTCTTCTAGGAAATTAAAAACCAATGCAAAAAGTAGCTCTTGAAGTTTTTTGACAGACTTGTTATTTCGTTTCTATGGCAACCGTTCCTTACAGCGAGTAATCAACATATTTCCAGTTTTCCCGTGGAAACTTACAATTTCCGGGATAAAAAGTATCCTATGTTTTATTCTAGGGTTTATTCCTAATTTCACCAAAATCCGTCTAGCCGTTGTATTTTAATAGTGTCATAATATTACACTTTTTTTGTTTTAATAAAGAAACACTACTTTATTAAAACAAGAAAGTGACCTAACCTAACCTAACCTAACCACACCTTTACTTTTAACGAATATTGAGTGTTTTTATGTCCACTGAGAGACTCGACGCTGCGGTAATAATAGGGGTCTATCACCGCAGCGCATCACCTAGTGTCATATAAATTACTCATCTATCTAAATAACGCAACAAAATAGGGAAATCAGCAAAACTGGCAACACTGCCTGCGACCCACTTCTCCCCTCATTAAAGTGCCGCCACGATGCACCGGACACCACAGTGCAGTGCCTTACTTATTCAGGACCCTGCGAGCTTTTTTGGAAACTTATGCTGTTGAAAATGTTACAGATGGAGAATAATTATAACATAGATTTTGCTGAATGCTGTTGATATTATAAAGAGGAAAGATTTCATTATTTGTATGTTGGTTTGTTTAAAAATTCTTTCACCAATAGAAAGTATATTATCAGCGAGTAACATGTGCAGTATGTTTTTTTTTTTTAAATTAGTTATCCCTACGAACATTGCAATAAAGTAACCCAAGATATCAAACATTTACCTTTAAAAGTCATTAGTTCGCGTGCGCTTCGTAAACTTATGATGATACGTAAAATAATGTAATACATGATTAAAGTACTCATCATTACCCACAAAAAACCCCCACGAGGCTATTTGTTTAACTATTATAGTTAAGCCAAAATAACCGTTTTTTGTTCGAATTAGACAATCAAAATACAGGTAGAATCGAAATTTTGTACAAATATATATTTAGAGAAACCCTTAGCTACCCGTGCGAAGCCGGTTCGAGTCGCTAGTTATGGATAGTTTAGTTGTCTAACGAGACTGTAAAATAATACTGCCGTGTCTGTTAATAAGTGATATTGTTTAAGCGACTTATTGGCCATTTGTTACACGTTTGCCTAGTACGTCATCATTCATCATTGTCTCGACTTAATATTGTTGGAAACCAGGTTGAAATTATCGTAGGTTTACTGCGCCCGAAAACTAATTGAGATGGATTTTTAGAGAATTATAGGTTATGATTTTTAACTGATTTCAATAAGAAGGTTCTCAATTCGACTGTTTTTTTTTGTTATTATGTATATTAAAGACTTCTGAAGCAATATTGTCGGTCTGTTTTTTTATTCGTGTTATTTTAATGTTTTTAACACATTTTTACTAAGTCACTTTCTTGTCTGTCGTTCCAGGTGGAATCTTGCATCTCAAATTTTGAGCATTTCCCGATTAGCTATCCCGCTGAAACTTTCAGGGTAGCTCGTCATAACTTGATAATGAATATAAAAAAATGTTATTAGATTAGTTTTTAATCTAAATTTGCTGCTTTTTTTCTGATAATTCTTTATTTGTTAAGTTAGATTAAGAAGTCGCATCGAAACTATAAAGTAAGCAGAGGCTATACTGCCATCAATGCCATATTCCCAAAACGATGGCAATAACTCACACAACAGTAAACACCCTGGAAATGGAAGCTTTATCTCACACAAATAAACACACACAAACATTACTCAGTCCGCCGCAATACGGCAGAACAACTGGCACTAGCTCATATAAAATATGGCAATATCTCACACACAAAGCGCGAAGGGAGACCAAACGATGTATTCTCATTCGCTACAGCCATAATCGAGGCGAGCTTGTGAAAATCCTCAAAATAATATCGAGATGTTTTATTTTATTTAAAAGTAAAAAGAAAAAGTAAGGATAATAATAACGCTGGTAAATTAATACTGATACTTTTATTGGGAATGGTGATGAAGAAATATATAAATGTAGATGTCAGCAATGATAAAGGGAAAGCTTTTCATTTTTGCTAACTTGATTAGGTACAATAAAAGTTGGACTACCCATATATATATGGCGTGTTGAAGAAGTAGTTTGTTTTGTTTATTTGATGTATGAGGTAGTGCTGGCCTCTGGTGTCAGAGTTTGTTTGTAGTGCTGGCCTCTGGTGGAAGAGTTTGTTTGTAGTGCTGGCCTCTGGTGGCAGAGTTTGTTTGTAGTGCTGGCCTCTGGTGTCAGAGTTTGTTTGTAGTGCTGGCTTCTGGTGACAGAGTTTGTTTGTTAGGGTTTTGGACATGTTTTAACGACTGCTATCAATTAATAACAGCCGGGACCGACAGCTTAAAGTGCACAAAGCGATGGAAATAACTTAAGAAATAGTAATAGTTGTCATATCATAAGTAAATTTGAGTTTTTCCTTTAACATCTCTCTTCAATCTCCATAATATATGATATTATTCACACTTTTGTCAACTATTTCCTCAAACGAGTAAGCCTTGACTCGTGTCGAATAATCGGATAAACATACGGGTGCAAGAGACCGGAGATAAATGGCGACGATTGCCCGGCAGCGTTGTCACTTTATTTGCGGGTCTGTTATATTCCGTGAAAAAGCTGAGACATTGCAGGAAAGAAGATGTGCTGATGTGGTCAGTGTTATATTCGTTCCAGTCACAAAAAATAATATATACGAGAATAAGGATAGCTTTTCCTCTCAGTTTTTTTCTTTAGTCAGCAATAACACGGTTGCTATAATAGCTAACTCCCTATCGTAACATAGTTTGAGTATGGGAAAAACAAAGTATTTTTAAAATTTATTTTGTGTATTAGAAACTAAACCTTGTCTGATAGAATGCCTCAGAACCGTGATAGCACTGTATTGTAATATTTGAACACGAACCTGACGAATTTGGACTATTTTCGACAAGGTCGTATGAAAATTCAATACGACTAAAGCTCGAAATAGTCAAATGACTGAATATGGGGAACATTGTATTATACAATAGAGAAGTTGAGACCTAAAATATGACTAATTAACATAAAACCTCTAGAAAACATGAATTGACATAACACTGTCATGGTTATATTTTTTCTATTTAACAATGGTTTAATAAAGTTTTATCATTATATTGGTCCAGCACGCTTGAAATAACTATAGACATATTCAGTTGTGGTCAACAGTTCATTCTCCAACTGTCACAATTTCGCTCTGTAAAGAATATCTATTCTATTTTTAATAAAGCAGTAGGTACCGAAGTACCAAAAACGATGTACAAGGAAGATAATAACAAAAAAACGTCTAGACGTCTTAAAATAAGCGAATGGTCAATAATATAACATTGTAAAAAATCGTGTCTGTGTGTTTGTATGTCTGTCTGTTTGTTCGCGCATCACGTAAAAACTACTGGACCGATTGTGATGTGGTTTTAACTGTTGGAACTGTTTTGATTTAAAAACTGGTGTACTTATCCGATGAGTAGAAGCCGAGCAATCGATAAAAAACTATTAGACGGCTTCACTAAATTCGGTATTTTGAACTTTATGGGTATTTTTAATCCTGGAATAAAACGTAGGTAACGTTTAGACGGCTGGTTGGTCTAGTGGCTAGTAACCCTAGGAACGATATCAAACGGTCGCGGGTTCGAATCCTGCAAGGTGCAATCATTTGTGTGATGAACAGAAATGTTTGTTTCTGAGTCATGGATGTTGATAGTCTTATTTATGTATGTTTATCCGTTATCTAGTGCCCATATTACAGGGTATCCTAGTTTGGGGCTAGGTAATTGGTGTGGAATTGTCCCGAATATATTTATTTATTTTTTATTTTAACCCAGAGACATGACCACATGGGCAAAACCGCCGGCACAATTAGTCATACATAAAACTAGCGATTAAGTACGAGGAATAGTGGAAGCGAGGGACCACTTTGCCATACATAGTATGATTACCTGTAGCTTCTCTCGAAATGTTATGATGCTACTTCCTAAGTAAAAGTTGGAATGCTTGGTAATAGATATAAAGTTACCGGCCCATGTTGAGTACTGGAACTACCTACTTTTGTAGGATTAAAAAGAGGATTGCGGAAAATTTCACAAACAGCCGGCGTTTCAACTCCATTCCGTGCTCAAAACTGTAGAGCGAATCTTAGACAGTGAAACTAAAATTTAAACGCAAAACGTTATAGGAAATTTGCATTGAAGCGCTTCATCTTTCAGCGCTTTCTCTGAGGATGTTGGAAATAATGCAGATTGCATATTAGTGACTGCGACAGGAAACAGCACGCAGAATGCTCAGTTTTACTGGGATCTCCCATCCCCACTTCCTTAGGACTGTAGACTTATCTTGGATGAAATTGTGCGACTGAGAAGACAAGACCACTTTGCCATACATAGTATGTATTTTTCACAAAAATGTGAATAATTTTAGTTATTCAAGCTTTAAAACATTTTAATCTGCATCCTTCAAATAACATTTTAACAGCTTTACTGAAAGACTGCAGGGTATTCGTACACTAGAATAACTAGAAAGTTACTCGTTGATAATGTAGCTTTACATAAGTGAAAGTTTTTTAAATCGCTTAATTATTTTTTGAGTTTATCCATTACAAATTTACATAGAATCTTTTCTCTGTATAATATTACTAAATAATTTTGAACTAGGCATAGGGTAATAGGGTTATAGGCGTGCATCAACAACTTTTACAACCGATCTCTTTCGGCCCGCCCTAGTGACTCTAAGGTGGCTTAAGCTTTATGATAAATCTCAGTAGACTGCGGAAACTTTCAATGCTCGTTCGTAGCAAGAATGTTTTAAAAGTAGACGGATTCCCCAACACCCAAGACATGCCAATACGCCGCCACATCGCAGTAAGATCTCAGCTCATCGCATTTTCTTTTTAATTCTGTCATTTTATCAAGAAAAATCAAAAACAATATTTGTGGTGAAATTGTGTATCAACCACAATATACCACAAATTATCCACTCACGCACGCATACGTAGCTGCCATTTGCTATGCGTCACTGGTTTGATTGGCGGTATGGAATCCGTATTTTGAAAGTTCCGTACGGACGAATGAAAAAAGCAAGCCTTATATTATCACTCGCCTGTCTGTCTGTCCATCTTTCACAGCCAACTTTCTCCAAATCCACTGGACCGATTAAGTTGAAACTTGGTTCACATATGAACATATGTAACTCAAACACGGACGTGTAACGTAAATAAATGTCACATTTGGAGGGTAAAAAATAAAATTAAAAAAATCCGTGTTTCTAATCAAATGAAAGGGCTTGTTGTTATGGGTTCAATTTTTTTATATATTAGTTAAAGAATATTTAACAAAATAGATATTACCATCCCCCCCCCCTCCCTCTTCCCTGAAATTACAGCGTAAAATTACAGTACAGGAAATAGTAACTATAAGAAGTCTATTTCATTAATCGAAGACATTGTGAGATAACTTAGATAAACTTAGTGCTTTCGGATTATAAAGTTCACTAAAGTTAGCGTTCGATCCTGCTATATACAACTTATAATAGCTTAAACTGGCTTGAACTTCTACCAAAGAAAATTATACAACTTTCCAAGAAAATATACCCAATACTCTATACAATGATTCTATCTTTACGCCATCCCCTGGCCCACAACCCTTAAATCATATTGATAGCAATATATCCGGGCCAGGGGACGCATAAGACAATTTGGCGACTGGAATTCTCTTCCGCGTTACTGTTTTCCCGAGAAAAAATGTATATTTGTTATTGGCTTTCCCTCGTAAGCCTATAAAAAATTGGCGGTCACAAATATGAATGAATACTTCATATTCGTGGTTCATACCTATGAAAATGTTGCGAACCTGAAGTACCAGTCCTAAATCATCAAAGGAGTTTCTTTGTACGTAAACATTATTATGTTTATTTGTAAATTGAAAGCGGCTTTAATGATTCTGATGAAACTCTTTCGTGCTAATAGAAAACGAGTGAATCTCGGTGGACCAATCTAGTTTACCTAATTGTGACAGGATGCAAGACAGTAGCCTGGGCCTGGGCACATCTCAGGGCTCAAGGGTTTAAACATAGATGCAGAACAATTCGTAATGAATCAACCCTGAAGTGGAGTCCGTGCAAAGTAGAACGACATCGAGGCGGGTCCAGAAGGTGATGGCGGGACGAATTCAGAATTTTTCGATTCTTATTGTAAAGCAAGCGAAGTGTGGGGAGACCCCCCACACGATGGGCGGACGACATTGTAGCCATCGCAGGAAGTCTGTGGATGGAGGTGGCACAGGATCGCTCGTCATGGCGCTCTTTGGGGGAGGCCTATGTTCAGCAGTGGACTTCTAAAGGCTGACATGATGATGATGATGATGATGATGATGATTGTAAAGACTGCCAAGTCAAAGCCCTAGATAGTGATTAATGGAGAGTAGATAGAGGCCTTTGCCCCACTGCTGGGGGCAAAGCAGGTTGAATAATAATATAAAAAACTGAGTTCCTAGAAGTTTTAAGTAAGGAGTTTCACCATCGTCTTCAGGAAAATTTGAGAATCTCGTTTGGTTTAATTTAAATAAAAGCACAAATAAAAAATATAGAACCCCCATTATAGCTAAGAATCATCTCAATCACATTTGCTTTCAAACAGAAAAAAAAACGCATCAGAATCGGTGCATTCGTTTGGGAACTACGATGAAACACGCATACAAACTCCTCGCTTTTTTTCGAGTTCGGGGGTTAATGAAAAAGTGACTTGGATAAATCATTGCAGTCACTCTCTGCCTTCCTGACTATGTAACCCACATGGTGGTGGGGTCAACCTTCTTAATATTTTCTCTCCACTTCGCTCTTTCCTCGACATATTGTTCTGTCAGGTATTTACTTATGACCTTTTGCACAACCTCTGTCCACCGTGAATAAAATGCTAATGTGCCAGCCCTGCCTAGTCGGGTGGAAATATCCTTACAGTCACATTGTAGTATAGATAATTGAAAAGTCCAACAATAAAACACCAAAAAAACTATGCTATTCTCAATTTGGCAAGCTATTACAACCGTTTCCATTACTGATAAGTAAAATATTAAAACGGTAACGGTTCGCAGTAGCAGTCACTTTTATTAAACTCTTTACTCAAACAAGCTTGTAATGTGGTCATTATTTCGACAACCTTCTTTAGGCAAAGTCGACCTTGCCGCGCTGCTTGAATAGGCGCCAGCAAAGTTGTATGGAATTTCATTACTGTCGCGTTTTGCGGCCAGCAATTTCCTTTGAAAATCCATTATTGTCGTGTTTTTTTAGTACTATTATTTATTCTGTGGTTTTGTTAACCACCGAACTCGAAAAGAGATATGCTCCCAGACGAATGGACCGATTTTGATGTTTTTTTTTCTTTTTGAAAGCTGATGTGATCGTGATTGTTGTTGTTTCTGTTTCTGTTGTTGTTTCTGTTTCTGTTTCGGTTTCGGTTTCTGTTTCTGTTTCTGTTTATGTTTATGTTTATGTTTATGTTTATGTTTATGTTTATGTTTATGTTTATGTTTATGTTTATGTTTATGTTTATGTTTATGTTTATGTTTCTGTTTCTGTTTCTGTTTCTGTTTCTGTTACTGTTATTGTTTCTTTTTCTGTTGTTATGGTCGTATTATTGTCTTTGTCATTGTCGTTGCATTGTTTGAGTAAATTCTTATTATACTAAGCTGGTTTTATTTAAATTCCTCGCATTTTTATTTTTTTCCATTCTATGCTATATTTCCCTAAAAAATAATTATTAAAAAGTAGCTTATTCTAAAAGGACGTAACTGCAATGAACAAGATTATGAAAAAGATTACCGAAGCTACATTCGAAAAATATATAAATACATTTATATCTTACTAGAGTAATATTTACTTTCTTTACAGTCACTTTTTGTTATTCCACTAAACTCTCTTTGGTTGAGAGTTATTAATTTCTTTGGAGTTACTGCACGAACAATTTTGGAAAAATAAGAATGATGATCAGCGTCGTAATATCTCAAAATGTTTTTAAATTTCATTGCCTTATGAAATTTGAAAGCTTGTAATTTTTTTATTTATTATTCGTTTATTATTCGTAGGGGTGCAATGAGTTATTATACTAACTGTATACTTTTGGCACCGGCTTTGGTTTTGGCTAAAAAAATACTCACCCTTTTAATCCCGCGGGTGTTTTGAGAACTAGCTCAGGGTATTCAGGAAATGGACAGTAGATTTTTCCGGAGTACATGTAACTACCCTAAGATTCCTACACTGAGTCAGCCGGGGGAAGTACCACACTTTTGGCAGATATTTAACCGTGCGAAGCAGTAATTTTCAGCTCTGTAACGGCTGAACTGATTGTGATTAAACTTACTTCAGGTCCTGGAATAACACAGATACGAGTACTTTTGTACCAAGTTTTTATTGTCACTTTCATGTTTGTTTGTCTGTCATTCCGGGTAGAATCTTGCAGCTCAAATTTTGAGCACTTGCCTATTAGCTATCGGGCTGAAACTTTCAGGGTAGTTCACAACTCGATTTAAATGCATTAAAAAAACGTTGTTTTAGATTCGTTTTTTAATCAGCAAATGTGCTTGTTATCTTTGCCCGCGCAGGCAAAGCTGTAGGTGCAACTCTTTACATAATTCTAAGAACTACAAAATCGTCTAAAATGGAATTAACAATAACAAACACTAAGCCGATTTTGATGAAATGTATACGGGGACCAGGACCACTCTGATAAAAAAAAAACCCTCCGAATCGGTTCAGAAACTACAGAGACATGACTAAACCAACACAAGAAAAAACGGATTGAGAACCTCCTCCTATTTGCAGTCGACTAAAAACAAAAGAAACAATACCGTTCGAAGGTATTAACCAAAAAATGATAAATGTTATGTTTGTTTGTTACAGGTAATGGCGCATGTAAAAATCTCTCTTCGGCTGATTTATGTATGTATTGGTAGCTTAATTTCCTTTTGGAAGCCGCGGGATAAATATAGCGTTGGTTTTTGCCAACGCGGAAACGTCCTGTCTATACCTATACCTGTTTTTGTTCAGGTGTTTGGAAGTCTGAAATCACTCTTACTTGTGTAAATACGTTGCTGAAACGTTTTTTTTTTAATTTCGTCTGTTTTATGGAAATAATCAGGTTAATTTGGAAAATATATTTCACAGGGTCTTTTCACAGTCGAAGCCGCTTATATCCCAGCTACAAAATGTTTACCGACAAGTTACTCGTATAGCATCGATATGAACGACGTTTCACGATCTTAGTGTATAATATTTTCTTCGACGACGGCAACACGTTCCTTACGTCGCCGCGTGTTTGCCAAACATCGCAATTGTAATGGTGGCCATACACGCAACGGTTTACCTGACAGGTTTACCTGAGCGTACAGTGTACACATACTTTACGGCAAACCTGTTAAGTAGTCCCAGTTTCAACCATGGCATCGGCACAGCACGACGTGATCTCGTACTACACTAGCCTTCAAAATCATCGGATTGAGATACCAAGTACACCAGTTTTTAAGTCAAAACCTAAGCTATCGAACAGTGAAAATCGCGTCGCAATCTGTCCAGTATTTTTAACGTGATGCGCGAACAGAAGTATATTAAAAGTGCTGTGGTATACTACGAACCAAACTTAGTGGTGGCTGTGAGGTGCGCTGATAGGGCGGCATCGCGCATCCCCTCACCCCTCCAACACCCCTCATACCTAATATTTGCTATTGCGCAGCGCACCGCGCCAACTTCACAGCCGCCATTAAGTTTGATTCGGACTGTATTAACTTTTGAATGCCAAAGTATTTGCCAAATTCATCAGTTTGCTTACCTATCGTTGACGACGTCGGCGACGCTTTTACTTTGACATGTCTCTTTCTCGTTATTAACAGCCGAAAACTTCTAAGAAAAGCACGTGAAAAGTGTTATTACTATTACAAAGAAAACAATACAGTCATATTAATTTGTTAAATATACAAAAAGAGCCTCAACACTACAGTTATTATATTTACGGATAAATTAAGCGATATGTTCAAGCTCTGGTTTACCTGTTCAGGCGAACGTATCGTCAGGCAAAAGATATAAACTTTCAGGTTACCTGTACAGGTGTAGATAACTGTACAGTTTTATCACATACACGTTCCAGTTTACTTGTATAGGTAATCTATTCAGGTAATCCTGTCAGGTATACCGTTGCGTGTATGACCACTATTAAGCTTAATTCACAACTACCAGCACTACAAAACAACAAGCGCAAATTAAAAATGTATAGAACTCCCTACACCCCCATTATAGCTAAGAAGCATCTCGATCACATCAGCTTTCAAACAGAAAAAAACTCGGGTTAATATCGGTCCATTCGTTTGGGAGCTACTTCTTGACCTCGCCCATTATAGCTAAGAACCATCTCGAACACATCAGCTTTGAATCATCGGATACATACACTACCTAAACTTATAACATTATAGGTATATATTTTAATTTGTGCTTGTTACTTCTGTGCTGTTTCGTGTCTGCCACGTTACGGTCAATGTCTGCAAGTATGAATCGAGCTTTTAAGTATTTTCTTATATCTTAAATTTATTTGCATGCGCAGATAAAGTTGCTATAGTTTGCTGGTACAACACTTCGCACGAGTCTATTAAATACCTACTTTTAGACGCTCGTTAGACAACACGATGAGAACTTTTATCTCCTTAATGAATTAACTCAATAAATCAATCAAAACTTTGTTTCGTACAACATTTCTACTCAATTACATAGCTTATTTACTAAGCCAACGAAGTAATCAATTGAAAATCCATTAAGTCAACGTAGAATAAATATATTAGGTACTAATTTAATGCCCGAACTTTATTAATTGATTCTGTTCAATCTGTTGAACTTTGAAAGTCAAATTTGGATTCTGAAACTCGAGAACCACCGACCCCGTTTTTATGATTTTGCTGTCTTTTCGAGACATTATCAATGATTATGACAGATTTCTAGTCTGGTGGGACTGAACTAAATTGTTCGACTGAATAGTTCATCCCATCAGCATCAACTTTTTATGTTAACTTTATTTTCACAGTATCATGGGTTAACATTTACTGACTGACTGTAGGAATACTATATCAGAAGATACAGTTTTCAACTAGTTTGTGAGATGGGTTTTCAAATTTATCTTATGTTCCCACAACTGAGTATCGGACCTTCGCTCATCATTAGACCAAACGAGAAGCGAAGCAAGTGAGAAGGCTTCAAACCAGAAACAGGAATCTTCTAGGCATGCGTGTCACATCCTAGACAGATAAGGCAGCACCAAGAAACTACCAGTTATTTTTTTTACTTAATTTCCTCAAACTAATTTTGAAAATGTGAGAGTAATTCGTCGCTCTTTCGGTTTGTTACATTTTATGACTAAACGGCTGAAGATCGTGATAAAATCTGATACGATGTTAATCATAAGGATGGACATGGGCTATTTTACTTTTACCACGGAAAAATAAACTCGGGCAAAGTAGCAGAGCGCACCTAGTAATTAATAACTCTTATATATGTTGTACAAGACTTGCATCCATTGACTTAGCCGCGTTAAGCCATGGCATTCCCTACATTTGGTATAGACTGTTTACTATTGAATTTCCCCTTTCAAAGCTGATGTACCTACTGCTTGGTAATCGCAAAACCGATATAAAACATTAACCGGAATTGGAAACATTCAGTGAACTTGAACAAAGGATTCAAGCCGATTCGTGTCGGGGCTGATCATTGAATGAAATGACCGCTTCTTCATAATAGGAGCGTCATTTAGTCATTAAATCCTTTGTGGAAAGACGTTTAGATGATGATATAAAAAGGAAACCAGAAAAATACAAAAAAAGAAGTGGTTTTTAAAGTTCTATTTGTTGAAAAAACGATTACTTCTGTCTCCGATGTATAAAATTCTATATTCAACGAACAATTCTACTCGTATTTGTAATGGCTTTTCGGAAAATGGCTGTTACGATTCGACGAAAAGAAATTTAGAAATCGATGTTTCAGGGGTTCTTGGGTCGATTTCGTAGACTACGCTGGCGCCATGAGTATAGTTCTCCTTCGTAGCCCGCGGGAAGGCATACCGCGTGACACTAAACGCGTTCCGCGCGCTTGCTAAATGCGCGCCCTGCGGTAACGCTCGCGCGGTGGCGTAAGTGTGAACATGAAACCATCCTAGAAAACAGGCATTGCTAGCGATTGGGGCAAAAACACCTTGTTGCGATGTCTACAAGGTTTAAATTACATTTGAAGAAATTTAGTCTAGTTTAGTTTAAGGAGTAAAATTATCGAATTGCTGCCATTATCATTTTTTTCTGTAATGGTTTTAAAAATGGATTCGAGGGTCCAAGTTACCTTAGGTTTTTACATAATAATGCTTCGTCGGTCTACTTTATACAACATCTTGCATCGAATTTGTCCAGATTTTTGCAATTTTCTATTAATATGCAACACTTTACACTTCCACTTTACATTTACACTTTCACTTTACATTTACACTTTCACTTTACATTTACACTTTCACTTTAAATTTACACTTTCACTTTACATTTACACTTTCGTACACTTTTGTACTTGCCTTACGCGCTTAAGTAAGTTAGTATTTTAAGACTATTTACCCAACTGAGCGGAAGGTAAGTTCCTTTGTGGCGCTCAAGAGAACAAACATGTGACACGATTTTGATGATTCTTACGTCAATCGATTTGTATTAATCTTTCGAGTATCACTAAATACATGGCAGTAATCAAAATTCAATATGGTGACAACCAGACGCCATTTTGAAAAAGAAATATGATTATCGACATTTTTCACTTGGAATGACCATTACATTTATGCCTCATTTTAGTTTTGTTCGCAGTCGGGTTTCTTAGCACTTTAGATTATGATTATTTTGGATTGTCTTGTTACTCTCCTTATTGGAAACAACTAACAACGTCAGATCCGTGCTTGGGGTAAGTGCTTTCGATGAGACCCTTTTGGATCGATTTTCGACCCAATTATCCTTGACCCTTCAATTACATTTTTGAGAATACATTTCCTTTCTGAACATGCATACTGCATTATAACTAATACCAAGAATCACACGCAAGAATTAGAAATCCGAAGTTTGAACTGCATGCAAGGTGTGGCGCATACACCACCAAAGAATAACTATAACACCAAAAAGACCTTCTCGTTTGGTAAGTTATATAGTATACTAGCTGCCTTACGGCTCCGCCCGTAGTTTTCCCGACCAAGGACTTATGCTATTAAAATATATACTGTTGGAATGTGCTTATCAAGGCCTTCAATTTGATACCCATATTGCAAAATTCTAAGTTTTTCTTTTCTCATTAGAAAATGGAACCATACTGCCGCCATATATTTTTTTTACAAAACAATATTATAGCCTATGTTATTCAGAGGGATGTAAGGATTCTAACGATACCCTATAAGTCTTAATCTGTTCAGGTTAACTCACATACATACGTACATACAAACATACATACATGAATCCTAAAAACAATGCATTCCTTTTGTTGGGCAGTCGTGTAAAAAGTAGCCTATGTCCACCTGGAATGGAAAATAATTTATGAAACTGGCTTAGTACTCGTATATTTTGAGTTAATCCATTACAAACATACAAACATACAAAAACAAATCTTTTCTCATTATAATATTAGTGTAGAAAAAGCGGCCAGTAGAGAGTCAGACCTCGTTAAATGATTGTTCCGTATCATGGCTGCTTGAATGAAATACAAATATTTTGTTAAATAATTTTGCATTGTTTCTATCCATCCAAAGGTTGACTGGAAGAGATCGATTTTAACAATAAATCCGCCCATTGTACTTAATATTTCTGTATATATATCACTGTATATTTCTGTAAACTGTACAATGTAAAATAAATCTATCTACGCGTATCTATCGATCTTATTATACCAAATTTCAGTTCTCTTGCTTCTACTGTTTAACTCTGACAGACTGTGACAGCGTACCGCGCATCAAAGAGACAAAAGGGCATTAGTGTTCAATATTACTCATTTTTTAACACTCATGATAAAGAAAACCAACAATACCTCCGGAATAAATGGTCAGTGTTTTATTTGTACAATTTTATAATAAAAGGAAAATACTCAACATTTCATTCCAAGCAGTTAAAACAAAAAATAATGCATTTGTTAAAAAGAGAGTATGCAATCTCAGAAGCTGTATCTAAAAAGGAAGCCATAAAATACCCAAGTTATTACTCCACATCATACGCGGGTTTATGGAGAAACCTCAGATTTATGCTTTAGCCTGATATGACGACTCATAAACGCTGATTATTCTTGGCTACCACATGGGAGTAAGAATGCTTATAATTTGTGTGTAATTTTTGACTTCAAACTCATATTTAGAAATGTTAAACCCCCACGGGCAGATCCAGAACGTGTATTCAAAATTCATTGAGTTTCATAATTCTATATCCGACACAAAAAAGTTTCAATCAGTGGGTGCCGGTGCGGACATACAAATATGGACCTGAAACTTGGTAACTAACTCATTGCGGCGGAGCGCTTTTGCGCCCGCCTCACCGTCCGGTAACGCTTTAGAGGTCAGTTATAGACCAACAGTACATATCCTTGCTAAAAAAATAAAAAAATGTGATCGCTAACTATAGTGCTCAGCCATAAGCTCAAACCTACCCATATGAGTACCCAGGAGCTATGCTTATTTCGCTAGCTATTGGTCTCATACACAAGCTCGGAGTTGCGCAGCGTGCAATGGAGAGAGCTATGCTTGGAGTTTCACTACGTGATAAGATCCGTAACGAGGAAATCCGTAGAAGAACCAAGGCTGTCGACATAGCTCTCAAAATTTGCAAGTTGAAGTGGCAATGGGCAGACAACCGACAACCGCTGGGGAATAAAGATTCTCGAATGGCGACCACGAACAAGCAAGCGAAGTGTAGGGAGACCCCCCACACGATGGACGGACGACATTGTGGCCATCGCAGGGAGTCGGTGGATGGAGGCGGCACAAGACCGTTCGTCGTGTCGCTCTTTGGGGGAGGCCTATGTTCAGCAGTGGACTGCTGAAGGCTGAAATGATGATGATGATGATGCTTGGGGTTTCTCCGCCAGTCAAGATCCAGAAAGAGGGAATTAAAAAAAAATGACAAAGCTCACAATCAAGTTGAAGTGGCAATGGTTAATCGATAACCGTTGGGGAAATAACATTCTCGAATCGGAATAGAAGACTGCTGACCGCTGGATTTAAAGAGCAACCGATCGATGTGGCGTTTTAAGGGAGGCCTATGTCCAGCTGTGGACGTCTCCGGCTGCTGATAGAGAACTTTATTGCACCAAAAGAAACATTTACAAATAAAAATAAACTTAATAAATAGTAGTAATATCTCTGAGCAGCGATCTCTTCCAGTAAGCCGTAAGTTAGATTGAGACACATGAACCTTATTAATAGAAGATAGTTGTTGGTAGGCAACATTTTAACAAAAATACTAGAAAATAAACATCCATACGAGTACCAATATATAAATGTGAAACTTTGTCTGTTTGTTTGTTTTTTTGGGGAGCTTTCACGCGATAACGGCTGGACGGATTTTGTTAAAATTTGGAATGGAGATAGCTCATACCCTATAATAAAACAGGATACTTTAACCCGGAAAATTGTAAGTTTCCACGGGAAAACTGGAAAATGTTGGTTACTCCCTGTAAGGAACGGTTGTCATGGAAACGAAATAACAAGTCTGCCAAAAAAACTTCAAGAGCATTCGGTGCTATACCTATTTTGCTTTGGTTTTTAATATCCTAGAAGAACATAGGATGCTTTTTCCGCGATAAACTGTAGTCCGCGCGGAAGAAGTCGCGGGCGGGAAATCTAGTATTTAAATAAAACAACACAAGTGATAATATTTATACATTTATAAATAACATTAATACTAAAATAAACATAAAAAATATTATAAATATTTAAATCATATATCCCTGCAAATATTCCATAATAAGCTAATTTTAGGTACCATTCACCCCTCTATCTCCAAGCCATTTTGAGGCGAGATCTCTGCCACAATGTGATAAGTCCAACCAACATCACAGCGGGTAATGACTCACGTTATGACGTAGATTAAATAATATTTACTACGTAATATGAGCCAAGTTAGTACCACTCGAGGTCATGCTAACATATTAGAAGCTGGACCAGCATTTGTAGCGAAATTGAAGTAATTGATGCAGTGATATAGAAAGGTAAAGATAAAGGGTCATTTGGCGTATTTTTAACCCTCAACGCGAAAAGAGATGGTTGTTATAAGTGTAGGGTGTGTATCTGTGTGTGTGTATGTGTCTGGCTGTGGCATCGTAGCTCACAAACGAATGGACCGATTTTGATGCGGTTTTTTTCTGTTTGAAAATGATGTGATCGAGGTGGTTCTTAGCTATAATAGGGGGTCGAGATCGTACTCCCAAACAAATAGACTGATTTTGATGCGTTTTTTTCTGTATGAAAGCTGATGTAATCGATATGGTTCTTAGCTATAATGAGGTGAAGGTCGGGGTCTATTTTTTTTTTATGTGTTACTAATAGTAGGTATGGTGCCTTGTTGCATTTTTATTATTAACCGACATTAACAAGAGGAGGTCTTAAATCCCTGACTTAATTATATTTCAAAGGGAGAATTCCAATGTGGGTGGTCTCATATAAATTTTCACACAAATTGATTCAGTACTTTTTTTTAAACTGTCTTCAAAGACATGAACTTAGATTTTTCGTTTAGGATATTATTTCTAAAGGCATTGTAATAAGTGTCTTATTTCATCATGTTTTTTTTGTAGCATTTCACCAACTATATAAAAAAGTGCATATACCTAACCCTATTCAAAGTGTAGAAAGAAAGAAAGAAAAGAAAAAAAAAACATTTATTTGTAACAACACACAACATTATACATAATGACAAACAAAATAAAACAATGAAATAGATAAAATAATAATAATGTTATGTGTTGTCACAAACAGGTCCCAACTCAGCAAACAAAAACAAAAAAAAAACAACAAAACAAATAAAAAAAACAAACTCAAATGTTGATACAAATATAGTGGGCAACATTTTTAGACAAAAAAATTAAATGTAATTATGTTCGTAAACTGCGTCAAAACTTCAAACTGCAGAACCACCGCCTTTAAAAAGACTGGAGATAAAATCTGAAGTTGTACCTATCAAAAACATGACCTTGTACTACGAGACGCATACTTAACTCCAATCACAAAACATCATGAGCAAAACTCGTCCCACTCAATCGGGTTTCAAACTTTACACGTAAAAGTTGTTCGGGACAAAAACAAATTAACATAAGGTAGAAAGTTTCTTACGGCACTATAACTGTATATCAAGGAAATGGGTATGCTAAGTAAGTAGTCAATTTTCTTTACTTGCTCGTAGCTAGCGCGCACAATGTGAGGCCTAAAAGTTTTAATTTATTCACGACTTTTGATGTTACCTTGATTTTGGTCTTGTAGGGGCTTCTACATATTTCTTTATTTTATCATAAGGAAGGATCTTTTAAATTACAACCCTAAGGGGGAGAACGGGGTGGCAAAGTTTGTACATGGGCGAAGCTGCGGGCCACAGCTAGTAACTACATAAGTGCCACATGCGTATAATACTGCATAGCATTAACGTTGGCAGACGTTTATAACGGACTGAACATTTTACGTTTCAAAGATCACATAGTTCTATGAACCTAAAAAAAACACTTTTGTATGAATTTATCGTATATAAAAAAATGTTACACTAATTTGCGCGAAAATTATATGGGACCCTGGACCTGGACGTTTTAAGCTTTAATGAGAAATATAATCATCCAAATTGATTTAGAAATACCGGAGATATGAGAGCAAATGAGGTAACATACATAAAAAGGATGAATTGAAAACCATTTCTTTTAAAGTCGGTTATATACAGGTTTGTTTGTAATTGGCCTCGTTACTCATTGAATATTTTTTGGTCGGACAATCGGATGCAATGATCATTCGTCACATTAGCTATTTTGTCGCTATCCCTGATAGATCACATTCATAATACGTCACTTTGTGCATCTAGTCTGTTTCTTTTACTTGATGATCATCGCATCCGGCAATCGATGGATCAATTCCTTAATTCCTTCCTTTTTACCCGACTACTGCGATGCATGAGAAGGGTATTAGTATATTTATGTATGTATGTAGATGTTCCACCATAACGTCGCCCCTATTATTATTATTTTTTTTTTGTCAGGGAGGGGCTCCTACCGACTAAAACCCCCTCCCTGTTTCGTCTGATTGTCCTCCTACGTTGTAGGAGACTTTATTTAGGTTTGTTTGTTTGTTTGTTTGTCGTATGAGGTAGTGCTGGCCTCTGATGTCAGAGTTTGTGAGGCTGCCCGAGTGCCTCTGACATGGCTTAACGACTGCTATTAATCAATAACAGCCGGGACCGACAGCTTAACGTGCCCTCCGAAGCACGGAGCGATCGAAAACCGCACATAACTCAGAAAAGTCATTGGTGCGGAGCCTAGGTTTTGAACCCGGTATCGTTGGATTCTAAATTGCACTATAGAACCGTTAGGCCACCATCGCTCTTTGTTTAGGTATGTTCATTAATTATTCAATTTATTATTTATATCTCAAAAGTTTAATTTTTAAATTAATTCCTAAATTTTGTAAATTTTGAATACGTCATTTGTATCTGTATAAACATTTAATTTTACTTACTTATTATTATGTATATTTTTTGTACTATTGTACGTTACTACTTCACATTAAAAAACTACTTATTTATTATGTATTTAACTTTCTGCGGTGACTGACTACGGTGTTACTTTGTTTGGTTTTTATCTGTTGTCAAAATAGTTTAATATGTTTTACACTTTCAAAATTTTACTTTTCTTCAGATTTTACAGCATGCATACATTCACATAATTCTTACGATTATGCGTTGTATGCATTTTTCAAAGGTTATTTATTATCATTGGATAAAATGCAATGACAACATTGTCATCGCGTCCTAAACAAGGCTAAACTCTACCTCAGGGAATCAAAAAATATGAGGACAGAGTATAAAGATGGGGTCACCTCGGCTGTGGAACGTTTATACCAGTTGGCGAAAGAGTCGGAGGAAGGGAAAAGGAAGGGTGAAAAGGAGAAAGACCAAGCAGCCGAGGTTTCTGATACAAATACAAGTCTTAAATCAAACCAAGGCTTGGAGCGCACTATGAGTTGGCGGCTAAGACGGCATAGACAGAAAGTTGGAAGGCTTACTGTACAAAACAAGAAAGGGAAAGTATGTGGGATAGAGTATACAGAGTGATTAGAGGCAGGACAGGAAGACACGAAGATCAGCTTTTACGGGAGGACGGAATGACGTTGGGTCCGAAAGAGTCAGTCGAACTGCTCGCAAAATCATTTTTCCCGGATGATAATTGTAATGTGGATAGTGATATCCACACGACAATTCGAATAGAGAAAAATTAGTGTTTCGAAGAAAGTGATGACATAGACGACCCTCCGTTCACTATGGCAGAGTTAAAGCGAACTCTAAGCAGCTTTAATCCGAAAAAATCTCTAGGATTTGACGGATTCACTGCGGATATCTGCTGTAGAGCCATATTCGCGGTGCCCGAAGTTTTCTTGGGGATTGTAAACAAATGCTTGTCCTTGTCCTGTTTCCCTTTACCCTGGAAGGAAGCGGCTGTGATAGTGCTTCGAAAACCTGGAAAGAGCGAATACGATAACCCAAAATCTTACCGCCCAATTGGACTCCTGTCTGTCTTGGAGAAGGTTCTCGAAAAAATGGTTGGAGGATCAGATGGCACTTACTGCCAAAAGCCAACCCCAAACAATATGGGTTTGTCTCACAAAAAAGCACGGAAGATGCACTCTACGATGTAATGCAGGAAATAAAAGGCAACCTATAGAATAAAGAAATGATGGTTAACGTATCGCTCGACATTGAGGGGGAATTTGACAACGCCTGGTGGCCTGCCATAAAAAATCAACTTATCCAGAGAAAGTGTCCTCTGAACCTCAGGCGGCTGATTGATCACTACCTAGAGGGAAGATGAGCGGTGGTCAACTATGCCGGCAAAATCTGCAATAAAGACACCAGTAAAGGTTGTGTCCAAGGTTCGACTGCAGGACCAACCTTTTGGAACCTGCTACTGGACCCGCTGTTGGAAGACCTTGGTGAACGAGGCGTATACACACAAGCGTTTGCCGACGATGTTGTCTTGATGTTTTCCGGTCATTCAACCCTTCAATTACAAGAACAAGCCAACCAGACCCTCGCGTATGTGTATGAATGGGGTATCAAAAACAAATTGAAATTCGCGGCACATAAAACTAATGCTATGCTGATCACCAACAAACTCAAATTCGATACACCAGTCATGCACATGGGTGGGGTGGACATCCCTGTAGTGGACAAAATAAGGCTGCTCGGCCTTACACAGACAGACAGACAGGAAACTGACCTTCAACCAGGGCCCCGATTCTGTAAGCTAACAGCGGTAACGCAAGTCGATCGCTTGAAATTTTTTGAGAAATTTTCTTATTTACCACTTAAAAGTGATGTAGTGTTTTTTTTTTGGAAATATAAAAAAAAAACAAAAAACGAAAATATTAGTAAAATTTTCGCTTCCAGCACTTTTGAGTGGTAAATAAGTTTTTTTTTTTTTTAAATTCTAGCGATCGACTTGCGTTATCGCTGTTCAATAGCGTACAGAATCGGGGCCCAGCATGTTTTTTTTTTTTTTTTTTAGAAAGGATATGTGCTGTTGGTCTATAACTGACCTCTACAGCGTCACCGGACGGTGGGGCGGGCGCAAAAGCGCTCCGCCGCAATGCGTGACGCAGAAGGCGCACGCCAAAGTTAAGTTTTTGGCCACTTGCTCAAGGGCACCCAGGGGGTACGAACCTCGGCTTGGACAGTTGCCATTGATTACTTGGGGAGTATCGAACTAAACACCCCTCGATCGCTACTGTTAGGTAGTGATCGAGAGGGCCCTCATGAAATGGCTGGAGCCCTTTAAATGAATTGCATAACTGACCACCGATTCGGAATACACCTTCGAGAAGAATCGGCAAGAAACTCGAAGGCGATCGCTTGAAATTTTTTGAGAAATTTTCTTATTTACCACTTAAAAGTGATGTAGTGTTTTTTTTTTGGAAATATTAAAAAAAAACAAAAAACGAAAATATTAGTAAAATTTTCGCTTCCAGCACTTTTGAGTGGTAAATAAGTTTTTTTTTTTTTTAAATTCTAGCGATCGACTTGCGTTATCGCTGTTCAATAGCGTACAGAATCGGGACCCAGCATGTTTTTTTTTTTTTTTTTTTAGAAAGGATATGTGCTGTTGGTCTATAACTGACCTCTACAGCGTCACCGGACGGTGGGGCGGGCGCAAAAGCGCTCCGCCGCAATGCGTATCGCAGAAGGCGCACCCCAAAGTTAAGTTTTTGGCCACTTGCTCAAGGGCACCCAGGGGGTACGAACCTCGGCTTGGACAGTTGCCATTGATTACTTGGGGAGTATCGAACTAAACACCCCTCGATCTCTACTGTTAGGTAGTGATCGAGAGGGCCCTCATGAAATGGCTGGAGCCCTTTAAATGAATTGCATAACTGACCACCGATTCGGAATACACCTTCGAGAAGAATCGGCAAGAAACTCGAAGGCGAATAAAGTCGAAATTAATTACGGGACCTTCGACCTCGCATCCGGCGAGGTCGGTGTCTGTGTCTAATTGTGTTGAAAGATGGTGAAGATGACGGAGTGGGCGAATCAATCGCTGCCTGCACTGCGGCAGCGATTTCATCGTCCGGATCGCTCAAGATGTCTCTAGGGCGTCTACGAAGGGGCCGTGCGTCTGTTGTCGCGTCTGTCGTGTAGTCAGAGGCCTGAACTACTAGAGGGTTGGGGTGATGAAGTGCCGCGTCAAAGTAGCGGCGAGAGGCATTTTTCATATATTGAACAATCGAGGGAAGCTCGAGATCACTGTGCAGGTCGATGTTCCTCTGATACCAGGGGGCATCTAATGCACCGCGAACGAATTTATTTTGTAAAATCTGAAGTTTCTCTAGGGAGATGCGGGAGGCGTGAGCAAATGCTACGGACGAGTATGTCATTGTCGGTCGGACGCAGGTTTTGTAGAGTGTCAACTTATTTCTAAGAGACATTTTACTGCGCCTGCCTAGGAGTAACGCGAGGCGGTATAGGTAGAATGCCGCCCTTTTGTGGACGGCGTGGATGTGATCATTGAAGTTGAGTCGATAGTCAAGGGTGACTCCTAAGTATTTAACTGACTTTTCCCACGGTATGGGTCGGTCATTGATCCTGACTTGTTTAATTGGGAAATAGCGTTTAACCCCGTGAGTGAAACGCATCGCTACGCTCTTCTCGGGATTAATCGTTATTCGCCACTTACGAAACCATTCATCGAGCGCTCGGAGCGTTCGTTGGATGGCTCTTTGTAGAATAGCTGGGTTCCATCCGGTGGTATAAATCGCGGTGTCGTCCGCAAAGAGAGCGATCTCTACTTTGGGGATGCGGGGGAAATCGCTTGTGTAAAGCGTGAACAAAAGTGGAGACAGCACGGAGCCCTGAGGGACTCCGGCTCTGATGGGGTGGGGGGATGATCGGTTGCCCTCGACACGATAGCGGAAGCTCCGGCTGGTGAGGTAGTCTTGTACTATGAGCACAAGACGATCTGGCAACCCGAGCTGATACAGCTTGTATATCAGCCCGGCGTGCCAGACCTTGTCAAAAGCCTTCGCCACGTCTAGGAAGACGGCCATCGTGGTTTGGGGTTTTGGTTTCCTATTGAAACCCTTTAGGATGTGTTCCGTGATGCGGTGCACTTGCTGAGGGCAAGAGTGTCTCGCTCTAAAGCCGAACTGCTCATCCGGTATGAGCTTTTTGATTTTCGCGATGGATCGGAGTCGATTCAGAAGGATTCGCTCGTAGATCTTCCCCAGAGAGCTGAGGAGACTGATAGGACGGTAGCTGGAAGGCTCGGATGCCTTTTTGCCTGGTTTGTGAATGCCGATGACGTCGGCACTCTTCCAAGCGTCGGGGAAGGAACAATTGCTCAAGGCTGCATTGAAGATGCTGACTAAGAGATAAACTAACGGGACAGAAAAGTGCTTGAGGACCCTGTTACTGACGCCGTCAGCACCGGGGGCCTTTCGCACTTTGAGGCCCTTGATGATCGACTCAACCTCTGCGGCTTTAACGGGCTCGAGGGGGAGGTCGGTCGGAGGTAGAGAATTCCTACGTTCTATTTCGCGGTCCACCGCGGCGATGTGGACAGGATCAACGTGATCGTTAGCGGGGGTGCACTGGGCTGCGAGGCTCTCCGCCAAGCATTCGGCCTTCTCCTCGTCTTCGAATGCTGGCGGGAGATCGATTCTATTGAGAGGGGGCATTACGGTGATGGTGTCGGATTTAAGCTTTCGCGCCAACCCCCAGTAGGCCTGGTGGGTCGGTGTGATTTCGGATAATAGGTCTTCCCAACGCTGTGCGCGCAGCTCGCTAATGCGCGTCCTGACCAAACGGTGGTAGTAGCTCAAGGTGGCTTTGCGTTCAGCGTTGGGGAATGCATCGTGGGCTCTAATGGCTGCGTTTCGTGTCGTCATCAGCCTCCTCACGTCCTCAGGTAGGACCCAGTGGCGGATATCCTCCGCTGGGACCTCCCTGGAGCACTCACCGATAACGGTGTTGAGGTGGCTGGTGAGGGCATCGATCGAGCAAGCAACGTCATCGGGGGTGATTATGTCGTCGGGGATACGGTCGAGGTCGGGTGAACTGATAGCTTTTAGGGCTTCCCCCAAACGCTTCCAGTCCACTATCGTCTTTGTCGGTGGATGGGAGGATGGGTCTGTCGGGTCGGGGCCTAGGCGCATAACGACGGGACGGTGGTCGGATTCTAGTTCTTGGAAAACTTCGATTGAGCGGAAACTAAGATTTATATTCTTTAGGAGAGGTATGTCCAGTATGTCGGGTAAATGGTCGGGATTTTTGGGGTAATGTGTCCACTCCGAGGGTGGGATTATATCAAAGACGAGAGATTCGCTAAAGTCGAATAGTCTAGTGCCGTTTGTGTTGAGTCTTCGGCATCCCCAGATAGGGTTTTTGCTATTGAAGTCGCCAGCCAGAATGACTGCGCTTCCCATGGAGAGGAGTGCCTCTAGATCACTCTTTAGTAAGCTTTTACTGGGGGAGAGGTAGCAGGAGGCTATAACGATTGATTGATGACCGGTCATCGCAAGTTGGCAGCAGGAGGCTTCTAAGTTGGTCAGAGTAGGGGTGTCAATCGGGATACAGTGGAGTGAGTTTTTGTAATAAATTAGAGTACCGCCAAATTTGGTGACTCTATCGTTTCGATGGACGCGGTAATTGGCAATCCCGGGATCGCTGTTACAGGGTTTGAGAAAGGTCTCTTGTATTAACATGATGTCGACCTGATGGGTCTTACAGAACTCGTGCACTGGGGCACGCTGTTCTCTTAGGTCGTCAGCGTTAAAGAACGCTAACACTACGGAGCGGGGTTTAAAACGTTTTGGTGTATTATTCATTTTGGTTCGTTAATTGAGGTTACGGAGGGCAGTAAGGAGCGTACGGTGCTCATATAAAAAGTGAACTTTTTCCAAATCGGATTTACACGAACGAAGTTTGGCAGCGAGTACGTCCACTTCGTTCAAGTCGACCGCATTTACGTAGCCGAGTACATAAGACAGGTTGTCTTGACCTGCCTTAGGAGGGGGAGGAGTGGGCAAGGGCCCGAGGGGGGTTGGGACTTTCGCGCGGGCTTGAGGAGGCCGGTACGGACCGGCGGGCGCGGGTTGCGGTTTTGGGGTGGGCTTGGTCATGGCCGGAGCCCAGGCGTTGACCTGCGGCTGAGGTGCCGGCATAAAGAGCGGGGCCTGCATGAGAGGCATGGGGGGGGCTAAGGACACCTTAGGGGTGTACCTCTGCAGACGTGCTGACATTGGAGGCTGACTGAAGGTCGCTCGCCGTCCGGGCCCTTTAACGCTCCTTGGAGCCCTTGGACAGCCGCGATAGTTCGCGGTGTGTCCTTCGGACTTGCAAAGAACGCAACTGGGTGGGTCGGGAGTATCGCGGGGGCGGGTGCAATCGGAAGTGCCGTGGTCGCCCAGGCACTTTACGCACCTGGGATGGCCAAAGCAAAAACGCGCGACGTGGCCATAGAGTTGGCATTTGTGGCACTGACTGGGTGCTCCGTTGCGGTTTGGGGGCTCTACGTAAATCCCGGATAGGTGGCAGACCGTCTTTATGTTAAAGATGGCCTTCCCCTCCGGGGTACGTTCAAGAACGACAAGGACAAGAGGGAGGGGTGTTTTAGGGTTTCCCCTGTATAATCGATGAACCTCCACTACGGGGTATCCCTGAGACTGAAGGTCCTTGAAAATGAGCGTTGTCTCAAGTTCGCTGGGGACACCGCGCAATACTACACGGAGGGGTTTTTGTTCTTCGCGGGCGTACGTGTAGAAACGCACGTCTTCGTCGCGAAGGATCTTTGTTATCTCGCGGTGGTCGTTCGCGGTAGGGACTTGCACTTTAATGCCCAGTTGGGTATTGTGTGCAGATGTGAACGCCGCCCCCTTTGAGGCTAGGAGTCGCGTGACCGCGTCCCACTTCTCTTTTTCAGTAATGAAAAAGGGAGGCGGGAGTTTGGTCCTCGCGGGCTCTTTTGCCACAGAGTTTGCGGTTATCGGAGTGGTAGGAGGCGTCGCCCTGGAGGCAGGGCGAGCCGCTTTGGCCTTAAGGGCCGTCCGTGCTAGAGGAATCGTCATGTGGACGCTTTCCTTTCGCTTTCCTAGAGACGAGGGTGAAGCCGTCGTCCGTGCACGCGGGTATGGATTCGACCTCCATCTCGGGTTCGGAGGCCTGAGGTGGATCGGGGCTGGCCGGGGAGTCTGGGATGGGGCATATTATTGGAGAGCGAGAGCGAGACCGGCGCGGTCCGGCTGACGACGCGCGCCTGTCCGATTTGCGATCGGATTTTGAGTTTGAGGCCCGAGCGGCCTTGTCTGCGTTTTCAGCTTTTGTGGCTTTAGGAGCCTTAGTCGCGACGGGAGCGGGGGGAGCGCGGGGCTTAGCGAAAGAGGGAGACGCGGGGGACGCGGGGCGGAAAAAGTCGAGCAGTAGTTTTTCCTGCTCGGAGGAGATACGTTGATCACGGGCGTAACGCGACAGAAGGCCGCATTCTTGTGCCCAATTTAGGAAGCCCTTGCAGGCATCCTTAGCGGTAAGGGGTCGGTCGGAGTCCATAGTGGACTACGCGGGGGGTTACGACCCGGGGGTGAACCGGGAAGTGAGTTTGATAAACCTGGTCCCCTCCGTCGGGATAGACAGAGGGGGTGTCCCTATAGTGAGTCCCTAGTGTGGCCCTCTGCCGATCTTATTGTGCAGAGGGATGTGTGCTTTCCTAGCGACCGAGAAAAGGTGACCGGCAAGCCGGAGGCACCAGTCCAAACAAATCGCTAGGGGAAGGAGGTAGGGTAAGGGTGGGTGGGAGGTGGGAGATACGTGGGTGCTCTCTAGTGCTCTACACAAGGAGAATGACTACCCACGCCCAGCCAAATTCTTGTTTCCCCCCTGGAAGAGGAGTGAAAACAAGCGCCTTGGGTCAGCGCCCAACCGTTCCTCAGGTTGGACCACGAAACTGTGGATTTAATTTGCGACTAGAAGAGTCTAAAGTGAATTTATAGTTCCGTCCAAAGGAGTGAATAAATAGTTTTTGCCACCGAGATGACTCCTCCGACTGCCGAGACACCGTTCTTAAAAGAACGTTTGCCCTAGCAAGCCGTCGGGTACCGTCTGGCTTACCGAGACAAAGAGCGCTCCGTAAGGAGCGATTGCCTCGCTAAACCGTCGGGTGTGATGACAGCGCCCCGCTAGACACGAGTGCCTATGCGGGGGAGCGAGCGCGGACTGGACCGGCGATAGCTGCGGGCGAGCGCAGCTGGGAGACCGGAGACCGAAGACAGAAGGCGACCGCTCAGCTCGGCGGCGCAGGGCGAAGTGGTGGCCCAATTGGACTCCTGTCTGTCTTGGAGAAGGTTCTCGAAAAAATGGTTGGAGGATCAGATGGCACTTACAGCCAAAAGCCAACCCCAAACAATATGGGTTTGTCTCACAAAAAAGCACGGAAGATGCACTCTACGATGTAATGCAGGAAATAAAAGGCAACCTATAGAATAAAGAAATGATGGTTAACGTATCGCTCGACATTGAGGGGGAATTTGACAACGCCTGGTGGCCTGCCATAAAAAATCAACTTATCCAGAGAAAGTGTCCTCTGAACCTCAGGCGGCTGATTGATCACTACCTAGAGGGAAGATGAGCGGTGGTCAACTATGCCGGCAAAATCTGCAATAAAGACACCAGTAAAGGTTGTGTCCAAGGTTCGACTGCAGGACCAACCTTTTGGAACCTGCTACTGGACCCGCTGTTGGAAGACCTTGGTGAACGAGGCGTATACACACAAGCGTTTGCCGACGATGTTGTCTTGATGTTTTCCGGTCATTCAACCCTTCAATTACAAGAACAAGCCAACCAGACCCTCGCGTATGTGTATGAATGGGGTATCAAAAACAAATTGAAATTCGCGGCACATAAAACTAATGCTATGCTGATCACCAACAAACTCAAATTCGATACACCAGTCATGCACATGGGTGGGGTGGACATCCCTGTAGTGGACAAAATAAGGCTGCTCGGCCTTACACAGACAGACAGACAGGAAACTGACCTTCAACCAGGGCCCCGATTCTGTAAGCTAACAGCGGTAACGCAAGTCGATCGCTTGAAATTTTTTGAGAAATTTTCTTATTTACCACTTAAAAGTGATGTAGTGTTTTTTTTTTGGAAATATAAAAAAAAAACAAAAAACGAAAATATTAGTAAAATTTTCGCTTCCAGCACTTTTGAGTGGTAAATAAGTTTTTTTTTTTTTTAAATTCTAGCGATCGACTTGCGTTATCGCTGTTCAATAGCGTACAGAATCGGGGCCCAGCATGTGTCAGGTGTCTGTTGTAAGGCTGCAAACATCTATAAACAGCTTGGTAGAACGGCAAAAATTGAATGGGGCCTGAACCCGGAGATCATCAGGACAATATATATAGCGGTAATAGAGCCCATTGTAATGTACGCCACGAGCGTATGGGCGCCAGCGGCGGAAAAGCTAATGGTGCAAAAACAACTCGGCACCATTCAGCGAGGATTCGCGCAGAAAATCTGCAAATCTTACAGGACAGCCCCTCTTAATGCAGTACTCGTACTAGCGGGACTTCTTCCACTACATCTTCGGATTCAAGAAGCGGCCCAGCTATACGAAGCAAAGAGGGGCATATCCGCGATAGAACACGCTGGATGGCCGATTGAAAGACGCGTCTGCTTTCTATCAGCCCCACATCCGGCCAAAGAGGTCGATATAGACTATGCATGCCTCAATGATATGTCACCCGAAACCCTAGATCAACATCAGCTCCCGAAAGTGCAGATCTACACGGACGGAAGCAAGTTGGAAGGGAAAGTAGGAGCGGCATATACCTTATGGGAAGATGGAGCTGAAACAAAAACAAAAAAGATGAGACTCGAGTCGTTTTGCACAGTTTTCCAAGCCGAGCTTTATGCACTGTACCAATCCACTGAGCTGTTGCTGAAAGCGAAGCAAGAGGAAGTAGCTGTGCTTAGCGATTCGAGATCTGCACTTCAAATTGTCCAGAACGCAGACGCGTTTCACCCACACTGGCTTTTGCCATCAGGCAAAACATCGCCATACTCAGACAGGACGGATACAACATCGGGCTCTACTGGGTCAGAGCTCATGTCGGTGTCCCCGGAAATGAGCGCGCAGACGAACTGGCGAAGCAGGCTGCACTGCTTATGAAAACCTCCGCGCATTACGACAGATATCCCGCATCTTACGTAAAAAGCGAGATAAGGAGGGAAACAGTGCAGGTGTGGGACAAGATCTACCAAAAAGGGGAGACAGCAGAAGTTCTCAAGCTTGTCTTGCCAAAAGTCCCAGAAGCTTTCAGGGTCGTTCAAAAATTCCAACTTACCCCTATTTTGACGCAGGTGATGACCGGCCATGGGGGGTTTTCCGCGTACTTAAACCGCTTTAAGTGCAAGGACAACCCCTCCTGTGCATGTGATTCTAAAAAGACGAATCGATATTACACTTACTACTTGAGTGCCCTATAAACGATGCTGACAGGTATGACCTGGAATCTGCAACAAATATCAAGTTGACCAGAATATCTTTGTGTGAAATGATGGCGGGGAAAGAATCCAGGCCATACCTGTTATCATTCTGCACAAAAGTAGCACAGAAAGCGATTAATAGAAATAAGACGCGTCGCCCCTATTGGTCCAATTGGGACCAGCGAGGTATCAATCTATTCGTCTTCATTTATAGAGTGTCATGGCTATTTTTTACACCCGACTACGGCGAAGCAGACGAAAAGATGGGATAAATTATTCAAACTAAATAATTTATCCCATTTTGTATCAATCGATTTGTCTTCATTTGTCATAGGTTATTTTTTTACCTGACCGTAGTCGGGTTTTAATTTCCGAACTTATGTCTTGTTCCTGTTACTATTAGTTTCTCTAAGTTATCATAGAGTTTCCTCAGTGTACCCAAAGTATTGCAGCACTCTCTGCAGAGTTCGAGAACTGGCTCCAGAGCATCTTAGATATGCGTAGTTCCTTCAATCATTTATCTCACGATCCATTTTGATTTGTCTAACTGTAATATGCTTTAAGTTAAACGTTTATCTGAAGCTAGTGTATCGTTTAATAGCTCGCGGTGCAGACGGGTTCATTAATAATTCGGGCGCGGCCTCGTTCCACTGCCTCAGTTCCTCCTGTCGACACTCGACAGGCTTGCGTGTGGAAAATGCAAGGGGACCTGATTTTAACTCTCTTTGATCGCAAGTTTAGATAATATGTTTTTATCTACAGTCATATCGTAAAATCTGGATTGTGAACTCAACTATTGATATACTTAACGCACGGTACGTCTCTAATTACAAAAAAAAAACATTATTACACTGTTATTTGAACTAAACAATGTTATAATATATATTTTTCCATAAAAGCACCGGTTTGGCCCCATCCAACGAGGGTTTTTCCTTTTTTTATCTATGGCGGCGCGTGCTAGACAGTATGCGCGCGAATTCGCTGTGGACTGGATTTTGGTGCCATAATTTACTTCACATTAGTACCTAATCAATTCAATGTGTTTTCGTTGGTCAAAAGTTGTATCCTGATTAATAATGTCCGATAGCAGTGTTCTTGAGGAGAATTTGACTCCACCTGACATCACGGAACAGCAACGAACATGACGAACGAGCTTTTACCAGCAAAATCAAGAAAATATTACGACATAGTTTTTCTTCATTAAAAGTAATTTCCAATTGCATGGGTGTAGATAAAGTAGTGTATAAAACGGCATATAACTAGGTATTAAAATACTAGAGTGTTATTATTAAAAAACGAGCCGTTCACGTTAGTTTTTTAATAGTTATCTTATGCAACCGGTTCATAAACTACTATTAAAGTTTAGTTTAGGGGTGTAATTTTTTTTTGTGATATTGTTTTGCGAACATTTCAAGTATAATATTTGTTTATTCAGTCTTTCAAGTAAAGACAACCGAGTTCAGAATTATAAGAGTAACTTGAATTAGTAATTTAATTAATATTCTTCTATAGATTTACTACAATAACTACTAAACCAATTTTGATCACTATCACGGTTGGCTGAAGAGGTCGCTCTGAGCGATAAGACCGCCCATTACGATACTTATTTTTAAGTTTGTTTATTACTTCTAAGATTTTTTAATATGTGAATATAAAATATACACACATACACATATTTATTTATTCTTTAGCACACAAAATACAATGTACAAGGAGGACTTAATGCTAAGTAGCATTTTCTACCAGTCAACCTGGAAGTGCAAGAAAAATGGTAGCTTTGCAGTAAAAAAATAACGTTAAGTGAATAGAATTAGGTAGCTATAAACTAAAATTTTAAGAGTAAATAAAACTAAAACTATAGAATACATAAGAATATTATAAGTAATACACTAATATATAAAAAATATATAATAATAATATTATCATTTATCATTATGTACGACAGGTGAAAAAAAAGAAATAAAAATAACTAAAAAGAAACAGTTTGTTAAGAATCCATACTACATGTAGGAACAAATAAAAAAAATAAAAATAAAAAGTGAGTAATTACGAATGATGAACCTTTTCGACATAAAAGTTGCGAACTTGGCGCTTGAACATACCCTTAGTAGTTGCCTTTTTTACGTCTACCATATAGCGGTATCATATGTCGGTATCTATCGAAGATCTAACTATACTTTCAAGTAAAAAAATATCATCTACACTGGTTCAAAAAACACGAAGTCAAAAAGTAGTATGAACATAGTCGAATTGCAATACACAACATAGTCGAATTGAGAACGCATTAAAAGTCGATTAAGTCAGTTATACAGTTATAGACAAAATGAAGGATCCAACTTAGTCACCTCTGTGAAAGGAGAAACCATGATTAAACACGTCCATTACTTTGAATAAAAAAACAGGGTTATGAATTTAGTTTAAATATGCTAACATTTGAAACAAATTATTTATTCAAACGCATAAACATAATTTCCACTAACTAAACTAATTTATTTTACTACAAAGCACACTTTGTAAGAAGAGTTGAAAGGTCTCTACACTGCCGTGCAGTTAAAATGTCCTACTTTGCATAATTTCGTTAACCTTAAACACAATCCTCTCACTTCATAGTACTTACCTCAAGCGCTACACACAGTAAGTGTTTGTTATGAGTTACTATAGCTACAAAAATAACATGACTTTTAACGTATAGATGTTTAAATTATACGGATCAAAAATAGTTCATTCTATTAAAAGCTGCGATCGGCAAACTCGACGACGTGTCAGCGACCGAAAAATACCGGATGTCCGAAGATATACATACATCATTATGGACAATAAACATTAGTGGTTCAGACACAAGTAATGTCTTACTGATATTCATTTACCTAAGTGCTGAAACATGGCGCTCACAAAGGAAACTGTACATAGGCAAAGTACGAAATACGGAGATCCGAAGAAGAACGACATCGGATCCCGTATGTATTAAACTTCAGTGACAATGGGCGGGATCTATAAACAGGTTCTTGCATAAAACTTACAAAAAATAGGTTATCAGGTTGATGTGTGTAAATGTAACATTGTTGAAAATGCGTAATATTCATATATGTTCGTGGGTCTGAACAAATGTACCAATATTCGTGAAAATATGTATATATGTACGTATGTATGTTTGTCCGCGTATTTCTCAGGAATTACAAGCTTGATGGCAATAATTATATTCGTAATAGTCTGATGGCAACATTGGTTTAGTAGTTTTAAATATTTGGACTTATAACTGTTTCCAGTAGGGCAGTTTCTTCTTAGCGAACGGAATTAAGTACTTTATTTTCTTAGGCCATCTTTAACGTAACAATAGTATTTTTTTTATTATAATTATTTTTTATTTACTTTAACGGCTCAGTTGTTCGCGACTGCTGCGGGCAGCCAAAACTCAGTACAAAAACCGGTTTATGCACGCGCGTGAGGTAATCCTATCACAGTGCATTCTAGATAGATAGATAGATAGATAACTCTTTATTGTACACCACATAAAACAAAAATAACTAAAACATGCATACAAAATATATGGGACAATGTGCGGTCTTATCGCTAAAAAGCGATCTCTTCCAGAAAATCTTATATATATATATATATATTATTAAAAAACAGACCCAGATCATTTACTGTCCATCCAACAACACTATGTTGAAGTGCACAGAGCGAGGACAACGGAGAATTTAAATCTCATTCCGGACACTACTTGAGCAAGATTGTTAGCGCTGTAGCTACTCTAAGTAGAGCTGTAAGTTCCCGCGAATCGCTTCCATTCCATATCCAATTTCAGCGGTAGGTTTCTTGGCTGCACTTTCGCCTATTCGAAATTAATCGAACGCTTTTAGCTTCTGAATTTGTTTAAATAGGTCGAACATAATGTTTTAAATGTAATGCTAATCTGTGAAGTGCAATATTTTCTATGTTCTTTATAGTAAATAGATACGGGCAAATATATAGTGGTAGACATAAGAATAAAAAAAAAATATAGTGGTAGACCATAAGAATAAAAAAAATAAGTGTGCCTTTTGGCAATTAACTTACCTGGAAGCGAAGTTGATAATTATTTGTGATTTTAGTGATTCGCCCGCAAGATAATGTTAATTTGAACAGGCATGAGGTATTTTTAAAAGGTTTTTTTTAACTCGAAATGTTTGTATGTATGTATGTCTATATGTATGTTTGTTTAGGTCAAATCTTGTAAGCTGAATTAGAACCACTTCATGTTATCCGACGGAGTTGAAGTTTTGAATGTTGGTTCAGTTCCGATAACAATGCATTCATGGTAAGCATGACCTGAATTGATATCCAGGAACAGCTCCAGATAAAGGAACTCTTCAATGGTAAACAGCACTGTCACAAAATTTGAAGTTGAAGCCGGATTTAAGTTTTACCTTGACATGGTTGCTGCTCTCCGGGTTGGCTCCTGATTAGGGAACTCCTAAACGTTAACAATTTAGACACCAAATGTTGTATACGCATTTAATTGTGATAGCCCGTTCCGATGCGCATTTAATTGTGAAATTTCATCATGACATGGCTACTGCATAAAAGCTTTTATTTAAGTTTATAAATTAACTTATTTTAATATGTGTATGAGATTCGAGGTTATTCTGATGTTTTATTGTAATTTAGTTCCTCGAAATTTCTGTACGATAGTTTTTTTTATTTTTTATTACGGTCTAGGCAATCGTGTGACCACGATCTCACCTGACGGAAAGCGATGATGTGGTCGAAGGTGTAGCACGCTTGCCTAGTAGATACCTGTTCACTCTTGACTTGAACACACCGGGGTTATAATTTACCGGAAACACTGACATATATCATATACCGCGTATTACTAGTAAAATTAATCTCGAAGGACGAATCGCGGAGTCTATTATGTAGTAGGCATCTCGTTTTAATTACACCAACACACATAAATATGTAATCATAAATCGCTTATTCGCATAATATTTAACAAAATAACAGGAAAAAGAAAACGGTATAATTTGTTGTAGTTTGTTTGCGTGTCGTATGAGGTAGTGCTGGCCTCTATTGTCAGAGTTTGTCAGGCTGCAGGCCGCCCGAAGGCCTCTGACTTGACTTAACGACTGCTATTAATCAATAACAGCTTAACGTGCCCTCTGAAGCAAGGAGCGATGGAAAACTGCAAATAACTTAGAAAAGTCATTGGTGCGGAGTCTAGAACCGAACCCGGTATCGTTAGATTCTAAGTCGCACTAGTAAACCGCTAGACTGCCATTGCTCTATTTGTTGCTGTATATCGGAACGTTACTTGCGTACTACGCGCTTGGCCCTGCACATACGACATATTGTTCCCGTGGATCGTATAGTCTGGGACTGCGCAAAAGATAGAGACAAGTGATGAAAGAGTTATCCATACCAATATATAAAAGTGAAACGTTGTCTGTTTGTTTGTTTGGAGAGCTTTCACGCGATAACCGCTGGACGGATTTCGATGAAATTTGGAATGGAAATAGCTTATACCCTAGAATAAAACATAGGATCCTTTTTATCCCGGAAAATTCCACGAATTCCGTGGAAGTTTCCACGGGAAAACTAGAACATGTTGAATACTCGCTGTATGGAACGGTTGCCATGCAAACGAATTAACAAGTCCGTCAAAAATCATTAAGAGCGTTGGTGCCACAGAGTAAGTCAACAAGCCACGGACGCCATAACAAAATAAGTCTAAGTCTACTTTTGTATTGATTTTTAATATCCTAGAAGAACGTAAGTAGGATGCTTTTGTCGCGATAAACTGTAGTCCGCGCGGACGAAGTTGCGGGCGGGTAAGCTAGTTCTGTATATTTTACTAGCTTTCCCGCCCGCCACTTCGCCCGCGCGGACTACAGTTTATCGCGAAAAAAGCATCCTATGTTCTTCTAGGATATTAAAAACCCATGCAAAAGTAGGTCTAGCACCAATGCTCTTGATGTTTTTTGACATACTTGTTATTTCGTTTCCATGGCAACCGTTTCTTACAGCGAGTAATCAATATTTTCCTATTTTTCCGTGAAAACTTACACTTTTCCGGGATAAAAAGTTTTCTATGTTTTATTGCAGGGTATAAGCTATCTCCATTACAAATTTCATCAAAATCCGTCCAGCCATTATCGCGTGAAAGCTCCCCAAACAAACAAACAGACAACATTTCCCTTTTATGTATTGGTAGGGATGTATTGCCGAATACCGTAATTAAATACATAATTACGTCCCGGCTAGAAAAAACAGAAGGAGTGGACCCCTTCTGTTTTTCCTAGATCAA
The DNA here is from genome assembly GCA_946251855.1 of Alsophila aescularia. Taxonomy (NCBI): domain Eukaryota; kingdom Metazoa; phylum Arthropoda; class Insecta; order Lepidoptera; family Geometridae; genus Alsophila; species Alsophila aescularia. The sequence continues at coordinate 8,667,300 of OX276376.1, read as the reverse complement.
AGAAAATCCTTGGAAATTCTCCCAATTCCTTGTTAAAAACAACGTGTCTCCCTCTCCGCTCCGCTGAACGTTAACCAGATACCGCTTTCGCAAAGGAAAGTGTCAAACAATACTAAATAAATTTATGTTAAGCGATATATTTTTTCCCTCGCGGTTTCATTGTCCGTGTCATTTTTTTCATAATAAAACTGTTGCATCCAGCTAAAGCGAGTATGACAAAAAGTATGAAAATACTCTCTAGAAAGCGCTTTTGATTTTATTTCGCTTGAAATCTCATTTGTGCAGCAATTATGATGCCCTCTATTGGGAATGCAGCCCTATACCGTTCATTTATTTCTCGCTGGCGAGGTTTTATGCTGGAATTTATTCATCTATCAATATCTGTATCTATCTATACTTATAATAAAGCAGTAGGCAAAAATTCTGTACATCATCATCAAAAGCCTGATTTTTTTCTTCTAAACGGCTCTCGAGATCAGTTACAACTTAAATAAAAAACACTTTTGAGTTCTCAACAGATCATACGAATAAGAATTTAAACGTTGAGAACATGTTGTTTGTTCTTATCGTCTGATATCGTCTCATATTTTGTTTAACTTTGAAGCGATTCAAAAGTATAGGACCACCCTGCATGGCACTCATTCAAATAAATCATACGAATCGATTCAGAAAAATGGAGATATGTGTTGCATACTCGAAGAAGACATAACTTTAAAAACTAAAACCCGGCTACGGTCGGGTAAAAATAGCCTAGGACACTCTTGCGATGAAGACGAATCGATTGATACCTCGCTTGTCAAAATAGGACCAAGTTTTTATGTTGAACACATAGCCCTACCTTTATCTTGCCGTAGTCGGGTAAAACAAATAGCTTATGACATGAAGACGAATCGATTGAATACCTCGCTTGTCAAAAGAGGATCTAGTTTTTAGTTTGAACACATAACCTTTACTTTGCCTTGCCGTTGTCGGGTGAAAAAATAACCTATGACACTCTATACATGAAGACGAATCGATTGACACCTCGCTTGTCGAACCAATAGGGGCGACGCTATGGTGCAACAACCGCATACCCACATGCATAGATACATACATACATAGACTGTTAAACTCATTACCCTTCCCTTGCTTTGCTGTACAGGTAAAAAAAGTTGATTCTTGACCCCTTTTTGAAGTTACTAAAAAAAACAATGTAGTGTGTAAAATGTACCAAAAGCTCATGCGGTCTATAAATGCGTATAATAATTTTATCTAAAATTTTAACTAAACGCAATATGCAATAACAGTTACGCGTTGAATAAACGAAATTGAAAACGTGTAGCAATTTATTCAAACTACGAGTGTTCAAACTATTAGCCAGCACCGTAGGACGATGAAGTTCAAACAAAAGCAGTTTCACTTCAATTATAGTTACTACAAAACTATGCGAATTCAACAACATTAGTTCTGAGAGAATTTCAACAGCTTTCGAACTTCGACCGTGGCTATTGGCGTGGTGAAAATGTATCTCCGCTACATGCCTACTACGGTTGCTATATTGCGACATTGCAACTCAGAATATATATTGATATACTAGTTTTCCCGCCCGCGACTTCGTACGCGCGGACTACTGTTTATCGCGAAAAAATAGCATCCAATTTTCTTCTATGGTATTAAAAACCAATGCAAAAGTAGGTATAGCACGAATGCTCTTGACGTTGTTTGACAGACTTGTTATTTCGTTTCCATGGCAACCACAGACAATTCTGTGATGGCAACCGTTCCTTACAGTGAATAATCAACATTTTCCAGTTTTCTTTTACAAATTTTCTATTTTCCGGGAGAAAAAGTGGTTTATTCCAGGATATAAGCTAGAAAAATACGCAGATAGATTGGAACACAACTTAATCACAGACCTCTTTTCTTTTTCTGCTTCAAGGTATGAGCCTTATGTTTGGATTGCCAAAAAATCTGAAAGAAAACACTAAGCAGGCTGCAGAAAATTATTTTGTTTGCCGTACATAGAGATATTCTAGGATAAAATCACACGTGGTTCTAAACAGAAATGCATCAGAGATTTGGTTTTCGTACAAGGTCCTAAAACAACAACAGCAGGCTATGCCATGTTTCGGTGATTTGAGTGACCTTTTTACGCCAGGAAACGTTTTATAGCGCGCTTAGGTTCCCTCTCGTTTACAACTGATCGACGCGAGGGCTCTGTGCACTCGTGTCTGACCTCTTTCTACACAAATTCAAACGGTTGCTATATTGCGACATTGCAACTCAGAATATATATTGATATACTAGTTTTCCCGCCCGCGACTTCGTACGCGCGGACTACTGTTTATCGCGAAAAAATAGCATCCAATTTTCTTCTATGGTATTAAAAACCAATGCAAAAGTAGGTATAGCACGAATGCTCTTGACGTTGTTTGACAGACTTGTTATTTCGTTTCCATGGCAACCACAGACAATTCTGTGATGGCAACCGTTCCTTACAGTGAATAATCAACATTTTCCAGTTTTCTTTTACAAATTTTCTATTTTCCGGGAGAAAAAGTGGTTTATTCCAGGATATAAGCTAGAAAAATACGCAGATAGATTGGAACACAACTTAATCACAGACCTCTTTTCTTTTTCTGCTTCAAGGTATGAGCCTTATGTTTGGATTGCCAAAAAATCTGAAAGAAAACACTAAGCAGGCTGCAGAAAATTATTTTGTTTGCCGTACATAGAGATATTCTAGGATAAAATCACACGTGGTTCTAAACAGAAATGCATCAGAGATTTGGTTTTCGTACAAGGTCCTAAAACAACAACAGCAGGCTATGCCATGTTTCGTGATTTGAGTGACCTTTTTACGCCAGGAAACGTTTTATAGCGCGCTTAGGTTCCCTCTCGTTTACAACTGATCGACGCGAGGGCTCTGTGCACTCGTGTCTGACCTCTTTCTACACAAATTCAAATATAGGGGCGATACTAGATGCCGCAATATCGTACTATTCCCTATACACTGCTTTGAGCAGGCGACACTGCAAATAATAATAGCCTTTGATAGAACTTTTATACTGGTTTGTGCACTCTCTTGTTGACCTGTTCGTAAGTGTAGTGTGGTTGTGGTTTTGCAGCTTAGAGACGATATAGTTTCGTGACTATGTTCTATAGACAACAGCAACCTGTACTTATAATAAGGCAGTTCGTAACAAAAAGTCTGTACAAAGAAGATAATAAAAAATATGGTCTTGGAGACTTAAAATAAGCTACTGAACAAGTTTTTTTTGAAATGGTGTCTTTCTGTCTGTATGTTTGTTTCTTCGCGCTTCATGTAAAAACTTCTGGACCGTTTGCGATGTGGTTTTCACAGTTGGATAGCTTAAAGTATGACTTAAAAACTGGTGAACTTGGAATCCTAATACCATGAATAGAAGCCGAGCAATCGATAAAACTATCTGACGGCTGAACGAAATTTAGTATTTTGTACATATGTATTAGGTACTTTTGGTCCCATAGTTACTTTTAAACCAGAGAAATTACCACGCGGGCAAAGCAAAGGGCACAGCTAGCAAAAAAAAAACATTCTAATAAGTTTTTTTAAATGTTCTGTCAACTTCTGTCTAATGTAACCTGCAGAAATAAGTTCTATGTTGCATCAATTTGATTATAACCTGTTCTGTGTATTCATTGTTTTGTATCCAAGCTGAATGTTACATTTTAAATACCTAAGCGTTAAGTTGGCTCACAGCCCAGGCATGAAACTCATTCCTTCAGGCCATGCCAACTGCAGAACTGTCCAATGTACATAATAAAGCAACTGAAGATTCCATAAATCGTACTAACTTTGAGCGGTCCTTTTTTTGTATGAACACCACACGAAAACTATTTCTAGACTAGTCTAATTTGCTATTACTTTTTTAACTTTATACTTCTAGTGAGAGCTATAGACATATGATTTTGCTCCGCCATTTCGACAAACTGAATCGACAACAAAAAAAACATACATAATTATCGAACCTGCTTACAAAATTTCACGAGAATCGGTTGAGGAATGCGACCTGTAGATGAGAACAGCCGGACATTCACCGGACACACGAAGACATTTTTGCCCAAGCTGACGCTACGCTACGCTCGCACTTCGCGCTCGCTCGGTCAATTATTATTTGAAATACGATATTATAGGACTTGGTAAGTGAAGTGTCATACTTCATTAGATTTAAAAAAAGAAAAATAATGGTAAAACGCACCTTAAAAATAGTAGACAGGTCATTTCGTCTGCAATTGCTTCTTTGACTTCAACGATATCGTTCCCTCTCGCGTCATTCTGGAAATCTACCTATCACAAGAATATCGAATCCAATTCCCCATTTAGCGGTTCCCCTCACGGCAAACGACAAAGCGGCTTTTTACTTCGCCCCTTTCAATTTGGCTTACGTTTATGTACGTCTTCTTACGTGGGATGAATCATTGAACGTGGGCGTCGGCGGTGGAAGTCTTTGAGATATCACGTAATTGTTTGAAGTTAAAGCTTTATGCAGTTTCTTCTGGAGTAGGCAGATTGGAGACCGGGGGGTTTAAAAATTGCGTAGGAAACACTTCAGCAAATATATGATACAGTTACCGTAATAGGACGCGTTTGTGATTTGATCTAAGAATATTTTTATTTCTTAGTATGTAGTAGCATGTGAGAAAAAGAAAATAGACGTCCTGACCTCTGGTGTGAGTTAGTCAGAGTGCACGGATCAATGGCAAATACACTCATAATATTTTTAAAGTCTTTGTGGTGAGGGGCCGAATATTGAACCCGGTGTTTTAGGATTCCAAAGCCCACATATGACCTCTCGGCCATCACCTACTACTATTTCTTAGTAAATAAGTGATATATATCGTCATCATCATCAGCCTATAGTTAACCACTGCTGGACGTAGGCCTCTCCTCTATACACGCCCCTCAGCTCGGTCTTCAGCTCTCTGCATCCAGTTTTGGCCAGCCGCTTTATGCAGGTCGTCACTCCACCTGGCCACGGGGTGCCCTACACTACGTTTGCCTAAGCGCGGTCTCCACTCGAGAACTCGTCTAACCCAATGGTTGTTGGTTCCTTGGGAAATGTGACCAGTCCGTTGCCAATTCAGCTTGCTTATCCTTAGAGCTATGTCGCTTTGGTATATCGTGTGATATGGTTATTCACGCTGCCGGTTGACAATCGACAATCCTGCAATTCTAAACTTTGCCTTCCGCATTTGTTAAACTAAATAGTTATTTTAGTACAACTGTAAGTATTTATATTAGGTGTCCATTAACTTAACTTCTGTACTAGCTTTTACGGAATTAATATCATAACAAAGAAATTAATTTTATACCTGCACTCGAAACGCAATTGATTTCACAACGTAGTTGAGTTCATCTCACCTCGCCCTACTTCCAACACAATCCGCGCTGCCGGTTGACAACCGGCAGTAATAACTGCACTAAACGGCTTCTAAAGTTTGCCTTCAACATTTGCATAGTAGTTAAGATTTACAATTTACGGGAAGTAATAAAAAATGGGCACCAAGTACAGTATTAACTTCTTTACTTATTATGTAGAATTAATGTTTAAGCCTGCACTCGAAACTCAATCGAACTAACGTTAGTTCAGTTCAAACTCACTTCGGCCTAATTCGGATACAATTTGCACGTAGACAATAAAATTGGTAATAATATCTGCGCTAAACGGTAGTGCCAACTGTTCAAAACTTCAGTATTGAAACTGAAACTATTTAGTTTGGCCTTTAAGTACTTCTATTGACTTCTAATTGTTTAGCTACATTTAACAGCTATCCACACCAATATATAAAACTGAAAAGTTGTTTGTTTGTTTGTTTGGGGAGCTTTCACACCAAAACGGCTGATCTGAATTTGATGAAACTTTGTAAATAGATACTGTACCATACAGATACCAACAAAAGATACTTTTTATCCCGGAAAATGGTAAGTTGCCGCGGGAAAACCGGAAAATGTCGATTACTCGCTATAGGGACCGGTTGACGTGGAAACGAAATAATAACAAGTCTGTCAAAAAGCATCAAGAGAGCTGGTGCTATATTTTTGTATTGGTTTTTAATGTCGTAGATGAACATAGGATGCATTTTTTCGCGATAAACTGTAGTCCGCGCGGACGAAGTCGTGGGCGAAAGCTTGATTAGGTATACTAAAATTAAATTATATTCCTAATTTAATTTTTGCTGAGCATGGCCCCTTAGGTACACTCGCATAGCTTGTAATGCACATAGTTATTTTGTGTTATTAATAATTATATTTTTGTATGTTTAATTTGTTGTGCCATTGAAAACTTTTTTCTTCTTTCATCTTTTCCTAAATGAAACGACACAAACAACATAGTTAATTATGGTAGACATTGAAGTATATGTAATAATATCTATGCAGAAGAAAGATTATATTAATTACTTTGGTGGACTGATTTGACGGACATTTCGATTATAAGTGAATTCTTTGGTTTTATTGTCTGTACCCACTTTCCTACATTTCAATTAAATTTATCAAAGAAACAAATTTTATTTCCGGCAGTTTCAAGACAGAAATAATTTCCTTATCTTGGCTCGTTTAACAAGAGAACTTTGTTACGGCAAACAAAACTGTAAATTCCTTTGTGTACTTTTCATTAACGAACATTTATACATCTTCCATTGGAACTTTTTATTTTATTTTGTTTTGAAGGTCTTTAAACATAGAGCTAATTGATATCTGAGATAAAATGTTAGGTACCAGCTCCTAGCGCGTGAACTCGCATTATTAGGTGCAACGCACTCAATTTGCTACACGCAGTCGGAATGGCGTTTGTGTAGCACGTGTTAGCAGTAATTCATTCGTGCTACAGTCTGCGTATGGCTCTATCTTTGTTATTGAAACACGACGGTGGGAATGTAGCTGTGTGGTTGTGTTTACATGTAGTTGTATCTAGTCCAGTTTTTGTTTACGTCATATTACAGGGTGCCGTATCTTTCCCTCTTTCACTAGATCAATTATATATAATAATAATTAATAAATCAATTACATTTGAAACTTTATCTACTGTTCTTGCATATGAACGTACCTATACGAGTTATTTTTCGTATATGACAGCAACATTATTCTACTGCAGATTAATTAACTTACCTTTGTAAAAGCGAATGATTAATTTTGTGTTTTCTTTAGTGTCCAGAACAAGCTTTAAACTGGCTTTAAAAGCTAAAAGAACACGACTAACCTGCCAAAACGTACGAAGTCGCGGGCGGGAAAGCTAGTATATATATATATATATACTGACCCCCCCCCCCCCGAGTAATATAGGCTATATATATATCAGGTTTTCATATATATATATATATATATATACTGACCCCCCCCCCCCGAGTAATATAGGCTATATATATATCAGGTTTTCATATATATATATATATATATATATATATATCCATTTCAAGTTGTGGGGTTCTTAAAGATTTTGATACATTATTTTTGTGCCAAGAATCTTTTTGCATGTTATTAATAGTTTGCATTTAAGTTAATTCAGAGAATGTTGTTTATGTCATTAAATGTCCATGTTTATTACAAGTCTTGCTTGATGGATTAATTTTTCAAGTAAACAAAAAAAACTGCAGTTTAACTCGATTTCCCAGGAAGTCCCGCGAAATGGAGCTCGAGAATTCTTGAAACCCGAGAAAGGAAAGCCTGAGAAAACAAACTCTAAGACTCTTTCATGATGGGAAAGTATAAACGATATTAAATAATTATATACCTAATTAAAACACGGCTATTATTTGGTTCTGCTACGTAATGTTTATTTTTTGTTGGGGTAGGTAATAAGTATTTGTAATGTACCTGTTTGTACACTGTGTTTGTTTGTATACTGTACTTACCCCATGACAACACTTGAGATACTGACATACAAGTCGTCGAGTCTATATATTATTGACATGTAGGTTGGTCACGAAAAACGAAATGACAATTCGACACAAAAAAAAAAAGAGTGATTAGTATGTATGTATACATGTGTACCATACACAAAAATGGCAAATTAGGTAAAAGATTAATTATAAATGTTAGGTGAAAAGTCTCAATACAAGAAATTAAAAAACTTTTTCAATACAAGAGTACAAAACAGGCAGTTAAAATTTCTACTTAAATGCTAAAAATAAAAGAATTTAATAATTTTAATCTATATATATATATATAAAAGAAAGTCTTGTTGAAAAAAAAAAGAAGGGAATAGAAGCAAAAAATATTTCTAAGTACCAGGAGAGCATAAGCACTTAAGAAGTTGGAGATACAAAATTGACAAATAAAGTTATTAAAAGTGAAGTATACTTACTTCCCCATGAACATTAAATGGTGTGATTTTATTAAAAAAAGTATTTCTGAGTACCAGGAGAACAGAAACAGTTAAGATGTTGGAGACATAATATTGAAAAATAAAGTTATTTAAAGTGAGTATACCTCCCCATGAACATTAAATAGTGTGATTATATTTAAAAAAAAGTATTTCAATGTACCAGGAGAGTAAAAACACTTAAGAAGTTGGAGATACAAAGTGGCAAATAAAGTTATTAAAAGTGATTATACCTCCCCATGAACATTAATTAAATGGTGTGATTATATTTAAAAAAATATTTCTAAGTACCAGGAGAATAGAAACACCTGAAGTTGTATATATATATATCCTACTAATATTATAAACGCGAAAGTTTGTAGGTATGGATGGACTTATACCCTGGATTAACACATAGGCTACTTCTTACCCCGAAATAATGCAGGGGTCCTGAGGGACGCGGGTGAAACCGCGGGGCGCAGCTAGTAATTTATATAATTTAATTCCTCGTGGCAGAACTAGGTTGCCAACCTAGTTAGGCCACGAGGAGAAGCCAGGATAGACTACCTACGAACAAATGGCTAACTATGAAAACCTGAGCTTTATAAGTATTTGCACAAACTAGTGTACTTAAAAATTTAAGTAGCGGCTAAATAACTAGCTGTAGTTTAATTTTAACATCCGTAAAGTAGTCGTAGCAATCTATATGTTTGTGAAGTTAGGCTCTGTGAACGATTGCGCAGGTACTGTGGGGATAAAACTGCGTAAGAGAGAGATATAATATGTGAAAAACGTAAGCGAGTGAGCGAGGCAGTTATACAATGCTGTCTTCACCTTCAACATTGGGATTGGACCTGAAAAATAGCAGTTTGCGCAGCCACTAGCAGACAACTTCCGAGACACATACTTCCGCTGCGACTACTGGACGGCATTGATACTAAAAAGACGTGCCAATATTATATCGGCCTAAACACTAATTTTCGCAAGTGGCCATTAAAAAGAAATAATTATCGAAAACAATAAAACTATCACTGAGGATTCAGCTTCCATTAAAAAAGGCTTTTTTTTTAATTACGGACTAGGCAATCGTTTGACCACGATCTCACCTGATGGAAAGCGATGATGTGGTCGAAGGTGTAGAGCACGCTTGCCTAGTAGATACCTATTCACTCTTGACTTGAACACTCCGGGGTTATAATTTACCGGAAACACTGACGAGTTCCACTCCTTTGCAGTTCTTATAATAAATGAAGAAGCGTAACGCTTCGTTCTTGTTCTTCGTTCTTCTGTAGTTTAAACAGTTTAAAAACGAGTTGAAGTCAATAAACTAAGTAGAAATAAAGGAAAATAAAATGAAAATAGTTCCCTTGAGCCTTGAAGTGTGTTTTATACCGGCCATAAAGCACTACAATTTTGTAAAATTTTTGATTTTATATCTGTAAAACAACTTAGTGAAAGTTGATAGAAAAACACTTAAATAGATATCTGGCAATACTTACTGTTACTTTGTCACTGATAGTATTTACACGAACGCCCAAAAAAAGGAGTGTACAGTTTACAGGGTTTATGTATGTATTTATGTAAGTTTGTATATATGTGAGTTTATTCCACCTTGCTTGCTTGTTTGTAGATTTAGATGTATGGGGTATTTGTTAGAATTCTTACATCATCCCGAGTAATATAGGCTATATATATGTGTATATATATATATATATATATATTTATATGTATATATGTATGTATGTATATATATATATATATGTATATATGCATGTATATATATATATACATACATATATACATATATATATATATATATATATATACACATATCATGTGGTCATGGTGGTACATAAATACATACATAAACCCTGTAAACTGTACACTCCTTTTTTTGGGCGTTCGTGTAAATACTATCAGTGACAAAGTAACAGTAAGTATTGCCAGATATCTATTTAAGTGTTTTTCTATCAACTTTCACTAAGTTGTTTTACAGATATAAAATCAAAAATTTTACAAAATTGTAGTGCTTTATGGCCGGTATAAAACACACTTCAAGGCTCAAGGGAACTATTTTCATTTTATTTTCCTTTATTTCTACTTAGTTTATTGACTTCAACTCGTTTTTAAACTGTTTAAACTACAGAAGAACGAAGAACAAGAACGAAGCGTTACGCTTCTTCATTTATTATAAGAACTGCAAAGGAGTGGAACTCGTCAGTGTTTCCGGTAAATTATAACCCCGGAGTGTTCAAGTCAAGAGTGAATAGGTATCTACTAGGCAAGCGTGCTCTACACCTTCGACCACATCATCGCTTTCCATCAGGTGAGATCGTGGTCAAACGATTGCCTAGTCCGTAATTAAAAAAAAAGCCTTTTTTAATGGAAGCTGAATCCTCAGTGATAGTTTTATTGTTTTCGATAATTATTTCTTTTTAATGGCCACTTGCGAAAATTAGTGTTTAGGCCGATATAATATTGGCACGTCTTTTTAGTATCAATGCCGTCCAGTAGTCGCAGCGGAAGTATGTGTCTCGGAAGTTGTCTGCTAGTGGCTGCGCAAACTGCTATTTTTCAGGTCCAATCCCAATGTTGAAGGTGAAGACAGCATTGTATAACTGCCTCGCTCACTCGCTTACGTTTTTCACATATTATATCTCTCTCTTACGCAGTTTTATCCCCACAGTACCTGCGCAATCGTTCACAGAGCCTAACTTCACAAACATATAGATTGCTACGACTACTTTACGGATGTTAAAATTAAACTACAGCTAGTATTTAGCCGCTACTTAAATTTTTAAGTACACTAGTTTGTGCAAATACTTATAAAGCTCAGGTTTTCATAGTTAGCCATTTGTTCGTAGGTAGTCTATCCTGGCTTCTCCTCGTGGCCTAACTAGGTTGCCAAACTAGTTCTGCCACGAGGAATTAAATTATATAAATTACTAGCTGCGCCCCGCGGTTTCACCCGCGTCCCTCAGGACCCCTGCATTATTTCGGGGTAAGAAGTAGCCTATGTGTTAATCCAGGGTATAAGTCCATCCATACCTACAAACTTTCGCGTTTATAATATTAGTAGGATATATATATATACAACTTCAGGTGTTTCTATTCTCCTGGTACTTAGAAATATTTTTTTAAATATAATCACACCATTTAATTAATGTTCATGGGGAGGTATAATCACTTTTAATAACTTTATTTGCCACTTTGTATCTCCAACTTCTTAAGTGTTTTTACTCTCCTGGTACATTGAAATACTTTTTTTTAAATATAATCACACTATTTAATGTTCATGGGGAGGTATACTCACTTTAAATAACTTTATTTTTCAATATTATGTCTCCAACATCTTAACTGTTTCTGTTCTCCTGGTACTCAGAAATACTTTTTTTAATAAAATCACACCATTTAATGTTCATGGGGAGGTAAGTATACTTCACTTTTAATAACTTTATTTATCAATTTTGTATCTCCAACTTCTTAAGTGCTTATGCTCTCCTGGTACTTAGAAATATTTTTTGCTTCTATTCCCTTCTCTTTTTTTCAACAAGACTTTCTTTTATATATATATATATAGATTAAAATTATTAAATTCTTTTATTTTTAGCATTTAAGTAGAAATTTTAACTGCCTGTTTTGTACTCTTGTATTGAAAAAGTTTTTTAATTTCTTGTATTGAGACTTTTCACCTAACATTTATAATTAATCTTTTACCTAATTTGCCATTTTTGTGTATGGTACACATGTATACATACTAATCACTCATTTTTTTTTGTGTCGAATTGTCATTTCGTTTTTCGTGACCAACCTACATGTCAATAATATATAGACTCGACGACTTGTATGTCAGTATCTCAAGTGTTGTCATGGGGTAAGTACTGTCATGCGTACAAACAGGTACATTACAAATACTTATTACCTACCCCAACAAAAAATAAACATTACGTAGCAGAACCAAATAATAGCCGTGTTTTAATTAGGTATATAATTATTTAATATCGTTTATACTTTCCCATCATGAAAGAGTCTTAGAGTTTGTTTTCTCAGGCTTTCCTTTCTCGGGTTTCAAGAATTCTCGAGCTCCATTTCGCGGGACTTCCTGGGAAATCGAGTTAAACTGCAGTTTTTTTTGTTTACTTGAAAAATTAATCCATCAAGCAAGACTTGTAATAAACATGGACATTTGATGACATAAACAACATTCTCTGAATTAACTTAAATGCAAACTATTAATAACATGCAAAAAGATTCTTGGCACAAAAATAATGTATCAAAATCTTTAAGAACCCCACAACTTGAACTGGATCGGATACTGATCGCCGCCTGCCATCCTACCAAAGAATTCCGTCACTGCGCGGCAAAAGACAGTGTCAAAGTGCTTATTAGCCGTTTACTGGATATATATTGTTAATTAATAATTTCTCGTCATCTCAACTTTTCTCGAGCATAATTTCCCGGGAATTAGAACAGCTAAAAAAAAGCTTTCCCGGAAATTCCCGGGACGAGAACTCTCGGGACTAAATCCTAAACCCACCTCTGTTTGCTCCAATCTGTCTCATCTAATTTTTCTAAATCATAATTACGAGGTATCTAGCTGTTAATTAAGCTCTTAGCACTATCAAAATTCGTTGTGGGTAGATATCTGATCTGATGGCTTTGCATTTCTATGTATGCTTGTTACCATTGAGCGCTGAAACAGCTGAATGGATTTTGATGAAACTTGGTATAAGGTAAGGTCCTGGAATAACAGATAGGATACTTTTATCATCAACATTAATCCATCATCTTTGGGGTTTTTTCCTTCCCATATATACCCTCAAAGATCTAAAGTAACCCTACAGATACATCAAAACAAGCAAATCAGCGAACGACAACAGCTACTACCTTATTGACAAGCCCCACTAGGTTTCAGGGTCTTGGCTCCATTCCATGCGCTTGTTTTTATTTGTTTCTTGCAATAGGCGGCAGATCCCAGTCGTTGATATTATGTGTACGAGAGACTGTGCGCTGTCTTCAAATTAATATTTAAGGCTATTAGCTTTTCTGTTCTGTTTTAATTAGCTACACATGTATAGTAGTTTGCTTAAAATCTTGCGATAGATTTTTCGACTACTTATAACGTATTTTCATGAAATACATCATTATGACGATTTCAACCCTTTATCGCTTTAAATCCTGTTGCTGTACTGCCAACCAAAACCGTGAGACTTGAGATCTGCTGATTTTCAACTATAGTAATGCCAAACTAAGAAGTTACTCCTGACAGTTCATGAGCACGCCTATGAAGATCGGTAATTATTGACAGGCAGCCAGAGAAAAAAAAACAATATTGCTTGGACGCACTTTTCAATTGTGAAGCGACGTGCTCTTTAGCTCCGATGTTTTTAACGAGCCCACATATTATGTAACAAACTATAGGCGGAACTCCTATCTAAGGAGAGCGAGTAAGAAGTTCAACATATTGAGTAAGCGCTTTGATATCGATCTATTCTGTACAAGTATCGCATCGGCTAGACAGCGGTTGAGCAGAGAATTTGTTGGCTAATATTTTCGTTTTCTTTACCATTAGTTGAATTATTGGTTATTTGATATGTGAGTTTATATTGTTAAAGTTAGTTTATAAACTATAGTGTCACTATCCGTGAAGGCCTGTAAATGGCATCCTGTTATTATTATTATACTAGTCTGTATTTAAATGTTGTTGGTCTTCCAATAAAATAAATAAATAATTAAACAAAAATTATTTAGTATTTTGTATGATCCTACCGAAAGCATAAACTACGCGCGCTGTTATAGTGATTATTTTGACTTGGCTTTGGATGATGGACTTTTCATACTGCTAATACTTGTTAACACATAAAAAGAAGCTCTTATTATGAGCCATAGATAAACTTAGTACCTTAGAATTTGGTATATTCCTCAGCCTCTTCACCTTGTTTCTTACCCACTGACCGTGACTCCTTTAGAAATCACTTGTTATAAATCAAAGAGGAGAATTACGCTTACATCATTATTAACTCTCTGTCAACTGACAATCTTCGTCAATGTCGGTGAGTAATAAATTAATGATTAATTCTTTGGATTACTTAAAATTATTAATGTTAAATCTGTAATTCTTGAGAACCTACATTAATCACCTACTATCCGAATCCCAAATAATCTATTCTTAAAATAAAACAAACAGTACGAAAAAGTCTGCACAAAGAAGATAAATTAAAAAGTCTGTACAAAGAAGATAAATTAAAAAGTCTGTACAAAGAAGATAAATTAAAAAGTATGTACAAAGAAGATAAATTAAAAAGTCTGTACAAAGAAGATAAATTAAAAAGTCTGTACAAAGAAGATAAATTAATAAAAATGGTCTAAGGAAATTAAAATAAGCTATTAAACAAGTTTTTTTTTTAAATCTTATGTCTGTTTGTTTATTATTCTGTACGTTCGCGCATCACTTAAAACTACTGGACCGATTCCGATGTGGTTTTCACTTTTGGATAGCTTAGGGTTAGACTTAAAAACTGCGGTACTTGGTATCTAAATTCGATAAGTAGAAGCCGAGCAATCGATAAAAAACTTTTAAAGACTAAAGGAATTTTGACCAAATGTTGGTATATATGTATTTTAGGTCTTGTAATAGTACATCATAATATAGTACTTTTAACCTAGAGAAATGACCACGCGTGTGAAACCGCGGGCACAGCTATTATCATAATCTAATACAAATATGTGGAAATATATGCTTCAAATACAAATAATTTTAGAGTTACGTTTGTATGGGCAATTCCTTCTCCGCTTCTTAATTTTAGTTAAAAAAAAACGCTTTTATTACGCTTCCTATAAGAAAAAATAAATAGATAAAAGGCCTCTGCAGTCAGAAAAAATAAATAACTATCGTGCTAACTATTGGTTGTTCGGGGATTATCGTCTTAGTCCCGTATCTCCTATATGGTATGTGCTTGTTGACCACTGCTTGTTTATTAGAAACAAATTACAGAATGCAAAATAGACGTTTTTTTTTTTCATTTTGAATGATATATTTATGCAGGACTATTTGTCTAATAGACATACGTTCATAAGCATAATGGTACATAGCGTTGGTATAGTAGAAAGTTTAAGCGATTATTTAACACAAAATATTCATAGTACGTCGATAACATTACGTTAAGGCACTCACATGGCCATAACTTGATTGGTATGAAAGTTATGTTGCATCCCATCACTTTCAGCAAACATCATAAGTGACATTGTAATTTGGGCAGACTATAGTATTGTGGACATCTAACTTACTCGTATACCTTGTCATTTAAATACGGGTCCCAATGCTTTAGTGAGAAGAGCCGAAGATCGAGCTCTGTGACCTTCACTAGGATATGCCTAATCTTCTTTTTTTTTGGAAGTGTATATGCTGTTTGTCTATAACTGACCTCTACTGCGTCACCAGCGTACAGGGGCGGGCGCGAAAGAGCTTCACCGCAATGCGTCACGCAGAAGGCGCACGCCAAAGTTAAGTTTTGGTAACTTGCTCAAGGGCACCCAGGGGGTACGAACTTCGGCTTGGACAGTTGCCATTGATTACGGGGGTCTGACTTAACACCCCTGCGTCGCTACTTTTGGTAGTGATCGAGGGGCCCTCAAAAATGGCTGGAGCCCTTTGAATTATTTGCAAAACTGACCACCGATTCGGAATAGACCTTCGAGAAGAATCGGCAAGAAACTCGAAGGCGAATAAAATCGACTTTAATTACGGGACCTTCGACCTCGCCGGCGAGGTCGGTGTCTGTGTCTAAGTGTGTTGTCAGATGGTGAGGATGGGTTGGACGACTCTGTCGCTGCCTTCACTGTGGCAGCGATTTTGTCGTCGGATCGCTTAAGATGTCTCTAGGGCGTCTACGGAGGGGCTTTATTGCGTCTGTTGAGTAGTCAAATGCCTGAACTACAAGAGGGTTGGGGTGATGGGCTGCCGCGTCAAAGTAGCAGTGGGTCAAAGTAGCATCCTTCATGAATTGAAGAATCGAGGGAAGCTCGAGATCGCAATGCAGGTCGGTTGTTCCTCTGATACCAGGGGGCACCTACTGCATTGCGGACGAATTTATTCTATAAAATCTGAAGTTTCTCTAGGGAAAGGCAGGAGGAGTGAGCAATACTACGGAGGAGCATGTCATTGTCGGTCGTTTGCAGGTTTTGTTAAGCGTCAGCTTATTGCTAAGGAACATTTTACTACGTCTGCCGAGGATATGTATACGTCAAGCAGTGGTAGTTTAAAGGCTAATAATGAGTAAGGATTTTTACCAATTAAAGGCAAAGCCAAATGAAAGAAAACATCTAATAACGTTGAAATATATTCACAAATAAATAATACAACTCCCTGAATTAAAGCAGATGTTTAGCTTTAAGTTCGCCACGATTTTGAAATGGGCTCCAATCTACATTTTATTTTTCCTTATTGCTTTACTCATTTAAGAATTCACGTTTTGAGTTGTTTAGATTAACTCGTCATCCAGATAATTTAAAAAATTGCAAGGTTGGAAACATTAATGTTATATTTAGCTTTTAAGCTAGTTATTAGAGATTTTTACTTGTAAAAGGAAAGCTTGTACTGTACACATTTTTTGAAAAAGTTTTTAAGTTATACTAGACTTTTCGTGTACTAAATTTATCATAAATATTTTATCTATTTTGCCATTTTTGTGTAACATACACGTACAACAGTTACTATAAATTTAATATAGATTTGAGTTGCGCGTGATATCTACAAACACCAAAACAATTACCGCTTATGTTATAAGGTTCTGCATGATAACATTTCACACTACGTTCTGTCAAACTGTGAATGCTGCAATACTCATTTAAAAGTATCTGGAATAACACCGCTACTTTTAAAACATCAAAACAAACGAATTCAGTCGCATTTGCTCCGCCTTTAACGGCAACCGATGCGCTAAAGTCCTCGGCGAAATTGAGGCTAAATGAATAATTACGTTTGAAGGTCTTCCCGGAAAAGCTTCCTCTGATAACGCTAATTAGAGGAACCGAGGAACCTAACAAACAAAGGTCCATAATTGAATCTGTGAAATGGCACGTTTTCTCACGGACAATAAGGGCAGGTGTCTATGAGAGTGCACTTTCTTAGTTAGTATCGTCGGGGATTGAGTTGCGTGGCTGGTACTGATGTTTCATGTTCGGTTTATGGATTCTGAAGAGAATCAGTTGATTGAAAATTATCTGTTTCCATTATTTCATTTTTGATAGAATAGCCAAATTTGAAAATTGACTTGGTTTGAGAGATGCTTACGAATGGCAGTGAGCTGAACTAGTTGATGATCATAATCATTCATCATCATCATCATCATCATCATCATATATCCGGCATAGCTCTCAGAGTTTGCAAGTTGAAGTGGTAATGGGCAGGCCATTTAGTTCGCAGAACCGACAACCGCTGGGGAATAAAGGTTTTCGAATGGCGACCACGAACAAGCAAGCGAAGTGTGGGGAGACCCCCCACACGATGGACCGACGAGATTGTAGCCATCGCAGGAAGTCGATGGATGGAGGTGGCACAGGATCGCCGTCATGGCGCTCTTTGGGGAGGCCTATGTTCAGCAGTGGACTTCTACAGGCTGAAATGATGATGATGATGATCAACATCATCAGCCTATATCTGTCTACTGCTAGCGTAGGCCTCTTCTAATACACGCCACTGAGCTCGGCCTTCAGCTCCCTTCATCCATTCTCTTCCGGCCGCCTTTCGCAGGCCTAAACGTGATCTCCACTCGAGAACTCGTCTACGCCAACGGTTATTGGTTCTTCGGAAAATGAGACCAGCCCACTGCCACTTTAAGCTTGCACATACTTAGAGCTATGTCGGTAACCTTGGTTCTCCGTCGGATATCTTCATTACGAATCTATTCCTTCAAAGAAATTCCAAGCATAGCTCTCTCCATAGCTCTCTGTGCGACCTTAATTTTGTGACCGTGAGTGTCCACGTTTCGGCTCCGTACGTCATGAATGGTATGTTTCATGATTTCATGATGGTAATGTTTTTATGCAGTAGCCATGCCATGCTGAAACTTAGATCGGGCTATAACAATTATATGCGTATACAACATTTCGTGTTAACTGTTACTGCTCAGGAGTTCCCTACTCAGAGCCCACCCCTGAGTGCAGCAACACACACGTCATGCTTACTATAAAAAACGCGTTGTCATCGGGACTGGACCAGCCCGTAAAAATCAACTCCGTAGGATAAGAGGATGTGGTTCTAATTAAGTTTGCAAAATTTGACCTAAACAAACATACATAGAACCATTGCAAGTTGAATAAAAGCTTTTAAAAAAGAGACCAACGATGTAGTTTTGGTAGGTATACAGGGTGAATTTTTCAAGTGGGCGTGGTTGGCTAAATCAGAAACTATGAGGAATAGCGAAAAGTACTCAAAGGAGTCTCGGGCCCGATTTTGATGAAAACTAAAACTGCATATTTGGATTTTTGAAAAAAACAATATTCCTAGGCAGTAATCGAACACGTTGATCTTGGAAAAAAACACACATACTGAACACCATTCGATAGCGTCGCTAATAAGGATTGAATTCTGGGAAGAAATGACATACGGTAAACTTAAGGAAAAAGCTCATTTTTAACGAAAATAGTTAAACCATAACTGGTTAATTGTTCAAAATGATGACCGTTGTTTTAAATACATCGAACCCAGCTAGGATTCGACGACTCAAGGATTGTACTGCATTCAGTATTAAAATATTATTGATTCCGCTTAGAATATTTTCCAAAGTTCGTTTCAAGTCATCAATTGCATTATACGTGACTTTGTAGATTTCGTTTTTTACATACCCCCAGAGAAAATAATCTAAGGGGGTAAGATCCGGTGACCTCGCTGGCCACGGCACAGGACCATAAATTGCGATAAAATGTTCATCAAACTGCTGAATCAACATCTCTTTTACTATACGACTATTAATACGAAACAGTATGAAAACAGTTAGTAATAATCAACGAAACGTGGAACAAAATCAAAATTATTGGCACCAATTTACTCTGCGTTCTAATTTCAATTGTTTACATTTTTTTCTTTTACTGTGGCCTTTAACCGCGAAGACATAATAAAAAAAAAATTAGAACATAATGTTGTGAAGATGACCGCGCTGCGGGTCTGTGTTGAGAAAAATATTGAGCATCATTTCGGACAAGGAACAGGTAATGCAGGTATGAGTTAAAACAGTACTTTAAAATATGAATCAGTTTATTAAAATACAAGATTTTCCCTAGGTTTGCCGTAGTTCATTTCTTCCCAGAATTCAATCCTTATTAGCGACACTATCGAATGGTGTAATAATACAGTGTGTGCTTTTTTCTTCAAAATCAACGTGTTCGATTCCTGCCTAGGAATATAGTTTTTTTCAAAAATCAAAAGATGCAGTTTTAGTTTTCATCAAAATCGGGCCCGAGACTCCTTTGAGTACTTTTCGCTATTCCTCATAGTTTCTGATTTAGCCATCCACGCCCAATTGAAAAATTCACCCTGTATATTTTGCACCTGTTATATGTTTTCACGAACAGTTTTTAAACCATTCGCAAAAGCGATTTAATATAATTCAATAAAAATTAAATCTCTAAATCTATTACAGCCAAAACATTAACGTATTTTCATACAAAAACATCAAGCGTAAATATAGCAGCTATAAATGCGAATAGTAAACTGCTAGGCAATTTCCTGCTTAAAATTAAAAAGTGTTGCTTGAAATCCCAGTGTTCGTCCGGACATGTTTTGTTTGTATTCTTTATATAATACTAGCTGTACCGGTGACTTCGTACGTGTGGTTATTTATCTAGGTTAAAAGTACTCTATGTACTATTCCAAGACCTAAATTACCAATTTACCAACGTTTGATCAAAATTCCTTCAGCCGTCGAAATGTTTTATCGATTGCTCAGTTTCTACTCATGGGATTGGTATACCAAGTGCACGAGTTTTTAACTCGAACCCTAAGCTATCCAACAGTGAAAAGCGCATCGCAATCGGTCCAGTAGTTTTTACGTGATGCTCGAACAAACAAACTGACAAGCTTCTGTTTGTCAGACTTCTGTTTGTCAGTTGATACACACGATTTTATTAAATTTTAAATTCTTGTTCAGTAGCTTATTTTAAGTACCCTAA
Organism: Alsophila aescularia; assembly: GCA_946251855.1. Lineage (NCBI taxonomy): Eukaryota > Metazoa > Arthropoda > Insecta > Lepidoptera > Geometridae > Alsophila > Alsophila aescularia. The sequence continues at coordinate 8,646,811 of OX276376.1, read as the reverse complement.
ATATTTTTTGTTAATTATCTTCTTTGTACATACATTTTAAATAAATATTTTTCGTACTTATTTCTTCATTAGAAGTATAAATATGTATATAAACTTGATATTATTTCCAAACTAGCTGTTCCCACGACTTGACCCGCGTGGTTATTTCATTTAAAAGTAGTCCATACGTGTTATTCCGGGACCAAAAACAACATTTCTTTAAAATTCGTTCAGCTGTCAAATAGTTTTTTTGTGATTAATCGGCATCTAATCATCGGATTAAGATATCAAGTACCCTAGTTTTTAAGTCAAACCCTAAGCTATTCAACAGTGAAATCTGCATCGCAATCGGTCCAGTAGTTTTTACGTGATGCGCGAACAAACATACAGACAAACAAACAGACTGACACGATTTAAAAATATATTATTTCTTGTTTAGTAGACAGAAATACAGAGAATTTTACATTTCAATATCAGAATCTGTTACATTTTATCTAGTTTTAATTATCTTACAAGTAATGGTATCCCAGCTTCATGCTCTGTAGTCGTATTTTTATTTGTCAATATTTACGCTATATTTGTCTGGTTAATCACTTCAATAGCTATAATTGAGTGAATTCAATCATATCCTCTACTTAGCTAACTCACATTATAGGCCTGTCCTCGATTGAATCGTTAAGGTTATTGACATCTATGCCACCCAATATAATAATGAACTATCTGTTACTAGTCACAATCTTAGCTCTCGGGGTTCTGCACGGGGCAGGACATGGGCGAAGAGTAAATCTCATCAAACGAGACCTCTCCAGCTTTACGTTGATATTCAATGAGCCTCTTACCATGCGGTGATCACTGCCGGTCTTAACCTTCTTGATCACAGAGACATCGTTGAATATACGCCGATTGGTCAAAATGTAATCTATCTCGTGTTTACGACCGCTGGGGTGCAGCCACGTCCATTTACTGGGGGGCGCTTCTTGAAAAAGGATATCATCACAAAGAGTCCCTCCTTCTCCATGAAGTCGGCTAATCGCTGTCCCCTTTGGTTCTTCTGTCCAAATCCAAACTGCCCCACTCTCAGTTCATCGCTATTCCTCATCGCTTTTCAGTCGTGCGTTGAAGTCTCCCATCACCATTGTGAAGTGTGTTTTCGGGGCATATTATAAAATATAATAGAATAAAATATAATGTTTATATACATTTTAACTTATTAAATGTTAACGTTTTTGTAACTGTTGTAGAGATGAGAATTTATTATTTTTTGGTATTCATTAATAACTATTGTTAACAGCTATATGTTCACAGTGACACGCTCGAACATGTACAGTTCAGTGGATACTGTATTTCTAGTAACTGATTTCAGGGCGCCCAAGATACAGACATCGCCTAGTTTGGGGCCGGTTGCAAATTCTAATGTACAAACCTACAACCAACTTAATGTTAAGTTAAATTTTACTGTTCAATCTCCACTGTTTTGTAATGTGTACCTACTATTGGTTTTGATTATAAATTATTCTTATTCCTTGTGGCTCTGTGAGCTGTAGACCTCGCGCGTACAAACTTTTTTGCAACCAATCTATCATTGCACAGTAGCGCCATCTAGTTACCTTATTGCAAACTAACATTAATAACCAAGGTGCTCCTTCAATCCTTACCTAGTAGGTAACATGCTGATTACACTGGTAGAAACGTAAAATTGAGAACTTTACTGCATTTTGAGGAGCTATTCTGCCCAGCACGCCGAAGATCCTCAAGAGATTTTCGCCAAATTTTTATGAGAACAACTTAAAGTTACTATCTTTCAAATTAAAAAGAACCATCTAATTCGGATTTAATAATGCGGAGATATTCAGTAGCCCCCTTTTTGCACCTTTTGGGGAGTTCCAATCAAAAATCCCCGACGGCTAAAAAAATTCTAAACAAAGTTTCTTCAATAAACCTTTAGGTAGAAAAGTGAAATAATGTCTAAGTACTACGTCTTTGAAGCTGAGAATCTAAGTACAAAATTACAATTCCCAAACGTGTGCGATAAGCAACCAAGTTAGAGTAATAATTCATCGCGGTAGATCGATACTCAAATTGCAATATAAACTCAGACACCGTGTTTACAGACCGTTTAATCCGTAGTTAGTAGTTGGTTAAAAGCTAAAAAAAAACACGCCTGCTCTGCAAAAAAAGAGCTTTTTCCAATAAATTATATACTGTTGGTATGTGCTTTTCAAGGCCTTCAATTTGATACCCATATTGTAAAATAAAAAGTTTTTTTTATTTGAAAATGGAGCCATCCTGCCGCCATATTGAATGTTTTCAAAAAATATTCTATGTTACTCGGGGGATGTAAGGATTCTAACGATAACCCATACGTCTAAATCTGTTCAGGCATTTAAAAGTTATGGTGGAACAAATAAACTCACATAGATACAAACATACATGAATGCTAAAAACATTACACTCCTTTTTTTGGGCAGTCGTGTAAAAATAGCCTATGTCACTTTTGCGATGATCAATCGATACCTCGCTTGTCAAAATTGGACCAAGGTTTTAGTTTGAAGACTTAACCCTTCTCTTGCTTCGCCGTAGTCGGGTAATAAGGAATCAAAGCGTCGACAAAGCGAAATAATATCAGGGGCGTGCATAATATTGCACGTAACCAATAATTCGTTAACAATAGATTGTTCCAATTGGTTTAGCGTAAATTAACTGGGGTTAGACCATTGTTTAAATGTTGTTGAACATTAGCGTAAACAATTTGGTTGTTTATCTTGAATTCTGTCCTTGAAGATTGATTCGGAAACTTCGTCTGCTAGCAGTCAGCTACTTTGTCGCCAAGTTTACATCGAACTCCTCGTACTGTGCAATTTTGCATCCGTCTCGTGACTTGGATGTTAACATAAAAGACGAAATTCGTTGTTGTGCAGTTGAAGTTTCCTTTGATGAAGTCTCTGTGCTAGTTTCGACGCACTAATGTACTTTTGAATATGCTTTTTCAACTAAAATTGCAGCAGGACTTGAATAAATTAAACACAAAATAAAAGTTTCATCATCGCGCTCTTTGTCTTTTCTGTTTTCATGCAGATAAAGTGAGCAGGTTTTTTTTCCTTTCTCATTTTAAACATTTTCTCGGCTGCCAGCTCAATAAACCCTCAATTCTTTCCTAAGAAAAAATATCACGGTCTTTAAACAGAAATTCACGATAAAAACCAATGATAGAATTCCGCCCCTAACGATTCGATTTAAGCCCTTCAAAGCGCACGCAGGTGGGGGCGTCGCACTAAATTATATCCTCCTTTCCCTTATAAGAAAGTAGGTCAAGGTGTGTGACAAATTATTCCGGGGTGTGAGTGCAAATACGCAGACTTTTTCTAAAGGCCACGCTTTTTGCCGCGTCGAGATTTTCACGAACGAGAATATAAATCATAGAACGTAGCATGTAGCACTTTGGCCGGAATCGACTTTTCCGTTGTATCTAAAACAACTTGATGCCCGCTTTATTCTGTAGAGGTCATTCGTATAAACGGTTTCTGGAAATGTTACGATTCGATCTATTAGTTCTCTATAGAAGGCCAAATATCCGGCAAAATTATTAATATATGTTTATTATTTATTTCTGTTTAATTATTTGTTTGTGTTTTGACGACCGGTTGGCCAAATGCCTAGTGAACGTAATCTAGTACCCAAAGTACAGATATCCTTGCTAAGTAATTGGTGTGAATTGTCCTGAATATGTAATTATGACTAAAAAAAAGCTTTGCTTACAATGATCCTCTCCGATCGATATACTCTTATCAGATTGGTTTACATTTCTAGTAACCTTATCATCATCATCATCATCAGCCTATATCTGTCCACTGCTGGACACAGACTCCTAATGCTCGCCACTGAGCTCGGTCTTCAGCTCCCCAGAGATGTGCAGCTGCATAATACATTAAAACATAATTAAACTGGTTGTTCGCTAAAGTTCGGATTCACATCCCTAACTTATTATTAGAGTAGTCCATAAAAGGTCTCGTCGACTCCGCGAAAATGATAATGAAAACCACGACATTCTGCGTTCTCTGACATTAAACTAACGGCTGCAGACGCCTCTGTATATTTTACTCCGATTTAAGTCAAACGAACCGGAAAGGGCGGTTAATGCGAGAAGGCGGAGCTCGTCGTGTTGGCTGTTTGCCGTTCGGTATTGACGTGGTAACTGTTACGTTATAAGCAATGCGGATTTATTTAACGCTTAACGCACATATTGATTTAAATTTGTTTTAGAAATTGAGGACTGTATTCTAGAACAACGCCCAGTCACGAATCTCGATTTAAATGGAGATATTATATTATTCTATATATTATATTTATTTTTATTATTCTAGATATTGATTCAATGATCGTAGTTTACCTGAGCCGCGTCTTGTCCTGAAACGTCACTTAGATATAAATCGGCACTCAAGTTGATCTGCAATTACGCAAGTGCCGTTAATACCACGCTTGAGCAGAGATTTCATTGAGTTTTTTGTGGTATAATTTATCTTTACGCCTTGGATATTTTTGAAGATATCGATTATTATGACCACATTATTCCTGACAAAGAATCACTGTTAGAATTCTAATGCGATACTTGAGCGATGCTGAAGATCAGTATGTAATGGATGCCCATAGCTTTTTATAAACACTATGGATTCTCCCAAGAAGTTGTGAAAAACCTACTCAGCATCTACACATCGCATCAATGCTAAGCGCATAAGACTTAAGTCAAATCCTAAGCTAACAGTTAAAACAGCATTTCAATCGGTCCAGTAGTTTTTTCGTTATACTTGAACAACAACAAAAGACAACATTTTTTTCAAATGGTATGTACGTTTTCAGAAGCTAAGTCCCCTAGAGCATTTTTTTAATTATGTTCGTCGTACTGACTTTTTGGTACTACTGTTCTATTATAAGTATAGAAGAAGTTCAGTAGAAAGTGATTGTTCGCAATCGAAGTACACGTCTAAGCAAGTAAATGTTTATCTTTCAAATAAACTAGCTTAACAATTTGCTATATCTACAGCAATCTAAGCTTCGATGTAAAGCTGGAGATAATGTTCGACTGTCACAAGATTATCTCATTTTGAAAACTAACGCGAGTGAAATTCATATTAAATATAAATAAAACGGCTAAAAACTCACGAAATAGAAGATCGAAAATACTCCGACCAGTTTCGGACTATTTTGAAGTCTTTCATCTGAGAGTGTTATGCCGACAAGCCGCGACGAGCGCTACGAACGCCAGCACGCAACTGGCGACGCGTGCGTGACGCGGGCGGCCCAGTAGGCGGTGACTGCGGCGCTCGGCTTTGTTCGGCCTGCACAGTCACTTCGTTGTCTGTCGAGGAGTCATCATTCTCTATTTGTGAGTTTTTAGCCGTTTTATTTATATTTAAAGATTATCTCACAATAATATACGAGTACATACACATGTTTACTGTAGGGCTCTCGATTAGTTGCTCGCGAACTCGACTATATATTATTGCTATACAGATCATTTTTTTTTACAACCGTCGTCTCGTAGTACTATATCCAGCTTAAGAAATATAAAACTTTTCCAGTGACACTTTAACACAGCGCAAGGTACAAGTGTAAAAGGTTGGCAACATTTATCAACCCTTATCGTCTAGAGGATAAGTAGCTACGTGACGTTTCGGGTTGGCATTCCTGCTTTAATAAAAAGTGATCGAAAAACGATAGGTGTGACACCTGTCGAATGTCAACGCTAACGTGTGGCGTAATCTTCGTTTTTCTGGTTTATTTTTGCAAGATTGTTACTACTCGGCTGGCACTCTACATGATGAGATAGTTGATTATTGGGAAACTCTCCAAGATCAAACAGTCTAAGTTTACTTGTCACAGTTTGCGTGTTCAGAATGTGACATATAACAACACATATTCCAAAACAAAGATATTTTAATATATATATCTCTCACTAGCTGCGCCACGCGGCTTTGTCAGCGTGCAAATTTTGCGCCTCCTCCCCCAATCCTCTCTAAATTCCCTACCAAAGTTTCTATTATTTCAGTTTTTCTTAAATATATCGGTTACAGATCCAAAATAAGTAATTCCGTTAAATTTTACATAAAATAGCAATACATTTTCTCTATAATGAATAACCTTGCAAGTCTTATTTTTCATTAGGTTACTGCGTTCACCACACTTTTATACACAAACTGCAGGTACCTACATCTAGACATTTCCCTCGAGAAGCGCAGGCGTGTCGACGACCAAAGTACATCACCGTAAAGCTACGACTTTACGACCCCTCCTAGCTGACATATCATACAAGATGTAACAAACTACCGCAAGACACCAGGTACGCTTGTTAAGACAAAGGAGCGTTTAATTTGTGAGACGAGTAAAGGTCTCATAAAAACAAAAGAGGGTCCTAGTGAATGAACTCGAAAAAGCTATAGGCACATAAGTTTTTTTTATGTCTCTGGTTCATCATCATCATGTCAGCCTTTAGAAGTCCACTGCTAAACATAGGCCTCCCCCAAAGAGCGCCATGACGAGCGTTCCTGTGCCACCTCCATCCACCGACTTCCTGCGATGGCTACAATGTGGTCGGTCCATCGTGTGGCGGGAGAACCTTTATTCCCCAGCGGTTGTCAGTTCTGCGAACTATATGGCCTGCCCATTGCCACTTCAACTTGCAAACTCTGAGAGCTATGTCGGTAACCTTCGTTCTTCTACGGATTTCCTCATTTCTTATTCTATTACGTAGTGAAACACCGAGCATAGCTCTCTCCATTGCACGCTGCGCAACTCTGAGCTTTTTTATGAGACCAATAGTTAGCGACCACGTTTCAGTGCCCTATGTCATCACCGGCAACACGCACTGATTATAAACTTTTGTCTTGAGGCTCTGCGGTATCTGCGACGAGAAGATATGGCGTAATTTCCCGAATTTTTCCCCTGGTTGATGTAGTTAATTCAGTTCTATGTTTGCAACTATATAACTGGCACTTTCAAAATTAATAGAGTTTTTATTAAATTCTCATCGGATTGAGATACCAATTATTCAAAACCTAAGTTATCTAACAGTGAAAATTGCATCGCAATCGGTCCAGTAGTTTCAACGTGATGCGTGAACAGAAAGACATAAAAAGTGTGGTACTAAGTTTTGAAGGCCAGCAGTGTATATAGCACTGCTGATAATAAGGACATCACTAAATGCTATACTCGAAATTATGTTGGAACATGTTAATATCGATGAGCGGTTTTCAGCTGGTTGAAAACCGCTCATCGATACCGTTGTTTATAATCGTCGTGAAATGTTTAAAAACTCCATTTCAGAGTTTCTCGTACACAGACAAAGCACAAATCACAGAGCTGAATATCTTGGGAACGGCTACTTCTATACGTATAGATAGATAGATGTACTTTTTATTGAAACACAACAATATAGAAATATACAATTAATAAACTTAGTCTAACAAAAACGTGTTACAATTGGCGGTCTTATCGCTTAAAGCGATCTCTTCAAGTCAACCGTGCTTGAAGAGGAATAACGTCAACAAATTACCGAAGGTGGATTTCCTTACAATACTTAAATAGAAATGACAATTAAATACATGAATACCAAAACATAACAACAATACAAATATATATATAATAGTATATTATACGAGTATATACATAATTATAAACCAGGAAGTAAAAAAAGTATGTAGAAAGAACAAAATAAAAAAAATACGGTCTCGAGGTCTTAAAATAGAACATGTTTTTTTTTTAATCGTGTCTGTGATTTTAGTTTGCGCAATGAGTAAAAAGTACTGGCTTTTTCACTGTTGGATAGCGTAGGATATGACATTAAATCTGATGAACATAGAATTTTGATGCGATGGGTAGTTGCCGAGAAGCGTTTAAAAACAGTATGTCGTTTTTGAGGAAACTATGAGGCCTAGACCATTTGAAAAAAGAGGATGCGCAGAAAAATTACCCTCGGGCAAAGCCGGGGGCAGCTAGGTTCTTGAAAAAACTAAACACAATCTCGCCAACTCAAGCTTTCAAATTCCAAAATAGCTCTGAAATCCGTTCATCCGTTTACGATTTGCGATGCCACAGAGAGACAAAAGTTTTAAACTAGTAAGTAACACCACTTTTATTGCGTCCGTGGCTGAATAAATATTTTTAGCCATCTTTATGCATTGTTGGTGCTCTGTTTAAAAATGTTCGTGTAAATGGCACTACGCTTTTATCGTGTGATTTGAAGATCATAGGGATTAAAGATCTCAACCGCTTTAATTATCATACCCAGAGCCTTGCCCTTGCAATATTCAATTAAAAATGCTAAAATTCTTTGGAAAATAATTTCCAACATAATATCGCTTCAAAGCCACTCTAAAAAACATAAATTCGTTATTAAACTGTATATTACAGAATTTAATGCCGAAATTTGGCGGGAGGATAACTGTCTGTACATACTTTTTTGCTTATTTTCGTTGAAAAGTTTGTAAAAATTGTTTAGTCTGGGTATTGGAGAATGTTTTATTGGAATAACGGGATCAGAAGTTTAAATATTTAATACGTCAAAATGTTTATTACGTCTAAATATTTATTATTATTCATTACTTGACGTTTTTACTCTGTTTTATTGTAAAAAAATATATTATAATTTATATTTTATTGCTTATCTGGATACTATAATAATCCTAAATATAAAAGTTAAATACTATGTAGATTATTCAAACGTAAACATACTCATACACCCGTGAACACAAGGTTTGCGCACCGTTTTGGGGATTTTGTCAGGCATATATTTATAACAGAGTCGCCAGATTTTGCGACATTAAAAGAAAAAAATGTAGTGAAGCTAAAAGTATAATTTGTAAATGGTTGAAAACATTAACATATGGGAAAACTAAGGATATTTTAAGAGTGAAGTGTCAGTTTACGGAATCAATACAATTTAATAATATACTTATGCATTTGTAACAACACATATTTATGACAAATGAATAAATTTGAGTAATGTCGATTCAAACATAATTTTATATAAGCACTTTGCATGTATTACTTAAGTATACATAATAATTATAAAATAACTATATATTTATTTATTTATTTCTGGAATTTCCTTTTTTTTTTTTTTTTTAGGCTATCAGCAAAGCGCCACTCTTTCATGGTTGAAACACCTTCGACCATATCATCGCTTTCCATCAGGTGAGATCGTGGTCAAACGATTGCCTAGTCCGTAATAAAAAAATAAAAAAACTGTCTTTTTATAATATACCTCCAGAGTTATTTTTTATACGTTTTAAATTATATTATATATTTTTTCAAGTCTGTTACTGAGGTTGCAATGCTATTTTCGAACCCACGTTATCTCGTTTCAGGCTTGCCTAGTGAGGTAACGAAAAGATATATAATACTAGATTAAGAATTTCCTGCAAAATAACCATAACCATGTCCCTGGCTGTCCCCATTATAGCTTACAACGATCTCGATCACATCAGCTTAGAAACAGAAAAAAATACACATCAATATAGGTGTATTCGTTTGGGAGGTACGATCCTTTGCCCCTCTCACCCCTATATAAGAACCATCTCGTTCACAAAACAGACAAAAACGCATCAAAATCGGTCCATTCGTTTGGCTACAGAGACGCTACGATGCCACAGACACACACGGATACAGTGTACACACAGTGATACGTAGATACTTATAACACACCTCTCTTTTGGAGTTCGGGGGCTACAAATACTTCTATGTCCTCATCTGGACTGTCGGCTGTTAGATGTGAATGCAATGCAAAGCACAGCAAAGTGGATACTAGCGTTTATCATTAACTATTGTTAAGAATAAAGAATAATAATATAATAAAAAATAATTTATTGCCAAACTTAAACTTACTTACAATCTTACTTATTTTTCTTACTTTAACTTACTTGCTGTATTATGTATTGAATTGAATTTCTTTATAAAATACAGGAGATATCGCGTGATTGCTGCCTGTCGCTGGCCTGCCTGACTATCCTCTTGAGACGCAATACCCTTGTCGTACTCGTACAGTATATTGTAGCTAGAGTATAGAAGTAGAATATATATTCGATTGTACCTCATGCTCCTCGCTTGCTCTCAACACTCAATTATTCATGAATATTAACACGTGACATATTCATTTGAGTGTTTGTTATGATTCCAGTGTAATCAACTCTTAATAGTGTAACGTGGAATTCGGACAATGAGCGTGGCGAATGTGAAATTTATCATTAAATATATTTGTTTGCTTTTGCGTCTGAATTTAGTTCAACTTTGTTGATCGTTTGATAATACAGTAATTACTTTAACACGCACGTTTAAATTAGTGTTAAGCTGAACTGCGCAATTATCATTATTACGTTGATAACTTTAGGTTAGCCAGTGCGTCATTATCTTCAAGAACTACACCAGCTTCCGTTTGCAGCCAACAAACCCAACCTGCAATGCAACGTGATCGTAACCTTTAGGTGTGGCCATATATAGAAAAAAAAACTGGGGAAATGTGAGAATGGGAGATATGGGGGTTTGTTAGCGTATCACGTAAAAACTACTGGACCGGTTGCGAAGCAATTTTCTCTGTTGGATAGCTTAGGGTTTGACTTAAAAACTGGCGTACTTGATATCTCAATCCGATGAGAAGAATTGGAGCAATCGATAAAATCCATTTGACGTCTGAACGAAATTTGATGATGTCGGTACTTTTGGTTCTGGAATAACACATAGGATCCTTATATCCCAGAAAAATTACCACGCGGGTAAAGTCGCGGGCACAGCTAGTACTTACCTGTATAAAAAAGTGACAAAAGTGAAAAAAGTGACTGACTTACTGACAAAGAACCCACGGCCTAAATCGGTTGACCTAGAGATTTTAAATTTGGAAATGGTATTTCTTGAGGATCCTAGAGGTGCTAAGAAAGTTTTTTTGAAATTCCATTCCTAATTCTACCTGCACTTCAACAAAAACTGATTGTTGCATTTCCTTTCTTCATCAAGATAGAAATAAAACGAAGCCTTTACCGAAGCTGCCAGTGCCGGTGAGACCGTAACGAGTGCCCACGTCTTTCATAACATTTTATTCCAAGTATTTGCATTTAACTAGTTTTTGAGTAAGTTTCTGGGAGAAAACAGAAAGTATTTCTGGTACTTTGTATTATAGATTTGAAACGAAAATGTAAACTAGATACTAAGAATAACGCAAAAGTTTAGTACAATGCATTATTGACTAGATTGTTTAAGTTAAAATTATACGTAAATTATTTAGTCGAGCGGTTGGCGAATGGCTAGTGACCCTGACTGCGAAGTCAATCCACGGTCCTGGGTCCGAATCCCGAAAGCTCTAATCACTTGTGTGATGAGCAGAAATGTTTGTTTCCGAGTCATGGATGTAATATTCATATATATATGTTTATCCATAGTAAAGGGTAAGTAATTGGTGTGGATAGTACCGATGTATGGAGTCGAGGTTTTGGATTGATTTCAAAATGTTATATATACTACGCCTGATGGCCTGATCGATTTGGATTATCAGAAGACTATTATCTCTCTACAGAGTTAATCTGTGTAGTTTTAAACTACATCAAAACTACACAAACTGTAAAACTGTTTCTACAGTTTTAGATCATAAAGGTTTGAAAGTTCGGGCTTCTGATCCCAAATCGCACAATATTTGTACGTGACACTAAAGTGTAAAGATGTGATTAGCTTTATAGTTTTAGTTTACTGAGTGTAGGAGACGTGTTCCCCTTCAAATGTTGTGAATTAATGACATTGGGTGAAGCAATAATATTAAATAAAAGTATATGCCTGAAAACTTTTGGCTGCACTCGTTCTTTTATAGACCGAGCCTCGTTAAACGAGGGCTCTAAAAACACGAGTCTAATACTCAGCGCAACAAGAAGTCACTTTTCGCTAGATGCAACAGTTTACTATTTTATTTACAACTAGCTGTGCCCGTGGCTTTTCCCGCGTGGTTATTTCATTTGAAAGTTTCTTTAAAACACGTTCAGTTTTAAGATGTATGCTGTTGATCTCTAACTGACCTCTACAGCGTCACCGGGCGGGGCGGGCGCGAAAGCGCTCCGCCACAATGCGTGGCGCAGAAGGCGCACGCCAAAGTAAGGTTTTGGCAACTTGCTCAAGGACACCCAAGGGGTACGAACCTTGGCTTGGACAGTTGCCAGTGATTACGGGGTCTGACTTAACACCCATGGATCGCTACTTTTGGTAGTGATCGAGGGGGCCTTGAGAAATAGCTGGAGCCCTTTGAATTATTTGCATAACTGACTACTGATTCGGAATACACCTTCGAGAAAAATCGGCAAGAAACTCGAAGGCGAATAATATCGACTTTAATTACGGGAACTTCGACCTCGCCGGCGAGGTCGGTGTCTGTGTCTAAGTGTGTTGTCAGATGGTGAAAACGAGTTGGACGACTCTGTAGCTGCCTACACTGCGGCAGCGATTTTGTCGTCCGGATCGCTTAAGATGTCTTTAGGGCGACTACGGAGAACTAATCACAAGACTCGTTCAGTCGTCAAAAGGTTTTTTATCGATTGCTCGGCATCTAATAATCGGATTAAGATATCAAGTATCCCAGTTTTTAAGTCAACTCCTAAACTATCCAATAGTGCAAATCGCAATCGGTCCAGTACGTGATGCGCGAACAAACATACAGACAAACAAACAAACAAAAGACATACACATTTTTTTTAAATGTTATATTATTGTTCAGTAGCTTATTTTAAATACCTACCCAAGACCTTTTTTTTTAAACTGGCTGCATTGTACAGACTTTTTCGTTGTTATTGCTTTATTATAAGTATAATATACGAGTAGATAATAATTGTTCGGCTTCTAATCATCGCAACTAACTGTAAAGTACATCAGATTTTAAGTCAAACCTTAAGTTTTCAATCAGTCCAATAGTTTTTACGTGATGCGAATACTCACAGACATGCACCATTTAAAAATAACTTGTTTCCGAGCTTACTGATAAGGCCCTAGACACATTTTTACTCCTAATCGACTTCTAAAATGAGCAGGTTCTCAAGTCGTCTAAATATGTTTTGTTTGTTTGTTACCTCATACATCTAAAAGTACTGAACTACTTGAATAAAAAATATATTAGAAATTTTAGGACCCTGATAAGATCCAATTTTTTTTTTACAAAGTTGGTTTATTATTTTGCCAACAATACTTATTTTTAATGCTTTTTTTTATTTTGTGTTTATATTGCCTCAAATCTCTAGGATTTCTAAACATATTTTGGATGATTACTATTCTATTCAAAAGGGTAAGCTTTCAGTATTGTCCCGTATACAATTCATCAAAATTGGTTCATTAGTTTTGTTAGAAAATCTATTTGTTTTAGTGTTTATGTTCTTTCGTACCTTCGGGATTTTTGAACCTAACTAGATGATAATTTTTATTGAAATCTTGATTGTAGTAGTATATATTTCATCAATATTGGTTTAGCTTTTTACGAATTTGAATTTAATTCATTGGGTTATTAGGTATGGGACATGTTTGCTAATCTATTTTTAATAATTTAACGACGTCTAATGAAGATGATGTTTGGCACACGGGTGTAGTTCTCAAAACAGTACAATATTAAGGTACTTTTGAGATGGTCTGATGTTGGAGCCGAATGATGGATGGAATGAAAAGATAGTCACAGGAACTCAACATTCAAATGATCGAACCCCTTCGAGTTTAGGCTCATTTGGTTTGTCTTGATGAGTTCTCTGGTCTTGTGTGGTACCCAGGGTCTGATGATGGGTCCGGAAGGTAGTTCCAGGAACTCAACAATCATGTGATAGAACAGCTTCGAATTTGATCTTATTTGGTTTGTCTTGATGAGTTCTCTGGTCAGGTGTGGTATCCAAGGACCCATGATGGAGCTTAATTAAAGGTAGTCACAGGAACTCCACAATCAAGTGATGTAATAGCTTCGAGTTCGAGCTCATTTGGTTTATATTGATGAGTTCTCGGGTCATATGTGGTATTCAAGGTATGATGATCGAGCCACAGGAACTCAACAGTCATGTGTGATGGAACCCCTTCGAGTTTAGGCTTATTTGATTGGTCTCGGTGAGTTCTTAAGTCCTAATTGTAAAAACTTACTTTAAAAAACCTTCATTTTACAATACTTACATAATAGTAAATCCATTTCTTTTTGTTTATTATGTTCCCTCATATCCACATTTCGTATATCGTAATTAGTTTTTATTTGAAGCTGTTCCATTGTTTAACTTTTTTCGTTAGTGTATTTTCCTTCCGATGTTTGCTTAGGTATATTATTTATTCTGTGCTTAGACCACTAAAATCAAGATATAAAAATATTATTCCCAAAATAACTACTTAATTTTTTAGCTATTCTTTTGTAAAAAGCCACTAAAAGGAATAAAATAATTACAACTGAACAAGAACAATATCACTTTATCAAAATTAAAAATGTGGTTCCAATACAAAAATACAACATAAGAAAGTGTTTCTTTTTAGTCGGTGCCAAATGTAGCCATCATTTGAATGTAATATCTTTACATCAAAATGAATACACACCTATCTCGCATCTTCATACAAAACACGAAACGCAGAACAGACAAAACAAGCGATTTCAGCTAATCGAAAGGATTTTGACTTTCAGACGTAAACAAGCCGACTAACGTATACAGCAATATAGTAAAATATGATAAACTGTTTGTAGATAATCACTTTAATAGCCAATTGAATTAGCTCGTCATGCCGTTTAAAAAGCTTTATCATTTTAAAAATGATGGCTGGGTTTGGCACTGATTATAAAGAAACTCTTTCTTATGTTATATTTATGTATTGAAATTCATTCATTTATTTTGAAATAGTGATATTGTTCTTGTTCAATTGTAATAATTTTATTCATTTTAGTGGTTGTTTACTAAAGAACGTGATTACAAAGAAACTCTTTCTTATGTTATATTTTTGTATTGAAATTCATTAATTTATTTTGAAATAGTGATATTGTTCTTGTTCAATTGTAATAATTTTATTCATTTTAGTGGTTGTTTACTAAAGAACGTGATTACAAAGAAACTCTTTCTTATGTTATATTTTTGTATTGGAATCCATTAATTTATTTTGAAATAGTGATATAGTTCTTGTTCAATTGTAATAATATTATTCATTTTAGTGGTTGTTTACTAAAGAACGTTTTTAATATGATGTCGTTTTTTTTTGGAAAAATATTTGTTTTATTTTTCTTTTCTTTCTTGTTCATGAGAAGAGTAGTAGTTATTATATCATCTGCTTGTCTCTTCACTAATTAACGAAGAGTAAGTCTATAATACTCTACAAGTTGCTTTGTCGTAATTCTGTAAAAATATCAACACGACCTTAAAAACTAATTCCTCTAGAAACTTTGTCCTCGGCAGTTAAAAAGTTGGAGCACAACCAACTCGAAACCAAATTAAGGTCACTGCGGTAGTTATGGCCCCGAACGAATGTGCAAGAACTACTTAGTAGGAAACAAAACGCAGCGGCAAAAGTCTGTAATGAAGTTCTTTTAATTGGAATTTTCTTGAAATGTTTTGTACTAATTAAGTAAAGTCCATGTTTTTTACTAGTTTCGCAGTGACCCACAATGTGTTTTGACTTTTAATAATAAGATTGAGCCGGCATTTTGGTCTGTCCTGTGGCACCTCCTGCCAATCTTTGTCGTGATCTGATCACGGCGCTTGCAACAGCGCCGTAATATAGAAAAATCTAAAAAAAAGCTGTGCATGGAAAATGACCCGTTTCTAATGTTGACTTTAGTGTTAGTGACCATCATCATCCACAGCCTTCATCTACTCACTGCTGGGTATAGGCCTCCCTTATACCATGCAATTCGCCTCGATCCTGTGCCAATTGGATCCAGGTTCCACCCGTGGTTTTTACAATATCGTCGGCCCATCTCGTCGCCCGGACGACCAAAGCTTCGCTTCCCCTGCCTCGTCCACCACTCAATCACCGCTTTGCTCCACCTATCATCTCTTCGTCTGGCTCTATGTCCAGCTCCATTTAAGTCTCATAATAGTATTTCCGATGTCCCGAACTTATTTATTCGCCGGATTTCGACGTTACGGACTTTATCTTGGAGTTTGATGCTGAGCATGGTAGCCTAACGGTTCAATAGTGGAACTTAGAATCCAATGATACCGGGTACGATCCTAGGCTTCGCACCAATGACTTTTCTAAGATAAGTGCGGTTGTCCATCGCTCCGTGCTTCGGAGGGCTCGTTAAGCTGTCGGTCCCGGCTGTTATATATTAATAGCAGTAGTTAAGCCATGTCAGCGACAAACTTTGACACCAGAGGCCAGCACTACCTCATAAGACAAACAAACAAACAATGCTGACCATGGATCTATTCAAGTCTACGTCTCGAAACTATAGATCATGGTTAGTGACCATCTCAGTTTTCATACATCTATTCTTCTAATCATTTGCCTTCTAAAACGATATTCAAGGAACCTCGTAAATCTTGTAAGTTTCTTGCAAGTTAAACCGTCTTGCTTAACTTAGCCAATGCCTACTTAAACTCTCGTATATCCCCCAAGTACCGATCGCTTATTGCGCTTGAAGTCTTACATTAATTAATACAGCTTCCTAACTTGAGCCCGTTCTTAACATGACCAGGATATTTCATAAGCTTCTTGATCAATGTACCTAATCTACAAAACAAATAGAATTATTACACTTGTTACTG
Organism: Alsophila aescularia; assembly: GCA_946251855.1. Classification (NCBI taxonomy): domain Eukaryota; kingdom Metazoa; phylum Arthropoda; class Insecta; order Lepidoptera; family Geometridae; genus Alsophila; species Alsophila aescularia. Next base: position 8,630,108 of record OX276376.1, on the reverse strand, counting down.
AGCTCGCAAGACGTTCCACACCGCTCGCATTTCAGACCTGAAAGAGATAAACAATAACATTATTTCTTATAGTTTGAATAGTTTATTTTATCTTAGACAATCTACGAGTATACATATAATAAAGCAGTCGGTAACAAAAAGTCTGTACAATGAAGATATTTAAAAATAATCTTTTAGGATATCTAAAATAACCTACTGAACAAGAATAAAAGGTTTTTATTAAAAATCTTTTCTGTCTGTCTGTCTGAATAAAATAAATAAATTTATTCGGGACAATTCACATCTATAGCCGTAAACTAGGAATTCCTGTGCTTTGGGTAATAAAGGCAACTGATAAACATGCATAGATACGAATATTATATCCATGACTCGGAAACAAACATTTCTGCTCATCACACAAATAATTTCACCTAGCGGGATTTGACCCCGCGACCGTTGGTTGACTTCGTAGTCAGGGTCACTAACCATTCGACAAACCGGTCTTCATGTATCACGTTAAAACTACTGGACCGATTGAAATCCGGGTATCAATGTTTTATAGCTTACTAGAAACACGCCCCCGGCTTTGCATTGGTGAAAATTAGAAAAAAAATAAGTGAAAAATTTGAAGTTATCGCACACTCGACCTTTACTCCTCTTGGGGGTCGGCGGCTAGCTTCGCTCGCCGTCTCGCCCTCTCTACGATCTGGTTCTTTTAAATGAAATAAACACACGGGCAAAGCCGAGGGCACAGCTAGGTACTCGTGTATATAAACCTCCCGTGAAAAATTATCTAACTGGTGGTGAAACCGCATCAAAATCCGTTGCGCGGCTTAGAAGGAGTTAGCGGCCAAACACAGAGAGACAGACGCGGAAAACAACTTTGTTTTATTTTATACATTGATGATATTGATATTCTTATTGATGTTTCGACTTAAAATCTGGTGTACTTCGAGCCAAGCAATCGATAAAAATCTTTTTGACGGCTGAAGGAATTTTGATCTTATTTGATAGGTATATTCCTAATATTAATTTATTTAATTTACATAATATGGCATCCTTAAATAAACATAACTAAATAAGTGGAGAAACAGAATGACAAAAATATGTGTATAAGTATGTAGTTTCCGTGGTGTGTTAGAACCCGGACAAGAGAATCTGTATCCCGGATATATTGGTATTTTAGGTCCTGGATATAACACATATGGTATTTTTAACACAGAGAAATGACAACGCGGGCAAGGCCGCGGGAACATCTAGTATATATATATAAGCTGGGTCTAAAATAGTTTGAACAAAAATGACCAGTATGTAGGTTCCTGTTTTACTATCAGATCATAAGTTGGCCCTGACTATATATTGTATTCCGAAGATCGATAGCCTCAGGGAAACGTCTCCAGTTGATTCCTGGGCGGCTGCCAAATGTTGGTAGTAAATTATATACTCTCGTCTATGAAGTACATAAGTTTGTTGTATGAGATACTATAGGATGTCCATTTCATAGAATGGGCGCTGTCTACAAGATTTTGGTATATAATGGGACCAAACAAGATAATTTGTCAAAAGCAAGACATATAAGAATTAAACAGAAAACTATCCACACCAATATACGAGTATAAAAATAAAACGATGTCTGTTTGTTTGTTTGGGGAGTTTTAAACCCAAAACGGCTGAAATGATTTTGAAGGAACTTTGTAAATAGGTACTGTACAATATAGAGACTCAAAATGACGATTACTGCTGTAAGGAACGGTTGCCATGGAAACGAAATAATAAAAAGTGTCAAATAGCATCAAAAGCTTTGGTGCAATACTTATGTGTTGGTTTTGAATATCCTAGAAGAACATCGGATGCTTTTTTTCGCGATAAACTGCTGTCCGCACGGACGGAGTCGCGGGTGAAAGCTAGTTATTTTATAGATGGAAGAAATATAGCAGTGTTTAACTGTTTCTTAGTAAGTGTAATATGTAAAATCAAATTTTCTGCTGTGTACGAGTATAAAGTAATCTATTTTTAAAAGCTTTTATTTAACTTGCAATGTTTGTGCGTCGGTTTGTTTAGGCCAAATCTTGCAAGCAGAAATAGATTAACTTCCAGAGTTGATTTTTTACATGTTGGTTCAGTTCCGATGACAATGAATTTTTATGGTAAGCATGACCTGAAACGATATCCAGGACTAACTCCAGATAAAGGAATTCATCAACAACGGTCAACAGCACAGACACGAAATTTAATGCGTACGCATTTTATTATAATAGCCGGTTTTAAGTTTTACCATGACATGGTTACTGCACTCAGGGTTTGGATCCTGACTAGGGAACTCCTCAACGGTTAACAGCACAGATACGAAATGTTGTATACGCATTTAATAGTGATAGCCCGTTCTAAGTTTCACCGTAACATGGCTGCTGCATCAAAGTTTTTTCTTATTATTTTCTTACTAATTTTAATGAAGTTCATATTATATACCCCAACACTATAATATTATTCACCCCGGTTTTTCACTAAGGTTCGAGATTTTTAATACTGTTAAGCATATTCATCCTCGTGCATTTTGTGAATCTATGAATGTAAATTCTCTGAAAATTCTGCATAGCTTTTTTGTAACTGTTGAAAAAATTGCAGAAGAATAATAAAGGGAAACAATAAGGCTGCCCAAAAGAAAGGGCACTTGGTTTTCGTAGGCTCGTAGCTCGTAGCCCGTAGCTGCGTAGCATTGTCGTAGACCTGTCTACGCGCCTTATTGTAGCACTCACGACTACGACTTGAATTAGTTTGGAGTCGGTACAAATTCATGTCCCCTCTAGGAAGTATGAAATACTATCGTAGTGACACAATGATAAATAAATGTAACACGTTGTTGTTTTACGATTGAAATTCAAACTGCAACTTACAATTGCTTCACATTATTTTTTTTAATATATATATTCGGGATAATTCGCACCAATTACCTAGTTCCATACTAGAAAACCCTGTAATATGGGTACTAGGCAACGGGTAAACATACATAGATACGAATAGTACATCCATGACTTGGAAACAAACATTTCTGCTCATCACACTGTGAAATGAATGCACATTGCGGGATTCGAACTTTCGACCTTTGGTTGACTTAGTCAACCGGTCATAGTTTAGAAACACAAAGTGGTATCTTCTAATATCACTGAAATACTAACTTTGTCCCAACATTGCTACTGTTCAGAAAATACGGTAAATGTAGGACAGTAATGTAAAGGTCTGATTAATTGGATCAGATGTATCGATAACAAGACTTAAGTTCAAAAACTAACATCCGAAATCGGTCGGGTAGCCTATGACACTTGCGAATAAGACGAATCGATTGATACCTTGATGTTAAATCGGACCAAGTTTTTAGTAGGAAACACTAAACTATTCCTGTGCTTCGCCGTAGTCGAAAAAAAGCCTATGACACTCTATAAATGAAGACGAATCGTTTTATACCTCTCTTGTCAAAATGGAACCAATAGGGGCGACGATATAATAGAACATCCATTTATATACATACATACATACACACATGCATACATGGACTGTTAAACTCATTACCCTTCCCTTGCTTCGCCGTAGTCGAGAAAAAACGCTTCCTCATGATACGATCAAAAATGCAAATGCATATTGACACCATTGTAGTTTTAGCATCAACTCAATATAGTGGTTTATCAAAAACATGCTACTGCTATTATAGTCCCTAAATATTCAGTTACAGTTCGAGTGTTGCAAATCTTACATTTATTTCTAGAACACATGCCAAGAACGAAACAAAATGGCCGAAGAGACTACATTACCTACGCAACTATTTTTGAACATGCATGTCACAGACAGAATTTCAATATTGTTCGCCCAAATATTAGCTTTCGTACAAATATCTGAATCTAGCGAGCATTGTGTTCGCAGATTCGTGTTCTACATGCGCAGTTCAGACACCAAGGTTCACTGTACGATTTTAAACCTTATCATCATATAAATAAGATTGAGTTCGAAATGGTGGGCTTCAAACGCGAATGTTGAGGTTAGGAATGAATTTACATATTGCATTCTAAACATGGTTTCTGGAATATGATCGTCAGTGTTGTTATTATGCACGTGTGTTTGAACAGTATTTTGTTTGAAATTGTTTTTTTTTACGTTAATAATAAAACTAAAGTTGTAGAACTAGCGGAGTTTTAACAGATCTGGTATCATTAGTCCTGATGACAACAGTTACAGAATATATCAGTATCTCGGAGACACCGTTTCAAACTATATGGCCTAGACCAAACCCACCTCATCCTTTTCCCCCTTTCAAATGACCAGTAGAATAAAGGCAAAGAACTGTATTCATTTCAAAACTCAAATTCTTTATTCACATGGGCTCCAAGAGGGCACCACTAAAGTTAACTGATTCACAGATTCACTACCGGATTCATATATTTCACGGATACAGTCATGAGAGAAGAGAGTTTATTTTCTTGTACAACTATAATGATATCAGACTCATGACCAAAAATGTAAAATGTATAAAAAATACATTTCCCGTACCAGGCCAACCTCTAACAAGCGACGTGAACGGCTTATAGCCTCAAATAACGAAACTATTGATGGATGTTTTTACGTTGATGCAGGAAGAGCAAGATTTGATAATAAAATACTTTGACGGGCGGGCAGGGACAGGAAAGGTTAAGGGTGTATTGTGGGCGTACTTTATAAGGGTCAAATTTACGTTAAAAGTTAAAGGCCTTCAGCAAATACGGGCGCTGTGAATGGGGTTTGGAATGTTGCGTGACCTCCATAAAGTTGGATGTTTTTTAAGCAAGTGCTTTAATTTTTAACAGACTTAAAAAAAAAGATCTCAAGTCGATGTGTATGTATGTAGTATTGTTGAAACTGCGTAATATTCATATATGTTAGTCCAAATGGGTGTCTAAGCATATGTATCAAATTTCATGTGTTAATGTATGTGTGTAATATTGTTGAAACTGCGTAATATTCATATATGTTAGTCCAAATGGGTGTCTAAGCATATGTATCAAATTTCATGTGTTAATGTATGTGTGTAATATTGTTGAAACTGCGTAATATTCATATATGTTAGTCCAAATGGGTGTCTAAGCATATGTATCAAATTTCATGTGTTAATGTATGTGTGTAATATTGTTGAAAATGCGTAATATTCATATACGTTAGTCTATATCAGTATCTGAACAAATATACCAAATTTCGCGTGTGTAAGTTTGTTCACGTATTTCTCGGAAACTATAAGTCTGATTGCAATAATTCTTTTTACAACAGTTTCAGTATTTTTCAACTCAGGGAATAGTTAATGTTTCATCAAAATCGGTTCAGTAGTTTAAAAGACATGGACTGTTAACTGTTTCTAGTATGGCTTTTTTCTTAGCTATCAGTACTTCACTACTTCGTTTAAGTTAGTAAGTAAGTTTAAGTCGTCGTACTTTAACGAAATTAAAAAGTAAGAAAACAAAAACTAATTTAAAAAAAACAGACTTTAAATATAAAACTTAAAACAAAAAAAAGTTTTGAGATCTGGGCCAAGTAATGCCTACTTACTTCTGTAGTCGGTTTGGGCGTAGCACAGAGATTGAAAGTCGTTTTATTTTCTTAATTATTTTATGATGATGAAGAGCTTCAGCTTCTGTAGCGATAGACCTTGAAAATAACTGTGGCGGAATGAGGTAAGCATTGAAGAGTAGGAAGTGCGAGTAGAGCATACATCATCACGAGGGATCATGAGCGTAATGGGTTGCTTCATATTTGTTCGCACGGAATATTTGTGGGTTGATACCTATATTTCACTACTATCTGTGCCCGCAGCTCTGCACGCGTGGTACTTTATTTTTATGTTATTGATCTTGTTTCATTTAAACGCACAACTCAAAAATCTTTACAATGCTCTGTCTTGGGAGAAGGGCATTGGCATGCAATCACAGGGTTACCCTAGTTATGGTGCATATAACCTTCTCAGGAGTAATGCCCTACTAACCTTGTTTTAACAGCTGCTTTCATTATGTGTTTGTTAAGCTATATAAGTTTGTGATGCATTAATAAAAACCATATAATCTGAATAATTTAATTTCCATATATCAGTCCCACCAGTAATCACTCACTTATGTTCTTTAGCAAATAAAAAAACTATGCAATGTGATGTACATGACAGGGTTCTGTACTCGTATAAATATTCTTTAGTGATTTTGACACTTTCGATATGATTATTTCACACCAAACATTGATTCGTAGAGCAGAGCGTTTCATACAATAAACAAACTTGTACATTCTATGAACAAATATCTATCTACATACTAACGTACCTAGGTAAAAAGAATACACATTTATCACCAAAAAACTTTACAAACGAGGCGACAGTCCGTGACATGAATGAACCTACCTCCTATTTATCATTATTCGTATTCGAAGCGAAACTGAAAAGCTTTCGTAGTCGGAATTTGGGCGATATATATTTATTTACTGTCGTATATGATTGGTTGTGTATGGATTCGAGATTAATATACAGAAAATAAAAATCAAAAATGATACGCAAATTGTTGAACGAAAGGAAGTAAAAGTTTAGTGTTAGTCGTTACGTGCGAATTTATCATCGCTCCGTGCCTTGAAGGGTACTTATTCATATACTATTCATATACTATTCATATACTATTCATATACTATTCATATACTATTCATATACTATTCATATACTACTCATATACTATTCATATACTACTCATATACTATTCATATACCATTCATATACTAATCATATACATATTGGAGTGTCCGTTAAGCCGTCGTCGGCTGCTAGATTGATAGCGGTAGGTAAGCCACGTTAGAGGCTCTTGCGCGACCTGAAAAACTCGATTCTAGAGTTGGCACTACCTAATTAGATATTCAGATATGCCGCAAGTATAAAAATACCTTAAATGTATCGTGCTTTCATAGAGATAAAGTTGCGGTCATGAGCCAAAATTTCAAGTTCTTCAAGACTATCTACAAAATACGGCACATCCCTAAAAAAAACTTATTTTTTAGCTCCAATGTCTAATTAGAAACTTTCATATTATGCTCGAACTAGATGAGCTATGCAGCGGACATTTACATACCCATTTAACAACCGACTAGGTAGCAGGCAGTATGCCACAATTGCTCTAAGTACTTTTTTATGTTTACAACGCTTGTCTTCGTAGGTATTATATTAAATTCTCGGCATACATGAAGAGACTGGCTTTCAGGATTCTCAAATCCATTTTGCGACGCCTGTATGCCTGTCGTGATTAGCTATTTGTCTTTACGGCTTCACGTCGAGCACTTAATATTCTTGTTTTTGTATACCGTGCTTTATTCATATTTAGTTATGTAGAAATTCCAAGTTTCTTCTTTGTTTTTTTTTTTCTTTCTGTTAAATTTATCTTTCGCTGCGCAAGCTTTAGGGGCACATGGTGCGGCGACCTAATTATTCATTTCTTTGCCGTCCAGTATAAAATTGAATTGAAAATGATCAATGAAAGTAAATCACTGGTAATTGCTACATTTAACTTAAATTTTCTCAAGAATTCTAGTAGCCACGAAACCTAAAGTAGACGAACAAGTTACAAAATAGGTAAACCATGGTCGAGGGATTCCAATATAGCGTAGATTTGGATTTCTCACATTATGTTGCTACCTGTAACCCAGTCAAGTGGAATAGAGTGCTAACTGTTTGAAATACGGTTACTAGCGAGAAAGTTGGCGAAAGCTGTAAAATCTTAATGATCGTATGGGCAATAAACGTTTAATCGTGAACTGTAAAGGTTTGACCTTGCCTTTAGTTTGTAGATGTTTCCATAAAGCAATTTTATCGAAGTAGTACTAAAGAAATCCAGATAGTTTCTGTTTTATAGAAAAGCGGTTACGGAATAACAAAATGTAAACTGATTATAATTTGTTTTCTGGTTTGAAGGTCACTGATTCCGGCGAAATTGCAGTTTCGGCCGAATCGGTCAAAACACAGAATTTTAAAATAAATTTATTTCTATTCAGTAATTTCAACCGATTCGGACGAAATCATTTCGGTCGAAACGCGAATGATCCAAATTACGGGGCACTGCGCTGCGATTGTGCGCAGTGCAGTCTCGTCGTACATTAAAAATAAACAACAATTTTATATAAAATGTAACTAGTTACTCAAGCCGAATTTGAGTTGAGGCACTCTTCTTCGTGTACAAAAGTAAAGAATATCTGAACATGCACATTGCACATGTATATATGAACTTCGCCAATACTTTGATGTAAATGGGTGTAGGATTTTGAGGTCAATACTAAACTATCGACATGGCCACATATTCGTGGAACCACATTTGAGCGAGGCTCGATCTTCCGTACTTCTATATACAATGTCGTAAATCCCCTTGAATCTCACAATGTATGTCATAGGCAGTGAGTGTTTAATCTGCTGCGGGAATAGTCAGGTGACATACCAGATTAGTTGGCGTTATAATATTCAGGTATCGTATATGTTAATACCTATGTTATGTTACGTTATGTTTTTAAAGTCATAAATTGCATTTGTGGGTGCAAATCACCATGTCAACGGTATCAAATTTAAATCGAAGAAACAAGACCTTCCGTGATCGGTTGAAGAGTCAAAGATTCGGATCACGAACCATGCTCAGGATTAGTTGTTAAAGTAACATTACATCTACACCTTTCGTCACTACTGTTCCAATGGCGATGGCTACAGAAACGTAAAGTACCAACAATCAGAAATATTATTACATCGAGATCATTTTCCACCGCAACCAAAATTGGATCTCAGGCGAAACAAGGAAGGCTTAACATCTCATACACATGGATTCCAAACCCAACAAGGATCTTAGAGTCCCACCAATCTAATTAAGTTGCTAAGGATAGTATGATGTGTGTAATCCTTAAATGATGAGATACCTATGCTTGGGATCACACACCTAATAGAGGTCGTGAGAATGCGGCATTCCGCATTATGTAGCATTACACGAGACGCGTTTCTAGTGCCGCACGTACATCAGACACAGTGTAATAATATACGCAGTAGTGAAGTTCATGAAATATAAAAAAAATATAAAAAAATGTAGCTTTTAATTCCCATTAAATAAGTAAACATTAATTTAAAATTGTAAAGTAACTAAGTTTTACTAGGGCACCCAAAATCGGGTAAAAGCCTCCTCCATGCATTGCTACATTCTCCGATCCTTTGCAAGACGAGTCCAGGCTGGGCCCGTCACTTCGACGACGTCATCACACGTCGTCGATGTTGCTATTATTCTACCAAGTTCCTTGGCTGTAGGGTCTTGAAATGAAAACGAAATGATAACGAGTCTGTCAAAAAGCATCAAGAGCTTTGGTGCCAAAAAGAATACAATACGTTGGTGCTATACTTTTGCATTGGTTTTTAATATCCTGGAAGAACATAGGATGCTTTTTCCGCAATAAACTGTAGTCCGCTCGGATGAAGTTGAGGCCGAACCCTAGTAATAATATACAAGGAGTAACTGAATAGCTTTGTAAGTATTCCGCAGGTTTGTTTCGATCAAGCATGAAAACGAAATGATAACGAGTCTGTCAAAAAGCATCAAGAGCTTTGGTGCCAAAAAGAATACAATACGTTGGTGCTATACTTTTGCATTGGTTTTTAATATCCTGGAAGAACATAGGATGCTTTTTCCGCAATAAACTGTAGTCCGCTCGGATGAAGTTGAGGCCGAACCCTAGTAATAATATACAAGGAGTAACTGAATAGCTTTGTAAGTACTCCGCAGGTTTGTTTCGATCAAGCAAAAAAAAAATGCCAAAAAAAATGCGTTTACGTGTGCAATGGTTGAATACATAGTATTAAAAATTCCCATACAAAAAATAATAATATGAAATTTGCGACAACCCTAAATGTTTGTTGACTATCTATCTGGTGACCTGTACTAAATGTTTTTTAAATCTATCTTAGGCACCAGCTCCTCACCAAGGTATATTTATTTTGTTACTCCTGTCTGATCGCAATTAATGTGTAAGTAATTAACTTTTTGTGAGGTTTTTTTTTAAATATTTGATTTATTACGTCGCACAAAAATGATATACATACATCTGCTGGTTCAGGTTACTAGGCCTCTCCTCGCTTGTAAAGTCTTGGTGGAAAGTCCCCGTTGAGTGGAGACCTTAAAACTTATCACAAATAACATTATAAACACTTTTTACAAAATATTACTAGTAAATAACTAATAGTAGTCTTTGAAGTGCAAATTTTCATTTCTGACATTCGACTGATTACCTACTGCGCAGTAGACTCCCGATGCGCGGCGAGCTTTGTCAAACTTGACGACACACAAATTCAAGGTCAAGTTTCGGTGCCACTAACTTATCTGTTCAGTTGACAAAAAAGAAACTAATGAGGTCACATACTTCACTTCCAATATCGTAAGGATAGTGGCGCCCCGCTCGACTAAACAGTAACACGTGCCACGAACTTTATTGTTTTTTTCCAGCTGATCTACTATGTAGTATTATTATTTATTATGTATGTGTTATTATTTATTATGCTACGGTTTGATGAACACTGTACCTGCAATGATTTTTAGAAGTAAATTGTTGAATGAAAAACTCCGAAAACTCAAAAGCCGCTGAACTAACGTTATTCGGCATAACGCGTGGAATACTCCACCCCGGTATTTAATATGGTATTATGTTACATTCTGTATATTTATTTTAAAAAATACAGTTTTTTCCTTAACCTAAAAAACAATAGGTACAATATGATTAGTTGCAAAAATCTAATTTTAACAATACTGGAGCAGCTTAGGTGTTTAGGTAGCCATACTAGGATTTCCTGTGTTACGGCTACACTTTTCCTTACAAACAAAACCCGTTTCACTAAAACGTACACGAAATGTGAAGTTTAGCTGTGGTTTGAGCTTTAGCGTAGGCGTTCGTGTACTAGCTTGATATAAGCAAGGCAGCTCACGCCGATACCTAACCCACTCAAGTTCTGTGTAAACTTGCGCTAGTTTGCGTGAGCGGAATTCTGCAGGTCGTTGCTTTATACTGTCCTCACCCTGTGGCACGTACTCGTAGGTGGTCGCTTAGTGAGAGTTATTTGCGGTATTCGGTGCTTATAATACATAGTCTAGAGTTGCGCTTTCTTTTATGTATTGTAACATAACAAAGTATGGTTTTAATTTTAAGTAAGCACCACCTATCCATGTATAGTAGAATCTCTAACGATTGCGTGAATTGGTTAGGATTAGCGCCATCTATGCGAATTGATCTGAATTATGTTGATTCACTAAATCGATGACTTATCATTAACTAATTAGTTTTAAGAAGGCCCAGCAGATGGCTCTGTTACAAATTAATGGTTTGAAATAATACTAAGAAATTAGTATAGCTTGCTTTCAAGAACAAAGTAGGTAATTATGAGGAAAATAATATATAAAGAAAATTACAGGAATTTAGTTGCCTATGTGCTAAATTTTGATTGCATTAAAATAACAAACAGAGAGATTCCATTCATTTTGCCCATACAGTATGGAAATACAATAATACCTTTTAAACGAAAAGAAATCCTTATCTTGTAATTGTTTGTATGTGAGCCAGAAGAAATGAAGAAAATACTTTTCTTTATTGTTAGACTAAAATGCAGATTTTCACACAAATAAATTACATAACATTTTATCATATTTAGTTGAAATGCGGAGTAGAAAAAGTGGAAAACACATAAAAATGTGTTTTGCATCATCCAGTTGTATTTCAAAGGGTTACTCCTTAATTCAGGTGCTCCAAGGTCTTATACCATGCTATGTGCTGAATGATTTCACATTTGGTTAGGTATATTTTCACAGTTTTGGTTTGCCGCAAAGCTGGAATAAAGAAAATTTGATAAAATTACTAAATTATAAAGATTTGAACGATTATGTGAGATTTGTTTCGATAGATAGGTACCTGCTACATTTTATTCAATTACACCAAGCTGTTGTACCATAATATGTACAGAAGAAGGTAAAATATTGTTTCACATTTGAATTCACCGCAGAGCTGGAATAAAGAAATAGATAGGTAAACACCTGTTACATGTCAAGTTCATTGAAATGGGTAAATACTTTGATGTAGCTTGAGTTAGAGTATGGTTTTACAGTATATGGGTAAATACCTTGATTTTGCTTGAGGTAGAACGAAAGCAGGCGAAAGGTATATACAAATTCTACAGAAGCCGTTCCGCATAAACTAGGGGTGTTTGTGTCTTCGATTTCCATCGGAACAGGTAGATGGTCACTTGTCAGCAATGATTCGGAGATGGAGAAATAGATCTAATGTTGAAATATTATTAAACATTAAAATTACAACTGAACAAACGTTTTGTTAGGTTAAGTATGGAAGATTAAAATGTTGCCATACGTATTATCAAAGCTAACTGAAATTGCAAATTGAAATATATTATTTTTATTAGAATTAGGTTATCTTGTATTAAATAACTAAATTGATGCATCAGAGAATAGATTAAAATATATTTTTCTATATACCAGGGGAAATACACACAAAGTACTAAATTACTGGGCTGATTTTACACCGAGCGAGCCTTTAATTTTGAAATAAATACATTATTAAGCGGGAATTATATGTCAGATTTTTTATTCGATGATTATTTTCTGCCTAATTGATGGAATAACACACTGTAACTTAAATTGGGAGAAGATGGGATAATTTGCGATTTTTATTTATAAAAAAAAAATATACAAGAGAGGTTATTATCGGATTCTTGGAGTAAATTATACGCGGGGTTTTTTTAACATAAACATAATAAGAATAATAAAATGAATCGGGTTTTTTTCTTACATTAATTTCCCAAAAAAATAGGGTAAAACTTCATAAGTTGGTATACTCGAAAAATTCTTGTAAAAACTACTAGAGATGTGAAAAGTGTGTTTTTTTTTTAGGATATGGTTAGTGTGTATACAAAGCCCTAGGCGTTATTTAATAAACGGGACTTGAATCTATAATTACAAATACTGGAATATGAAGCCAGGCCAATTTGACTACAGTTCTTGAAAAGAAATTAGGTTGTTATAGATAAAATTGTTGAGTAAAAAGTCGAAACCTAAAAATGAATCAGGGATCGGCACAGAAAGATCTTTTGCGACTTTCCATCCCTAAAATTCTCCTTCCAAATTCCCATTGTTCGAGAGTGTCTAGGAACCTTATAAAAGTCAGAACTCAAAGAAATTCGGGACAGTATAATTTTATCTTCGGAGAAGTGAACAAGTGCGCGTACGGGGTGGTCGAAAATCAAGTAATGGTTTGCCATCTATACCAAGTCTCAGGGTGTCAACCCGTTGACCGAAAGGTCAATGGGCCCTAAGCACACATCGGGTCGAGTTGTAAACAGCTGGTCGTAAGACTGCTGGCTCTTCCCAGAACTGGAAGGTTCCAGCTGACTGTAAAAAGTCAGTTGTGCCTGAAAGTTCATTGACCTTGTTCAGGAACCACATGGCTGGTTCCCGGGTCATTAGTACCTATAGGGCATCTACCGTAGCTACGCGAATTTAACAGCTGGACTTTAAGCGACTACCGCCACTGCTGATCGGAATATACCTACCTACTTAAGTAAAAAAAAAACATCTGATAGGGCGCGTATTTGTTAATCTTCTGTTATAAGATTACTAGAGTCTAGTTTAAAGTGTCGCAATAAAATAAAATCAGATGTTTCGTAATATACCATAAACCGTAGTTTGTTTTATATAGGTGTAGCTTCAGTTCAAGTTTTATTTAATTTCAGTGACTTCTATGGCCTTTTTGTGATTGTGTCTGTGAATAATTGAGTGAGGTTTATTCTTCGAGGCACGTAAGTAGAGTGGTTTTTCTCAAAAAGGTTAGGAATAGAGACATCACTGCCAGCAAATTTTTGTCCAAGAATCTGAATAAATATTTAATTAATGTTCGCTTGGGTTGATACTTTATGTTTTGTCCAAGTACCTAGGTACCTAAGTAATTCCATAACATGCAGACATTATCTAGTTATTGGACAGATTTCGGCTGGTATTGGGTTTTTTTGTGGTTAGGATTTTTAAAATGCTGTGCGATCTTGAATGAATTTTAATATTTTCATAGGCTTTTAGGGTTTAGGATTCATGCTAGACACTATTAGGTTATAGGTAGGTACGTTGATGGGTCTATGTCTAATATAAATTGCTGTGCGATATTGTCTTGTTTATCTTGAACGAATTTTATGTTTATAGGTTTTGGATTCATGCTAGAAAATATTAGAGTACGGTAATTAGAGTGTCTTTGGACCTGTATGAGTAGCTTCAGGGATTTTTAAAGAAACTTACTTGTTTCCAAGAAGGTCCATTGAAGTGAGGTAGAATGTTGGTGATAACTGGTGTATTTTATGGTAATTCAGGTATTTGGAAAGAAACTTACGTGTTGTTCCAGATTCATGAAATTAATAATTTTATAAAGTGTACCTATTTGTCGGTACCTAGGTTATATAAAATGCTAAATGGATTTAATATAAGACAAAGTAGGTATATAATTTTACTTGACGTACCTATCTAATTCCTGATCGTAAATTATGAACCCACTTTTATATTACAAAAAAAAAAAAAACACAAAAAAAAATATAGGCCCAATATGACTTCAAGCTAAAGTATTGATGTGAGTAGGTACCCAATTTGATAAATCAGTCATTGTAGGCAGGTAGGTATTTATATGAAACTTATGATTATTCCGTAAATTTCCTTTTTGTATTTAGAAAGGCATTTGAGAAATAATGTAATTTTAAAGCGTATTGACATCTGAATTGCTTCTCCTTGTTCCAAGAGTAAATCTACAACGAATAGACAAAACTTGCATTGTCTTTGCTTTTACTAAAGCGACATTGTCTTGTATGGTTCACCAAGTTGAACTAGATGGCGTTGCAAGTACCTGAAACACGCAAGCGTTTCATTCGTGAACTTTAAGGTGATTTTAACCGGGAATTTTTTAAACTTTTTGGTTAGTTAACTAGTATTGGATATTTTTTTTATAGGCCCTTGAAGATACATAAATGATTAGTAATGATTAGGTTGTGATGTGTAATATTAAATTTAAATTGTGATTATTAGGTAATAATTGTTTTATTATTATTCAAAGTCACTTCACTAGATTTTGGGAAAAAATGGTCGTGTAAATTGTGTACAGGGTTACGTCAACAAGACTAAAAATAGGATTACATAGGTTCTTTAATAAATAAATATGTATACTTACGTGCTGAAATTTTCATATCAAAAGATATAATATACTTAAGTAGGTATTGATTATTAGTTATGAGGTAGTTAGTGCTGGTCTCTTTCAGTTATAATAATCGCTATATATTTGACACACTAATGCATAGGCTTAGAATAAGCCTTTGAGTCAGGTTCAATTCCTGTGGGATTATTAGTCAGTGGAGAGCAAATAATATCAAAACAAGATAAAACCTTAATCCCTACATTGTTTTACAGACGTTTTGGGAATACGATTTTTACTTAGATATTTCGACATGACTATTAAACTTATTGATAAACAACACGGTTTAGGTATTCAACAGAATTTCTAGTATTCAAAGGTTCCCCAACCTAGATAAATCTAGATTTCCTAGATAAGCATAATAAAATATCACCGAGTAACTCCTTTCATAATTATTATAGATTGGCCTGTATGTTTACTTCTTGTTGCTTTAACTTTTTATGTAGGCGTCAACCCAACTATAAATATGTCTATCTATGTAGTTTCCTATGAATCTATATAGGTAGAAGTGTGTTACTTTATTTTTTATTTGTCACACTAAAGCATCATGGGTTAGACTGCATTTGGAGCAGGTTCAATTCCTGCGGAATCATGAATCAGTATAGAGGGAGTCGTAAATTATAACAAATTACTTATCCTTCAGGGTGTTTAAAAGGAAGGAAGAAAATTAAACATTGTTTTGCTTTCAACATCGTAACTAGGTAGGTATTATGTGTAAATAAGGTGTGATAAAACCATTTCATTGCAACAACTTTCCGTGAGGGCGTCGATCCAAAGAGTATAGGTACATGTACTATTATTTATTCTGTGGTATAAGTCTTATGTTACTTTGATTATATACATATAGGTATAAACGTGTTAACTTTGTTACTATTAGTCATACTAAAACCATAGAATAATCCCTTTAAGCAGGTTCAATTCCTGCGGAATCTCTAATCAGGCGAGGGCGCAAATCATATAAGTTCATTTATGCTTTTAGCTTTTATGTAGGCGACAACCCAACTATAAATATGTCTACCTATGAAGCTTTCTTTGATTCTATTTAGGTAGAAGTGTATTAGTTTATTTTTTATTTGTCACACTAAAGCATCATGGGTTAGACTGCATTTGGAGCAGGTTCAATTCCTGCGGAATCATGAATCAGTATAGAGGGAGTCGTAAATTATAACAAATTACTTATCCTTCAGGGTGTTTAAAGGAAGGAAGAAAATTAAACATTGTTTTGCTTTTAACATCGTAACTAGGTAGGTATTATGTGTAGATAAGGTGTGATAAAATAATTTCATTGCAACAACTTTCCGTGTAGGCGTCGACCCAATTATGAGTATAGGTACATGTGCTATTATTTATTCTATGGTATAGGTCTATGTTACTTTATTTGATTATATATCTATACGTATAAACTTGTTAACTTGTTTTTTTATTAGTCATACTAAATCAATAGAACAAAACCTTTTATGCAGGTTCAATTCCTGTGGAATCCTTAAACAGTTGAGGGCGCAAATTATAGGTAGGTATGTCCATTTATGCTTTTAGATCTTTATGTAGGCGTCAACCCGACTATAAATGTGTCTACCTAGGTAGCTTTCTCTGATTCTATATAGGTAGAAGCTTGTTAGTTTCGTCATTTATTTATCACACTAAGGCGTCATGGGTTAGAAGGCCTTTGGAGCGGGTTCAATTCCTGCGGTATTTTTAATCAGTTGAGGGCGAAAAATTATATGTTGAACTATAATCTAATAAGTCCAGTCTGTAAGTTTAGAGTTGGCGTCAACCGAATTATGAGTAGTCTATAACAACCGGTTGGACGGTTGCGGGTTCGAGTCCTGCAGAATTCAGTGGCATGTGTGAAGAGCGGAAGTACGTGTTTCCGGGACATGGATGTGATATTTTTGTCTAGGTATGGTTATCCGTTATCTGGTGCCGTGGCACTAGATGACCTAGGTTAGGCAGGGCAGTTGGTGTGGATTTGTCCTAAATATTTATTATTAGCAAGTGTCAAAATGGGATGAAATTTGTCTTTGATGTCGTATAGACATTTTATGAGATATTGTATTTATGTATGTAAACATGGCTACTGAACTGATCGAAGAGAAATAGATGTTTGTTGTCGTGTGTGTTGGTGCTGACCTCTGGTGTCGGAGGTTGACGGGATATCTGAATCTACTGGCGACTGCTGGAGAATGGTGGCAGCTGGGTCTACAGCATTGAAGTGCTTTCAATGCATGTGGAGATGAATAGCCACAAGAAACACATATTAGTAGATCTAGATCGGTTGTTCTAGTAACTAGAGAACCCTGGGGGCGAAATCGAGCGGTCGCGGGTTCGAGTCCTGCAGGGTGCGGTCTTTTGTGTGATGGGAAATGTTTGTTTCCGAGTTATGGAGGCGATGTTCGTATTTATGTGTTTATCCGTTATCTGGTGCCCATA
The DNA here is from genome assembly GCA_946251855.1 of Alsophila aescularia. Taxonomy (NCBI): domain Eukaryota; kingdom Metazoa; phylum Arthropoda; class Insecta; order Lepidoptera; family Geometridae; genus Alsophila; species Alsophila aescularia. The sequence continues at coordinate 8,612,426 of OX276376.1, read as the reverse complement.
GTGCAGGGTGTCCTGGTTGGACTAGGTAATTGGTGTGACATGGTCCCGAATAGTATTTATTTAATATTATAGATACACTTATTTAATATTAGGAATGACAGCCTATTACGTAGACAAACCAACCGGTAGACGGATGGTTGGTCTAGTGGCTGGAGACCCTGTGCGCGAAGTAGAACGGTCGCGGGTTCGAATCCTGCAAGGTGCGGTCTTTTGTGTGATGGGAAATGTTTGTTTCCGAGTTATGGAGGCGATGTTCGTATTTATGTGTTTATCCGTTATCTGGTGCCCATAGTGCAGGGTGTCCTGGATGGACTAGGTAATTGGTGTGACATGGTCTCGAATAGTATTTATTTAATATTATAGATACACTTATTTAACATTAGCAATGACAGTCTATTACGTAGACAAGCCAACCGGTAGACGGATGGTTGGTCTAGTAACTGGGGACCCTGGGGGCGAAGTCGAGCGGTCGCGGGTTCGAGTCCTGCAGGGTGCGGTCTTTTGTGTGATGGGAAATGTTTGTTTCCGAGTTATGGAGGCGATGTTCGTATTTGTGTGTTTGTCCGTTATCTGGTGGTACAGAGGTAATACAAAATAGAATTGCAAATTAGGTTTATTATTTGGAGTTTTAAAATGAAATTCTAACACATCGTTTGTACCTACAGGCGTTTTATTCCGAGATCTCGGATCTAATATAACTTGACTATTGAACTGATTGGTAGATACATGTTTTGAGTACTTAACGAATACCTAGTATTCCAATATAGATGTTGTTGGTTTGATTCAAATTTAATAGGTATTTATATAACTGAACCCAAGTCATTCATTAGTCAATGAAGTTACCTTGTTTGGCCTAAGTGCAAGTTTAAGAAATTAATATCCACTTTGAACTTATCCTTTGAAGTATGAAAAAGGACCTGGCTGCTATGTTGGCGAGCTTGGCTCATGCAAAGCTTTTCATATTTATCTATAAACATATACCTATTATGGTATTTGTCAGTGTCGTTTTGCAAACATCTGAACAGGCTCTCGATACCTAATTACAGTCCAGTGGAGAGGAAATTGGGAATGCTTCTTAATGCTGGATCCCTGTTTGGTCTTTGGTCAGCAGGAGTAGGTTATTGAGATTGCACGACTAATTTTGCTGTTGTTTCAATTTTTTTTCAACCTTTGGCTTAGCTTTCCTTGTCGGATTCTATTGGGAGTTAGGTCGACAGTTCTTGCAATTAACATTACCTGTCTAAATATTATAATATTCAACAAAACTAAGTTGGATGAACTAGGTTTACTAATATAGTAGCCTGTGTAAATGTACACTTACTTACCTAATACTCACATTCCTTATTTAAGGATAAATATACTTGAACAAGTAATTTCATTGATGAGTATTCACTTGTGAGTAATTATATCACCATCAAATATTGTGGATGGGTTTAATTTGGATCAAAGCATTGTTTGTACGCAGTACAACATTTACCTATACCTACTTTGGTAGATTCACTTTATTCACTAATTTAGTTAACGTACTATCAAGTACGCACTAACTCAAAGCTATTCGATAGATTTTGAATAAAATCTATTATTTATATTACTTGTACCTAGTACAATTTACAGTATACTTCATGTCAGGAGTTACTTTACCATATACATTGTTTGTACACTGTACAACATTTACCTATGCCTATTTTGGTAAATTCATTATTCGATAGATTTTGAATAAAATCTATTATTTATATTACTTGTACCCAGTATAATTTACAGTATACTTCATGTCAGGAGTACCTTACTATATACCTTGTTTGTACACTGTACAACATTTATACCTACTTTGGTAGGTTCATTTTATTCACTGATCTAGTTATGTACTAGCAAGTACATGCTATGTCAAAGTTATTTATTATTATTTTATTAAATTTTCGATTCAAATATTTTGTGCCCTTGTTCATTGTTTTATGTTGCAAGTACCTTGGGTACAGATCTCAATACATCTCTGTGTTAGATGTGTTTCATGTTTAACTGATCTGGCAGTTAAAGTATCTATCTTGAAATTGTACTGATTTCAGCTTAACCTAATTTAAAATTGGCTATAAAATTATATATAAAGGAACTATTATATCTCAATACGTACCTCTAAAAGGACCAAAGGGTTATATGGATAACGTATGGAGCATCCTTGGCGATCACAGCCCGGCTATAAGGAATTTAGTTCATATTATATAATCTAGTATAATAAATAGGTTTAGGTTACAATAGTTTTGGGGAATAGGAATTTTCCTAAATCTGGGAGGTTTGGGAAAATTCCGAAATGAAAACACATAGGCGATGAAGTATGTGGTTCAAACAGGTAAAATGCGTTTTATTGAGTCGCATCTGTTTTGAACAGCGAGGACTTGGATTTTATAATTATATTTTAAAGTAAAGTTTCCTTGAATGTGTTGACAAACTTACGTACATTACATTTTGATAAAAGATTATGCCCTCTTGTCCCTCTTTGTTTTTGCGACCTACCTAAGACATACTAGTGACAATGGACGATTAATTAATGTAAATTGATCTTACAAAATCTCAATAAGAAAGCATAGGAGGTTGGCCCGTACGGAGACGAGACCACTGGTAATGGCGGTGGCGGGGCCTTATCCATTGATGCTTCCCTTATTAAATTATAATAAAAAAAAATGAATGATTGGTCTTAAAACATAAATTGGACGAAGACTTTTAAGTTGAGTGAGGTTGTGAAGTTACAGTATCGATAGTTTATTGTCATGTTTATTCTTCCTATGATATCTATCATCACATTAGATACCGTTGGTTATAATATTGTGGGTTTTTTAATTCAAATTGGTGCCATTTCTTATGTAATTTTGCAAAATTGTGTCATATCTTGATTTCCGTGTCTTTAAAATTATTTAAAGTTGCATGATTGAGTTATTAATAAGTATCTCTATACATTATTTTTAAAAGTTAATTTAAATACATTAAAAAATAAGTTTTTATGCAGTAGCCATGTCATGGTTAAACTTAGAGGGGGCTATCACAATTAAATGCGTATACAACATTTTCTATCTGTGCTGTTAACCGTAGAGAAGTTCCCTAGGCAGGAGCCAACCCGGAGTGTAGCAACCATGTCATGATAAAACTCAAAACAGCATACATAAAATTTCGTGTATATGCTGTTGACTGTTGAAGAGTTACTTTATCTGGAGTTAATCTGGACATAGATTCAGGTCATGCTTACCATAAAAATGCATTATCATCGAAACTGAAAAAACATGCAAAAATTCAACCCCGTAGGATAAATGGAAGTTTTTTAAATTCAGCTTGCAAGTTTTAATTCTACCAACAATGTTCATATGTTGCTAACTTGAAGGCTTGAAGGACACTAACGTGATTGGCTAACTAAACTAACGAATTTATCTGACCCATCATTTACACCTTTTGTTTCACAGACTCGGGAGAATAGTTGTCCATTTGATTAAAACAACTGAACCTTAATTAAACCACAATTCCAGTTTGTACGAAACAAAAGCAAACTAACTATGCACGAGATTCTGTTGCCAGAAGCGGTATTGCTCAGTTATATTTTGGACCTAAAAATTATATAAACATTGTTGATTTTATGAAAATTTATTTTATTCTACCTACGAATAACAAGAACTGTACTGTTTTTTTTAATCTTAATTAAGTACACTTCATTGAACGTCAGGTTTATTAGAGTATTAAACTTAAACCTTTTTGATGTGTAACATCTTTCCTCTCGCTTTCCTGCAATCTGTGAGAGTGATTTCGTGAAAAGGGACGGAAGTGTGTAACAGGAAGCCGGGGAAGCGCGCGCTATTTGCTAAAGTGCTAAGTGCTAAAGTATGTTAATGTTGCTTTTTACCAAGATGAGATGTCAAATGTTATACATCATATACGACTACTGTAAGGCTCGCTCGTTTTCTTTTTATGATATCTATCATTCATTAAAAAAATAATGCTGAATCGATATCGAAGCAGGTTATGGTTTCCCATCACTACTTACTAAATACTTACCTGAATTCCAATGGCATTAATGATAGCTATAATAAACCAAAGTCAATATTAATTTGTCCATTAGGGTTAGGGACAATAATAATACCACCCCTAAAGGAATACCTATTAAATGTTCATTCATTTACTGATTTATTGTGTGCAGCTGTGTTATACCTATACATTCCTATAGTAGTAACATTAATAAAACGTTCATGCTAGTTTGGCGAAATATAGTTATTTACCTAACGCATTTAGCTGTAGCTCGTAGCATTTGCCACAATGCTTGATGTAATATGATGTACCAATAGATGGAACAAAAAATAACATCTATACTTATAATAAAGCAATAAGAACGAAAAAGTCTGTACAAAGAAGATAATTAAAAACAAATGTCTAGGGTACCTAAAGTAAGCTATTGAACAAGTTTTTTTTTAAATCGTGTCTCTTTGTTTGTCTGTCTGTATGTTTGTTCGCGCTTGACGTAAAAACTTTTGAACCGATTGCGATGAAGTTTTCACTGTTGGATAGCTTAGGATTTGACTTAAAAACTGGAGTACTTGGTATCTTAATCCGATGATTAGATGCCGAGAAATCAATAAAATCTATTTGATAGCTGAATAATTTTTTGAGATATGTAGTATATATAGATATGTGTATGTTGTTATACCAGGACCAAAATTACCTTTAATAGGTACTTTTGGTCGTGGTATAACACGTATGGGCTACTTTTAAATAAAATGACTACGCGGGCAAAGCCGCGGGTACAGCTAGTATTAAATATGCCGTTTATCAATTGTTACGTCATTAATAATCCATCAGAATTTCAAAGAGAACTATTTTACTCTGTAACCCAAAGCAGTTTATCGGAGAAAAATTACTATAGCTAGCGGCACGTAAGTCTAGCGGTGAACGAAACGTGGCGGGGATCTTGGCACAGTCAGTTTTCGGGATAAAAAGTATTCAACATTTTATCACATTGTATAAACTTTGACTGTGCCAAGGTTCCCGCCACGTTTCGTTCACCGCTAGACTTACGTGCCGCTAGGTATACGTTACATTTGCATATACGAGTATACTCGTATTTTGAAATTCCACGCCACACAACTACACTGGCTTTTTAAACATAGAACCATACTTTTAAAATTAATAGTTTTTATTAAATTGCTTGGCTCCTACACATCGGATTGAGATACCAATTACACTAGTTTTTAATTTAAACCCTAAGCTATCCAACAGTGAAAATCACATCGCTATCGGTCCAGTAGTTTTATTCAAAACATAGTACCACACTTTTAAAATAATAGTTTTTCTAAATTTGCTTAGCCCCTACTCATCGGATTGATATACCAATTACATTAGTTTTTAAGTTAAGACCTAAGCTATCCAACAGTGAAAATCCCATCGCAATCGATCCAGTAGTTTTATTCAAAACATAGTACCACACTTTTAAAATTAATAGTTTATTTTTAAATTTGCTTGGCTCCTACTCATCGGATTGAGATACCAATTACACTAGTTTTAACGTTAAAACCTAAGCTATCCAACATTGAAAATCACGTCGCGATCGGTCCAGTAGTTTTATTCAAAACTCATTACCACACTTTTAAAATTTATATATTTAGATTATTTATTAAATTGCTTGGCTCCTATACTCATCGGATTGAGATACCAAGTACACCAGTTTTTACACGACTGCCCAAAAAGGAGGAGTGTAATGTTTTCAGGTTTAATGTATGTTTGTACGTATGTATGTGAGTGTCTTTATTCCACCATAACTTTTAAATGCCTGAACAGATTTAGACGTATGGGATATCGTTAAAATCCTTACATCCCCGTGAGTATAACAGGCTACATTTAAATTGAAAAATAAAAATAAAATAAAAATATTTCTTCGATTTTTACAATATGGGTATCAAATTGAAGGCCTTGATAAGCACATTCCAATAGTATATATTTATTGGCATAAGTCCTTTTTTGGCAGGGCAGGTGTGTTTTTTAGCGTTTAAGCTAGTTAAGTTAAAACCTAAGCTATTTGAAGTGAAAATATCGCAATCGGTCCAGTAGTTTCAACGTGATGCGCGAACAGACAGACATTAAAACTACTAAGTTACTAAGTACTGGTACTCAGTTTTGAAAGCCAGTGTATTTTCACACATGCAAAAACGTTCAAAGCCTAGGGTAAAGGAAATCAATACGTTAACCTCAAGAGGGGTTGCTAAATTACTATTTAGCATAAATTTATTTCGGGTCGCAGAGATAAACTTAGAAATAGTCAGATAATTGTCGAGCCGAACGCGTCCGTATAATTAAAAGGGTCCTAGGATATATCCCTGTGGCATTCAGAATTACAAAGGTGTTCTCTGTGGCGCTCGCATCGCTGATGAGACCGCGAGGGTACGCGTTACATATGGTGATTACAAATAGGTTTCACGATTGCTACGTTGACAAGATGTGATATAGGATCAGTGGTAGTGTGCTTAGTAACGAAAGGGTAGAGACGTGTTGCGACGTCCAAGAAAGAGAATTATGATTTTCGATGGTGAATGTGCTAAATTGTCACATATTTTTCACGAATGCCAAAAACGGAGTGTTACGTTTTTAGAGTTCATGTGTGTTTGTATGTATGTGAGTTTCTTTATTCCACCATAACTTTTAAATGCCTGAACAGATTTAGAAGGATGGGGTATGGTTAGAGTCCTTACATCCCCCCTAGTAACATAAGCTATATTTTTTTTTTTGAAATATCCTATATGGCGGCAGTATGGCTCAATGTAAAAAAATGAAAAAAAAATACAACATACAATTTTACAATATGGGTATCAAATTAAAGGCCTTGATAAGCACATTCCAACAGTATATAAATTATTGGAATAAGTTCTTTTTGGCTGGGCAGGCGTGTTTTTTTTAGCTTTTAAGCTAGTTTTTCACACCTAATTTGTGTCGTGCGTCTTATTGTGATGTGTGTATATAGCAAACGTGAACACTATATTCAAAATGTCATTAATTCTCGGCTTAAATTCTTTATTAGGATGTCTTTTAATACCGTCAATATTGTTGGCAGACCTCGTATTATTTTAGATTCTACATTAGCACTGGCTTTTAATATTTCACACGTTTGCCTCACTAGAGACTCGACCTAATTGTTCGCTTCTGGTTATTGAACGATGACGATTTAGATCTATAGATCCACAGAATTTATGTGGGTTAGTTTGTCGGTTGCTAAGAAGAGCAAAGGTACGTGCGTAGTATAATGTTTAAAATTGCAGTTTAATATTTAATTTCGTATCATTATTATAACAAAAACTCAATCAAAGATTGTCTTAAACATAATACAGATTTGTTTGCAAAAATTAAAAAATATGTCACTATACTAATGTGAAGTGTTATTTGAGAATCTATAATTAATCAACGAATATTACACTAAACATACAATAGTTTATTATTACAAAATACACAAGTGTGAATTGGTATATTCTGGTTAAGCGTGGACTAACTTCGGCTACATCTTCACTTATTTTTAGGAGAGATGAAGCCAATTGAAAGCCTTTACATAATTTAAAAAATATAAGCGATTTGTAACGACAATTTTACGACGGTTTTAATGGCGATCCTTCTCAGTACAAATGTTTGCAGGGGTAACCGCCGCTTACGCCACTAGCCTAATTTAACTACAAACCATTTCATTCATTCAAACATTTCCACTGAAACTTTGCATTATCCCACACAACACCACCACATTATCACAGACCGAATTAAACTACGGCTGAATGTAGCGCACCTGTTCCACCACCAAGCGATGCGATCAAGTCTCATTATGGTTTTGCTTGAGGTTAGACAAACGTTTCTAAAATATTTCAAATGTTCGGCGAGTGTTTTGGTATTGCTTATGCTGGTGCTTAGTCTAGTGTGATGTGACGATGTAGTCGAAGGCGTTAACATGCTAAGCTATAGAATGGAACTGACACCAGAAAGCTCACTAATTTCGTGGTCACCACTAACAGAGCAATCATCGCTTCAAAATATAAATAAAGCAAAGTTAAAAATAATGATGGATTGATTTCATAGGACATCTCGTGGTCTGATGCCATAAATAAACTATAATTTTATTCATCTTCTTGGATATTTATTGCCAGAAAACATTAGTGCAAAAAATATGTATGTTTTGCTAGCAGAATTAATTACATATTTTTTTTTAAATATTGATGGATATACTTATTAACTTCGACATGTCATTCACTTGTTTTAAGACTATTTGAATATATTCCACTTATCTTAACGTATATCGACTATTTTATCTTAATTAAAAAATATATATATAATTTAACAATAATGACCGAAACAACGAAATTTAAACTAGAATTAAATAAATTCTTATCCTGCCAACTCCACTTCCTCGGTTTAACAACTAAACTGATCAACACGGGAGCAGCTTGACAACTAAACTGATCCACGTGGGAGCAGTTTGACAACTAAACTGATCAAGACGGGAGCAGTTTGGCAACTAAACTGATCAACACGGGAGCAGTTTAAAACGTAGCTCAGAACATTACAATCTGCAAGTTACTCGTAGCTATTAATTGTCTGCTTCTAAAATAATTTTTGGACTCAGTACGATTTCTTACAAGAAAATTAGACCGGAATTCAAATTCAAATTCTGATACAAAGGTTTTTTAAATCACATCGTCAGCCCAGAGAATTCCATTGCTGAACATGTGCCTCTCCCATAATAAGGGGATTTTGAAATAATCACTTGCTTGGTACTTGATACTTACCTATATGGCTTTGAAACTTACACAGGTGCATGCTGCCGTTCATTTCCTAAGTTCGCTTTGCTGGTTCTCACAACACCCGCGAAATGAGCAGTGGTTGGACCTATTATTAAGCTGGGCGGGCACACACACGACGTATTGAATTCAGATAAATGAAACAAGACATCGACTAGGTTCCGACAGAAAATCAGTGCCAAGGCCTTGGCCTTTGCGTTTGCTGAGTCGGGACCTGTTTGTGACAACACACAGCATTAATTTTTGTTTGTTTGTCTAATTTCCAAAATTTTTTTCTTCTTGATATTGTTTAATGTTGTGTGTTGTCAGAAATAAATGTATTTTCTTTCTTTCTTTTTTCTTTATCGAAAGTGCTAAAAACCGGACTGCGAACAAAACTAAAGAGAGGCAAGACTTAAAGTGAGAATAGTTGCTAACAATCTTTAAATCCTTATAGATCCTAAATGGTCATTGGAAATGAAACATTATAAGAGAAACCTAAAGATGATTTTTAAATACCTATTCAATGATACCCCACTTTACATAGTCCGCCGACTTTTTTTTTCTTCTTTTTCACAATATGGCTTCTAGTTGTCGCCATATTCTATTTGGGTTACTGTCATGTCTTTAGTGACAAGCGCAAGATTAAGACAAATCGATTGAAGTAATAATCATCAAAATCGGTCCAAGCGTTTGGTCTCTAGCGCCACAGACACAGGAACTGACATGCATACATAGACTGATAAACACATTGCTGTCCTTTGCGATGTGGAAGAGAATTGATCAAAGGCATGATTTATAACAGGCAGCTGCTACGCGCGTACGGTTTAAACATTGTATATTAAAAAAGGATAATAGTATAGTAGTATTCTGTTGAAGTTACATTCACAAAATGTTCTAAAGAACAGGCGTCTCACGAATATTGAATGACGCACGTCCAACGCGCGTTCAAGACATTTGTTATATTTCGTGTCGAAAAAGAAATATAGTATGGTAAGCTAGGCAGCCGTTTCGAAACCAATAAGTGTCGTCTATGATTGATTGAAGCGTGTTGAGGGAAAATTTAGCTTCCAGCGTTGCGTTGTAAAATGTAGGTCGAGCTGAATCGACTCGGTTGCAAATACAATAATAGGAAGTTAACAACAGCCACGTACTAATTGTTTCCTTGTACAAGTTTCTCTCCACGGGGTGCTTTGCGACCGAATCTAAATCGAAAGGCCAAATACCATTTAAAGTTACAGAACGACTAAAGCCAGATTAATAATAATACACTTAATTGATAGATTCAGGCGTTACTTTGCGGAAATCCATATTTAAAATGAACAAAATAAAAATATGTAGCTTACTTCCGCCAAAACTGTAAGTCAGACAAATGATAAATGGTAAAATTAACACAAGTAAAACCCCACGCTAAACAAAACCTTACCCCAGATTGAACTAATGAAAAAAAAAACACTTATATACAAATAATATATGTAAATATATATACAAAATAAAAAAATAAAAAAAAACACTTATATACAAATAATATATGTAAATATATATACACAATAAAAAAAAAAAAAACCTTTTTCAATCTGGGGTAAGGTTTTGTTTAGCGTGGGGTTTTACTTGTGTTAATTTTACCATTTATCATTTGTCTGACTTACAGTTTTGGCGGTAGTAAGCTACATATTTTTATTTTGTTCATTTTTAATAATACACTGGTGAAGCTTCAGTTTTTTTTCAAACTAGAGCGTTTTTGAAATTAAAGCTATGCATACAAGGCATGGCGAGCACTATTTGAAATACCTACCTATGCAACATTTCTTTTGTATATTTTTTGTTTACGAGCGCCGGTTGCCGGTGTCGAAATATATGGCTACGAAGGCGTTGTACAGACATTCCTACTGAAATGTATTAATATAGGGAAGTTTGTAGCTATTTATCACTCTTGTATAAATGTCAAAGGTAAATCCAGATGTATATGTATGTAATACCTTCAGGCATCGACAATTAACAAATCGAATCGATGACCGACGACCCAACGCCAAGACCGATTTTGACACTGCCTACCCATATCAAAAAACTGGCCAAATGCGAGTCGGACTCACGCACCGAGGGCTCCTTACAAACTTGTTCTTTCATCACGGGAATCGAGTCTCAAAGGATACAAATAACAAAAAGCTGATTTAACTATAAATTTACTGTTTCGTTTTTTTTCCTTTTATAAGACATTGCTTCTTGCCAAATTTCATAATTCTAGGTCAACGGGAAGTACCCTATAGGTTTCATTCCCTTGCGAGTGTCAAAATATACGGCATAAACGGCCATATATTATAATTGCTTTACTTAGATGTTTGATTTTTTCACAGCTCCAATAGATTTATTAATATTAATATGAACTTGATAACTTTTTGCTAAATTCCTTAAAATAAACCTTGAATTTGTAGAGTATAACTTTATTATTTGTTAAATAAACTGAGCAAACTCCCCAATTCCAACATTTAGGTATATGTCAAGGACCTTGGCGTTAAAGTTTTCGTGAGGTTGAAACATTTTAGTGTGATAATAAACGGCTAGGACAGTTTATTGTTAAAGTAGTCAACCTAGGTTTCGAGCATTAGAGAAACAAGTAAGCGTAATTAAATCTCCTTGTTTTGAGCATATCCGATGCTCCTTGACATTCATTGACGTTTTGTTCAACTATTATCTTATTTACTCAGCCGGTATACACCCACTGTTGGGTATAGGCCTCCTCACTCTATTTGTTCCGGTCATATGCAAGTCTCATCCATCTATTCCTGCGTGCCTGTCAATGTTTACGGTTTTACGGTGCAATGTCTGCACCGTAAACGCTGAGGCCACCGCTCCGTTGTCGCCTTGGTCCATATTTGATCATACCGTCTTGATAAGTGTTCTAACAAAAATAAAATTATTTCAATAAAAGCTTTCCGTAGAATTAAGGGCCTAATAAATATAAATACAGGATCTAATGGTCAATCTATTTCAGTGTTTATTTAGGTCGCTTTTACACGTAATGGAGAGATCCGAGTGCGTATATAAATAATACTGGTTGCGGTCAATGTTTTCGGAAAGTGTTTCAAATAGGGCTGTTAAGGTAGAGATTTGAGGTAAGCCGCGCGGAAGAGAAATTACGTTAAGAAAAACAAACTCGTAATAATGGGATAAAGGATGAGAAATGGAATATTTAATTTAATAACACCAATAATTTCTTTGGAATGAATTTAATTACGAGCTAATTGTGAAATTTCCATTATATTTACTAAGCTAACAGAATAAATTAATTAAAATTCGTTTTTTACGGTTTTAAAAAAAAAGTATTAAGTAGTATCTAACCATGTCATGGTGAGAAACTTAGAACGGGCTATCATAGTAAAATGCATACACAAACATTCGTGTCTGTGCTGTTGAACGTTCAAGAGTTCCTTTATCCGGAAAACATGTCATGGTAAAATTTAAAACTAGCTATCATAATAAAATGCGTACACAAAATTACGTATCTGTGTTAACCGTCGAAGAGTTCGTTTATCTGGAACTAATCCTGGATGTCGAATCAGATGATGCTCACCATAAAAATGCATTATCATGGAACTGAACCAACATTTAAAAATTCAACTCCGTAGGATAAGAAGAAGTGGTTCTAATTCAACTTGCAAGATTCCACCTCAACAAACATCCATACATTGCAAGTTAAATAAAAGCTTTTAAAGGAGTCTCGAATGCTGTTTGTTGCTCACTATCTACACTAGTGGCTCTGTGAGCTGTAGACCTCGCGCGTTCAAACTTTTTTGCAAATAATTTAGAGGTGCACAGTAGTGCCATCTAGTTACCTTATTGTAAAACTAACATTATTAACCAAGGTGCTCCAATCCCTACCTAGTAGGTAAAGGGCTGATTCCATTGGTAGAAACCTAAAAGTGAGAAATTTACTGCATTTTGAGGAGCTATTCTGCTTATCACGCCGAAGATCCTCATCAGATCTTCACTATTTTGTTAAGAAAGTAAGTTAAAGTTACTGCCTTTCAAATAAAAAAAGAACCATCGAAATCAGATTTCATATCGCGGAGATATTCAGTAGCCCCCTTTTTACCTTTATTTGGAAAAAGTTCCACCCCAATCAAAAATCCCCGACACCTAAAAAAAAACTAAAAATTTAAACCGCTTAACCTGTATATCAAGTTTCGTCTAGATCGGTTGAGAATTGCGACCTGTAGAGGAAAACAGCCAGACAGACATCCGAACATACGAAAGATTTTTTGCCGAAGCTGAAACAGAGACGCTTTGCGTTCGCTCGGTCAATCATTTGACATACACAAATAGCCTTGAATGGATGTTTGTTTGGCTTCAATGATTAGGATCCAAAGAGCTGATGGACAACCCGACCAGCCAGTCGTAACACGACAGGTGTCGAAAAGTCAACACGTGTTCCGCCCTTATACGAGACATCCTCAAGTGTTCTGGGACTGCCGACGGAAGCAGTTTAAATAAATACAAGACTATCATAAAAACTCGTTAAGAAAAACTATTTTTTTCTTCGTCTTCTTTCATACTAGCATTAATGGATCTAAACATAACATTTAATTGACCGAGCAAGCGAAGTCAAGTAAAATGAATTTGGTTTCACCTGTCAGTTTGTTGGTACTCCTCTACAGTTTGTATTTTACAACCGATCTGGACGAAACACACACTGAACTTGGTACACAGGTTTTTTCGTCGTGGCTTCTTGATTGGGGAGGTTAGTCCCTCCAAAAAGGGGCAAATAGGGGGCTAGTGAATATGTCCGCCTTACTAGATCCGATTTCGATACTTCTTTTTTATTTGAAAGTTACGAACTTTTAGATGTATTCATAAAACAATGGTGAAGATCTGATGAGCATCTTCGGCATGATGAGCACAATAGCTCCTCAAAAGCACCTTGGTTATTAGTGTTGGTTTTACAATAAGGTTACTAGATGGCGCTACTGTGCACTGCTACATAGTTGCAAAAAAAAAATGTGCTCGCGAGGTCTACTGTTCCCAGATCTACTAGTTTTCGTTATGCTCCTTATACAAAGACACAAAGCCCCTAGACAATAAACGCCAAATACACAAAACAAATTATCATCGATTCGACCCGACAACTTGACCCTTACATAGCCGGCTACAAGGGCGTATTTGGTCACATCTTCAGAACAGGAAGTCTACTTTACGTGTTACTTTATTGTGTTAAGAGCCTCTATAGAGAAGTTGGCCTGAATGGTCCGCATTAGTCCATATTAAGAACGTTATATGAGAAGAAATGTTTTCCCCGGGTGACCTTTTAGGCAATATCGCAATCGACGCCCGAGGATCATTATGTCTTATTAATTAATGGAATTGTGGGAATAAAGACCAATAAGATTATATTTCGGTAACAATATTGGAAAGGCTTTGTTGGGATTAGGTTAAAGGTTCACAAAAGTTTTATAATTAAAGATGATTACAAAGACTGGTTGGCAAAGTGGTTAATGCGAAATCAACCAACAGTCGCGGGCTCGCATCCTGAAAGGTGCAATGATTTGTGTGATGAGCAGAAATGTTTATGTCCGAATCATGGATGTAATATTCTTATTTTAGATGTTTACCCTTTGTCTTGTACCCATAGTACAGGTTATCCTAGTTTTGGGCTAGGCAATTGGTGTGAATTGTCCCGAATATATTTATATCACGACGCCTAAGAATTTCTTTTTATCAACATAATTATTAGTCCACTGATTGACTTAGGCTTGTTCTAAAAGGACCTAGCACTGATCACCGGGCAATTTTTTTCTGTGTTAACCATTTGTTGCCAGAATCTGTTTAATAGCGTCGCTTTAATTATGCATCAGGAGTCATTTATATACGACTAGAAAGAAACAAGAACTTATGAACATGTCTTAATCTGTGGACGAATGCAGTTTTCGAGTCTTTGGGATATTTTTTAAACATAGAATGAATAGGTTTGCCATACACAAAATCTGTGTTTGAAAAAGGTAAAACTTCTTTTTTTTTTTTTATATTCTCATTTATCCTGAATGGGATACCGAGTGCAGCGGTTAAAGGGCTCAGCATTGATCGCCGGTCATTTTTCCCCGTGTTAACTATATGTTGCCAGATACTCTGTGTATTACCGTCGCATTATTAGGCATCAGGAAGATTCTTTATGGAAAGAAACATGGACTGATTGAACAACATATTGACACTTAAATTCGTGATGTGTGATACTAAATCTTGAGTTTAGAGTATTTCAAATATGTTTCGCCGTCATAAAGTAAAAGCTGATAAAAGAGTCAAAGATCGCACTCAGTGGCGTAGGAGAATCCTACGTCGAGCAGTGGACGAATATAAGCTGATGATGATGATGAAAGTACAACCTTTCGTATTCTAACGAAAAACAATATCTGACCAGGCTGTCTCCTTTTTCAAACAAAGTTTTTCTTTATAAACTATTTGTTTCTCTCATCAAAGTTATAAACATTTAAATATTAGAAAATATCTGCCTTGCAGATTACAAGTCGTTGAAAAGTTCTTGTAGTACATTTCCCAGCGGAAAAATTTGCGCCCTTGTTCTTTTGCATCACAACTTGTGTTATAAATTTAACTCGGACCAGGCGAGTGGATTCTGAGAGACTTTCCAAGTTAGCAGTGACAGGGTAATCGGTATTAAACTTACATCTGTTGCATCAACGAAAGCCATTTTTCGCGACTGAATTTGATTTAAAGCTTACAGCTTTGAAAAATAGGTACGTTCTCTTACCCACACCCGGTCTGTTCTCTGGGGAGTAAGAAAGGAAAACTATGACATTTACACCAGTTTTCCGTAATCTTTATCAGAACCTGAATTCGAAAGCTTTGAATCGATGTGTGTTGCCAGTGATAGCATATTATATGGCAATGACACTTGGTCACTAACTTATCTTGTTTCGAACCCAACGAGCTATCGAGAGAGCGTCTATTCCCGTTGACCCTACTTTTTTCAACCCTGGCAAACATCGAGAAAAAAAGTTGCGATGGCCACCAGTCAACATCACCAAAAAAAAGCTGTCGCGTGATGCCTGGCAGATGTGTAAACATTTTGTTTGCCTCATCATCATCATCATCATCAGCCCGTATGCCGTAGCCCGTCCACTGCTATGAAATAGGTAGATTACGAAATACCTCATACATGCATGTCATTGATACATATACCTTTCACAACAACAACGCAATTTCATGGCAGGATGAAACAGGAAACAAAGCTTACCTAAGTGCCGTAAATAAAAAGTTATTCTATGTCTGTTAAACAATTTGATTCATAGTAACTACGCATTATCAATGATCTTAGTCTTAGTGTTCGCCACGCCAAGAGTCGGCGTAAGATGTTTATACATCAAAATCTCCCGTTGTCCCCTACTGGCGGACACCGAAATAAGTTGCAGTAACGAAATGAGTTGCATTGTCGTAACTAACCACGTGTCATTGTCCTGTACTATTTAATATTATCTGTTTTGCTATCACGATTATAATATATACTTTTTTTTTTTTTATTTACGTTGTATATATTTTACAACTTTATAAAACGAGGACAGTAGTTCAGAATTATAGTTTCGATATCCCGGTTACAAAGGTTGGCTATCGGAGCATTAATATACTTGGTGGTGCTACTATAATTATTATTGGTCACTTGTAGGAGAGCTTCTTGTCTTCAACAGCTACTCAACCAGTTGAGCAGTTGACAGAGTTTGTATTACCGAACATTTATACTCTATAGCTCAACTATTTTTTACTCAACTACTACGTAAGACTTTTATCAAGTACTGCCCCATTTATCGCTCACGTATTTTTCTCCACGAGACAGGAACCTTTTTCCACTCGCTGGTTTTAATAATTAGCTCTGGGCTTCCTTCCCTATTTCTTGTCAACAAAAGACTACACGACTATTATGATGTAAATTTTTTACTACGTTCATAAATTGCAGCATTTTACTTGTTACCTTTTACTTTATTTGTCTGTTAATTATTAACTTTATGTCCGTCTCAGGAGTGCTTAGCATTCCGGAATTAACCGTTTTGATTTATAGCTGTCAGCCTTTTTCCTAGCGTACGTTTACACTTTGTGAATTTGTTAAAATGTCTCATTAGTTTTATGTTCTCTTTTATGTTTAAATTAGCCTTTTCAGGGCGGGCATTGCTCGCTGCTACGATATTAAAACCAACTGAGACTGAATTTGAATAATACAACGTTTAAAAGCCTAACGAATTGTTTGTAACAATTTATATGAAAGTTGTTTGCCGAATCTCAGCGCAAGCAACGCGCTCTGATATAATATGTTTCGTTCAGGTTTCACGTGGTTAAGCCGGTCAGACCTGGTCTACCATTCAGTGCTGTGTACTGCAGAAAACTATATTACAATTATTGTCAATGATGTTTAATTTTAAATCGCAGATAACTACACCGTTTATTACATTATACCTCGAGCTTCAAGCGATCTTTATATATATATATATATATATATATATAAAGATCGCTTATATATATATATATATATATATATTTAAATAGAATTGATTCGAGGACATTTTTTTTAACCAAAATCAAGAAAAAGAAGGAAGCATTATTGAAAAATTACTGAACCAATTTTGATTCAAAAAATTGGACCTAATCGGGGTCCTTTCCTTTCTAATAAAAATATATCTCCAAATCGGTTCAGTAGTATTAGAAATATGAGGTAACAAACAAAATAAAAAAATACGGATGACTTGAGAACCTCCTTTTAGAAATCGATTAAAAATACAATCTGTTTGCGTAAACAAGTCACCCAACGGGCTTGAACCTGCTTTGGATTCTAATATTTTCAGTTCAAAAGATCTTAATTTTACGAATATTTTTACCATTACAGAACAAGGCCCATTTTTGTAGAAAGAAAAATATTTAATCATGCTTTATTCATGTGCCTCAGATTAGCCTTGAACCTTTGATATCCAAATTGAATCTGTTTGTCAAAGGTTATGAAAGTATATTTGGAAGACACAGAATAGTAACGTGTCCAGTGACCTGACTGGTGTGAGTGAAACAATACTTAAGTGCTATATATATTATGTTTTGATTTGAACTTTCACCGAAGCGTAAGCGTAACTTTCTTTTTATGAAATATTTAGTTTACGACATACCATTATTGAGAATTGTAAGAATTATATAGGTGGTCTACATTAACAAAACATAAGTTCAGGAACGTGTCACGGCGTGGAGAACTGTCCATCGAGCACCTTGTAGTACTGGGCACACGGGCACTAGGGGAGATCGCCGATGCGACGGACCGACCAAGTTAAGTTAGCACTGGATGGCCCTCTACATGAATGCACCAGAAGGGCAGCTATTAGAAAAGAGTGGCGCAGGATTGTAAAGCGACACCTATGACACTTCACTCTGTAAATAAAGATGAAACGATACCTTGCTTGTTAAAATCGGATCAAGTTTTTAGTTTGAACACATAACCTTTCCTTTGCTTTGCAGTAATCAGGCAAAAAAAAATACCTTGGTCAACAAGTGTGACAAATTAGTTTTACCAGGAGTCCGTCGCCAGCAACTGCTCTCGTCGCACGCTGTAGCTCTGACATATCTATCTAAAAAAAATAATTATTTTTCTCTATACCTGAAGGCGAATCTATTGATACCTCGCTTGGCAAAATCGGATCAATAGGGGTGAGGCTATGGTGGAACATCCACATACCCACATACACAAAACATGACATCCCCGTAGAGTTGCTTGGTGCTCTCTTCTCTAACGGGCGTATTTCCGAAGCACCGGTAGAGTCAGAAGGGTGTTTCCTTTTCCAGTGTCAGATTGGCACATGAAATGGAAATTTACTTAACAAACTCAATGAATACTTAGTTTATATAAATTTCATTGTTTTTTTTATTTTATAATATTTTATGTATATCTCCTTGTTCATGACTTTTTGCCTATTTACAATAAAATACATTGACATTGCAAGTCTTCAACGCGTGCGTTCTACCAATTATGACCTACGGAGCCGAAACGTGGACACTCACGGTGGGGCTGGTCCACTAATATAAAGTCGGTCAGCGAGCTATGGAGTGGGCTATGATCGGAGTACCTCTGAAGGACAGAATCCGGAATGAGGTGATCCGCCAGAGAACCAAGGTAACCGACATAGCCCAAGGAATAAGCAAGCTGAAGTAGCAATGGGCTGGTCACATCTCTCGCAGAACCGACGACCGTTGGGGAAAACGGAATTAAGTGGAGACCACGCTAGGTAACGTAGTCTGGGATGCCCGCCGGCCATGTGAAGAGACGACTTGCGAAAGACAGCTGGCAGCGACTGGATGAGGACAGCCGAAGGTCGGGCTCAGTGGCGTCCACTGGGAGTGACCTACGACCAGCAGTGTATTAGTATAGGCTGATGATGATGATGATGATTAACCAGAAATGGGCCTTATCACTGAGGACCATAAATTGGTCGCAGCGCACGTAACGTTAGGCGAACAGAGCACTGCTTATTGTAATAAATTTAACAATTTCAACGCGTTGTTGAGACCTGTAGCGTTCCATGGTTAAATTTCAAGGTTAATAAGTCTAGTAATTTGGAAATAAATTTGTTAATTAGAGTTAGAGAACATACAAATTCTAGGTCGTTTTATTGACTCCAAATTCAATTGGAAGGGCCATGTTGATAGTCTGTGTAGGAAACTTAACCAGTTTTCCTATGCACTGTACATGCTTAAAAAAGTTTTGAACATATCAGCAGTGGTGACCTATTACCATGGTTATGTGGAGTCTGTGCTGCGATATGGCGTAATGTTCTGGGGAAACTCCGTGGAAAAATAAAGAGTATTCAAAGCCCAAAAGAAGTGTATAAGGGCTATGTGCAATTTGAAGCAAGTAGACAGCTGTAAGTCACATTTTGTAAAACTAAATTTGTTAACGCTAAGCTTGTACATACATGAAATTTCTGTTTTTGTTAGATGTAATTTAAGTTTGTTCGAGTCACTTATTAGTAAACGACACTGTAGTAAAATACGCTTTCTCCCCAATAGAACGGCAATATTAAACAATAGCGTGTTTTGTATGGCCCCTCGTCTTTACAACCATATTCCAAGAATAAGTAAAGACAGTTCTAGTATAAATATTTTTAAATTTAAATTAAACAAGTTATTAATCCAAAAGACATACTAGTGTGAGGGACTATATGGATGACAATTACGTGTGATATTTTATATCGCCTGAACCATAAATTAATAAGAAATAAAATAAAAAGTTTTATTTTTTCATTATTATTATTCTCTTTATTTATCTTTTTATCTTAAATTTAAATTTTTTACTATATTTCTTTAAATAAAAGCAGATAAAAATATTATAAAAAACCTAAACCTAGGGTACCAACGGTAGCGGAGCAGGGCCCAAACTACCGGTGGCTAGGGCTGCAGAGTGAGGAACCTCCTGACTATACGCGCCGTGTCAAGGAGTACTGCCTTCTGCATCTGACCCTTAATCCAACCATCTAGCGAGAGCCTCTTAAGATGTTGGTCGAGGCTCTTCGCTATAAGGCTGTTCGCCGAAACAACTATCGGGACAATGATCGTCGAGTCAACATTCCACATGGCGGTCACCTCATGAGCCAAGTCAAGGTACTTGCTGAGCTTGTCCTTTTCGGCCTTCACGAGGTTCTCATCGTGTGGAATGGTGATGTCGACGAGCACTGCCCGGCGTTGGGACCGGTCTACCAGCACAATGTCAGGCTTATTGGCAACGATAGTCCTGTCCGTGATGATAGAGCGGTCCCAATAGAGCAATGCACGACCATTTTCGATAACTGGCGCCGGTACGTACTTATAGTACGGCACCTCAGACTCGACAAGGTCATACCGAAGGGCAATTTGCTGATGGATGATCCTGGCTACTTGGTTGTGTCTGTGCAAGTACTCTCCGTTAGCAAGATGAGAACAGTCGGAAATTATATGCCTGAGGGACTCCCCGGGACGGCGGCATGCCCGACAAATGTCGACCGTACCGTCCTTCATAATATATTTCCGGTAGTTATTCGTCTTGATAACTTCGTCCGCAATTGCACAGACAAAACCCTCAGTTTCCCCAAAGAGGTCACCAAAGCGTAGCCAGTTCACCGACGCGAGCAAGTTCACATCAGGCCCTGTTAAGGCCCGATAGAACCGCCCGTGCAGCTCCTTGCCCTTCCATACGTCCTTGCGGTCATCGGTACTCAACACCGATGGTTTGCGCCAATTCTCGTTTGCCAAGGAGAGCGGTGTGAGAGTCTTATCAACTGCCACCACATCACGATGCAACCCACACTCGGTGTTTAGGAAGTACTCCCTGAGACTGCACACTTCACGGTTGTGGAGGTTCTTGGCATTTAAAAAGCCACGACCCCCCCACTTCCGTGGTATGTACAATCTCATAACAGACGAGCGCGGGTGTAACATACGATGTGACGTAAGCAGTTGACGGACTCTCTTATCCAAGGCGTCAAGCTCAGTTTGAGTCCACTTTAGTATGCCAAAAGAGTATATGAGCAAGGGCATCACCCAACCGTTGAAGGCACGCGCCTTATTGCCACCTGACAAAAGACTGTTAAGTAATTTGGTCAGGCGGCAGAAGAAGCGCTCCTTCACCGACTGCTTAATGTCCCTGTCCATGATACCCAACGATTGTGACATACCAAGGTATTTGTAGGTCTCTGTCTCAGAGAGAGATTTGAGTGTCATTGTCTCAGAAAGCTGCAAATTCATAGAATTTACAACTTTCCCCCGCTGCACATGCATGACCGCACATTTGTCCACACCGAACTCCATGTTGATGGCTTTACTGAAAACTTCTGTAATTTTCAGTAACTCCATCAAGTCTGGATGTTTCAGTGCAAACAACTTGAGGTCATCCATGTACAGCAGATGAGAAATGATCTCGCCCTCTCTCCGTAGCCGATAGCCTAACCCTGAATCCTTCAACAAAGTGCTGAGAGGATTCAGTGCTAGGCAAAACCACAAAGGACTCAAACTGTCACCCTGAAATATGCCTCGCTCTATCCTTATAAAGTCCTGCGAACCATAAAGGCTGTCTCCACCACCTGGTTGACGAAGAACTGTGGTCCACTGCCTCATACACGCACCTAAGAAAGATCTCAGAGTTGCATCGATTTTATACAACTCTAAGATCCTCTCTAGCCATGAATGAGGCACTGAATCATAGGCCTTCTTGTAGTCAATCCAGGCAGTAGAAAGGATCCCTCTGTCCCGCCGGACTTGTTGGCAAATGGTAGTGTCTATGAGGAGGAGCTCTTTAGTACCACGGGACCCAACCCTACATCCATTCTGAGCGAGGGCCAAAATATTGTTCGTAACAATATGCGAATACATTTTTGTTCTCAGAATGGATGTAAGGAGCTTGTACATAGTTGGCAAGCATGTAATGGGTCTATAATTTTTAGCTTCCGTGGTACTACCGGACTTATGGAGCAAGGAGGTGAAGCCAGTTGTCATGAAACTGGGAAGAGAACCAAGCTCAAGGGCTTCCTGAAATTGTATTGCCAAACATGGATGTGAGCATCGAATCCACTTTATCCAGAAGTTGTGCAATCCATCCGGTCCAGGACTTTTCCAGTTCGGAGCCGTACGAATTGCACAACTAACGTCTATGGGGCTGATAGACACAGATTCCATGGTTTCGATTGACTCACATGCATGTTCGACAACACTCATCCAGTCACCCTCCGTATGTTCAACGGGCACCGACCAAATACCACGCCAGAAGTTAATCATGGCAGTAGCATCCGGCAGCTGCCCATCATCCACACGTTGGTCAGTTCCCTCCCAGTTTCGATACACTTTCCTTTGATCACTTTGGAAAAGGCGATTCTGGTAATATCTATCCACACGCTCTCTGTAGCGCGAATACGGTTTGCCCACGCATAGACTTTCTGCTTCAGGAGGTCTATACGTTCCGTGACACAAGCCATATAATGCTGAGGCCTGATACCAGTCCCAGCAAAGGCTTGGTTCACGAAACGCATGACACGGGGACGATTGTTACCCCGGCTGAAACAGACCAGCTTTGCAATGAGAGTCCTAGACGTATTAATACGCCGCTCGATCCGTACTTGCCACGCAGGGACAAATCCGGCAGTTCGCGGTGCCCGGTCAGCGTCCGGAAACTTGACTCGAGCCACGCGACATGCCGCAATAGCCCCGCAATACAGGATCGAGTGGGTATCAATTAAGTCTTCACTAGTCCGTAAGTACGGAGCCAGCAAAGCGTCCAGAGCTCCCATTAACGCTAGATTACGTCTATGGGTGGGCATACGTGGTAGTCGTGGCCTAGAGTTGGGTGTGGACCGATACTGTAAAATCGCGTCCTCCAAAGCACTCCTCAATTGCTCAATGGCTTGGGTACTTACGCTCATATTCACACAATCATCCTCATCGACCTCGGGATCTGCCCGTGTCGCCGTCGATGCTGGGGTCATAAATGTCCCCTGGACCGACAACGTGTCGGACAGGTTCCGCGTCGAGGCTGAAGTCGTGTGAATAGGCAACGCCTCCAAGCGCAGCCGATCTAGCACGGACTGGTCCAACAATTTGCACCGATGGATAGCCCGCACTTGATCCGAAAGTCGCTGGGCGGATAAGACGACAGTCGGTTCCATGGCCTGAAACAGAGACAGCATCCGGTCACGGTACGCAGTAAGGCTGGATCCTCCCTCTGTAGCCCCATAGTATGCGCGCATAACACTCTCATTTAACGGATGAGTCCATTTGCGCCGCACTGCGGCACCAGTAGCGGGGGCCGCGCGTGGAGCATGCTGCCCCACAGGCCCCAAGCGTGCTGGCACCGGTGGTCGCCCACGGCGCGCAGGTCTTGGCGGCGACGGTGGCGACGGTGGCCCACCCTCATCGCTCGACGCGCTGGTGTCAGGAGGAGTAACGTACTCATCTCCCGAAGACGAGCTCGGAGACGACGGGGCGGACGGTGGTGGTGGACGTGCGTTACATGATTCCGCTGCTGTTGTTTTTGCCTTTAGTCTTGTGATCATTCGCTATTTATTGATTTTCTTCATTGAAATTTGTTGTCAGATAGTGACAACTGTCATATTTTGTATTTTGCATCATTTTCTAATAAATAAAATTTTAGTACACCAGTTTATCTTGAAACATGTTTTAAAAAGTATATAGCTGCAATGGAATTATTATTATTATCATTATTATTATTATTATTGTTATCCCTACATGATCTAATCAACATTTTTTTAATATATGTACTTGACCAAATGTATTAATTGTTTTAGATTACTTTTGACTTTAATTTTCTGACATTACTGTTTATTGTGTCTGTATTCAATATTGTTCTGACATTATTGTTTCTAAGAATGAATTTTTATTGTTATGTATTTTGTAATATTAAGATTTTATTGAATTTTCAATTTATTTTTAGATTATGTTTACTTCTTGGAATTATTGAACGCATAAAAGGTTGAACGTAGTGAAATTTCTATTATAATTTATATGATCACCATTAACCACCTATGTTCACAATAAACGAATTTGATTTGATTCGATTTGATTTGAGTATTCCTGCCAAATTTCACAGCAGTAGCACAAAACACCTACTAATACTACGGTTGTAGCATAACCAAAAAGGCATCTATACACTGTCAAAGTTCGATCGCACCTATTGAAAAACCCTTTAGTACTTTACATATTCAAAACCAAAATACTAAAATCCTCCAATTAATCTGCTGAACACCAACAACAAAACAAAGCAATTGAAAACTTAAACATACAATTGGAATTATACTTTTAACACAAACCAAACTGGGGATTGAATAAACATGAAATAGCCAGGGTTGCCACCGAACTGTAGCCGAGTGGTGGTACCCTAACCGTTCAATAGTGCAACTTAGAATCCAATGATACCAGGTTCGATCCTAGGCTCTGCACCAATGAATTTTCAAAGTTATGTGCGGTTTTCCATCGCTCCGTTCTTCGAAGGGACGTTAAGCCGTTGGTCCCGGCTGTTATTGATTAATAGCAGTCGTTAGCCATGGTAGAGGCCCTCGAGCGGCTTTATAAACTCTGACATCAGAGGCTAACACTACCTCATACGACAAACCATCAAAACCGAACTGTAATAGTATAAGTAAAGACTGCGCCAGACGATCAAAACGATGACTGTTGGTATTTTCTGGTACACAAATAAAAAATAAATAAAATTACTTAAGTATACAATTTTTTAAACAGCTTCATAAAACTAGAGAAAAAAAAGCTAAAAAGAACTCCTGCCCTTTCAAAAAAGAACTTATGCCAATAAATTATAAACTGTTGGAATGTGCTGAAAATGGAGTCATAAAGCAGTCAATTTTTTGTTTCGTAATATATCTGCCTATGTTACTCAGAGGGATGTAAGAATTCTAACGATACCCCATACGTCTAAATCTGTTCAAGCATTAAAAAGTTATGGTGGAATAAATAAACTCACATACATACATGAATCCTAAAACATTACATTCCTTTATTGGGCAGTCGTGTAAAAACAGTCTTCCATTATTTAAATATCTTCTTGATTTATAAGCACCAAGTAAGCAAGTATCACCATTGTAAACGTGATGTTCGAGTAATGAGTAAAATGATCTAAAAAATACTATATTCCAAAAACATCAGGCAGATTCTTAGCTTATTTAAACCGTGGTAGTACAATTTATCCTACGCTTAAACTTATATTTAAGTGGAGATTTATGTTGTAAATCAACGCATTTAACATTAAAAATAACAAGACTCAAATCTAGGTCCAATTCGAGATTCAGTCTGAGCGATGTTCGTTCATTAATATGGGCCTCACCTTCTAATGTATTTTTTGTTAAAGATAGAATATATTTTAAAGTGTTTCTTTAATATTCTAGAAACTTTATTTTTCAGTGGTAACCCTAAACGTGTTTCAATCAACCTTGTCAGTCATATAATCAATCTGAGCAATAAATTGAGGCGAGTGTGTGTCTGTTTAAACATAAACAAAGATAACCTGATATATTGACGGAAGGCTTTTTGGCTGGAACCAACTGGACTGATCTCGTAATCTGGTGTTGACATTGATTTAACGTACAACCTCGTTGGATACAAACACACACACAGCTATCTACATAGCACTCGCACAGTCATCTCGGTGATCTGAACATATTTTTTCTACCCTTAAAATAAAGTAATTGTTTAATTAGGATGGAGGTGAAACTGGTGACCTGAGTACCACAGGTTTTTTATACCTATTTCAGGCACCAGTGTAGGCAATGAAGCGCAGAATTCTGGGAGTCAAACTATCTGATCGCGTCAGAAACCGTATCCTGCGCTCCAAGACCCAAATCGCCGACATTGGTTAAAAAGCTACCAGTTTAAACTAGGCTGGAAACATCTGCCGTATGTTGGACGCGCTGTGGGCTAAACTTACCACTGAATGGAGCTAGGCAATGGAGCGCAGAATTCAGGGAGTCAAACTATCTGATCGCGTCAGAAACCGTATCCTGCGCTCCAAGACCCAAATCGCCGACGTTGGTTAAAAAGCTACCAGTTTGAACTGGGCTGGACACATCTGCCGCATGTTGGACGCGCTGTGGGCTAAACTTACCACTGAATGGAGCCCACGCAACGTTAAACGACGTCGTGGCAGGCCCAGAAGGAGATGGCGGGATGAACTGCAAGTCAAAGCCCTAGATCATGATTCATGGAAGGAGGGTAGGGAAGCCTTTGCCAGTAACCAGTGGGAATGACAAATTGTTATGAACCAATTGTGTTTTTTTTATTAACATTTGTCACTAGACATTATAACATTTATCGTTTACCCAATTTCCTCTGAAATATTTTAATTAAAAATAAATTCAAGGTTAAAGTTATGCTTTTAGTTGAATCCTGTTACTGTATTTTTTTATGCTCTAGCCACTACTGGTTGGCTCTTTTTACCAGAATGCACAACGCAAAGGACGATAATTGTGTTTATCAGCCTATGTGTGTATGTCTGTTCCTTTGTGGCACTATAGAGACCAAAAGCGTGGACCGGTTTTGATGATTCTCTTACGTCAACCGATTTATCTTAATCATGCTTGTGCTACTAAAAACATGACAGTAATCAAAATTCAATATGGCGACAACCAGATCCAATAAGATGAAAAAGAAAGAAAAAAGTCGACGAACTATGTTAAGTGTATCATTGAATAGGTATTTGAAAATTATCTTTGGTATCTCATATCATTTTTCATTTCGAATTACCATTTAGGATCTATAACGATTTAAAGTTGGTTAGCAACCATTCTCACATAAACATCTCACATTCATGTTTTCTAAAAAATATTAATGTCTAAAACGTCGAGTTTCTTCTCCCTTTCTACGTAAACTAGTTCAGCCTTTATTATACCTAAAGGTTCTGAAACTATCCGACTTTATGTAACTTATCTTTTTATACGTCCTTTACCTCGAATAATGTACCTGTCTTCATGAATTTCAACTTCAGCAACCTTGCTCAATAGTCTGACGTTAGTTTTATGAAATTCTGAGCTATTTTTATGTAAACCAGCACGTAAGAGTGAACACAAATGATTTCAACATTATTTGAACGATAACAGACAGACTTGAGGTAGATTGACTAAAATAAAAAAGTCTTATGAGACAACTGGGCAGACCACAGATGAGGTGGAAGAATGACATCAAAAAAAGAGGAGAACAGCTCTCACTGTTAAAAAACGAGAGAAATGGCGTAGAAGTTCTACCATGGTGAAGTTTAAAAGCATGCCCACACCGAACGCTTGGAAGAAGGCTAAAGAATTTAGATTTCATCATCATGTAAGCCTTTACAAATCCACTGCTGAACATGGCCTATGTTCAGCAGTGGATTTGTAAAGGCTGACAAGGAGTGCCCAAGGAGTGCCATGACGAGCGATCTTGTGCCACCTCCATCCTCCGACTTCCTGCGATGGCTACAATGTCGTCGGTCCATCGTTTGGGGGGTCTCCCTACACTTCGCTTTCTTGTTTGTGGTCGCCATTCAATAACTTTTATTCCCCAGCGGTTGTTGGTTCTGCGAATTATATGCCCTGCCAGTTCAACTTGCAAACTCTGAGAGCTATGTCGGTAACTTTGGTCCTTCTATGGATTTCCTTCTTTTCAGATTCTATCACGTAGTGAAACACCGAGCATACTCGTAGCTCTCTCCATTGCACGCTGCGCGACTTTGAGCTTGTGTATGAGACCAATAGTTAGCGACCACGTCTCAGTGCCGTATGTCATCACTGGCAACACGCACTTATTATAAACTTTCGTCTTGAGGTAGATTTAATAAATGAAAATTCGTAGGTAGACTCACTAGAGCAAGAAAAAAGTTCAAACACTAAAACTCGACTACGGTTGGGTAAAAAATAACCTATGACACTATTGCGATGAATAGGAGTGACGCTATATTGGAACATCCACATAACCACATACATAGATACTTACATACATAGACTGTTAAACTCATTATCCTTCCATTGCTTTGCTGTAGTCGGGTAAAAATACAGTCGAAATGAAATTCTAATTAATTCCTATATTCTAATCTATAGGTACTTATAATAAAGCAGCAAGTAACAAAAAGTTTGTACAAGAAGATAATTTAAAAAATTGTCGAGCGGTCTTAAAATAAGATACTGAACAAGAAAAATAACATACAAAAAAATTGTGTCTGTCTGTCAGTCTGTATGTTCGCGTATCGCGTAAAAACTACTGGACCGATTGAAATTCGATGTTCTGTTGGATAGCTTAGTTTTTGACATTAAACATGGTGTTCATATTATTTCAATCTGATAATTAGAAGCTGAGAAATCAACAAACATAATATCTGAAAAAACTACAAAAATGTAGTGTAATATTGTACTTGAGGTCCTGGAATAACACATAGGTTACTTTTAACCTAGAGAAATGACCACGCGAGCAAAGCCGCGAGCTAGTCACAGTCAAAGTTAATTATTGTTAATACATACATAATCAAAATAATAGCACTTTTACAAGTCAAAATTAACATCTCATGAACAAGGAGAAATACATAAAATATTATAAAAAGATCAAATCAATAAAAATTTAGTTAAACTTAGTATCCTTTGAGTTTGAAAAAAAAAACCCTTTCATGTGCTAACAGAGTTAAATCTCACACTAGGAAAGGGGAGTTTATTAATTAGCATCCAATTCTAACTAGGTAAAAATCTAAAAAAATAACGTTAAAGAATTTATGCCAATAAATTATATACTGTTGGAATGTGCTTATCAAGGCCTTCAATTTTAACCCATATTGTAAAATAAGAAGAAAAAATATGATCCTTTGCTACTCGGGGGATGTAAGTATTCTAACGATACCCCATTCGTCTAAACCTGTTCAGGCATTTAAAAGTTATGGTGGAATAAAGAAACTCACATACACACATACATGAATCCTAAAATACATTACACTCCTTTTTTGGGCAGTCGTTTAAAAATAACGAAAGTATCTTCCCATCCTAATGAAAGAAAGAAAAGACGTTTATTGTGCATAAACAACATACATGGTACCTATTACATTATATTTTCCAAGTTCCAAGTTAACGTAACGGTCTATCTATTCTATCGGTCTGTCTATCTCGAAATTATTTCCTACCTAGCTATGGATAACAAATATCTATAGTCACCCACACAGAAAAAGAAAATGGCACTACACACGGTACAAGGAGCACTAATCCGCGGAAGCTCCAAGAACCGGGTAAATAGCGCCATTAGCATTCCAGAGGAGTGGTAGGGAGGCTAATCCACGCCTATTGTTACTGAAAGCCTTTAGAAAGGCACCGTTATTTCTATTGGGATCTAGCATTTGATCTTGAGGCGGTGTCTTCAGAAAATGTTTGCGTAAAGCGGTCGTGTGGCTGCATGCGGCTTCTGTTTGAAAGTCTCTAATATTCCATTGATTTTGTTTTTACATATGTTTGTTCCGAATCTTGTTGATTTTCTTTCTTAAAATAGCATGCCCATGTTCTTTTGGATCTTATTTTATCAATTTTCTTCTCAATACACATTTTTTTTTTATGCAATCCTATTTGTTAATTCTAGCTGTGCCTGTGGCTTTGCCCGCGGCTTTGCCCGCATGGTATCTTGATTAAAATTAACTGTTATTCCAGTACAAAAGGTACCTATAAAGTACAAATTATACTACATTTCATGAAAATTCTTCAAGCCGTCAAATAGTTTTTATCGATTTCTCGGCTTGCTCTTATCGGATTGAAATATAAGTACATAAGATTTCAAGTCAAAACTTAAGCTATCCAACAGTGAAAACTGCATTTCAATCGGTCCAGTAGTTTTTACGTGATGCGCGAACATACAGAGAGACAGAATTTGAAAATTTTATATACCTGTTCAGTAGCTTATTTTAAGTCCCCACCATTTTTAAATTGTCTTTGTACAGACTTACTGCTTTATTATTAGAATAGGTAAAAGATTTATCATGCATCATCATTTTCATTATCACAAATACGCTAACTGGCATATTCCGGCAGTTCACATGTTGGTTCGTATTCTGAAGAAAAATTAAAAATAATCAAAAAGTCTCAAAATATTACGACCTTTGTAAACCTACATATTATTTTTACAGTGGAAAAAATACTAAACGCTCATTATTTTGAACAAAAACAATTCTGTAGAGAAATGAATGTTGTTGTAATAATACAGTGAACAATACAACTTAACATGGTGAAGCGTATCATAACTATGTTACTTCTAGGGTTCCGCAATCAAACAAAGAACCCTTATAGTTTCGTCATATCCGTCTAACTAATGGCAAAAGTATTTTATTATTTGCGAACGTTAGTAACGCCTGTTGCATAATCTGCAATGAATTTGAAAAAAATACGTTCTTCAAAACAAATCTATGCTAATAATAACAAGGCATAAGTTCAAAATACGTTCTTCAAAACAAAGCTATGCTAATAATAACAAGGCATAAGTTCAAAATACGTTCTTCAAAACAAATCTATGCTA
The DNA here is from genome assembly GCA_946251855.1 of Alsophila aescularia. Classification (NCBI taxonomy): domain Eukaryota; kingdom Metazoa; phylum Arthropoda; class Insecta; order Lepidoptera; family Geometridae; genus Alsophila; species Alsophila aescularia. The sequence goes on along the minus strand of OX276376.1, from coordinate 8,581,629 downwards.
ATAATAACAAGGCATAAGTTCAAAATACGTTCTTCAAACAAATCTAAGCTAATAATAACAAGGCATAAGTTCAAAATACGTTCTTCAAAACAAATCTAAGCTAATAATAACAAGGCATAAGTTCAAAATACGTTCTTCAAAACAAATCTAAGCTAATAATAACAAGGCATAAGTTCAAAATACGTTCTTCAAAACAAATCTAAGCTAATAATAACAAGGCATAAGTTCAAAAACTAAAATCCGACTACGGTCGGGAAAAGAATAGCCTATGACACTCCTGCGATGCAGACGAATTGATTGATACCTCGCTGAGCATAATCGGACCAATAGGGGCGATGCTTTGGTGGAACATTCACACACGCACATAGACTATTAAACATATTAACCTTCCCTTGCTTCGCTGTAGTCGGGTAAATATAACTGTTTATTATAATCGTATACTCCTTATACAAAGACACTAAATCCAATAAACGCCATATACACAAAACAAGGTCTGGAAAAAAATGCTTGTGACACTCTTGCGATGAAAACGAATCGAATGATGCCTCGCTTGTCCAAATAGGCCCAAGTTTTTAGTTTGATCACATAACCCTTTCCTTCGCCGTCCTCGGGTAAAAATAGTAATTATAAAAATCAGTGTTATTAAGGTAAATAAAATATAATCTATGGGGCTGAAAATAAGCTACTGAACAAGAATATGACATGTTTTAAATTATGTTTATATGTCTGTCGTTTTCGCATAACATAAAATGTGCTGAACCTATTGAAATGCGATTTTCACTGTTGAACTTAAAATCTATTGAACTTTGCATCTAAAAGCGACGTGTAGAAGCCGAGCAATGGATGAAAAAACTATTTAACGGCTGAAGGAATTTTGCCTCAAATTAGATCATATGATCAATCTGAGGAGTCCATTGATGTACATTGTACACTGATAATGTACACTGAGTATCGTAGCTCCCAAACGAATGGACCGATTTTGATGCGGTTTTTTATGTTTTAAAGCTGATGTGATCGAGATGCTTCTTAGCTATAATGGTGGTTGGGTCGGTGCTATATACGTTTTTAATTTGGGCTTGTTACAGGTGCTTAGGCTACTGGAATAACACAATGATACATTTATTCCACAAAAAAAAACACACGGGCAAAGCCGCGGTCGCATTTAGTTACTTAGAAAATACAGAAAAAAGGCGTTCTTATCGTAATGAAATCTTTCCAGACACTACTATTTCAGTTAAGTCATTTTCATACCTCGCTTTGTCTATACCTACTTATAATAAAGCCTTACGACCAGGCTCTGCTTTTTAAGGGTTTTTTTCCATAAATATGCTGGGTCAACCACAAACCTGATTAATGTGAAACTTAACATATATGTTTTTGAGATCTTTATCTCTCTAAGACTAGGACAAAAACATTATAAACCGAATTTCATTCGATACATTTTCTTATCAAAAATTACGTTATTTTCGATAATATTTACATTTTGCTACTTAACGGCTTAAGTTTTATCTCAAAAATAAATCACATAGCAATAAAATATTGTTTATTATCTTATGCTTAGACAAAATTTACCTAACTAAATTATTAGCCTGCCAATAAAATAAATAACTTTTGGGACATACGTCATTTAGTTCCGAGCTAAATTGTGTGTTCAAACAGCGCTCGCGATTTTCAACCTTGTTTCGCAGGCACTTCTGTGCTTATTGCGGGTGAGCAGAGTGTAGGGAAGGTGGCAGGGGAGTGGGGAGTGGAAAAATGTAACCTTGGAGCCTGGCCTGAAGTACCAAAAAGACTGTACAAAGAAGATAATAAAAAAAATATGGTCTAGGGTACTTAAAATAAGCAACTTTTTTATCGTGTCTGCCTGTTTGTCTATGCACACGCGATGCGCGACATCGCGTAAAAACGAACGGTCTCATTCCGAGGATTTTCTAGTGTATTTTTGATCCTGGAATAACACATAGATTACTTTTAACACAGATAAATTACCAAGCGGGCAAAGCCGCGGGTACAGCTAGTACTTAGTTCTAAATTTTGGTTAGTAAATGATACAAAATGTATGGTGATGATCAAGCGCTAGACTATAAAAAATTAAAAATAGAACCGATTATGCTAATTTTTCGATATGCAAATTTTGGTAATTCCACTTTACATGTTCCGCAAATTCATATTCAAATACTGGTAAGATTGACCTTTTACTCCTATGAATATAAATTCTTCCTCCTCCGGCGATCTGGGTCCTGGTGAATTCTTCTAAGATTGAAATCTGTCCTTCATGTCTCTTTGTTCAAAGTAATCAACGATGGATTATCAGCCGCCTTGTCTGGAAATGTAATATTGATAAATAACAATGGCTGAATTTTGTATGTTTGTTTTTGGCGTATTGGCGTCCATAGATTTTATTTATAGCAAAGAATTTAAATTATCTTTTCTAAGATCTCTTAAAATTTTCACTAATATTCGTAAGAGCCGGAATTATTTATGTTTATTAAAAGTATATCAAATGATGTACGAATTATGTTTGAAATGTCCACCATACATATAGGAGTGTAAGTACAAGTAGTATTCATGCAATTTATCAGTATCGATTGAATTAAACGAATGATCGATATGGATTGGTTGACTTTGTTTTATCATCCATACCAAATATATAAAAGTGAAACGTTGTCTGTTTGTTTGTTTGTTTGTTTGGGGAGCTTTCACGCGATAACCGCTGGACGGATTTTGATGAAATTTGAAATGGAGATTATACCATACCAGCTTATACCATAGAATAAAACATAGGATACTTTTAACCTTATATTTTTATTTAGTTAATACATGTTTATTAACTACTAATTTTCCCGCCCGCGACGTACGCGCGGACTACTGTTTATCGCGAAAAAAAGCATCGTAATTTCTTCTAGGATATTAAAAACCAATGCAAAAGTAGGTATAGCATCAATGCTATTGATGTTTTTTGACAGACTTTTTATTTCGTTTCCATGGCAACCACAGACCATTCTGTGATGACTACCGTTCCTTACAGTGAGTAATCAACACGTTCCAATTTTCCTGTGGTAACTTTCAACTTTCCGGGATAAAGTATCTATGATTTATTCCAGGGTATAAGCTATCTCCATTCTAAATTTCATCAAAGTCCGTCCAGCCGTTATCGCGTGAAAGCACCCCAAACAAACAAACAAACAGACAACGTTTCACTTATATATATTGGTATGGATTAAACAATTTATTATGTTTATACCCTTCCATTGATTTATAACATTAACATCTTTTTAATGTAAATGAAATACTCTTTAACAAGCTCTATTATCTGTGAATAATCTTTAAATTCCTTAGCAAAACCGGGTCAATCCAAAGAAGAACCGATTCAATCCAAATCACAGACCGTCCTAATCGTAATCTAAAAGCTCAGTGAGTATCCTAGATCGTAAATGATTAACGAATCCACTGTTCTTAAGAGACCTATCGTTTTCCAATGCTATAAAATTTGAACAAACTTGAGCGCTCCGCCCCTCTGGTTGAGCTTCCATTTGTTTTCCCTCACGTTCCTTTTAGAGAACTACCCGCGAAATGGATTTCTTTCAGCAAGTTCGAGCTATTATTAAACTTGTTCGGTGATACGATTAGCCCCAATGGTTATCTGTTCGGCTTTGTTACGAATTTCAATCACAACTTTTTAATTTCATAATTGCTTGTTACGAGCCCAGTTCTTGTCGGAGAGCATACAGTAGGTACTTCTTCGTAATTGGATCTTTTTCCTTTTGTTTTATATCTGTTATGCTTTTTCCCAGTGGCGCAAGAACACTCAAGATTTCTGATCATTTGATTGAATTGTTTTCTTGTTCACAATTTACATACTATTATTGGCTCTGTGAGCTGTAGACCTCGCGAGAGTAAACCTTTTTGCAAACAATTTAGCGGCCAAGGTGCTCCATCAATCCCTAAGAAGGTAAAGGGGTTTGTTTGTTTGTCGTATGAGGTAGTGCTGGCCTCTGATGTCAGAGTTTGTCAAGCCGCCCGAGGGCCTCTGACATGGCTTAACGTCTGCTATTAATCAATAACAGCCGGGACCGACAGCTTAACGTGCCCTCCGAAGCACGGAGCGATGGAAAACCGCACATAACTCAGAAAAGTCATTGGTGCGGAGCCTAGGTTTTGAACCCGGTATCGTTGGATTCTAAATTGCACTATAGAACAGCTAGGCCACCATCATACGTAAAGGGGTGAAGATCCTCATCAGATCTCCACCATATTTTTATGAGACCAACTTAAAGTTACTACCTTTCTAATAAAACAAGAACGATCGAAATCGGATCTAATGAGGTGGTGATATTCAGTAGCTCCCTTTTTTGGAACAAGTACATCACCCTTTCCCCCCCCCCCCCCCCCTCCCTTCTCAATCCAAAAACTCCGACGACTAAAAAATCTAAACATTAGTTAAACCTGTACATTCCAAGTCGTCTAGATCGGTTGAGAAATACGACTTGTAGAGAGAACAGACGGACATTCGGACATCCTCGCCGGACATACGAAAGCATTTTTGCCCAAGCTGAAACGGAGATGCTTCGCGCTCGCTCGGTCAATAAATAATTACGAGATTTCAAATGTTAGAAGGATACAGCACGTTATTTAATTTAAAATATCATCATCATCATCATCATTTCAGCCTTTAGAAGTCTAGTGCTGATCATAGGCCTCCCCAAAGAGCGCCACGACGAACGGTCATGTGCTGCCTCCATCCACTCCCCCCCCTGTAATGGCTACAATGACGTCAGTCCAACGTGTGGGGTGGTATCCCTACACTTCGCTTTCTTGTTCGTGGTCGCCATTCAAGAACCTTTATTCCCCAGCGGTTGTCGGTTCTGCGAACGATGTGGCCTACCCATTGCCACTTCAACTTGCAAATTCTGAGAGCTATGTCGATACTATGGATTTCCTCCTTACGGATCTTATCATGTAGTGAAAATCCGAGCATAGCTCTCTCCATTGCATTTAAATTATTGAATAGTTTAATCTCGAACTGAATGCAAAAATACAATAAAGTTTTTCTTTTTCAAATTTACAACTTCTATTTATTTCTAGTATAAAAAATACCGTTTCCACTCTGACTCCACTGTAATTATCGAAATACAATCAAACTCGGCATGACAAACATCATAAAGTCAGAATCACTTGCCCCAATTCCTCAACAAATCAAACATCTGCCCCGAACGAAATAGTTTCAATTAGGGATGTTATAGATATCCATATCCGTATCTGAAACTGAAATAAAATTGCGGATAAGTTTTACGTTCAGGTGGCCGTGGATTAGTGATCATGGTTTTCACTTCTTGCAATCATCGAATTAGAGACAAAAAAAGGTGCTCGACATGTTTTTTTTCTCTATAAATACCAAGATAAATTAATACGTATATCAAAACCTGTGGAACCCGCGTAGGTGCCCTATCCTCTTAACTACGTTTCAAGTGTTGTTAAACTCTGGCCTAAGCATGTTAGGTATATTTATGATATTATCAGAAAATGTGATTTGTGCGATTGAAAACAAGAAGCAAATGTAGAATAAAAAACTAATATAAAACCACGTTTCTTTATATAGAACTAGCTTTCCCGCCCGCGACTTCGCCGCGCGGACTACTGTTTATCGCGTAAAGAACATCCTATTTTCTTCTAGGATATTAAAAACCAATGCAAACGTAAGTTTAGCACCAATTCTCTTGAAGTTTTTTGACAGACTTGTTATTTCGTTTCCATGGTAACCGCAAAGAGTATACAAATACCTACTACGTCAGCCGTTCCTTACAGCGAGTAATCAATATTTTCCAGTTTTCCCGTGAAAACTTACAATTTTCCGGGATAAAAAGTATCCTATGTTTTATTCTAGGGTATAAGCTATCTCCATTCCAAATTTCATCAAAATCCGTTCAGCCGGTATCGCGTGAAAGCTCCCCAATCAAACAAACAGACAACGTTTCACTTTTATATATTGGTATGGATGCATTTGTTTTTAAATGCATTGTCATCGAGTTGTGAGCTACTCTGAAAGTTGCAGCCGGATTGCTAACGGAAAGTTATTGAAATTTGAGTTGCAAGATTACACCTGGAACGACAGACAGACAGACTGCCAGACAGACAGTCAAACAAGAAAGTGACTTAATACAAACATTAAAATACCCGACCTTTTATTTCAATATCCATATCCGTAATTAAGAATCTTTGAACATAACAACTCTAGTTTCAGTAATGCAATTCTCCCGTTCCTTTTCTTCCCAGTCAAGGTGCTGGCGCAGTGCCACTTCCGTCAGTTTTGGCCCACTCTACCTAGGAAATTAAACTTCACAAAAACCAACTTGTCACGGATATATGGAGCCGTTGTTACAAAGTCGGAACCTAGACAGGAGGTGAATTGTGAAATTTATTTGGAGAGCTCCTTTGTTTTAGTTTAAAAGACAAGGATTGAAGTCGCCAGGCATCTCTTCGTACTGTTATAATGAAGCATATTGCGTGACCCCCCAGTAATCATTCAGTACACTGTCAGCAACATGCAAGGATATATAATCCGCGATCTCTGAACATACCAGGCTTTTTCCTTAATCGCTCTCTGAAGCCACCTGACTACAGACTCGGTCTTAGGCCTATCGGTCAGCTTGGACTAAGAAAAGTCAGGTGAAACCTGCCCAAATAGATAGAAGTGCACTAGAAGTGCAGCAAAGAATAAATATCATAATTATTGTCTAAGTCTGATTAAAGAAAAGAAAGAAAGAAAGAAAGTAAATACATTTATTTCTGACAACATACAACATTAAGCATTAGATTAGACCTTTGAGAAGAAATATTAAGTCCAAATAAATAAATATACAACCACCAACCCCCCTGCTCCTTCCCCACATTGTATCTAAGAATCATTACAATCACATAAGCTTTTAAACATAAAAAACTGCATCAAAATCGGTCCATTCGTTTGGGAGCTGTGATCCTATAACTTTTAGATATTGAGCCAAAAGTTCAATGTTTTCTGCTGCGTAGTTTATTTGTTTATTTTTTGCGATCAGCGGTTATGCCGTGACACGTTAAAGAGGCTAGTGCCTTGAAAATTTTTCTTCAGATAAATAATGAACTTGCAAAATTTTCGTCTTTTGTCTTTGTTTTCAGTTATTCCGTTGAGATTTTCGCGGCTGCTTTTAGCGAAGTATCTTTTTGCTATATTTCTCATTTAAAATTCAATTAGAACGGTCCTTTGAACGCTGGCAACTTAAAGTGGGATGGAATATAAAAATATCTTAACGTATTTTTTTGTATATATCGTACTAGTGGCTTCGCACGCTTGGTTATTTCTCTAGGTTAAAAGTATGTGTTACTCCAGGATCTAAAAACATTTGATCAAAATTCCTTCAACCGTAAAAAATATTTTTTCGATTGCTTGGCTTCTAACTCATCGAATTAAGATACCAAGTACCCCAGTTCTTAAGTCAAACCCTAAGCTATCCAGTTGCGAAAACTGCATTGCAATCGGTCCAGTAGATTTTACGTGATGCGTGAACAAACATACAGACAAACTAATAAACAAACAAACAGACACTATTTAAAAAATGTTATATTCTTGTTCAATAGCTTATTTTAAGTACCTTAGTTTTTTTTTTTTAATTATCTTCATTGTTCATATTGCTTTGTTATAAGTATAGATATCGTATGGACAGACAGACCAAAACTCACGTAAAAGTTTATCTACAGTGTATCTAACTTTGATTCTTCTTTATAGCTTTCCTAGCGTCAACGAATGACAAAAGGTATATAAAAAGTACACTAAAATCATTATCAATAGGCGTCTGGTATCCTGGTGTGAGATAGCTATTGATAATTGATATATTTGTTGCTACACTATCGCATTAGGTGAAATCCTGTAATGGTAGTTGTAAGTTTTGTAAATAAATAAATAATAAATAAAAAATAAATAAATAAATAAATAAGTTTTCATATAAAAACCGGATGACCATCCAAGCAGGGGTACATAATACATATTAGAATAACTAAAACTAAAACATCGATAGCTACAATACCTAAGCTTAAAATCCCTAAAATTTAAATACATAATGGCTGTTTGACGTAAATTTAAAAAAGCGAAAGTTTAACATATCGAATGGCTATTTCAAAGATGTTCGTAAAACTTAATTTTAGATTACCGATGTACTAAATATTGAAAATTTAAAAATACCTAACAATATGTCGAAATGCTCAAAATTAAAAAAAAACAAATGGCATACATTATACTCAGAATTACCGAACGGTATTCGTTGAAGGTCATACAGGTGTACGCCCCACACTCGCCCGCCCGGACGATGAAGTGGAGGCTATGTATGACGACATTTCTAATGCCATACATGCCCCGAAAACACACTTCACAGTGGTGATGGGGGACTTCAACGCACGGCTGGGTATGAGGAATGGCAATGAACTGAGAGTGGGGCAGTTTGGATTTGGACAGCGGAACCAAAGGGGTCAGCGATTGGCCGACTTCATGGAGGAGACTTCATGGGACTCTTTTTCTTATGAGCTCCTTTTTCAAAAAGCGCCCCTTCAGGAAATGGCTGCACTCCCGCGGTCATAAGCATGAGATAGATTTCATTTTGACGACCAATCGGCATATATTCAATGATGTCTTTGTGATCAACAGGGTTAAGACCGGCAGTGATCACCGCATGGTAAAAGGCTCATTGAATATCAACGTTAAGCTGGAGAGGTCTCGTTTGATGAGATCTACTCTTCGCCCAAGTCCTGCCCAAATCCGAAACCCCGAGAGTTTTCAGTTGGAGCTCCAAAATCGCTTCCAAATCCTTACCGAATGCGATACAGTGGACGAACTAAATAACGGGCTAGTGGAAATTGTTCACGCGGTTGGGTCGGAGTTCTTTAAGACCCCCCGCAAAAATAGAACACAGGGACTCTCTGAGCATACACTCAAACTTATGGCAGAACGAGGCGAGATGAGGCTGCAGTCTTCAGTGGATATGTCGAGTTACAGCTTGCTTAATAAACAGCCAAGTCAATGCGACACGATTTGCCTTCCTATAATACTTCTTGTATTAAGAATGCAATAGAGCGGAACAAGGGCTCCAAAATGTTCGCAAGAGATCTTTCTATTGGGCAAATCCTGTTGACGAAGCTGAAAACCGACAGTGGCAGCATCGTTTCGTCAAAGCCAGAGATTTTGAGTGAGTTCGAGAAGTACTATGGAAAAATATACATCTCATCGCGTAGTCCTCCTAGCGCGACTAGCGATGCAAGAGCCCGTTTGACCCGACATTATACATTATACCGAAGATATCCCGGACGTCAGCCTATACGAGATCAGAATGGCTCTCAAACAGCTTAAGAGCAACTAGGCACCATGGGAGGACGAGAATAACGACAGAGCTACTGAAAGCAGGTGGAACAGCGGTACTTAAAGTCCTTCAGAAGCTGTTTAACTCCGTCCTCCTCGAGGGTACTACGCAACAGGCATAGCACAGTAGCATAGTGCTGTTGTTATAATTTAAAAAAGGTGATAACACCATCTTGCAGAATTATAAGCCCATTTCATAAGCTGTTTTCGAGAGTAGTTACAAACCGTCTCGCCCGTAGGTTTTACGACTTTTAGCCTCCCGAACAAGCTGGATTCCGGAAAGGCTTAAGCACTGTAGACCACATCCATACACTCCTGCAGATTATACAGAAGACCGAAGAGTATAATAGGCCACTATGTCTAGCGTTTGTGGATTACGAGAAAGTCTTTGATTCAGTCGAGACCTGGGCTGTGTTACAGTCATTACAGTGGTTCCAGATTGATTACCGGTACATCGAAGTGTTGAAGTGTTTGTACAGCAAGGCCACCATGACAGTCCATATTCAAGATCAGAGCACGAATTCTATTCAGTTGCAAAAAGGGGTGAAACAGGGAGAAGTTATTTCTCCGAAAAGGTTCACCTCTGCACTGGAAGATATATTCAAGCTTCTGAAATGGAATGGATATGGTGTATACATCAATGGCGAATACATCACTCACCTTCGATTTGCTGATGATATAGTCATCATGGCAGAAACCCTGGATGACCTAAGCACAATGCTCAGTGACTTCAATATTGTTTCCCAACAGGTGGGTCTTAAAATGAACAAGGGTAAGACGACAATCATGTCAAAAGGCCATGTCGTACCCATGCCAGTTTATGTTGGCTTCGATATTATCGAAGCTGTTTATCACTATGTCTGCTCAGGTCAGAAGCTCCAACTGGGTAGTTCCAACTTCGACAAAGAGGTCAAGCGACGAATCCAATTCTCGTCGCAGATACCGCAGAGACTCAAGACGAAAGTTTATAATCAGTGCGTGTTGCCAGTGATGACATACGGATTTGAGACGTGGTCGCTAACTATTGGTCTCATACACAAGCTCAGAGTTGCGCAGCGTGCAATGGAGAGAGTTATGCTCGGTGTTTCACTACGTGATAGAATCCGAAATGAGGAAATCCTCAGAAGAACGAAGGTTACCGACATAGCTCTCAGAGTTTGCAAGTTGAAGTTGCAATAGGCAGGCCATATAGTTCGCAGAACCGACAACCGCTGGGGAATAAAGGTTGTTCAGCAGTGGACTTCTAAAGGCTGACATGATTGATGATTGCTCAAAATCGGAAAATAATGGTTAACAAGAAATATAGTAGTTTGCAAACAGAAAAATGTTGATTAACACACCTCTACATAGGTACACTTACATCACGCAGTTTTGAATTTATTTTGAGTCGGTGGTATTTTGTAATATTTTGTGTTTTATTTTCACTGTTGTATTTTTTAATTATGTTAACATTGTTGTAATGTATCCCGCATTGTTCATATTTCGGCAAATACCTCAGTCCGAAAAAGGAGTATATTTAAAAACAGCGCTGCGGAAAATGTGAACGCAGCACAAGCTGAAGATACCCTATTGCCCTATTGTCGTCGATGTTTGTAGCTGGACGCATATGTATATATATTTTCTATTGTACTTTCATATAATGGATTATTATGTATGTATGATAGTGGCAATAAATTATTTTTTCATTTACTTTAATTTCATTAACAGATTTTATGTTCAACCTAACTAGCGCCTACCCACCTAATTTTGTTAGCGCAATTCTATCAATTAAAGTACTTTGCAAACAGACAAATATTTAATAATGTTTTTTTTAAGACAAGCTACTATGTTTGATAGAATTGCGCCTAAAAAACTAGGTACGTTATATTTGTTGAACATGAAAACTGTTTATAAATATTTGTCCTTTTGCAAACTACTATGTTTGATATAATTGAGCAACTTTATTAACCGCACCTTTTTGGGCCGACAGAAACATTTTGTTCCGTCATATTTCCTCTAGATCTATCATTTGCCATATCGGTAACTGACTTACAACCGACATCAGGTTATAAAAACATTCATCAGCCTCATAATATTCTATCTACCCCCTTTTTAACCCCCGAACAAAGATACGGGTGTTTTAAGTTTAGGGTGTGTATCACTGTGTGTGTGTCTGTGGCATCGTAGCTCCCAATGAAAAGACCGATTTTGATGCGTTTTTTTCTGTTTGAAAGCTGATGTGATCGAGATGGTTCTTAGATATTTATGGGATGGAGGCAGCGAGGGACTAGGTGAGAAAAGAGGGGTGAGAATCGTAGCTTCCAAACGAATGGACCGATTTAGCTGCGGTTTTTTATGTTTGAAAGCAGGGGTAAACGAGACCGGTCTTAGCTGTAATGAGGAGAAGGAGGGAGGCGGGAGGGGTGAGAATCATAGCTCCCAAACGAAAGGACCGATTTTAAAGCGGTGTTTTTTTGTTTGAAAGCTGATGTGATCGAGATGGTTCTTAAAAATATAGGGGATTTGGAGGAGAGGTGAATAAAGGGGGGGGGGGGGGTGAGAATCGTAGCTTCCAAACGAATGGACCGATTTAGCTGCGGTTTTTATATTTGAAAGCTGAGGTAAACGCGATGGTTCATAGCTATAATGGGAGAAAGGGGGGGATGAGAATCGTAGCTTCCAAACGAATGGACCGATTTTGATGTGGTTTTTTATGTTTGAAAACTAATGTGATCGAGATGGTTCATAGCTATATGGGGGGGGGGGGGGGGGTTTAGAAATGGGGGTGAGAAAACGAATGGACTGATTTAGCTGCGGTTTTAATGGGGCTGAGGATCGTAGCTCCCAAATGCAGGGACCGCATTTGATGCGGTTTTTATGTTTGAAAACTGATGTGATCGAGATGCTTCTTAGCTATAATTGGGAGTACCAATGATACAATGATACAATTCTTTATTCCTTATATTATTCTTTAATTTAATTATGTTAATTTCTAATTCATTTATTTTTTGTTATGGGATCGAGGGTAACTTTTAATTTGTGTTTGTTCTGTGTTCACAATTTATTTTCTATCTGCTCACTTTTTAAGTAGTTTATCATTCGATTTTATAAACGTAACCGTTTTATACTATGATATTATAATTATAGGTAATTTGAACCATTAGGTAATTCAGCCATTTGGTATGTTGAACTTAGGTGTTTTAAACTTCAGCGTTATAGCATTAGGTGTTTTGAAGCATTAAGTATTTAAATTTTAGGGATTTTGAGCATAGGCATTGTAGCTGTCGATATTTTAGTTTTAGTTATTCTAATATGTAACCCCGAGCAGGCGTACAACTCGTTGGCACATAACCATTGTATAAATACCAAGTGATTTCACTAATGTATATATAATGTAATGTAATGTATAATGGTTAGTGACTCTGACCGCGATGTCAACCAACGGGTTCGAATCCCGCAAAGTTCAATAATTTGTGTGACGAGCAGAAATGTTTGTATCCGTGTCATGGATGTAATATTCGTATCTATGTATGTTTATCCGTTGTCTAGTACCCATAGAACAGGGTATCCTAGTTTAAGGTTAAGTAGTTGGTGTGAATTGTCCCGAATATATTTATTAATTATTTGTTTATTTATATTCCTCGGATGATCATCTCCCTACTTTCACCGTACATCAAGGTTAATTTCATCTTGTTCTCAGTTTAATTGAGTTTGCCCAAATACCAAACTCAATAAAATTCAATTAATTTAATTTGAATTTCCTTTGAAAGTTATGCTTCCACTCTTGAAACAAAGTTATAATAAACAGTGTTTTCGAGTGTATATAGATTTCGAATCATTCCTTAAAAACAACATATTACGTAACACACCTACCTACCACACCACCGCACGTAGGCCAAATAAATAAAACAAATCGTACAGTTACATATACTTTTTTTTTTTTGTTAAAGACTTACGCTCCATATAATTCTTAAATCGACTTCAAAATAATATACCAAAAAAAGGAACAAAAAACAATCAAATTAGGCCATAACATCTCCGTGAAATCGGGTAGTTACCATTCTGTTCTACTATTTGTTCTACCAATAGAACAAGCAGGTAAAAATATTTTCGGTTAGTCTACTAATCCATCTGATATATTATTTGTTCACCCATTAGAACAAGTAGGAAAATCTTCATTTTTTCTATTTGTGGCGCATAATTTAATGGTAAATTTGTAGAAGAACAAGCAGGAAAAATAAATTCCGTTTGAACCGCGTTTAACCTAGTCCAGACGAACTCCAATCTAAGCTTAAGTTTTTGACTTGTTATAGTGATATATAATTTTTAGAAATTAGAATTAGTCCCCACGAGAATATGACCAAGTGCTTGTTAGCAGAAAAAAAATATCTTCTTAACTGTATTCCGGCGAAATAAGAATCCGACCCTTAGCCACAGAATAAATAATAGTACAATTACAGAAGCATAACTGAGTGAAGTCATATAAATACATAGCGACTCTCGCTACAACGCAATAAAGTGCAATTTAACTGTTTCAATTATATTTCCATAGAAGGCGCTCGCCCATCGCGTGCAGGCTAGAATGCACCGTATCACAACGCGCGAGAACTTCAATTGCTCTAACTGTTTCAGAATCACTCTGTCCCTTTTTCGCTCGGTAGGGTTGTATTAAAATATGACTAGGTACTTGTACTACTAATTATTCTGTGATAAGTTATGACTTAGATATTGTAACAGAATAAAGAAGTAATAATGTATTATGTTATTACTTATTACTATAAATTATAATAGTTCTATTACATACAATGTCATACTTATCAGAATAGACCTACTACCTCATTTTTACTACCTCATTTTTTTTATCCCAGTTAGTATAGTTTTTCAGAACGCCGATAAGTTTAGGGAGATTACCTACGTATTAAGTGTCGTTGGTTGATTATGATTATATCCTATAGGTATACACTTTGATGAATAAAGGTGTCTGAATTCCTTGCTTTATAATGAGTGAATTTCGTCATTTCTATCACTATTTAAACAGCCGAATGCTATGCAGTACCTTCTAGGTTACTTCTTGGTACTCATAATTAAAACACGAATAAAATTTGTCAATAACTTTACGTAAGTAGGTATTTTATCGCTAAGCACATGGGGCGCGACTCATCGAGCGCACGCTTGACACTCTACTGAACTGACCCGAATATTGCGCCCTCGAAGTGTTGGTATAATATTTGTATTTGAAGCGGAGTGCGACCGGCCTGCCTCAGCGAATCCCACTAATTGAAAACAAACTATAAAGTAATGTAAATACCTACTAAATGTACCTACATCATTACCCACAACAAAGTCTGCGGGGCTATTATGTCTAACTATTATAGTTCAAGTTTTTTTTTTCATAGAGCCCTCAATCCCTTGGGAGTACCCCCTCACTCAGATTCCGGGGCGAGTCACTAGTGACATGTAAGAAGGAATTTATCAAGGGATTCCTAAAGAATCTAATAATGTAGGATTTTCCTTCAAACTTGTGAAACGTCTTCTATAATTACATTGTCATTTTGCGGAATAGAACAACCGGGATTGTTCCCTACTTGTTGTATTGGTAGAACAACCGATAATTATTTTTCCTTTTTGTTCTATTCGAATAATAGCCGAGAATACTTTCCTAATTTTTCTATCAGTAGAACAACAGAGAATATTTTTTCCTACATGTTCTATTGGTAGAACAAATAGTGGAACAGATGATAACTGCCCGGAAAAATCGGTGTACATATATAAAAGATATATGAATCAATTAGAAAACCTCATCATTTTTTTTGTACGCATTTTATTATTTAATTCTAAAGCAAAAACAAACGTGCCAATTTTACAATCAAAGTCCTAACAGAGATTCATCATTGGCCAACATCTATTGGGCTAAATATTTGGCCAAGTTATACGCATCATTACACAGTTGGCCCAACGTTGCGTCAATAGCTTGGCGCTTTAGGGCACAATGCGATGCTAAATAATGCTTTTTAGGCAGGTGTAAGGCTGTCAGCGATTCTAAAATTAGTAAGAAAGTTTAAAGAGGTTATGTAAGTTTATATTCAGTTATAGATGTAGGTTTAGATTATAAAGGTCGAAAAGTGGGTGGTTTTTGGTTTAGTTGTGTTATAATGTATTTTAAATATGCTTTTAATATCATTTTGATTATTATAGGTCGTCTGAAACTTTTAAAAGATTTTATAACTCAGATAAAGTAGATACCAATATATTTTATTTAAAAAAATACTCTGGAAGTAAATATATGTTCCTACTTTAAGAATAATATAAAAATGTAGTTTTGTCTTCTATACATTAATAAAGCAGTAAGCAATAAAAAGTCTGTACAATGAATATAATAAAAAAAAAACTAGCGTATTTAAAATAAGCTACTAAACAAGAATATAACATTTTTTTAAATGGCGTCCGCCTGTCTGTCTGTCAGTCTGTACGCTAATCACTTCTGGACCAGTTTTGACTTAAAAATTGGTGTACTTGGTATGTCAATCCGATGATTGATAAACTGTTTGGCGGCTCTGTGAATTTTGATGAAATTGGTCCTGGAATAACACAGGTTACTTTTAACCAAAATAAATGAGCACGGAGGAAAAGCTGCGGCCACAGCTAGTATTAAAAATTAAGCTTAATTATATTATTTCCTCAACTTTTCATTATTGTGTTTGTGTGTTAATTTATAAACCTAATGTTTCAAAGGAGTCTTTTTCTTTATTTTATTTACTAATGGCTTATTCTTTATAGGGATATAATCTGCAAATATTTCTTGTAGATAGATTACCATGAAACACGGGCGGAATACATAAACGCTAACCCGATGGAATCGAGCAAGTTGAAAGTTATATTATAAACTTGGTCAAAGTTTGCTGAGCGCATCACAAGTTACTTCTAGGGCACGCGTCTTAACTAATTAGGGGCCAGGGAACAGAACTGTTTTTATGTTAGACTTTGATAAAAAAAACTAAGACAAAATATTTAGCTTTCGCCAAACTGTAAGTTAGACAGAATGACAAAAAAAAATAACAATGTATATATTGTTTAAATATAGATAGATAGATTAATTGTTTATTGTACACACCACAAACAAAATAAACACAAATAAATAAACAATAGTAGAAGTGTCACAATGGGTGGCCTTATCGCTAAAAGCGATCTCTTCCAAGCAACCTTTGCATAGAGAGTATTTGTTATAATCGTGAGGGGCAGGATGCACTATGATATATAAATACAAGAAAGAAACAGTAAATCAAATTTCTAATGAAACTAAAACTATTTTATGATTAATAATCCATACCAATATATAAAAGTGAAACGTTGTCTGTTTGTTTTGGGGAGCTTTCACGCGATAACCGCTGGACGGATTTTGATGAAATTTGGAATGGAGATAGCTTATATCCTAGAATAAAACATTTTTATCCCGGTAAATTCCACGAATTCCGTGGATGTTTCCTTGGGAAAACTGGAATATGTGGAATACTCGCTGTAAGGAACGGTTGCCTTGGAAACGAAATAACAAGTCTGTCAAAAGTCATCAAGAGCGTTGGTGCTTAAGTAGCTGATGTTATACCAACAACAAGCCATAGAGGCCATAACGAAGAAGTCTAATTTTGCTTTGGTCTAATATCCTAGAAGAACATAGGATGCTTTTTTTCGCGATAAACTGTAGTCCACGTGGGCGAAGTCGCGGGCAGGTAAGCTAGTATATTAGATAATCTTATTTAGTTCATTTTAAATATGGATTTCCGTAAAGTAACTCCTGAATCTATCAATTATGTTAGGAACAGTTTTTGGCTTACAATTTTGTAATTGTATTATCTATCTATACTCTATACTATCTATCTCTATGAGGAAATCCGTAGAAGAACGAAGGCACAGCTCTCAGAGTTTGCAAGTTGAAGTGGCAATGGACAGGCCATATAAAGTTAATAAAGGTTAAGGAATAAAGTTTCTCGAATGGCGACCACAAACAAGCAAGCGAAATGTGGGGAGACCCCCCACACGATGGACCAACGACATTGTAGCCATCGCAGGAAGTCGGTGGATGGAGGTGGCACAAGATCGCTTGTCATTGGGGGATGTTCAGCAGTGGACTTCTAAAGTCTGACATGATGACTCTATACTTATAATCAAGCAGTAAATAAAAGAAAGTCTGTGCAATGAAGATAATAAAAATATATGGCATAGAATACTCAAATTAAGCTTTTGAACAAGAGTATATAATTTTTAATGCTGTATGTCTGCTTGTCTGAATTTCTGTACGCGCAACACGTAAAAATGTTCTGGACCGATTGCGGTGCAGTTTTCACTTTTGGATAGCTTAGGGTTCGACTTAAAAACTGCTGTACTTGGTATCTCAATCCGATGAGTAGAACTCGAGCAATCGATAACAAATGTTATGACGTATGAACAAAGTTTCATGAAATTTGGTATATTGGTACTTAATAACACATCCTATATCCCAGAAAAATGACCACGCGGGCTAAGCTGCGGGCACAGCTAGTTTATCTTAATAAATAGCAGGGATTATGGCAGGGAGATTGGGCATCATTTTTCATTTTTTGGTGATGACCTGTATAGTTTTATGTTAGGCTCTAATATGCTATGAATAGTTTGCGCTGGCAAATGTGTAATTGTTGTAAATGTAACATAAGAAATTGCTTCGTTGCTCGTCAGCTTGCGGGCAGCAGCTGCATTATATTAAAACCTTCTTTGCAATTTATATGAAAAGCTGTTTGATATTGTCTCTTCTAAAGTTAACAATTTAATTTTAATCTTCTTCTTCTATCTATCTATCTTTCTATCTATCTTTCTATCTATCTTCTATATATATATCTATCTATCTATATATATATAAATAATGAATGTGTGTTTGTATGTACTCGATGCGCTCCTAAACCAATTAACGGATTGTGACGAAACTACGGCAGGGTTTTCTGATGACGCCCAGGATGGTTTATGTCTAAAGAAAACATAAAAAATAAAAAATATATTTAAAAAAAAATATGCTACGTTTTTTTAAATCTATTTAAATTTTGAAGTATATGAAGCATTTGAATGAGCTTTGAAAGTTTTTGACAAAATGAAAGGAATCAAAGACTTTCTGAAGGTTTATGGCTAAAAAAACGTAAATAAAATAGTAATAAAAAACCACATTACCTATATTTGACATATTATTTGAAGATTGCACGCGGGCAAAGCCGCGGGGCGCAACTAGTAATAAAATAAATATTCGAACATTAATAGTGTCAATAAATTCGAT
Organism: Alsophila aescularia; assembly: GCA_946251855.1. Classification (NCBI taxonomy): domain Eukaryota; kingdom Metazoa; phylum Arthropoda; class Insecta; order Lepidoptera; family Geometridae; genus Alsophila; species Alsophila aescularia. The sequence goes on along the minus strand of OX276376.1, from coordinate 8,562,979 downwards.
TATACGAATCCCTAAGGCGATATATCTCGAAAGATACTCCTGCTGGGTAGATGAAAGACACAGAACCTAATGTTCAACAAAAACACTTCTGACTCACAAAGTTTGTAAAATATGAAGCGTTTTCAAAGTCCTTGTGAGTTCATTCATATTGTTATCAGAAATTGCAAAGAAAATCAAGCACTAAATATCAATTAAATATTAGATAGAACAGTAAAGTTCATTTCCATAAAGTCAGGTGCTAAATTGATTAAAATGAAAACTTGAGGTCAATTTTATTTTAGTTGAGTTATTACGAAACTAAAAAGTTACTTCATTGAGTCAAATGAGCCCTTGTGTGTTATATTCACTGCTTACCTGCAGTTTACGCACACTTTGCCAAAACTATCCATCAAGTAGTTCCATGCCCCAATTCCATGTTCCATTCCATTACCACACAAACTTAGTCACTGTAACAACAGCACCGTGTAGAGTTCGTGCGACAAATAGAAATAAGAAGGCTTCATTCAGCCTGACACGACATCTACTTCGCAAGACTCGGAAAACCTCTTTGACTATAAAATATTTCTTATTGTGCTTACGTTTCTCAAGTGCAAAGCTGACTAGGTCGGCCTTTGTGATTTTCACCAGTCGAGCGCAAAAGGAAAGTGTTGTCATGAAAGTAAAAAAACAGGCAAGGGCGTGTCGGAACATAGTACAGGGTTCCGCAGTCTCATTTTTAGTTATGAAAATGGTTTCTTACAGCCTGACCTGCTTTCCACTGAGTGTTTCTTTCATTAAGTTAAATGGTTTAAAAACAAAACATAAGTTCAAAAAATAAAACCCGACTACGGTCGGGTAAAAAATAGCCTATGACATTCTTGCGAAAGACGAATCGATAAATACCTCGCTTGTCAAAGCGGACTAAGTTTTTAGTTTGAACACATAACTCTTCCTTAGCTTCGGCGTAATCGGGTAAAATTGTCTATAGCAATATAAATGAATACGAGTCGATTGACACCTCGCTTGTCAAAATAGGACCAATAGGGTGGCCTCTATATGGTGGAACGTCCATATACCCATATATACATATACTGATAAACTCATTACACTTCCCTTGCTTCGCCATAGTCGGGTAATTAAAAGTAAAGGACACTTAATTCACGACTAACAATGGTACGGCTGATAAAAAATATATGAAACACTACTGCATTTTGAAAATACGTCAAAAGACGGATGAGCTTAAATGAGCGAAATAAGTAGAGTCATGATTTTACAAAATAGATGTAAACATCTGGGATACTTAAATATCTTATGTAAGCAATTTCATGCATTGCCATAACTTGCATTGGATAATTTCATGCATTGGACAGCCGAACAGACACACGTCAGACTGGGTTATCTTATAAGAGTTCTTTGTTGAACTGCGGAACCCTAAAAAATATATTCTGAGGTGTTGCCTTGTCATCCGTAATGAGGGGATAATATGGCGGCCGGAAGTTGCACTCCAGTGGGCGATGATGATGAGGAAGTAAAAGAAAAAAGTATTTTGTTGGGTTATATTTTGATGGTAAATTCGAATGTGTGTAACATTTTGCATTAAAACACGCAGGTAAGTTAGAAGCTTACATTGCTAGAAGAGTTTTCTATTCATTATATCTAGATAACAAGACAATCGAAAGTGCTAAAAACAAAAAAATAAATAAGTGAGAATGGTTGCTAACCAACTATAAATCGTTATAGATCCTAAATGGTCATTCGAAATGAAAAATGATAACTCAAACCTAAAGCTGATTTACAAATACCTATTCAATTTCACCCCACTTTAACATGTTCGTCGACTCTTTTTTTTTGGTTTTCAATATGGAGTCTGGTTTCGCCATATTGAATTTTGATTACTGTCACGTCTTTATTGAAACTCGCAAGATAAAGATAATTCGATTGACGTAAGAATCATCAAAATCGGCCCAAGCGTTTGGTCTCTAGAGCGCCACAAAGGAACATACATACATAGGCTGATAAACACTTATCTCTCGACCAACACAGCAACAAAATCTGCGCCAAATTCCTTTCAAGTTTGTTCTTGCAGGAGGATTGAAAGCCAGTCCCATTTGTGAGTTTTCTATTTACCTGCTATCTTCAAGCACATCGTAACTGAAAACAGACGCAATAGCGAAATAAGAAACCTGCGGCCCGCTGAGCTTTAGCGAGTTTCCCCATAGCTAGTAACAAAATTAAGATACTCAGAAAATGTATTACTGTTTAATTTTTACACACAGTGCAACAATGTTTGCGCTCGATTTAAGTGACTTTATTATTTATCAGAAGCTTCATTATGTACATACCATCTTTCTATGTTTAATTTTTACATACACTCCTTTAAAGTGTACGAGCTCGCTTCGCTCGCGTCTTTCTATGTGGCTTTATTACGAGTATTACTCAAGAGATTCATTCATGTTTATTTTTTACACGACTGCCCAAAAAAAGGAGTGAAATGTTATTAGGATTCATATATGTGTGTATGTATGTATTCTACCATAACTTTTAAATGCCTGAACAGATTTAAACGTATGGGATATCGTTAGAATCCTTACATCACTCCGAGTAACACGGGCTATATTTTTTCTTATAGCCAATATGGCGGTAGTATGGCTCAATTTTCAAGAGCGAATATATTTTACAATACGGGTATCAAAACATAGGCCTTGATAAGCACATTCCAATTGTATATAATTACTTGGCATAAGTTATTTTTTGGCAGGGCAGGTGTGTTTTTTAGCTTATAAGTTAGTTATTACATGCAATGCTACAAATTTTCTCGCTCGCTTCACTCCCATCTATAGGAAAGACTTAAAACAAAAACATTATTTGTTCTCCGGGGTAAAGACGGTAAAAATAATATTTTTCGTTGAGATATTTCCTAACCTTCTTTGATCGATATGGAGCAAAACAAAGCCAGAAAAATATCTACGACAAGTATTCTAATCACTCATTCATAGAGGAAAGGTAGCCTCACGGTTCAATAGTGCAACTTAAAATCCAACTATACTGGGTTCGGACCTAAGTTATTTTTGGTTTTCCATCGCTCCGTGCTTCGGAGGGAACGTTAAGCTGCCGGTCCCGGCTATTATTGATTAACAGCAGTCGTTAAGCTATGTCAGAGGCCCTCAGGCGGCCTGACAAACTCTGACACCAGAGGCCAGCCCTACCTCATACGACAAACAAACGATCACATTTAATTAAATTGATTCGATTTCTACAATCTATGTAGAGTCCAAATAGAATCGATATTGGACTGTGGTTCAACACGTAGAGTTCACTCATTAGATACATCTCTCTGGAAGTAATAAGAGATCTGCGCGCTCGGTGAACCGTTAGTTCCAATAACTGTCTGTTTGTTCTAGCCTTGAAACATTTCGAGGAATAGCTTTAGTAAAAAACACGTACTACTATTCTGTCTTACTAATAATGAAAGTTTTATTTCTAAACCACATTGTAAGCCGTTACCAAATTGCATCCGAAACTGTCATAATTTGAATGATAGCTGATAGACTAAATTCGAGATTAGGTAAATGGTCTCTCAAGGTGACCAACGCAGTGCAGCGCCGCGCAACATTTGGCAATGCAAGCTTGAATGTGGTGGCACTGCAATAATTATGCGCAGGTGTGACTCACTGCCAGGTGGAAGATCTGCTTGTATCCTTCATTTTGCAATGCAATCTTGATTGTGGTGGCACTGCAATGATTATGGGCTGGCGTCACTACACTTCCAGGTGGACGATCTGCTTCTATCCTTCATGTTGCAATGGAAACTTGAATGTAATGGCACTGCAATAATTATGGGCAGGCGTGCATAAAACTTCCAGGTGGACAATCAGCTTGTATCCTTCATTTTGCAATGCAAGCTTGAATGTAGTGGCACTGCAATGATTATGGGCAGGCGTGACTACACTTCCAGGTGGACGATCTACTTCTATCCTTCATTTTGCAATGCAAGCTTGAATGTGGTGGCACTGCAATGATTATGGGCAGGCATGACTACACTTCCAGGTGGACGATCTGCTTGCATCCTTCATTTTACCACAGAAAATGGGAAATCTTCTTTTCAATTATAGTTTTCATACTATGATTACTATTATTTGATTTAGATGGTTCAGGGAGGTAAAACCACTGGATAAAATGTTACAAGAAAATTTACGCACAGTGAAAAAACCCGACTGCACACTTTAAATCGTTATAGATCCTAAATGGTCATTAAAAATAAAAAAATATAAGAGAATCCTAAAGATGATTTTCAACTACCTATTCAATGATACCTCACTTAACATAGTTCATCGACATTTTTTTGTTGCCATATTGAATTGTGTTTGCTGTCTTGTCTTTAGTAAGCCTCGCAAGATAAAGACAAATCGATTGACGTAAGAATCATCAAAATCTGCCCACGCGTTTGGTCTATGTATTCGTAGTGCCACAAAGGAACAAACATACATAGGCTCCGCTTTCACGTTAATGTAGAAATTAATGTATGGTGTAACAAGAAAGGTTCCAAGTAGCGTTTTAATAAATTGATGCCCGTGATTCTAATAAGGGTCAGCGCGCCCTTGGCAGCTAGCTGTCTTCGCAGTCTTATCTGGTGAATTCTGCTATCACGTATTTTTCTACTAAAACAGTCCATAAGAGAGCGATGGTGACCTAACGGCTCAATAGTGCAACTTAGAATCCATCGATACCGAATACGATCCTAGGCCTGCACCAATGTTTTTTCTAAGTTATGTGCGGTTCTCCATCGCTCCGTGCTTCGGAGGGAACGTTAAGCTGCCGGTCCCGGCTATTATTGATTAACAGCAGTCGTTAAGCTATGTCAGAGGCCCTCAGGCGGCCTGACAAACTCTGACACCAGAGGCCAGCCCTACCTCATACGACAAACAAACGATCACATTTAATTAAATTGTTTCGATTTCTACAATCTATGTAGAGTCCAAATAGAATCGATATTGGACTGTGGTTCAACACGTAGAGTTCACTCATTAGATACATCTCTCTGGAAGTAATAAGAGATCTGCGCGCTCGGTGAACCGTTAGTTCCAATAACTGTCTGTTTGTTCTAGCCTTGAAACATTTCGAGGAATAGCTTTAGTAAAAAACACGTACTACTATTCTGTCTTACTAATAATGAAAGTTTTATTTCTAAACCACATTGTAAGCCGTTACCAAATTGCATCCGAAACTGTCATAATTTGAATGATAGCTGATAGACTAAATTCGAGATTAGGTAAATGGTCTCTCAAGGTGACCAACGCAGTGCAGCGCCGCGCAACATTTGGCAATGCAAGCTTGAATGTGGTGGCACTGCAATAATTATGCGCAGGTGTGACTCACTGCCAGGTGGAAGATCTGCTTGTATCCTTCATTCTGCAATGCAATCTTGATTGTGGTGGCACTGCAATGATTATGGGCTGGCGTCACTACACTTCCAGGTGGACGATCTGCTTCTATCCTTCATGTTGCAATGCAAACTTGAATGTAATGGCACTGCAATAATTATGGGCAGGCGTGACTACACTTCCAGGTGGACAATCAGCTTGTATCCTTCATTTTGCAATGCAAGCTTGAATGTAGTGGCACTGCAATGATTATGGGCAGGCGTGACTACACTTCCAGGTGGACGATCTACTTCTATCCTTCATTTTGCAATGCAAGCTTGAATGTGGTGGCACTGCAATGATTATGGGCAGGCATGACTACACTTCCAGGCGGACGATCTGCTTGCATCCTTCATTTTACCACAGAAATTGGGAACCTTGCGCTGGTTCTATAGCCAAATATAATACAAATCTTCTTTTCAATTATAGTTCTCATACTATGATTACTATTATTTGATTTAGATGGTTCAGGGAGGTAAAACCACTGGATAAAATGTTACAAGAAAATTAACGCAGAGTGAAAAAACCCGACTGCGCACTTTAAATCGTTATAGATCCTAAATGGCCATTAAAAATAAAAAATTATAAGAGAATCCTAAAGATGATTTTCAACTACCTATTCAATGATACCTCACTTAACATAGTTCATCGACATTTTTTTGTTGCCATATTGAATTGTGTTTGCTGTCTTGTCTTTAGTAAGCCTCGCAAGATTAAGACAAATCGATTGACGTAAGAATCATCAAAATCTGCCCACGCGTTTGGTCTATGTATTCGTAGTGCCACAAAGGAACAAACATACATAGGCTCCGCTTTCACGTTAATGTAGAAATTAATGTATGGTGTAACAAGAAAGGTTCCAAGTAGCGTTTTAATAAATTGATGCCCGTGATTCTAATAAGGGTCAGCGCGCCCTTGGCAGCTAGCTGTCTTCGCAGTCTTATCTGGTGAATTCTGCTATCACGTATTTTTCTACTTAAACAGTCCATTCAAGAGCGATGGTGACCTAACGGCTCAATAGTGCAACTTAGAATCCATCGATACCGAATACGATCCTAGGCCTGCACCAATGTTTTTTCTAAGTTATGTGCGGTTCTCCATCGCTCCGTGCTTCGGAGGGAACGTTAAGCTGCCGGTCCCGGCTATTATTGATTAACAGCAGTCGTTAAGCTATGTCAGAGGCCCTCAGGCGGCCTGACAAACTCTGACACCAGAGGCCAGCCCTACCTCATACGACAAACAAACGATCACATTTAATTAAATTGTTTCGATTTCTACAATCTATGTAGAGTCCAAATAGAATCGATATTGGACTGTGGTTCAACACGTAGAGTTCACTCATTAGATACATCTCTCTGGAAGTAATAAGAGATCTGCGCGCTCGGTGAACCGTTAGTTCCAATAACTGTCTGTTTGTTCTAGCCTTGAAACATTTCGAGGAATAGCTTTAGTAAAAAACACGTACTACTATTCTGTCTTACTAATAATGAAAGTTTTATTTCTAAACCACATTGTAAGCCGTTACCAAATTGCATCCGAAACTGTCATAATTTGAATGATAGCTGATAGACTAAATTCGAGATTAGGTAAATGGTCTCTCAAGGTGACCAACGCAGTGCAGCGCCGCGCAACATTTGGCAATGCAAGCTTGAATGTGGTGGCACTGCAATAATTATGCGCAGGTGTGACTCACTGCCAGGTGGAAGATCTGCTTGTATCCTTCATTCTGCAATGCAATCTTGATTGTGGTGGCACTGCAATGATTATGGGCTGGCGTCACTACACTTCCAGGTGGACGATCTGCTTCTATCCTTCATGTTGCAATGCAAACTTGAATGTAATGGCACTGCAATAATTATGGGCAGGCGTGACTACACTTCCAGGTGGACAATCAGCTTGTATCCTTCATTTTGCAATGCAAGCTTGAATGTAGTGGCACTGCAATGATTATGGGCAGGCGTGACTACACTTCCAGGTGGACGATCTACTTCTATCCTTCATTTTGCAATGCAAGCTTGAATGTGGTGGCACTGCAATGATTATGGGCAGGCATGACTACACTTCCAGGCGGACGATCTGCTTGCATCCTTCATTTTACCACAGAAATTGGGAACCTTGCGCTGGTTCTATAGCCAAATATAATACAAATCTTCTTTTCAATTATAGTTCTCATACTATGATTACTATTATTTGATTTAGATGGTTCAGGGAGGTAAAACCACTGGATAAAATGTTACAAGAAAATTAACGCAGAGTGAAAAAACCCGACTGCGCACTTTAAATCGCTATAGATCCTAAATGGCCATTAAAAATAAAAAATTATAAGAGAATCCTAAAGATGATTTTCAACTACCTATTCAATGATACCTCACTTAACATAGTTCATCGACATTTTTTTGTTGCCATATTGAATTGTGTTTGCTGTCTTGTCTTTAGTAAGCCTCGCAAGATTAAGACAAATCGATTGACGTAAGAATCATCAAAATCTGCCCACGCGTTTGGTCTATGTATTCGTAGTGCCACAAAGGAACAAACATACATAGGCTCCGCTTTCACGTTAATGTAGAAATTAATGTATGGTGTAACAAGAAAGGTTCCAAGTAGCGTTTTAATAAATTGATGCCCGTGATTCTAATAAGGGTCAGCGCGCCCTTGGCAGCTAGCTGTCTTCGCAGTCTTATCTGGTGAATTCTGCTATCACGTATTTTTCTACTAAAACAGTCAATTCAAGAGCGATGGTGACCTAACGGCTCAATAGTGCAACTTAGAATCCATCGATACCGAGTACGATCATAGGCCTGCACCAATGTTTTTTCTAAGTTATGTGCGGTTCTCCATCGCTCCGTGCTTCGGAGGGCACGTTAAGCTGTCGGTCCCGGCTGTTATTGATTAATAGCAGTCGTTAAGCCAGGTCAGAGGCTCTCAGCCGGCCTGAAAACCCCTGACACCAGAGGCAAGCATTACCTCACACGACAAACAAACAAACAATTAAGTCAGTGCATAATGGTTGACGAAAAAGTCAAAGTAGAGTTCAAATAGGTATGGAAAATTTCATCCATCATTTCAGCCACATTCATATCATAACTACTTTTCATAAAACTGCATTTCTTTTACTGATAGAAAATGCTGTCTAGCATTAAGTCCTCCTTGTGCTAAAGTATTAAATAAATAAATACTTTTTTTATAACTAGCTATTCAACGAGACTATCAAAATAGATTAAGTCTATTTTTTATGACTACGATTGTTTTATAACCAGCTACAAAAAAAAAACTCGCACTACAATCGCTAGGAAAATAATAAGGTAAAAGAACAGAACTGTTTCGCTGAACCGCTCGAACCATTAACTTTCCATTAACTGTATATTTTCTCTAACTTAGAAACAGTTCGAGCTATATAATATTAAGTAATGTCTCTGCCGCAGATAGATGGCTTGATCCGTCGTTCAATTAACTGCCTAGCCTGTTTAACTAAACGGCGCCGTTTAATTTACTGCCTGAATGATATTCAGCGATTTAATCCAACAGCTAGGCAAATGACTTTAATCGATAATGTTTAACTACTTGCCTAGCCATAGGCGCCGTTCAACTAGCGGCCTGAATGATATATAAATATTCGTCTATTTGCAAACTACTATGTTTGATAGAATAGCGCCCAAAAAACTAGGTAGGTTAAATGCAAATTCAAATTTTTATTGCATTCCATAATGCGAAAATAAGACGGTAATAAACATATATTAAAATAACAGATCATTGAACAGGTTGAACATGAACACTGTTTATAAACATTTGTCTGTTTGCAAATTACTATGTTTGATAGATTTTCATAATTTTTTGTCACAATGTCAACCTTTTGTATGAATGGTGTAAGCTAAGCAATCAGCCAGCCAGTTCATTAAATATTGTACGGTTGAATATCATTCAGGCCGTTAGTTGAATGGCGGATTAAGCTGGCCTGCCTGCGACATCTCTACCTAAACTTATTTTATTCATAGTAAATTTTGTGTGAGGCTTTACTCGAAAAACCCCTGGCTTAGATCAGGGATTATCTGTTCAAAAAGCTTTGTGCGGTAACGATAAATCATTGTTCACTAATGAATATATGACAGCGACAGCGAGGTGATAGTGGATCGAGATTTAATGCTGTCCTTCACAATTTTCACGTGGGACATGGCCAAGATAAGATTATAAAATACCATTATTAACGAAAGACCTTGTGGCATTTCTCGCTTATCTGTACTTATAATAAAGCAATAAGTACCTACGAAAAAGTCTGTACAAAGAAGGTAATTTAATAAAAATGGTCTAGTGTACATAAAATAAGCTACTGAACAAAAAAAATATATATATAACATATTTTTAAATCGTGTCTGCTTTTTAATTTGTCTGTATGTTTGTTCGCGCATCACGTTCAAACTACAGGACCGATTGCGATGCAATTTTGACTTTTAGATAGCTTATAGTTTGACTTAAAAACTTTGGCACTTGGTATCTCAATCCGATGAGTAGAAGCCGAGCAATAGATAAAAAGCTTTTTGACGGCTGAAGGAATTTTGATCAAATGTTAGTACGAGTATATTGGTTATTTTAGGTCTTTGATAGCACATAGCGTACTTTTAACCTAGAGAAATGACCACACGTGCGAAGCCAGCAAAAAGTTGATTTATTTTAAATAATATTATGCCGTAGTTGTTTAATCATTAAGGTCTAAAATAACTTGAAGAACAACTGGTTCGAATTCTATATCATTGTTTACAAGCCTACCTCTAAAACGAAGTAGAATGTTTCGGGGTGTGAGAACACCAATTCGTTCCTCAAAGTGCCTCCATTTATTTCCATTTCAGTCTTAAATGTAAACCGAAGTGGTTCAATTTGCTGCTATATTACTATTATATAATGTAGTTGGTTTGTACTATATAAATAACTGGATTCGAATATCTATAGTCTCGTTTGCAGGAAATTATAGCCCAATTTGGTTTCCGGAAACTGCAAATTGAAATTCACCTGAGAATCTTTACAAAATGAGTTTGGTTTGTTTGTTTGTTTGTCGTATGAGGTAGTGCTGGCCTCTGTAGTCAGAATCGTGAAGAAGAGTATTAAATCTACTGTCAAGTTTGTTTGCATATTCTATATCCATACCAATATATAAAAGTGAAACGTTGTCTGTTTGTTTCTTTGTTTGGGGAGCTTTCACGCGATAACGGCTGGATGGATTTTGATGAAACTTGGAATGGAGATAGATTATACCCTGGAATAAAACATAGGATCACTTTTTATCCCGGAACATTGTAAGTTTCCACGGGAAAACACGAAAAACTAGAACTGTAAGAAACGGTTGCCATGGAAACGAAATAACAAGAGTGGTGCCACAGAATACCTAATAATACTACTTAGTGGTGCTGTACCTACTTTTGCATTGGTTTTTAATATCCTATCCTAGAAGAAGATAGGATGCTCTTTTTCGCGATAAACAGTAGTCCGCGCGGATGAAGTCGCGAGCGGGAACTAGGTTATAATAAAGCAGACAGTAATACAAAAAGACTGTACAAAGAAGACTGTAACAAGTTTTTTTTTTAAATCATTTCTGTCTGTTTGTCTATTCGCGCATCACGTAAAAACTGCTTAAGTTGGATAGATAAGGTTTTGACTTTAAAATTGTTGTACTTGGTATCTCAATATTCTCAATCCAATCCGACTTTTTTGAAATTTGGTATTTTGTACTTTATAGGTACTTACTTTTGGTCCTGTAATAACACATAGGTAACACACATAGCTAGTAAATGATTAAATGGTTATAGTAAATGATTAAATGGTTAGTAAAGCTAATCCTGTATTTGAGAACAAGGAATGTCGATAACTAAACACACTATACTCAAAGGTAGAAAATACTTACACGTTTTTAGTTCTTGTTTCTTTTATGGCAAAACCGCAATACCCTTTGCTTAATTAGCAAGCAAGCAATTAGTATTGACCTGTAGGCAAATACCGTTGCACCGATTGCATAATGAGTGGAAAGAATTTGCAAATTTACACTTGACTGTGGAAAATTACAACAAACCTTCTGTACTGGAATAAGTGGCAACTTAAAGTCACTTGATAACAATTTCACGGGTTCCAAAACAGAAATAGGTAGCATATGATCACGACAGAACCACTCGCTAGAGAGTCAACGATGCGCTTAGAATATTGTAACATTAAGAAAATACGAATAATTATTTTTATTTTTAACCTTGTCTCAAACGAATAAGGTCGCTTATCTTAGTAGATAAGCGACCTTATTCGTGCTTATTTAGGCTAGTGCCTGTTTTGCGAAATACCTTTTTATAACCACTCAGATTTCCTGTCCCTAACTTGTAAGGTTCAAGGCGTTTTTCGGATTTTGGCCGTAGATTTCGCAATCGATTTGGCAGGATATCTGGAATTGAAGATTTTATTTAGCGATGTCTCGTCTATAAAGATAAGTGAGAAAGATTGAAATAGTATAAGAGAAGTTTGAGAAGTTAAATTTATTAAATATCTTGGCAAAAGTTTAGGTATTTAAATGAAATTAATAGCTGCGTTCCGTGGCTAGTAATTTCTTGTAATATTTCTAACGCGGACAGTGATTAAATGATCGAACTCGAATAGTTATTTGGGACTCCAATAGTTAGTCCTAAAGTATCTTTAGGATCAACTATTCGAGTCCCTAATATCTGTATCTGTACCAATTCTTTCAGCGGTAACGTGAGTGCAAACAAGACATAAGTTGAAAAAAGAAAACCCGACTACGGTCGGGTAAAAAATAGCATAAGATACTCTTTAACTGAAGACGAATCGATTGAAACCTCGCTTGTCAAAATCAAACCAATAGGGGCGATGCTATGGTGGAACATCCACATAACCACATACATAGACTTTTAAACTCATTTTCTTGCGATGCTGTTGTCGAGTAACAACATACAGACTTTCGTATTTATGCAGGTTTTATGTATCTTAACCAAGTTTTATTAATTCTTTTAGCGGTTTCGTGAGTGGCAAAAAACATAGTCTTTCTTATTTATGTGATTAGTAAGATTATTTGTTTGTCGTGTAAGGTAGTGCTGGCCTCTGGTGTCAGAGTCTGTCAGGCCGAGGGCCTCTAACATGGCATAACGACTGCTATTATCAATAACAGCCTGGACCGACAGTTTATTAAGAAAACTTATTGGTGCGGAGCCTAGGACAGAACCCGGTATATTTGGATTCTAAGTTGCACTATGAAACTGTTAGGATACCATCGCTATCTTAAAATTAGTAGGACATGAGGTATGCAGCGGTGCAGCGTGTTGCAAGTGTACCTTGAGTATCACTCAAGCAAAAACTCACAAACCGCGCCACACTTATTCCAAATTGATAATTATTATGACGAACTACATATTATTAGCACCAAAATCAAAAATCTATACTTATAATGAAGCAATAGGTACGAAAAGTTCTATACAAAGTATTTTTTTTTAAATTTGTTCTAAGGTACTTATACTATGCTGAACAAGAATATAACATTTTTTTAAATCGTGTCTGTCTGTCTATATGTTTGTTTGTTCGCGCATCACTTAATAACTACTGAGCCGATTGCGATGTGGTTCACTGTTGGATAGCGTAGGGTTGGACTTAAAAGCTGGTGTAATCGGTTTCTCAATACGAAGAGCAAAAGCAGAGCAATCGATAAAAACTTTTTGATGGCTGTAGAAATTTTGATCAAATGTTGGTATATTTATGATTTTGGTCTTGGAATATCACATATAGTACTTTTAACCTAGAGAAATGACCACGAGTGCGAAGCCGCGGCTTCAGCTGGTCTGTAAGCCATATCCGCTAGACTACTAAAAATATTCCCTTTGCACCTACCAATCGGCACTTTTCACAATTAGTCTAACCTCCAAAGAACAAAACCGTTACAATCGTTAAAATAACAGTTTGGTCCAAAAACTGAAGTCTGAAACTAATTCAAAAAGTATCGTACTCGGTTGACTTATTCCGAAATCTCTAAAAGATTTGGAAGTTTGACAAGTTAATCCTCTTTATTAGTTAAATAATAAATTATTTTCGTTCGGGCGACAGTTAAGTCAGTGCAGCGATATATTGCGACCGTTAAACTCGCGCCTTGGTTGTAATTTATTTGTGTTATAGTAGCTCGTTTTTCATCTTGAGCCTTAATTAATGTTGCCTGTTTATTGATTACGTTTTGTTTTGTTGCAGGTAAACACCGGAAGTAGTAGCATAATGTGGGCAGTTAGAAGTATTTATGGATTCAGGAAATTTAACGTGTCAAGATAAGTGCCCACATAAGTGGTAAGGTAAATTTAGCAGATGATAATCTTAAAAGGGTCAGAATCTGTTCCGTTACCTATCCAAGAAATGTATATAAAAATCAAAACCAAAAATGCCCGTTGTGCTGTACTCCAAAACGTATAACTATAATATTGGTCATTGCTTCCCTTATAAAAACCGTCTGCTTTAATCTTTTTCGCTTATAGCAATTTTAACATTAAAGCCTGCTTAGCAAGTTCATATCAAATAATTTGCTATATGAAAAATTTTGATCATGGACGGGATTCGAATCCGCATCATCCATGCCTCTGCGCGGAACATAAGCAATATAACCAATCGTATAACCAATTCGGCTACCGTGACCACTACATCATCATCCAAACTTTTCCTTCAGTTTCTTAATCCGTCTTACGGGGCCGGAAACGCCATCTATTGGTAGTTTGCTTAAATGACCAATCGAACGCGGCTATGAGGCTCATTGGAGATGACAAATAAAATGGTAATGAGTAGGTAAGCTTCAAAGTCTGGCGGATCGACGTGAGGTCGCAAGGCTATCGGTATTCTACAGATTGTACTATGGAGAGTGTGCACAAGAACTGCACAATCTGATTCCCCCATCACCTTTCCATTACGGTACGACTAAACGATCGGCAAAGCGCCACCCTTTTATGGTTGTAATACCTGGCACAACAACGAAGCGTTACGCTTCTTCATTTATTATATGAACTTCTAAGGAGTGGAATGCCCTGCCCTCGTCAGTGTTTCCGGTAAAATATAACCCAGTAGTGTTCAAGTCAAGAGTGAATAGGTATCTAGTAGGCAAGCGTGCTACACCTTGGACCACATCATCGCTTTCCATCCGGTGAGATCGTGGTCAAACGATTGCCTAGACCGTGATAAAAAATAAAAATAAAATAAAAACTTCGTGTCGTAAAGATAACGCCTACCGAATCTAATGTTTTTAAATAGATTATGTTGCCTTTTAGAAATTTTTTGATGTACTCGTATCAATCTATCAATCTTCTGTCTCAATAAAAAATATTATTCCCGTATAAAATCGCGAGATGACGTATTATATCGTTAAATTTTATACAGCTCCGTATCCGGGATGAAAGGCAGCTGGTGGCCATTGTTTTTTAGAGCCAACTTCCCTTTGTAATTTTCTGCATAAAAACGTTTTTAATACGCTCTGTACGAACTCGTTACGAAACCGTATGCCATTTTTTGGTTCTGTTTAAATAATATTATCAAGTGTCTTTGTTCAGACTCCAGTCACAAAAATAATTTCTGGAATGGCTTTAAAAAATAATTCTTCTTTGATGTTTAACCATTGTCCCTATGTCTGCTTATCATATGAAATAGCCCTCTAGTGTCAGAGTTTGTCAGGCCGCCCGAGGGCTCTGGCATGGCTTAACGACTGATGTTTATCAATATCAGCCATGACTAACAACAGCTAAGCGTGCCATCTGAACACTGAGCGCTGGATATCCGCACATAACTTGGAAAAGTCATTGGTGCCGACCCAACCCGGTATCGCTGGATTCTAACCCCTTGAGATGGGCGTTCTTGGTTAAAGGAGCGATAAATACTTATATTAGGGGTTAAAGTATATGTCAATCAGAGTCCGATTGTTGACCCGTTATATTTGTGTAAGTTGTATGGACAAGGGCCGTCCCTTCATTTTATATTAGTCGAAGCTGTGGTATGGAACTACGATATAATGTGGTCCTCTTGGTGGATATACGAAAACTAACTATGGTCCAGACACCTATGGTAATAGATGACTACTACCAGACCACCTACATAACGATGAAATTTCAATTATAGATGTTTTAGTATCCGACCTACATTTTGTAAAGAAAAGAGATTTTAAACATATATAACCAAATATTGACTTCATGATTCTTAGCGTAGTACCTAATCATACATATTGAAATGTTTTTACTGTGGAAGCAAAAATCATTTGTTTTTTATTGGTCCCAAAAGAGCACTCTCAAAAGTTAAATGACTGCCGCATTCTTAATAGCGTCGATAAAGCGCATAAGTACCGTTCGTATTTGAGGTTTGGGACCTGGGCCCCAATTCTACTACAACAATTGTAATGACAAGTACCACATTTAAGAGGTAAAAGCGAAAATTTTGCGAAAATCCTTACTAATATATTAATGTGAAACGTTGTCTGTTTGTTTGTTTGTTTGGGGAGCTTTCGCGCGATAACGGGTGGACGGATTTTGATGAAATTTTGAATGTAGATACCTTATACCCTGGAATAAAACTACTTATCCCTGATACTTTTTATCCCGGAAAGTTGTATGTTTCCACGGGAAAACTGGAAAATATTGATTACTAAGGAACGGTTGCCACCACAGAATGGTATGGTTGCCATGGAAATAAATAAGAACTCTGTCAAAAAACATCAATAGCATTGGTGCTATGCCTACTTTTGCATTGGTTTTTAATATTCCAGAAGAAAATAGGATGCTTTTTTTCGCGATAAACAGTAGTCCGCGTTGATAATTGTCATTACAATTGTTTTAGTAGAATTGGGGCCGTGTACTTACTGACGGGTTTACCAATAAGCCCTAAGTTCACTTTCCGGTACAATGTAAAAATTTAAAACTCCCACCAGATTATCCGTTATATGTTCAAACTCCATTTCAAAGTTTGTTAATGCCACATATTCCATTGATTCAGGTATTCATATGCAATTCATTATCAGACCTTCATTTACACGGGTACGTCATTCTTGTGAACGGGTGCTGCTTGTGGGGACTAGTCCAGCCTGGTTTCTTATTAGTAATTTGTATTTTTATTGTTTTTATCAGTTTGATGATTGTGGGACGTCTTATTGGCACTTTCATCTTTTGTTGTTGATATATACATGTGTTTTATTATAATTTATGACATATAAAAAAACTTCTTCTCTTCTCTAACAGAATCAGAATAATGATTGAATACTGTGAGTATATCCGAAGCACTGGTAAATTCAGATGGGTATTTCCTTTTCCTGAGCGAGATTCAACTCTGTGTCGGTACATGAATGGGAAATTTCCTTTTCTAACTCGAAAGGGTACTTAGTTTAACTTTTATTTATTTGATCTATATATATATACTATATAGTTATAATAAAGCATTAAGTACCAAAAATAACTGTACAAAAAAGGTAATTTAGAAAACAAATGGTCTAGGGCACAAATAAGCTACTGAACAATAATATAACATTTAAAAAAATCGTCTCTATCTGTTTGTCTGTATGTTTGTTTGTTCGCGCATCACGTTAAAAACACTGAAACAATTAGATGCGGTTTTCACAGTTGGATATCTTATTAGAATTTGACTTAAAAACTGGTGTAATTGATATCTCAATCCGATGAGTAGAAGCCGAGCAATCGATAAAAATATTAACGTAAATAAATGACCACGCGTGGGTAGCCGCGGGATACAGCTAGTTTATAATAATTTATGTGTTTCTCCTTGTTCATGAGATGTTAAGTTTTGACTTGTAAATACTTTGACTTGACCTAGAATCTGAGCATAAGAGCACAAATTGAAGTTTCTAGTTGCAATATTGTCTGAGGTCCCTTCACTTAGAGTGATCAGAGCTGAATATCTTGGGAAAGGCTGCACCAATTTCTTCTACATCTAATCCACCTTGCCACAACACCATCTTATAAAAAGTATAAATAAAAAAATAAATAAAAAATTAAAAATAAGTTAAAAAAGTATAAATTAAAAAATTAATTAAAAAAGAAGAAAGTTTTTATGTTTTTATTTTTATTTTAATGCATTGTTTTTTTTTTGTTTAAACGCGTTGTCACTTATTATATCCCTAAGTTTTTCTTTTTATATTTTTTGGTTTGTCGTCAATTTCTGAGCTACCCGGAAAGTTTCAGCAGGACAGCTAATTGGGAAGTGCTCGAAATTTGAATTGCAAGATTCCAGGACAGACAGACAGAAATACATAGATACATACATGCAAGTGAAGTTAAATAAAAGCTATTAAAAAGAACATCGTCATTGCAAGCTACCGTGCCAGAGTATATGTATATGGCATTGTAGCCCTGCCATTCTGCTAGTGCATGACCCCAAGCACCCTTTCTTACATTTGCAAGCCACCATTCTAAGCAGGGTCTTGAAGAGCGTCTCACTGATCCAGAGTTCCAGACTAGATGAGAACCGTCATTTTCAGCATTTTCTCAAATTCTGATACTTTTCTACTATTATACTATTTGCATTATACGCAGAATGTCAAACACGCAGAAAGTCAAACACGCAAAATGTCAAAGGGCTGTAAGTTTTTGCAAAATGTCAATTTTGTTTTCGGAAACTGTGGGGCTTTGAGGCAGCACGTTAAAGCTAATTCAATTCTCTACAAATTCTTTTATTATGACTTTTCTCTATGATCATTAGGTCTTGGAAATTATCCTACCGATAATTTTACACTTTTGGGAAAAAATGGCCATCTTTGACTAGCTGGATCTCCGCAAAACAATTCTTTATGGTAGATTTTTCTGAGAAACTAAAACAAGTGATTGAATTTTTAGCACCACGGTAGTAGCACAGGGTTTACAGAGTTGTAAACTCTTAAGGCTACAACATATAAAAAAACGTAGATACATACGCGTTTGCAATGTTTGCCTTTTGTCTATATTGACTGCCGTCTTTCTGACTCTTCCACATCGTATGATCGAAATAGCGTCATAAATAAAAATAAACTTCCAAAATTATGACTTAGTTATCTCTTCCTCAATTTGGAATTCCTCTGCTATTCCCAGTCGCCACAAGTTCCTTCCCAACTGTTGCTAAAGTAAAATTTATTACGTGCAGAATTTCCAAACATCCGAACGACTGTTCGTTTATTTTTAGCTACTGAAACTTTCGAATCCGTAACCATCTGTTTTCCTTTGAGGCAATAATATAGAACAGTTGCTGAAGATTGGTCCCAAATTTTGATAAAAAGACCTTTCCAAGATTGGCTCAAGACTGTACCGAAGGAAGATAAGTGTAAGAAAAACTGTACTAAAGTAGGAATTTAGCGTATAAACTGGTTAGGAATAAACAATCTTTTTGTTCGTGTCGATAGTGTACATTTTATAGTTTTTAATCCCCTTGGACCAGTAAGTTGCAACTTCTGTGGCTTTACCATACACTGATAAGTTTTTTCCAGTGCAGTGGTGGGGACATGAAGTACACTCCAGCAAGTGTGACATGAATTGCGCGGGTGCGCCGAAGTCACACTGTATCCTTGACGGGTCACTCATGCCCCACTTGCACAGGTTGTTCCAGGTTGCAAGTGGGGCATGTTGTTACAGGTTGTTCGTCTAAACTGGGTACGGAGTATATTTAAGGCTTTCCACACTGGCCAAGGCTGTTCATGACCAGGAGGTAGCCCTTCCATTGGTGTTGTGTAGTCATCAGGTTGTTAGGAATAATTGAGAAGTGGTGCGGTGCGGCAAAGTCAAAGACTTTCACGTGTCATTTACTACCGTGTTGTGCTGATTTGCTATGGATATATGTTTTTCGAATAAGGTAATGCCGACCTCATGTGTCAAAGTTTGTCAGGCCGTCCAAGGGCTTCTGCTCTGACGTGCGTATCAAGTAGGTAAGGAACCGAACGATGAAAATGAAGTACTTAATTCCGTTAGTCAGGGGAAAGCTCAATATTCTGTCTTTTAAACTATTGAACCAATTTTGATTAAACTTAAAATAATACGTAATTTAAAAGAAGCTGAAGAAACTTTTAAAGTAGTTTCAGACTTGTAGTTTCCGAGAAATAAGGGGACAAATATATCCATTCACGAATTTTGGTAAATTTGTTTAAATAACCCTTACATAACTGAATTGCGCATTTTCTACAATACACATCAACTTGACAACCCACTTTTTTAAGTCGGTTTATAAAATAATTCGGAAACATAAAAGTTGCCGAAGCGCATAACTTTACTATTTTACTGCGTTTACTAGATATTTTACTTCATTTACTAGATATTTTACTTCGTTTACTAGATATTTTACTTCGTTTACTAGATATTTTACTTCGTTTACTAGATATTTTACTTCGTTTACTAGATATTTTACTTCGTTTACTAGATATTTTACTACGTTTACTAGATATTTTACTTTGTTTACTAGATATTTTACTTCATTTACTAGATATTTCATACATTCAGAAAGATTTTAATATCATAACAACGATAAAAATTTGCATGCATACAGATTTTCACTCTTTTCACTTAACAAGTTGAAAATTTTGACAAGCTTATTTGTTTCTCAATAAAACCTCGACCCATCAGAAAAGCTCGTCGACTAATCCGGATTACAGATAATCCTTCACAAATATAAAACAGGATCAAGCGCAAAGTGAAACATTAAAAATACAAGGTGTTACATTCGAATTTTAATATGAGTATATGTCTCGTGTGGGAAATTTTTGTTCCCTCGTCGTAATTTTAGCAAATTTCGGTTGAAACTCGACGTTCGCTTGCAAGGTAAACTATTCAGAGTAATTCATGTTCGTGGTAATCCCGTAGTAAGCTCGCGCTCAGATTTGTGCGATAAATTTAGGTAGATGAAGAATAGATAATGGTTTTACAGTGGTAAAGATATACCTAGGTACCTATTACTTATTGTTTAAGTTGAATACATAAATGAGAGCGTTTCAATGAAATCTATCTATCTATATTTATAATAAATCAGCAATTACTTTTATCCATACTAATATATAACAGTGAAATGTTATCTGTTTGTTTGTTTGTTTGGGGAGTTTTCACGCGATAACGGCTAGACGGATTTTGATGAAACTTGGAATGGAGACAGCTTACACCCTGGAATAAAACATATGATACTTTTAACCCCGGAAAATTGTAAGGTTCCACGGGAAAACTGGAAAAACTGGAAAGTTTTTGATTACTCGCTGTAAGAAATGGTTGCCATGGAAACGAAATAACAAGTATGTCACAAAACATCAAGAGTGGTGCTCATATATATTTACTTCGTAGTGGTGTTATACCAACGTTTGCATTGGTTATTAATATCCTAGAAGAACATTGGATGCTTTTTTTCGCGATAAACAGTAGTCCGCGCGGGCGAAGTCGCGGGCGGGAAAACTAGTAATAAATAAAAATAAATAGCTTTTGGTACTTAAAAAACCTACTGAACAATGTTTTATCATTTTTTTAATGGTGTCTGTCTGTTTGTTTGTTCGCTTATCACGTAAAAACTACTGGACCGATTGCAATGCAGTTTGTTGGATAGCTTAGGGTTTGACTTAAAAACTGGTTCACTTGGTATCTCAATCCGTTGAGAAGAAGTCGAGTTATCGATTATAAACCATTTGATGCCTGAACGAAGTTTGATGATATTGGTAGGTACTTTAAGTTCTGAATTAACACATACTATCCTAATATCGCAAAAAAAAACGCACATATAAAATACCTCGCATGATGTAGATTGTATTGTCCAGAATAACATATCCCTCTTAGCAGTCAAGAAATAAAGTAGCGATGGCGGCAGTGTATGGGGGCTTTTCAAGTAAGTCACCGGTTCTGATCCTCGACCAATTACTTTCAACTGTTATGTGCGGATTTTGCGTCGCTACGTGCTTTGGGGGCACTTAAATCGTTCGGTCCCTGTTGCTAACAATAATTACAACATGACGGAGGTATTTTTGTGGCCTGACAAACTCTGATACCAGAGGTCGGCTCTACCTAATTCCACAAACATTTAAGTTAGATACAAATAAAAGCATTTTGAATTGTGTGTAGAAATATAACGAATTTTACAAGTGCGTTTTTTCATGAGAGTATTTAATTTTATTAAAGCAATTTTTTAGAGCAATTTATTTTTATTAATAGAGAGTATTTAATTTAGTAACTACAAGTTACTAAATTAACTCTCATGATATTAACGCACCTCGCTTTTCTAAATGATTCGCGCGAGAAGATAAGTGAAACTCTTTTACACACAACATTTTGACACTTTTATTCGAAAACGGGGTACAAAAATGCAAGCAATGCATTACGCGAGGTCCTCGTATAAGTAGTCTGAATTCCTCGCATGAGCTTACACTCAACATATTTCGCTTCAAAAATTTATAAAGGAGTGGAATTTCTGGAGCGTTCTTTTAACCCGGTATGAAGTCTTTTACTTACGAGTAAAACGTGTATGAAGAACTAGCACCCGGATCGTTTCTGTGCCCGTATTACCATACTTATACTTAAAAATGCAATCATTATTAATTACTTTATTGGGAATACTTTGGTTTGGATTGGGATTACTCAACTTGTCTTGCCCCACTTTCATATTATTATTTTTCTTGCCTTTTCAATCGATAGTTAGCAATTTAAAGTTGTCACTTACCGATTAATCTACACTAATATCATGAAAAGGAAAGATTTGATTGTTCGTATGTTTGTTTGTTTGTAATAGATAAACTCAAAAAATACTGAACCGATTTTAAAAATTCTTTCATCTATAGAAAACTACATTATCAACGAGTAACATAGGAAGGATTTAATTTTTCAAAAAAATTTGATATCTCTATGAAAATTGCAATAATGTAACCCAAGGTATTAAAAATACAGAACGGAACGACGTTGCTATGGACACGAAATAATAATGACACGTTGCCATGAAAACGGAATAATAACAAGTCTGTCAAATAAGTGTGTAATAATGCAGTTTTCTATGGTCCAAAAACCCCACAATCGTTGCTGCCAAAGATTTTGAGTTACGCTTGCTGGCGTATTTTTTTAGAAGTTACATCGGACGGGTATAAAAATGCTAAAAGTAAGAAAAATGCCGCGGTGGGGCGCACGGCGCGAGTCACTAGTAAAATATACAATGAAAATCTTATAGAAATCGTTTGACTTCAAATAGCAACCGGTTTTCCGTAATCGCAATACTCAAATCTAAACTTATTTGCCATCTGCTGTCTATGGGGCCGTTTCTTTTGTAACAATTGGCGAAAATAACTGTTAAAAACGCTAAATATGTATTCAATTGGCGTTCCTTTTGGCCATTTGTGGGCGAAATTAGCGTTCTGAACGTTTCCGATCACCGTTCGTTTTGCAAGTTTCGATGACATGTTGACATAGGAAAATCGACTTTATTCCGTCAGGATAGGGTCGTTTTTCATTCAGTTTGGAAAGGATCGGTAGTGTCAAAAGTTGCAAAAATGACAAAGTGTTCAAAGAAAACGGCTTTTTAAAAATGTACATTTCGAAACTGCCCACAACGCCATCTCATCATCTCGAACGCAGGGTATGTAGGCGATCGCAGTTTGCGCAGGAGCTAGACGACGTCGCCACCGCGACCGCTACCGCGCTACTTTGTTTGAACATTTGCCATTTGTGACGTATATGTCTGTAAGAACGCGTGGTTCGAAAAAGTCGAATAACTTTTTTCCGTTATCGAATTGTGTTGTAATTTCGTGTACTTTCCTCAATGCGCGTCCCTCACCGTTAGAAAAACCAACCACCCGTGTCGGCGATGTGGATGCACAGTTTTGGCACCAACCCGGTGCATGAGACCGGGGTCACAGACTACTAAAGCAGTATTTTTTTCTTTTTCTTTGGTATGTATATGTTTTCGTAGTTCCTAGCTTCGTAAGACAGACGAAGACTGTATTTTTTTAAGTTTTGTTATTTTTGGTTTTCTAAGTACGTAAGAGAAAAGGTTAATAAACGAGATAAAGATAAAGATAAAGATAAAGATAATTTATTCATTAAAACATGGTATACATACAAATCAGCATGCAAGATCTTATTATAATAAGTTGTTCACGTTTTTGCCTTTAGGGCATACACATATTAAAATACAAATTAATAATATGTCAATTAATTAAATCAGTCGTTATTAATGAAAAAAACAAAATGCAATTTATAAATCAAATACTATAAAAATATGTAAATTAATTAAATTAGTCGTTTAAAAGGCTTATTCCATAAATGCCTTTCCACAATTCCCTGGGAAGGGGTTTTTTTGACATATTGTCCAGAAATCCCCTATGCGTCTTCTTTGCATGGCGGAAGGTGATTATTGGAGGTAAAGTCTATCTATCAAGTGATTCTACTATTCATTCAGTTTTTTTTATCAGCTAGGAATTCATTGATATCATAATAGCATTTTTCCGCCAGTAAATTTCTTAATTTCTTTTTAAACAAATTACTATTTAATACTTTAAAAGCTTTAGGTATTTTATTGTAAATAGTAGGAGCCATGCCGAAGACACTTTTCCGCACTAATGTCGTTTTAGATCGTAGAACACAAAGTCTGGTTTTATCGCGCCTGTTACGTACAACAACATCAGACAGACGACGAAAAAGTTCTGGATTTGTTTTTACAAACGTTGCAATTTCTAAAATGTACAGCGCTGGAAGTGTTAATATTTTATGTTCCTTAAAATAGGGCTTACAACTATCAGTCTGATTTAGATGAAACATTGCTCTGATGCATCTTTTTTGGGATTTAAAAGCAGCATCTTTATCAGTAGAATTTCCCCAAAAAATAATTCCATAGCGTAACACGGACGCCACTAATCCATGGTATGCCGTTATTAATGCATTTTTATTTATCAACGATGACAATTTATATAGTGCATAGGCTGACGAGCTTATTCTTTTATTTAGAATATCTATGTGAGCTTTCCAGTTAAGTCGTTTATCTATGGTTAAACCTAAAAATGTTGTTGATTCAACTTCATTTATAATTCTCTCATTGTATTGAATATTAATGTCACTTAAATTTGCACGCTGGCTGAAATGAATTAAATTTGTCTTGTCCAAATTTATTTTTAAATTATTGTTATCTAACCACGCAATCACCGATTTTAATGTTTTATTTATGTCAGATTCATATAAGTCCTTATTCTTACAATTAATTGTTATTGTGCTATCATCTGCAAAGAGAGTCGTCGGATAATTAATAGTTTTAGGTAAATCATTTATATACAATATAAATAGGAGAGGGCCTAGAACACTGCCCTGCGGCACTCCATAAGTGGGAGTTCTTTCTCCGGATCTAAAAACTTCTTCCTGTTTATTGCGAATGTTTATTTTTGCAATTTCCGTGTATTGTTTCCTGTTGGTCAAGTAAGACTGAATAAGATCCAAAACATTACCTCTTATACCATAAGCTTCAATTTTTTGTAGAAGTGTTTCATGGTTAACATAATCAAATGCTTGTGTCATATCGCAGAATATGGCACAGACAGGCGAAGTCTTATCTACATTTATCATAACATTATATAAAATGTTAAATCATCGAGATGTTAAATCACATATTTGTTTTATTGTAAAAAAACGTGTCTGCTTAATAATTGACAAGTGAAAGCACCTTGGAGTATACCTTTTCAGTAAAATATTAGGTAGAAAAATCTGGTGCGTAGGATCGGCCTCATCAAAGATCTAAGTCAAATTCACTTCACAAGTGGCGGGATAAATAAATAAATAAAATAAAAAATGATATAATTGGGGCAATTCACACCAATTACCTAGCCCCAAACTAGGATACCATGTACTATGGGCATTAGATAACGGATAATCATACATAGATACGAATATTACATCCATGACTCAGAAACAATCATTTCTGCTTATCACACAAATGATTGCATCTTGCGAGATTCGTACCCACGACCGCTTGATTTCGTAGTAGGGTATCTAGCCACTAGACCAACCGGTCGTCAAATAGGTCTCATTTGAGATTCCACTACACTATTGATCAAATTCGATTCTGTCAGCTTTTTGGCGAGAAGTTCGGGCATAGAATACATTACAATTTGGCCCAACGAACGAACGAAGTTTGGGCTTTCATAAATCGAATTTCCCTTCCAAGGTTGTTATTTGAATTTTGCGATTCTAAACAAAAAAAAAATCGGTTGTATAGGCGTATCGCGGACAATTTTCAGTTTTTGATTTGAATTTTTGTTGATTGCTTTTGTATTGATTTAAAATTTTATTACTAAAAAAGTACTATAAATCAAAAGCGTTTAAGAACATCGCGACTATTCAAAAAGATGGATTACAAAGGAACCCATATTTATAGCTATTCTGCAGTATTACCTTCTTATTCTTCTAGAGCGATGGTGGCCTAACGGTTCTATGGTGCAATTTAGAATCCAACGATACCGGGTTCAAAACCTAGGCTCCGGACAAATGACTTTACTAAGTTGTGTGCGGTTTTCCATCGCTCCGTACTTCGGAGGGCACGTTAAGCTATCGGTCCCGGCTGTTATTGATTAATAGCATCGTTAAGCCATGTCAGAGGCCGTCGAGCGGCTTGACAAACTGTGACATCAGAAACTAGCACTACCTCATATGACAAACTAAACAAACCTTCTTATTGTTTTTTCAAAAGATCACATCTAATTCGCATCCAATATGATATCTATGGCTGTCTGGGCGCATCGATTGCCATAATTATGACTGCATCAACCGCGATATGGCCGCATCGGCCGCTCAACTCGTTCAAAACCGGCAAGCCCGCTGCTCAGAAAGTCGATGTAAAAACCTTGAATTCGTACCGTAATTAATTGTTCCAGGAATTTATACGCTTAACTTTTTATGGAGATAGTTTAATGCCCCAGCTGTTGCGGGATTTAAGTTTAAATTAAATTTTAATTAAATTCAGCTGGAAGGTAACGGTTTTTACAAAGTCATATCAACCTGTCAACTGGCTGCGAACAAAAGTGGAGCAAATGTGTTATCTATACTTATAATAAAGCAATAATAACGAAAAAGTCTGTAAAAAGAAGATAATTAAAAACAAGTTCTAGAATACTTAAAATAAGCTACTGAACAAGAATAGAACATTTTTTAAAATCGTGTGTTTGTTATGTTTCTGTGTTAGTTTGTTTGTGTTTGGCTTAACGACTGCTATTTAGTGTATATGTTCTGTGGCCGAGCTGAGCTTAACGTGCCCTCCGAAGCACGGAGCGGTGAAAAACCGCACATAAATCAGAAAAGCCTAGGACTGTACCCGGTATCGTGGGATTCTATTGAACCGTCTTGTACCATTATTTAATAAGAAGTATAACCTCATAAAAAAATAAAGAAAGCCGCGATCTCCACGATTTCTCATTCGGCTATAGTCGTCTTGGGAATTCCCATGTGGCCTATTTCCAATTTGTAAATGGAACCGTGGAACAGAAGATCCCCTTTCTTTCGGAACATAATCGTTTGTTCTTGAGTTTCACTCGTTTTTTACCCGACTACGGCGAAGCAAGGGAAGGGTAATGAAGCTTACTGTCTATGTATGTATGTTGTATAATTATATTGGTCTGATTTTGACAAGCGAGGTATCAATCGATTCATCTTCAGGTATAGAGTGTCAGTTCATTTTACCCACTCATGCCGAAGAAAAAGAAGGGTTACGTGTTCAATTTAAAATTTTGGTACTATTTTGACTCAGTCGATTCGTCTTCATGTATACCTAGTGTGTTATAAGCTATTTTATTTTTACCCGACTACGGCAAGGCAAAGGAAGGGTGGTGTGTTGAAATTAAAAACTTGGTCCGATATTGACAAAAGAGTGGACTATAGTGGACTATATTTTGTCTCTTTTTTTTGCTTTTGGGGAAGAGAGATATAAATATGTAGTGTGAAGTTCATTCAATCGAGCTCTACGATTTTTTTTATCGTGTGAACTTCATTTGAAAACATGAACTCGTCCTACCGATTACACCCAAAACTATTAGTTTAGCGACCTCACTAAATAAATGAGCGAACACATGGAAGTTTTTTCCGTTTTCTTAATGTGCAAACTCGTAGTAGGCGTACTGATGGTAAGTGCCAATTCTGATGTCCAAAACAGTTGCAGTGCCGCCCAGAACTTTGGATTGCACGGCACTGTCTTTAAGGGACAACCAGGACCGACAGATTAACGTGCCCTCTGAAGCACGGACCGATGTAAAACCATACAAAAACTTATTAGTTTGGATCCGAAGATCGAACCCAGTATCGTAGTATCGTAGAATACTGCTCGGCCGCTATCATGACCCTTCGCTGGGAACATTTCCCTTCATCCGGAATGCATGAGCTTGCCGGAAAAATATCTAGAAAGGGTGGATATGTGATACTCTAAATAAGAGGAGTCTCCCCGAAGAGTGAAAGCCTGGACTTTATTCCAACACGCTGGCCAAGTTCATTTTGGTTGATGCATAACATATTTCTTTAAATGGACCCCCGAGCTTGAGAGGGGGCGTGTTCTATTATACCATCTTAGCTTTTAAGAAAGCTATTTCAAACAGAAATTTCTCATTTTCCTAAATGTTCGCCTTCACACCTGTTACAGTTTTCTATTTGTCGCATAAATCGATTACGAGAAGGTACTGGGGGTGCGTATCCGGCAAAAGTTTCTGATATTACCCAGGCTTTTATACTCGCTTGATCGGAGGAAATTGAAGCGGTAAAATACATTTATTGTCTATCCTATCAACTGAATATTATTATTCTCAATAGTAAAATTGTCCAATATGTTGCGATATAGTACAAGGTTTGTTTTAAATTTGCGGTTGGCAGACGCCGGAAATCACAGAAGTAGGAAAGGATCGAGCGAAAGGGCTTTTAAATCTAAATCAAGACAAGTTCAAAAACTGAAACTCGACTAAGGTCTGGTGAAAAAATGCTTATTAGACTTGCGATGAAAACGAATTGATTGATACCTCGCTTGTCAGATCGTACCAATAGGGGCGACGCTATGGTGGAACATCCACATACATACATACATACATTCACACATACATATATATACATACATAGACTGTTAAACTCATTAACCTTCCCTGGCTTTGCTGTAAAATTACAATTTTTAATACGTAGATCCAGTAGTGAATCCATAAAGAGCCTCATCTCGTCATACATTTAACTATCTCACAATAAGATCTCCAGAAATAATAACCTTTCGTCCCCAATCTTTATAAATCCCTTTCAGTAAATCAAATAAACGAGAAAACTAACCTGCCGTAACTGCGTCGAGTAAATGGAAGCACAGAACTCGTCTCTAAAAATATGGGTATCGTATTTCTTATGAATGGCCTCGATACTTGAAAACAGTTAAGTTGAAGGATCGTTTGTTCTTTATGAGAGGTATTGGGGGAAAAAGCTATTCCGAAAATACCTCTCAAAACTAAAATTCTTTTGAAAATCTCTGGCCAATTGTGAATTATGGCTATGATGAACACCTGGGCAACTGTATGTATTGTTTTATTACATGATTTATTCAAACAAACCAATATAACCCATTTTTTAAATTCTCCGACATTTTGTATAATGTCGCATAGTTTGTTACTTTGTCACTAACTACCAAATAATTATACCGCGTGTTGGATAGGTGGTAATTTGTAGTTGTCTTTTGAATAATCTGCAGTTTAATTACAATGTGTTTTTATTAATAAAATCATAAAAGCATTTTTGTTGAAGAAACTTACAGAAATCAACTTCGTTAGTTTTAGACCCCTGATTCAAAAACGTTTGCAGATTATTCTTTGTTACTATTTTCTCAACCTTAAAACAATAAGAAAGTTATATTACTTGCAATGTTTTTTTTTATTATTAATTTTTATGGTTGCCTATCCGTCAATTTACAAAAAAATAAGAAATAAATAATATTTCGAAAACGGTTGACTTTTGCCTAATGCATTAATGGGTTATTTGATAGTGGACAGCATGCATGCATTCTCTTCTCTAACGGGCGTATTTCCGAAGCACCGGTAGAGTCAGAAGGGTATTTCCTTTTCCAGTGTGAGATTTAACTCTGTTGGCACATGAAAGGGAAATTTCCTTTTCAAACTCAAAGAATACTTAGTTTATCTAAATTTGGATTGATTTGATCTTTTTATAATATTTTAAGTAAATCTCTTTGTTCAGGAGATGTAAATTTTGACTTGTAAAAGTGCTATCGAATAAGGAGTCAATCGATTCATCTTCAGGTATAGTGTCATAGGCTATTTTTTTTACCCGATACGGTGAAGCAAAGTTTTCACCCGACTATAGTGGGGTTTTAGTTCTTGAACTTATGTCTTGTTAACAATTTTTTCTGCCAGTTTCAAATGTTGTTCGATCCAAAAATATTTTTTTCTATTTTATTGGTTTAGTAGTTTAACAACCATAAGGTAAATTTTCTTTTAAATGCTACAGTAACAGCCTGTAGTTAGAGCGCGCTTTACCTACTTAAAAAGTACGCATAATGGTGCAAAGTTGGCATTGGAGGTTGGACAAAATTGTATCCATAAAGAAATCATCTTAGGTATTGTCACCAAATTGACTTCAAAAGGATTTATTCAAATTTTACCACCTACCTACTCAGTGTTTTTTTAGAAGGAACTTGTTTACAACTGTTAACCACGCTGCTAATTAATGTCTATTGTAAAAAAGGGTTTCTACTGTGACACATTCAATTATTCTAGGGCTAAGTGAAGTCCGAAGCCCTCTCTTCGGACTTCACTTAACCCTAGAATAATTGAATAACCCTGGAATATTGGAGGACACAATAACCCGGGAATCGGGCCAACTATTTTACTTCCGTGAGGACGATTAGCAGTCTCAGGGTGGCGTGGGGTTCCTCTAATAAAGTCCTTATTGATAATGTTGTAGAAGTATCCAGTGTGTCGACCAGAATAGCGTACCTGGTTCTTAAGCTGACTGAAAGGTTTACGCACCGATCTCGGCACACTCGGATGATGAGGTAGAAGATATGTTTGACTATCAAGGGAGACTTTAACGCCAAAGAGGGGAGTACAGACTTGTGTGAGGCTGTGAATCGAGAACAGATCCTCACGGTTATGGAAACAGGAATCTCAGGGGGCAAATGCTAGATAATTTTTTGGAATAACATGGCTTCTCTTTGATGAATGCGTTCTTCAAAAAGCAGGCCCAGAGGAAGTCGGCTTGGGAAAGCCGCGACACTGTGACAAAAATAAGATTGAGGTAAGACCAAGATCATTTTCACCGATCTTATTGACCCGGATCTGATTGCAATTAATGGCTTGCCTCATGAACTTGCCTCACAATATGTTCACCTTGGGCAAATATTGCCATTGGGTAAGAACAACTTTGAGAAGGAAGCCAACAGAAGAATTCAGCTGGGTTGGGCAGCATTCGGCAAGCTTCGTAAATTTTTCTCGTCGTCCATACCACAGTTCCTGAAGACAAAAGTCTTCATTCATTGCGTCCTACCAGTCATGACCTACGGAGCCGAAACATGGATACTCACGGTCAAATTAGTTCACAAATTTAAGGTCGCTCAGTGAGCTATGGAGCGAGCTAAGCTTGAAGTTTCTCTGTAGGACAAGATTCGTAATGAAGATATCCAACGGAGAACCAAGGTAACCGACATAGCTCTAAGAATAAGCAAGCTAAAGTGGCAGTGAGCTGGTCACATTTCCCGAAGAACCGATAACCGTTGGTGTAGACGTGTTCTCGAGTGGAGACCACATCTAGGCAAACGTAACGTAGGACGTTTTGTAGCAGGACTTGCGAAAAGTGTCTGGCAAAAAATGGATGAGGAGAGCTGAAGACCGAGCTCAGTGGAGTATATTAGGAGAGGCATAAGTCCAGCAGTGGAAAGATATAGGATGATTATGACGTCTGCGACACATACATTTTATAGAAAGTCGGTTTTTGTCGGTTACTGAGAAATTGTTTACTTTACGATGCAGCGAGCTTATGTAAAGCCTACGAATTTCCTGTATACAGTTATACAGTACTCGTCCAAAACCTCCCCAAGTGGCGTTATAACAAATCGATTGTTATGATTCTAAAATCGTCCGATGCATCCTGGACTCGACAACATCGCCAACATATAAGAAGGCTATATAGTTCCTTGGGAGAAATGATACTACTATGCTATAATAAATAATAGTTTAAAAAAACTAGAAAACACGCTTTATATAGAAAACCAAACTAAAAAAATAGAAAATAAGTTTTAATAGTGGAAATAAGAAAAAAATGTGGGGTGCATGGGTCAATAGTTATAAATATTTCATTGACAGATATGAGAAGAAGGATTATCATTTCGATAATATCTTAAAAAGCACCCCACGCGTTTTTTTTAAAGAAAACATTTTTTTCTTATTTACACTATTAAAATTTATTTTCTATTTTTTAGTTTGGTTTTCTATATAAAGCATGTTTTTTAGTTTTTTTAAACTATTTTTTTATTTATTTTTCGAATTATTGCATCATCGGTCTTTGACAGGTGTGTAAAATTTGAATGATAGCTGACCGTTTAAAGTGGATCAAAATAGCGTCCAAAGGAGTCGGTTACAAACATACAAACATACAAGTGAAGCTAATATAAAGCGTATAAAAAAGTAATTTACTTGAGAATGAAATACACAACAAACCATGCAAAACCATAAACTTGTTATATTCTGCAACATTTTTCATCTCGCATATATCGCACATCGAGTGCTGATGTGCAATAAACCGTTGCCGCGATACAAATGGCGCCAGATAAGGTCAAATGGCTCACTAAGTGCAACTACGTTTTACTGCGCTGCTGCATCTATGAATTGTTATTGAATTTTATGGCACTATATCGGGGCTTGATGTGCTTCTTATCGCTGAGCGAGTTAAATTTAAGACGTTTCAGTTTGGTAAGTACTGGCAGATACTGGAACGTTGGTCAACTATTTTAATCACATTCTAAACTCATTATTACTGGAAAACTGGTTGCGCCGTTAATTAAGTTGTAAATAGTGATGGTAGCATAGCGGCTTACTAATGCGACTTAGAATCCAACTTCAAAGATACAGGGTTTGGTCCTAGTCCAACCAATGACTTTTCTTAGTAATGTGCAGTTTTCCATCGCTCCGTGCTTCGGAGACCACGTTAAGCTGTCGGTCCCGGCTGATATTGATTAATAGCAGTCGTTAAGCCATGTCATAGGCCCTCGGGCGGC
This sequence comes from Alsophila aescularia, assembly GCA_946251855.1. Taxonomy (NCBI): domain Eukaryota; kingdom Metazoa; phylum Arthropoda; class Insecta; order Lepidoptera; family Geometridae; genus Alsophila; species Alsophila aescularia. The sequence goes on along the minus strand of OX276376.1, from coordinate 8,530,394 downwards.
CTGACAAACTCTGACACCAGAGACCTCATACGAAAATAACTTCTTTTGATTTCAATATCCGATCAGTGAATGTAACAATGCTCTTAATTTAAATCAATCATCACTATAAATTGATGCTAAAAAAAGAATAATATAAACCTAAAATTAAACTAAAAATTAACCAACTCTAACAAACCGCAACCAATAATAAATTGAAGTGATTGATATTTACGAAATATATTAAAAGTCACCATAATGGGTGAAATAAATTTCTCTTTACTTATCCTTAACAACCCATACCGTAACAGTTTTTTTGTAACATAACTGGCAGTTGTATTTTAGTTCTTTTATCACTTCTAAGACTCCAAACTTTTGTCAATAAATAAATAAAACTAAACCGGAGCACGACCCAATCAAATGCTTTTCAGCACCACATCCTGTCAATGTATCGCAATATATCCCACAATCCGGTTCTCCTATTTATATTTCCAACGGAAGGTTTTCCTCGTTTCGAATTCGTGTACCGTATCTTATCAGTTCAGACGTGCGGTTCTATCGGCTACATGGAATACGTAAATCATTCAGTTTGGGAAGATTTCTTCAATGAGATAACATACTCATATTTGTTCGTGCTGATGTTCCGTTGTTGTATGTTTCTGCCTCATGTTTCAGGTTCTGCAGCCCTAGGAGAAGGCTCATGGATATAATTTAGTGTACGGTTGATAAAGCACTGCAGACACAATACACCGTCAAATTGAATTCGATATTTTTGTTAAATGTATGTATTCAGTCCATTATTTAAAAACATTCTATAGCATTAAAAAAACTGATCATATAATAATTAGCCGTATGCTGAAATGTATATATCACTAAAAACGGTACACGGACACGTCGCAAGTGCTCCGCCAGGAGCGCGATAAAAAGCTTGTTCCACCCATATCTGCCGCCCAGCTCCCGTGTTTTTTATGTTTTATTAGTTAATTACTTTTCATATTTAGTGCTACATATACATTCTGTTGCATGGACTGAGTACATAAATTTAAGAAAAATATTAAATAAAATTTCAGGGTGTATATTGCAATAGCCAAAAATCACGTTCTAACCTATGTCTGGATTGACACGGCCAGCATAATGTAATCCAGTAGGTGGTCACTTAATACCCTGTCACTAGATTGTGTCACGCAGTCCTGATGCGCCGATCGTTTTTAGAATCGTGGGCATCAATTGGTTAAAAAGCCGCTCGGGGAGGTTTCTAAAATTTGTTTATGCTCCAGCTTCCTAGGCCCTGAAAGATTTGTTCCTTTTGTTTAATGTCTTCACCTGCTATGAGCGTGGTTCCTCAGTTCCGTGTCAAACTGCGTGATGACATAAATTTAGGACCTATCCATAGAATTCACCCAATATTGTCAGTATGTAGGTCAGTTCTCGACATGTATACAGTTCTCGTGGCACAAAGCGAACAACTGGATAACTGACGTGGGTTGATAAGTCAACAATGGAGGTCAGAATTAATGTTGTTTATTTGTGTTTATGGGGAATAGTGTTTAAAGATTTCGAAAACGTTTGGCACATGTAATATTTGTACAATTTTTGACATTGAAATAGATTTTGAAAACTTTTTTACCAGACTACGCAACGGTAAGGACGGATATTGTGTTTAACAACCTATGTATGTCTGTTTCTTTGTGGCACTATATGTACCAAACGCGTGTACCGATTTTGATGATTCTTACGTCAATCGATTTGTCTTAATCTTGCGAGTTCTACTAAAGACGTGACATTAATCAAGATTCAATATGGCGACAACCAGACTCCATTGCGAAATATAAAAAATACGACGATCTATATTAAGTGGGGTATCATTGAATAGGTATTTGAAAATCTTCTTTAGGCTTCTCTTATCATTTTTCATATCAAATGTCCATTTAGGATTAATAAAGATTTAAAGTTGGTTAGAAACCATTCACACTTTACTTTTTTGCTTTCATTTTAGTTTTGTTCGCAGTCTGGGTTTTTAGCACTTTCGATTGTCTTATTTAAGAAGATTACACTCTTATCAAATAAACTTAAATCAAATCGACTACCGCAACTAGAATTTTAATTGACCACTGTATATGTTTTGTTTTTGTGTGTATGTTTACCTTACACCTCTTTGATTTCTGAAACTATTAAGATTATATATTTTTTTATTTGAAAGAGATAACCTCCAGTAAGATTCCCAATAAAGTTCATGATAATTTGAGTGGCAGTAATTTTTAGCAAATAGATATATTGGCTGTCGATTTTTGTTTCACAGAATCATTAAACTAATTACTTAGCTTTGTTAAAGATAAGAAATATATGCTATGCATTATGAAAACTAACGTGGTTTTATACATTTTGTCTACATTCATATCGTAAAATCCGGATTATGAACTCAAAAATTGTGGCATGATGATATAAATTACGCACGGCACGTCTCTAATAAGAAAAATAAATAATTATAACACTGTTTTTTGAACTAAACGATGTTATAAAATATATTTTTACCATTAAATCACCGGTAGACTCCGCTTCTACGAGGGTTTTTGTCATATATTATCTATGGCGGCGCGTGTTAGACCGTATACGCGCGAATTCGCTGTGGGCTGAATTTTGGTGCCATAATTTACTTTACATTAGTACCTAACCAATTTTATGTGATTTATTATGTTGATCAAATGTTTTATCCTGATAAAAAATGTGACAAAGATGTGTTAAACATGAAAACAGTGTTCGTGAGGAGAATTTGACTCCACCTGACATCACGTAACAGCAACGAACATGACGAACGAGCTTTTAACTGCAAAATCAAGAAAAGATTACGACCTAATTTTTTTCATTAAAAGTAAGTTCCTTTTGCATGAGAGTACATAAAGTAATGTATGAAACGGCACATAACTAGGTATTAAAACACTCGAGTGATAGTATTAAAAAACTCGCCTACGGCTCGTTTTTTCTCACTCTCGTATTTTAATTCTTCATGCAAGCGTTTCATGAACTACTATTAAAAGTCTAAACCGGAAGTTACTCACGTATAGCAGATGAATTATTGCAACTGCGAGGCGAGACACGTACGCGAGCTTTCCGCATTCCTTTTGAGAAAGAGCACCGGATGTGGTGGAAACTATAGTTGGAATAATTCAACCAATATACGTGAGTAACTCCTTTTATTAAGCTATTCACTTTGATAAGTAATAAAAAGATTAAAATAAAAAATATACATATATATTAAAATTAAATATTGGCATAGTATTGCATGTAAACATTATTAACGACTACTAATATCCTAATTGTTTTTAAGTAATGCTAATTACATTTCCTTTTTATTAACGTATTTTCCCTCATTTTTGTTATCTACTTTGAGCAACCAAATTACAGCGCCCTTTGTGTACAGATAATTAAAGTTTTTCCTTAACTAAATTTTCACGCAAAGTATGAAACTTCACAAAGTCCTAATTAAAACCTCTGGCTTTACTGGTAATCTTGCGCGATGATATTTCTCTACTTTTTCATCTTGCAAATATTTGTCTTTAAGGGGCGAGGCAAGATTTTATATTCTTATAGTCTCAAGCAGTAGTGTTGCTTGATAACTACTCGCTATTTGGACTCGCCTTATTAATAGGTTCACACCTACTCATTCCGCGGGTGCTCTGAGAACTACTGACTACCAAGAAAGTTTGAACTAAGTTTATTTAAAAACGTAAAAAAAAAGGTTTTATGCAGTAGCCATGTCATGGTGAAACTAAGAACGGGCTATCACAATTAAATGCGTATATAACATTAGTAACTGTGCTGTTAACCGTTGAGGAGTTCCCTAGTCAGGACCCAATCCTGATTGCAGCAACCATATCATGGTAAAAATTAAAAACTATCATAACAAAATGAATACAAAAAAAACGTGTCTGTACTGTTGACCATTGACGAGTTCCTTTAACTGGAGAACGTGTCATGGTAAATAAAATGCGTACACAAAATTTCGTGTCTGTGTTGTAGACCGTTGAAGAGTTCCTCTATCTGAAGTGAATCCTGGATGTCGATTCAGATCATGCTTACCATAAAAATGCATTGCCAACGGCACTGAGCCAACATGTAAAACTTCAACTCCGTAGGATAAGAGGGTTTAGTCGACATTGGACCTATTCGAAAAACGGCTTACCATTAAAATGAAGACCTATTCGCCGAATGACTTGAGGAAGTGGTTCTAATTCAGCTTGCATGATTTGACCTAAACAAACATAAATATAAACATTGCAAGTTAAATAAAAGCTTTTAAAAATCTCAAGTTTTCATTGCAGTTTACTTAAATCTGCATTAAAATACACAATTTATTTAAAAAAAAAACTTTCTCTGTTAAAAATACTTATAGAACTTATACTTATACTTGCTTATAGAACGTCCTTTTTACCTAACTACGAAAAAGGCGGGTTATTATTTTAACAGTGTATATATGTATGTATGTATGTTTGTCTGTTCCCTTTACAGCGCCTAAACTATTTAACTGATTTCTGACTTATGAGGTATTGTTAAAGTTGTCTCGATCTCACCCGGACAGGGTGAGGTAGGCTATTTTCTTTATAAAAAACAATATGGCAACCGTGGACTTCAAAAATTTTTTTAATTTAAATATAAAAATTATCGGACTCCATCATGACGGATATCAAATTAAGAACAACACACAAGGCAACAAAGTTATGATCACAATACCTACTTACATTTCAAGAGTGGTCTCGCCCAGATATGTAGACGAGATCTTAGTCACAGTCGGGTTTTAGTTAAACTACGGCTTGTTAAATGTTAGAATTCAATATCTTAATTAGCAGAAAACGAATACAGCCATGGTCGTTTCCATTTTAATGCAAATTTGCAAAAATGTCTTCTGTAGAAAATGACCAAAAATTTTTGAAAAATTTATGGGTGTTCTCTTTCTGCAAAACTTCGGCAATTGACATCAGAAATAAGTATACACAACATATAAAGAGTTAGATGGTAAGAAACTTAATAACATATCAATTTAATTTAAAATATGAAAGACAAAGTTAGAAGAACAATTTTGCAGGTATACTGTTCTGTCGTGTAAAAATATACTAAACGCACATAAATAGTGCGATGGGTCTGTACACTATATCAAAACATTTATATACGGAATTGGAACATTTATAGTTAATCAAATGTCACGGTCCGATTATAAAAAAATAGAAAACATTTTGAGATACGGAATTGGCAATCAACATTTATTGTAAATCAAATCTCACACTGTTCCGATTACTAACAAAATAGAAAACATGTTAAATAAAAATGTATGGTACGGCGTAGACTATTTAAATTACCTACTGTCTGTCCATGGCTTTCCCTGTATATATGACATGATGGAGATGATGGAGATGATGTCTAAAATATAATATTAACAATACCCTTGTTGTTAAAGTTATATTTTAGTCATCATCTCCCTACCCTTATCCCACTTTTAAGTGGGATCGATACAACATGTATTTTAGTTATGTACATATTAATACATATTATATTTCAGTAATGTAACTAAATAGCAAGCATACACAATCACTTTTATATCCCTTGACATAGTTGTCTTTATTCAATTTTAAAGTGATGGAGAGGTATTATATTGGAAAGCTATCACTACAAAGATATGTTACGACTGTCACTCACGAATTATTTCGTCGAACAATTCGACCGGTGTTCGGACGTTATAGACGTCTGCAGTTTGCGTCGCGCAGCGAGGGCGCGACACGAACTACGGACCACCGCGCGTGTGGCCCGATGCGTCAGTGGCGCTGGCGGCACAGGTGCTGCAGGCGGGGGGAGCTCCAGCCCAGATGTAAACACACTCGCGCACGTACCATTATTACTGTTGTCGCTGGCGTACACAAAGAGTCCAGGGTCCTCACACCACTTTTCGACAGTGTCCACCTCGCGGAGAAACGGCTCACTTTCGGTGGAGGCTATATTTAGCAGCGGCTTCCACGGGGATGGTATTATTACCCAGCCGCAGTCCCTGGTGAAGTTTGGGTGCCGACTAATTTCAATGGCTTCCCGTACTTTCCGCGGCACGAGAAATCTTTCTCTCGCTAGTACGGAAGCCTTATCAAATCTTAAGAAAATTATCAGCGAGTAGCAGGGGCAGTCGGTACTTTATTTAAAAAAAAACATTCCCTACGAAAAATGCAATAACGTAACCCAGCCCCACTCACTTACGGTGATAAATGGCAGTGGCACATAACTACTGTAGTAGCGTTAACTGACCATAGGAATTGTCAAAATTGTGACTCGTTATACCAAAAAACATGCAAACTCAGAATCCGTCTTACTAAAGAAGTTGTGACGATAAGAGGAACTAACGCTTATAAATATTTCGCTTTTATAAAGAGACTAGCGCCGCGTCTGTGAGACTTCTTTCGTAAGTCGAACTCTCCCCACTGTTATGTCTACCGGTCGACTCCCGTAGGCACTTTAACTAGAGTAGTAACGTCAAGAGCGTTTACTACAGCAACTCGTAGGACCCCTATGTCCTATACTACGTTTGCCTAAACGTGATCTCTACGAGAGCTCCACTTCGCTTCGCTCCCGCTCTTGCTGAGAGCAATACTGTGTCGTGCATTTCGGGGCGCTAACACTCAGTCAAATAGATTAAAAGTAGGTATGTTTCTTTAGTTGAAAGGTTAGCAGGTAGCACATAAGACAGTGAAATGGACATACAAAAAATTATACACACAATACACAGTTGGAATAAAGACGCATACAAGCCTGGACACACAATTACGAGAGGTAATTCATGAAAGAGTCGAACTACAGACAATAGTAAATGAAAATGAACAATACAATAACATGTTGACATGACGAACTGCCCGACGTCAACCTAGACGCAATTGAGATGGCACTCAAACAACTTAAGAATGGAAAGGCCCCCGGTGAGGATGGTATATCTATGGAGCTCTTGAAAGCAGGGGGGAGACCCGTACTTCGAGAGCTTCAGGAGTTATTAAGCACCGTTCTTAACAGTGGGAGAACTCCAGAGGGGTGGAGCAGGGGTTTGGTAGTACTCTTCTTTAAAAAAGGAGATAAAACCCTTTTAAAGAACAACCGACCTATTTGAGTCTTGAGCCACATCTATAAGTTGTTTTCGAGGGTTATCTCAAATTGAAAGACTTGACGAATTCCAGCCTCCTGAACAGGCCGGGTTTCGCGGAGGATTTAGCACCATAGACCACATACAAACAGTGAGGCAGGTTATACAGAAGTCTGAAGAGTACCAACCCCTGTGTCTTGCTTTTGTGGACTATGAGAAGGCCTTTGACTCCGTTAAAGCCTGGGCGGTTCTGGAGTCTTTGCAAAGTTGTCAAGTAGACTGGCGATACATCGAAGTGCTGAAGTTTCGCCTCGACTATGAGTGTCCAAGTACAAAACCAGCAGTCTAAACATATCCAACTAAACAGGGGGATGTTATATCCCCGAAATTGTTCACTAATGCCGTGAAAGATATGTTTAAGACGCTGTATTTGAACGGAATAGGCATTAATATCGATGGCAAGAAATAAGATGTATTTCGATTTTCCGATGATGTCGTCCTAACGGCGGAGTCGCTGCAAGACTTACCAACGTATGACCAACTAATACCAACCCAGATGATGCTTCTGGATGGATCGGTCTCGGAATGAACATAGATAAGACCAAGATCATGTTCTATTATCTTTTTGACCCGGAACCGATTGCAGTTAAATAGTGTGCCTCTCGAAGTTGTCCAACAATATATTTACTTTGGGCAAACATTGCAATTGGGTTAGAACAACTTTGAGAAGGAAGCCAACAGAAGAATTCAGCTGGATTGGGCAGCATTCGACAAGCTTCGTCAAGTCTTCTCGTCGTCTATACCACAGGGCCTGAAAACAAAGGTCTTCAATCAGTGCGTCCTACCAGTCATGACCTACGGTGCCGAAACGTGGACACTCACGGTTAAACTAGTCCACAAATTTAAGGTCGCTCAGCGAGCTATGGAGAGAGCTATGCTTGGAGTTTCTCTGAAGGACAAGATTCGTAGTGAAGATATCAGACGTAGAACCAAGGTGACCGACATAGCTCAAAGGATAAGCAAGCTAAAGTGGCAGTGGGCTGGTCACATTTCCCGAAGAACCGACCACCGTTGGGGTAGACGAGTTCTCGAGTGGAGACCACGTTTGGGCAAACGTAGTGTAAGACGCCCTGTGGCCAGGTTGAGTGACGACCTGCTAAAAGCGGCTGGCAGAAAATAGATGAGGAGAGCTGAAGAGCGAGCTCAGTGGCGTGCATTAGAAGAAGGCTACGTCCAGCAGTGGACAGATATAATGATGATGATGATAACATGTTTGATATTGCAATAGGAAAAATACAAGATTTACAAAGTCAACTGAATAAGTCAAAAAAATCTATAGCTGAACTACGAGACAATAATCACCATAAGGAACAAATAGAAACTGCTAGCATGTACAAAGTAGTTGCAGAAAATTTCTTCGCTATCATCAGGGAACTCAATGTATGCGAATGAAAAAATGGCAAGGATTAATAATATGAAGAAATATATTAATATAAAAAGAATTATCCATAGAACCACGAAATATATTAACCAACAAACTAGTAATATTAATACAGTGACACTAAGAAAGGACAAAGTTAAAATATGCAACGACAACGACGATAAAATTGCACATTACAAATTAGTGACAGAAGGATATGAACAAGAATATAAAATAAATATGGAGAAAGTAATGAGACTGGAAGGTGAACTGAAAAACCTGAATTTTAAATACACAATTGCTCAAAGTCAAATTAAAGAGCAAATTTTATCAACTGATACATTGCTGAAATTGAGCTCCGACTGCACCGTCGAGCCTACAGAGCTAATCACACACTAGTCGTCATTATATTCAGACAGCAGCAGTGAGAAGAAGGTGGAGGATGCCAGCTCGCAACTTTGAGGAGTTCCCTAGTCAGGACCCAACTCTGACTACAGCAACCATGTCATTATAAAACTTAAATCCGGCTATCATAATAAAATGCATACACAAAATTTCGTGTCTGTGCTGTTGACCATTGAAGAGTTCTTTGATCTGGAAACCATGCCATGGTAAAATTTAATACCGGCTGAGTTCCTGAATCGTCATCCAGGAGTTCCGAATCCTGGATGTCGATTCAGGTCATGCCTACCATAAAAATGCCTACATGTAAAAATTCAACTCCGTAGGATAAGAGGAAATGGTTCTAATACAGGTTGCAAGATTTGACCTAAACGAACCACATCCCTATCATTGGAAGATAAATAAAAGTGTTTAAAATATAACATTTTATTTATTTATCCACTATGTAATAATTATAACTTTCCACTTCAATTTGTTATACTTACATTGACATGCGTTAAATTATTATATAAGTCTAAAATTCGCAAAGGTCACTTTTCATGAAGTATATCAATCTTATATACTTCATAAGGCAGTCAAACCAAATGCAACCCACATTTCAAACATCATCTTCCTTGTATGTCATCCAAGAAAAAATAGAAAAATGAATTTTCTTACTATACTATACTACTATACTATACTATACTATACTATACTATACTATACTATACTATACTATACTATACTATACTATACTATACTTTTGCATTCATGGTAATTAGCCTGTATATTGTACAAGGTGAAGCAAAACCTGGACCAGATGTTGAAGATCATCCAGAAGAGACAAAGTGATTATTTTCAATATTGATTCACACTAATTTTATAACAAATCACAGACTGAAAAAGTCCACGGCTGAACGTGGATCTCCCAGACTAGACCTCCCAGCTTGTATAACATATAAATATAATAAAGCAGTAAGGAATAAAAAGTCTGTTCAAAGAAGATAATAAAAAAACTAAAAATGACTTTAAATGAGCTACTGAACAATTTTTTCTTGTGTTTCTGTCTTTATGAATATTTTTTCCCGCATCACGTTAAAGTCTCCTGGACCGATTGAATTCCGGTCTTCACTGTTGGATAGCTTAGATTGTGACTTAAAATCTGATGAGTAAAAGCCGACCAATCGATAAGAAATTTATTTGTTGACTGAACGAAATTTAATATAATTACTTAGGATACTTTCAACCCAAAGAAATTACCACGCGGGCACAGCTACTACAGCTTTTGAGCTTGATGCTCCCGTATTGGCCGGTATAGCCACCAATGCAAAAGTTTTACACAAACATCAACAGACACAGCTAAAGTCGTCTGCTAAAGATGTACAAGACCCTGAATGACAGGTTATGGAATTGAAATGAACTTTGTGCATTTTATATCACATTAGCTTTCCCGCCCGCGACTTCGTACGCGCGGACTACTGTTTATCGCCACGCCACGCCATCGCACCAACGCTTTTGATGTTTAATGACAGACTTTTTCCAGTTTTCTCGTGGAAACTTAAAATTTTCGGGGATAAAAAGTATCATATGTTTCGTTCCAGGGTATAAGCTATTTCCATTCCAAATTCAATTAAAATCCGTTCAGCCGTTACCGCGTTAAAACTCCCCAAACAAATAAACAGACATCGTTTCACTTATATGTATTGGCAGGGATAACATACTGAAATGGTTTTTAGAATAAACTAAGATAGCCTTTTTTTATCGATATTATTTATTAAAACAATAATATATAATTTATCGATTTATCAATAGTCAATTTGCACTAATTACGATTTATAGTGGCAACACTATAATTCGTAATTAGTAACAATTCACAGAAATTTCCGGTCAGCTCTTTTCATTTTAATTGTCGTTTTATTAATAGCAGTACCCAATGTTATTGTTATAGTAAGAATGAATTATATTATTTTGTATAGTCAATAATGTAGTTAGATTTCGTGTCTGCGGCATTTCAAAATTAAAAGTCTGCCCACAGCAATTACTGCTCATTTCTATCAATTTTAATTGCTTTTTTTTTTAATAACAGTTTCCGAATGTTATTGTTTTAATAAGAATGAATTGTATTATTTTATTTAGTAAATTATGTGGATGGATTTCATGTCCGCGGCATTTAACATTTAATAGTCTAGGAAGCCGAAAACTGGCATCCTCCAAATAACAAAACAAAACAGAGCACAAATTTATGTAACCCCCTCATTATAGCTATGAACCATCTCGATCATATCAGCTATCAAACATTTGCATTTTTGTATGGATATAACTTTCTTTCTTAAATTCGAAAAAGTGATATTGTTCTTGTTCAATTATAATTATTTCATTATTTATAGTGTATGATTACAAAAAAAAACCAAGATTTTAATTTTTCTTTCGTTTTCTTATGCCACTCAATATTTTGAAAACGTGGCAAAGTAAATGGGCTAGTTAAAATTCTTAAACTTGCATTAAGATAACGTTGGCAAATTAAAACCACCCATGATTTACGTATAAAAACTACAGTATTAGTTTACAGTAAAGTCGAAGGATTTTTATCATTTGATTGTTGGGTTCCAACCGGCCCCATCATCAGACCGTGAACTAGATACCCCATAAGAACTCATCGAAACAAATTAAATAAGCCCAACTCAACAATCTACCTTCTGGTTCCATCATTAGCCCAACCAAAATATTGTCATCAGAAGTATTAAAAAATTCAGCTTCATTGGACGTCCGTAAGTGGTTCGCATTTTTTTAGGATCCGGTTCCGTGGAATTGGCCGAATTAGAGGCTTACAGGATTGAAGATTTCTCTAAAATGAATAGCCTACATATCGTAATATAAAACACTAAGTATAATGAATAACCCTTCTACACGATGCCTTATTTAATTCTACAATACGTGGTGTAGTTTTTTATTAAATCTCTGGAGAAATGGTACAACAAAATTGTTTGGGGGTAAGTGTCAGGGAAAACAGAAATCAACAATTAAATTAAAAAGTATTTAATGTAAGCAACATTAACTTCAATAATATATCTTGTTATAATTTATAAACATCTCAGTAATTGAATAAAAAAATACAAGAATATCGCATCTAAAATTCTCCTTACATTTTTCTATGGAAAAAACATGCGGCATAAATACGCGGTGTTTGATGAAATTCAGACAGTCGCCCACGGGCCTTTGGGGCGGTATAAAAATACTGCTAACGCGAGAGGCCGAAAGCCTAGATAAGGTCCTTCAGTTGCTGCGGGTCCAGTAACGTGTAGGAATCAAAAATATTCGTTCGATTTACTTGTATGAGAGTAGATTGTTGTAATGAAGTAACATTTTTTTATAAATAGTTTCCATCCATCTTGAAAAAATAAAAACACCATTATTTTTAATTTTCACAAGCTATCGTGTAATACTCGAAACACCTGTAATGTTTTACGCACCAGAGGTGATTAAAGTATGTATGCCAATATTGCGGCTGGATGTTGACATGTTTCAATCGGGCTTAAAATAAGTATCTGGGGGTTTCAATTGCAACATATTACAAATATGGAGACATATTTTAAAATTCCATCATTTTTAAGATGGCCGCCATACGAAATCGGTGGCTACCGTACTTAAGTTCTTATCAAGTTTTTCTTCGTTTAGCGTAATTGTTTTCGTCACAGGTCCGATCTTGTATGGAGTCTGCAGCCACGTTTAGGTTGGGATAGTTCTGCCAAGTTAGTTAGCAGTAGTCATAGTTCAGCTCGAGGCTGCTGGTAAAGAGTAGGCTTCAAAGTCTGGCGCATCGACGTCAGGTCGAATCGCAAGCTTATCGGTATTATACAGATTACACTGTGGAGTGTGTGCATACGAACTGCACAATCTTATTCTCGCATCTTCTTTAAATAACCGTCAGACCAGACGATTGGCAAAACGCTACCTTTTTATGGTAGAATTACCATGTACAAGAGCGAACCGCCTGTCTTTTTACTAACTCATTTTTGTTCTGTCCATCTCGGTACTTTGAGTAACCAAATTACAGCGCCCTTTGTGTACATGTCCTAATTAAAGTTTCTCCTCAACTAAATTTTCAGGCAAATTATGAAACTTCACAAGTTCTAATTAAAACCTCCGGCTTTCTTGGTAATCTTGCGCGTTGATCTTTCTCTACTCTTTCATCTTGTAAATGTTTGTCTTTAGGTGGAGAGGAAAGATTTTATATTCTGATAGTCTCCACCTGTTGTTTGATAACTAGTCGCTGTTTGGACACGGCTTATTAATAGGTTCACGCCTACTCATCCCGCGGGTGCTCTGAGAACTACTGACTATCAAAAAAGTTTAAAAGAATATGGACTCCTCATGATTTAATTGCAGTATTACTTAATCTGCATTAAAATAGTCATTTTATTTTGATAATTTCTTATACTGAAAAAATAACGAGTTTATATAACTTCATTTTTACCTAATATTGTCGTCTTTTGTCGTAGCACCATTATTTATTCCGTGGGTTCGTTAACCACCGAACTCGAAAAGAGAGGCGTTGTAGCTCCCAGACGAATGGACCGATTTTGATGGTTTTTCTTTCTGTTTGAAAGCTGATGTGATCGTGATTGTTGTTGTTGTTGTTTCTGTTTTGTTGGTCGTTGTTGTTGTCTTTGTCGTTGTTGTTTTCGTTGTTGTTGCATTGTTTGAGTAAAATCTCCTATATTATTAATATTATCATACATTCTTCTATTTGGTTACGTTAGGAAACTTACAATTTTCCGGGATAAAAAGTATCCTATGTTTTATTCCAGGGTATAAGCTATTTGTATTCCAAGTTTCATCAAAATCCGTCCAGCCGTTATCGCGTGAAAGCTACCCAAACAAACAAACAGACAACGTTTCACTTTTATATATTGGTATGGATTCAAACCGTGTATCACATTATCATCACAAGAAGTCCACAGCTGAACCTCCCATAGTGTGTGGGGGTGTAATCTCCATGTTTATGGGAAATGCTGCTTCCATATTCTGAATTCAGCACCCACGGCAAATTTTTAGCATAATTTATTTTATATCTAACGTTTTATAATAAAATTACGAGTCGCCTTTGTAACAAGGCATAAGTACAAAAATTAAAACACGACTACGGTCGGGTAAAAAATAGCATAAGACACTCTTGCGATGAAGGCGATTGACACCTCGCTTGTCAAAATCGAACCAATAGGAGCTACGCTATGGTGGAACATCCATATACCCACAAACATAGATACATATATAGACTGGTAAACTCATTACCCTTTCCTTGCTTTGCTGTTGTTGGGTAAAAACTAGAGGAACACATATATACTTGGTGGTTTCTTTTCCGCAACTCTTTTGCGTGATACGGGTGGCGACAGCTAGATCAGCCACCCGATTTCCTTCAGGAAGGCCAGCACACGTATTCTGGCGCAGGCTTCCCTCAAGGTAGAAGTTGTTCCCTGGAACTGTTCCCTTTGTGGCGCCACGCTTTCGCACTGGAGGATTACATGCGTGGCCGTGGTGGTACGATATTAGTATCGTACTGGAGGATTACATGCGTGGCCGTGGTGGTACGATATTAGTATCGTACTGGAGGATTACATGCGTGGCCGTGGTGGTACGATATTAGTATCGTACTGGAGGATTACATGCGTGGCCGTGGTGGTACGATATTAGTATCGTACTGGAGGATTACATGCGTGGCCGTGGTGGTACGATATTAGTATCGTACTGGAGGATTACATGCGTGGCCGTGGTGGTACGATACTAAGGTGGATACGATAATAAGTAAAAGTGGCAACTTTTACGTATTATCGTATATTCTATCTATATTTACATATATTTTACTGCAGTAAGAATAATTCAACCTGTTTGTTTCTTCCCTACATATTTAAGTGACGTCTGATGTTAGGGCGCTACTCTACACAGAGTTTATTTTTAACATGTTGTTGCATTTTTAAGAAGCATGATCTGAATCGACATCCAGGATTAGCTCCAGATAATGGAACTCTTCAACTGCTATCAGCACAGACACGAAATTTTGTGCACGCATTTTATTATGATAGCCGGTTTTAAGTTTTACCATGAAATGGTCTGCAGATAAAGAAACTCTTCAACGATCAACAGCACAGACAGGTTTGTGTACTCATTTTATGATGATAGTCGGTTTAAGGTTTTACCATGACATAGTTGCTGAACTAAGGGTTGGTTATTAGCTAGGGAACTCTTCAACGGTTAACAGCACAGACTCGAAATGGTTTATACGCATTTAATTGTGATTGCCTGTCAATAGTTTCACCATACAATTGACTGCGAACGACGTAAAAGGCCCTGACTGATTTTGGAATCGAAATGAACACTTGAAACACTTAAGTTCATTTAAGTTTAGTGTTTTTAAGTTAAGTGTTCATTTCGTTTAAGTGTACATTGGCTTTTTAGATACAAGAGGGACGTCTCCAATGGTGGAACATTTTCTGGCAGGAGAGAAGCCCTTATAGGTGGTTGCTGGACTGGACAGAAAAGAGTTCGAAATGGCCCCTGTATCGAGTGCCCCAGCCCTACTAAAGTTTTATTTAACGATATGTGCGTGGATGCAGACTTAGATTAATTTAATAAATAAAGCGCTCTGCTTTATTTAAATAATGTTTAATGTAATTTTAATTCATTTTTAAGTATATTTTCACAAATTAAAATTTATATAACCTCGTCCTCCTCTCGTCCCCCGATTCTTGTTCTTTCATCTGCTAATCGCCTATTAATCAGCTTCAGATGTACCAACATCAACTAGCGAATGTCATGGAGTAACCGAGCTTTTTTTTCTTAGGTGAAAGGACGGTATGAACTCACAAAAAAACTTGATGTGGTGAAGAAAACCAAAAAAAAAAACCCACAAAATTTGTGGTCCGCGGTCAACGGTGATGGCGGAAATTTGACACATGAGTTACGTCGATAAGGTTTGCGACCGGCCTGACGAAGGCTTATGTCGTATTTTTGCGTATACACTATATTATTCGTAGCGTACACCTAAAATAAAATATAATTATAAAAATAACATATCATTAATGTGTATATGTAAACTCATTAGCGGGATTAATAAAATAAAATTAAATGCTATGAAATGTTCTAAAAAAATGTATGTGTGAGAATTAAGTTTAAACAAAGATATTAATTTATAAAGGGGTATGTTAGATATATTTTTTCTATTGCGTGAAGTATTTCGAATTGTGTATTGAGTTAATGATACACTAGATAAAAGGCTCAAGAGTACCATATATTTTCCATTCGGTGACCTCAAGAAATAGTAGACAAAACTTTAAAATTATAGAGCTCTTTTTTATTTCGTGCGTGAACGGGTAGCGCTTAGGTTATTGCAATCCGTAAAACCGGATCCGTATTCTGGCGGATCCGGCATAATTAAACATTTACCGGATCTGCCCCCATACTCTCGAACACCATTCCGATTCAATCACGATCCTAACAGTGCTATACAGCTAGAAAACCTAACTGCACCTAAATGCACTGCAACGTGGGGAGATGTGGGGGTAAAGGGTGCGGGAAGCGGGGCAGGTGGTGTGAAGTTGGGGAAGACTGAAGGGAAGGGTGGGGCAGAGTGGAAAAAAGAAGGGAAAGTGAAAGGGGTGGAGGAAGTGGAGGAAGGCGGGAAGGAAATAAGGGAAGGGTAGGAAGAAAGCGGGAAGGGTGGGAGAAGTGGGAGAAAGGTGGGGAAGTGGGGGAAGGACGTAATTTTTTTAAACCAGTCCGAAATGTATCGATCACGTTGCAGTGCAAGTTAGGTTTTCTAGCTGAATCGCATTGTTGGGATCGTGTTTGAATCGGAATGGTGTTCGAGAGTAAGGGAGCAGGTCACTGGTGATGCCAATTTTTGGCAAAACATTCGCGTTGTTGCATGTGTAGGTAGGTAAAACGTGGACGAAATAGTAGAGTAGAACTTAGAATCACCATCACTAAAAATAAATTGTTCGTACATGAAGATTTTTACATTTACAAATCCAACAAGAAGCAACGTCTTAAACCATACATACTAAAAAAGGGAAATATATTGATATAGTACTAAAAAATAAAATAACTGCATTTGAAAGTGAAGTAGTTCGAGGAGAATACTTTTCTGGAGTTTGCTGTTAAAACTGCATGTTTTGTATTTGACAGCTATCTTCTGTCAATTTGACAATTTCAATGTCAATTTGACAATTTCAATGTCAATTTGACAATGTCAATGTCAATTTGACAGCTGTCATGAAATGAAGATCTCGATGAGATCTATCCTTTATGTAAAGAAACTACTAGTCTAAGATCAAAAGTTTCAGAGTTATAGCCCTTCTAAGTTTGACAGCTGTCATCCAAAACAAAGATATCAATGAGATCCATCACTTCTGTAAAGAAACTATTAGTCAAGGATCAATAGTTTCAGAGTTATAGCCCTCTTAAATTTGACAGCTGTCAACCAAAACGAAGATATCGATGAGATCTTGACAGGTTTTGAAGTTTGAGATATCACTTTGACATCTTTCACCTGTCACTTTGACACCTTTCACTTTGACACATGTTACTTTGACATCTACCACTTTAAAATGCCTTGCTACCTAATTATGATACATGTTGTTTGTTTTCTTCATAAATGTCGATTTCTTTTTAATTAGTTTCCAACTCCAGTGCAGTGGGTGGAGGGGTAAATGCGAATTACCCGTGCACCCAGTAGTGGGTGAAGCTGGTGGGTGGACGGGTCATTTCCCTGTTTAACTGCCTTATGTACACTTCCTTCAGATTAGTATATTTTATGCAATGACCTTTGCTAATTTTAGACCTATATCCTAATGTAACGCATGCCAATGTAAGTATAACGAATTGATGTGGCAAATTATAATTATTACATGGTGAGAAAATAAATCAAATGTAATATTTATGTATTAAAATTAGGTTTATCAACAATTTGTAAAATATGCAACGATCAATATATAATACTCACCAAAATAAATATTGAGTCCTGACATTTTCCCTTAAATATATGGGACAGAGATGATTTATAATGCTTTCAGTAGCTTATTTTAAGTACCCTAGACCATTTGTTTTTAATAATCTTCTTTGTACAGTCTTTTTCGTTCATGTTGCTTTATTATAGGTATAGATAGATGTTGTACCGACCCCACATAATAGTGGAATAAGAGTCCCTACTCTAGGTGGTTAATATTTTATATAATATGTTTTCTATTTTGTTAGTTATTCGAACTATACAGTGTGATGTATTGTTTGTCAGCTTGGTGTGGTGCCACTAAATAAGTTTTACATTGGAAAGATCTCTATTAGGTGATGCAATCAAAATATTTATATCGATTGACCTAAGAATCATCAAAATTGGCCCACGCGTTTCGTCTATGTAGTGCCACAAAGGAACATACATACATAGGATGACAAACACTATACCCTCCGCTCAGTCGGGTAGTAAATTGTATGTGTAGCTCGTATGTGTATGTCGCATGCGCATCGAAAACGGGCCGCAGCGCTAGCGGATAGTATCCAAATCGGTTCAGAAGTTTGAGAGATATAGGCAGCAAAAATTCAAAAATATATACAAACGACCTGAGAAGTCGATAAAAAAAATACAAATTCATCATTAACGTAATTCATCATCATCAGCATATATCTGTCCACTGCTGGGCGTAGGCCTCTCCTAATGCACGCCACTGAGCTTGGTCTTCAGCTCTCCTCATCCATTTTCTTCCAGCCGCTTTTCGCAGGTCATCACTCCACCTGGTGTGGCGTCCTTCACTACGTTTGCCTAAACGTGGTCTCCACTCGAGAACTCGACTACCCCAACGGTTACCGGTTCTTCAGAAAATGTGAACAACCCACTGCCAGTTCAGCTTGCTTATGCTTAGAGCTATGTCGGTTACTTTGGTTCTCTGTCGGATATCTTCATTACGAATCCTGTCCTTCAGAAATTACAAGCTCTCATTAGTTCGCTGAGCGACCTTAAATTTGTGGACTAGTTTGACCGTGAGTATCCATGTTTCGGCTCCGTAGGTCATAACTGGTAGGATGCACTGATTGAAGACTTTTGTCTTCAAGCACTATGATATGGACGACGACAAGACTCGACGAAGCTTGCCGAATGCTGCCCAACCCAGCTGAATTCTTCTGTTAGCTTCCTTCTCAAAGTTGTTCCTACCTAATTGCAATATTTGCCCAAGGTAAACAAACATATTTTTGGACTACTTCAAGAGGCACACATTGACTGCAATCGGTTCCGGATCAACAATATCTTCAGACAGATCTTGGTCTTATCTATGTTCATTCCGAGACCGATGCGTCGTGAATCATCATCTTGATTGGTCAGCATACTTTGCAAGTCTAGCAGCGACTCCGCCATTAGGACTATATCATCGGCAAATCGTAAGTGTGAGATGTTCTCGCCATTGATATTAATGCTCTTTTGCAAATTTCTTTCCAATCCAAGCATAATTAACAAACAACAACAATTAAAATTTACATAATTGCTAAACCTCTATTAGTAAAAAAAAAATACGAACTATGTCGTTCTGCCTTCGAGAAATACTTTTCTTTTTCCCTAGTGTCTTCGTAAAATAACGATTGGTCGTGGACTAATTAATTGTGTTCTGGAGGCGACACGAATTCCTTATTCTCCTTACCATTTTAATCCCATTCATTAGCCACAGTTTCCGTCGGGATTGTCCCGCTTTGGCTAGTTAGCTTTTTTTGTTAAATGTTGCAGCTGAACGTGAATTTATCGAGCACTAGTTGCGTAATGCGGCCATTTTTACCCGATTACGGCGAAGCAAGGGAATGGTAATGAGTTCAACATTATATGTATGTGACGATGTGAAACCTCTTTCATAAATTCTTTCATAATCATACCCATTTGATAGTTTGTCATTATTAATTCTAAATTCAAATAACCTGTCATTCCCATATTGTCATTGGATTAGCAAAAATGGAAATGTTATGAAATAATGTTTTAAAAATATGTATGTACCTAAATAAGTTTATTATATCTGGAGTCCTTTAAATATATATGATAGTACTTTCGTTCGTGGTTGTGTTGATCCATATTGTTGAAGCACAAAAAATCTGTGATAATAACAATACTAGAGCCCGAAGGGTACACTCTTACCAAATATATTAAATTGGGAGAAGGCTGAATAGAATAGTCGAGTGCAAGATCTCTGTTTATGAACATCTCCATGTGCCTAATTGTTCCTGTACTTTTATGTTGTCCACTGAGGTTTGGGCTAGTGGAACAAACCCAAACCCAAGGATCGCCTCGAGACATGTATGTATGTAGATACATACAATGTTAAACTTCCAATAATGTTTTATGACATTTTGAGAACGTGACATTGTACGACGAGACGGTTCGCTTCTAGGCTCCGCTCTAATGACTTTTCTAAGTTAGTTAAATATTTAAACGGGACTTAATCGCGCTGAAAACTTAATATTTATTTACCTCGACGTTTCGATCAAGTTGCATTGATGCACGAGAAGACTGAAGTAGCGGGTGTCAGCGTCGAGAAGGGCGAGCGTTGTCTCCAACTACCCGCATTTGGTTTTGTAAAAATTCAGAATTGTCACGACACACGACACTAACGACATCTGCAGATATCTTGTGACATAAACCGCGACGCGAACACTTGCTTATCACGGGATTCCAGGACGCAGCCAACTTGAAACCATCCTCTCGGTTGAAATTGGGATACTTTTTAATTTCAACTGCTTCACGTACAATCCTGGAGTAGTATAGTGACGTGAAATATACTATGTGTTCGAATCGCGAAAGTTTAAAAGTTACAATTTTCTAAGTTATGTGCGATTTTCCATCGCTCCGTGCTTTGGAGGGCACGTGAAGCTGTCGGTTCCGGCTGTTATTCATTAAAACAGTCGTTAAGCCATGTCGCAGGCCCTCTGGCGGCCTGACAAACTCTGACACCAGAGGCCAGGCATTATTTCATACGACAAACAAACAAACAAACAAACCATATCATCGCCTGTATTAGTCAGATTTTGACAAGCGAGGTATCAATCCATGCGTCTTGAGGTATAGAGTGTCTTATCCAGTCGATGATCATCAGGTGGCGAAATATCGCGCGTGCGCACGCGGCAAGGTACTGGATAGACTTTATTTACCCGACTACAGCGAAACAAAGGAATGTGTTCAAACTAAAAACTTGGTCAAATTTAACTAGCAAGGTATCAATCGATTCGTTTTCATCGCAAGAGTGTCATATTCATAGGCAATCTCTTACTCAATTACAGTAAAGTAAATCGTTTTAGAGAAACCATAAATGCGAACGCGGCTTACAAATCACACTTTGCATTTACCTCTATCGCTCTAATCTTATCATCTTAGATTTCAGCTTTCTTAGTTCACGGGTTATATTTTCAAGCACTGTTATAAATATAAAATATACACTCGTGTGTATATTTAGTGATTTAGCGTGTACCGCTACTTAGCATCTAGTTGTCATGATATTATTTAAAATATTTTATTAAATTATAAAATATTTTATTAAATTTTTCGTATTATTTGTATGAAAGAAAAATATAGAAATATAGTTTTTTTTGTATAGAAGCAGTAAATTCTTAATCACACTTGCACTCTTATTGAATGTACTTCAATAAAATTGAGACGCAAACAATTGGAGACGCTAATCTAGCGTTATTACCTCTACGGCGAAGCAAGGGAAGGGTAATGAGTTTAATAGTCTATGTATGTATATATGTATATATGTGTGTATGTATGTAAGTTTTCATGTATGTATGTGGATGTTCCACTATAGAGTCGCCCCTATTCATACAATTTTCACAAGCGAGGTGTCAATCGATTTGTCTGCAAGTATAGATTGTCAAAAGCTAATTTTTACCCGACTACGGCGAAGCAAAGGAAGGATTATTTACTCGTACTGCTGTTATTGATTAATAGCAGTCGTTAAGCCATGTCAAAGGCCCTTGGGTGGCCTGACACTTAAATTCTTTGTTAATCCCCATCCCCACTAATAAAAGTGGGGATGGGGATTATTAACAAAGAATGTTTGTTTGTTGGTTTAATTGTTTGTTTTGAGCGCTTTCACGCTATAACGGCTGGAAAGAATTTAATGAAATTTTGTTTGTATATACTGTATACCATAGAGACCAACATAGGATACGCTTTATCCTGGACAATTGTACAAGCTGGTAAAGCCGCCGGCCGCAGGTACTGATGTGTGTATCTAGTTAATGAATAATAAAATTATTGTATTTTTAAATTGTGTATCCCAAATACCTTGACATATTTTAGCAATAAAACATTATTTAACGGCTAAAATATGTTACAAAATTATTAAAAGAGTGCTTTGATAAACATTTGCTTGAAACAACCTCGTAGAAACCAAAAGTAAAGTAATTAAAATATTAACCTAACCTCCTTTAATAACTCTGTATAATGCGCAATAAATATGATTCTTATTACAGATATTACCTTTTATTCATGACATTTCCCATTAAGTTGTTGAGGTTCGTTTTTAGTGGTTATGCCGAGGCGATTAATTTAGCGGTTACAGTGTAACTGAGCTCTATTTAGTTTGTTTACTATTAGACCTTTTAACTTTCAGGAAAATTCTTAACCTAACGTCCCACTGCTGGGCAATAGTCTCCCCCGTTTTCCTCCATGCATCGCGATCTTCCGCCACATGCGACGAACAGTCCTGGTATGCATTCAGATTGTCACGCCAGAACTTCCTGGGCCTTCCTAGACGTCGCCGACTTATGATACGTAACTTAAAAACGAAGAAGCCTAAAATTAAACCTGATATTAAAAAAAAAAAAAAAAAAAGGGCTGTGTGCAAGTAAACGGCTTGATGAGTTTTGATAAATGTGGTATCATTGGATTTGGCTTTATAACGGGAGTCCAACCTATCCAGGTTAAATGAAGCGTCAAGAAAACTAATATGGCGGCTTACATCTGCCATATTGTATTTACGACGGGACAAAAAAATTACTAAAATCTATCCAGTGATAAAAATAAAGGGATTTAAAAGACTATTCCAAAAAAAACACACCAATATATAAAAGTGAAACGTTGTCTGTTTGTTTGTATGGAGAACTTTCACGCGATAACGGCTGGACGGATTTTGATGAAACTTGGAATGGAGATAGCTTATACCCTGGAATAAAACATAGGATACTTTTTATCACGGTTTTTTTTTTGTAAGTTTCCACGGGGAAACTGAAAAAACTGGGAAATGTTGATTACTCGCTGTAAGAAATGGTTGCCATTGAAACGAAATAACAAGTATGTCTAAAAACATCAAGAGTGGTGCTATACCTACTTTTGCATTGTTTTTTAATATCCTAGAAGAACATAGAATGCTTTTTTCGCGTTAAACATTAGTCCGCGCGGACGAAGTGGCGGGCGGGAAAACTAGTAATATATAATTATATAACCTAAACAGTAGCTATTACCTTTCAAGCTTGTTACAAAATTTTCAATATTAAATTATTCAAGTTATGTAAGTACTTTAGTCCAATGTTCTAACTGCAACTATTAAAGTAAAGTAATGTAAGTAAATAGGAAACAATAAATTTATTTACTATTACTTTTGGGCGGGCGGTCAGCTCGCATCACATTGCGTCCGTCCGCTATCGCGGCTGAAAAGTAAAAACCTGACATAGCACGTGTGTTGTTTAAATTTTTATTCAATAGACACACACAGTACATTCACACAGTCGGTTTTGTGTATTTTTGTAATCATTTTTAAGACAAAATTTGACCAGATTTTTGCTTTATTAAAATGTTTTAATCCCCCTCCCCCTCCCTCCTCCCTCCTGTTAAATGACATGGGGATTACACCAGTCTATGAATGACTTAAACAAATCTATTCAAACCCAAACTTTCTAGTATAAAAATTATAAACAGCTGTTATAACCGATTATCATACTTCGACCTGGAAATGAGAGAAGACAGATTTTTCACTTGAGTACCGCCATATAAAGTATCATATCATATCAAGTATCAACCTTATGGCGCTATCTTTGAATATTGAATCAGGAACATGGCGCGGGGCCAAAAAGATTAATGCTCGGAAATTAAATTTCGTTTGAGGATTTTTTATGGGGCCACAGTGCGAGGGCCTCACTGCTAAAATGTTAATGGGAGTGATAATTAGAATAACTTAGAAACTTGAACTTGTTTTTTTTACCGATTTTTTTGAAGTTTTTAAAAAGACACACCGCCAAATCGAAAGTGAAGCACCCAATATATGCCGATCTGCTCGTACGCACAAGCCTCACGCACACACTTATACACCGTGTTATGCTGATCGGTCGCCACATCGCAGCAATATCTCTACCTTGTTAGTCGTTTTATTTCTGTCATGTTCTCAAGGAAAATAAAAAGCAAAGCAGCCTTTTGTGATGAAATTGTGTGAAAATGTATATACACCACAAATTATCCACTCATGCCCCCATACGCAGCCGCCATTTGCTATGTTTCACTCGTTTCATTGGTGGTGTTATGTTATGTTTCCAAACTTATTTAAATATGTTATATGTTTGTAATCATTCCACTTTAAGATTTTAGTATGACTCAAAAAAGAAGAAAGATAAGTGTAAGCAACACTTATCTTTTTAAGTCATACTAAAATCTTCAAACACTTATCTTTTTGAGTCATTCTAAAATCTTCATTAACATCCTTTTGAGTCATACTAAAATCTTCAAACAATTATCTTTTTAAGTCATACTAAAATCTTCAAACACTTATCTTTTTGAGTCATACTAAAATCTTCAAACACATATCTTTTTGAGTCATACTAAAATCTTCAAGTGGAATGATTTTGGAAAGTTAACATTTCGAAACCTACAAATCGCTTCCGCCCCTGCTTCTCGCGCCTTCTCTCAACCAAATAACACCATGCAAACATTTCGCGGATAGCCAGTTTCTTTGTTTCTGTCAAAGCTAACTCGCCGTTTGTTTCATTGCCCCTTTATCCTATTTATGGGCAATTTCTCCGGAAACGGTCGCCGCAACGGATAACGGACGAGTGGGGTATTTTATGTACTGCTTTATAGTGAAAGTTCGGTTGTCGTTTTGATTGAAACTTGTACACGTTTAACGACGGGTACGAGTATATAAGTTTTAAGGGTGCGCGTAGCCTTAGTTTTCAGGATTAACTCATTAAATCTGTTTGTATTCATTAACCACAGTTTGCAGGACGATTTGAATGAAATTTTAGCAATATTTACTATGAGAAATGAATAATCAACTAGCTTAAAAGCTAATAAACCACGCCTGCCCTGCCAAAAAATAACTTACGCCAATAAATTATATACTGTTGGAATGCGCTTATCAATGCCTTCAATTTGATACCCATATTGTAAAATTCAAAAAAACATTATTTTTTTTGCTTTCGAGAATGGAGCCATACTCACGAAACATATAATTTTTTTCAAAACAAAAAAATAAGTTATTCGGGAGGATGTAAAGATTCTAGCGATACCCCATACGTATAAATCTGTGCAGGAATTTCAAAGTTATGGTGGAATAAAGAAACTCACATTATTATACATACACACATGAATCCTAAAAACATTACACTCCTTTTTAGGGCAGTCGTGTAAAAACATCCAAGTAAGTTCAGAAATAATTTAGCATTATCACAACGCCGAAAAAAATACTAATTGAGAACCACCTCCTGTGATGTGGTAAATATGTTTTTTAATATGATTTGAGAGACGTGCTACGAGGCTCATTGGAGATGACAGTCTAGTAAAGAGTAAGCTTCAAAGTCTGGCGCATCGGCGTGAGGTCGCAAGCCTGTCGGTATTCTACAGATTGCACTACGGTGAGTGTGCACAAGAACTGTACAATCTGATTCCCCCACCATCCATTACCATTACCGTACGACTAGACGATCGGCAAAGCGCCATCCTTTTATGGTTGAAATACCTCGCACAAAAACGAAGCGTTACGCTTCTTCATTTATTATAAGAACTTCTAAGGAGTGGAATGCCCTGCCCTCGTCAGTGTTTCCGGTAAAATATAACCCAGGTGTGTTCAAGTCAAGAGTGAATAGGTATCTAGTAGGCAAGCGTGCTACACCTTGGACCACATCATCGCTTTCCATCAGGTGAGATCGTGGTCTAACGATTGCCTAGACTGTGTTAAAAAAAATGTAGCTCACTTCCGCCAAAACTGTAAATAAATGGTAAAATTAAAATATAAAAAAGTAAAACCCCACGCTAAACAAACCCTACCCAAATTGAACTATTGTAAAATATAAATGAAATGACTGAAAAAACACTTATATATTTATATACAGATAATTTATATATACACAATAAAAAACATATACCTCTATCCAAATACTAAACGTCTGACATCAATACGATACGTGTCTCGTCGAATGCTGGACTGAGAGATATCACCCGAAGATTCCTCGTGCAGAGGCGACACACGTGTCGTATTGATGTCAGAGGTTTGGTATTTGGAAAGAGGTGTATATTTTTTATTGTGTATATAAATAATATTTAAAAGTTTTTTTTTCTGGCCTCCTGGCCTTGTCTTTCATTTAATTTATATTTTACGATAGTTCAATTTGGGTAGGGTTTGTTTAGCGTGGGGTTTTACCTTTGTTAATTTTACCATTTATCATTTGTCTGACTTACAGTTTTGGCGGAAGTAAGCTACATATTTTTATATTGTTCATTTTAAATATGGATTGCCGCAAAGTAACGCCTGAATCTATCAACTATACAATACAATAACTCTTTCTTGAACACATTACAATAAAAAAAACAACATAACAGTAATTATATATAAAATCTAATGTTGTACAATAGGCGGCCTTATACTATGTGTTTTTTAATTCAAATTAACCCATTTCTATTCATAAAATGATCGCTTCACAGGCGAGGGTCTAACAAGTTAATTAATTACTAGCTTAAAAGCTAAAAAACACGCCTGCCCTACCAAAAAAGAGCTTTTGGCTATTTATATTTTATACTGTTGGAATGTGCTTATCAAGACCTTCAATTTGATACCCGTATTGTTAAATTAGAAGTATTTTTTTCTAGTTAGAAAATGGTGCCATACTGCCGCCATAATGAATGTTTTAAAAAAAAATATAGCCTATGTTACTCGGAGGGGTGTAAGGATTGTAACGGTACCCTAAAAAGTTATGGTGGAACAATACATACAAACATCCACAGTTTGTCCGTGATCACGACAATGCTAAAATATCGAAAACAAGTACAAGCACAAATTAAAAAAAAAAACCCCCCGACTGGCTGGGGGGTGGGGACCCCCCCCCCCCCCCTATTATAACTAAGAAGCATCTCGATCAAATCAGCTTACAAACAAAAAAAACCGCGGGGAATGGGAGTGAGGATCGTAGCTCCTAAACGAATGGACGGATTAAGATGCGGTTTTTAGCTTAAAAACCACCCCCAATTAGCTAAGAAGCATTTCGTTTATCTCAGCTTTCAAACATAAAAAACCGCAGCTTTATCGGTCTATTTCTTTGGAAGATACGAATCTCACCTCCCCCCTCCCCAGAAAAAACCGCATCAAAATCGGTAATTTCGCACGCGCGCGCGCGCGCGCGCACACACACACACACACACACACACACACACACACACACACACACACACACAACACACACACACACACACACACGGTGATGCACACACTGAACTTATAACACCCGTCTCTTTGTTCGCGGGTTAAAAAGGATTACATGTTAATTATACAGGAATACTTGTTGCGATACTCCCCAGAACCTACCTCTCTGACCTTGTCCTGTCCTTTGTTAATTTTACCATTTATCATTTGTCTGACTTACAGTTTTGGCGGAAGTAAGCTACATATTTTTATATTGTACAATAAACTAACTTAACTTACTTACTTTGTAAACTCCAGATTTGTCTGGTTTTGAGAAGCACAAGTGTAATTAAGATTCAGTATGCAGTTTCATTGAAGAACGTAGTCAATTAGAGTGTCTCTAAACTTACGAATTCTATCAATAGAGCACCTACTTACTCCTCGAGGGTTAACTGACAATGCTACGTGATCAGGAGGGATATTCACTAGATAGAATTCCTAACACGTACTTGTCAAAGAGCTGTCCATAACTTGGCAACGATGGAAATATAGGTGGGCAGGGGAAGGCCGAAGGTTGTGCGGATTCAGCGCCCGTACGGGTGTTCTGCTGATATTGTAAATTGCCAGGGGGAAGATTGCTCCTCATACGAATGACTTTGATCAAGTTGTTGTGATGTGGTAAGATTTTTAGAAACATTCTTCGCACTACATATTTTATTTTAAAAGCTTTTATTGAAGTGCACTTGTGTGTACCTTTGTGTTTCTGTCTGTCCTGGAATCTTGCAATTCAAATTTCGAGCACTTCCCGATTATCATATTATATATATATATATTCTTGCGTAGAAACGTAAAGAAAATAAATAAAAAATACTGAAGATAGTAAAAAAATACAAAGCAAAAAAAAAAAAAAAGTATATATATATAATATGATAATCGGGAAGTGCTCGAAATTTGAATTGCAAGATATATATATATATATATATATATATATATATATATATATAATATGATAATCGGGAAGTGCTCGAAATTTGACGTTAATTAAAAAAACCGTAAATGCTTTTTAATTTTTTATTGTTCGTATTATTTAATGCACTGAAATTCCGATGTTGCTGTGACTGCTGAGATTGTGAAGATGTCACGATACTTGTTCATATCTCATGTTTCAACCATAGCACCCAGAGAGGGGCTGCAAAAAACTGGAGAATTCCACACCAGTTACCTCTAGCTCCAAACTATGATATCCTTAACTATGGGCACTAGATAACGGACAGACATACATAGATACGAATATAACATCCATGACTCGGAAACAAACATTTCTGCTCATCACACAAATGCAGCACCTTGCAGGATTCGAACCCGTGACCGTTTGACTTCGTACCTAGGGTCACTAGCCACTAGACCAACCAGTCGTTAATGAAGGTTGTTTTATCATGGTATTCATTTGTATTGAAATTCTGTAAATTTTTGGATTCCTGTAATTAATTTCATAATCCATGAAAACCTCAAACTCTCATTCATAATCATCAGCCTGTACTCATCCACTGCTGGACATAGGCCTCTTCTAATGCGCGCCACTGAGCCCGATCTTCATGCTTTGGCTTTTCTCATGTAATTACTACTTTACGCAGGTCGTCGCTCTATCTAGCCTGAGGGCCTTCTACACTACGTTTGGCTATACTCAAGAACTCGCCTATCGGTTATCGGTATCGACATATGTGACCGGCCCATTGCCACTTCAGGCTGCTAATTCTTTGAGCTATGACGGCAACTTTTATTATGTGAATTGTATTAAGAAAACAAAAAAAAACTCGTTTCAATCGACTGAAGAATCAAACGATGGCCTATAAATGATAAAAAAGATTAACCTAATAAGTATACTATAAAAGCAATAAACGGTAGTATCATAATTTTTGAACAAAACGTGCATTATTAAGGTTCTAAGGCCGGCCCTTGCTAAGGTTTTCACACTCGAGGGCTGCACAGCTGAACGTGCCCGAGTACACTCCAGCAGTCAACGGTGCAATTTAGAACGAATCGAGGGCAATTCCGGTCCCCGCCGGGCGAGTTTGCATTTTTATTGGGCCGATAATGTATGATGATCGAAGCTGGATTTTGATTGGTTTGGTTATGAGTTGGACATTTTTACACGGCTGCCGTAAAAAAGGAGTGTAATGTTTTTATGATGCATGTATGTTTGTATGTGAGTTTCTTTATTCCACCATAACCTAAATGCCTGAACAGATTTAGACGTATGGAGTATTGTTTGAATCTTTACATCCTCCCAAGTATACCTAGCGGCACGTAAGTCTAGCGGTGAACGAAACGTTGCGGGGATCTTAGCTAGCTATAACATAGGCTATTCAATATGGTGAAAAAATTCAATATGGCGGCAAGCTCCATTTTCAATTGCGAAAAAGTATACTTTTTCATCGAATTTTAAAATATGGGTATCAAATTGAAGGCCTCGATAAGCACATTCCAACAGTACATAATTTATTGGCATAAGTTCTTTTTTGGCAGGGCAGGCGTGTTTTTTCATCGAATTTTACAATATGGGTATCAAATTGAAGGCCTCGATAAGCACATTCCAACAGTATATAATTTATTGGCATAAGTTGTTTTTTGGCAGGGCAGACGTGTTCTTTTAGCTTTTAAGCTAGTTAAATATTTTTTTTCATTGGCGTGTTTTAGAAGCTAAACAACTGAAAACGGTCACCGTGTACATTTTCAAAACCAAGTTGCTTTACAAATGACTAGCCGGCTAAATCTGTCTAGCTGCTTTGTAGTTGAAGAAAAAAATGCGTTTAGGCAATGTAGAATTATGGGAGGCCTGCATCATAAATGACTAAAACACTTGAAGTTAGTTAACGGTATAAAAGTATCGTAGGTTATTGTAGGAAACTGTAGCTATACTATAGCGTAATATTACCATCAGATGCTAGGCGCATGTTTGTACATGGCAGGATGGCGGATAGCTCAGTTGACAGACGGTTGGAACAGCATTCATATGATGCAGGTTCGAACCCTTTTGCGCTGTTGACTTTTACTTTACATCATTTAAATTTTCTCTAGCTGCACCCATCAGCTTCAGCTGCGTGTACAATTACGAAAAAATTCCTGTTTTATTCCAAGACCAAAAACAAACAAACAAACTCTTCTAAATCCATTCATTGTACTGAGCTGAGTGACAAACATGGACACTTTTTCATTAATAATATAAGTAAGGATGGACTCTGATAACTAAGGAAGTACTGAAAAGAAGTCTTGAAACTCGACTTCAGACAGCACCATTTCTCTCTGTCCCATGTAATCTCACTCCAATTTATCATCAGCTGATATATTTTGATGCAGATATTATATCATTTATTATTAATTGCTTAAAATTTGGTTTTGTGTATTCTATTGTATTACGTGGTTTTAACGTGAATCTAAGGCCGGTAAATACAGGATTTGTCGTTTGATTTGTTTAGCTCAGGGTTTGGTTTAAAATCTGGTGTATTTTGTATCTCAATCCGATGAGTAGAAGGCTAGTAATCAATAAAATACTATTTGACGTATTTGATCACATGTTGTATATTGTACTTCATAGGTACTTTACGCCCTGGAATAGACATAAGCTACTTTAGCGCAGAGAAATGACCACTACGCGAGTACTTACAATAATGCAGTAAGAAGTAGTAGTAGTTTATTAAAGGACTTGTCTATCAAGACTGTTTATACTCCTTTATCCAAGTTAGCAAGGCATGTTAGAACACCGAAAGATGTCATTCCTTTTCAAACTCCTGGCGTATATAAGATAGATTGCAGCTGCGGTAGTTCCTACATTGGACTAACCAAGCGTACTATAGCGGAAAGGAAGAACACATTGCAGCTGTAAAGAACCGCCAGATAAATAAATCTGCAATCGCAAATGCTTGATTGCAATCATCAAGCATTTGCTCGAATCGGGCCCTAATCACTGGATTGAACTCCATGACCCGAAGATCCTCTCCACGGAACGACACTACTACTCCAGGATTGTACATGAAGCGGTTGAAATTAAAAAGTATCCCAATTTCAACCGAGAGGATGGTTTCAAGTTGGCTGCGTCCTGGAATCCCGTGATAAGCAAGTGTTCGCGTCACGGTTTATGTCAGAAGATATCTGCAGATGTCGTTAGTGTAGTGTGTCGTGACAATTCTGATTTTTTACAAAACCAAATGTGGGTAGTTGGAGACAGCGCTCACCCTTCTCGACGCTGACACCCGCTACTTCAGTATTCTCGTGACCACGATCAATGCAACTTGATCGAAACGTTGAGGTAAATAAATATTAAGTTTTCAGCGCGATTAAGTCCCGTTTAAATATTTAACTATAAAGTAGTAAGTAAAAAAACCTATAAAAAGATAAAAAAATGGTCTAAGTGAATGAAATTTAGCTATTGAACAAGAATATATTACTGTTATGTTGTTTTTTTATTGTAATGTGTTCAATAAAGAGTTATTGTATTGTATTGTAATATATTATAATCATAAAGACACCATGTTTTATAGAGTAATGTCTCTGCACGTTCGCGCATCAAGAAAATAAATACTGCAGCGATTTAAATGCGGTTTTCAGTATTGGATAGCTTATGTTTTTATTCTTTGTATCTCAATCCGATAGGTAGAAGCCGAGCAATCGATAAATAACTACTTGGCGACTGAATTAACTTTGATGAATGTAATATAATGTACTGTATAGGTCCTTTGGTCTGGGAAAACCTACCACTAATAGCCGGTTCCTATATCTTAACACGATCCGAACGAATTTTCGGTTACTGTCCGTCAGCTTTTGACATAAACGACATACAGAAAACGTCTAAAAGTAACAAGACGTTGGAAAAACGACTCGTTTCATTTTTATAGGTATGGGGAGTAAGGTTACTTTTAACTAAGAGAAATGACCAGGCATGCAAAGCCGCCGGCACAGCTAGTCCTAAGTAAAAGATTGTAACAAGGTAAAGGTTACTTTTACTAGAAGCTACGAGTATATTAGCATATCCTCAAATCTCAAGATTTAGGCTGGCAGTACCTACCCCTGCAGCATCAGCAGGACTTAGGAGAGTAGTTGGAAAAAAAAACGGTTCAGTTGAAGTAATAGTAGTTTAAAATCCTGTCACATGATTTGAAGCAAACAAACACAAGTGAAACTAACTATAACCGTTTTTAAATACAAGGTCCAGAATAAATAAACCTACCTATTAGAGAAGGTAATTATTTATGTCGGCACAACGTTCGTCTTTCGGCAAAGGCACAAAAGGTGTGAATTATTAAACCCTACATTATAAATGAGCTAGCGCAAACAATTTGCTTCAAAATTATTTTTCGTAACAGCTGACTGATATCACTTGATGTATTACAATACCCTAGCCGCTTCATCAATCACTTTGTCACTGTATAGTAATTTGACCAGTTGCTAAACTTGCGCGCTTTTAGGTGATTTCTCTAGTATAGTCTTCTCTTAGTGAATAGTTTTTGCGCATAGATGTTGAGAGCTTATTATTAAAAGCTTTTATTTAACTTCACTTGTATCTATCTATGTCGTTAGTCTAGCGGTGAACGAAACGTGGCGGGGATCTTGGCACAGTCAAATGTTTATATAATGTTGAATACTTTTTATCCCGAAAACTGACTGTAGCTACCCGCTAGACTTACGTGCCGCTAGCTATATGTACGAGTATGTATGTATTTTGTCTGTCCTGGAATCAAGCAATTCAAATTTCGAGCATTTCCCGATTAGTTATCTGGCTGAATCTTTCAGGGTAGCTCACAAATCGATGAAAAAGCAAAAAAAAAAGAAAAAATTTGTTAAAAGAGAAAAAGAAAAAAAACTTAAAAACATAAAAGTTCCAAAACAAAAAAAAAGAACCCGTAAAAGTTTTTTTTTTTTTTTTTAATTATATTTATTTTAATATGTCATCTTATACGTCTGATATAGACGACCTTAAAAAATATGGCGTTGGTGTCTGAAAGTCCAATGTGGGGGCGAGACAACCTCGTTGAGCACGACATCATTTGTCGAGCTTCCAAAGCGTCGCTGTTATATCGTCTAGCTCTTATAAATGCAAGAAAGTCTAACCAAGCTTCCTCTGAAAACTGCATGTTCTATGAGAATCTACATACCAGAGGTTTGAAACCTATAATCGTAAAGAAAACATCATGCTAGACTACTAGTGTCCGCTTCCCTTCCTTGCTAACTTCAAGTATAAATTCTGTCGCTAAGACTTGTCTGGTAGACTGCGCAACTGGTAGAATGAGCATGTATGTCTGTTCCTTTGTGGCACTCTATAGACCAAATTATTATTACGTTATTATTATTACGTTAATCGATTTGTCTTTATCTTGCGAGTTTTACTAAACATATGACAGTAATCGAAATTCAATATGGCGACAACTAGACGTCATATTGCGAAAAAGAAAAAATGAAACTCGATGAACTATTTTAAGTGGGATATCATTAAATAGGTATTTGAAAATCACTTTAACTTTTTCTAATCATATATTATTTCGAATGACCATTTAGGATCTTTAACGATTTAAAGTTGGTTAGCAACCATTCTTACTTAAATTCTTGCATCTTTGTAGCAGGCTGTCTTTTTGGCATTTTAGACTATTCTGAGTGTTATTTTCATCCTCCAGAAGCCAAAGTGGTTGTAGTCCTTGAATGACAGTCATCGTCATCGACGTATCAGCCATCAATGTAGCCAAAATTAGTATTTTTGTATACATGCATTGTCAATTTCAAACTTGTTTTTTAAATGCATTGTCATCGAGTTGTGAGCTATTCTGAAAGTTTCTGCCGGAGTGTTAATCGGTAAGTGCTCGAAATTTGAGACGTTGAACAGAGCGTTGCATCACAGCGCGTTGCGTAGACTGTCACACCGGCCAGTTTGTCGTGATGTGCGGTGCTGCAATGCTCTGCGCTACAACGTTTGGACATATCTGCCATTTTCGTTTTAAATGGAATACATTGAGCACAGCTTTAGCATTTCTGAGTTTTCTGATGTGGGATGGTTGTGCAGTATCTCAATTGATGTAGAAATTAATTATTTTGTCTTTAAATTCCACATCCAGTTTAGTATTTGAATACAAATCACCGTTTTCGTACAGCTAGGTGTCGCGCAGCGCTGCACGTCGACGCGCATAGTCGTCGGCGGTGTGACAGAGTCATATAATACAACTTTATCAGGGCACGACACGCGCGCGACGTTGCCAGACCGTGCAAGACCGCCTGCTGCAGCACTGTTCAGCATCGTGCGTTTGGTTGTGTCATTTCCCATAATATTCCTTACATTCCGTCATAAGCTGCGCTGCGCTGTACTGCGCTGCATGCGGTTTGAACCGCGCTAAAAGCTTTGTCACTGCGTTACACAGTTATTTGCTGAAAATGGTTTTGTTTTGCATAGAATGTCCACAAGCGGGCCATATTTTTCTTTTCACGATAGCGCATGAGATATCGCTGAGATAATACAATCGTTTGTCTTCTAAATACGGCTCTGTACAGCTCTTTAAGAAAAGATAGGAGAGTTCGATTTTTTGTGGTGTATTTTTGGTAAAATATTGCGCTAAATAGACAAGAGTGACGTTAGTATATAAGCGATCATTTTTGGAGACGGTTCGCCAATCATGTTATGTCGTTAGAAAATGGTAGTTTTCAGGTACCTACCGCCTGGGGAAGAAACACAACTTAAAAATAAAAGTTAATTTAAAAAATTAAAAACAAAAGCTTTTATGCAGAAGCCATGTCATGCCACAATGGGCCATTTGGATTTTCAAAGACCCAAATGGCCGCGAGGAGTTGAACGGGTCATCACATTTGAATCCGTATACAACATTTTGTGTCTGTGCTGTTAACCGTTGAGAAGTTCCCTAGTCAGGACCCAACCCCGAGTGAAGCAACCATGTCATAGTAAAACATAAAACCGTCTACCGTAATATAATGCGTACACAAAATTGTGTGTCTGTGCTGTTGACCGTTGAAGAGTTCCTTATCTGGAACTAATCCTGGATGTCGATTCGTGTTATGCTTACCATAAAAATTCT
Organism: Alsophila aescularia; assembly: GCA_946251855.1. Lineage (NCBI taxonomy): Eukaryota > Metazoa > Arthropoda > Insecta > Lepidoptera > Geometridae > Alsophila > Alsophila aescularia. The sequence goes on along the minus strand of OX276376.1, from coordinate 8,494,820 downwards.
TTTCTTATCCTAAAACTCTTTAGAATAAGAGGAAGTGGTTCTAATTCAGCTTGCAAGATTCCATCTATACAAACATCCATTTACATAGCTATTTAATTAAAATCTTTTTTTTAAAATGCAAAAATATCGAGTTTGGCCTGTAGTTTACCGACCTCTTAGTGTCTGACTGGAGGTTAAATAAAAAAAAACGGGACAATTCCACACCAATTGCCTAGCCCCAAAGTAGGATACTCTGTACTATGGGCACTAGATAACGGATAACGAACGAACGAATGTGTAATATTCGTTTTTAGATACGAATATTACAACCATGACTCGGAAACAAACATTTCTGCTCATCACACAAATGGTTGCACCTTGCAGGATTCGAACCCGCGACCGTTTGATTTCGTTCCTAGGGTCACAAGCCACTAGACTAACCGGTTGTCAATCGCCAAGCAGTAGTGTGTGAACTTTATCCGCATGCATTGTATTCATAGAAATTTCAGGGCATTCCCCCCAGAGCAGTCCCCCGATTCAGCTGATAAACGGCAATACTTAGAAAAAATAAGCAACTTGGAAAATATAGGGGGATTAAGGTTTGGTAAAGTGAGGGTAGTGGGAAGTGTATGAATGGTGGGGGATCTCGGGGAAGGGTGCGGGAAGTGAAATTGACGTCCTTCCGCACTCTTCCCCCTTTATTCTTACCTTATTTACCTGCGACCTTTCTCCAACCTTTTTCACTTTCCCACCACCCTCCACCCTTTCTCCCACTCTGCTCCCACCTTTCCTTTCAGTTTTCCCCCACTTTGCACGACCTGCCCACCTTCCCCATTTCCCGCACCCATCCCCGACATACCCCACCTTTCCTCACTTCCCCAAACCTTCCCCCACATTGTGACGAGGTCCAAACCTTTTTCATAATAATACTCTTTTGATATCTTAATTCTTTCATAATCCATTTCTTTTCATTTTGATAGTTCATTATTCATTCTATATACAAATAACCTGTCATTCGGACATTGATTGCATTAGCAAAACCGTAATTTTCGAAAGAATATTATAAAATACATAAATAAGTTAATTACAAATGGAGACTTGTAAATATATATAATAATTCCGTCGTTAGTGTTCGTTTTGTTTGAAGCCACTGTTTATGGAAATCACCAAATGCTCCAATAGTTCCTGACCTTTTATGTTGTCCACTGAGGCTTAGTCCCGGGGCTAGTGGAACAAACCCACACCCTGGGACCGCCTCGTGACAACATCTCTCCTCATTTCCCCAGTTTTTTATTTTTCCACACCGAGAGATAACGATCACGTTGCAGTGCAGGTCACGGTTTGTTAGCTGAATCGCATTTTGCAATCCAGAATCATCCAAGTGCTGTCAAGATGGGTGGATCACTGTTATAGAAAGCATAGGTATATTTTGTTTAATTCCTCTTTTCACTACTTATTCCCCTCACACATTCCTCATCGCTAACCCTTCTCAAATGTTTACAAAATTGGTTTCCAATAACGTAATAGTACAGCGAAGCACTTCGTATATTACCCGTGGCTATTGTTCAGTTTTACTGCCTGTTCGTTTCAGACACAAATGACGAGATGTATTGTAGTCTGTAGAGGCAATCCGAACCACACACTATGTGGCTTCATGGTATGTAGTGGCTTACATACAAGCTTATGTAGCTCATAGGTATATTATACAACTGCCTGTGCCCGCGGTTTTGCCCTTTTGTTCATTTTACTACGTGTTTAATAAATCTCTTCTATGTCTGTCGTTCCGGGTGGAATCTTGCAACTCAATTTTTTTAAACTTTCAGGGTAGCTCACAACAAGATAACAAAGCATTGCGAAAAAAAAGCAATTTAAATATAAACGTGGTTATTAGATTAGATTCTTAATCTACATTTTGCTGATTGTTACAGGGTACCCTATGTGTTATTCCAGGATCTGAAATACCAATAATAATTCTAAACTAGCAACTTGCCCCGGCTTCGCACGTGTGTAATTTACAACAAAAAAAGGTGAAAATGTAGTTTTCGCATACTTGAACTTCACTCCGCTTTGGTACTACTGTATGCAACGTTCAGGTCTCGAGTAGGTTTTTTTATAGCTATATATAAATCTTCCGTGAAAAATTATCTAACTGATGGTGAAACCCGCATCAAAATCCCTTGCGTAGCTTAGGAGTTACAGACAAATATACAGACGTACAGATAGGCCGACAGACGCGGAAAGCGACTTTGTTTTATACTATTTAGAGATAGAGAAGAGATGAGATCAAAACTCTTTTGGCCCTCAAAAATATTTTTAACGATTGCTCGATTAGATTGAGACATGAGTTATACCAAATTTTAAATAAAAAACTAAGCTATCAAACTGTGAAAAACTCATTTCAATTGGTTTTTCATTACACACCAAGATAATGGTAGCGATTCAGACATCCCCTAAACTTAATTTCTTCAAATTTAATATAAACCTTGTTAGCTTCGTAACAAGGTATTTTTTCCCCTGGCATTTAATACTCACTCACTAAACTATCACTAGAGCCCGTCAGCGTAAAATCAACGCGGTGAGAGTCCCGATTTGTCCAAACGCTGTCTCAGAACGTGTCCGAATTTATCCAAACGCTGTGACACGGCGTGTTAAAAACCTGTTTTAATTAAGTTATTTAAACCGATGCAGCTAAAATTGATGTAAATTTAGAAAAGATGCCAGGAGCAAAAAGACCTTGTTACAAAGACGACAAGGTTTAAATTATATTTGAAGAAATTTAGTCTAGTTTAGTTTAAAGAGTAATATGACCAAATCGCTGCCATTGTAAAAAAAATGCAGAGACATTTCAACTAAAAAATACAATTATTACTTAACTAAATCTTTCAGGCAAGCTTGTGATGGAGTTTTTGTCCCTGTGAAGGTATAAAGATGAACAATTAAAGCAGAATTAGTATCAACGATCTTTCAAATATAACGTCAAATGATTCACTTCGTTTGATTTAAAAACATCAAATGATTTCAAATTTACGTTTCATTTTGCTTTTCGTCGAAGAAAACCTTTTACGAAAACTAATGAGCATCTTTCGCTTCAGACTTTAATGTTAATGAATCAGAAACCCGTCTGTAAATTTATCATTGTTAAACGCAGTTAAAAAAGTTCAAAATAAATACAATAATCTTAATCTTGCGGGTTCGAATCCTGCAAGGTGCAATCATTTGTGTGATGAGTAGAAATGTTTGTTTCCGAGTCATAGATGTTATAATATTCGCATCTATGTATGTTTATCCGTTATCTAGTACCTTTAGTACATGGTATCCTAGTGTGGGGCTAGGTGTGGAATTGTCCCGAATATATTTTTATTTATTTATTTATATATTTATGTGGAAAACAGTTAAGGAAGTCTTTGATTTGGTAAGATTTAAGAAAATTGGGCACAGACTTTCTTAACAATTTCCCACATAAGATTATTTTATTCATTTTGATGTAGGTTTTTACTATTTTTAAAGTTTATTTTATTTCCCTATTTTGAGTGGCGTGAACAATACATGAACATGCGATTACAGCAATCGCAAGTGACTTGCTGTTATCCATTGAGGAGTTCCCTAGAATCGAAACAAAAAAAAAGTCTAAATCGACCCACATTGACGGAGATATCGCGTTATAAACTGGGTGAAAATTAATAAAATTAAGACATCCCCTAATTTCCCACCCTAACAGGTGGAATATTTTCATGAAATTGAAATGGGACTACCCTTGAGGCATAACCTATCAATTAAAAACATAATTTTTGAAATCGATCTACAATTGCCGGAGATATCGCGTAACATACATACAAAAAAACATTTGGGTCGAATTGAGAACCTCCTCTTGAAGTCGGTTGAAAAGCACTAAAAGATGTTAGGAGTAACAAGTACATCACCAAAATAATAGAAAAAAAAAACACGACTGCCCTGGCAATATTTTTTTATAGCCTATGTTACTCGGAATGATGTAAGGATTGGATGTCCCCATACATCCAAATCTGTTCAGGCAATTAAAAGTTATAAGTGGAAAAAAAAAACTCACATACATACATTCAATCATACATTCATACATGAACCCTGAAACATTACACTCCTTTTTTGGGCAGCCGTGCAAAAATAACTTGTCAAGTGCCTGTCGGAACTCGAAACACGCGTAGAGTTCCGTGCACAGAGTTATAAGCTCAGAAAAGTTTCATCACCCGAAATAATTTTCACTGCGAGTTTCCATCATCCATGGGTTATAAACTGATTACAAATGGCTAGATCAAACGACTACATCTTATTACTCAAACAAACTTTGCACACCAACAACTGCCTCTATTATATAGTCATATATCTCAATATAGCCTACGGTTGCCTGGAAGAGATTGCTGCTTAGCTATAAGGCCGCTTATTGTACTATTTTTAAGTTTATTTTTATTTGTGTTTCATTTGGTGCAATAAAGTTATCTATCTATCTATCTATTACCACATATATGCTCAATGTACGCTATATAAATAACTAGCTTTCGCCCGCGACTTCGTCCGCGCGGACTACAGTTTATCGCGAAAAAGCACCCTATGTTCTTCTAGAATATTAAAAACCAATGCAAAAGTATAGCACCAACGCTCTTGAAGCTTTTTTGACAAACTTGTTATTATTTCGTTTCCATGGCAACCGTTCCTTGCAGCGAGTAATCGACATTTTCCAGTTTGAGACTTACTAAATTGTAATAAATAGTAAGTTTCTACATAGGATACTTTTTATCCCGGAAAATTCTGGGATAAAAAGAATTACAATTTTACAATTTACTAAGTTTCATCAAAATCGGATCAGGATCAGCCGTTTTGCCGGTAAAACTCCCCAAACAAACAAACAGACAACGTTTATTTTTTTGTATATTGGTGTGGATTTCATTCTACCTATAAACTTATGTACATAAAATAAAGCAGTAAGTAACAGAAAGTCGAAATGAGGAAGAAATTTACAAAAAAACTACAGATCAAAAATATAATTAACGTTTTTAATTCATGTCTCTTTATATGTTGGTCTGGATCACGTAAAAAATGCGGTTGTCACTGTTATATAGGTAAGGTTTTGAAATCTGGTGTCGTTCATATCTCAATCCGATGAGTAGCCGCCGAGCAATGGATAAAACTATTTCACGCTAAATTAATTTTGATTAAATGTTGTTTTGTACTTTTTGGTCCTGGAATGACACATAGATTACTTTTAATCCAGAGAAATGTCCACAGGGCAAAGCCTTGTCTGTCGGTTTCAACGGACAAAATAATATATTTCAAAAAATGGATCAATAGTGGTATATTATTATTTTAGATCATGGAATAGCACATAGAGTACTTTAAACCTCGAGAAATTACCACGGACACAACTAATTTATACGCTAACACGGCCCAAAATGAAAGATGAAGAATCTCCTTTCGTTGCTTAATAAGACTTTTATATAGAAGTAAGAATATTAGCGTCGTCGCGGCAGACCGAGAAGGCGCGGCGGGACGATCTTGAAACTGGACAATCAAGATAATTAAAAAAAAGGGATTCAAAATAAGCTACTGTACAAGAATATACCAATTTTTTTTGTGTCTTTCTGTAAGTTTGTTCACGCAGCACGTAAAAACTACAGGACTTCTTGCAAAGCGTTTTTTACTGTTGGATAGCTAAGGTTTTGACTTAAAAACTGATTAACTTGGTACCTTGGTACCAATGAGTGGAATCAAAGTAAAAAAAAACTATTTCAGGTATGAACGAGCTTTGAAGAAATGTAGTATAATGTACTTTATAGGTATTTTTGGAATAACACGAAGGTTAATTATAACCCAGAGAAATGACCACGCGTGCAACGCCGCGGACACAACTAGGGATAAATAATAATGTTCACAGCACAATATAAGAAGTAACTCTACCCTTGTTATTGCTTATCAAACGAGCTGTAGCAATTAATATCTAGACTGGAACTGGCAGCTATTGCTTTCAACGGCGACCCACTAATGAAGCCTTTTGTTATCGCGCTAGAGATGTAATTAATTTAGATAGATGTGAATGATGTTAATGAATCAGGCACGGGACGTGGTAGTCGGATTGTTTCTCTAACGCCCGGTTAGATCTAGTTCGACGGTACCTGTGATTTAATCACCGAAGTGCCAGTGTTTTGATCGGCTAATTTAAACAACAGGACATATGTTCCGCCATTTTGTGGCAGCGGCCATCTTAAATTTACAATGATACTGAATATACATGAAACAAACAGGGCAAGCTAAAGAAAACCATTTAAAAAGCTTTTATGCAGTAGCCATGCCATGATGAAACTTAGAACAACAAATTAAACGCATGTATATTTCGGGTCTGTGATGTTAACCGTTGAGGAGTTCCCGAGTCAGCCCTGAGTGCAGCAACCATATCATGGTAAAGTTTAATACAGCCTATCGTAATAAAATGCGTATATAAAATTTCGTGTTTTTGATGTTGACCGTTAAAGAGTTCCTTTATGTGGATCTAATCCTGGATGTCGATTCAGGTCATGCTTACTATAACAATGAATTGTCACCGGAACTGAACCAACACGTAAAATTCAACTCTGTAGGATAAGAGGAAGTGGTTCAAATTTAGCTTGCAAGATTTGAGCTAAATAAACATAGGTACATACGAGGACATACCAACATTGCAAGTTAAATAAAAGCTTTTAAAAACAAAACTACTCAATGGATATAATCCCACTGGATTAACAAACTGAAATGGCGCTGAACTGGACATGTGCGCCACAGAACTGATAACCGTTGCTATCGACGTATATTCTTGAACGAGCTGTGCTCGTCGCTTTGCCCGCGTGTTTATATTTAAAGGAAAAGGTATCCTATGTGTTGTTCCAGGACCAAAAGTACCTGTAAAGTTCAATAATACCAAATTTCGTTCAGCCTTCAATTAGTTTTGCTCCATTGTTCGGCTTCTACTCATCGGATTGAGATAAAAAGTACACTAGATTTTTAAGTCAAAACCAAAACAATCCAACAGTAAAATTCGTTTCGCAATCGGTCCAGTAGTTTTCACGTGAAGCGTGAACACACAGGCAGACAAATAGACAGACAGATAAATAGACATCATTTTCTAAAGTCCTCTAGACCATTTTTTTATTATCTTTATACTTACTTTTTGTTACTTACTGTTTAATTATAATTAAAGATATATAGATATTAGATAGTAATAGATATAAATTTTATCGCCAAAACGTAGAAGTAGGAGGTCCTTAGGCTTGGTCATATACTATATGTTTTTAGATGCCCTTAATGGTGTGATGGTCTTAGCAGAAGCTTGATTAGAATATCATGCTCATCACAAAATATCATGCTCATCACAAAATATCATGCTCATCACAAAATCACAGCAGAGTAATCAAGCTTAGTGACAAAAGAATCCGTTTTTAGTTTTAACTCGCTGCGCCCCGCAGCTTCGCCCGCCTGCAATCTTTGCCTCCCCCTTTAGGAGCGAAATTTAATAAAATCTTTCTTCATTGCACCCCTAGAGATGACATCTATCACTTTGACACCTTTTACTTTGACACCTATCACTTAGATGTCTTATTTTTCTATCCCTCAGGAATAGTACTTTTTTTAGGGATGCAAGGTACCCTATGTCTTTTTCTGTACCCCTGACAACGTGTGTGAAAAATTTCATGGTGATCGGTTGAGTAGTTAGGACTTGGAAGCGTAACAATAAGCAAACAGACATTCGCATTTCAAATATTATAGTAGGATTTCTTATTTTATTTACGTGTTTTTTGCCACCGTAAAGTTATGTCTATGTCTATGGCTAACACGGCCGGTACTACCTACCTAATTCGACATACGTACTAACATACATACAGTAACATCCAAACAAAAATCTTTTACTTGATCAAATGTAGGCACTCTTGAGAAAAAAAACTGTTGTATATGGTCTAGCAAGCACTCCAGACAGACAAATTGACAGAACAAAACTTTAAACAGCAACATAATGCCTCTGGGAACAATAAGTTTTCTCCAGATTTCTCCAGAAGACTTGATAAGTGATAATAATGCTCATACATGGCTATAAAGTAGACTGTAGACTAAAACCGACTGGAATCTGAGGTTAAGGTATTTATCTGGATAAAACTTTATCTAGATGGAAAAGTAATACTTATACGATATATATAAGGGTATTAAAGTAAATCTCAGGTATTTATCTAGATAGAAATGTATTACGCCACAAAAGAGATGAAATCTTAGCTACGGCACCATATGACATTAATGCCGGGTGTCAGTGAATTTTATGTCCCTCTCATCCGTTATCAAGTAGAGCGGGAAAGATTATACGTCTCGAGAGTAAAATTTAAAGTTTTTATTTATTTGTAGGAAAACCAAAGCTTTGAATAAAAAGTGTCTAGCCATTTTCTCAATCATAATAAGCTCTTTCTCTTGGTATATCTTTGATATTATTTAGTGACGGGGTCTCTCCAATCAATGTTCTAAACATAAAGTAATGTTACCATTGATTTTAATTTATATAAAGTAAATTCATACTAATAATGTTTCTGTGTTTACAGAGTACGAGATAATATGTAAAATTTTGTTGTGATACCAATTTCATAGTTCTGAGTTAATTATAAAACAAGATACAGACGTTCAAAAATTATCGAAAATTGCTAATAGTGCTAAAACTGGGCCTTAATGTTCGATTTGAAACCAATTGGTCACATCTGCTGTATAATTAGGGCAATGCAGTTTTTTTTTTGGCTTTGACAATCAGTTTTCGTGAAATCATTTAGGAATACAAATATTTTTGGATCATGATTCATTTGAAGGACCAAAACCCAACAGAAAGACAAGAAAAAATTGGACCACTACCTCTTTTGAGCATTTGTATTTGATTGTCCATCATAATAAGCGAAATTATTAGGTATGCCTACTTAGGTACTTACTTTTTCATGTGCAACTGCAGACTAGCTCTAAACAAAAGGAACTGTAGATGCAGACTCTCGCGTAGGTGCGGGGTCCCAGTTGAGAGATAATGAGACTTCCTCGAGCACAGGACGTTTGTTCAGGAGTCAGTTGAAGAGAAACGCAGTTTGTTTACACATTATAGATATTTTATTATCTTCAACAATAAATGATACAACACGGATTATATTTAGAATTTATAGCATAGCCCGGTTACAGAGTTTGGCTATCGGAGCCCTGATAAACTGTGGTGCGATGTACTGAATGCCTAAGTTATGGTCACCTTATACTCGTAGGAGAGCTTCTTGTCTTCAACGGCTACAGCGAACGGGAACTTTACGAATGCACCCCGAATGTTAGAAGTATGGGTATTTATAGTATGTATACGCGAAACACGCGAAGCTCTCCTATTGGCCCCTTTGTTGTCTACCCTAATTTTCCCACGCTCGAAAACAGGCACAAAAATCGACCCAGAAGTTTGCTACGGTAGTACCGCGAATCTTCACCACGAAGAAAGCACAATTTTTATGGCTTTACTACGGGTGCGAGGAGAACTTCTGATCTTGAGATATCCTCGCACCCGTACGAAGACGGTACCCAAACTTTAGGCATGTTGCTAAAAGTTTGTACCATTTCAAGACGTTCCTGTGTGTGACTCATCGCAAGTCAACACACTTGACCGATTTTAGAGAAGTCTCTCCCAGTGAGCCTCCTCTCACTCTTACTATCTATATTTTATATTACCTTTATTAATACCTTGTGAATATTACATTTAGACTGGCTCAGGATCGTTTTGCGCTGTAAATTCATACCTTTTACAAAGCGCGGCTTTCCTGAGCCAACCTGTACCAATACCCAACAGAGAGTTTCAGTCTCTCTGTGGCTGCATGTTCCCAGTTATTACCTAAAGAGGTACGCGGCCATCCCGTATGCTATAGACATCATACGTGATTGCACGTAGATTCTACACTACGTTTTCCTGTTTCCTACGCCCATACAAAACAATATTTATCTCGCTTATGCGTTTGCTTACATGCCGAATAGCGCAAAGTGTTCGTAACACCCAAGCCCATTTCACTGTGTTCCTATTCTCTACCTACCTACTCGCATGTACTTATAATATACCGTTAATAATAATTGTCGTGCTCGTCAACAGGAATTGACTTGTCATTCTTCAATGATGGAGCATCACTTGAAGAAGTGCTACAATATTTTCATTGTCAAATTCATCAAAAACTAACAAAACTAAATGCTAGTTTTTGGTGAATTACCTGATGAACGAGGTCTCCTCATTTTTAATTATCTTCACAAAAGTAGACGGTTCTATGTTCGACTGTATGTTCTTTTTTGTGTTTTTGTTTACTGATTTCTGTTAATGGAGGTTTTTTTTTTTGTTTGATGTTGTTTTTCACTACTCTCGAGTTGGTCCCATTGCTTTTAATCAAAATTGGTTCAGCAGTTTTTTATTAGGAGAATAAGGATGCAGGATTTCTGAACTGATTTGAATGATACTTAGTTTATATAAAATCGTAATTTTTGATGAAGTCGATGTAAACTAAATCATTTTTACACGAAGTGTACCAAAAAAAGGAGTGTTATGTTTTTAGCATTCATGTATGTTTGTATGTATGTATGTGAGTTTCTTTATTCCACCATAACTTTGAAATGCCTCAACAGATTTAGACGTATGGGGTATTGTTAGAATTTTTACATCCCCCCGAGTAACATAGGATATATTTTGTTTCGAAACAATTTAATATGGCAGCAGTATGGCTCCATTTTCAATTGCAAAAAAAAAACTTCGAATTTTTCAATATGGGTATCAAATTAAAGGCACTTGATAAGCACATTCCAATAGTATATAATTTAATGGCATAATTTCATTTTTGGCAGAGCAGGCGTGTTTTTTTAGCTTTTAAGCTAGTTATTGATGAAGTAGATGTAAGACTTTCATTGTAGTCCTACATCTACTTCATCAAAAATTATTTAGTTGTTGATGTGAAACATCTAATGGCGCGGTACGGGAGTAATGCCGGCTCTTAGCGTGGCGATCGATCGCCACGGTGCGGTGGCGACGCGCCGCTCGTGGCTCGTCGGCGCTTTCCGCTTCAGCTCGGCGATATTCGACGTTCCAAATATGACAGGCGTCCAACGATTGTTACTTTTTTTATTAGTAAATTGACTTGTTTTTGTGTTAATATTCGCTCATATTATAGGGATTCGGATAATTAATTTTATCTAGAATAAATCTACAGTGTAAAACTCATCAAAATTGGTTTATTTATTTATTTTTTCATTGTTTACCGAGTTCCGTCAATTGCGGACCGATTTTGAAATATGTTTTTATCTGAAGGTATTGAATCCAGTTTGGTCTTTCCTATATAAATTTCATCAGAATTGATTCTCGTCATCGTGATTCAGCAATTTGGAAAAGTCCCCATTTCAAATGTAGTAGTTTTTTTAGTGGATCCATTTGAAGACGATTTTTTGTACCGTGCACTTGTTGACGGAAAGATTTCTCATATTGCATTATTTCTAAAGCGATAAATCATTATTTTCCCTAGTTGATATTGACAGCTGACCTAACCACTCGTACTATCGATATTTGAAAGCAATTCCTATCAAAGGTATTTTAATGGAACATTTATCAAACATCTAAATCTGTCAGGAAATGCCTTTCTCATAAAGGTTCTTGGGGTTCCAGGAATGTCGTTAATTCTCGTCATCGTGATTCAGCAATTTGGAGTTTTAAATGTAGCTGGTAAAAAATATAAAGGTTTAAATATTTCAAAGAAAAATGAAAAGATTTTATCGGATTATTTATAGAGCAATAAATCAGGTATGTCAGAACTTCAAACACCGTTTGCGAAATTAATCAATGGGTCTGTTTCGATAGATCTATAGATTTAGTCAGTTAAAATGATACAGACTTGTCATTCAAGCTTACAGCATTCGCAGGGGAAGTATGTGTCTCGGAAGTTGTCTGCAAGTCGCTGCGCAAACTGCTATTTTTCATGCGCAATCCCAATGTTGAAGGTGAAGACAACATTGCGTAACTGCCTCGCTCACTCGCTTGCGTTTTTCGCATTATCTATCTCGCTCTTACTTTATGCTGTTTTATCCCCACATCGGTACCTGCGCAGTCATTCACAGAGCTTAACTTCACAAGCATAGATTGGCTGCGACTACTGTAGATGGCATAATATTCTTTATTATTATTATGAGCCTGTGGTCAGGGCCGGTCTCACTCTGTGTTTTTAGGAATAAACTTGTAGCGCCAAGCGGCGGCTGGGTCGCGCCGCTAAATTCTGTCGGTCGTCGCATAGTTGCCACGCCGCGCGCGCTGTCAGTGACTGACGCGGCTCGCGTACACGCGTGCGGAACACACCGCCATAAGACGTAATATAGACGTATTATAGGACTGGTATGAAAATGAATTAGAAAAAAAGTTTGCACGATAATGTATCGCATTTGGTGGTCTACATTCAACTAAAAAGATACCTCGCTCTATTTTTTACTATTCGGTGGGTTCTGTCAAAGTTACTATTAATATAGGTATGCTATTGATAAAAAAAAACTATTTCAGTTTAACATCACATTGAAATAAGTAGTGTAATATCAAAGGCATAGTCAACATTGGACCTATTCGCAAAATGACCTATAGTCTTATATGGACATGTTTGCAATAGGTATGTCTTGTTCGGAAAATGACATATTTGGGAAATACCCTATTCGTATAGACTCATTCTTAAAAAGTCTTATTCTTAATAAGTCTTATTCTTAAAACGACTTATTTTTAAAAAGACTTATTCTTAAAAAGACTTGCGAATAGGTCCAATGTCGAGTAAACCATAACAAGCTATAGTACTATGATTTATTCTGTGACCACGCGACAAACCGACTTAAGAGATGGGCTTAGCCGCGTGCGGGCCTCCGCAAGTCGAGACGAACAACCTTAGATATAGCGGCGGGCATCCCTTGAGTAAAGCGGTTCAGTATAATAACACCGTTCTCCAATACGCGTAGCGTACAAATTGTCTTGCGCTCAATAGATTTTACGTCTGTAAGTACATTTAAGGGGTTTTTTAGGGGTTTTTGGGGAAGTACCACACCTTTGTCAGATATTCAACCGCCAAGCAGTAGTGTGTAAACATTTCTGTGTTTCGGTTTGAAGGCCAATGTTTCCAGCGAAATTACTGGGCAATGAGACATAACAACCAATGTCTCAGGGTGACGAGCGCAGTGCAGTGACGCGCAAGACTTTGCGACCAAAGTTGTGGGTGTCACTGCAACTGTTATGGACAGGCGTGACGCTTACCATCAGGCGAGTGACCTGCCGTCTCGTAATTCAAAGTAATAAAAAAAACAGTAGGTATTTAAGCGTTTCCTAGGGAAGTGAGTCTTCTGTTTGTAGTAATATTATTTATACTGTGCTTCAGTGTCCCACTTCAAGGCCTTTTTACCCGTTTTCCAATTTTCGCGGTCTATACGAATTGACGAACAAACTTTCAAATGAGATTCAAGTTCTTCACGCCGCACCTTCTCGGTCTGCCGCGATGCTCTAATATTCTTACTTCCATATAAAAATCTTAAGTAACGAGAGGAGATCCTTCAATATTAATTTTGTTCTGTGTAAGCCTCTATGTAAAAATGTATTACTTACCTGAAAAACTGTCTGAAGGTTCAACGATTTTACATTGCATGAATGCTTTTTCATATATTTTGGACTAGCTGTGCCCGCGGCATTACCCGTGTTCCGAAATGCGTTCAGCTCGACTTCGGCATGTACCTTTGTTTTTAAGTCAAAACCGAATATATCCAACAGTGAAAACCGTATCGCAATCCGTCCAGTAGTTATTACGTGGTGCATGAATAGACAAGTAGACAAACAAATAGATAGACACTATTTAAAAAATGTTATACTTATTCTCGTTCAGTAGCTTATTTTAAGTCACTAGACCATTTTTTTTTATTATCATAAAAAAAAAAGGTCTAGTGACTTAAAATAAGCATCATCTTGAGCATAAAAAGCGGTATTAATCGGTATCCCAGTAGACATACTTTTTGTTACCTACTGCTTTATTATAAGTATAGGTAGATCTACAGACAACTCTCTTCTCGACCATCCATTTTCCCAAATATTTTGAATTACGCTTGCTGATTTTCCTCGCCGCCATCTTGACTTCTGAGTTCAAAAGCGCGGCAATTTTAAGTCTTCGTTCGAGAGTTCCCCGCGGTTCAACTAAACTGCTCAACTGCAAATAGTTGAGCCGTGGGGAATCCGCACGGCTAAACTAAACTCCTCAATTCTGAATAATTGAGCCGTGGGGATAACTAATTTAAAATTAAGAAGGAGAAAGGCAGATTAACAGATGTAAATAGAAATTGACAGATGTCCGAGTTACAAAGTAAATAAAAAGACGATAGAATCGAGTTGAGATCTCGATAGAATGATGATGGGATTAATAGTTCCATGACATTGTGTACCTATTGACGTTTTTTGGGGAAACTAAAAACCATTATTATGTATAGGGATATTCTTATAATATTTAGGATGGTACATATTAGATAATTCTTCCATTATGTAAAATATTTTTTAGTATATATATGTCTATGTATTAAAATCAAATTGAAATTAACTAACGAAAAAACCATGACAAAAAACTATGACAATCGGTGATATTCATTATGTCATAATTTTTATTGATCTTATCAATGAATTATAACTGGCCAGCCTTGTCAGGCATAAGTTGAGTAGTTCAGTAGTTGAACCGTGGGGAACAAAAACCTTTCTAAATATATAGGATGTCCCACTGCTCAACGTTGAGCAGTTTAGTTGAACTGTGGGGAACTCGCGTCTTTTAAAAACGTCAGAGTAAATGTAGAGTTCGTATGGATTCAAAGTAATTAAGTTGCTAACAATAGGTACCTACTAAAATAATTCATAGTTAACTATTTCAATGTGAATGTTCCAAATCGTTCCAGAAACTTTACAAATCTTTTATTAAATCATGTTTTTCTTCTGTTACAGGTAAACAGCCAAAGCAATAAAATGCGGGCAAACAAAGAACTTTGAAGTCATCAAAGGTAAAACGAATTTAATATCGTTTCTTGACACCGTCTCTCGTGACAAACGATCCAACATACCTTCACTCAGAGAAAATATAATGTATCTGGGGAAATCAAACGTCTAAATATATCTGGCATTTTATTTGTTAGCGACCTTCCAAATGTGGTTAGGGGTTCATGAGATTTAATGTCTTCAGGCTTACGGTGAAAAACCTATTGAAATAAATGAAGCGAAACCTATAAAAGGATGCGTGCCTAAAGCCTAAGAGCGTTTGTCTACTGCCGCCGTACCGTGAACGAGATGACGTTGCCGAAGTGGCGATAAATTACAATGGCCGTGTGTCCACTGTCCACTGTCGAGCGCCGTCATCTCGACGCCGAGATTGTGAGTAGTTCAGCACTAGCGATAGAACTCGGCCCTAGATCGAGACTGATGGAAATTCCGGCTATACAAAACATGTCTGAACTTATCTACTATATCCTCTGATCTATATAGATTTGCTTTGCCGTACTTTTGTTTGTGCTGATTCAAAGTGCCCCTAACGAGAGTCCATGGAACTAAAAATTGATATTGTCTGATCTCCTCACAGAATAAATAATAGTACAAAACGTTACTTCTGTGGACACTCACTACTGCCAAACTACTGCTATCAGCGCCAAAATGGCAATTATCAAAATGCTCTCATTGCGTCGTTCATCAAAAGTATGTCTAGAGTACGTGAGTTATAATGCAGTTGTCTATGACTACACCCGAGTGATCAGTCGCGGTAGACACACGATCGCCATCACGTCGTCGGCCGTTGAACTCTGTCCGAAATAATTTCTCGGTGACGGCGGCGGTGAACAAACGTCCTAAGATCTTTCCTAACTATTTCATGCTAAATTTTGAACTTTACTCAGGTAATCAACCCCAAAAAATAAACACTAAAGACAACTGACTCCATCCACAAACAAGCTTATCTCCTAGAAGATTGAAAGCAACATCCAGAACTGCTCAACTCACCATGACACGACATTGATCGCTAGCCATTTCGAGTAAAAACTCAAGAACGGTCTCAAGAGCACTTATTACGCACTGGAACCTTGTCAACACGCCCGAAACAGATAACGCCGTAATTGCTCCCTCGCCAATTTAATTAAAGGGCAGGAGGGAATTTTTTCCTCAGCAAAAGGAAGCAAACTTTTTCAATCAGTTGTCGAGAATCCCTCGCAAAGTTATAGTTCAGTTGCGGCCTTGTTGAGCTCCAAATTTGCTCATTTTATTGCGTTAAATCTTTAATGAAATAGCCCGATCTTCCCTATTGTGAAGAAGCGGACGCATAGCGGACGTAACTTTTGTGATGTAGCGGACGCATAGCGGACGTAACTTTTTTTGTTAAGGTTCCGTGCTAAGTATGGTGTCTCATGAATTTTAAAGGAAGTTTCTTTGTTTCTCACGGTGTTACCTTGTTAATGAGGGGAAAGATCAGGTTAACAAATGAGACGGGGTTTGTCGAGCTTTTATAACATTTCAGCAGTTTACCTAGCTACAATGTTGGTATATGTACTTACGTAAATTAACTTTATGAGGGTTATTTGTCTTTTATGTTTGTCTATGTTTATTAGATTCTTCCATGTTAACCAGAGTACGAACCATCTCGGTAATATAGTACCTTTATTTCTTCCGACACAAATAGTCTCATAACAACGTTCTGAAATCAATTTCTTAGTACTTTTTTGTCCGTGCTCATTTATTTGTCCAGTAAATGTCCCGTATGATTAATCTAACCCTCAAATTCCTGTTATGAACTAACCTACTCAAAGTAGGCTGCACAAGTGGACAGCCACAGACAACAATAAAAAACTTACTAGCGCCATCTATTGACATTTTGGAGAACGTCTCAATGGTAAAACAGTAGCGCCCTCTCGGCCGCCGAAACCGAATTTTAGAATTATTCCGAGTTTCAGAAGTACTAGCTCACTCTCGCCATCTATGGAAATTAGCTTACAACGACGTCGAGGTGGCGAAATAAAGGGTTCAAATTTACGGGGTTGGTTTTGATTTTGAGCTTCATCTGTTATCCCATAGGGGGCAGTAACAAGTAACCGAATTTAGAAAACTTAGTAATTTATTATACCTACAGCGAGAAACAAGTAGCATTTAATTGCTTTTTCATGTTCGCGAAACATTCTCGTAATGCTATTTACCCGCTTATAATTAGAGCCATTTTGGATTTCCCCTTAATACTTTCTTAACTTTTGAATTTCTTGACGTAGCACTACTATTTTTTGTGTGCTTTCGATTCATATTAAACGAATATCTGCTTACTAGCTGTGCCCGCGGATTTGCTCGCGTGGTCATTTCTCCCAGTGCAAAGTACCGAACGTATGTGTTATTCCAGGATATCAATATATTTGTTATCGATTGCTGGGCTTTTACTTGACGAATTGCGATACATAGTACACCAGATTTTAAGTCAATACTTAAGCTATCTGACATTGAAACTCGGATTTCGATCCTGAAGTTTTTACGTTATGCATGAACAGACAAAACTTTTGATGAGTAGCGTATTTTAAATCCCCTTAGTTTTTCTTATTACCTTTTTGTAGAGACTTGTTGTCGTCTACTGTTTTATTATAAGTATAGATTAACGTCTGTTCCGCGAAGTACTCCTGACTATTTTACACGAAGACTAGTTCCAGTTTTTGTTATCTAGAAGTAGGAAATAGTTTACAAAGTCCACTTTATTTTCCACGTCTGTTGGACCATCATGCTTAAATTATTCAATCGGCATGTTTGAGAACAATTCCGGGAACAAAATTACCATTTGTCGGGTCCCAATTGGTCGTAACACTCGCGTCCTGTGTAAATCTGTTTTGTGACGCAAATAAAGTTTCAACTACCCTCCAGTCGCCACTAAACCATCAGGAATTTATGGGAGTGTATTTTTAATGATTCCGCATTGAGGAATTGGCTTCGAGTTGAATTGTAAAATAATATATGTAAGTTTTGGGATCACATCCACGACTTAACCACCCCACTTCTGAAGTTAAATCTCTATACTTCTAGTTGCTTGAATAAAAACAGTGCGAATTTATTCAAGACAGTCATATTCAAATTTTATTATTCCAATTTTGAATAATGAGATGCGAACTGTTTATCCGCTTGATTTGTCCCGTCCCGTGTTCTCCTCCCGGTAAAAATATCGAACGTAACAATAATTGAAACGCGTGTTATGGTGGCCATACATGCAACGGTATACCTGACAGGTTTACCTTTACAGGTAACTTATATATTTTGTATATAAGTTACCTGATAAGATAGTTTATATATTTTGTCTGACGTCTATTATGTCTATTATTTTCGCCTGTATAGGTAAACCAGAGCGTGTGTGTGGCGCACGTTCAATTGTTCCGTCGCCAGTAGCGGTAGAAACGGTCGTGTTTGAGTGAATTTATCATTCGTGAAACAAAATGGCGAGTAAAAAGAGTAACGTAATTTTGGAAGAGTTCATAGAGTAGTAGAAATCGTACCCATGCAAAGTAAAAAATATTGTGACTAATAAAGAGGATATAATAAAAATAAATAAATTTGCGTATCTAACAAAATGTGACTGTATTGTTTTCTTGGTAATAACTATTGTTTCGACCACTTTTATCGTCCGCTTTTTTTTACTTTTCGACTATTTATAACAAGAAAGAGACTTGCCAAAGCTAACGCGTCGTCGCGCCGTTGTCAACGTCGTGTAGTGCCGATGGCATGGTTGAAGCGGAGATTACTTAACATTTTTTTTGTTACGTATATATGGAGCTCAGATATATCTGAAAAGTAAACCTTTCAGGTATACCGTTACGTGTATAGCCACCATTAGGCGTGTATTCCTTTTGAATAAAAAACTATTGTTCACATAAAAAAACTATTTGTTTAATGAACTGTTTGCTTTGCAATAATTCTTTTTATTATTCGTTTTATTTATTTTCAATCTTAGATTTAACTTTTTTACAATTAGTTATTTATAAAAACAATTTATACAAAAATACTATAAAATACCTAAATCTAGGGTACCACCGGCAGCGGAGCAACCAGCTTGATCTAATTGTCCGGATATTTTGGACTTGAATGAAGACTTTGTATAGATGTGAGACAAGGCTAATAGGTATGTAATTGTCTATGTTACACTTATCTCATTTTTACCCGACTACAGCAAAGCAAGGGAAGGGAAATGAGTTTAACAGTCTATGCACATGCATCTATGTGGTTATGTGGATGTTCCACCACAGCGTCGCCCCTTTGGTTCGATTTTGACAAGCGAGGTGTCAATCGATTCGTCTTCAGGTATACAGTGTCATAGGCTATTGTTTACCCGACTGTAGTCGGGTTTTAGTTTTTGAACATATGTCTTGTTTGTTTAAAGTATAATGTTCGAAATGACTTTGGATGGAGTTAAAGAAATTGTGGAACAAGCACCTATTGGTTCCCCAATTTTGAGCGCCCCCGTTGTTATATTATCGTGGCCTGGAGTTCTACTGTATTTCATGCTACAGAGGCCACGATTCACCTTCAGCGCAGTGATTGGATCTATCTAATCGGAACAGTAATATATATTACAGGTAGTGTATTGGGGATCCGCTCAATCAGAGTATAATTTTGAGCGCCCCCGTTGTTATATTATCGTGGCCTGGAGTTCTACTGTATTTCATGCTACAGAGGCCACGATTCACCTTCAGCGCAGTGATTAGATCTATCGAATCGGAACAGTAATATATATTACAGGTAGTGTATTGGGGATCCACTCAATCCGAGTATAATTTTTTGTAAAAGTGTATGCTTACTCGTATTTGTAAAATCTTGTCCCTATAACCTTGCCTCACACCCATATTACCCTTCAAGCTTAAAATAGCTGACCGTCCTTTTTCAGTGCCTTGTTTTGCTATTTTTAGGGAGGTATCATTAACCTGGGCAGTTTTGCCTTGGCACGTTTGACATTAAACTGAACTATTTTTACGAAGTAAAATTTTGGTCGAAACAGGTAAGTAAGTGGTAACTGTTTATCGAAAAATATATTCAAAACTTCGGACTTGTTTAGATCGTGGAAAGTAAGTACTATTTAGCAAGTTTTGAAACGTTAAAATTAGTAATCGAAGTTGTATATATGATAACACTAATATTGTAAGGGCGAAATTTTGTATGTATGTTTTATTTCACTCCTTCACGCTCAAACGGATGAACGGATTTGGATGTACATACGTGCGGTACGAGGATAGCTTACATCCTGTATTAATACATAGACAACTATTGGTCCTGACTTACTAACTTAAATCTAAGGTTTTTAAGGGTTTTGAAACTTTGAAGGATTTGTCAAAGTGACAGGTGTCAAAGTAGCAGGTGTCAAAGTGACAGGTGTCAAATTGACAAGTGCCAAAGTGACAGGTTTCAAAGTGACAGGTGTCAAAGTGGCAAAGTTTGTATGGAGAAATCAAATTTTTACACAGAGATAGTTTTCATTAGCATCATTCCACGCGGGTGAAACTGCAAGGCGCATCTAGTAGGTATGTAATATATACGGCTATATAAACTAAACGCATAATTCTAACAGCGCATAATTCCAACTCTCTCGAAATTCCTCAACCCGTCCGCAGCCGCACGGACCTAAAAGACCACTTATGCACGTCCCCGATAACTTGGCCACTCCAGTGCCACTGCGTCTGTATTCTGTATCGGCCCTTTGTCTATTCAACAACCCTAGAACAAGCCACGTCATGAGATTAAGTCTCTTCAGACTCGAGGATTTGAATGCCAAAGTGCTTCCAATCTAAGTTGGTTAGGAGTTTGTAAAGAAAAAAGTGATTTCAAAAGTTACCCGTTTGGTTGTGACGTGTCGGGAGTTTGTGGCTATATTATTAGATCACGTATGTAAATTGTATTGAGACCATAGACAACTGCACATTACTCCGTACTCAAGACAGGCTGTTGACGAACGTAGCAATGAGCGCATTTGATTATCGCCTTTTTGGCGCTGATAGCAGTAGTTTGGCAGTAGTGAGCGTCCACGGAACTAACGTATTTGTACATTTTAGTACAATTTTAGTACCATGGAAGCTCGATGGGGCGCGTTGAATCGGCACAAACGAAAGTACGGCAGAACCTATCCATAGAGATCAATGATTGAGACAGACACTTTTCTATTAAAACGTTCCTATTGAATGACGATAGAAAACCGCTAGTTATATAGCATTTATCTCTTACCAAAAATTAAAATCTTACGTGAATCAAAAGGTCATTTACCGACTGATGTTATGATGTCTAAGAAAGTTACGAAATATATATATTACTAGCTACGACCCGTGGCTTTACGCGGAAATATTTAAAAAAAAGTAAAAAGAAGACTGTGTCCTTCCGCATGATGCCCGCAATTTTTTTGACAAATTTCAACAAGATCAGTTCAGCCTTTTGATCAAGGTAACAATCATAGACAGAGAGACATGGTCATTTTTGCACATATAAATATAATTAGTGTTATTATTGTCTTATAAACCAACGTAAAATATCCATTCTGTTTTTTTTTCCCTAATTCCTCCTAATTAGAAAAAAGTTCGAACTTTCAAAGCAATATAAGTTCTTCTTGGTTAACTATTTTGCTATGTAATAAACCCTACACAGCGACATAGTAAAACAAGAAGAACTTCCAAGATTTATATGGTCCGTCAAGTTAACAAGAGCTTTCTATGTGTATAGCGCCCTTGTCCATACAAAAAGGAAACACTTATCTACCCCTATTTTATCCGATTAAACATATATATTTTTTTATTTATTTGCATATATAATTTTTTATTTATTAAGTACGCTTATACGTTTTCGTTTTTCTAATTTTGTACTTTAGTTGGCGGTTTTTTGTGCTTCTTCTACAACAACAAAAAGCTTTCTTTAAAATAAACGTGTGAGCGTAGATTATATTCTATTAATAACAAAAGTTTTAAGGGGGTGGAAAGTGCTTTTCCCCAAAACACCAATTCTATCAAAAACGCTACTACTAAAACTCAGCAACTCTATCGCTACTATAGGGAATCGGTTGGAGGGAAGGAGATAGCAATACATTTACTAAATACCTGCTTGTGAAGATCTATTCAAGCGACTATCTTATTAAGTTTGCGGGAAGCAGAAGCAAGGATTCATCAATAAAATTTGTACTAGCTTTCAACCCGCTAGGCCATCATCCCTCCCAAGTACTGAAAGCCTCTCCTTTATATTTTATAACCTAACCATGTCGTGCTCATATATCCGTAGGTACTTATTATGTGGAAACAACAACAAGACCTCCAGAAGAAACGCGGTCGTAAAACGTGGATACGCCGCGGAATCTGACGTGATAAGCTCTTTTTTTCTACCATAACAAAGACATAAATCTCAAATAAATACCGGTCTTAAACGAAAAAGTATCTTCACTTGGTATAACTTAGGTAATTGACCAGCAGATATAGGTAGGCTCACACTATTATGTATTCTGTGGTGTAGGATAGCCGAACCATAGAATAACCAATAATGCTTACGGCCGACCTGTTACTCAACGAGCTATGGAGCTTGGAGTTTCTCTGCGAGATTGAATCCGGGATGAGGAATGTTTTCCTGCAGAAGATATACAGTTACCGATATAGCTCTCAAAATTAGCAAGGTGAAGTGGCAATGTGCAAGCCACAATCACTCTTTGTGAACGGATCTCGGACACTATTGCAGCTAGAAACTTTGTGCTCAAATGTGTAATATAAAACAAATAAAAAAAGTTTTTATGCCATGTCATGGTGTAACCTAAAACGGGTTATCACAATTAAATGCATTTACAACTTTTCGTGCCTGTGCTATTAACCGTTGAGGAGTTCCCTAGTCTGAATCCAACCTTGAGTGCAGCAACCATGCCATACTTAAAACCAGCTGGTTAACCATAATAAGATGCGTACAAAAAAATGCGTGTCTGTGCTGTTGAAGAGTTCCTTTATCTGTATCTAATCCTGGATGTCGATTCAGGTTAAGCTTACCATACAAATTGCTTTGTCATCGGAACTGAACCAACAAGTAAAAATTCCTCCTTAGGATAAGAAGAATTGTTTATAATTCAGCTCACATGGTTCTACAAAAAAATATTTAAAAGGTTTGCCCTAATTTTTACATCATTGCAAGAGCATGCTCGTCACCCTGGCATCTATAAATTTAATTTCACTCAACATTCGTATCTTCAAATTCCCGAGTTTCCGCATCCCAGAGATATTAATCATGGAGCTTTGTCTACAGTTACACAAACCCATGGTATTGTCCAAGTTACGGTTAATACTAGAAGTAACTTTGGTATTATAACAAACTTCAGGTCTGATTAAAATATTACAGCTATCTGACTTGTAAAGTTGTAGTGCAAGAGACTGCGGCCGCTTTTATTAAGAAACATTCTTCATTTTCTAATACTTCAATCAATGCAGTTTAAACATCAGTAACGGGATATTTACCATGGATACTATTTATATTGAGTTCCCGATATTTCGGCATTTATACTAGAAGTTTTAAACATCAGTAACGGGATATTTACCATGGATACTATTTATATTGAGTTCCCGATATTTCGGCACTGTTGCAAGCGCCATGATCATGGATAACTGAAGTAACTGCGGGTGGAAAAGTTTTTATGAACAGACAAAATGATTTAACCTCTTTCTCACTCTTGTATTACGCGCGCCACCAGTACCATTGTTGATGGCGCTTGCAACAGTGCCGAAATATCGGGAACTCAATACAAATAGTATCCATGGTAAATATCCCGTTTCTAATGTTTATGCTTCTAGTGTTTGTGACCATCTTAGTTTTAAAGCATTTTATGCAGTTTTATCTTGAAACTAGCTTTCCCGAATTCCGCCCACGACTTATTCCGCGCGGAAGCATCCTACGGGTATGTTCTTCTAGGATATTAAAAGCCAATGCAAAAGTAGATTCTAAATTACACTATAGAATCGTTAGGCCGCCATCGCTCTTGATAAAACATGGTATGAAGATACTTTTGGTCCTGTGGACAAATAATATACGTTTTGTTTCGAAAATAAAAACACTTTGCAGATTGTTTAACAATAAAAGTTCCGACAAGTGTCTGCTATTAAAAATTAATTTTTGTTTAGTCAAAGAAAGCAATTATGATATGACTGCTTCTAATGTACTTTGTGAAACTCACAACAATGCTACCTTTTTAGTTTGAGTAAGTATGTAGAAAAAAAATATTTTTAAGCGAGAACATTTTCAATGTCTATAATGTGGCATTTTCTTTTTTAACCCCCTAACTACAAAAGAGAGGGGTTTTATAAATTAGGTCTGTATCATTGCATGTATGTGTTATTGTATCCGTGTGTCTGTCTGTGGCATCTTAGCTCCCAAACGAATGGACCGTTTTTGATGCGATTTTTCTATTTGAAAGCTGATGTGGTTGATATGGTTCTGAGCTTTAATAAGGGGAAGGAGGAGAATTAGTAACAAGCAGCATCTCGATCACATCAGATTTCAAACATTAAAATATCGCATCAAAATTGGTCTATTCGTTTGTCGTAGCAACGCTAAAGGCTCTATAGTCACCATTAATTTTAGGCATTCTGCTTCTTAGTCATTGACTACGTACAGTCCAAATGCATTGTAGGCAATTTGCTTCTCAGTCAAAGTGATAGATATGATGCAGCAGTGGCATAATTCATTTGAGGTATTGTGCGGACAAGGCAGTCAGCTCCTAGACTATGATATACAAACTTTGCCGTCTAATTAGTCGCTTGTCTGGGGTAGGGAGCAAACAGATTGTGGTAACAAGTTGTTGCTGTGTTGACGAATTTTAGAAAACCACGTTAGGAGAAAGGCTGAGAGTCAGCTCTTGGATCGGATACAAAGACATTTAATCTATCCTCTGTATACAAAATGTGGACTCAGCCTTGTTTTGAACTAGCTTTTGGTTGCGGTTCACCGCTGGATACAAGTAAGTTTTGGTGAGAATCTCCGACCAGACATAGTTGTAACCGTCGTGACATATAACTACTGACTCGCCCCGGCTTCGCACAGGTAGCGCTCAGAGCGCGGCATTTTTATTACTATTAGCTTTTTTACACCCGACGCAACTTCTAAAAAAAGGCCAGATAATCTTTGGCAGCAACGATCGTGGTGCTTTTTGACCATAGATAACTGCATTATTACTTACGTACTTGACAGACATGTTATTATTTCATTTCCACGGCTACATGTCATTCCGTTCGTTACAGCGAGTAATCGAAATTTTTGCAACCTTTTTATACCTTGGGTCACAGAATAAATAATAGTACAAGCTTGGGTTACATTATTGCAATTTTCATAGAGAACTCAAATTTAATAAAAAAAAACCTGTCTATGTTACTCGATGATAATGTGGTCTATTGGTGAAATAATTTTTCAAATCGGTTCACTATGTTTTTGAGTTTATCCATTACAAACAAACATACAAAAAAGAAACCTTTCCTCTTTTTAATATATTATGTTGAAGATAAATCAGTAGTACCAAAAAGTCTGCACAATGGAAATAATTAAAAGAAATGCTGTAAGGATTTTAAAATAAGCTACTGAACAAGAATCGTTTTTAAAAATAGTGTCTGTCTGTTTGTACATCTTGTAAAAGCTGCTGGACCGATTGTGATACAACATCACTGCTAGATAGCGTAGGTTTAGACTTAAAAACTGGTATTATTGCTATCTCAATCCGATGAACAGAAGCCGAGCAATCGATAAACCACTACTGGACATAGGCCTCTTCCAATGTGCGCCACAGAGCCCGGTCTTCGGCTCTTCTCATCCAGTTTCTGCCGGCCGGCTTTTTGCAGGTCATCACTTCACCTGTCCGGTGGGCGTCCTACACTACGTTTGCCAAGCCGTGGTCTCCACTCAAGAACCCGTTTACCCCGTTTTACCCGTTTTTCCGTTTTTCGACAGATGTGACCAGCCCACTGCCACTTCAGCCCGCTAATCCTCTGAGCTATGTCGGTGACTTTGGTTCTCCGTCGGATTTCCTCGTTCCGGATCTTATATTTCAGAGAAACTCCAAGCATAGCTCTCTCCATAGCTCTCTGAGCGAGCTTAAACTTGTGGACTAGTCCCACCGTGCGTGTCCACGTCTCGGCTCCGTATGTCAGCACTGATAGGACGCACTTATTGAAAACTTTCGTCTTCAGGCACTGTGGAATGGACGGCGAGAAGAACTGACGAAGTTTCCGAACGCTGCCCAGCCGAACTAAATCCTTCTGTTGGCTTCCCTATCGAAGTTGTGTCTACCCTACTGCAAAGTTTGCCCGAGATAGACGTATTCATTAACAACTTCGAGGGGCTCATCGTTGACAGCTACAGGTGTTGGTGTAATTAGATCAATATTACATGATCTTGGTCTTATCTAAGTTCATTCCGAGACCGATCTGTCTAGAAACATCAGCCAGGCCGTTCAGCATTTGCTGAAGTTCCTGCACCGATTCCGCCTTAAGGACTATGTCATCGGCAAATCGTACGTGTGAGATATTTTTTTTATTTTTTTATTACCGACTAGGCAATCGTTAGACCACGATCTCACTTGATGGAAAGCGATGATGTGGTCGAAGGTGTAGCACGCTTGCCTAGTAGATACCTATTCACTCTTGACTTGAACACACCGGGGTTATAATTTACAGGAAACATTGACGAGGGCAGGGCATTCCACTCCTTTGCAGTTCTTATAATAAATGAAGAAGCGTAACGCTTCGATCTTGTGCGAGGTATTTCAACCATGAAAGGGTGGCGCTTTGCTGATCGTCTAGTCGTACGGTGATGGAAAGGTGATGGGGGAATCAGGTTGTGCAGTTCTTGTGCGTTTATATTTATGGCCTTGCCTTTTCAGTCTACAGTCTTAAACATATCTTCCAAGGTGTTGGTGAACAGTTTCAGGGATATAACGTCGCCCTGTCTCACTCCCCTTTGCAACTGATATGCTTAGACTGCTGGTTCTGTACTTGAACACTCATAGTCGTGGCGTCATAAAGACATCTGCAGCAGCTTATTATGTCCCCTCGATCAATTTTGTTTAATTACCTTGGTTGTACAGACTTTTTGTTATTCACTGATTTCCTATAACTATAGAAGAAGTCATACTAAGAAACTGTAGTAGGTATGTGAACGAAGCCGCAACTGCGACATGCAAAGACTCAAAATGAGGTTCATAACTTACGTAAAACTTCGTAGTGATTTTAAC
The DNA here is from genome assembly GCA_946251855.1 of Alsophila aescularia. Lineage (NCBI taxonomy): Eukaryota > Metazoa > Arthropoda > Insecta > Lepidoptera > Geometridae > Alsophila > Alsophila aescularia. Next base: position 8,467,566 of record OX276376.1, on the reverse strand, counting down.
GTAGGTACTTATTTCTTGCTGTTGTAATACGCCCGTGTCTCGCAACTTTTTTCAGTAGTTCCCAGTGGACACAATGAATTATTACGCTCGCTTAATTAATCATTGCCGAGTTCTTTTTAAATTTTACTTAGCTGGCCGATTTGTTACTTGCGAAGAGTTTATTCGAGACGCATACAAATCTGTTAGCTTGAACTCGGCAAGCTATAAAGAAGTTTTTAGTTTTGTTTTATGTTGGCACAGTGGCACAGAATACCTAATAGCTGGCTTTTATCTCACTTTATCATTGTTCCGGATCTACCGGGTAATTTTGTAAATGGTTGGTAAACTTTTTAAAAGAATCTTTTCTACTCATTACTTCAATCAATCCGATAGGTATTTAAATAGCAAAACTACTGCATATATGTCCTTTTCGTTTATGGATTCGTCCTTTGTTTCGGATATGGATTCCCCAGCTCTAACATCTCTACCCCTAACTGAACACCGTGACATAAGACAAATTATATTGCTTTGTTGCGCCATACCATACAGTTGGAATGCAATTTCACACGGTCTTTGTTTGTAGATCAAGTCTCTCTTGTTCCCCTGTGGCGATGTGGTGATAATTATTGCTGGCAAAATAGAGAGGGAAGACGATTCGGCCATCGTCCATTGGCAATAATCACGCATTAGGTATCAAACCAATATTTACTACGTTAACAATACAGTCTAGACGAGAACCTCTTATGCAATAGGAGTTAAGAAATTCGCTACGGATCTGCCGGTTTCTGAAACACTGATTACTGTTCACCTGTATAGAGAAACAAGCAGTAAATTAAGATTGAAAAACTTATCTTAAAACCAGTTTTATTTTTTGGTATACTTTTTCATCGAGTTGTGAGCTACCCTGAAAGATAGCTAATCGGGAATTGGCCGAAATTTGAGTTGCAAGACACCCGGAACGACAGACAAACAAACAAGACACGACTTAATAAAAACGTGGTAAAATTCTAATAAATAGCTTTCCTCCCGCGTCACTTTTTGGCGAAATCTTACGGTATTTCCTAAATTCGAAGAATTAATCTAAGATTAGCATGGATGGCAAAGATGATTTTTATACTAATTAATACTCTGTTAAACTAATAACTTTTAAGGATATTTTAATTTGACCTGAATTAATTATTTTAGGTCCTTGTGTAAATGAAGTGAAATTTCCTGTAAAAACATTAATTAACGTAGTTTCAACTGTGAATTATGGGCGTGATATGTTTTTTTTACACAAGCTTGGGATATTTCCCTTTGTAATTATTTTCCAAGGTAAATATACTTATTCGTTATTTTCCTTTCTACTATTCGAGCATATTTTGTTTCAATTGTTGGAAAATGTAACATACGTAGAAACAGTAAATAATAGCTAGCTTAGCTGAGCCTAAACAATATTTAAGTGTCGGTACAGGTCTTGTTAAAGCCGCGTTATGATTTTAAACGTTATTTTGCGTTCTTTGTTGGTAACAGTACGCTGAAATTAGCAATACAAATTAACGACAGTTTCGAGCGTAGTTTATATAATATCATGTATTTGTAGAATTATATTTATTCAGTGAGGGTAGTTTATAGTTGTTTTGCTGCTCGCTGGTTCCCCCACTTCAGACCAGTTCACACCAGTTCTTAACCGACGACGACCTGTGAAGTAAGGAAAAGGCTCTCAGGATCCTCACATCGACCTGATCTCGAAGGTTGCAGCCTCATCGGTAAAGGGCTTCGTCGATAGTGCTCCGCTAAATACAAAACAATTGATTATGGACAATAGTTTTGTGTGAGACGTTCGAATTGTGACTGGACTTACAACATGGACGGCGCCGTCTACGCGAGGACCCGAGCTGGAAATCTGTGAGTGGGCTTGCGACTGCATTACTTCCTCACTGAGCTATCTAATCTAACTTATTTATTGGTACATCTTCCATCTGGTACATCTCTCATTGGGTAACTCCCAAAAAACTTACATGCTCCTTCGACTCGTGGAGGAGCATGTAAGTTTTTTACTAAATAAGGATAAGTAATAAGTGTAAGTACTAAATAAGGATAAGTAAGCTAAAGTGGCAGTGGGCTGGACACATTTTCCGAAGAACCGATAACCGTTGGGGTAGAGTTGTCGAATGGAGGCCACGTTTAGGCAAACGTAGTGTAGGTCGATCTGTGGCCAGATGGAGTGACGACCTGTGAAAAGCGGCTGGCAGAAAATGGATGAAGAGAGCTAAAGACCGAACTCAGTGGCGTGCATTAGGAGAGGCCTACGTCTAGCAGTGGACAGATATAGGCTGATGATTATGATGATGACTAAATTTTTACTGTTAGGTCGAGAGGTCGTTCTTATTAGTCAGACTCGATTAGTTATGAATAGGCAATGTTAAAGCTGATTTTAAAAGAATCAATACTCTTAAGACACTGGAAAATCTCTGTGAAAAACATTCAATCGAGTCAGACACACTAATTATAATCTAACGCAGACCACAACGTTAAGCCCGCCTTACATAACCTCAGAGACAAACAAAGCTATTTTCATCCAGATGAAAATGTCACCTCCATTCACCGCCCGCCCTTAGAAACAAACACAAGTTATTTTCAGGCCCATATTCCTTGAAAAGATCCGCGGAGGTCGTGGAACCAATCGGCGCGGTGCTCTGTTTTGCTTCTTCGCACCCCAGTGTGTGACGTTAACAGACTGCACGGAGGTGAGATTAAACATGCCCTTGTGTAGCCGCGGGGACTACTGTGAAAATGTGTCACTGAACTTTAGTATATACAATAACTCTGTACAATTAGTCTATACAATAATACAATAACTCTTTGTTGAACACATCACAATAAAACAACTAAATAATAGTAATCATACACAAAATCTAATGTTATACAATAGGCGGCCTTATCTCTATTGGCAACTTTTTACAGGCTACCTTTGGATGGACAGTAATTGAATATAAAAATTGCGCTTAATGATGGAGACTTACTTTGGAACGAAAAAGTAAATAGATAACATAAAATCAACTATAAGTTTATATATTTATATATACTTAGTACTGACATACTTCCATACGTATTATCATAAATTACATATTTTTAAACACATAATTATAAACTTATAATAAAGCAATAAGAACGAAAAAGTCTGTACAACGAAGATAATTATTAAAAAAAGATCTAGGGTACTTAAAATAAGCTTTTTTTGAAAATTACAAACTTTTCGTTACTTACTGTTTCATTATAAGTATAGCTTTAATTTAAATATTTAAGTATCATCATCATCAGAACTATCCGACTTATTTCGGTTCTAAATCGTAAAACTGTGTAAATTTATAGCTCTATAAACTGAAAGAAGAAATTTATAAAATCATTTTTAATATAATTAATGTTAGTGAATTATGTTGAGTTTTGATTGCCGTAATAAAGGTTTATGGCGAATCTTTTTAAGGCAAGTTTAATAGGTTACTAGCTTCTCCCCGAGCATTTCCCGCGTGATTAAAAGAAAATCTTATAATAATATTAGTATGATGTTTGTCAATCATTTGAGATAGTGCTGGCCTCTAGTGTCAGTGTTTGTCAGGCCGCCCGAGAGGCTCTGACATGGCTTAACGACTGTTATTAATCAATAACCGCCGGGACCGACAGTTTAACGTGCCCTCTGAAGCACGGAGTGATGGAAAACCGCACATAACTAAGAAAAGTCATTGGTGCAGAGCCTTGGACCGAACCGGGTATTGTTGGATTCTAAGTTGCACTACTGAACCGTAAGGCTACCTTCGCTTCGATGATTAGTATCATAATGGTAATATGTAGGCTGTGTGATTCGGCTTAAGTTTTTACACGCGAAACGATTTGCGTGAGATTGGCACAAGGCCTAAAGCAATTAATTGCGAAAAAGCTTATCGCAGCCATCTTTGTTGCGGATGGAACAGCTGTGGTGTAGTTGTTATATTTTAAAACCAGACATAAGTTCAAAAACTAAAGCCCGACTACATGGTTTAAAATAACCTATGACACTCTCGCTAGTCAAAATCACATCAAGTTTTTAGTTTGAACACATAACCTTCTCTATGCTTCGCCGAAATCTGGACCGAAAAAACTAGCCTATGACACTCAATGAAGACGAATGGATTGTTACCTTGCTTGTCAAAATCTGACTATTATAGTGAAACATCCACTTACCCCCATTCTAACATACATATATAGACTGTTAAACTCATTACCCTTCCCTTGCTTTTCGCCATAGACGGGTAATAAGAAGAAAAAAAGGAAAATCTGTTTTTTTTTGGCATATTCGGGAAAAAATAAATATTGAAACCTGATGAATTTGAACATAAACCACCTAACAGTAATCACTTAATTGTTTTGGATTAGTAGAAACATAAAATTACTAGTAATTAACATTCAAAATCCTTTTTTTATTCTAATAACTCACTTTTAAGGACTTGATAAACATAATCAAAAAGTGCACTGATATGATATACACGCATCAGCTTGAAGCTGCTATTGTGTTATATAATAATAATAGATCTAAATCGTTATTAGATACTTGTATAAGATATAGCTTAATTATACTTTTATAACTAAAGTTTTGATGCAGCCATCTGCGTGTTCATACATTTCCGCGTTCCGACACATACATGCATCCCCACATTTCAGACTCGCCCTTTGAACATTTTGTTTCCTGCTTTATGTCTCTAGTTAATATACCCAAACTATATCAGATACATTATCATCATCAACCTATAAATTAGTCCACTGCTGGACATAGGCCTCTCCCAAGGCGCGCCACTGAGTCTGATCTACGGCTCTTCTCTTCCAATGCTGCGACATTGCGCAGATCGTCGCCCCATCTAGCCGGAGGGCGTCCTAACGTTAACCAATTCTCGGTCTCCACTCTAGAACTTATTTACCCCAACGGTTATAATATCGGTTCTACAACAAATGTGACCAGCCCATTGCCACTTCAGCTTGCTAATTCTCTAAGCTATGTCGGTTACCATAGTTCTCTGCCGAATCACCTCATTTCGGATTTGATCTCTCAGAGAAACTCCGAGCATAGCTCGTTCCATAGCTCGCTGAGCGATCTTAAACTTATGGTCCAGTTTCACAGTAAGTGTCCACGTTTCGGCTCCGTATGTCATTACGGGTACGACGCACTGGTTGAAGACTTTTCTCTTCAGGCATTGTGGAATGGGCGACGAGAAGAGTTGAATAAATTTCCCAAAACCTGCCCAGCCCAGCTGAATCCCCTCCTATTGGCTTCCTTCTCAAAATTGTTCTTACCAAGTTTAACAATTTGTCCCAGGTATATATATATACTCCTGTACAATTTCAGGAGGCATGCCATTGACTACTATTGGTTCCGGTATAATATTGTCGGAGACCAATTTGTCGTGAGTTTGGTTAGGCAGCATCTGTGTCGCAGCTCCTGCAGCGACTCCGCCATGAGGATGATATCATCTGCAAATCGGAAATGTGAGATGTACTGGCGGTTAATGTTGACGTCGGCCCCTTTCCAGTCCAGCGTCCTAAACATATCCTCCATTGCAGTCGTAAACAGTTTAGGGGATATAACATCCTCCTATCTTACGAGTACACCTCTAAGCAATGGGATAAGCTCAGTACGGCCCTGTACTTGTACTGTCATCGTAGCAGCGTCATACAGACATCTCAGACTTCGATATATCGCCAATCCACTTGGCATTGCTGCAAGGAGTCCAGAACAGTCCAGGTCTCGATTCAAATGTCTTATACATCATCAGATACATATACTATAATTATTGACCGAGCGAGCGCGAAGCGCGAGCGAAGCATCTCTGTTTCAGCTTGGGCGAAAATCCTTTCGTATGTCTGGATGCCTGTCCGGCTGTTCTCCTCTACAGATTGCATTTCTCAACCGATCTAGACAAAACTTAGTATACAGGTTTAACAATATTTTTTTAAATTTTTTACTCGTCGGGGATTTTTGATTTGTACTCCCCCAAAAGGGGGCAAAAAGGGGGCTATTGAATATCCCCGCCTTATTAGATCCGATTTCGATGGTTCTTTTTTTATTTGAAAGGATGACCCAGATTTAGTACTAAAACCGGTTTATGCGCGTGCGCACGTATTGAACCTTTTAAAAGACCTTGCTCATGTACTTGTTTTATTTTAACACCTAGGGTCCTATCAGAATGTTACTAAACATCAAGTTGGATGTACTGTAGTGTATGTATAAAAACGTAATCCAGGTTAGACTGTTTTCACAGCGGTTTCGTAGTAAGACCAGTAAACGCAGCGAAACAAGTAACATTGGATACCTATCTGTGTACGCGTAGGACTCGTAGGTTATTATTGTACAGCAGACAACTAGAAAAGTTTCACCGTACCTTTTATATCTGGTTCCTTTTCTCACTGCAGGGAGTTTTCTTAGAAATCCTTTATTTGTAATGTATGGAATTTTGTAAGCATGATTTATTATTTATCTATTTTAATTTTTAATAAATCCAAACAGAGCAATTTTCAAACTAACTGGATTGTTAAGTTTGTCGTATGAGCTAACGCTGGGCTCTGGTGTCAGAGTTTGTCAAGCCGCCCGAGGACATGGCTTAACGATGGTATCAATCAATAACTCATTGGTATCGACTACGTAAAGTTAAAGGCGATAATACAGTTTATAGTTTTTTTTTTTTTTACTTTGGTATTTGTGTGTTCGTTTGGTACTTCGAAACTCGAAATGTGCTGAACGGATTTTGGTGAGTTTCAGCTTTTTTTGATGGCTTTAGTTTCAACCTTAATTTAAATATTAATTAGCTTCAGAGTGTTTAATTGCTTTTAATATGGTGGTAAAAGATCTATCTATTTAAATTTATCTGTCTAACGACTCAGTTCCTAGCCTAACGACTGAGTTTCATACATACGTCATATTATTATGTCGTATTTTCTAAGTTTTGCTCAGATCGTGTTATTCGGCACTGAAAGTAATATAAAGACCTTATTACCGCCACTGCGTTGCTCTCGCTGCATTTGTTTTATTGGCGTTACCAACGCAATGTTTCGCTGAAATAATCATAATAAACGAAAAGTTTATGATGTGCTAGTTCGAAAGTGGCTAAGAGTTATTGTGCGTTTAAATGAGCTAAATACGGTCAGATCTTTGAAGAAACTGCATATTGTGCAAACCGGTCGCTTGTAAAAACAATAAAGACGGACGGACTCATGGTCCATCGGAATAGTTTTGGCTATCGGTCAAACTACTAAGTCCTACTGACAGCGGCAACAGCTTCTTGGGCTCGAATAAATAAAAATGGAGTAAATAGTAAAATATAATAAAGGTTGGTGTTGTTTTGGCTTTTCATACAAACTTAGTTATCTTTTACCAGAATGCGCAACGCAAAAGCCGGGAAATGTGTTTATCAGCCTTTGTATGTATGCATGTATGTATGTATGTATGTATGTATGTATGTATGTATGTATGTATGTATGTATGTACCTATGTCTGTTCCTTTGTGGCACTATATAGACCAAAACCGACCGACGTACCGACCGATTTTGGTGTTTCTTACGTCAATCGATTTGTCTTAATCTTGCGTGTGCTACTAAATGACAGTAATTCAAATTCAATATGGCGACAACCTGACGCCAAACTCTGAAAAATAGAAAAATTCAATATGGCGACAACCTGACGCCAAACTCTGAAAAATAGAAAAATAAACTATTTAAGCGGGCTATCATTGAATAGGTATTTTATAATCAATTTTAGGTTTATCATATCATTTTTCATTTCGAATGACCATAAATTTTGCAAATTTTTTTTCGTTGTCTGTTTTTTTTTAAAGTGCATGATTGGGTTTGTTCTAAAAAAATACAAATAAGATAAAAAAAGATCATTGGAGGTACAGTGTTCTCCAAACCCTAGTAGCACATTATAAATAATAATACTACATAGTAGGTCAGCTGGCAAAAATCGATAAAGTGCCACCAACTTATCTGTCCAATCGAGCGGGTCGCCACCATCCTTACGATACTGGCCAGATATTTACAGTGAAGTATGTGGTCTCATTAGGACATTTTATTTGTCAACTGAACAGATAAGTTAGTGGCACTGAACCTTGACCTTGAATTTGTCAAGTTTTATTGATAAACTCCGTGCACAGGAAGTCTATTGCGCAGTAGTCAGTAGAATGTCAGAAGTGAAAATTTGCACGTCAGAGATTATGCATTAATAGTAATCACGAGTAACATTTTGTAAAAAGTGGTTATAATGTTATTTATGATTAGTTTTTAAGATCTCCACTCAACCGGGTCTTTCCACCAAGTCTTTACAAGCGAGGAGAGGCCTAGCAAACTGAACCCGCAGATATGTACATCATTTTTGTGCAACGTAATAAATCAAATATTTATTTATTTTCTTCACAATAGGTTAATTACTTACACATTATTGCGATTCAAACAGGAGTAACAAAATAAACCTACTTTTGTGAGAAGCTGGTGGCTGGGATAGGTTTAAAATAACCTTTAGATAAGGTTACCAGATAGATAAGTAAACAAACAATTAGGGGTGTCGCAAATTTCATATTTTTTTGTATGGGAATTTTAAATACTATGTATTCAACTATTTCACACGTAAACGCATTTAAATGCTGGATCGAAACAAACCTGCGGCGTACTTATAAGACTATTCAGTTACTCCCTGTTTATAGAAGATAGAAGACGCTGCTAGTTTAAATGCTTTAAAAATAATCAACTCCCTCATTTTAAATGAATGATGATGCGCAGTCGTCGGAAATGGAAGATGCAGTTATGGAAACGACTGAATTTATGCAAAACTGTTGCAAACTTGCAAACATTACATTCCCGAAACCAGTGGTTCCGTTTGAAGGAAACAAATGTCTGGCTGGATGTTCTCGGAGAAACGGAACGTTACCTTGCCACAATCCAACTAATTAATTACGTCTGACATATACTAGCTGCACTACGCTGTTTCGACCATGTAGATGATGATTTATACAAATTGAATACTACTTATTCAATACTTCTGCAACTACTCGCTGAGGAAAAAAGGTCGTAGCTGAAAATCAGTATGTTAGTTAGTTGTTAGCTTGCGAACAACGCAATTATGCTGAGTTGCGTCCTTTTTTACACGACTGTCCAAAAAAGGAGTGTAATGTTTTTAGCATTCATGTATATTTGTATGTTTGTATGTATGTGAGTTTCTTTATTCCACCGTAACTTTTAAATGCCTGAACAGATTTAGACGTATGGGGTATCGTTAGAATCGTTACTTCCCCCGAGTAACATAGGAATTTTTTTTAAACTTTCAATATTATGGCAGTATGGCTCCATTTTCAAATCGGAAGAAATACTTGGAAACAATAAGGGCACTTGATAAGCACATTACAACAATGTACAATTTATTGACAAAAGCTCTTTTTTGGCAGGGCAGGCGTGTTTTTTTTTGCCTTTAAGCTAGTTATTTATAGCCATATCCATACCAATATATAAAAGTGAAATGTTGTCTTTTTGTTTGTTTGTTTGGGGAGGTTTCACGCGATAACGGCTGGAAGGATTTTGATGAAATTTAGAATGGAGATAGCTTATACCCTTGAATAAAACATAGGATAGGATTTTTATCCCGGAAAATTGTAAGTTTCCACGGGAAAACTGGAAAATGTTGATTACTCACTGTAAGGAACGTTTGCCATCACAGAATGGTCTGTGGTTGCCATGGAAACGAAATAACAAGTCTGTCAAAAATCATCATGCTATACCTACTTTTGCATTGGTTTTTAATATCCTAGAAGAAAATAGGATGCTTTTTTCGCAATAAGCAGTAGTTCGCGCGTACGAAGTCGCGGGCGGGAAAACTAGTCTTTTTATTTATTATATATTCATAATTTTGCTTGTATTTTAAAGGTTATAAAATAAAAGTATTTCATTTCATTTTCTTTCATTTCTTCCGGCTTCATCATCAGAACAGCTCAATAGTACCATAATATTGTATAGTCACCAAAACACCCGTGTGCAAAACTTCAGCATCGTTGAACGTCGTTAAATCGTTCAAAATGATTTGGAAACTTGTCCCAAGCATAATAACGCAGTGAATTACATAAAAGTTTGTACAAAGCTACTAAACCAATTGTGATGAAATGTATACAGTACTTCACTGAAGGTCTATTTTATCAAATAAAATTAACTATCTAATTCGGTACAAAAATCCCGAAGATATGAAAGAACATAAACATTAAAACAAATAGGTTTTGTAATAAAAAAAACTACTGAACCTATTTTGATGAAGTTTATATGGGACTACACAGAAAATCTACACTTTTGAATAAAACAACAATCTTATACAAAATCAAATAGATTTTCTAAAAAACTATTTATTTTCGAAAAACTACAGAATCAATTTTGATAACATAAAAATGGGGCCTAATCGGGGTCCTACCAGTGCAAACAAAAAAACATACAAATCGGTTCATCAAAATTTTAAGTGAGTTTTAGTTATAAGAGAAATCAAAAATACAAAAAAATACATACTACTTGAGAACCTCCTCCTTTTAGAAGTCGATTAAAAAACTAACCTGGATAAGGCATGGCCCAATCTATTAATTTGTTTTTATCTTATTAAAAAAACAAACCTGGATAAGGCATGGCTCAATCTATTAATTTGTTTTTATCTTATTAAAAAAACAAACCTGGATAAGGCATGGCTCAATCTATTAATTTGTTTTTATCTTATTAAAAAAACAAACCTGGATAAGGCATGGCCCAATCTATTTATTTGTTTTTATCTTATTAAAAAAACAAACCTGGATAAGGCATGGCCCAATCTATTAATTTGTTTATATCTTATTAAAAAAACAAACCTGGATAAGGCATGGCCCAATCTATTAATTTGTTTTTATCTTATTAAAAAAACAAACCTGGATAAGGCATGGCTCAATCTATTAATTTGTAAAGTAAATTCATGAATGAAAAACATCGAAATATCAAAAGTCGTTGCACTAACGTTATTTGGCATAACGCGTGGAATACCCCACCCCGGTACTTATAGGTAATTATGGCACATTATGTATTTTATATTATAAAAAGATAATTTTTGTATGTTTGTTTGTATGTCCTCAATTCGTTTCTTAACCATTGATCAGACTTTGATGAAACCTTGGTAGGGTCTTATGGTGAGGCCAAAGAGGGCTTATGGCCAAAAACAAACAAGATTTGGAAAAAATAACACATTTCTGTAAAAGTTTCAACCGACTACCTACTACGGTTCAAAAGATACAGCCCTTTAGAGGTAGGACAGACAGACGCACGGCGGCATAGGCTTAGAAATAGGGCTCCGTTTGAACCCTTAGGGTAAGGAATCCTAAAAAAATACAGAAGTTATATTGTATCAAATGAAAGCTACAGTGAATTAATTTCCTCTAAGCAGGTACTCAAATGGCTTATTTATTACCAATTTTAACAAAACTCAAAGCTTTCCTACATAGGTAGCATTTATCAATAAATTGACATCTAAACAAGACAAATGGACACACGCATTTCCAAAAATAACAACATTAAAAACGGGCTTAAAAGGTGAATACGTCTCTTGCTACCCATTTATCTTAATAATGTGTATATGTGTGAAAAACGTAAAAATAATTTAATGCTTAGTGCCTGCTTACCTTGGTACAAACCTTTAATATTTTTTTTTAGATTTTAGAGCAGTAAAACATATCGTAGGAGCCGTTATCGTGGATAAAAAACGGGACAATAGAAAAACGGGATACAATTGAACGTCATACATTTCATTCAGATTACCGACTAGTGTAGCACGTAGTTATAAATCTCGCCGCGATTGACAATTACCTTATTTGTAAAATTAAATTATAAACTATTTTTTTAAATCTCTTACTGTTTGTTATATAGAACTAAAAACTCGTTCACTCTGCTAAAACGTTTCGTATTTGACATACGAAAACTAAAACAGTCCAATGCGCAAACTAATTCGCTCTGTAACAGTTTGGTAACATTCTACAACACGCCCGCACCAATCCAATTTAGGTATACGATAAACTGCAGTTGATATTTTAATCCATATATTATTTTACTAGGTTATATCGGCCGGTTATATCTATTATTTTACCGGCCGGTTGGTCTAGTGGCTAGTGACCCTAGGAACGAAATCAAACGGTCGCGGGTTCGAATCCTGCAAGGTGCAATCATTTGTGTGATGAGCAGAAATTTTTGTTTCCGAGTCATGGATGTGATATTCGTATCTATGTATGTTTATGCGTTATCTAGTGCCCATATTACAGGGTATCCTAGTTTGGGGCTAGGTAATTGGTGTGGAATTGTGCCGTTTTTTTTTTTTATTATTAGAATTTCAGAACCAAAAGTACCAATACCAAACGTCCAATAGTTTTTTTATGGATTGCTCGACTTCTACACATCGGATATAGATACCAAGTACACCAGTTTTTAAGTCAAAACCTTAGTTATTGAACAGTTAAAACCGCATCACAATCACAGTCCAGTAGTTTTTTTCGTGAAGCGCGAACAAACAAACAGACAACAATTAAAAAAAATATATATTCATGTTAAGTTTCAGACCATTTTTTTTAAATTATATTTATTGTACAGACTTTTTGTTACTTACATCTTTATTATAAGTATTATAGATAGACAAAACCGAATGAAACTCTGACTCTCTGTCTTTCTGCGTGTTACCCTTTCACGACTAAACGGCTGAATCGATCTTGACGAAATTTGGTATGGAGATATTTTGAACACTAGGCTGTGCCCAGGGTAAGGACTATAATAGGATAAATTTTATCGCATTGAACAAAATGCGCAAAAGAAGTTGCGAATAAAACCTTTTTAACACATTTTTATTAATTAAGTCACTTTCTTGTTTGTCGTCCCGGGTGGAATCTTACAACTCAAATTTCAAACACGTCCCGGCTGAAAGTTTCAGGGTAGCTCACAACTCAATGAGAATGCATTTAAAAATAACTTTTAAACGACATTTGCTACTTGTTTCTTTATATATGTTTTGTTGTTTGTTGTTTTGTTCATGGTCTCATTCATGAAACCCTCATATATCGTTGATGTATCTTCCGTTAAAGTGTTCAGTATACAAGCCCACAAGAAATATAGTATGAATCCTGTAAAAGGGGATGCGCCGCGTCGTTCAGAAGTTTCAGTTACAGAACCATTCAGTCGTTGTCGAGTCTCGCTGCGGGCGGTCGCGCGTCGCCGTTACGCCATAGGGCGCCAAAATTACGCGCAAGTTGAGAACTTAGAGCGTCAATTGTTTCATTGCATTTATTCAGAATCTTAGACTGTCATTTGTTTATAAATGCAATAATATGAATGAGTTTGATGAAAAAGTTTATCTTTGGACAGTAGGTATAAATACTCTTGTCGTATAATAATTAATTGCTAAAGGAACAGTCTTATAAGAGTTTTTATTTATAAAGAAACTTTTGCAGTTTGGAATGTGATTATTTTAAATGACATCAAGTGAACTTTGTTTGTTAACATAACATTTGATAAAGTTGTTTATAAAGCAGAACTGTTTATAAATGGAGTGGAAGAAATGGATTTTGATCGGAAATAAATAGATGCTGTTTTAGAAATGCTTTGCTATGTGAGTAAATTCGAATATATTTAGATTTTGTTTTTCTTATTATTGTTAAAATATATATCAATGAATAAGATAGGTCATCATTTTTCTACCCTTATCCCACTATTATGTGGGGTACTTTTCTTCCATTTCTCCCTATCAGCCGTCATCTCATCATGTTATCTCTCATACAATCCATCCACACTTTTTGATCTTTTCTATTATTGTTACCGTTTACTTTCTTGCTGGACACTCTCCTTGTTACGTGACATTCCTCTCTCATAACACACCGATACCACGATTACCTTTTACTTCTCAACTTTTCAGTCACTGGCGCGGCGTTACTTTCGAACATCCTCTGACATACTCGTGTCTTATTTTATCCATTCTCGTCACTCCACACATCTATCTCAACATTCGCATCTCAGCGGCATGCAATCTTCGGGGCTTAAAACTCAGATCCATGCAATACAACAAATCTTATGACTACATTAATGACGCTTACTGTAAGGCGAAAGTCCTGAAGTCTCGTCACACTAATGTATAAAAATATACTTATTTATTTATAATTCTTCTTCTTCAAGCACCATATCCTAGCGGATGTTGGCGACCACCACACGAAATTCTTCTCTGTTCTGTGCCAGTCTACAAAGACTGGCAGCGTCTTTGATATTTGTCCAGCTCTTTAGGTTGTCACTCCATGTTATTCTCCTTCTCCCTCTTCCCCGCTTCCCGTCCATTTTCCCTATTATAATTATAATTTCCATACTTTTTTCTGAAATAACTTTTTATGATTAACTTGTATTTTTTTTATGATTTTGATACCTACTATTCCATAGCTAATCCTACTTTTAATTAATTAATTAATATTACTTTTAATTAATTAATTAATATACAATTTATAAAATTGTAGGTCACCTACATTCGTGTTTTCAATTATTTACCGTGTTCTATTTTTATATAACTGTATACTGTACTGTCTGTATACTGTATTTTTAGATATAATTTATCGATGTACTTGTGGTGTTGAATAAAGAGTTAATCTATCTATCTATGTAAGGTTTCATACACAAAATAGATTTCTACTGAAATCATCATCAGTCAATTATCGTCAGTGTTTCCGGTAAAATATAACTTAGTTGTGTTCAAGTCAGCGTGAATAGGTATCAACTAGGTTAGTACCTTCAGCCACATCATCGCTTTACATCAGATGAGACCGTGGTCAAACGAATGCAGCGTCCGAAAAAATAGTTTAGAAAAATAGAAAAAAGAAGTTCATCGTAATCTGTTCATTATTTAGTTACCTGTAAGCACAGCATAATATGTATAGTACCTTAGGCTTGCTTATTTTAATACCACCGCGCTTTTGTGCGAGCAAAATTTAATTTCCTTCCACATAAGTGACATTTAATAAACAATATAAGTAGAGTACTCCATAATGTAATTAAAATTTCAGGGCGACATTTTCATTAAGTTTATTTAAGATGACGGAATTCGTTTAAGTTTCCAAGTTAGTAAAAGGTAGAAATGTTTATCTAGCGTTTCGGAATTTAATTATTAGCCAATCAACTCCTCGGCCGGTGTTGATTGTTCCGTTCAAAACAGTAAATTAAGATTTTGTGAGTTGCATTTTTAAATAATCCTTACTCTTAATTTAGACTATTACTCTCCGAAAACGCAATCAAAACTGTGCATACAATATTTTCGTCCCGTCACTGAGATAAAATCTACATGCTATGGTAACCTTCCCATCCGTTAGTAACAAACTTTCGTTTTATAGGAACACTTTCATCTTACGTCTGGTAGAAAATATCACTGTACGTTACTAAAAGGAGTCGTTCCATTGATATAGGATCACGATTGCCCTGCCAAAAAAACGACTTTTATAACTTCACACTCGGGATGATGTAAGGATTCGAACGATACCCCATACATCCAAATCTGTTCAGCCAATTAAATGTTATGGTGGAACAAATAAACTCACATACATACATACATACATACATACATACATACATACATACATACATACATACATACATACATACAAGACTACCCAAAAAAGTCGTGCAAAAAGCCGAGTAAATCGTTTTTACTATTACGCCAGCTGTTTTCTTGTAATTCGCATTGTACGACGAGACAGTCTGTACAATGAACATGGTGTAGGAGACTTAAAATACGAGTAAGCCATTGGATAAGAATTTAACCTGTACAAAAATGGTGTGTTATTGTCTGCCTGTGTGTTTTCGCAACAGGTTTTTTTTTGTTGGACCGATTTAAATTTAGTTTAAGATAACCTATGATATGTCTTTTAAATATGATGTACCTTGCATCTCTTTCCTACGAGTAGAAGCCGGGTAATTGATAAATCAACTATTTGACGGCTGAATGAATATTGATGAAATTTGAACCTTATTAAGGTCCTGGAATAACTTATAGAATACTTTAGTTGTAAGGGCAAATCCGCGGAGTTTAGCTTGTCTATAATATTACTGTCTCAGACAGCTTTGTCTTCATTAGGTACTGTACCGACAAAGACCTATTTTAAAGCCTCTTCATAACAATAATCCTGTAATGAAAAACGCCTTTGTTCGCCAAATCCAACCGTCGGTAGTCCATCTTTTTTCTCATTTATCTTGTTAAGTTAACGGAGATAAAATAAGTAGAAATAGCGTATTATGGACTGGTTCTGAATAAAGTAACACGGCTGAACCGAATTTCTGCTAGTAGGTTTGTAAAAATGAAATTTCTGATTAGTAGCTCTCAAGCTTATACAAAGACATTGATTTCGTTGAAATCTATTTTCAAAATACTTTTTTTTAATCATTTTGTACCGGGATAAAGCCCTCAAAAGCAAACGAACATGTGAGGCGTTCGACAAAATGTTATTTATAAAAAAAAACATATCGTCCCATAAAACACCAGAAAGATTATTTTTACACGACTGCCCAAAAAAAAAGTGTATTTGTTTTTACCATTCATGTATGTTTGTATGTATTCGAGTTTCTTTATTTCACCATAACTTTTGCCTGAATAGATTTAGACGTATGGGGTATCGTTAGAATTCTTACATCCCCCGAGTAACATAGGCTATTTTGTTTTGAAAACATTCTATGTCGCGGCAGTATGGCTCCATTTTCAAATTGTTTTTTTTTTTTCGAATTTTACAATATGGGTATCAAATTGAAGGCCTTGATAAGCACATTCCTACAGTATATAAATTATTGCGAAAAGCTCTTTTTTTGGCAGTGCAGGGATATTTATTTAGCTTTTAAGCTAGTTATTCACTAATATATTTTTTAATTTGTTACTCTACATACCCTAGAAAAAAACATCCAAATTGGTTCTGAAATCCCAAAGATATGAGGTATCATAAGTACATAAAAAAACAATTGATTTAGGAACCTCCTCATTTTTAGGTCGGTTAAAAAAGTATCATGTCTAGAATAATACGATCTATGATCCAAGTTACGAGAATATAAGTAAGTACCCTTAATAAAACTTTCAACACTCCACATCATAATCCCATAACGAATATTGTCGTGTCATGAAAGTTAAAGCAAATACTAATGTGCGATTTCTATAATCAACGATACGTCATTCATTACAGCAAACCGTTCGTAATCAACGTACTAATATCGAGGCGTCATCACAAGCCATAGCGTTCCACAAGTATTTTACGCCGGTTACTGCGACTTGTTTCCGTAGTTTGACTGAATTACAGAAGGTAACTCTGACAGTTTACTGATGTTTGTTTTTACTATAGGAACACCATAATCTATTAATATAATACTTTTTCCTATCAGAACGTAGCTGGTAACTGTTGGTCTCTATATCTATGGATTGGCTTTGCTGTACTTTCGTTTGTGCCAATTCAAATGCCCCCCACTGAGCGTCCATGGAACTAAAATTGACATTATTTCATCTCCTGACGTTAGTCACAATAAATAATAGTACAACTACGTTAGTTCCGTGGACGCTCACTATTGCCAAACTACTGCTATCAGCGCCAAAATGGCGATAATTAGATGCTCTCATTGCGACGTTCGTCAAAAAAGCCTGTCTAGCAACATGCAGTTGTCTATGCTGGTAACCCTCCTATCCGTTAGTAACAAACCTTAGGAACACTTTCAACTTATCTGGTAGAAAATGTTACTGTCCGTTACTAAAACGAGTCGTTCCGGGCATTAGTGACGCAAATTCGCAATGCGTCGGTGGTTTAGGCGTTGCGAATTCGTATCGCAGTGATGTGTTTCGCCTATATTCCTACTTTTCTGCGCCAAGCCATATTATAAGGCGCAGCTACGCTTTGTTGTTGTCGTTCCGTATGTTTATTCACCTGGGTCGTGATCTAATGTAATGAAAAGGTGTGTTGACTCGCTTTATTTCCATTATTGAAACTAGCCAACTTATTAGGTTCAGGATAGACTTGGCATGTGTTTATATTATTTTTCTTCTTGATTTAATTTCGTTGGTAATTTAATTATTAGGTAGGTCTATTATTGATACTGAACAATTAATGTCATATATAGTGGTAAATATATCTTAAACTTTATTATTTCAGGAGTGTTTTGTCTCTAAAAATACAGAATGATTCTAAATGGTTTTATTCAACGGAATGACAATACAAGCAGGTCACTAGCTTAATGGTTTCCGCCCATTTCAATTGGACTGCCGCCCAAAACTTTAACTGAAATATCCAGCCTGGCACAGCATTGCGCTCTTCAACTGATAGATAGTTTTAAACTGCCTTTATAAATGTAGGAGGTTCTTAATTCGACAAGTTTTTCGGAAACGAAGAGAGAAGAGACTGCGAACTATAAGCTACCTGCCAAGCGTGGTGATTATGGATAAACCTCCCTTATGATGAGCCAACAGCGAGTAACCGGTCTGGTGGCTTTCTGTGGGAGAGGCCGATGTTTAGCTCTGGGGCCTAATTCCCTAATTTTAAGACTCCAACGCCAATTCCACGCCGCCTGCGTGGAATTGGCGTGAGTTGTCATACAGAATGCAGGCCCTGGACCTTTACAGGCTGATGATGTTATGTACCTTATATCTTATTGTTCATAACGTTGCGGAACCTTGATAGAAGTAATTTATAGACTCAGGCGTTACTATGCAGAAATCTATATATAAAATGAACGAAGAAAAACTATGTTGTTTACTTTTGCCAACCTAGTGTTTAGTAGAAGTAAGCTACATTCACTGGCCTTCAAAACATACTAACAAACTTTTAAAATTGCAATATTTCCTAAACCATACAAGTCAGAGTTTTGAAATAAAAAAACATTTTATAGCAAATTTCATCAACTTTCTTTGAAATTTTAGTATACATTAGTAGCTTTCGGATCACGTTAAAACCTTGATTGATTACGATACTATTTTCACTGTTAGACTTCACTTCACTTTAGATAGCTTAGGTTTTGACTTAGAAACTGGTGTACTTGGTATCTGAATCCGAAAAGTAGGCAAGCAATTTAATAAAAAAATAATAATATTAAAAGTATGGTATTAAGTGTTGAAGTGTAGTTTTAGTTTAGTGGAAGTAAGAAACATAGTTTTTCTTCTTTCATTTTTTATCTGAGTAAAGTCAGTTGTTTGTTTGTCCTACTTCTAAATCAAATACAGACGCAATCTCAACATATTGGACTAGCGAGCGCCCGCATTGTTCGAGGGTCACGGAGGATCACAAGTGTACTCCGAAACTTCCCAATTCCGACTAAACAAGACCCTACGGTTAGTGATGGACTTTAGCTCGAGATTTACTAAACGAGGACGTATTTTGGTATATGTCGTGTTTTACACGACTGCTCAAAAAAAGGAGTGTAATGTTTTTAGGATTCATGTATGTTTGTATATATGTATGTGAGTTTCTTTATTCCACCATAACTTTTAAATGCCTGAACAGATTTAGACGTAGGTATGGGGTGTCGTTCGAATCCTTACGAGTAACAAAGGTATGTTTTAAAGTCAATATGGCAGCAATATGGCTCCATACTCTAGAGCGAAAAAAAACTTCGAATTTTACAATATTGTTATCAATTAAAAGGCCTTTATAAGCACATTCCAACAGTATATAATTTATTGGCATAAGTTCTTTTTTGGCAGAGCAAGCGTGTTTTAATAGCTTTTAAGATAGTTAAATGTTAAACTGGCAAGTCTAGTCCATAACGAAAAGAAAGAAAATACATTTATTCAACACACAAAAATACATATTTACAAACAGTTTATATTGTAAGAAAGAAAGAAAGTAAATACAATTATTAAACACACACTAAAATAAGATACAAATAATTACAATAATTAAGTTCAATTCAAAATAAAAACAAAGGAAAAGTATAATATAATAAAAGTGGTGCTGAATGGACGTTATCTCAGCATTAGGCTGTTTAGTTTGCCGAAGGCACGCAGCGCTTGTTTACAGCTAAAGCCCAGAGGGGGCCGACAAAAGATAACAAGAACAAATATAAAAAATCATTAAACAAATATAACGCATATCTATATAAGCTTAAAATTAGAAACAGATGCTAACATTACCTAGGGTTATGTGATACTCAGAGTGAACAATGTGACATTCCACATATTATCAGTGCTGCTTCAATATACGAAACCTCGAGCCAAGCAAGAATGTTCCCAGCGCGTTTCAGCAGCAAATAGTTTCATGAAAGTCACTACAGAATTGAGATTGAAAATCATAATGTTGGCATACCTACATTATTAAATGTAATCAAAAATATTACCCACCTGGGTAATATTTTTGATTACATTGGCTTAGAAATCCTAGAAATTAAATTAGAACGCATCTAAGTAACTAGATTCAACCATGTTATCTACACAAATTGATGAGAAAAGATTTAATTTTTATATGTTTGTTTGTAATGGATAAACTCTAACTAGCTTAAAAGCTAAAAAAACACGCCTGCAATGCCAATAAAGAGTTTTTGCCAATAAATTATACATTATTGGAATGAGCTTATCAAGGCCTTCAATTTGATACCCATATTGTAAAATTCGAAGAAAAATTACTTTTTTCGAATTTGAAAATGGAGCCATACTGCCGCCATATATATCGTTTTTAAAAAAAATAGCCTTTGTTTTTCGGGGGGATGCAAGGATTCTAACGATGCGCCATACGTCTAAATCTGTTCAGGCATTTAAAAGTTATGGTGGAATAAAGAAACTCACATACATACAAACATACAGTAATGCTAAAAACATTACACACCTTTTTTTTTTCATTCGTGTAATAATAAATGACCGATTTAAAAGAATCTTTCACTGATTGAAAGCTACATTATTCCAGATGGACAGGCTTTTTTTTACTTTTAACTCTTTTTTTTTCTTTTTTCGTTTTATTTTTTACGGTCTTATTTCATCTATATGTTCGGTCCTAGAAGTGACGTTTTCCATCGCTCCTGTTTCGGAGGGCACGTTAAGCTGTCTGTTGGATGAATTGCACTCGTAAAGTCTGAGGCCCTTGGGCAGCCTGACAAACTCTAACACCAGAGTCCAGCCCTACCTCATACGGGAAACAAACAAATTCAGTCGTTCATTAAGTAATTTACAACTATCAAGTAGGTTTTATTGATGTAATTATTACGTATCTGATACGTATACAATTCATAACATTTGCCTATTAGCTGATACCTACTTACCTTTATACCCTACACCTATCAGTTAGTTAACCCCAACGCACTGAAATTAAGCAAGCAACCATTTTGGATTGATTCCTCTACACAATCGATAGAAAACCTCGTATATTTCGTCGTCCGTATTAGGTACTAAATTACACTAAATGATTTTTCACTAAGTATCTATCCTATAGTTATCGACACTTATGGATTATTATTATTATATCGACACAAAATGGAATATTATTATACAGTAGTTAAAATTCCGTTTAATATTAAGCATCGTTTCACCTTTCGATTGCTAACACAACAATGAATTACAACGAAATAGTCTTCAACGGGCGCCTATCGGAAAAGCTGGGGTAATTCCGATCTCACGAATTATGCTAATCCATCCCGTGCGGGCTTGGATTTATTGTTTCGTCACGGGCCCATTTCTCTAAACGTACAAGTTCCTTTTATGGTGCTTTGAAAATGGTTCATCATCATCATCGTTTCAGCCCTTAGATGTCCACTGCTGAACATAGGCCTCTCCCAAAGATTGCCACGACATCGCCGCCTCCATCCACCGACTCCCTGCGACGGTCACAATGTCGTCCGTCCAACGTGTGGGGGGCTCCATTCGAGAACCTTTATTCCCCAGCGGTAGTCGGCTTTGCGAACTATATGGTCTGCCCATTGCCACTTCAACTTGCAAATTCTGAGAGCTATGTCGATAACCTTGGTTCTTCTCCGGTTTTCCTCGTTACGGATCTCATCACGTAGTGAAACTCCGAGCATAGCTCTCTCTCCATTGCACGCTGCGTGACTTTGAGCTTGTGTATGATGAATAGTTAGCGACCACGTCTCAGTGCCGTATGTCATCAATGGCAACACGCATGAAAATGGTTAATTCCCGGTTAAAGGTACGGATAAAATTAATTATTCATTATTTTAGCATTAACGCCTGCTTAGCGAGGACTGTGTGATTGCTTTTAGCGATAAGGCCGCCCATTGTGACACTTCTTCTACTATTGTTCCTTTTTTTTGTTAATTTTCTTTGTGGTGTGTACAGTAAAGAATTTATCTATTTATCTATCTATCTATGTAATTATTATTATTAGATTTTGGATAAAAATAATTCTGAATTTTTAAGCTTTTTTTGTTGGTTGATGCAGGTTCCAACAAAAAATAATTGCAAACTGAAATCTACAATAATTGTTTGAAACAAAAAACTAAAAAAAAAACAAATTTTAATTAATTTAATGTGAGATCAATAAATAGATCTTCAAATTAAAAAAAAACAATCCTCTTATTCGGTTCAGAAATCCCGGAAAATGTAAACTCTCAAAAATTTTTTTTGGATTTGAAACTAAACTCCACGGGAGATTCATCAGGTGCACACTCCGAAAAGGTCACTGTTTGACGCCGCCCGATTATTGTTTGTGGGGTTACGTGAAATCTCTGGTCTATCCAGACAAACCACAGACGACTGCCGTCTTCTTTAAAAACTATTCTATATCGACGGCGATGTTTCTACTTGTAACACTCGTAGCGTAGATCGTCGTAACATTAGCAGATTAGGTCGAAGTCGTAGCGAACGGCCAACTAAAATCGCATTCTTTATGAAATTGGGCCTCATTTATGCGAATATGTCATCCAAAAAAAACTAGGATGCGCCACCTATAGCAGGGGTGCGGCGGTTATATGCCCAAATTATATTCCAAAGATAATGTCATCGAATGCATATTAAAAAAATAAACAATTGTAGCAAAATCATTTGCACTGTCTGGTTTATTTAATTTTAAAATTCGAGCGCTCTAGAAAGACCCTTTAGTATTACAATTTCTGCTTTAGTCCATTTTCCATTTCGATACAATAAGAATAATTTATAGTCTAGCAAAGTACTCTTTATAAAACTAAAAATTATTCCTTTTGTATACAAATTGAAATAAACTTAAAAGCGAAAGCTTTTTGCTATCCTGCATTTTAAGTAGGGAATAAAAAGCTTCAAAATTTTACTTTAAACTGAACTGTCAAATTGAAGCTTGTCAAATTATTCATTTGAGCCGATTTTATTCTTAAATCTATTTTCACACAGAGGAGATTTTCTTTTCGATTGTAAATGCACTGCACAACCTGATTCCCCCATCACCTTTCCATCACCGTACGACTAGACGATCAGCAAAGCGCCACCCTTTCATGGTTGAAATACCTCGCACAAGAACGAAGCGTTACGCTTCTTCATTTATTATAAGAACTGCAAAGGAGTGGAATGCCCTGCCCTCGTCAGTGTTTCCGGTAAATTATAACCCCGGTGTGTTCAAGTCAAGAGTGAATAGGTATCTAGTAAGCAAGCGTGCTACACCTTCGACCACATCATCGCTTTCCATAAGGTGCGATCGTGGTCAAACGATTGCCTAGTACGTAATAAAAAAAAAAAAAAAAAAAAAAACAGCTTTATACTAGCAAAATGTTTTTAGATCTGATAAATTTGCATTTCATTTTAGTAGAATTTGCTTCTGTATAAAAATTGATAGCTTTTAGATATTTACAGTATAGGAACTTTAGTTTACGACCTCGCATGTAACTGTATGTGCCACGTATACAATACCATAGACAGATAGATAGATAACACTTTATTGCACCAAATTAAACACTTATAGTACAATCGGCGGCCTTATCGCTAAGCAGCGATCTCTTCCAGGCAACCATAGGCTATATTAAGACACATGACTATATAATAGAGGCAGTTGTTGGTGTGCAAAGTTTGAGTATAATACCCAAAACAGAAAGAAAATAAATTACAAACAAATAAAACAAAAATTAATTTGAACAAAATATAAATAACAAGATAATACTAATAAATGTGTAAAAAGCAAATACTAGTAAATACATAAACATTATAATAAACTAATAAATATTTTATGGTAGGTACATAAATAATATACATGAGGTATAGATAGTTTCAGCCAAAAGTGAATAACCACCAATGAACATAGTTCTTACTTAGTTCAATACTTGGTTGCAAACTTGTAAAAGATACTTGTAGGCTTTCGGAACAGTACTCGAGTATATCGCAGTGCTGTCGAGGGCTCTGTAAATAAGCCTCGGGATTTGCCCCCGCCTGACAAATGGCGTTGTAACCAATATGTACACTAGTTCGGAAACGCAATACCGGTGGTGAAGGCAAGTCACTAAGGAACATTTTCTACGTCCTGTAGCTTTGTTACATTCTTTAGATATTTATTATCTTAGTGAAAAAGTTAGTGGCAGTTTCTCTGAATCACTTTGAAGGCGCAAAGTATGAAAGCTTTATATTTTTCGTAAGTTGGTATTGATTTTCTGTCTGAACTTAGTTTTGTGCGACGTTTTCTAAGAATCAAACCGTAAAAATGATAACATATTAGTATGTCGGTATACAATGCTGCTATAAAAATATCTTCCTCGACCCATTATGTTTAAACATAATATATCTGAAAT
The DNA here is from genome assembly GCA_946251855.1 of Alsophila aescularia. Taxonomy (NCBI): domain Eukaryota; kingdom Metazoa; phylum Arthropoda; class Insecta; order Lepidoptera; family Geometridae; genus Alsophila; species Alsophila aescularia. The sequence continues at coordinate 8,442,882 of OX276376.1, read as the reverse complement.
AATAAACAAGCTATAAAGTAGCTATGAAACTGGACTTGAAATAAAAATATTGTGCCACATCGTACATTGTTGCCACATCCATCCATACTAATATTTAAAAGCGAAAGTTACTCTGTCGGTCTGTTACCTTGACACAACTAAACGGAAGAACCAATCTTGATATAATATGCTATGGAGATAGTTTGAACTCTGGGGGAGGACATAGAGTACCTTTCATCGCGATTAACTGTATGCAATGCACACGAAGTCACGGGCAATATATTTTTTAAAGAGGTTCTTGAATTTGTTTACTTGTCATGGTGGAATCCGATGATTGTCATATTTAATCAATAACTTTATGGAAGTTGAAAGGAGCTGTGTATCTATGAATATTGTGGGAACAAACGATCATACATACATACGCTTTCACCGTATGACCAGAAGATCAGCAAAGCAAAGCGCACAGGAACAGCGTTACGATTCCTCAATTATTATAACAACTGCAAAAGAGGGCTCTGCCCTCGTCAGTGTTGCCGATAAATTATAACCTAGATGTGTTCAGGTCTAGACTGAATAGGACTAGGCAAGCGTGCTACACCTTCGACCGCATCATCGCTTTCCATCAGGCGAGATCGTGGTCAAACGATTGCCTAGGCCGTAACAAAAAATAAATTTAGTAGTCTATAAGGGGGAGGGAGGGGGTTTACGTAAGGTTGATCGCGAAATTCATCATCTTTTAACCCGACTACTTCGAAGCAAGGGAATGTATATCCGTGGATATTCCAACACAGCGCCGCCCTCATTGATTCGATTTTAACAAACGAGGTATCAATCGATTCGCCTTCATGTATAGAGTGTCATAAGCTATATTTATTTACCCAACTACGGCGAAGCGCATCCTTTCGTATTCAATAACCACAAGACGGATCGAAACCAAACTTTGTTTCAAACTGTACTACGTCGAAACAATCTAGCAGAAAAATATCAGAGCTATGTTTAGTACCTACTGAATAATAAAACCAGCTCTTATTTTGTTAGTAGAAACAAGATGAAAAAAATATATATATTGAAAAATAATTTTAAGCATCAGTAGACCGACCAAACTAATATAAACAAGCCTATAAAATATTACTTTAGTCCAACATGTGGTTATTAAATGAAAACAAAACTATGGTTTGTACGGAATTTCATCGGTAAGGAACTCCCATATTTTCACTCATCGCTTTTAATAAATTCCAGCTCATCGGCTTCACTTCACGTAACTCAGATATTTTATCACCGCCACAGTAACGACAATCATGTATAATTAAATAGGTAAATAAGTCTTTTCTTTTTATCTATCACTAGCGACGCACCTAGGCTTTGCCCGTGTGGTAATTTTTCTGGGATAAAAAGCATCCTATATTTAATCTATAGAGTACATTATCGACATACAAAATTTCATCAAATTTGGTCTAGCCGTTATCGCGTGGAAGCACCCCAAACAACAATCCAAACAGACAACGTTTCACTTGTTTAAATCAGTTTGGAAGCAGATTTTGGCGCACTTCCTGACTTAATTAGAGGTCTGGAGAGATCATTGACTCCAAAATCGAATCCCAAACTTAGGACTTCAAAATGAAGACGGAAGTAATTTTGTTTAGATTAAACTTAACGCTTGTTGTCAAAGCCTAGCTCAAAGCAAAATTTGTATGCAGTATGGACACTCTTGCTTGATAAAAGTAATCTCCTCATCAACTTGAACAAACCGGCGCGGGCTTATCAAATGTTCATGAAAAGTTTAATGGCCATAATGTAAAACAACGTAAATTGCAAGGTTCGCGACGAAGCAATAGTCAAAATAATGTATGAGCAAACATCTTAATTTGCATTAATACAAAAAAGAATGGTGGGTTTTTTTAGAATAATAGGACTACAAATACCATATACATACTCGTTCTACGAGTATATTAGCATTTCATCTACGGATGCTCCTATGCGGATATTATAATAATTGTGTGGTAGAAATATGGCAAATATAGTAATTTTATCGAAATCATAGTCAGTACACGAAAGATCAAGGTGGTATAAACTATTGTTAAATATTTATAGTGAAAAAAAGAGGAAGTGAATATGCCCATACTATGTCACTTGGATACTGGCTGACTCCAAGGATTTAAGACTTTGCTTAATCCATGTTCCATCTGGTTGAGTTCGAAGGAGAAAACGGAACTTAGTTTCGACTAAGTTTTTTTAAAGTTAAGTAATTGCTTTTCGGTTGCCACGGCTTTATCAGTTAAAATTAATTGCCTTAGTTTTTATCTGAAATCTCTCCGAGTTTTAAACAGTTGTGAAATGGGTAGAGACTACTTTTTGTTGGAAATAGCTGAAAATGATTTGATCATTGGTAATTTACCTATAATTTTATTTTATGATTTGGTAGCTGCATCCCGCGACTAGACGCGTTTTTGAAGTCTATTTATACGATAAGCCAAATTTGCTGGAATAAGCTGAAGACAAAAGTTATCACAAAATGGGAGCCCAAAGACGGTCGGCTACTCCGTGGCCGGCCACTAAAAGGTGGCGTGACGACACATTCACTTATCAACCCAATTGGCTAGATCTGGATAGAGATGCGTGGAAGACAATGGGGGAGACCTTTGCCCAGCAGTGGGAAACAAAAGGTTAAAAAAAAAACCTGAGGATGGACGACCATCTAGGAGGTGGACAGGTACGACGAAGCTTGAAGGATACCGATGAATACTCTCAGCTATAGGAACCGCTCGTTATGGCGTTCTATGAGGGAGGTCTATGTTAAGCAGAGAACGTCTTCATGCTGATAATGATGAAATTTATAATAAAATACCTGAGAGCGTCAAAAATATTGAATGTCTTAACAATTTTAAACATAAATTAAAAGGTTCCTTATCGAAAAGGCATACTATTCTATTGTTGAACTCATTAATGATAAGACATCATATAATAAGAATTAAATTATTTAATCATGTATAATTTATAGTAATATTGACTGTTGTATTGACTGACATTTTCTCTTTCTTTTTAATATTTATTAAGACGTTTTTATATGTACCTACTTCTTGTGTTTTATTGTTATTAAGTAATTTTGGAAATAATACGTAATGGAAATGTGACGTGGATTTAATAATTTATGTAATTTTGCACACAAAACGGTTGATGTGGCGTTCAATATAATTAAAGAAACATCTTGTGTACCCATATTTATGGAAATAAATGTAATTTGAAGATAATGATGATGATGATGATGATGAACTAAAGATCAATACTCTTCCAATAATTCTTGTGTCAATAAATTTATATTCTAATAACACAAACATTTCACCATTAGTGTAGCAGTAAACTTAACAGCTTTCAACTTCCGCACCGTTCCCGTTTTCAATAAGCAATAATCTTAGCATTAATAAAATGCTTATAGCAAACACCGGCTATAAAATACATCAGGGCAATAAATACTAAGTGTTAGAGCTATCGGCAAACGTGCTTAAGTGGTTTAAAACCAAGGTGTAACGGGGTTAAATATGCTATGTACCACCATATAGGATGTTTACGGTTGTTTGGCTATTATAGGGAAGCATGTCGCATAAATTGCTATATTAAGTACAGCGGTTTGAATGTTGCAATTTTATACTATGTTTGTAGTACCTATACAAACATGGTAATTAATTTAAATTTTAAGTCAATCCATACCAATATATAAAAGTGAAACTTTAGTCTGTTTGTTTTTTGATTGGGGAGCTTTCACGCGATAACGTATGGACGGATTTTTAACCTTTTATCCTGGAAAATTGTTTTTTTCTACGGGAAAACTGGAAAATGTTGATTACTCGCTGTAAGGAATGTTTGCCATGGAAACGAAATAACAAGTCTGTCAAAAAACATTAAGAGCGTTGGTGCTATACCTTCTTTTGCATTGGTTTTTAATATCCAAGTAGAACATAGAATGCTTTTTTTCGCGATAAACAGTAGTCCGCGCCGACGGGAAAGCTAGTACATAATATATTTAATTAAGTCATATAGCTGGGGGATCCCTGTAACACAGGATTTTAGCCTTAATATAGATATTGTAGTGAACAATATACATATAAAATATTTATTAATAGTTTTATATCTTATATTCTGAGTTTATTGTATTGTATACAGTTCATTCAGAATATTGTGTCAATAAACAAGCCATAAATTTATTTAAAAAAAAATTAAGTTATTTGAGATTGGACAAAATAGGCAGCTACCTACTTAACCTTCAAGAAAACATTGTTTAAACACAGCATAGGGATATTTTATAAACAACATTGACAACAAAAGTTGTTAAAATTAATAGGGACTTAAAGTTTATAATGAAAACCAAACATTTAATTTATCAAATTATCAAATATCATGTTAATATGCATAATCTTTTTGGGCCACAAAAAATACTTAACAACTTTTGATCATAAATCTTGGATTAATGTATGCTGTTTGATCAGGGATTCATCGTGTTATGTGTTTACTTCTATATTCCAACTACTTGTCCAGTCAAAAAATTATATGCTTGTAAGTACACAAGTAATAACTAGCTTAAAAGCTAAAAAACATGTAAAAAATGTACTTATGCCAATTAATTATACACTATTGTAATGTGCTTATCAAGGCCTTCAATCTGATACCCATATTGTAAAATTCAAAGTTCCTTTTTTTGCAATTGTTAATGGTGCCATACTGCCGCCATATTACTCGGGAGGATGTAAGGATTCTAACGATACCCCATACTTCTAAATCTGTTCAGTCATTTCAAAGTTATGTTGGAATAAAGAAACTCACATACAAACATACATGAATGCTACAAACATAACACTCCTTTTTTTGGGCAGTCGTGTAAAAATAAATACAGTCTGATGTTTAATAGAATATCTGACATCTTGTTAACGTTTTACACTATTTAGCACATTGTTTAACACTTTTCACGAAATCACTCGCATAGATTGGAGGTTAACGTTTTACATTGTCTAACACAATTTTTAACACTTTTCACGAAATCACTCCCATAGATTGCAGGGTAACGTTTTACACTGTTTAGCACATTGTTTAACACTTTTTACGAAATCACTCCCATAGAGTAGAGGGTTATGTTTTACTCTGGATAACACATTGTTTAACACTTTTCACGAAATCACTCCCATATATTGGAACGTTTTATACCGTTTAACACATTTTTTAACACTTTTCACGAAATCACTGCCATAGATTGCAGGGTAACGTTTTCCACATTTTTAAAAGTTTTAAACTGCTTAACGCTTTTCACGAAATCACTCCCATATATTGCAGGGTAACGTTTTACACGGTATAACACATTGTTTAACACTTTTCACGAAATCTATCTTTTGGCACCGCACTTAATATTTTACTTATTTTTTGTTATTATTATTGTATTGTTTTTGTAATTATGTGTCAAATTATTTTTATTTCGTTCTTTCTTTCTTTCTTTATATCCCTCCCATAGACTGAAGGGTAACTTTTTACACTGTTTAACACAATTTTTAACACTTTTCATGAAATCACTGCCATAGATTGCAGGGTAACGTTTTAAACTGCTTACCGCTTTTTACGAAATCACTCCCAAGGATTTCAGGAAATCGAGCGAAAAGATATTACGCATCAAAAAAATATCATATTACTAAAAAACTATCAAAATATTAACGACTTCGATTTATTGATTTGTAAACTCTACGACGTCTCTCTTTACCGTGAAAAAGTATTTCTCAAGCGTTTCCCCAAACACCACAATAAACACTACACGAAAAACACACACACACACACACACACACACACACACACACACACAAACACACACACACACACGCACGCACGCACGCACGCGCGCACGCAAGCACGCACGCACGCACGCACGCACACACACACACACACACACACACACACATACACATACACGTCGTCGAGTCGCATCGCTTAAATAAAGCGTTTATAAACTTCATCAACAAAAGACAACCTAATAATATTCTTGATCAAAAATCAAAGAGGTATCACCGACCTCGATTCTTTGATGTTTAACCTATTTTAGTAGCGATGACGTCAATCTACCCTAGAAAGGCTTTTTCCATGCTGTTCCCCATATTTCTTCAACACCACAAAATAAACACGTCGCTTATATAGAGCGTTTATAAACTTCATCGAAAGAGACAACATAATGGATAACATCTGAGCGTGATTTACCGTCGACACTAGAACCATAGGCGTTGGTACGTAATAAGGAAAGGGGCAGGTCCTATATACACGCCTGCCCAAAAAAAGATTGTAATGTTTTCAGAGTTCATATATGTATTTATGTATGTTTGTATGTATAATCGTATATGTATGTGTGTGAGTTTTTTTACTATGTCTCTGAATTGTACGTACAGTACCTACGTATAATACCTATGTTAAAAATTTAACATATTGTATAAATTTTCATAATAATCGGTTTAGCCGTTTTGATGTGAAAGCGAGTAAAACCAATCTACCAAAATTTTCTCGATTTCCTGTGTGATCTTTCAATTTTCTGGAAGAAAATACTCGTATCTTATGTTGATCCCTGTATTATAAAGTGCCTACAGTACTTACCTACCTATATTTAAAACTTCATCATAGCTGTTTTTCGTGTAAACTAAAAATGAAAGAATAAATAAAACTAAAACATAGAATACATAATAATATTACAAGTAATACACTAATATATACAATAAATATAATAATAATATCATTTATGATTATCAAGTATGAAAGTTGAAAAAAGTAATAAAAAAACAGTATGTAAAGAATCCATACTAAATACAGGAAGAAAATAAAAAAAAGAAAGAAAAAATGTTGGAATTATGAATGATGCACCTTTTCGACATAAAAGTTGGCCTTTTTATCCTTTTTCCGGTATAGAAAGTACCCTATGTTGGTCTCTGTTGTACCTAAAAAAAAACATCAGAATTGGTCCAGCCCATTACCCAAAACGTTACACGTTAATGGAGATGTGAGGATGATATATTATACTGATACCCTCTCCCGTTTTACCCGAGTACGTCCACCCAACTCGGTCGTGGTGGGCGGCAAACAAGCGGGTACGATGTCATACGCCGTGATGGATCGCCGGCCGTGAATGGGGGATGTTGAGATACTGTTTCACACATCTTCATGGTCGTTTTCACGCAAATGAGCCGTCGTTACCATTTGTATCTTTACTTGACGTGCTGCTATATCTCTTGTTGGAGTTTTTGTAAGTCGTCGGATTTGTATACTGATGCTAGGGCTTGTCATTCATCATCGTCAGTCCGTGTCCACCCACTATATTTCACTGCGCGCGCGTGCCCTCAATATAGTAGTAGTATGCGATATAATATTATACTACAGTAACAGTGCTCGTGGCTTAAATATATAAATAGTTTTCCCGCCCGCGACCATAGAATAAACTGCAACTTCGTACGCGCGGACTACTGTTTATCGCGAAAAAAAGCATCCTATCTTCTTCTAGGAGATTAAAAACCAATACAAAAGTGCTCCAATGCTCTTGATGTTTTTGACAGACTTGTTATTTCGTTTCCATGGCAACCACAAACCATTCTGTGATGACAACCGTTCCTTACAGTGAGTAATAAACATTTTCCAGTTTTCTCGTGGAAACTTTCAATTTTCCGAGACAAAAGTAACCTATGTTTTATTCCAGGGTATAAGCTATCTCCATTCTAAATTTCATCAAAATCCGTTATCGCGTGAAAGCTCCCCAAACAAACAAACAAACAAACAGACAACGTTTTTCTTTTATATATTGGTATGGACTAGCTTTCCCGCCCGCGCGGACTATTGTTTATCGCGAATAAAAGCATCCTATGTTCTTCTAGGATATTAAAAACCAATGCAAAAGTAGGTATAGCACCAATGCTCTTGAAGTTTTTTGACAGACTTGTTATTTCGTTTCCATGGCAACCGTTCCTTACAGAGAGTAATGACAATTTTCCCATTTTTTTCGTGGAAACTTACAATTTTCCGGGATAAAAAGTATCCCATATTTTATTCTAGGGTATAAGCTAACTCCATTCCAAATTTCATAAAAATCCGTAATGCCGTTATCGCGTTAAAGCTTCCCAAACAAACAAACAAACATACAACGTTTCACTTTTATGTATTGCTATGGAAAAAATACTATAATTTTCTCAAAATTTGTTCAGACGTCATATAGTTATTTTATTGATTGCGCGGCTTCTAATTGTCGGATTGAAATACAAAGTAAACCGGATTTTAAGTCAAAAGCTCAATCGGTTCAATTGTAGTTGTTACTTTTGCACGAATATACAGATAAACATACACACAGACAGACAACCAGACAGACACAATTTAAAAATGCCTACTCGTACTCGTAGCTATACACTAAATAACTAGGTTAAAAGCTAATAAAATACGCCTGACCTACCAAAAAAGAACTTATGCCAATAAATTATATACTGTCGGAATGTGCTTATCAAGGCCTTAAATTTGATACCCATATTGTAAAATTGGAAGAAAAAAAAAAATTTTTTTTCGCCTTAGTAAATGGAGCCATAGGTACTGCCGACATATTGGATTTAAAAAACTATGTTAATCGGGGGGATGTAAGAATTCTAACGATATCCCATACATCTAAAACTGTTCAGGCATTTAAAAGTTATGGCGGAATAAATAAACTCACATATATACAAACATACATGAATAGTAATAAAAACATAACACTCATTTTTTGGGCAGTCATGTAAAAGCACTGTAATTCTGTGTTTTAGTTATATGACATTTTGTTATTTTATAGTGACGTGACCAAGAGTTTCACTTATTAGAAATCACAAGTTTAAATGAGGCCTTCCTACTCCAGCTGAAAATTTAATTAATGATTTATAGTCAACATCGTCTTGGAAATTATTGTCGTCTGTCGACGATAATAATGTTACGTTAAAAGGAAATGTTTGTTCAGTCTAATCTTAGGATAAGCTTCCCAGAACAATTTTGAATTGTTGTTATCATCGAGAATTCATTAGTGTCAACAAGTGGAGGAATGTTGTCAAGGAAGTTAATTAATATATCTTATGGAAAATGCAAAAGGGCAGTTTTTTACTATACATACTGCTAGTAGTTTATGTTCTCTCGCGTCTTCTGTGCATTATACAGATATAAACATGAATAGGACAAATAGAGCGATGGTAGCCTAATGGTTCAATAGTGCAACTTATAATCTATCGGTACCAGGTTCGGTCCTGGGCTCCGCACTTATCTTTTAAAGTTATGTCCGGTTTTCCATCGCCCTGTGCTTCGGAAGGCACGTTAAGCTGTCGGTTCCGGCTGTTACTGATTAATAGCAGTCGTTAAGCCATGTCAGAGGCCCTTGGGCGGCCTGACGAACTCTGTCACCAGAGGCCAGCACTACCTCATACGACAAACAAACAAACATAGGACAAATTTCATTTCAAATAATGTATCGTATCAAAATTGTCTAAATCCATTCTGTCATACTAGCGTGGTTGATGAACAACTCTCTAATCATGAAAATGTTCAAATTTTTACACATTAATATAACATCATCGGCCCGAATAAGTCCACTGCTGAACATTGCACTGCTCCTTAATAGGGTGGGGCTTGCCTAAGAAAGTAAAAAAAACAAGTATAATTTAAAAAAATGCTTTTACTCAAACAATACTAGTAATGTGGTCATTATTTCGACAACCTTCTTTGGGCAAAGTCGACCTTGCCGCGCTGCTTGAATAGGCGCCAGCAAAGTTGTATGGAATTTCATTATTGTCATGTTTTGCGGCCAGCAATTTCCTTTGAAAATCCATTATTGTCGTCTTTTGTCGTAGCACTATTATTTATTCCGTGGGTTCGTTAACCCCGAACGCGAAAAGAGAGGCGTTGTAGCTCCCAGACGAATGGACCGATTTTGATGTTTTTTTTCTGTTTGAAAGCTGATGTGATCGTGATTGTTGTTGTTGTTGTTTCTGTTTCTGTTTCTGTTTCTGTTTTTGTTTCTGTTTTTGTTTCTATTTCTGTTTTTGTTTCTATTTCTGTTTTTGTTTCTGTTTTTGGTTTCTGTTTTTGTTTCTGTTTCTGTGTTTGTTTCTATTTTTGTTTCTGTTTCTTTTTCTATTTCTATTTCTGTTTCTGTTTTTGTTTCTGTTTCTGTTTCTTTTTCTGTTGTTGTGGCCGTTGTTGTTGCTTTGTTTGAGTTAATTCTTATTATACTAAGCTGGTTTTATTTAAATACCTCGCATTGTTTGAGTAAAGCACTATACAAGCCTTGGTCCGCAATGACTGCCCTGCTGGCCACGCTATGATGGCCTCTAGCTTTGCTTAGTTAAGTTCTCGACCATCATCATCGCTGCCAGCAACGCAGTCATTACAGACCGCGGCAGTAATGTACTATTATTACGTACCTTTTTTAATGAAACTTTGTTTCTTCTTTTTATTGCGTTGTAATCGGTTTGTGAGCTACCCTGAATGTTTCAGCCGGATAGCTAATCTGGAAGTGCTCGTAATTTGAATTAAAAGTTTCCAGGACAAAGTACAATAGATACATAGATCATAATAATCCATACCAATATATAAAAGTGAAACGTTGTCTGTTTGTATATTTGTTTGTTTGTTTGGGGAGCTTTCAAGCGATAACGGCTGGACGGATTTTGATGAAACTTGGAATGGAGATATTTTATACCCTGGAATAAAACATGGCATACTTTTATTCCCGGAGTTTTTAAGTTTCCACGGGAAAACTGGAAAAACCGTTTTTTTTATTACTCGCTGTAAGAAACGGTTGCCATAGAAACGAAATAACAAGTATGTCAAAAAACATCAAGGGTGCTGCTTTACCTACTTTTGCATTGGTTTTTAATATCCTAGAAGAACATAGGATGCTTTTTCGCGAAACAGTAGTCCGCGCGGACGAAGTCGCGGGCGGGAAACCTAGTAAATAATAATATGATAATATATTCGGGACATTTCACACCAATTACCTAGCCCCAAACTAGGATACCCTGTACTATGGGGACTAGATAACGGATAAACATACATAGATACGAATAATACATCCATGACTCGGAAACAAACATTTCTGCTCATCACACAAATGATTGCATCTAGCAGGATTCGAACCCACGACCGTTTGATTTCGTATTAGTCACTCTTTAGACCAACCGGTCGTCAACACATACATCATATGTTACATACATACATACAAGTGAAGTTAAATAAAAGTTTTTAAATAAAAGGACAACAAAACGCTTAAAACATAAAAGAAAGAATAAAAAAAAATTGAGGTCTGCGCTACGCCTGAACAGACTAAAGTAAGTATGCACTTGACTGCGACAGACCTCAAAAATATTGAAATATTTTTTTCATTTAAGTGTTATAATAACAATAAATAATAATAATAATAATAAACACTTTATTACAGCATATAAGGAACAAATACAATAACTTATTTTCAAAATACAGCACAATGGGCGGTCTTATCGCTAAGAGCGATCTCTTCCAGACAACCTTTGGATGGACAGAAATACGTACGAAGACGGTTTTACTTTTTTTTAATGGTAATTATTTCTTAATTTTTTGTTGCGTTAAAGTAGACCTAAGAAAATGAAATACTTATTACGTTCGCTAAGAAAAATGACATACTGGAAACAGTTCACAGTCCAAATCTTTTAAACTAATGAACAGATTTTGATGAAATTTAAACTCTTTCCTAAGTTAAAAGATGCTGAAACTACTACAAAAAGAATCATTGCAATCGCACTTATAGTTTCCGTGAAATTCGTGGACAAACATACATACAGTAGTCGCAGCCAATCTATATGTTTTGTGAAGTTAGGCTCTGTGGACGATTGCGCAGGTACTGCTGTGGGGATAAAACAGCATAGAGTAAGAGCGAGATAGAATATGCTATCTTCACCGTCAATATTGGGATTGCGCCTTAAAAATGGCAGTTTGCGCAGAGACACATATGTACTTCCGCTGCGACTACTGTACAGTCGCGAAATTTAGTTTATTTGTTCAGACACTCATATCCCGACTAACTTATATGATAAATACACATTTTCAATAATATTACATACATACATCAATTTGAGAATCTACTTATTTTTGAAGTCAGTTAAAAATTGTGTTGGTGATAGTACTAGTTGTTGATACTACACAGGAATATTCTGCTTATCGTTTTTCTGAATTCCGTTAGCTGGTTCTCACAGCACCCGAGGGATGAGAAGAGGTGAACCTATTTTAAAAGCTTTTATTTAACTTACGTGTAGTATATCTCTATGTATCTATGTATGTATGTATCTATGTATTTTGTCTGTCCTGGAATATTGCAATTCAAACTTCTAGCCCTTCCCTATTAGCTATCCGGCTGAAACTTTCAGGGCAGCTCACAAACCGATAATAAAGCAATAAAAAAAGCGTAAATTCTTAAAGAGGTAAAAAAGGGAAAATGAAAAAATAAACAATGCTTAAAAACGTAAAAAGGGACAATGTAATAAAAAAAACATAAAAAATTACATGCATTAAAAAAACTCGTAAAACATTTATTTTTTATTTATTTTTTAAGCTTTTCTTAGTAAAAGCTTCTAGAAAATTAAAAAAAAAAACAAAAACAATGCATTAAAAAATTCATAAAAGCTTCTTTGTATTAAATTTAGTTTTTTAATTTTTTCTTGTTTAAGCTGGGCTCACACGGCTCTGTAATCAAGCTGGGAAAATTTTTATAGGTCACATATCATACAATGGAGAATTTCAACTTTGGTTTTGAGGTGTGAAATCAATATTTGTGTAAGTTTGAATAAAATTTTCAGCTAGCAATCAATGAAACACCAATACTTATCTAAATAAATTTAAATCTATTTCAACAAAGTCAACTAACGGCTAACGTGACCACTACACCGCCATTCAAATTTTTCCTTTAGTTTCTAAATCCGTCTTACGAACCCGAACACGTTTACGGTAGCCGAATTGGTTAAAGGGACGTGCCGCGCAGAGGTATGGATGGTTCTGGTATGAATCCCGTCCGTGATCCAACAAAAATAAAGTCAATTCTCCTATTTACAGATCAAATAGCAACTCTTTTCCATTTTCTGAGTCCTTTCAAAACTCGTTAAGGGCATTATGGTAATCGTATTCAACACCTTTAGCAATCTGTGCGAAGATGGGACATTAAATTCATATAAGGGAATACCTTTTAAAAGGGATACCTTTCGAAGTGCGCGAATGCTTAAAAGCCTACACCTCAAAGGCGCTCTCAACGGGCAAATGTAAAAACCTCGGTTTGATTTATTGCGTGGTTTCGACTACGAATAGTGTTGGCTGAGGTAAGAGACGTAAGAGTCGGGACAGACAGTTAAAATGGGACATTAATAGATTTGGGATATGAAAGAACTTTATAAAATCTGAAGTAATTATTATTTAACAGACGAAAAGTTGTGAATGAACATGCACGATCGAATGATACCAACCAATCAGACCACAGTATTACAATTTATCCGATTTCTGAGATTCTATCGTCATAGTCAAATTGTGAACCTGCTCCTGATTGGTCAGGCTCGTATTTATCACCACAGAGTTAAAAATTAAACAGTTAGTCAATTTCAAATGATCTCGAGATCATTCACACCGACATGACTTCAAGGACTAAATTGGATTGTGAATTAGTAAACGGGCTTTCGCCAGAACTCTCGCATCATCGTCCCTTCGCTCCATTCATACAGGAACTCCTTGCGAAATTATGACCCCGCGTTCTGGAATTGCACCCAGAGGTAGGTAGGGCAGGCTTCTCTGATTCTCTTTCGTGAGCTTCTGTTTAATTTGTAGCTCTATAGTGACAAACCTAGACCGACCAATCAGGAAAAGGTTTACTTTATAAAATACTGCTGCGCACCATTGGTCCATCAGCTAGCGAAAAGCATGTCCGTTAACGAGTTTTCTGTGACATACTCGTATCCATCGTCCGAATCGTGGTCTTGAGTTCATACACAAAAAGTAATAGAAAAAAATCTATTTCAGTTATTCCCGAACTTTCTAATTTCCTGGGCAACTTTTCCAATGTTTCTTTCCCTAAAAACTTTATTCGAAACATTACGAACTTTTAAAAACAAATAGCCAAGTCGGTCTAGCCATTCATGTTATGCGCTTACCAACGAACATCATTAAATTTTTGCTTATATAGAACAGATTCTATAAATTAACTCTAGAACATAGTATTCTATAGTCTCGTACAGTAGTCGCAGCCAATCTATGTTTGTTATGTTAGGCTCCGTGAACGATTGCGCAGTTACTGATATAAGGATAAAACAGCATAAAGTAAGAGCGAGATAGAATATGCGAAAAAGTAAGCATGTGAGCTGCCTTAGTTATACAATGTTGTATTCACCTTCAACATTGGGATTGCGCCTGAAAAATTGCAGTTTGCGCAGCGACTTGCAGACAGCTTCCGAGACACAAACTTCCGCTGCGACTACTGTAATCTAAGCTAACATATCTAAGGTTCTAAAACGAAAGTCCAGGATCAGAAAAAACATTATAAAAAAACTGTGGTAGGGTTACCGATGTCAAAAAGCTATTAATCTTTCTCTGGCGGAGTTTAATTTTACAGCGTCCCGATCTTCTAACCAAAAAAAGGAACAAATAAATAGGGACAATAAAAATAATAAATGGGATCCTGGAACAGCACTACTCTTCGGATTTATTTTGTCCCTCAGCTTTCGGACTTTATTTATAAGCGGTTTTGCATTACACTGATGGATGGACGAGCTTTAATGGACGCCAGATAAAAGGCTATTGGGTTACCAGATATTGCAGCTCTTGAGTGGCTATCTTGGGATATTTTGCTAACGAAGTATTTTATTTAGGGCTATCTGTGCCCGCGGCTTTGCCCGTTTTATGTTTTATGTTTCATTTTAGATATAAAGATCCTGTGTGTTATTCCAGAACCAAAAGTATTCAAACTTCGTTCAAACGCCAAATGTTTTTTTTCCTGACTAAAGAGGGTTATGTGTTTGGGTGGTATGCACCGAAAAAAATATTGTTCTACAATACAACAAGAACGCATGGTTATGAAAAATAATGTTGTGGTTACAAAATATTATTACAAGTTAATAAAAATATCGTATCGTATATTAATAATCGTATATTTCGATATCATACATATAACAATTTGACGAGTGGTTACTACAAAATGTATGTGTTAATTACTATGTTACTGTAATTTTAAAATGCGCCTTGTACAGGATAACCAACACATTGTTTTGTGAACGCATCGAATGGTTGACTGTGGACTGCAGGGGAAGAAAGGGGCGCGTGCGGGGCAGGACGACCGGGACTGCATGTGACTTTAATTTATTTAACGCCAGTTTGTATTGAATATTGTTTGACCACTGATTTTGACAAGACAGCTTGATTTTTGTGGAAGAAAAGATAATAACAGTGAATGATAGTGATAATAATGATGGTAAACCATGGAAGGCAACGACTAAAACTTATTGCGCACCTGGGATTTAGGTGCGTACATCGAAATATTTGCAGGTAAGTTACGTTGTACAGTATTACCTCCTCTACCTTTAGTGTGGATTTTCGAAAAACAGTGAAGGAAAAACATCGTGAGGAACCACGAACCATATAATTCTAGGACATCTGAGACAGTATAAAAACGTACCACGGTTCATGGTGACATCCATTCCACCACAAATCCGCAGGCCCGCGTGGCGTGGCGTAGAAGATCACAGATCAAGGCCAAAGAGTAATATAACTATACCAAAGATCACGGCCAAGGTCTCAGGTACCTACCCACCAAACCGTGTACTGTAGGTACCTAAATTGTGAATAAACTGCTCATTACTGTGGTACCTAACTATCTACCTGATTTTGTTTTAGCCAACAACGTCTCGGCGGAATGCCTGAATTTGTTGGATGCAATGATGATAAAAGAAATAATTCCAGCCATCGAAGACCGAGCGATTTTTACCAAAAATGGGGAACAGTGGAAACACTTAATATCAGAAAAGCAGCAGGTCAGAACATTGCGTGCCCAAAAAGTTTGTTAATTCGCCTTAATGGCAAGCTTAAGATAACAAGTGTAAGATTTATGTAAAAAGTCACAATAAGTAAAACTGAAGTCACTGGCATGATTTTTAGCATTAATGAATTTAGATCAACATGTCCTCCTATAATAAATATTGTCACCATAATGTTATCTATTGCTTGACATTCGCTAATGACTTAGATTTTATTCGCTTTACTTAGTCTGTAACTCTACGCCAATTGTTCTACTTGTATTTACATTCAGTATCTTTATTTGCCAATTATTGAATAAATTAATAAGTTTATGAGTATAACATTATCTTTTATTTTATTGTTGTATTTTTTGGCAGAAACATTGTATTCCAAGGCTTGAAGTCATTGTCACAGAATGAATCATATTATTTATTGTCCTCAAATCAATAGCATATTTAGGGCCTGGTTCTTTTACAGATGGGAATTAGTACTTTTATATGTTCTGCTTTTTCTATAAATGTAAAAGGGCGGACCATAGAAAAGTACCAAACCATTTAAGAACCATGCCATAATTAGGGGTTGCAAAAAGTACAATATGAGTTATCCCCCTTACAAGAATTATTATAGTATCAACAATCCGTTCTAGTAATGAGAACAACGCTATTCTGTTTCGTTAACAAGACAGATCAGTTATATGTAAATTCTTGTTGCTACAGCATGCATTTTTGCATTTATTACAATACATTCTGGCTATGTTTGTCATGTGTTCTGTTCCATGAACAAGCCTAGTTAGTTCTGAGCACAACAGGCTGTGTTGGTACAACGAAATTCATTGTTAGTATTTCTTTTTATCCGTTACTAATTACTATATTAGATATTGGAACTTACAAGATCATTTGTAAGATAAACTTTTTCGTATTGTAGTTACTACTGATCCATTATTTAGAACTACAATTATAATTTGACTAGAATAGTGTTGTAGCGCTTACAAATGGGTTTGTCGTCACATATAGAGCAAAACGGTACTGTACAGTCTACAAAATTCTCGTTGCGTATACGAGTTTTTTTTTTCAGTGTGTATGTTAGTTTGTGTTTGTACGTTTTTTAGGCGCGTCCAATAGCCTAAACGGCTTGATGGATTTTGATAAATGAAGTATCATTGAATTCGTATTGATCACGAGAGTGCTATAGGATATATGAAGTGTCAATAAAACTAATATGGCGGGTTACAGCTGCCATCTTGTATTTCCGGCGGAACAAAAAATTACCAAAGCCTATCAAGTGAGATACAAAAAAATACAGGTCTTTAAAAGACCATTTCAAAAATATATAATTCTTATAACTAAAAAGTAGCAAAAGAGTTGTTGACATACTGGGCTATAGGCTGTAGGTACAACTTTGAGAGTTACGGAAAAAAATATAAAGATTTTTTGAAAAATACTCAAAAAAATCTGAGTAGCGCTGAAAAAAAGCGAAACATTTTTTATTTTCGGAAAAATATTGTAACCCTGGTACCATAACGCCATGACTGTTACCAAAAAACTATACACTTATTTGACATTGACAGCTACTAACGGCCGTTTTTGCATCGTGCGCATTGACGTAGGAAATGTCAATATGTCGTGCGTGCTTTCATGCCCGTCAATTGCTGATCTTGACACTGACATTTCGGACAGTTTAATGTATAACATGATGGTGTGTTGCAATAATGATTAACAAAGTTAAAAAAATGTTTATATACACTCATTAGTTAAATTGTGTATCTACTTCGAATTTTGTTAGTTTTGCTGTTTTATGACATGGTGTACAGAAATTAGCCCATGCTCCCATACAAAAAAGGACATCTCATTTCGTTTAAGCTTCTAAAAAAAACTGTGTTTATTATTGCGGGCGACACCGCCCTTAAAAATCGTCGATCGTATTCGATAATGTTGTTCGCAGTCGGGATTTATGTATTTTTAGAATAATTTTGCTTGTTTGTTTATCGATTGCTCGACTTCTACTAATTGGATTGAGATACCAAGTACACCAGTTTTTAAGTTAAACCCTAAGCTATCTCACAGTGACGTATATTCTTGAACTAACTGTGCTCACGGGGTCATTTCTCTTGGGAAAAGTATCATGTGTTGTCCCAGGACCAAAAGTACCTTTAATGTTCAATTTTACAAAATTTTGTCACTAGATTTTAAGTCAAAACCTAAGCTATCCAAGAGTTAAACCGCATTGCAATCGGCCCAGTAGTTACGTGATGCGAGAACAAACAAACAGACAGACACCATTTAAAAAATGTTATATTCGTGTTCAGTATTATTTTGAGACCTCTAGACCAATATTTAATTATCTGCACTATACACAGACTTTTTGTTACCTACTGCTTTATTTTAAATAGATAATACAATTACAAAATAGTATGCGCAAAACTGTTTCTAACATAGTTGATATAAGTATAAATTTATTAATTTCTAGTTTTGAAGTGATCCAAATTACTCGTATGTTATAGGGAAGAATTGTCTTGCCAACTTGGTATTTTGTCTAAGGTTAGGCGGTACTTCACACCGGGACAGCTTTTGAATCTTTATCAAGCACAGGTCCGATCTTGTATGGAGTACTGCTGCCACCTCTGGGACGGTTCTGCCAAGTATCAGCTCGAGTCTTTGGATTCAATTGAGAGTCGTGCTATCAGGCTCATTGGGGATGACACTCTGGTAAAGAGTAAGCTTCAAAGTCTGACGCATCGACGTGAGGTAGCAAGCCTGGCGGTATTCTACAGATTGCACTATGGAGAGTGTGCACAAGAACTGCACAACCTGATTCCCCCATCACCTTTCCATTTCCGTACGACTAGACGATCAGCAAAGCGCCACCCTTTCATGGTTTAAATACCTCGCACAAGAACGAAGCGTTACGCTTCTTCATTTATTATAAGAACTGCAAAGGAGTGGAATGCCCTGCCCTCGTCAGTGTTTCCGGTAAATTATAACCCCGGTGTGTTCAAGTCAAGAGTGAATAGGTATCTACTAGGCAAACGTGCTACACCTTCGACCACATCATAAAATAATAACATAGATAAAATAATAACATTGAACAATCCAATTTTCGTTCATTATGTATCATTCCTGTTAACGGACTTGTACACCCCATTTCCAGATTTGCGCTAGTGTGCAACTAAACAATACTGTAACAACAAACACTTTGTAATTGTGTGCTTGTTTTGCGTTTGTGTGCAGCTTCTTTTTCGTGTGTGGAGTTTGCGTGAAAAAGTAAATGTGTGCTGTACGTGGTTACCTCGCCTCCCTCGAAAACTGGCAGAAACATTTTAGTACTAAAAGTTGCGCTTGGCAACTCCCGTTATAAATTCTCTGTGGTAGATATTGAAGTAGAGGATAAAACCTTGTTTTATAAACGAATTATACGCTCTGCTTTTTACATCGATTGCGAGGAAATAATACAATGATATTTTAAACAAGTCCATCATAAAGGTAAGAGATAAAACACAACTGTCCTGCCAAAAAACGAACTAAAAAGAAAGTAATCTATGTCACTCGAGATGATGTAAGGATTCTAACGATACTCCATACATTCAAATCTGTTCAGGAATACATGAACCCTGATAATATTAAGTATACTCCTTTTTTGGGCAGTCGTGTACCTGATAACGAAACATTTAAATATTGCTAAGAAAAAACTAAGGTTGGTTTCCTGACACTTTTTTTAAACTCTTCTTAGAAGAATTAGAGAAGTTAAGCACATAAGCACTAGAACATAAAATGCAGTTTTATCTCGCCATACAAAGCAAGAGCTTTACGATCATGAGAAATGTAAACAATATTAATCAATGTTGTTGATCTATTTGTTTGAACAGCGCGCTAAGCTGACTGTATTAGCATACACTCAACGGGATTTGTAAGATATATGTATAAAAGTTGTGTGATTATGCCTCAATATCATCGGAACCTCAAAATAAGTAATTTACGTAGATATTACGTAAATTACTTATTTTATATTATCTTGTTTTATACGCACATTCGTATTGTAATACTAGCTGTACCCGCAACTTCGCACGCGTGGTAATTTCTCTAGGTTAAAAGTACTTTATGTACTATTCCAAGACCTTAAATACCAGTATACCAACATTTGATCCAAATTACTCCAGCCGTCAAAAAGGGCTATCCAACAATGAAAACCGCATCGCGATCGGTCCAGTAGTTTTTACGTGATGCGTGAACAAACAGACAATAACGATTTTTTTAAATGTTATAATCTTGTTCAGTAACTTATTTTATGTACCCTAGACCATTTCTTTTTTTAATTATCGTTCTTTGTACAGACTTTTTCGTTCCCATTGCTTTATTATACGTATAGATTTGTAACCAGTATAAAAGTTTCACTCGTCTCAAATCTGAGCTTGGTTTAGAAACAAGATCTGAAATTATAATAGGTACCTACTTGATATAGAAGAGGGATATATATAATTATGATTTGGACTCCATCCTATTTCCCAAAGGTGCGATTAGTTATTGGCTTTCGCGTGAGAAAGACTTTATTTTCATTTTCTTCGTTATATTACTCTAAGATAATTATATTTTCAGGTTGTGATATCTCTCGAGAATTATGGATTTGTTTGAAAGTTTTACGGAAACATACTTTTATCTAAGGAACAGGACAAGGTTGGCAATATTGTAATAATTGTAATGTTCGGTTTAGTCTAATTTAAATCGCAATTTATTTTCGTTGTAATCTAAATATGAATATCCTAACTTCAAACTCAGTTAACTCCACTATGATGTATGTGGAGCTGACAATGAAGTTAAAGCCCGGTTCTAGCACATAGCAATTTTCGATCGTTTTTGAACGTCTGTATCTTGTTTTATAATTAACCCAGAAGTATCAAAGTTTTACATATTATCTCGTACTTTGCAAGCACAGAAACATGGTTAGTATGAATTCATTCGATAGAAAACAAAATTAAAGGTAACAGGGGAATACTTTATGCTTAGAACATTGAGTGGAAAGAGACCCCGTCCTAAATGATATCAAAGGTATACCGAGAGAAAAAAAAAATATGATTGAGCAAATGGCTAGACACTTTTTAATTCAAAGTTTTATTTTTCCTACAAATAAATAAAACCCTTAAATTTTACTCCCAAAATGTATCATCTTTCCCGCTCTACTTGATTACGGATGAGAGGAACAAAAAATTCACTGATACCCGGCCTTAAGCTACATATATCAAGCGTCACTATTCTACCAGACGGGTCTTAAATAGTAGTTTATCTGTCAAAGTAATATAAACAATCAAGGAATCGTTGTCTATTTGTAGCTTGTAAGACTTTGTTCAGTTTGAGCTGGGTTTAGGTAACGACATATTTTTGTATGTTTTCTGTGAAATGCCTTAAATTTTCGTACCTACTCAGTGGAAAATTAAAAATGAATCAAGTAACTTAATCTCCATTGAAATTCTTACATAGCATTCACATCTACACCATCTATGAATATAATCTTAGAATAAAAACCTTATATCTTATGATCTTATAATAAAGCAATAAAAAAATACTGTTTATAAAAATAATTATAAAAATTGGTCTTGGGAACTCAAAAGGAGTACTGAACAAGATTATATCATTATGTTGAATGTTTATTCGTGCATCACGTAAAAACTACTGAACCGATTGCGATTCGGTTATGCCACTGTTGGTTAGCTTATTTTTTGACTTAAAATCTGGTAAACTTACTTCATTTCTTAATCCGATGAGTTATAGCCGAGCAATAGATAAAAATCTTTTTGACGGCTGAAGCAATTTTGATCTAATGTGGTACATTGGTATTTTAGGTCCTGGAATAAAACGTCGGGTACTTTGAACCCAGAGAAAGGACCACGTGGGCAAAGCCGGGAACAGCTAGTAATGAACAATACTAGTCAATCACAACTTGCAAATTAACTGCTCACTACTGCAAGCAAACCTCTTCTCTCACTTATGATTTATCACTCGTCATGGCAGAAAGAATTCTCTCACATTCAATCCATCATTGCCTTCAAAAATATTTTCTGCTGAATGGAATCGTGTGACTATATTTTCTTTCAAAACGTTTTCGCTTGAATGAAGTAGTGTCAGATGGATCTTTCTATACTGTAAAATAGATAAATTACGGTTTCTATTCTCTTGCGCCCTAAGATAACATATTAACTCGTATGTCCTACGGCAAAAACCATGTTATCTATAATGTTAGGAACATGGAATTTCATGATTTAGCAATATCTATATACTTAGATAATGAGAGACTCTCAAATTCAAGACGAAAAATATTTTAAACTAGTCACACCCCGCTGCTTTGCCGCCGTGGTCATTTTCTGTGATTAAAAGTAAAACGCGAAGATAACCCGTGTACTTACCCACAATGCACACTATTTCGTCGTCAAATTAAATCAAGATCGATCTAGTCGTTTAGTCGTGAAAAGAAGAGAAAACCTTCGTGTTTTAATATTACTGTGATTGTTAAAAATAAATCCAGATATACATCTATACTCTAAAGTAATAAAAATAAACTGTACAATAAAGATAATTGAAATCATAACTTAAAATGAGCTACTGAACAAGAATATAACTGTCTTGTTTTTCGCGCATCACGTAAAAACTACTGGATAGCTTAGGTTTTGATATAATAACTTGGGTACTTGGTATCTTAATCCGATGATTAATCATCATCATCATCATTTCAGCCTTTAGCAGTCCACTGCTGAACATAGGTCTCCCCCAAAGAGCGCCACAACGAACGGCTTTGTGCCGGCTCCATCCACCGACTCCCTGCGATGGCTACAAATGTCCATCGTGTGGGGGTCTCCCTACACTTCGCTTGCTTGTTCGTGGTCGTCATTCGAGAACCTTTAATCCCCAGCGGTTGTCGGCTCTGCGAACTATATGGCCTGCCCATTTCACTTCTTCTACGGATTTCCTCGTTACGGATCTTATCACGTAGTGAAAGTCCGAGCATAGCTCGCTCCATTGCACGCTGCGCAACTCTGAGCTTGTGTATGAGACCAATAGTTAGCGACCACGTCTCAGTGCCGTATGTCATCACTGGCAACACGCACTGATTATAAAGTTTCGTCTTGAGGCTCTGCAGTATCTGCGACGAGAAGATATGACGTAATTTCCCGAACGCTGCCCATCCGAGTTGGATTCGTCGGTTGACCTCTGATAGGTAGCCGAGAAATCGATAAAAAATTATATAACAGCTGAATTCGATTTATACATATTGTCATGGAATTGCACATAGATACATTTTAACCTAGAGAATTGACCACGCGGGCAAAGCCACGGGAACAGCTAGTTAAAAATGTATAAATGGTCTTATAGCAATCTAAGCGGTGCGTCAGGATACCACGAAAGACTTGTTCTTTGTCTAGACTAACCAGAAGTGACAAGCTTTACCTACTTTTTTCTTTTTCTTTTTTAAACTTTTTGTTGTTAGCTAAAACGGCATAACAACGCAGCTACTACAGCTTGTTAGGTACTAACTCAATAAATACCTATCTCCTCAATAAATTTATTACAGAAATCACTGAGAAATTGCCAATATTTTCCTCATTATATTCCTAACTTTATTTCTCTTGTAATACACGCCACACCGCATAAATACGTATACCGCGTTTGACGAATGAAATTCTTATAAATTCTGACTGTAGCAAAATATAAAACATAGTTTGGTAGAATATAATTTTATGAAAATTAGATTCCACAAAACTAAAGCTGTAACATGTGTGAAGCTAAATATTTAATTTAATTTATTGACTAGTATTGCCCGCTTGTTTTTTTCTGGGATTAATAGTATCCTATATGTTATACCGGGACCAAAGTACACTATTCCAAATTTCGTTCGGACGTATAATAGTTTTTACGGATTACCCAGCTTTTACTCATCGGATTGAGATACCAAGTACACCACATTTTAAGTCCAACCCTAAGCTATCCATCAGAGAAAACCTCATCGCAATCGGTACAGTAGTTTTTAAGTGACGAGCAAACAAAAAGACAGACGCTAATTAAAAATGTTCTTCTTCAGTACTTAGCTAGACATTGACATAGTTCAATGATCCAAGAGCATTTTTTTAAATTATCTTCATTGTACAGACTTCTTGAGACGTACTGCTTTATTATAAGTATAGGTAATTGTTATGGGCAGGCGTGACGTTTACCATCAGACGAGCGACATGCTCGGCGTGTACTCAAAGAATTAAAAAAAAGTCTGACAGAAGACGTCCTCTTCATTTAGGCCCTCCCCATAGGACACAAATTCTATCAATTGTTCGCGTTATCCAGCGGCTCCCTTCGACTTATTAGAACTTCGGTCCACCTCGTGGGGGGCGGTCCTAATGGCTATCGGTTCTTCGTGCTATGTGGTTTCCATTGCCACTTCAGCTTGCTAATTCTAAGAGATCACTTTAGTTCCTCTGCGAATTTCCTAATTCCGGAAGGGCTGCGTGCTTGAAGATAATCTGTTAAACCAAGAGATCAAACATGTTTCCCTTGACAAAAACCGATTTATCTAAAACGCAGACACGTGTGAAAACCCAAAATGATTGTCAATTTGGAGCATTTCCTACGAATATCCGAGCGAGACAACGTAGATCATGGCGATATCGATTACTATCGGGTTTGCCGCTCGGCTTATTCTAATTTCGTCCTTGAGCAACTTGCCTAGTAAACCGTCAAATCGCTAGAAAAAATGCGTTCAACCCTTTTTAGATGTTCTCTATCTTGTACAATGTTTCGGTTGAGACAAGTGATCGAAGACTATCTAATCGCCATCTCACTGTTTGTTTGTCGTATGAGGTAAGGCTGGCCTCTGGTGTCAGAGTTTGTCAGGCCATCCGAGGGCCTCTGAAATGGCTTAACGACTGCTATTAATCAATAACAGCCGCGACGGACAGTTTAAAGTGCCCTCTGAGCGATGGAAACCCGCACATAACTTAGAAATTCATTGGTGCGGAACCTAGGACCGAACCAGGTATCGCTGGATTCCATTAAATTTCACTATTGAAGAGAGATTGTAGCCGACCGGTAATACGTTTCTCTTGCAATCCAATGGGTTCGATTCTTGGCTCCGCACGATAAGTGTGTTGTGTGTGTTTAATAAGTTATGTGCGGATTTACCATCGCTCCGTCCTGCGGAAGGTGCGTTACACCTGTCGGTCCAAGTTACAGACAATTTAAAACATTCAGAGGCTCTTGGACCGCTTGACAAACTTATTTTAAGAATATTTCACATATGGCTCTAACAATAGCATTGATGAAGTGGTATTTTTTTTCGAATCAATATTAAACTTATAATTTTCACAATAATTGATATTTCTTATTCATAATGGTTTGGCATCACACAAAACCCAGAATCTTTCTTTAGAATAAATAAGACAGTTCCATAAATTCAGCGAGATAATGAAACGTTAATAACTAAAATAATTAATTATTTCGTCCTTCTCGGTTTAATTAACTTCGACAGAATAAGCTCATTAATTTAGTCAGTCGAATAAAAAACAACGTGCTCATACTAGACTTTTCTAACCATGTAGAAAACAGTACCAAAGCTTTAAGACCAGGCTCTGTCTCCGGATCCGTCCAAGTAGTTCGACTATGGAACGCTCTGCCAGTTACTATAAGGCGAGCCCAGTCACTCCCTGTTTTTAAAGTTCAAGTAAAGAAGTTTTATCTCTCTAATTAATATCACTTCTTGCTATTTTGTCGTTATTCTATTATGGTTTCACTGTATTTTATATTATGTTTATATATATTTTGTAAATGTATATGTAGTAAATATAATTATATTTTTTATTATAATGTATACACTATATATTTACATATATATGTGTAGGTATATTGGAATATATGTGTATTTTTTTATATATTTTTATAAATATATTTATTCATTGTATTCAGTTTTTATTATTTATTTATTATATTATAATGCACCACCTTCTTTGCCGTATATTAATTCCTTTCCATCCAAAGGTTGTCTGGAAGAGATCGCTTTTTAGCGATGGGCGGTCTGCCCATTGTCCCATATATATTGTATAAATGTTTTAGTTATTTTTGTATTTTTATTCTATGTGGTTTACAATAAAGAGTTATCTATCTATCTTATCTATCTCTGATTTTTAAGGGTTTTTTCCATTGATGCTGGGTCAACCAAAAAATTGATAAATGTGAAACTTATCATATATGTTTTTGGGGTCTTTATCTCTCTAAGACTAAGACAAAAACATGATTAACAGAATTTCATTCGATACATTTTCTTATCAAAAATTACATTTTTCTACTCAACGGCTTAAGTTTTATCTCTAAAATAAATCTCAAAGCAAGAAAATATAGTTTATTATCTAATGCTTAGACAAAATTTACCTAACTAAACTATTAGCCTGCCAATAAAATAAATAACTTTAGAGACATGCGTCATTTAGTTCCGAGCTAAATTCTGTATTTTAACAGCGCTCGCGATTTTCAACCTTGTTACGCAGGCACTTCAGTGCTTATTGCGGGTAGCGTGCGGGTGGTCGAGTTTAGGGGAGGTGGCGGGGGAGTGGGAAGTGGGAAAATGTAACCTTGGAGCCTGGCCTTTATCAAACATTGCAATAATGGACGCACAAGTTATAACACGCGAAAGTGCTTGCGTGTGATTTCTGTGATCCAAAAGTGCGAAAGTGCTTGCGTGTGATATGTGTGATCCAAAAGCATCCTATTTTCATACATCGGTGTGGTAATTCCCATACAATATTAATAATTTCACTCGGGTTTTTCCTGAATCGGGATGAAAGGTAATTATGTACCCTTTTATGTACCCCTGACAACGTGTGTTCAAAATTTCATTATGATCGGTTGAGTATTAAAGGCGTGAAAGCGTAACAAACAATCAAACAAAGAAACTCACTTTCGCATTTATTATATTAGTAGGATTACTATAGAGAATGGATAATATAGCGTGCGAAAAATGTGTAGGTAAGTACCTGCACTGTCTTTTAAAACGACTTCTATATTATAACACTTACCGATCTTAGTCACTGCTCCATACTGTAAGTGTGAACGCTTGTTAAATGTCAACTCAAAGTTTAAATAACTGCCGCGTTATGTGTCACTTCTTACACGACTGCTCAAAAAAGGAGTGTAATGTTTTTAACACTCATGTATGCATGTTTGTATGTATGTGAGTTTCTTTATTCCACCATAACTTTTAAATGCCTGGACAGATTTAGACGTATGGGGTATCGTTAGAATCCTTCCATCCCCCCGAGTAACATGCTATTATAGCATAGGAAATATTCCTGGCATAGGCATATACATTTTTTTGAAAACATTCAATATGGTGGCTCCATTTTCAAATACGAAAAAAATATTTTTTCTTCGAATTTTACAATATGGGTATCAAATTGAAGGCCTTGATAAGCACATTTCAACAGTATATAATTTATAGGCAAAAATTCTTTTTTGGCAGGGCAGGCGTGTTTTTTTTAGCTTATATGCTAGTTATTGTAGGTATAATTGGTTAAAAGTGAAGAACGAACCATAACAGACACATCAATTTTGCAGGTTAACTCTGGCAAGTTTGTCTAGATTTTGTTCTGCAAGGTGGATTTACACCAAAGATTTTGAACTACGCTTATATATCTCGAAATTCCATTGTGCCGTTATTTATGGATAGGAGTGGTAACAAACTTTCATAAGTAGGTACATACAGATATATTTACAAAGATAATTTTTCACTACTTTACTTACTGTAGCATACTTGTATAATACTATTGAGTCGTCCGGGCTTCGCTCGTGTTTTCTTACTTTTAGCATAAATATACCAATCGTAACTTCAAAAAATAAACGCCAGTAGGCTTAATTCAAAATCTTTATTGGCAGCAACGCTCGTGATGTTTTTTGACAATAGACAAGTGCAGAATTACTCTCGCACTGTTTATTATCTGACAGAATTGTTATTATTTCGTTTCCACACGTTTAGGCAAATTTTGATACCTTGGGTAACATTATTGCAATTTTAGAAGAGAATTCATTTTTTTTTTTTTTTTTTTTCTACCCTTGTTACTCCGTGATAATGTAGCTTTCTACAAGTGTAAGGATTTTTATAATCAATATTTTTTGAGTTTATCCATTACAAACAATATAAAAAATAAAATCTTTCCTCTTTATAATACGAGTATTAGTGTAGATGTAGACGAGGTCACTTTACCTGTCACAAATGTTACATTACAAGATCGAGATACAATATTCACGAAGATCATTGATCTTCGCTTCGTGTAAAAACAATTTTGGCCGTAAAAAAATATCTTGTTAGCTTTGATCAAAGTGGAAAAGTTGGGATAAAACAAGATAAGTAGAAATTCCTAGTAGTTCCAAATTTTCCTTATCGGCCCTCCGCTTTCCATATTGTGATATTACGGAATATGGTCCGTGGTTGAAGGGAGATGACTTGGAAAGATAATAATACGTCCAGCTTTATTTTTAGAAAAGGAATCTGCTGAAACAATGAGAAAGAATGAACGGACAAGCTTAAAATTTATGACACCCGATACTTCAGTCTTCTCGTGACCACGATCAATGCAACTTGATCGAAACGACGAGGTAAATAAATATTAAGTTTTCAGCGCGATTAAGTCCCGTTTAAATATTTAACTATGTGTTCGAATCGCGAAAGTTTAAAAGTTACAATTATAATTACTACTGTCTTAAAATTTTTACTGTATTGAAGAACATTTTAGCAAATATGAAACACATCAAACGTGTCATGAATATTTTTTACCCGACTACGGTGAACCAAAAGAAGAGTTATATTAAATACTTGTCAGTAAGTGATCAGTACGAGCGGTAACTGTCGTTACCGTTACAAAAACCTGTTCCTGCAAGAGCGCTCGCTTTGAGCCTTATATTAATTTGTATGCATAATATGTTTCACTGTAGCATCGAACCAGAATTAATATCAACATTGTTTTTGTTCCACACAACTCCCCTTTACACTTTTTTACAGTCACACTTTTTTACAGTCACACTTTTTTACCAGTATGCGCAACGCAAAGGCCCGGTAATGTATTTATCAGCCTATATAAATGTATGTATGTCTGTGCCTTTGTGGCACTATATAGGCCAAACGCGTGGGCCCATTTTGATGATTCGTCCTTATCTTGCATATGCCACTAAAGATATGACATTAATCAAAATTCAATATGGCGATAACCAGACGTCATACAGTAAAAAAGAAAAAAATAAGTCGACGAACAATGTAAAGCAAGCTATCATTGAATCGGTATTTGAAAATCATGTTTGTTTCCCTCTTTATTTTATAATTTGAATGACCATTTAAGATCTAAAACTACTTAAATTTGGTTATAAACCATTCTCAGTTATTCTTATAAATATAAACTAAAAAGTTTATAATAAAAAATAAATCATTATAAAAAAAACGACTGTGCACAAAACTAAAATGAAGCTATCAAGCTTTAGATTATTGATTTTGAAATATAAGATGCAGTCGCCAGGTTCTAGCTGATCCCGACAAAGGAGAAATGAAATGACTGATGCCTCCAACATCATGCATTTAATTTTCATTTCATTTCTATACTTATAATAAAGCAATAAGAGGGAAAAGTCTGTTCAAAGAAGATAATTAAAAAAAAATGTCTAGGGTACTTAAAATAAGCTATACTGAACAAGAATATATCATTTTTTTCAATCGTGTCTGTCTTTTTGTTTGTCTGTATGTTTGTTCACGCATTACGTAAATAATACTGGACCGATTTCGATGCGGTTTGATAGCTTAGGGTTTGACTTAAAAACTGGGGAACTTGGTATCTTAATCCGATGATAAGATGCCGAGCAATCGATAAAATCGATCTGAAAGCTGAACAAATTTTGAAGAAATGTATAGTATATTGTACTTTATAGGTACTTTTGGTCCTGGAATAACACGTATGGGCTACTTTTAAATTAAATGATCACGCAGACAAAGCCGCGGGTACAGCTGGTTTATACCAATTTTTTTGCTTTTGTAATTTTATTTTAATAAAATCATTTTGGAAAATACATGTCCAAGTGTTCCGTGTGTTCCTATGATATTAATAAGCGCTTGATGACTTATGACAATAAAATTGAACACGACAAAAATAACAACTAAATTGTAGATATTCCAGTAGTATATGCCTGCATTCAGTGTCCACACAGTATGTTACTGCTACTGACAAACAGTGGCAGACCACTGTTTGTCATGTCTCCTATACTAGATGCCGCATACATTTGTTTGCTTTCCGGATGAATGCCGTATCATTTGCAACACGTGCAAAAGATGCCTTGTATATTTTTCTAGATGGCAACTATTAAAATTACTTTTATTTTCAACGACGGGATCAGGTTTTCTTCTTTACTAAAATGACTTATATAAGAGGAAATTCTCAGTAGAAATCATTTTTTTATGTATTTTTAAATGACTATTCATTATGAAATATAAAAAAACACATGTGTAACTGATAAAGTAATCGAAAAATAAATATTTTAATTTATTTTTAGATTATATTATAAGAAACTTAACTATATAGGATATCGCGAAATATGATAAAGAATTAAGTAATTTGAATCGAACTGATCCAATTTTATATTAATTCCGTACCAGAGTCACGTATCTCTAAGAATCATTGTGAAACTCCAAACGGGAGTGTGCATACAAATATTCGTTTTGTCGTCCGTAGCGCTGTATTTCACTGGCAGTGTTCACATCTCTGGACAGCTTTGTGCACTAGTTATTCTTAAATATAGATATATTTTGAATTTATGTGACAACTCCAGAAGCATTTCATGGAGGGAAATGTGGAAATCAATATACTTTTAATTCTGGATAAGACGTTTGAGATTCGCACCGATTATGCAAGAGAAAATGCTTGTCCACCTCAAAATACTAAGTTCAGTTTCTGAATTTAATTGGACTAGTATATTATTAAATGTCTCTGTTATTGTGTATTATTCCAGCGCCTAAAATATCGATATACCAAATACATTAAAAATATTCTAGGACCAAAAGTATTGATATACCGAGATTAATTAAAATGCGTTCAGCCGTTTCAGCTCTAGAACATACCTAAATCTTCGCATCCATAATTTTAGTAGTCATCATCTCCGTACCTTTATCCCACTATTATGGGGGGTCGGTACAACAAGTACCTTTCTTCCATTTCTCTCTATCAGCCGTCATTTCAGTATTCCCTCTATACCAGATTACTTTATTTTAATTTTCTATCCCCTCGATATGAGTATCAAATGGAAGGACTTCACAAGTAGAACACAGTAGTACACTTAAATAATAACTAAAATAAACACAAAAAACTTGAAAACAAAAATAGTTTTTTTAAATATATTAAACTGTTTTATTGTAAAGAAGATAATGTATTAAATGCTAAAAAATGAAATAATATCGTGGGCTAATAATTTTTATCGTAATAATAATTTCGTAGCGTAATCCGAGCAATAGAAATTCGACTTGCTCTATGATTCCTTCTTTACAAAAAAACTTTTTATTGTATCTTATTTTATTTTTATTTTTTTCCTCGTTACATCACATACCTATCTCTCTCATTTATAATTTAAGTAGTATTAGTAATTAAATCGAAACCCAATCAACCCGGTATAAGAAGCAAAGTCCAAATGAAGAGATGAGACTTTGGTTTCTTAATGGTTATTCAAATACCAAAATCTCATGGCGATGAGCGTAATGGAACACAAAACATGGTCATGGGAGACTCTTGCCAACACAAAAGACCTACTCGTTATCTCTGAGTACCTACTCATTTGTGTAAAAGTGGTCGGTATGAAGAACACGTTGTCACGTATCTTCAAAGATCTGTGTAAGCTGAAATTCTAAACGCAGTCTCGCAGGCTTGTGTTTGTTTTGCCACCGTTCCGCCGTATATCACTGCTAGTGCACACGTGTCTCCGGCCTGCATTGTTAGTCCACTTAGGTGGTTCAGCTCTGCTGCCCTGACAGTTTCGCATCTATTTTAAGGATAATTTATGGCGCTTTTGTTTATAGTTGTTTTAGCAGGACGTTTAATTACTAGTGACTCTGATCTGTAGACCTCGCGAGTACAAACTTTTTTGCAGACAATCTAGGGGTGCACAGTAGCGCCATCTAGTTACCTTATTGTAAAACTAACTTTAATAACCAAGGTGCTCCATCAATCCCTACCTAGAAGGTGGCAGGTATCCTCATCAGATGTTCACAATTTTTTTTTAACTTAAAATTACTACCTATGAAATAAAAAAGAATTGCTTTACAACCTAAATCGTAAATTTAGTATTCTCTAAAAAATATACTCGTATATGTCAATAATGATCAATGTTAGTACAGATACCGATGACAGTCGACAGTTTTTGACAATAACTGTCAAAGATAAAGATTGTCATCGGTATATGTACTGATTTCTGTTGTAAAGTGACGACCGGTTGGTCTCGTGGCTAGAGATCCTAGGTACGAAATCGAACAGTCGCGGGTTCGAATCCTGCAAGGTGCAATCATTTGTGTGATGAGCAGAAATGTTTTTTCCGAGTCATGGATGTTAATATTCTTATCTATGTATGTTTATCCGTTATCTAGTACCATAACACAGGGTATCCTAGTTTGGGGCTAGATAATTGGTGTGGAAATGTCCCGAACATATTATTATTATTAAAGCAATCACTATCTATGTCGAGACTGCAGGCCCTGTATACCAAGTTTCGTCTAGCTTCGTTGAGAAATGCGACCTGTAGAGGAGAACAGACATCCGAAAGCATTTCTGAAACGGAGACGCTTCGCTCGCGGTTCGCGCTCGCTCCGTCATTTAAACAACGTGATTTCTGTAATAGCTATTGCGCCGATGCGAACCGAGTGCAAGTTAGATTTTTATTACGACGTAATATTTTTTGCAGTTGCAATGTTTATACACACAACAGTGTCCGTTGAATTTTTAATTATTATTTATTATTAAAGTTCTGCTTTGATACTGCGGTACTTATTTGCTGTGTTAGTTTTGTCGAATTTTATGTCGATCTTTTCAAAGAGTCTGTCACTCCTAAATCTTAAATCTTTTCTATAAAAATATGCCACTTAATAAATGTAACCCAATTAAGCAATATAGACATGTTATTCGTTTAACGAAAACTGCTAAGACAATCCATGTGATGGGGCCAGAAGGTTATAATAAGTTACCAGCTGATATTGTGAATGCATCTAGTACAATCAAATTCAAAAATAAATAAAAAAACTGGCATATAAAGAAGGCTTTTTACTTCTATCAAGAGTTTATGGACCTAACATTTGTAAGTAAATAAAATTATGACATAGGTAATCAGTTAATGTACAGTTATTCAATATTGAAATTTAGTTTCATTTGTAATGATACCACGTACGTGACACGTACTAAGCTGTTTTATAATTAGCTAAATAATACTAATTATTATACTAGATAGATATATAGATAAGACTTCCAAGTACAAAATAAACTTACAAAAATGTACAATAGGCGGCCTTATTGCTAAGCAGCGAACTCTTCTAGGCAACCGTAGGCTATATTGAGACACATGTGATAATAAGAGGTATTTTGTACTTAATGACTTGTAGTTAATAGTTATCAAAATAGTTGTCAATAAACATATGACTATGAATATTCAATATTAGCTGATGCCCGCGGCTTCGCGCGCGTGGTCATTTTAATATATAGCCTATGACACTCACAAATAACTTGATTTTGTATTGGTAAAAGAATTTTCAAAATCGGTTTAGTAGATCCAGAGATTACCCCCTACAACCTCACAAACTACCTCTTTATAATATTAGTATAGATTTGTACTGTGACGACCACTCAAAAACACAGTTTAGTTTGCATGTAGTATTTTTTCTATTTACCTACCTCTACACAACCTCCTTCCTCTACACGTAGTACTATTATGTATTATGTGCCTCTAAATCCTCTTTTGAAGTTTGTGTGTTGCCATGTAGCTAATAAAGTCACTTTTGTGTTGTACTGGCTATAAAATTTGCTTATGCATACCCCCCTAGAGCATTTTTACGAGAGATGTACCCCTGGAGATTTTTTGGGGGTGTGAAGTTAGTTTTCTGTTGCAAATTTGATCAGCTCACAACCTCTGGAGGTTTTTTGTGTCGCTGAAGTTGGTTAGTTGTTTCGATGTCGGTTTTATGTGGATTTTGGGGCTTGAAGGAAAATCTGGGTCGCACTGGATACAAAAGAAAATCTATGCAAAAACGTAGGTACAGCAATCTCATTTTTTAAGCAGCTAGTTCATTAATTTTGTATCTACCCGAAACTATAAACCTACGTTACTTACCTTTATTAATTAAATTTCTTCAACCTTTTCAGGAAAATATTGAAAAATCTCTTCCACCTATACAAGCAAAGGTTTAGTGATAGAAATCAGTCTTTAGTTCATCTTACCCAATTTTTTTGAAATGAAATCTCTTCAATGTATTCCTATGTATATTAATATTATTTTGGCGGCTAGTTGGGCTAGTGTCTAGTAACCCTAGGAACGAAATCAAACGGTCGCGGGCTCGAATCCTGCAAGGTGCAATCATTTGTGTGATGAGCAGAAATGTTTCTTTCCGAGTCATGGATGTTGATATTCGTATTTATGTATGTTTATCCGTTATCTAGTTCCCATATTACAGGGCATCCCAGTTTGGGGCTAGGTTGGTGTGGAATTGTCCCGAATATATTTATTATAAAGAAGGAAGATTTGATTGTTTGTATGTTTGTTTGTAAAGTATAAACAAAAAAAAAAAACTTTCAGTTATATAAAGCTACATTATCAGCGAGTAACATGGGCTTCATTTATTTATCAAAAAAATATAGTTCTCTACGAAAATTGCCATAATATTACCCAAGGTATCAATAATTTGCTTACAGTAAGGAACGGAAAGACATGTTGACGTGGAAACGAAATAATAACAAGCCTATCAAAAAGCTTACTAGCGTTATTTTTTTACAAGTTACTATTGGTATAAACATGTTAAAAGTAAGAAAAATGCCGCGGTGTGAGCGCTACCCGTGCGAAGCCGGGTCGAATCACTAGTTTAGTATAAATTATGCTTCCATAATATTAATTTTCCACAGTGCTATAGCATTATCTCCACTTATCTCGTTTTTTTGCATAAAAATTGCTACAATTTAAATTTCCCTATTTAAATTTCCACGTAGTTTAACGCAGTAAATCTTTCTCGGAGTCCTTTTATGCGTCGCCTTTGGGAATGCCTAACAAAATTTACTCGAGTTTAGGAAAACAAAGAAAAACACAACCCTGAATAATTGAATGCCTGTGAAACCTTTGGCCAGGTGACCTCTCCCAATTGAATTATATCGTTTTCTAAATTGCAAATTGTCTCATTAACTTCTTTCGCCTTTGGTTTTACTGTCTTCAATCTAGAACTGTTGAATTTTAAATTGAATTGGAAATCTCAATGGACATTTTCATTAAATGATTAGCAATGTTTTATAAAAGCGATTTATAGTGGCGGGACATTAGATTTAAAGTAATTATTCAACAACAAAAAAGGAACAAAGAACGAAGCGTTACGCTTCTTCATTTATTATAAGGAGTGGAATGCCCTGCCCTCGTCAGTGTTTCCGGAAAATTATAACCCCGGTGTGTTCAAGTCAAAAGTGAATAGGTATCTACTAGGCGTGCTACACCTTCGACTACATCATCGCTTTCCATCAGGTGAGATCGTGGTCAAACGATTGCCTAGTCCGTAATAAAAAAAAAGTGACTTACCTACTGTTGCAGTTACTGATTAGTAAAAAAAACAATATATTTCTTACCTAAATCCATCCACACCAATATTCAAAAGTGAAACGTTGTCTGTTTGTTTGTTTGGGGAGCTTTCACGCGATAACGGCTGGACGGATTTTAATGAAATTTGGAATGGAGATACCCGGGAATAATACATAGGATACTTTTTATCCTGGAAAATTGTAAATTTTCACGGGAAAACTGGAAAAATTTGATTGCTCGAAGTAAGGAACGGTTGCCATGGAAACGAAATAATAAGTCTATTAAAAAACATCAAGAGCGTTGGTGCTGTACCTATTTTTGCATTGGTTTTTAATATCCTAGATGAACATGGGATGCTTTTTTCGCGTTAAACAGTAGTCCGCGCGTACGAAGTCGCGGGCGGGCAAGCTAGTGCTAAATAATAGTCTTAGTTTAGGTTTAGGTAACGAATGATTGTGAATGAAAAGCTCGAAAGCAGAAAGTTTGACTTCGGTACCTTGTTTTGATAAAGTCCCCACCCCTCTGGGGTAAGTCTCGATCTCCAAAAAGAAGGTCCCGTTATTTGTTTTTTGCTTACATCTCAAAAACGATGCAACATAGGATTTTTTTTATAGAACATAATGAAAGCTGATAAAATTCTCTACAACTTTGATTCTGTACTTTTTTTACGTATTCCCAATGGTTATCTAGCTAAGAGCTCCGACAAGTGAAAATGGATACTTATGCTTTTTGAGATGGTATGAAGAGAAACAAAAGGAGATCTCTCTTAATAACTATCGCTACCAGCTTTTCCTCCAGACGGTATCAAAAGTCAAACCAGACATTGCCTCCTTTCCACCAACTGAGGGAGCAGCGGTGGAACACTCTTTCCGTACTTACCACCAAGTCCAGGCATTTCTTGGACATGATCTTTCCTCTGAACTATGGGGTGGATACGGAATGAATGCAACCTCTTGGTTCCTGTCCAAACCTAAAATCCTGCTGCACTTTTGGGGCAGTTTTTAACTTCGATTGACTGTTGTAAAGTTTTAGAGTAATGTACTCGTATGGCAAAAAACGGGTGGTAATAACTCATATCTAGACAGCGATTGGGAATAAGTAAAAAGTGTATAGAAACAAAGTTGTAGAATAGTAGTAGTTATATATATATATATATATATATATATATATATATATATATATATATATATAATGAACGTGTGTTTGTCTGTGCGCGATGCGCTCCTAAACCTTTGAACGGATTGTGACGAAACTTTGGCAGCGTCTCCTGATGAAGCCCGGGATGGTTTATGGCTAAAGAAAACATCACAATTTAGTAAGAATAAAAAAACAAAATATGATATTTTTTTATTGTTTTTATTTATTGATCTTTTTGATTTTGAAGGATATGAAGCATTTGAAGCTTTTGAATCAAACTTGACCAAAAATCCTAAGTTTTGAGCTTATGAAGCTTTTGAATCACAGTTGACCAAAAATCCTGTTATTTGAGATTTTGAAGCTTTCGCCAAAATGAAAGGAGTCAAAGAGGGTAGGGACTTCTGAAGACGCCCAAGAGGTTTTATGGTCAAAAAAATATGTATACAAATAAAAAATAAAAAATACTACTACCTACTACGAGTATATTGATTAAGATTTCTAATTGTCATGTTTGAAGATTGCACGCAGGCACAACCGCGGGGTACAGCTAGTGTAGCATAAAAATAACAATTACGCATCGTTTCCGAGATGTAAGCAAAAAACAAAAACGGGACTTTCTTTATGCCCCCCATCCTAGGGCTTACCTCAGAGAGAGGGGGGGACTTTTAGTATATTTGTTAAGACAAACATACTAAAGTCCCCACTTGTTAGGATTAATCCAAACATAGTTCCGAAGTCAAACTTTCTGCTTTCGTCTTTGCCATCCACACCCCTCTTGTAAGCACTCATTACCCGACTGAGGAGGGTTATGTGTTTTTTTTTGTTTGTACGTATCTTAGGCGCGTTCTAAAAAGCCATTTCAAAAATATATAATTCTTATAACTAAAAGGTAGCAATTTTCTTTTAAGCTTCTTACAACTTTTTCAATTTTAGATTATTCAAGTTAATGTAAATACTATAGTCTAATGTTGCAATGGCAACTATTAAAGTAAATTAAAATACGTAAATAAAAAATAAACATTAAATTTATATAAATACTAGCTGCACCCCGCGGCTTTGCTTTTATTGTTTTTTTTAATGTCTTATTTTATTTCATTTGTATACATTTTACTGGCCATAAACCCTCGTGGGCATCGTCAGAAGTCCCCATCTCTTTGACTCCTGTCATTTTGACAAAAGCTTTAAAAGCTTCAAAAGCTCTAAAACTTAGGATATTTGGTCAAATTTGATTCAAATGCTTCATACACTTAAAAACATTTAAAAAAAAATGAAACTAAATGGTGATGTTTTTTTTAGCCATAAACCATTCTGGGCGTCATCAGAAAACTCTGCCAAAATTTCGTCACAATCCGTTCAAATGGGTTAGGAGCGCATCGCGCATAGACAAACACATTCATTTATATATATATATATATATATATATATATATATATATATTTATATATTTATATATATATATATATATAGAAACCGCGGGGCGCAGCTAGTCTATATATATAGACTAGCTGCGCCCCGCGGTTTCACCCGCGTCCCTCAGGATCATAGGATAATATATTTTAATCATAAAATAGTTTTTAGTATTGATAGAAAGATTTACTGTTTCCTTCTAGTATTTTTATATCATAGTGCACCTCGTCCTTCTCGCTTGTAACAAATCCTCTTCATTCAAAGGTTTCCTGGAAGAGATCGCTTTTAGCGATAAGGCCGCCAATTGTAACACTTCTCATTTTTCTCACTTCTATTATATATATTTTTTTGTGGTGTGTATAATAAAGAATTTATCTATCTATCCATCTGCTTTGTTATCAATCTGGTAATCAACTTCAATCCCAACAATGGAAACAGATTTTTTGTTATTTTTTTTTTATTTTGCATTTAAATTTTGTAAGCATTGTCGGTAACGACTCATCATCATTCCAAACTGGACAATAAAATTCATAAACAATGGAGAAATCAACTTAAATATATTATAATAACTTTTTGCGGTGCACTCGATTGTACGAGTATTCAAATTACATAAAGTAAATTTAACTTGAACACTCAGTACAATAGTTTGTTTCTGCTCTGTTTCACACTTAATCCCATAGAAACAGGTTTTGCACTCTCGGTTTTGCATTATACAATGTTTATCGCCTGCATTCTGCAAGGTTGGTTCGTATTTGGTTGGCTTGCCTCCAAACGGAATCTCGGGCGCCTAACTTTGGTATATTTATGCCATTGCACGCATTCGGGAAGTTTTCACTTGATTATGAAAGTTAGGGATAATTAGGAGTGTGATTCAAGCACTGCAGCTGTGCAAATCTGAAACTGGAAGGAAGGATTCCCATTTAAACTATTTATTTATACAACTGCTGCAATATTTTACATATTCTCGTAAAGTGTCATACTTATATCAAAGTTAAATCAATGTTTTACCATTATACCAAGGTTTACGACACAAACATTTTGACGTGGAACGACTTTAAAATAACATCGATACATACGGATATTTGTACCTTGTAATGAAAAGGTCTAAATCGTCTCGATTTTATACTCTGTAACTATAAGAGAGCTCTTGATATATATTATAGCTCCAGAGATCAAATTATTTAGCTTATAATATAGTCAGTTCGATGATGTACCTAATGTTTAATTTTTTGTCAAAAGACAGGACACAGGACGCACAGAACAAAATCAGGAAAATTGATGTTTTTGTGATCTTTAATTCGGTATAACTCGCGATTTGTACTTGGCGTAGACGTTTCACGACAAACAAATGGCCGTGCGCCTTGACACATCCCCATCTGGTTTTATTTTCAATTAAAGCATGAAAGTGACCTCTCCCAGGTCAGCCTTTGAAACCCTTTTGAATGCTCAGCTTTGATTTCCAGATTCAAATCTCTATTCAAGCGGTCGGCCGCTAACGATAGAAAGTATTTGTATTATTAAGGGTATCTTGTCCGAAAGATTGATAAAAATTACTAAGATATTTCGCTTCGACAAAATCAGGGCAGTTAAAACGGTTTCTCCGGTAAAGTTATACGGAAATTCTAAAGTTTGTGAGTGAGTAAGCGAATGTGTGCGTATGTTACTTCTTCACGCGGAAACGACTGAACAGATTTTGATTAAATTTAGCACATATATATTTGTGCTGGAATATACATAGGATACTTTTCATCATCATCATCACCCATCATTGTCTACTCGGGTTAAACCTTAGGCCCCGCAGCGTGTTGCTTATACATAGGCTAGCGTTTAACAGCACCACGTGGGAAAGTCGTCAAACGGCTGACGATGTGGTCAAAAGTGGTGAACATTCTAAGTCCATAATCTCCTTTTTTTGAAATCGGTTAAAAATGAGACCAGCTCTCAAGGGTTTCTATTGCTAACGGAGCACCTCTCCATTTACTCCTATATTAAGGAATTCAGTTGGGCTGGGCAGCATTCGCAAAACTTCGTCAGGTCTTCTCGTCATCCATTCCACAGTGCCTGAAGACGAAACACTTCAATGCATGCGTCCTATCAGTGATGACATGCGGATCCGAGACACTCACAGTGGAACTTGTTCACAAATTTAAAGTCGCTCAGCGAGCTAGGGAGAGAGCTATGCTCGGGGTTTCTCTGAAGGATATAATCCGAAACGACAGAGAAACAAAGTCGCCAACATAGTTCAAAGGATCAGCAAGCTTAAATGGCTATAGGCTGGTTTCATTTTTCGAAGGACGGACAACCGCTGGGGTTGAAGACACCGTGACTTAGCAAAGTGTAGTTTGCCCACCGGGACCAGGTAGAGTGACGACCTGCGGAAGGCAGCTGACAGAAACTGGATGAGAAGAGCTAAAGATCAGGTTCTCTAGCGCTCATTGTGAGAGGCCTATGTCTAACAGTGGACGAAGACAGGCTCATGATGATGATGATTACGAGATTGTTCTACTAGCGTAGAATTAGTACACAAGACATAAGTAAACAATTCAAAAACTAAACCTGCCTGTGACACTTGCAATGAAGAAAAATCGAGTGATACCTCGCTTGTCAAAATCGTACCAATAGGAGTTCGACGCATTGGTGAAACATCCACATAAACTCAAACATACATACCTACTTAAATGTAAACTCATTACCCTTCCTTTGTTTTGCCGTAGTAGGGTAAAAAACAACAAAATAGCAACATAATTCGATGTCAATGCTGTATTCAATTTGTAATTTGGGCCATTCTCAGGCGGCAGCGTGGCAATATCTCAGGCGGCAGCGTGGCAATATCAGAAGATTAATAGCAGTGG
This sequence comes from Alsophila aescularia, assembly GCA_946251855.1. Taxonomy (NCBI): domain Eukaryota; kingdom Metazoa; phylum Arthropoda; class Insecta; order Lepidoptera; family Geometridae; genus Alsophila; species Alsophila aescularia. The sequence continues at coordinate 8,401,682 of OX276376.1, read as the reverse complement.
CATTGCTTCTGACATCGGAACCAGTGTTTCACTGCACGGCATAATGAATTCTCCCATTTTGCAACAGCTTAACGACATAGTAATCCTTTTGCTTATATTGTAGGTAGTTTTATATAGGAATTTCTATTAGTATTGGCTACGCTTGTTAATTTTTTTTATCGACTAACAAAATATAGAGGCACTTTTTCTCATATTATCTCCGAGGTTTCTTATCATTTGTGTTTTTTTTTTTGTTTTTATGATTTTAGCATTAACGCCTGCTTAGCGAGAAAATATGTCATAATTTTCTGATGGAGAAATTTGAATCCCGGGCGGGACTCGAACCAGCACCATCCGTGCCTCTGCGCGGCACTAGCTTTTAACCAAATCGGCTACAGTGAGATCGTGACCACTACACCGACATCCATTTTTTTTGCAGTTTAATTAGTTTTTTTTATGTTTTTTTATTTCCGGGGTGGTCCATTGTATATAAAAATTATAAAAATTGTAGAGTATTTTTTTTCATTAAATCCATTTAATATCGATTCAATGAATTGCAGATTTGATTTAAAGTATTATTAGAAGTTTCAGTGTTCATACAAAAAATCCACCGTAAACTGGTTTTATTTCTATTACGAAAACGTTTCTTGAAAAGCTTCATCTACATCAAATATAGGGCAAACTTCTTTTAAAATATCACGGAAAGATTAGCGATGAAAGAAAGTAATCAGTAGGAATGAGCTGATTCATCTGAGGAGTTCCAACTTTAATATCTCCAACGAGATTCCAGTCTCGTCTTCGAGACAATTATAGAAAACGAGATTCTCGTACCCTAGTTGTCATGTGCTATGTAGGTTTTGAATCTTGATTAATTTATATAAGCTTGTATCTTGTGATATACCACTCTTCTGGGTATACGCCTGTTTGCTATACTGTATGCTATAAGTGTACTTAATAAATAAGTGGCTCCATACCAATAACTTTTCTAGGTTATTGGCGGATTTCCATCGCTCCATGCTTCGCAGGGCACGTTATAAGCAATCTGTCTGGGCTGTTATTTATTAATAACAGTCTTTAAGCCATTCAGGAGCCCTCCGGGCGCTCTGATGAGCTCTAACACCAGGGGCCAGCACTACCTCGTTCATGCCCACAATGAAGTGTCATACGTAATGGTAGTGTCTTAGAATGTCTAGTATGCTAAAGAGTCCAGTCAATACCTCATACGACAAGAAAGCTAGGTTTATAGTGTCTTAGTATGTCTAGTATGCTAAAAAGTCCAGTCTAGAATATCTCCGCCATATTAAATCAGATTTCGATGATTATTTTTTTATTTGAAAGGTAGTAACTTAAAATTAGTCTCATAAAATTTGGTGAAGATCTGATGAGGATCTTCGGCGTGATGAGCAGAATAGCTACTCAAAATACAGTAAATTTCTCACTTTAGGTTTCTACCAGTGGAATCAGCTCCTTACCTACTAGGGATTGATGGAGCACCTTGGTTATTAATGTTAGTATTACAATAAGGTAACTAGATGGTATTACTGTGCACCGCTAGATTGTTCGCAATAATTTTGGTACGCGCGAGGTCTACAGCTCACAGAGCCACTAAAAATAGTTACATAACATAGAAAAAAACCCTCTGATTGCGCGCTAAGAGCTTACCTAAGTTTCATTGGTCGCTAGTGTAAGATAAATTCACACATTTAACATTAAAACTTCTGTGTCTCCTTCCAAAATTTCACTACAAAAGTTTGTCTGCCACGGAGCAAGTTCTTAACTGTTTAAGTGCCCCACATGCAGGCCAAACAACCTCTTCAGTCCACGCTTTGAAGCTAGCTTAGCGCATGCTTAAAGTGCTCCCATTGTGTGTGAAACCTTTGCATAGTTGGGGAAAGTGGGAAAACAAATGGATGTGTGCCAAAGTAGCTATAGGCCCAAAGATGTTGAGGTTCAGTAGGGAAACATGTTTTGGTTATTTGAGTACGCTATTTGTTTAGGTGCTGTTTTACTACCGCGGACTTACTTGGAAGGCTTTCCGGTAAATGGTTCCCTTTGAATTTGACTTAGATTTGACATTGACCTTTTGAATTTGTCGGCTACGTGGTCTTGTCTTCTATAGGCGGGGAGACAAAATAACTTGGCTAGAACTCGTGAACTTGGCTGACCCGGTGTCTCCCCTGGGGGAGACTAGATTTTCCTCGTGGTCTTCAAAGTTCCTTATATTTTCCATAATTTTGGAAGTGTTCTTTACTCCCCAAGAATCTTCTGTCATTATTAAGTAAGTAAACTAAAATAAATAACCAAGTACTATATTGTTATAGTATTTACTATAACAATAAATTTTTGTATGTAAATGCTATATATATATATATAGCATTTACATACAAAAATTTATATACAAATTTTTATTTGTAAGTAAATTAAATAAGTAAAAGTTTGTAGCAGACAAGCTATGAAATGATGTGCCATTTCATAGCTTGTCTGCTACAAACAACAAAAAAACATTTTGTTATAGCATTTACTATATATATATGGCACATCATTTCATAGCTTGTCTGCTACAAACTTTTACTTATTTAATTTACTTACATATCACATATCTATTATAGCACACATATGCTATTATAACATTTACTATAAAAAAATGTTTTTTTGTTGTTTGTAGCAGACAAGCTGTGAAATGGCACATCATTTCATAGCTTGTCTGCTACAAACTTTTACTTATTTAATTTACTTACATATCACATATCCATTTTTCTGTGTTATTCATATGTTGTTTGTGTGTTTGTGTATTGGTATGAATTAAAATAGAACCTTGAGTCTTATGAATTTCTCAACAATTTTATAATATCCAAATCAACTTTACTGAGGATGACAATTAGCGGTGTTACTTATTGAAAGATTGCAAACTCTTCACTATTAAGTTTCTAATTGTATTTGTATTCTCTTTGAATCAAAGAGCACTTTCAAAATTACGGAATATGTATGGAACTTTGTTTTAGGAGAGCCAAGACCACAAGGAAAATGTCATTGTCTCCCCCAGGGGAGACACCGGGTCAGCCAAGTTCACGATTATTTTGTCTTCCCGCTCGGGGGACAATACAACTAGCAGAATCTCCGTGTCTCCTCCAAGATAAGAAAGGGGAAACAAGACCAAGTAGCCGGTTTGTCACCTACGTAGCTATAACCCTTTATTATTTCATTCTGACTCGGAACATCAGATTATGTCGAAATGGTAGCTTTTTAGACAAATTCGTACACTTCATTTTACATTATAATTTTTCATTCTGATAGTACCGCCGATAAATTAACCCCTCTGGCACTCACCCAACTTATGCTTCACACGTCGAAACTTCGAAAATGCAATTTGTACGATTCAATTCAACCGAATGCCTGTAAAAAGAAGAATCTAGTGTCTGGAAACTAATGAAACTATCCAGAAAGTTTTGACAGCGTCATTTACATCGCGTTCACGATTTGCATGAGTTATAGCATGTCTTGATCTTCCGTTCGAAAGTTTTGGGACTCGGCTGGACTCCTTTATTTATTTACTTGTGGAATTCACTTAGGTCTGCGTGCAAGATAAACGTGACTTTCGTGTTATTTGCTATTCTTTGTTGTGTGTGGAAGTTTACAACTGTGCTATGTTGGGAATCTAATTTAGCTCAACGCGTATACAATGTTTCTTTTGCAACACATAGTGTGCACTTTATACAGTAACAACAGAGTTGAACAGTGGTTTAGAAAGAGTAAAAAGCCTTTTTACCAGACTGCGCAACGCAAAGGACGGTAATGTGTTTATCAGCTTATTTATGTGTATGTATGTATGTATCTCTATTCCTTTATGGCGCTCTAGAGACCAAACGCGTAGGGCGTTTTTGATGATTCAATTGATCGTCAATCGATTTGACTTAATCTTGCGAGTGTCAATTTAGACATGAAAGTAATCAAAATTCAATATGGCGACAACCATAAACATACAATGAAAAAAAATATGAAGGTCGACGAGCTATGTTAACTGGAGTATCATTGAATAGTTAGGTTTCTCTTATCATTTTTCATTTCGAATGACCATTTAGAGATATAACGATTTAAAATTGGTTAGCAACTATGCTCACAGAAATTTACAATACTTTTGATAAAGCTGTGGTAAAGATCTTACAATCGCATAATAACGCGAAAAATAAATAATTATTAGTTTTGTTCGCAGTATGTTTTTTCTATGTGCTTAAATTTCTTGTTTCTTTTAAAATTGTGGTAAAACATTTGTGACTTCAGTGAGTATTTTAATTTAAAAAGTCAGGATTTAAAAAGTCAAGTGAAATTTAATTAGGAACAGAATTTAGCGGAATAATTTATTAGGATAAAGGAAAACGATTCCTCTCAAAACTAGAATTTCACTAGAGCCATTCTTAGGTTTTTTTTGACACATCATCACTTAACAATGATTAACTGTAACAAAAAACAGTGCCAAAGCCCAGTGGGTATTAGAACCTCAAAACCAGAACAATGCCAGTAGTCCTTGAGAGAGATCCATTCTTAGTATTTATAGACACATCATCATATTACAACGATAACCTGTATCCAATCAAAAAACAGTGTGAAAGCCCAGTGCTTATTAGAACCTTTTGAGGTTTGAAACCAGAACAATGCCATTAGTCCTTGAGAGTGATTCATTCTTAGGCTTTTTAGACACATCATCACTTTACAACGATAATCTGTATCCAATCCTAAAACAGTGTCTAAGCCTACTGGGCTTTGACACTGTTTTTTGATTGGATACAGATTATCCAATCAAAAAACAGTGTCAAAGCCCAGTAGGTACTAGAACATCAAAACCATAACAATTCCAGTAGTTCTTTAGAATGATTCATTCTAGTCTTTTTAGACACATCATCACTTTACAACGTTAGCTTGCAACCAATCAAAAAACAGTGTCAAAGCCCAGTGGGTAGTAAAACCTCAAAACCAGAACAATGCCAGTAGTCCTTGAGAGAGATTCATTCTTAGTATTTATAGACACATCATCATATTACAACGATAACCTGTAACCAATCAAGAAACAGTGTCAAAGTACAGTGAGTACTATAACCTCAAAACCAGAACAATGCCAGTAGTCCTTGCGAGAGATCCATTCTTAGTATTTATAGACACATCATCATATTACAACGATAACCTGTAACCAATCAAGAAACAGTGTCAAAGTACAGTGAGTACTATAACCTCAAAACCAGAACAATGCCAGTAGTCCTTGAGAGAGATCCATTCTTAGTATTTATAGACACATCATCATATTACAACGATAACCTGTAACTAATCAAGAAACAGTGTCAAAGCCCAGTGGGTACTAGAACCTCAAAACCAGAACAATGCCAGTAGTTCTTTTGAATGATTCATTCTAGTCTTTTTAGACACATCATCACTATACAACGTTAGCATGCAACCAATCAAAAAACAGTGTCAAAGCCCAGTGGGTAGTAAAACCTCAAAACCAGAACAATGTCAGTAGTCCTTGAGAGAGATCCATTCTTAATCTTTATAGACACATCATCACTTAACAACGATAACCTATACCTAACCAATCAAAAAACAGTGTCAAAGCACAGTGGGTACTATTACCTCAAAACCAGAACAATGCCAGTAGTCCTTGAGAGAGATCCACTCTAAGCTTTTTAGACACATGATCACTTTACAATAATAACCTGTAACCTATTAAAAAACGGTGTCAAGGCCCAGTGTGTAGTAGAACCTCAAAACCAGAACAATGCCATTAGTCCTTGAGAGTGATTCATTCTTAGGCTTTTTAGACACATCATCATTTTACAACGATAATCTGTATCCAATCAAAAAACAGTGTCAAAGCCCAGTGGGTAGTAAAACCTCAAAACCAGAACAATGCCAGTAGTCCTTGAGAGAGATCCATTCTTAGTATTTATAGACACATCATCATATTACAACGATAACCTGTAACCAATCAAGAAACAGTGTCAAAGTACAGCGGGTACTATAACCTCAAAACCAGAACAATGCCAGTAGTCCTTGAGAGAGATCCATTCTTAATCTTTTTAGACACCTCATCACTTTACAACGATAACCTGTACCTAACCAATCAAAAAACAGTGTCAAAGCACAGCGGGTACTATAACCTCAAAACCAGAACAATGCCAGTAGTCCTTGAGAGAGATCCATTCTTAATCTTTTTAGACACCTCATCACTTTACAACGATAACCTGTACCTAACCAATCAAAAAACAGTGTCAAAGCACAGTGGGTACTATTACCTCAAAACCAGAACAATGCCAGTAGTCCTTGAGAGAGATCCATTCTTAGGCTTTTTAGACACGTTAGCTTGCAACCAATCAAAAAACAGTGTCAAAGCCAAGAGGGTACTAGAAGCTTCTAACGTCCTGCGTCCGCAAATATCTGGTAACGATCGGAGAAAACCTCTTCAGAGACAATTCAAACATAATTTACTGCCTTCAAAAACTTTAGGGAACTCTAGCGCTCCAGTTTCTAACGTTGAAATAGGAACGTAAATTGTAGACAAGGTTATGAGAGCATGTTATTGTATTGGAGGAGCTGTAGGTTTCTTTGCATATCGTTAGGCAAATGAGATGTTTTTCTCGGTAAAACATGCAATGTTTAGTTACTATTTTTGTATATATTTTTATCCCGTTGTGTTACTACTTACCGCTGTTCACGAGTCGAGCATGATGCTCGCCTGATGGTAAGCGTCACGCCTGCCTATAACAGTTGCAGTGCCACCCAGAACTTTGGTTGCTAAATCTTGCGCGTTACTGCCCTGCGCTCGTCACTGCGATATAATTAAATAAGTTTAGATATTAAAATGGAACTGAAAAAAGTTGTTAATATTTTGCAACCATTATGATCATGGTCAAAACGCATTGTCATGGTGACGCTTTATTTATGAGGTGAGAATCTAATCCTATTTATCTATCCACGAATAATATAAATGCCAACCTTTGTGTGTGAGTATTTATAATGTTTGTTGCCTCGCAGAGCTGAACGGACATAGATGAAATCTATCTATACTTATAATAAAGTAATAAGAAACAAAAAGTCTGCACAAAAAATATAACTGGGACTGGGGACTTGAGCTACTGAACAAGAATATAACATGTAAAAAATACATAACTTGTCTTAACAACTACTGGAACGATTGTGGTGCGGTTTTAACTGTTATATTAAAAGGGTTTGACTTAAAACTGGTTGGTATCTCAATCCGATAAGTAGATGTCGATCAATCGATAAAAACCAATGGACGTTGAATGAAGTTTTATGATATTGGTACATTTGGTTCTGGAATAACACAGGATCTTTATATCCCAGAAAAATAACCACGCGGGCAAAACTGCGGGCTCAGCTTGTTTGGTACATAGTTATTAAAAGCGTTTATTTAACCTGCAATGTACATATATATGCATGTGTTTGTTTAGGTCAAATTTTGCTTCCTCTTATTCTACGGAGTTGAATTTTTACATGTTGGTTCAGTTCCGATGACAATGTGTTTTTATGGTAAGCACGACCTGAATCGATATCCAGGATTAGCTCCATAAAGGAACTCTCAGACACGAAATTTTGTTTACGCATTTTATTATGTTAGCTGGTTTTAAGTTTTGCGATGACATGGTTGCTGCACTCAGGGTGGGTCCTGACTATAGAACTCCTCAACGGTTAACAGCACAGGCACGAAATTTTGTGATAGCCCTTTCTAAGTTTCACCATGACATGACTACTGCATAGAAGCTTATTTATATGTTATTTTCATTAGCATATTTTAGGTCTAGAAATGACACATAGGATAGGACTTTAATCGTCGACATCATCCAGGCGGGTGAAACCGCGGGGCGCAGCTAGTATTGATATATTTTTTACACATCGAGACTTCCAAAATTCAGGATATTTAATAAAATATCTTCCCTTATTTCTTCCTTGTATTTGCAACAATAAAATTAATGAAGTTCACTCGTTTCTACCTTCGACATCAAACAGCGCTTCTAAAATTTTCTGAAGTCTTTTGTAACTTTAGAAAGAAATCGAATACCGAGAGAAAAACTGGAATAATTGCGAGCCTTTCCGGTTTCCCTGAAGGTAGCCGGTTTACCGAAGCCACCCTTTTGAAAGCATTACCCTAACAGGTTTAAGGGCTATGGAATTACCAAAATAAATTGTAACTCGTCGCCTTGTTTGGGATGTTTTTGCAAAATGTCTCCCTTGGTAGCGTTCATTAGAAGATGGGATAAAACACGTCTCATATTGCCACATTTCCGCGTAACATTTGAAAAAAAAAAAAATTATGTTGATAATTTAACAGTTCATAATTTACCCAGGTAAGTATATAGGCTAGGCTATCATAATAGAATATGTACACAAAGTTTCGTAATAGTGCCGTTGACCGTTCAACAGCTATAGATAAAGGAACTCTTCAGTTCGATTCAAGTCATACTTACCATAAAAATGCATTGTCATCGGAACTGAACCAACATGCAGAAATTCAACTCCGTAGGATAAGAGTAAGTGGTTCTAATTCAGCTTGCAAGATTTGACCTTAACAAATCTTTAAAAAAAATACTTGACATAAATAATAGCATGAGAATAGGAACCATAATTTATCTATTTTACTGTAAAGACCCATCTGGCACTACTTCATTCAAGCGAAAACGCTTTGAAAGAAAAGATAGTCCCACGGGTCCATTCATCAGAACACATTTTGAAAGCTACGATGGACGGAATGTACTCTACAGAGAATGATTTCTGCCATGACGAGTGATCAATCATAAGTGACAGAAGAGGTTTTCTTGTAGTAGTTGAAAGTTTGTCGTATGAGGTATTACTGGCCTCTGGTATCAGAGTTTGTCAGGCCGCCCGAGGGCATCTGACATGACTTAACAACAGAACTGGTATTAAAAATTAAGAGCCGGGACCGACAGCTTAACAAAAAAGCTGCAGTAGTGAGCTTTTAATATACAAGTTGTGATGGACTTGCACTAGCTTGCATGCGGCTTTACCCGCGTGGTTATTTATCTGGAATAAAAGTATACTATGTGTTATTCCAGGACCAAAAGTAATTCGTTCAGCCGTCCGAGCTTTTTTTATCGATTGCTCGGCTTCTTCCTATTGGATTGAGATACAAAGTAGGTACACCAGATTTTAAGTCAAAACCTAAGGTATCCTAAAGTGAAAACCAGTATATTTTTAAGTGATGTGTGAACATACAAACTGATAGATAGACAGACAGACGCGAATAAAGCTCTGTTTCAGCTTGGGCAAAAATGCTTTCGTATGTCCGGCGGATGTCCGGCTGTTCTCTTCTACAGGTCGTATTTCTCAAACGAGTCTCGTCAAATTTTGTGAGCAGGTTACATATTTTTTTGTGCATCATTTCTACGAATATTTTCAAAATGGCGTAGATTATGGAGGCTGAAAACGTAGAGAAAACATATTTCAGCCATTTCGAAAAATGTTATTTATTCAGTTTTAAGCTATGCAAAGACAGACTCGCGAGGTCTACAGCTCACAGAGACACTAGTATAATTATCTTCGTTGTACAGACTTTTTGTTACTTACTGCTTTATCATAAGTACTAGCAGCGCCCCGCTGCTTTTCCCGCCACAACTAGAAGTACGGCGATGTTCCATCATAACTGGTGCATTTGTTTCTTCTATAAGCTGTAACAATTTTATTTCCACATTTAGGTAGGTACTATGCGTACTGTTAAGAGTGGAGCTTATAACCTGGGAGTCTTCAAGTTACGAGAGAATAAATATGTGACTTCTACTTTAACCGGTATCATTGTAGACTGCAATATCAATTAACATCGGGTGACATGTGATAAAACCTTGTGTAAGTCCTATCGACTATAAAACAAAAGAATAAGAAGAAATTATTACTAAATAAAACAGGCAGTCGGAGGCATGAGGCTCGTCAGGTTCTAGCTGATCAGGTCAAAGGAGAAATGAAATGCACGATGACTTCGACTGAATCTTATATTTCAAAATCGAGAATCTGAAGTTTGTAAGCTTCTTTTTAGTTTGGTTTGCAGTATTTTTTATTATATTTATTTTATACATATTTCCATTATGTATTTTTAGAGTGGTATTTTAAAGAACTTAATTTTGATACCTCATTCGTTAGGTTTTGGTAATTTCTTGTTTCGTTGGAAATACAATATGGCAGCTGTGAACCGACATATTAATGTTCTTAAGACTTTATATATCCTATAGCGCTCTCGTGATGAAGACGAATCCAATGATACCTCATTTATCAAAATCCATCAAGTTGTTTAGGCTGTAGGACGCGCCAAAGAAACTTACAGACAAACAAACATACGAGTACAACCCAAACACTTAACTCTCCGCATTCGGGTAAAGATATAATTAAGTTCATAAACTAAAACTCGGCAGGGTCTTAGTGGACTAAAAAGTAATAAACTTACTTTACGAAGTACAACGGAAGAAATTTTAGATTTTGAAGTAACTATAAGTAACTAATATTATAAAGAGGAAAGATTTGATTGTTTGTAATGGATAAACTCATAATATAAAAAAAGATTAAAAAATTTAAAAAATCTTTCACATAAAGAAAGCTAAATTATCAGCGAGTAACACTAGCAGGATTTTATTTTTCAATAAAATTAGAGTTCCCTTAGAAAATTGCAATAATGAAACCCGAGGTATTAAATTTAGCAAAAAATCTCTATTTCTTTGTATCACAAACCAAAGAGTATATAAATACTACGTAAGATCACAAACTAAGAAGGAGATACGGATCTTTGTATATGGAACGTTGCCATGGAAACGAAATCACAGAACATCTAATAATCATTGACGCAGGAAATACTCTATGCTAATATTACACGAAATAGTAACCGTAATTCAACCTCCTTGCTTTAAACAGAATAATACTCTAGATGAAATGATACGTGAGTATAAAACCTGTAAACATAAACATTTTGTGTAAGAAATTCATAAAAAGCCAGTTTGTGGCCAGACGCGTTCGCAAGTGCCACGTCTCCTTGCCAAATCGCCTTTTGTTTTGGTTATCTATGGTACCTACTAATTTTATATCTTTCTATATACCTACCCGTGCGAAGCCGGGGCGGGTCGCTAGTAAGTAATACCTGTATTACTTTAATTATTCTTATAAAACCTATTACACTCTTGCGGTGAAGGGTGAAGATAAATCGATTGATACCTTGTTTGTCAAAATTGATTAATGTAAGGGCGACGCCTCGACGTTACGGAGTAACATCTACACAAACATACATACATACATACTCATAGGCTACATGACATAGACCGCTAACCCTTCCTTTGCTTCGCCGTTGTCTGGTAAACACACAGCACATGTTTTTTTTTTTTTTATTTGTGCCCTCCCCTTTAATTCTTACCTAGTGTTACGCCGGTCGATTCTTAGAAAAACAGTAGGTACTAAAATGACGCAATACCTATATTTAAAGGAACATTCTGGAACAACCTAGTAGAGCGTAGGTACCTACAGAAGTTACCAGAGCGCGCGGTAGGTATATACCTATGGGCGCGGCGACATCAAAGGTGCCGCCGGTCTTGAAAGTTCAAAGACCTACCGACTACCACTAGTACATACGAGTAGTTATGAGTACCTTCTCGAAACGTCGGTCGCGGTATAAATAAAGCGCGCATCGACTGCCTGGGACAGTACTGATTTGGCTGACGAAACGAACGAACAGGCTCGCAAACAGGAGGAGCAGGCTCGACTCCTAGAGGAGCAGTTGCTACGTGACAAAGAGGAGCAGGCACGACGACTTGAAGAGCAGTTGCAGCGAGACAGAGAGGAGCAGGCTCGCCGACAAGAGGAACAGGCTCGACGACAGGAAGAACAGACTCTCCTCATAAAAGACCTGCATGCAACTTTGGGTCAGGAACTCAAAGATGTAAAGGAGCAGGTACATCTTCACGAGAAACGCTTCTCCGAAACTTGCAGTAACCGAATTGCAGACCAGATTGCTATGTCATGATGTAACTTAGAACGGGCTATCACAATTAAATTCGTATACAACATGTCGTATCTGTGCTATTAACCGTTGAGGACATCCCAAGTCAGGAGCCAACCGGAGTGCTGCAGCCATACCATGGTGAAACTTCAAACTGGCTAGATTAATAGGATGTGTACATAAAATTTCGTGACAATGCTGTTGACCGTTGAAGAGTTCCTTTATCTGGAGCTGTTCCTGGATGTCGATTCAGATTATGCTTACCATAAAAATGCATTGTCATCGAAACTGAACAGACACGCAAAAATTCAACTCCGTAGGATAAGAGGAAGTGGTTCTAATTCAGCTTGCAAGATGTGACCTAAAAAAACTTACATACATACACACATCCATATAAACATTGCAAGTTAAATAAAAGCTTTTATAAAGAAAGAAAGTAAGAAGAAGCTATAATGGGGGGGTCGGGGAGTAGGGGGCTACATAAAGTTTTAATTTGTGCTTATTTTTTATCTAAAGTTGTCTATTGATGGATTCCTCATGAAAGTAAATATTATTACTAGGTTGGAAGTGGTACACATAACAGTGATGTAACGAATATTCGCATTCGCGAATACTCGCATATTTTTGCATATTCGCATTCGCATTCGCGAAATTATTGCGAATGTTTTTGCGTGTATATTTTTTTAAGTAAAGTAAGTTAATATAAGAAAATCCAATTCCATTAATTTCATATGTTTTTTAATGCAATAAAAAGTAACTTAACCTCGTCATCACATTATCAGTCTCCTCTTTATTGGTATCATCGTTTGGTATCATTTATTTGTTTAACTTTGGGCAATGAAGCTTCACTTGCTTTGTTTACGAAAACACCGGCGCGAGCGGAATGACACTTCAATCGGATGCGTTCGTATTAACTCGGCTATTCTCGGAACGAAAAACAAACGGAACGCACTTCGTTCGAACGGGACTGCCGCTAAAGTCACCAAGCCATAGACAAATGGCAGCAAATTTAAACAAAAACTGAATATTCGCATGCACGCTGAATGTCCAAAATATGACATTCGTTACATCACTAATACATAATAATGATGAAACTTCGCCAAAAATTCGTTCATCGTAATTCCATTGACAAGTTACATGTACTGAAAAATACCTATTGTTTTAAATTGTGTTACGGAATATGTTGAGGTTTCTTTGTCCTACCTTTACTTGATTTATTGTATGCTATAAATAGTTGCGACCTTTTGCATGGGCCTTCAAAGGGATACGTGCGGTTTTATATCCTCCACCGTTAAAACTTTGTTTTCCGCTTGTTATTTATGTTTTCGTATCAAACAACATGAAAGGCTTTGTCACAGTCCGCAAACACATTAATAAATCTCTGGAACTGCCACGTTGTCGGCTCCGACGGCACTTGGTTAATTCGTTTTAGTGCCTTTTTACACGACTGCCCAAAAAATGAGTGTGATGTTTTTAGGATTCATGTATGTTTGTTTGTATGTATGTTTGTGAGTTTCTTTATTCCACCATAAGTTTAAAATGCCTGAACAGATTTAGACGTATGAAATCCTTAAGCCCCGTTTTCAATAGGCGACAATTGTCCCGCGACCTTGTCGCCCTTCATGAACTCTACGTGTCAGGCGACGTCGCGCGGGACATTGCCCGACATCGCAGGCGACATCTACGTGTATTTACATCCCCGAGTAACATGGTCAATTATTTTTTTTATTCTATTTGGCGGCAGCATGGCTCCATTATGAAATGCGAAAAAAACTTCGAATTTACAATATGGGTACCAAATTGAAGGCCGTGATAAGCACATTCCATCAGTATATAATTTATTGGCATAAGTTCTTTTTTGGCAGGGCAGGCGTATTTTTTTTAGCATTGAAGCTAGTTATTATTTTCTCTACCAATTCGGCCGAGGTTGCATTGATATCTCGTCTAGAGCTTTACTAGTCAAATTAATATTACATTGGTATTCACCGAACGATCACTTTTAATCGCGAGCACCGAAAACTTCTGATAAATTTTAACGCCATTTCAGAAGTGGGATCGTTCATTTTTGGGATCGACGTCTTTCAGATAATTTATGGCTGTTATAAAAGTAATTAGATACGCGCAGATGCCTCTTCGATGACAATTTTAATACTATCGATTTATTATCAGCCGTCAAAAGGACATATCTCAAGAAGGGTTAAAGCATCAAAAAGTATTTTCAAGAATTTATGTCTGAAAGTTACACCGCGTTCTGTTTATGTATGTATCTGATACTTATCTAGAGTGTATTCACAATTTATGATAACACTTCCACGAAGCTCACGCATACTAAAGCGGGAAAGTTACCCCTCCTTCCCGCTCAGTGTTGCCCTTACTGTAAATTGCCGAATTACGGTACGGTGCACGCAAAATTTTACCTCGCGTAAATGCTTAACAATTAGCCAGTTTCTATTATGTTCAGTGAGACACAAATTGGCTTCGCAATTACATACATTAGCAGTTACGTTGTTAATATCATGGAAGGCTTCCATTTGGGTAGTCAGATTTCCTATTAGAAGCTACGTTTTAATCAAGATCTGAATTGATTACTTATCTAATTGAAACTGAGCTTTTGTGTATACTTTGCGAAATATAGCGGCTCAAATGTCAATACATTAGGGCATATAAAATTATGTTTAGCATTGAATCAACTCAATGGTAGATTTAAGAGGAGATAAAAGTGTCCACGGATCCAAATGTGGAGCCGAGCTGTGGATCCAAGTGGACGGAGGGGAAAAATATCGAGTGAGACCATAGCCACTTAGGTGGCACTTCGCCTTGATATATGATGAAAGATAGTCATAATATTTTCTTTAGTAACGAAATTTTGCTCCATCTGTTGGTTTATTGCACGTTTCTGATGAAAGGTACGTTTTACCATTGAGTGGGTTTGGCCATTATTCAATGTGACAGCGTTGGGATTAGTTTTTCATTGTAACAGCATTCGATATCGCTGTTGAAATTGCGTAAAGGATAATCCTGCACCGCACCTATTAAAATGCATTCATAACCGTTACGTTTTGTTTTGGTTAATGGTACTTAACAGCTTCAGCGCGGCTATTTACCATTTGAATGAAATGAGCTATTTCAGCTGGATTGCTTTTATGTGACATTGCAATCCGGTTTTGCTTTGTCGCAGCGCAGTCAGCTAAACTGCTACAATTTATCGTCAGGTTGTTTACTCATCCTATAAACCCGGTTCTGATGTTTACAGATATTCTTTTTATCCCTTTGTTCCATCCGTACGTTCAAAACAACTTCATATATTATTCCTGGGAGATAAGCGTCGACCTTGAGCTGGATATGGCGAAGTTTTATGAACCCCAGGTTGCCACGTTGTCAAATACGTGAGTGAAAAAATTACTCGTAAGAGAAAAAGTCAAGAATATGCAAATATTCTCGAGATCAGAAAGCTTGGGCGTAAAACTTGTGGATATAGCAAAAATTTATGGACATAGACTTGTACTGTTCGGAGATTTTAGTACTTACCAAAGTTCGCTCATAGTAAAATTCAATATTAGCTCTTTTTAAAAATCTTTTTATGGCTATTCTGTGCCGATGAGTGTGGCACGCTTCGCCGGTAGCGAGTTTAAGTACATAGTAACCGCTTTATAGCGGTTCTACACACGCAACCAGTTAATACACTGGGCCGCAAATAAAGCGGGTCGGAAAGCGTGTCAGTAACAAAAACCTCAATAACTTTCAAAATATGGGAACTAGCTTTATGAAATAAAGACAGTATTAAAGACAATTTTATAGTGCTTAAGTAAAAGTCATAAAATTTCAAGTTAAATAAAAGGTAGGTAAGTAAGTAAAGTTAGTTTTGAATAAAAGTAGGTTAAGTCAAAATGACAATTTTTCACTAGATTTCAAAAATGTGCTAAATATGCAATTTTCACACATTTTAGGTTTTTATTGCCAATACGAGCTGTTAATACAGCTGTTATATGGTTTGGCATGCTTTCCACCAGATTTCTGAGCTGATGCTAAATTATAATTTCGACTTTATTTTTTATTTATTGTTTTTAATACAATCACCAGAAATGAATAAAAAAGTTTTACTTTTTCCTATATTGGTAATGAAATAAACTTTAATTAAGCTTTTATTTTGAAAGGATTGCTCAAATATTTTAAAAGTTAGCGCATTTTTTATAACCGACCCGCTGTTTTTGCGGCCCGGTGCAGTTGTAATACTGCATTATCAACAAAATAAACTTTTCCTTAATCATAGAGTAATGTACAGTAATAATTTCCTAAACGAAAAATTTGAATCGCGGACGGGGTTCGAACCATTCATTCGTTCGAACCATCATTCCATGCCTCTGCGCGGCACATGCCTTAACCAAGTTTGGCTACCGTGACAGGTACCACATGCTTCAAATTTTTCGCTTAGTTTGTAAGCCCGTCTTACGGGGATAGTAACGCCATCTATTGGCAGTGTTCTGAACTGAGTAACCGAACACAGCTAGTATTGCAATTAACTTCGTCGTTTAGACAATTATTACTTAGATTATGTTCATTTAATTTTAAAATCACATAAACATATATGTACAGGTACGTAGTACATATAAGTCAATGTCCGTACTACGTTGTTCGTGTCGACGTGACCATAGTGCACCTGTGTCTGACTAAATTCATCTTGCTTTTGTAAAGAGTAGAGACGTTTATTAACGACAAAATTGTTTGCTTCCCTCTACTCGCGGAGGTATTACGTTGTCACCGGCTGTCACAACACGGCTGCATCGTCCACTTTAATATCCCCGGGATTTATTGTTCACGAGACTGCGTGTTATTTTATCGCAGTGACATTTCTGGTACAGTTTGCCCCGTTCATCGGATCTGCTGTGATCTGTCTGGCCATCTTATACTTTCTGTTTTTCGTTCTTTAATTGTGTTTTGTAAGATTATCAATAATTTACTATTATTATTGTTTTCAAATTAAGTGCTACCATTTTAGTTCTTTCTGTTTTATTTTATCTCATTGAAATTAATAGTGAAGGACTGGAGAAAAATGAATACTTATCTAGTTTGTATAAAGCAAAAGGTAGTATTCGCGCACAGATTAATATATAAATATAATTTTGATTAAACCTCGACGTTTTGATATAGTTGTATTATCCGTGGTCACAAGACTAGATAATGCGGGTTTATCGTCTAGAACGGCGGTCGTTTTTTCTAGCCACCCACTTTGGTTTCTTTGTGCCTGAAGACACAAGTTTTCAATTAGTGCGTCCTACCAGTCATGACCTACGCAGCCTAAACGTGGACACGGTATAACTAGTCCACAAATGTAAGGTCGCTCAGTGAGCTATGGAGAAAGCTATGCTTGGAGTTTCTCTGAAGGACAAGATTCGTAATGAAGATATCCGACAGAGAACCAAGGTTACCGACATAGCTCTAAGGATAAGAAAGCTGAAGTGGCAGTGGCCAGGTAAAATTTCCCGTAGAATCGATAAGCGTTGGGGTAGACGAGATCTCGAGTGGAGACCACGTTTAATAGGCAAACGTAGTTAGGACGCCCTGTGGCAAGGTGGAGTAACTACCTGCGAAAAGCGGCTGGAAGAAAATGGATGAGGGGAGCTGAAGTCCGAGCTCAGTGGCGTGCATTAGGAGAGGCCTACGTGCAGCAGTGGACAGATATAGGCTGATGATGCGTTTGGTATTGGAAAACGAGACTGTCATTTTAATGATAGATCCGTTTGTGTATTTCAACATGAATTCAATCACTGAAACTTTTAAAAAATAATTCTGAATGTCTACAAAAAACATTACTAAATCCTTGGACCTGTACACAGACATACACATAGACTGATCAGTGCTCATTCACCCAAATTAATTATACTCCCGATATTTCTATAATTATTACTAATTTTAAAATATCTTACCTTGACAAACTTAATTGTTTTAAAGCAATAAATTTCCCCTAAAGTTGCTTTTAAATGAGACCCTTTTCTGCAAAACTGTCGTCAAATTAAGTACAAACATAAAATAGCAAAAGTGAGCCTTTTGTTGAGGGAGTAGGGCCCTGTAACCGCAAGGTAGCTTCAGGTTATTTATCGCTAATGTTTTAGGTCCCGAGGTCCAAGTTGCCCTTAGCTCAGCAATAGATAGGAATCTCTCAATCTAACCGAACGTATTGCTTAATCCGTAGAATTTGGAGAGAGTTACGGCCAGGATAATATAGATACGTGTGTCTGTGTATATTTTCTAGATATCTGTGCTAAGAGCTGCTGGACCTAAAGATACAAGAGTTTGTTTGATATTTATTTATTTACTAGCTTTCCCGCCCGCGACTTCGCCCACGCGGACTACAGCTTATCGCGAAAAAAGCATCCTATATTCTTCTAGGATATTAAAAACTAATGCAAAAGTAGGCTTAGCACCAACGCTCTTGATGTTTATTGACAGACTTGTTATTTCGTTTCCACGGAAACCGTTCCTTACAGCGAGTAATCAACATTTTCCAGTTTTTCCGTGGAAACTTATAATTTTCCGGGATAAAAAGTATTAAAAAGTATATTATAAGTTATAAAAGTATAGCTATCTCCGTTTCAAAATTCATCAAAATCCGTCCAGCTGTTATTGCGTGAAAGCTCCCCAAACAGACAACGTTTCACTTTTATCATCGGTATGGATTGCTATTTTTCTCCAATATAATAGTTTTTATCAATCTTTTCTTATAATAAAGCAGTCAATTACAAAAGTCTACACATTGAAGATAATTTAAAAAACTTGTTGACATAATAAGCTACTAAAAAAGAATATAACATTAAAAAATAATTGTGTCTGTCTGTTTGTTTGTTCGCGCTTAACTTACTACTGGGATGATTGCTATTTAGTTGGAAAGCTTATATTTTCACTTAAAAAGTGTTTTGTTTATTATCTCAATCCGATGAGTAGAAGCCGAGCAATCTATAAAATCTATTTGAGAGTTGAACGGAATCTGGTATTTTTCACTTTTTTTTTGGTAATAACGTTTAAGTAACCAGAGAAAAGACCACGCGGACAAAGTCGCGGACCCAAATAGTATAAAATAATTAAAGATAAAGTCGAAATAGGTTTATTTTTTGATCATTTTTTCAGCCATCCTTTGTTTGAAGAGAACAAGTGGAGTGAGAGAAGACTATGGTTATTATTTTTACTATCATTCTACTAGAGAATTTATGTATAAAAAGATCCATTTAATTTTTGAAGAGACCATTTAGCTATGCATTAAAATGCAAAATATGTACTTACAACTATAAACCAAAGTTATTTGAAACCTAAAAGATTTAAAGCTGCCACGCCAGACCACAAGGCACGGAAATGTAAATGGAGAGAGAAAAAAATCTCCATTTCGCCGCATAAAATTCAAATTTTCCTTTAAATAAACCACAAATAGGAATGCATTTTTTCTATAAAATAACTTGTGTATTTCAGCTTTAATATATTTGTTCGGAAAGTTATGTCAAACCAATGTTTGTAAGTATTCATTGTATAGAAACAGAAGTTTGTTTGTTAGCACTTGTTGTTGTTTGTTCGTGTTTGTTTCTTTAGAAATAGAACCATTGCATTCGTATTGTTCCTTTCAGTTCATCACAATACGATTTATTTTTGTAAAATTTTTCTACCTACAACAAGACATAAGTCCAAAAACTAAAACCCAACTTCGTTCGGGTAAGAAATAGCCTATGTTAATCTTGCGATGAAGTGAAATTGATTGATATCTCGCTTGTACAAATCGGACCAAGTTTTTAATTTGAACACAAAACACTTCATTTGCGTCGCTTTACTCGGGTAAAAAAATATGCCAATAAATGAAGACGAATCCATTGATACCTTGCTTATCAAAATAGGTCCAAGTTTATAGTTTGAACACATAACCCTTCCATTGCTTTGCAGTAGTTGGTTAAAAAATATATGCCTATGACAATCTATACCTGAAGACGAATCGATTGATTTGCTTGTCAAAATATATGCCCATGACACTCTATACCTGAAGACGAATTGATTGATTTGCTTGTCAAAATATATGCCTATAACACTCTATACCTGAAGACGAATCGATTGATTTGCTTGTCAAAATATATGCCTATGATACTCTATACCTGAAGACGAATCGATTGATTTGCTTGTCAAAATATATGCCTATGACACTCTATACATGAAGACGAATCGATTGATTTGCTTGTCAAAATATATGCCTATGACACTCTATACATGAAGACGAATCGATTGATTTGCTTGTCAAAATATATGCCTATGACACTCTATACCTGAAGACGAATCGATTGATTTGCTTGTCAAAATATATGCCTATGACACTATACATGAAGACGAATCGATTGATTTGCTTGTCAAAATATATGCCTATGACACTCTATACCTGAAGACGAATCGATTGATTTGATTGTCAAAATATATGCCTATGACACTCTATACCTGAAGACGAATCGATTGATTTGCTTGTCAAAATATATGCCTATGACACTCTATACATGAAGACGAATCGATTGATTTGCTTGTCAAAATATATGCCTATGACACTCTATACCTGAAGACGAATCGATTGATTTGCTTGTCAAAATATATGCCTATGACACTATACATGAAGACGAATCGATTGATTTGCTTGTCAAAATATATGCCTATGACACTCTATACCTGAAGACGAATCGATTGATTTGATTGTCAAAATATATGCCTATGACACTCTATACCTGAAGACGAATCGATTGATTTGCTTGTCAAAATATATGCCTATGACACTCTATACATGAAGACGAATCGATTGATTTGCTTGTCAAAATATATGCCTATGACACTCTATACCTGAAGACGAATCGATTGATTTGCTTGTCAAAATATATGCCTATGACACTCTATACCTGAAGACGAATCGATTGATTTGCTTGTCAAAATATATACCTATGACACTCTATACATGAAGACGAATCGATTGATTTGCTTGTCAAAATATATTCCTATGACACTCTGTACCTGAAGACGAATCGATTGATTTGCTTGTCAAAATATATGCCTATGACACTCTATACCTGAAGACGAATCGATTGATTTGCTTGTCAAAATCGGACCAATAGGGGCGACGCTGTAGTGAAACATCCACATACCCACATACATACATAGACTGTTAAACTCATTACCCTTCCCTTGCTTCGCCGTACTCGGGTAAAAACATACAGAAAAACCAAGAATCATTGTCTACATTTTTGAGCTATTTTTTAGTAAGGTTTTCAGGATCTATTCAAGTTTTTCCACTCAAGATAAGTAAAAGCATGAAAATGAAAAGCCGACTACTAAAAATCACCGTGGGTTTTCACTAAAGATTTTCACTCCGCTAATAAAGTCTGTATCTAATCTTTTCCTTTACTAAATAGAAAAGTTATGAAAGCTTTATTCGTAAAGTTATAAAGTTGAAAACTCTTTTCGCTTAGTGATTTAGCTCTTAGGCTAAACCTGGGAGGTGCCTAAGTTCCTAAGTTAATCCAATCGAGACGGGCGGCGTCAAAGTTAAACTTATATTTGACTTTCTCAAAATTAAATGTTTTTCTTAGCAAATTATCGGTTCATTTAAATGATTTTATACGTTAAGTTAAATTTTAATTGGAGAACAACTTGAAAGAAAAAGTTTATAGCTAAAAGTCATGACGGTCTTAAACAATTGTATAGTAGTCGCAGCGAGTCGTGGTGTTTGTGAAGTTAGGCTCTGTGAACCATTGCGCAGTTACTGCTGTGAAGATAAGACAGCGTAAAGTAAGAGCGAGATAGAAAATGTGAAAAACGTAAGCGAGTGAGTGAGGCAGTTATACAATGCTGTCTTCAGCTTCAACATCTGGATCGAGCCTGAAAATAGCAGTTTGCGCAGCGATTTGCAGACAACTTCCTAGCCACAAACTTAAGCTGCGACTACTGTAAAACCCTATAGTAGTAGTTAAGTGTTCCAACACAATTCCATTTTAAAAGCTTTTATTTAATATGCAATGTTTGTATGTATGTATTTATGTTTGTTTAGGTCAAATCTTGTAAGCTGAATTAGAACCACTTCCTCATATCCTACGGAGTTGAATTTTTGCTTGTTGGTTTAGTTCCGATGACAATGCAGTTTTATGGTAAGCATGACCTGAATTGACATCCAGGATTAGCTCCAGATAAAGGAACTCTTCAACGGTCTACAGCACAGACACGTAATTTTGCATACGTCATTTAATTATGCTAACCGGTTTTAATTTTTAACATGACATGGTTCCTGCACTCAGAGGGTTGGCTCTTGGCTAGAGAACTTCTTAACAGTTAACAGCACAGACACGAAATGTTGTATACGCATTTAATTGTGGTAGCCCGTCCTAAGTTTCACCGTGACATGGCCACTGCATACAACTTCTTCTTTTCGTTTTTTTTTAATTTACGTGTTGTGATACAGAAACAACTGCGCCATTTTTTTGTACAGTTATAAGAGTATGACACATTTAAGAACTTTACAAAAAATGGCGCAATTAACTTTAGCTGCTTTAGTTTAAAACATTACTACGCAATATGCTTATGTTATGGCCTGCGCTGTGCTTGTTATGAGAAGGAGTCGCGCTTACCATCAAGCGAATGACTTGCTCGACACGTCAGTCTTCTTCCGGTTCTATAAAAAAAACTATTGTCAGTTAGAGATGAATCTGCGGTAGCCTGTGACGTCGCTTACGTGTATAGTTTCATTGCGAGACCGTGTGAGACGGGCTGATTTTTCAATGCTCAGATAAAAGGGCTAATAACTGTTCGAGGAATAAATTTATTAGACATCGGCCTGATTTAGGTACCTATTTTTCAATTGTCATTCATATTATGGATAGCTATCTGGCTGAATAAAGTATCGAATCAAATATCATTGTTTTGTTTGACATTTATTTCGATGGTATGTTTAGTTGTTTGTATTCAGACCAGTAAGCGTAATTCAACATCGCAACGTACATTGACGATGTACATCTATTTCAAATAAACAGTCGAATAAGCAGTTATCTGGCCTTCGAACGGGTAGATAAATTTATTCTTCAGTTAGGCTTCATGATTTAAAAATTCAGTCTTACGCTATGAGTCGAATAAACGCTATCTGATTGCTTATCTGAGCATTGAAAAATCGGCCCTGAGAGATAGATCATTACCTATCTTTTTCGATGCCATTTTAAGCACGGGCAACGCTTCATTTATATAAAATCTCGTTGTTACATAAATAACCTAGCTGTTTTACCAAAGTTTCCTGTTTTTTTAAGTGTCAAAATTCAAATCGCGAAACAAGCGATGCAAGTTGTTTTTTTCTAAGTATTACGGGAAAATCCTAATCTAATAGCATATAGAGAAAAAGTTGAAAGGAACCAAGGGTTCAATTCTATAGAAAACAAAAGTGTCAGTAATTATAAAAAATATGATAATAAATATATATGTATGAATATGTATGTTCAAAAAACAGTTTCAGTTTCTAAAGTTACTACAACTTCATGTTTTTTTCTTTCCTACATAATTTGTATTGTATGAAAATCGAAATAGTTGATTTTCATGAAGCAGCAGAAACTTTATAAAATTAATACAACTTTTTGTTCGCTATAAGCCGCAGAACCCAATCAAAAACCAAAACCTTTTATTCAAAAAATTGTGTATGTCCTAAAATAAATACCCATTAAAAATGCATATTTATTTTCTTTAAAATTGAGCCCATGGTTCTTTTCAGCATTTTCCCCCTATATGCTATCGATTAGGATTTTCCCGTAATAGCTAAAAATAAGAATAATTTAGTTATTTTAATAATTACTCTAGAATATTAAAAGTAACATATATACATAGATACAAGTGAAGTTAGAAAAAAGCTTTTAGTAAAAAAAGTCACCTGTATATGTCCAGTATTACCTACCCTTCACAATTTCCACAACCCAAACGTTAATCCAATTAATCCGAAACGCTGGACTGTGGACTGGACTGTGTCAAACGTCGGCACTTGATAAACCGAAATGGGCAACGTCTGCAAAGTGCAGATATGCGCACGCCATGTTGGAATTAACATATCCGTGTGTTCCTGTGTCCAATTCAATGAGAAATCTCAATTGGACTGTAAAGCTCTAGAAATAGAGACAAGGCAATTAGCTATACCAGAGCTCTTGTGGAAGGTTTTGGTAAAGCCAGATTGAGTCCGGTGGAGAAGACACCTAGGTTTATCCTACTTTTAATAGTTTAATAGAACTCCTAAAGAGAGGGATTAGTTAGGGTGTGTATAATTGTATGTATCACAGTAACGTATAACGGGGGGGGAGGGGGGGAGGTGAGTATTTTTTTTATATCAGCTTGTTTACCTTGTTACTATTTAGAGCTTTAGTTATACCTACATTATCATTGCACAATAATTTATAATTTAGTAATATAGCGACTGACGAGGTGAGCAGGCCATCCACTTGATTGTAAGCACCACGCCTACCGATAAGCCTGATTTCAGATCAGTGCGTATTTACATGCGGACTCAAAGCACGCAGTTCCAGAATTAAGACACACGAATGGCGAGAATTTTACAGTGACCGTTTGGATTATACGGAGAGCGTTGCTGCGGACTAAGGGTGCGGACGGCTCGCAAGGCGGATAGGCCATACGGACTTATGCATTGCTACGAAACCATCCTGACAGTTGCTTACCGGAGCAGTGCCACACACACAGAACTTTAGATTGAAAAATCGCGACACTGCACTGTGCTTGACATGATCAGTGATTTCGCTGGAAACATTTCCCTTCTAACCGAAACACAGTAATCTTCACTTATTAGTTTATTACACACATCAACACCGTCTAGGCATATTTTGTATAAAATTCTTAATCTCAAAAAATACTTGCCGGTCTTAAAATCTTTTGAAGAAAGCTTCTATTTGAAGAAATAAATTAAAAACAAAACATTTGCGCGGTATAACTTAAGTGAAGTTGGAAGGGTTCAATTTACCTACCATAGTTTATATTAATTTTTGGTGTCAAATTAAAGTTTTAATACAAGTTAGCAGTTAATTTCAAATTTATGCCACTGTATCCATTATCCAGCGTGCCATTTAACGAGAGAAGAAATGTTAAGGGCGCTAGGCATGCTCCAATCTGGGGCTACTCAGCGGAGTATTGCTGAGGAGATTGGAACAAAATAAAACGTGATATCAAGGTTATTGTTATGCGGCCTCGTTTGGATCAGAAACACCATGACCGCTGAAAAATACCGTAACGTAACGGGATAATTTCGCCTTATTTTCCACTTTTTCTTGGCCACACTTTTCTTTACCATTATTTCACTTTTTGTCTTTATTTTAATAAAATTATATTAAAGCAAAAAAAAATTGTTTTATTCATATAGTCATATATATATATATAAATGAAGTGAAAAATATATAAATGTTGTATGTTATTTACAACAAATTTTGAGTAAATTGAGAAAATTCTAAATATCCCTTGATAGTGTTGGTGTGTGTACTTGGAGTTTTTGTGTTCGTAATATTTAAATGTGTATAGCCACCTCTCTGGGTTATTTCATCACTTTAATTATAGCATCATCATCATTAGCCTATACTTGTCCACTGCAAGTCATAGTCCTCTCCTAATGCTCGCATCCAGTTTCTGTCAGCCGCTGTTTGCAGGACGTCACTCCACCTGGCCACAGTGGGTCCTTCACTAAGTTTGCCTATACGTGGTCTCCACTCGAGAACTCGTCTACCCCAACGGTATCGGTTCTTTGGGAAATGTAACCAGCCCACTTCCACTTCAGCTTGCTTATCCTTCGAGCTCAGTTATTTTGGTTCTCTGTAGGATCACTTCTTACAAATCTGTCCTTCAGAGAAACTCCCAGCATAGCATTATAACATCATTAAGGTATATTTATAATACAATCTACTTAAGTACACCAAAAAAAAACTCAAGGTGTCAACTTGTATCTCAAGCAGATATCTCAAATCAAACTTGATCGTCTTGGCTGAGAGCTTTCGAAAGCCCTTCAGAGCTGTCTCCAAAAGAAATCAGATACAATTTGATACGGATCTTCAATATCAATTTTTTCCCGTCCCCGAAGTCGGAAGAAGCACATTTTAAGTGGCTATCGAGCCGCCGTTTGCATCTGAAATTCTTCATATTGGTCGGGCTCAGTTGGGCGTAACATTAATCTCAAGTTTGTATCGAACTGGGGCATGATGTTCGGGATAAAACGTCAGCCTCGTGATTGCATGGTTCATGTAGGACGGGCCAATATTGAACCTCGAGCCCAGAAGTATGTGGATTGTGAAACGGTACGGATTAGTTTTTGTGACGTGGCAGGTTATTGGTTTCATAGCAGTGAATAGATATCGATGAATATCGGTCGCATATTGCAAAAGTTCGAAATAGACAATGTTTGTTCATTGTAGTTTGAAGTCATGTTATAATTACTTTACCTAATTACCTACAATATTGCGGTCGATATCATTCTAAAATTTTATCAAATCGAAATAAATTGGACAAACTGCAGGCATATTTAGAATTTGTTGGCATATTTTTCGATCAAAAGTTAACGTTAATCGAAACTTGTGTATCTATATTTCGGCACTGTTGCAAGCGCCATGATCACGAACAAAATGAAGTAAAAGCGGGTGGATGGTTTTGCTAATGGCAAACCGCCACCTCTGTTTACATTTTGATTGTGATACATTTTGATTTAAATCAAAACAAAAGTCAATAAACCTAATTCATCGAACTTAAAGGAGCATTCTAAACCAACAAGTACAATCATATATCTGAAATATCCTCAAGTGTTCGCACTTCAGTGAACCCCGCTCCACAACAATGCAAAAACAAGCCAATTCATATGATAATGCGGGAACAGTGCAGTGGCATTGTTTCGTGCTCGTAAACGTTACAGCTTACAGCCTTGTTCAAAACTCTGTTTATTTGGCTTTCGGTGCTGCCAGATATGGAGTGTTCCCCGTCGAAGTGAAAGACTGACATAATTTTGTTAACCAAAAATAATGTTTGAGGTTCTGGCGATGCGATTTAACTTTGTCCATATTTTATTCACACGTACATGGAACTGTCGCCAGAGGTCCCCTGAGTGTTGGTCACCGGCTCAAGGGGACGACGTTCAGTGACAATAATGTAGTACAGGAACAAATATTCAGGAACAAGTAGATGCCGGAAAACTTTAACGCTTAAAAATTGCTATTTTATTATATTTTGGAACTTTTAGCAGCTACAAATGAAACAGGACACTAAAAGAAGATAATTGGTTGGTGAATTGAAACTTAAAGAGTCCATTATAAAAAGAAACATTTCAAATTCAAACAGCTCATTTTTTACAGTTATGAATTTATAAAAATTGCTATGATAGGCCTAGCTAGACTATGTAGGCTGACAAGAGGTCTGTACTGCACCAGACGAAGGGAGTGAATAAGTCAAATGTATGAATGACAGGATCAATTACAGCGATATAATTATTTTGAATTTGAGGAATGAAGTATGGATTAAGTGTGTGGACAGTGCACAGTGATAAAATATGAATGAGGTTGTAATGTTGATGAAAGTGGATGACTTTGTCACAGTAAAGTTTCAAGCTGTTTTGATATACCATCAAATGAACAATATTTCTATGTCGGGCATAGATCTAATTAAAAGTTGTCAGATTAGTACCACCTCCTCAGGCGTGGACCACAATATTAATAATTAGGCACAATTGGCCTTATTTGGCTTTAGTCAAAATTACAATGCCTCTTGTGTAGTACGTGTTAGTAACTTTCATTCGTGATACAGTATGTGTATGTATCTTGTTGTTGATTCAAAGGAAGCATAATGAATAAATATAGTTTTTTTTTTCAATGAAAACTAATAATGATAATTATTTCAATTTAAAGAAAGGCGCCATTCTAAGGATGGGACATTTTGGGAAGGTAGAATCAGTTTAAGATACATTCTGGGTAAGGGTCATTTTTGATCTAAACGCTTAATGTAGCATTTCAACAAGTCATCGTATTTGCAAGCCAAGTTTTTTGTTTTGGTTTTATTCCGTGAATCTGGCATCAATGATCAGCCTAAAACATTGCTAATCCTCTGCGAGCTTCGTGTACCGGTACAAGCAAGAGGTAGCGTTGCCAAGAGCTCAGGAGCGAACTATGCTAATGTATTACCGAAAATTTTCAGAAATAGAAAATACGTGATTTGTGTGGTCTTTATGTTAGCGCAGAGTTAATTGATACGTATTGAACGAAAAGTATGTGATGATTATATCATCATCATCATCATCATCATCAGTCTATACTTGTCCCCTATTACACGCCACTACTCGGTCTTTAACTCTCTACATCCAGTTTCTGCCAGCCGCTTTTCGAAGGTCGTTACTCCACCTGGCCACGGGCGTCCTACACTTCGTTTGTATAAGCGCGGTCTCCGCTCGAGAACTCGTCAATCCCAACGGTTGTCGGTTCTTCGGGAAATGTGACCAGCCCACTGCCACTTCAGCTTGCTAATCCTTAGAGCTATGTTGGTTACCTTGGCTCTCTGTCGGATCACTTCATTTCGAATCTTATCTTTTAGAGAAACTCCAAGTAGCTCTCTTCGTAGCTCGCTACATTAAATTTGTGGACTAGTCTAACAGTGAGTCCACGTTTCGGCTCCGTAGGATTATGTACTAATGGATTATTCACTATATAGGTAACATTTTTTTTGTTTTTAATGTTACTATATTTCTCATACCATATATGTTTAAATAAGATAAGTAGGCATATCTATCTTAGTTAGACAGACGGGCAGATATAAGAAAAATATGTTTATGTTGTTATCAATAGAATATCTAGCTCCTTGTGACAATTATTATGATTTATCAATAATAATTGTCACATGATGCTACATTAAACAGAATGAATCGTCCTGTAGATTTACACCAGCCTCCTCTAGTTTCTAAAATTGTATATAATTGTTGCCCTAACTAAATTAGACAGATATAAAGATATTGCCACAGAATCACGCAAATATTGCAACCAACAGAATTTTTACATGTTGGTTCATTTCTGATAACAATGCATTTTTATGGTAAGTATGACCTGAATCGACATCCAGGATTACGAGTAGCTCCAGATAAAGGAACTCTTCAACGGTCAACAGCACAGACACGAAATTGTGTGTACGCATTTTATTATGATAGCCGGTTTTAAGTTTTAGTATGACTTGGTTGCTGCCCTGAGTGCAGATATTATTAGATCCTGACTATAGAATTCCTCAACGTTTAACTGCACAGAAACGAAATGTTGTATAAGCATTTAACTGTGACCCGTTCTAAGTTTTACCACGACATAGCTACTGTATAAAAGCATATATATTATTTAATGTTGTTAATTTAATTGATTACTTTCTGCCTTGTATTGCCAATGCTCTAAGGTACTAAGCTGCAAGCGTACCTTCAGAAAGACTTCTTTATAAATAACTTGGTAATAAGGAACACGGCCTACGTGCTCGCTCCTTCTCAAAAAAAACTCAACAGCTCTTCAGCAGCGATCGAACGTTTTGATGTTCATTGTCTTTTTATACCCTTAACAATTGCTATTTGATCTCCGGTTTTTATTTCAGGAATGTTGCCGGACCATTAGTTTTCTGACGCTTTTTCTCCTCATTTAATAGCTAGTCTTGAGTTGGGAACTATCTGTAATAATCATTAAACGTAATGGAAGGAGAGTTTTTGTCCAAATTCCAGGCTCAAAGAACATACCAGAAGTTTTTAAGGCTTTCCCATTTTCAAAGTAAAGCATAGGCATAGAATAACTGTATATGCGTAGTTATACTTATAGTTAGTCAAGAAATTTCGAATCGTTTTATTTTATGCAAACATCACAAAAACTACAATAATGTAGATCGCAGAACAATGGATTAAGTAGGTATAGTAGAAAAAAGGAAAACTCTCTCTGTCTTGCCGTCAGGTTCACGACAAAACGACAGAACCAATCCTGATGAAAATTGACAAGGAAATAGCGTGCATCATAAGGAAGGACACAAGCATATTTTTTCACATTTTTAAATGCCCACGCGCAGGTAAAGCCACGGAACGCAGGTAGTAAGAAATAAGAAATATAAGTAGGTACACGTAGATAACCTTATAAGGAAGCATCATGAATTCACGACAGGACGCTTGGTAGGTAATACATGTAAATGCATAGGGTGGTACGAGTATGAGGATTTTCAATAACAAAAATACATTTTCGACTAACCACAACGATTCGATCAAATTGCGTAGCACCGTGGTCACGACTAGAGATTTCCAACTACCCACTGTTTGGTTTTGTAAAAAGTAACTTTCCCGATCGTGATACACAACCTAATAGTATCGGCAGACTCGCCTAAAGATCACTTCTTAATTATCGAATTCTACGAAGCAGACAATCTATACATCTTATCGATTTAAATTTCAGTACTTCCTGATTTCAATCGCTTCACGATTTTTTCGGATAGAAATGACGATCACTGGAGAGGATTATCGGGTCATGCAGCTCAATCCAATGGTTTGGTCCTGATACTATATTATTATTTTGTACTAGCTGTGCCCATAGCGTTGCCCGCGTGGTAATTATTCCATGATATAAGGATCCTACGAGTTATTGCAGAACCAAAAGTACTAGGTAATATACCAAATTTCATCAAATTTCGTTCAGACATCAAAACGTTTTTAATCGATTGCTCGGTTTTTCTTCATCGGATTGAGATACCAAGTACACCAGTTTATAAGTCAAACTCTAAGCTATCTAACAGTGAAAACCGCATCGCAATCGGTCCAGTAGTTTTTATGTGTTGCGCGAACAAACAAACAGAAACGTAGTGGCCGGTAAAATCGTTTAACCGAGAGGAGTGGAAGGAGGGTAGTACGACCATGGCTGAATAATAATATCTTTTTGTTCAGTGGCTTATTTTAAGAAGCCTAGACCTAAATATTTTATTATCTTTATTGTACAGACTTTTTTGGTACTTACTGTTTTATTATGAAATCTATATACTCGTATACTTAATCATTTCTATTGTGTGCGGTATTTTATTTGTGTGCCCGTCTCAGACCCGTTTTAGTCTTTTGAACGTGAATTTAATTCGCGAAAGTTTTAAAAGTTCAATATGATCAACAAAATCAAAAACCTATCGATATTTTTCATCAGCTCTGCAATTACTCCAACGAACAAGGCCATGGAATTCTGGTAATCCGGTTGGAAATCTGAGGGTACAATTTGTGGTACAATTGCGGTCACCGGTACATTTGGGCGGATTATCGACAGCGCCGTTCCCGAGCGCATTTGGGTGCCTAATTGGGACATTCCACTCTCAGTTCACGACAGCACATCAAAAGCACTGAGACGTGAAATGAAAGAGGCCGAATGTGAAAAACATTTTTAAATTAACCCTCAAAGTGTGTACGAGCAGTTAATTGGATTCTCTGATGGGCCATTCAGTCGGAGAGCTGTGATTCGTTTGATTAAAAATTGTGAATTTGAGCTACAATTTCTGTCTTACTTCAACGCTGTGTGAATCGATTTAATCGGAAAGTTACAAAATATTATAAAGAGAGTTGACAATGAAATCCCAGCTATGATTAAAACCAGGTACCAACAAAAAAAACATAATTGACCGAGCGAGCGCGAAGCGTCTCCGTTTCAGCTTGGGCAAAAAATCTTTCGTATGTCCGGATCTCTGTTCTCCTCAACATTATAACGAATTTTTAGAATTTTTAGTCGTCGGGGATTTTTGATTGGGGGTACTTTCCCCGAAAAGGGGCAAAATGGGGGCTACTGCTTATCTCCGCCTTAATAGATACGATTTCGATGTGTTTTATTTTATTTTAATGGTAGTACCAACTTTTACTTTACATTGGTCTCATAAAAATTTGGAGAAGATCAGAATAGCTCCTCAAGATGCAGTAAATTGCTCACTTTTAGGTTTCTACCAGTGGAATCAGCTCTTCACGGAATAGGTGATTCATAGGTTGATCCATGTTAGTTTTACAATAAGATAACTAGATTGCGCTACTGTGCACTTCTAGATTGTTTGCAAAAAAGTTTACTCGCGAGTTCTACTAGTAATTATACACTTCCTGCCACTAAGATGTCCTATATCCTATATAGGTTTTAGTTGTTTCCACACTAAGAAACTTATGTCATCGGCATTCGTTTGATCTTCCATTAATAGCCCACCTGTCTTTTTCATCTTGTATAGGCGCAAAAAGGTTGGACTACGCTTACTGGCGAAATAATTCCTCTGTTCTAAGCGAATATACTGCAATGACCTCGTCCAGGTTTTACACGACTGCCCAAAAAAAGTAGTGTAATGTTTTCAGGGTTCATGTATGAACGTATGTATGTATGTACCAGAGTTTATTTATCATACGACTGCCCAAAAAATGAGTTATGTTACAGGGTCCATTTACGAGTATGTATGCTATGTGAGTTTTTTGTTCCACCATAACTTTTAAATGCCTAAATAGATTTGAATTTATGGGGTACATAGCATTAGAATGCTTACATCATCCCGAGTGATACAGGTTTTATTTTTTTTAAATTTCCTTTTTTTTGGCGGGGCAGTCGTGTTTTTTTTTCTTATTTTGATGATTTACTTGTTTCAGAACCCCCAGTTCCACAAGATCCCAGTAAACTTATTAAGAACCACTCTTGATGGACGTTCTCTCCCTTGTTGCAGGCCCTACTCCAGGCTCACGATGTGGTCGCCCGGGAGGTCTACGGCGAGGAGTCGCTCCGGGCGTCTCCACCGCCGGTCAACGGACGCTCCACCGCACCACCGCCGGAAGACGAGGACGATACCGAGCCGGAGTTCGAGAACGTGACCAGGGTGCGCCTGGTGCAGTTCCAGAAGAATACTGACGAGCCTATGGTAAGGAGTCTCTTGGACTACCCAGATTTTTAGTAGCACCTATAATTCAGTAGCATTTTGTTTAAATTTCATCCTTCTATTCTAAATCAATCAATACAAGTATAAAACAAAAGTAGCTTTCCGCCGTCTGTCTGTAACGTTTAATCTTTCCGCCGTCTGTCTGTAACGTTTAATCTTTCCACCGTCTGTCTGTAACGTTTAATCTTTCCGCCGTCTGTCTGTAACGTTTAATCTTTTAAACTTTTCAACGGATTTTAATGCGGTGTTCACCATCAGTAAGATTATTTTTCACGGAACACAGCCACTATACATATATATATAAGCCACGGGGGCTTTACTGGCGTAGTAAAAATTCATGGGTTTTTTGCGTGGAACCCTAGTTCATTTCAAAAATAAAAGTAGTCTATGTTACTCCTTAAAACATCCGCTATCTGCCAGTGAAAGTCCTGTCAAAATAGGCCCAGCCGTTTCGAAGATTTTTAATACGAGCATACGTGACCTGAACGTAGCGAAGCGAGCCGCCGCCCTCCCCCGAAGTGGAGTGACGGTCGAGTGTGCGAGAACTAAATTTTTCACCTCATTTTATTTATTAATTTCACCCGTCCTCCTGTTCCTCCTGTCTCCTGTTTTTCGAATCCGGGTCGGGTCGCTAGTAACATTATAAAGAGAATAGATTTGTTTTTTTTTTGTATGTAATGGATAAACTCAATAAATAAATAAATAAATAACTAATTTACAAAAATGTTTTACCAATAATCAGCTACATTATCAGCGAGTAACATGGGCTGTATTTTATTTTTCAAATAATTAGAGAGGAATCTCTAGTAGGAATACTAGATTATTAAAATCGCAATAATGTAACCAAAAAGAATAAAATAATAGCCAAGGTATCAAAAATTTGCCTTTTAAAGTCGTTACTTGGCGTGCGCTGCGAAAACTATTGATCATACATAAAATAATGTGTATAGTAGGAACTACATGTTTATAGTACTCATCATTACCCACAAAAAACTTCTCGTATCTTAAAGTTAAGGCACAATAATCGTTTTTGTTCAAATTAGTCAACTAGTAGGTACTACATGTTTATAGTACTATCATTACCCACAAAAAACTTCTCGTATCTTAAAGTTAAGGCACAATAATCGTTTTTGTTCAAATTAGTCAACTAGTAGGAACTACATGTTTATAGTACTCATCATTACCCACAAAAAACTTCTCGTATCTTAAAGTTAAGGCACAATAATCGTTTTTGTTCAAATTAGTCAACTAGTAGGTACTACATGTTTATAGTACTATCATTACCCACAAAAAACTTCTCGTATCTTAAAGTTAAGGCACAATAATCGTTTTTGTTCAAATTAGTCAACTAGTAGGTACTACATGTTTATAGTACTCATCATTACCCACAAAAAACTTCTCGTATCTTAAAGTTAAGGCACAATAATCGTTTTTGTTCAAATTAGTCAACTAGTAGGTACTACATGTTTATAGTACTATCATTACCCACAAAAAAAACTCCTTGTATCTTATAGTTAAAGCACAATAATCGTTTTTGTTCAAATTGGTCAACTAGTAAGTACTACATATTTATAGTACTCATCATTAACCACAAAAATCTCCTCGCAGCTTATAGTTAAGGCACAATAATCGTTTTTGTTCAAATTAGTCAGCTAGTAGGTACTACATGTTTATAGTACTCATCATTACCCACAAAAAACTCCTCGCAGCTTATAGTTAAGGCACAATAATCGTTTTTGTTCAAATTAGTCAGCTAGTAGGTACTACATGTTTATAGTACTCATCATTACCCACAAAAAACTCCTCGCAGCTTATAGTTAAGGCACAATAATCGTTTTTGTTCAAATTAGTCAACTAGTAGGTACTACATGTTTATAGTACTCATCATTACCCACAAAAAACTTCTCGTATCTTAAAGTTAAGGCACAATAATCGTTTTTGTTCAAATTAGTCAACTAGTAGGTACTACATGTTTATAGTACTATCATTACCCACAAAAAAAACTCCTTGTATCTTATAGTTAAAGCACAATAATCGTTTTTGTTCAAATTGGTCAACTAGTAAGTACTACATATTTATAGTACTCATCATTAACCACAAAAATCTCCTCGCAGCTTATAGTTAAGGCACAATAATCGTTTTTGTTCAAATTGGTCAACTAGTAAGTACTACATATTTATAGTACTCATCATTAACCACAAAAATCTCCTCGCAGCTTATAGTTAAGGCACAATAATCGTTTTTGTTCAAATTAGTCAGCTAGTAGGTACTACATGTTTATAGTACTCATCATTACCCACAAAAAACTCCTCGCAGCTTATAGTTAAGGCACAATAATCGTTTTTGTTCAAATTAGTCAACTAGTAGGTACTACATGTTTATAGTACTCATCATTACCCACAAAAAAACTCCTCGTATCTTAAAGTTAAGGCACAATAGTCGTTTTTGTTCAAATTAGTCAACTAGTAGGTACTACATGTTTATAGTACTCATCATTACCCACAAAAAACTCCTCGTATCTTATAGTTAAGGCACAATAGTCGTTTTTGTTCAAATTAGTCAACTAGTAGGTACTACATGTTTATAGTACTCATCATTACCCACAAAAAACTCCTCGTATCTTATAGTTAAGGCACAATAGTCGTTTTTGTTCAAATTAGTCAACTAGTAGGTACTACATGTTTATAGTACTCATCATTACCCACAAAAAACTCCTTGTATCTTATAGTTAAGGCACAATAGTCGTTTTTGTTCAAATTAGTCAACTAGTAGGTACTACATGTTTATAGTACTCATCATTACCCACAAAAAACTCCTTGTATCTTATAGTTAAGGCACAATAGTCGTTTTTGTTCAAATTAGTCAACTAGTAGGTACTACATGTTTATAGTACTCATCATTAACCACAAAAAAAACTCCTCGTAGCTTATAGTTAAGGCATAATAATCGTTTTTGTTCAAATTAGTCAATCAACGTTTTGTAAAAATAAACAACATTATAACATTTAGTTTCAACCCTTAGCACATAATAAATATTAGTACACCCTTAATAGTTACCCCTGCGATGCCGGAGCGAGTCACTAGGTGCTGTATGAATTCTAGAATACTAACGAACAATTACTAAGTCGCTTCTTCTCATATATTTTTTTGTAATAAATAGGTACCATTTTACGCCATTTTGGAAAAAATCCGAAGTATATGGTAGTTTGGTTCCTTCTTGATTGATTTTATGTTCCACTAGTTGTGCGCGCGGATTTCCCACGTGGTCAATTTATTTATAAGTAGCCCGTACGTGTTATACCAGGACCAAAAATACCTATAAAGTACTATATTTAAGATACATTTCTTCAAAATTCGTTCAGCTGTCAAATTTTTTTTTATCTATTGTTCTGCTTCTTCTCATTGGATAGAGATACCTTATAGTTTTTAAGTAAAATCATAAGCTATCCAACAGTGAAAACTGCATCAAAATTGGTCCAATAGTTTAAACGTGATACGCGAACAAACATACAGACAAACAGCGAAATACGGACACGAATTTAAAAAATGTTATATTCTTGTTCAGTAGTTGTATTTTAAGTACACTAGACCTTTTTTTTTTAAATTATCTTCATTGTACAGTTTTTTGGTACTTACTGTTTTAATATAAGTATAGATAGATAGATTAGTTTTTGCGCTTGAATTTGTCCGCGCTGAATACAATTTTTCGCGATAAATTTTAACCTACGAGTATGTCCATCCCCAGGGTTTAAACTATCGGTGCAGTTGTTTGTCGTGAAAAGGCAAAATACCGGCGACAGACAGACACACACACTACTTTCCCTTTTTTAATATTAGTATGGATGTATCATCTCCCTACCTTTATACCACTGTCATGTGGGGTCGTACAATATGTACTTTTCTTCCGTCAGCCGTCACCTCAGTAGTCACTCCCTACTTACACATGTCATCTCTCACTCAATCTACCCACACTTTATTGGGTCACTTTATCTCTTCGTTCGTTACATTCATTTCTGTTTCTTCTTTGCATGACATTCCTCTCTCTGCATAACATGCTCATACAAAAGTAACCTGATACTTCTCAAATTTTCAGTCACTGGCGAGGCGCTACTTTCAAACTTCTTCTGATATACTCGTTTCTAATTTAGTCACTCCAAACATCCATCTCAACATTCGCATCTCAGCTGCTTGCAAGGGTGGAGGTTATAGACATTTTTAACTTGTGCTTGTAGACCGAGCGAGCGCGTAGCGCGAGCGAAACGTCTCCGTTTCAGCTTGGGCAAGAATGCTTTCATACGAAAGCATTTTTTTCGGACATATGTCCGGTTGTCCGTCGTCCGCCTGTCCGTCCGGATCTCTGTTCTCCTGTACAGGTCGCATTTCTCAACCGATCTAGACGAAACTTGGTATACAGGTTAAACATTTTTTTTAGAATTTTTAGTCATCAGGGATTTTTGATTGGGCGGGTACTTCCCCCAAAAAGGGGCAAAATGGGGGCTACTGAATATCTCCGCCTTATTAGATCCGATTTCGATGGTTCTTTTTTTATTTGAAAG
This sequence comes from Alsophila aescularia, assembly GCA_946251855.1. Lineage (NCBI taxonomy): Eukaryota > Metazoa > Arthropoda > Insecta > Lepidoptera > Geometridae > Alsophila > Alsophila aescularia. The sequence goes on along the minus strand of OX276376.1, from coordinate 8,364,231 downwards.
GTAGTAACTTTAAATTGGTCTCAGAAAAATTTGATGAAGATCTGATGAGGATCTTCGGCATGATGAGCATAATAGCTCCTCAAAATGCAGTAAATTGCTCACTTTTAGGTTTCTACCAGTGGAATCAGCCCTTTACCTACTAGTTAGGGATTGATAGAGCACCTTAGTTATTAAAAGATAGATAGATAGAAAAACGCTTTATTGCATACCAAATAAATCATACACAAGAATAGTCATTAAACTTAAATAGAGTACAATGGGCGGTCTTATCGCTTAGAGCAATTTCTTCCAGATTAATGTAAGTTTTACAATGAGGTAAATAGATGGCGGTACTATGCACTGCTACATTGTTTGCAAAAAAGTTTGTACGCGCGAGGTCTACTCTTCAGCTCTCAGAGCCAGCACAGCTCACAGAGCATATTAGTATAGACTGTAGATAGCAATGTAATACATTTTATATTGTACGACTACAATACTGAATTTAACCAGTGTCGAACCCTACTAAATAGCCCTTTTTAAATTCAAAATAAGATCAAAGTGGAGTTTAAAGACATCTTATCTTATCAAAGCAGAGTACCCATCTAAATTGCTGTATACCAACTTTAATTGTTACCACGCGTTATTGGCACTACCAAAACCATAATTAATTTAGGAAACCGCACCATCAGATCTGACCGCGATAAGCTATGCTAACCAATAGCCATTCGTTCCTGCCATCGCTATATAGACGACGACAATAGCTCTTTGGGGCCAACTATTCGATAATTTAGACATTGGCAACGGTTTAACAATTAATGGACTTGTGTTTTATCGCCAGGTTTAGATTTAATGGTAGGTCAAATGGAATACAAATACAATACAAGGAACAGGTGATTGTATAGCGATAGGTAGGTATAGTCGATGATGTACTGATAGTTGTGCTCATTGATATTGTATATGTCGTGGCCATGTAGTAGAATTAATCATTTCATGATATGTTCGATAATTTCATTAAATGAATCTACACTGGCCTCAAAAACTAATTACAGTATTTTTAAAATTAATAGTGTTTACCCGACTGCAATACGTTTCTTAGGCGCGTCCTACGGCCTTGATGAATTTTGATAGATCTTTGGATTCGTCTTGATCACAAGAGCGCTGTAGGATAAACGAAGTGTCAAGAAAACTAATATAGCGGCATACAGCTGCTATTACAGACGGAACAAACAATGAGCAAAACCTATCGAGTGGGGTATCAAAATAAAGGTCTTTAAAATACCATTTCAAATATATATAATTCTTATAACTAAACAATTGTCTTCTATGCTTCTTACAAAATTTTCAATTTTAGATTATTTAAATTAATGTATTATACCATAATCTAATGTTGCAATTGCAACTATTAAGCTAAAGTATGTAAGTAAAAAGAAACATAAAATTTAAATCAATAATAACCTGCGCCCCGCGGTTTCACCCGCGTCCCTTTGGAACCGTGCATTTTTACGGGATAAAAATTTGCCTATGTATCAAGGGTATAAGCTCTCCAATAACAAATTTTATCCAAATCCGTTCAGCCGTTTAAGTGTAAAGAAGTAACCAACATACACACACACACACCCTTACATATAAACAAACTTTCGCCGTTATAATATTAGTGTGACTATTTTTGCGGTCAGTCTGTTCGTATTCAATAATTTAGTTCGCAGTCAGGTTTTTGTATTTTAATAATAATTTATTTATTTATTTGCTGGGCTCCTCCTCATAAGATAGATATACTAAGTAAACCAGTTTTTAAGCTATCCAACAGTGAAAACCGCATCGCAGTCGGGCCAGTAGTTTTTACGTGATTCGCGAACAAAAATACAGACAAACAAACAAACAGACAGACACGAGTTTAGTAAATGTTATATTCTTGTTAAGTAGCTTATTTTAAGTACCCTAGACCATTTATTTTAATTATCTTCTTTGTACAGACTTTTTCGTATTTAATGCTTTATTATATGTATGGAATAGCTGTGCCCGCGGCTTCGCAGGCGTGGTCATTTCTCTAGGTTAACAATACTCTATGTGCTATTCCATGACCTAAAATACCAATATACCAACAATTGATCAAAATTCTTTCAGCCGTCAAAAAGGTTTTTATCGGTTGTTCGGCTTCTTCTCATCGGATTGAGCTACTAAGTACCGTAGTTTTTAAGCCAAACCCTAAGTTATCCAACAGTGAAAACCACATCGCAATCGGTTCAGTAGTTTTTACGTAATGCGCGAACAAACATACAGACAAACAGACAGACGCGATTTAAAAAAATGTTATATTCTTGTTCAGTATTCTATTTTAATTACTCTTGAACATATTTTTTTACTGCCCATAAAAGGAGAATAATGTTTTAAGGATTCATGTATGTTTGTATGTATGTATTTATGTGAGTTTCTTTATTCCACCATAACTTTAAATTTGAACAGATTTAGACGTATGGGGTATTGTTAGATTTAGATTTATTAAATTCATTGGCTCCTACTCATCGGATTGAGTACACCAGTTTTTAGTCAGTACCTAAGCTATCCAACAGTGAAAATAGCATCGCAATCGGTCCAGTAGTTTTAAAGTGATGCGCGAACAGACAGTGTGTGGTACTAAGTTTTGAAGCCCAGTGTATTCCATGAAATGGTCCTATTTCATGAATATATCGTTGAAACATCAACGTTTAATGATATTTCAATCCACGTTTAGCCATATAATTAAATACCAATAATGTAGGGTTTTCATGATACCAAAGATGTTCCAAACATATAGAATTTCAAGGCTAAAAAAAACACGATCACGAAGGCGTTAGCGAAACGTAGCGAGCTCGCGCCTTCGCCTTCTAACCTATAACGGCCAAGTCGTATTTTCGTATTTTCCGATATGATCACTAATGTTTACCATATCATGAAGTAGCCGTGCGTTTAGCTGTTCATATCGTCAAACGCAGATCATTAATCTGGCCAAATCATTTTATGAAATGATCAATTTTACGATATCACTACGACATCCACATCCACACCAATATATAAAGTGAAACGTTGTCTGTTTGTTTGGGAGCTTTCTCGTCAAAGCGGCCGATTTTGATGAAACTTTGTAAATAGGTACTGCACAATATGGATACAAACATAGGATAGTTTTTATCCCGGACAATGGTTAGTTGCCACGGGAAAACTGGAAAAGGTGTATATTACTCGCTGCAAGGAACGGAATGACATGCGTTGCCATGGATACGAAATAATAACAAGTCTGTCAAAAAGCATCAAGAGCGTTGTTGCTGTACTTTACATTCTACTAGATGAACATAGAATGTGTTTTTTCGCGATAGAATGTTTTCCGTGCGGACGAAGTTGCGAGCGAAATCTAGTATATATATATATAAAGGAGGAGGATATAAACACGCTCAAAATGTCCTCGCAAAAACCATTTCAATTATTTATATACTTGTTCCTGCACTCAGTCAGACTAAGTTCCTTTCTTAGACTGCCATTTTGTATGACATGACCCGTCTAACATAAACTGTGACTGTTGTTCTGCCGAAGTTCAGTCAAAGTTAAATTTCGCGCATATTAACGAGACCTATTAGCTTCGGCAATGTTTCCAAATTACTGGTCCGATGAGACTTAAAAACCATGTCTCAGAGTGACAAGCGCACTGAAAAGCCACACAATATGTTGAAATCAACATTCTGAGTAGCACAGCAATAGTTAAGGGCATGGCGCTTATCATTTGGCGAGATTCCTACTCGTCTTGTCCCTTTAATTTGATAATAATACTTATTGATGACAAGGTAACCGACATAGCTCTAAGGATAAGCTACCTAAAGTTGTAGTGGGCTGGTCACATTTCCCAAAGAACCGATAACCGTTGGGTTAGACAAGTTCTCGAGTGGAGACCAAGAAAAGTACGCCTTGTGGCCAAGTGGAATGACGACATGCGAAAAGCGGCCGGAAGAAAATGGATGAGGAGAGCTGAAGACTGAGCTCAGTGCATTAGGAGAGGCCTACGTCCAGCAGTGGACAAATATAGGCTGATGATGATTACTAGAAATCGGATAAATTTGAATCGTTCCTATCCTCCTACTTTCAAATATAAGTTCGCTACGGGAGGTTACTAAGTCTTCAATATTAAATCGATCGTTTTATCACACACGATCCTTTGTCGTTAAGATAACCGTATCAACACCTTTGTTAATCAATCATTCCTGAACGATCCTGTATCAAAGGGATGCCATTGTGTAGTTGCGTGCGAGAAAGTGTTACAGATCAATGGCCAGTGCTAATTCAATTGCCAGCGTGTTGGAGAGAGCTCGCAGCTTGGATGTATGTTCCGATTTGTTTTACCTTAGGCGTATTCTACTGAGAGCAGAAATTCATTGTTTCCTGTAAAGGACTATGTACTAACTATGTATTAATCATGCTAATAATACTTTGTTACGGCTTAGTAAAAATACATTAATGTTGAAACCAGTGTTTAAAATCAATTGTTTAATATACCACAAGTAAAATATCTAGCTAATTGAGAATTGATACCTAATTAAAATAATTCTTTAAAAAATTGACTTCATTTATTAAAAGAATTGAAAACTACTGTACCAATTTTCATATAGTTAAAATTGGTGGCCCTATAGAAATTTTATGTAGTAAGGTATGTTGGGGTAACATCGGATCGTTACTTAAAAATTATTACTTAACTTGAATATATTTCCTGACACTGGCACACAGTCAGCGACGCCATTTTGTAACGTACTACGGCTGAGAACCCGCTGTTAGTCTGAGGCGAAATCAAGTGTGCAATATAAAAAATGTGATGAGGTTATTAAAAATACGACATTTCATCACATCCGGACTACTCGTATCTCCTGGTTATTTATATCTCGATATCAGAGTATTTCCCAGTTTAAAAAGTTCTTAGCCCAGTGCTCCTATGTCAATTGTTTTTTATAAGCTAGGCTAGGCTTTATGAGTTGTATATAGATTTAGCCTATAATGTTTCATCTGATCTTTCCCATACTGGAGGAAGATCACAATAAGATAAATTGGATAAATTGGGGTAAGACCGGACTTACGACACTTTTAAATACATTTTGGCAAACCTACGAAACAGTTGAGGGAATATTCGTCATATGTTTTATCAGGGTAAAGACCGGATTCTATCTCTCTATGCGATAACGGTACGATTATAATAATGGTTTGTAAGAGTACTACGATCTTCCCCGGTGCATAGTCCGAACTTTCCCTGGAAACAAAAAGAAAAGAGTGCTACTTTGAACTTCATTTTGATCAATAACTGTTGATGAAATGAAAATAAAATAAACGTGTACTTAAAACATAAACTTTCTTAATTTGTATTAAATTATTCACATGTCAGCAAACAAAACCAAAAAAAAAAAAAAAACAAAAGTCCTTCAATAACTGCAAAAACTATCTGACCTTATCCCAACATACCTTACCTGCCTACTTAGGTACTATAATTTATTGAAAAATCGACTTCAAATGCACTTACTAGAATGAAAATTTGTGATGAAACTTACATATAAGTAAATTTAAATTTAATTACTTACCCTTTCAGATATAAAAAATAATTTATATGAGTGAAAACAAAACCTCGTACATTTTAAGTTGATATAACTGCTTATCGTTTCAATCTTTAATTTACCGCTTCAAAATAATATTTCAAAGATTGCGTTTAAGTATTTTCTGTTCGATATATAAATATAAAACTGGCGATGAACATTGTATGCTATTATATGACACAGGCTGCAACACAAGAAAGCTCACTCGATTTTAAACCTTCCTTCCAGGGCATAACGCTCAAGCTGGCAGATGACGGTCGCTGCATCGTAGCCCGCATCATGCACGGCGGCATGATACACCGCCAGGCGACACTACACGTCGGCGACGAGATCAAAGAGATAAACGGGACACCCGTCGCGAACCAATCCGTTGCGCAGTTGCAGCGAATGCTGGTAGGTCTTGTTTGACGTAGAGAGCTATTTTGATTTGAGGCCGTATTTCACAATTTATGTGGACATTATTGTGATCCTGATGCCTTGATTTCTTTTGAAAATCCGAATGGATCGAAATATAAACATTACAATCAGGTAAATTAACTTTGCCATTGGATATTTTGATAGTTTTTAAATAAATCACTTTCAAATGCAATATAGAATAATACGATTTAGTTTGTCAAATATATAAAGATTACCTATAGCCATATTCAATTGTATGATATATATCTATGCACTTTTCAATAACTCTATAACATCGTGTTTAAAATTTCCTTGTAACACTAGCTGTATCCGTGGTTTTGCCCGCGTTGTCATTTCTCTGTGTTAAAAGTTACTTAAGTATAATTCTAGGACCAAAAATACCTATAGAGTACAAAATACAAAATTTCTTGCAGTCATAAAATAGTTTTTTTTATCGCTTGCTTGGCTTTTACTCATCTGATTGAGGTACAAAGTACACCAGATTTTAAGTCAAACCCAAAGCTATCCAACAGTAACCACATCGCAACCGTTCCAAGTAGGTTTTATGTGATGCGCTAGCAATCACACAAACAACAGACATGACTTTTAAAAATGTTATGTTCTTGTTCAATAGTTTCTTAGACTACACCATATTTTGTTTTATTATCTTCGTTGTACAGTTTCTTTTTGTACTTACTGTTTTATTTTATGTATAGATAGATATTCATTGGCAAATTATTTTTCATCACCTGCAGTAATTAATATATCGTCCAGATAAATAACAGCAACAAATTCCAATAATTCGCAGCGCGAGGCCCGAGGATCTGTAACATTCAAGATTGTTCCGTCATACCGGTCAGCTCCACCGCCATGCGAGGTAATATTTCACTGTGTTATTGCTTTTCCCTGTTTCCTTTACACTCGTATGGAGACTTGCTATAATGCCTGAAACACTTTCAAGTTCGTAAAATGTTTAAAAATAGTAGTAGCTTTTGAAATTAACGCTAGTAATATTGTAAAACATTCAAATATTATAAACAAGATCAATAAAGTAGACCATATTGACTAAAACAAGTTTTTGAATTACGTTAGCTAGTAGTGTGATCTAACGCTTGTTCTTTTACGCACACAGAATATACGACATGAGAAAAGTCGACAAGCGCACACAAATACACACAATTCACAAATAAAAGCTTGTCCATAAAGCAGAATCCAATTGGTGTCTAAAAATAAATTAAAGTTTGGTATTTTTGTTTCTAACTAGCTTTTCCGGATAAAGCCTTCGCCCGTGCTAGTAAGTAGCGAGACCAGACCCTTTGCTACTTTATGTTATATGTTGTTTTATGTTTTATGTTATGTTTATGTTTATATATATTGTCACCTGGGCATGGCTACGCGTCCCCGCGATCTCCTCTGTTTCTGTGCGCTTGTTGTCCTTTTATCATCGCTTCACTACATCCACTTTCATTATGTCACACATCACATTCTTCATTTGGCTTACCTATTTTGAAATATAAGATATCAAATTTACTGTATAACCAAACTTTACTTAAGTCTCGTGACATCATATCCGAAACATTCGACATATCTCATTTTCATACTCCGTTATAGAAGTTCCGTTTAAATGTTAATTTCATGTACTTAATGTCTATGTTATGTATATCGCATTTGTTCTTGTCAAATGCGGAACTGTAACGTTTTTCAGTTCTGCTGTATTCGGAATTTTGTTAAAATTTTAATATACAAACATTTTGCAGATATTCGTGAGAGCACAATTTGATTACGATCCCTTGGAAGATGAGTTGATTCCATGCGCTCAAGCTGGGATAGCTTTCAACATAGGTGATATACTGCAGGTAAATTTGATACTAGATGTTAGTGAAATTCCATCATAATATTTATCTGTTTAAACCTAGTTGCAAGATAGTTTTGCAGATTATACCATTTACACCATTTTGAAGATTTCATAACAGCCTTAATTATGTATTTCAGATTATAAGCAAAGATGATTCCCACTGGTGGCAAGCTCGCAAAGATGCTGCCGGTGGTTCAGCTGGACTTATACCTAGTCCTGAGCTTCAAGAATGGCGTGCTGCTTGCGCGGCTGCCGAACGTTCCAACACTGACCAAGGTAAAACTAAACTAAATTCCGGTATCTAATATGTTGCTTGTGAATATTTTGTAGTGATGTTTAGGCACTGTTAACGCGTACATGTTTTGAACTATTATTTTGTTGGATGGTTTGATTGGTATCTTCGATAGCTCTTTTACAGATTTAGTTTTTTAACAAAATGATAACGATGCTTTAACAGCGTTCATAGGTACTAAGTGTATGTTACGATGTAAATGATCGAAACATTCGTCGTCTTAAATATTACAGGTTCGATGTAATAGAGACTATCAGTTAAGTATAGTGTCTTGTTTGATGTCGTCTTAGCAATATTGACGTTGTAATTAATAACTTTAAGCATTATTTGTGTCTAGCTCATTCATAATTTCCAAAATATTACGACATTTTTGTGCTCCAATTTTGACTACTTGGCTTTACTAGAAACAATTTATGATTAACTTCATATTTGTTTTAAGCGTTTAACCATAGTCTTTTAGTTTAAATTAACATTATTGTTTTTCTTTCAAACATAACCATTTTGGGATGAAGCTGTTGGTATGTAAAACTTTATGTTGTGAGTAATACAATCTCCCGCGCGAATCACAATGTATATGTTATGATTTGATCTAATTGGCAAAATGTCTTCTAAATTTGCACGGTTATTGTAACTCTGCCAAGCTACGAAATTCCCCAGTAAACCTACCACTACTCTCAGTACCTCTTAGTTACTGTGTGTAACCATGTATTTCTTGCCCCTTATGTTGTGTCTCAAAATACGGTGATTAATATAAATTGCTAGAATGCTAAAGTGAGGGAGTTTGTATAACCCCCTTGAATTTATTCGTAAAATGTGGGAAATGTTCGTTCAATTAACATTAGGATAAAATAAAGTCCACAAACCTAACAAGATCTTAAACGATGCCGTTCTGAAGAAAATTTGATCAATGCTCGAATCTTACAAAGGCGTAAATGAGGCTAATATCCGGTGTCTTCAGTTGCCTTAGGAATTTTTAAAGGGCTACCTATTAATTTTGACAGTTTAATTATGTAATGGAATCCTATGCTATTAAAACAGACAAGATGCTTACAGGAAGATGAAAACAATATTACTAATTACATTTTATGTGCAAATAATATAATACTGTTTCAGTGTAATTTCTGTAAGATTGAAAAGGGTTATCAATAATAAAAAAAAAAACATCATAATCAAGGAAGTCTATAGTGTTTTATTTTGCTTCTTTTGGAGTGACTGGCCAAATTCTTAGTAGCCAGTTCTACTGTTCTGGATTTGGCAGCACATAAGTCCTTTGTTGTACCTTCATTTTAGGCATGACAACAAGAAGGTAATTGTAGTGTTAATAGGTAGTTCAGTATTTGAACCAACATTTCCCACGTACCCTAAACACGTAGTCTCCAACCTGATGCATGAAACATGTTGTAACGTTGCGTTGTTGTGCTGTTCGACAGAGGGCTGCGTGTCGCACACGGATGGTTGCGAGAATACAGGTATTTACCACATTAATTTGGTGCCTGTCTTGGGTGTACTCGTATTTGCCTGTTTGTTGTACCTAGTACTTTTTTTAGCTTTTACCTTGTTATGACAGATACATTTGGATATTATACAATATTGTACTTATTTGATGTGATTGGGGCTCTAACTTGTTTGCCTAAGAATAGAGATGGCACCTTTTTGGGGGAAATAGACAGTCGAATTTTGAGTCGAAATTTGTCTATCGCACATGTGGATGTGGAACCTAAGTGTATGAAACTTCGGTATAAGAGAGACGAGCAGAATGATAGAGTTCCGTTATTAACTGTTTCAACAAATTAAGTGGCTTATAGCAACGGAAGTCACAGAGTGGCTCTGGAGTACCTAATTCTGGAAATGTATTTGTTGCATTTGGTTCCATTTCTACTCAGTTAAAATAATATCAGTAGTAATTTACTTAACCTGTCTTTATGACACTGGTACTTGTTATGAAATAATCATAACATGACTGTACTTACTTTATTGCCTTTTACTAACTATTCATAAAATAATTATGAGTAATGCTCTTTGATCTAAGGAAAAAGCACGTAGGAAGTTCAAAATGCATGAGTAGGCATTTAATTGGAAAAAACACTTAATACAAAAGTAAAATTGACACATACTTGTAATTTGAGCAAATCTTAGTGCCTAGTTTAAAACGTCGTTTTAATTAAGCAACAATAGCACTTAAAGCACTATTCGTTTTGCAGCTTTCAGATGTTCTTGATGATTAAGTATCGAAATGTTTGTTTCAGTGAACTGCTCAATCTTCGGTCGTAAGAAGAAACAATCTAAAGATAAATATTTGGCGAAACACAACGCAGTGTTCGACCAGCTCGATGTCGTCACTTATGAAGAAGTCGTCAAGCTTCCGTGTAAGTTTCATGCTTTATTTTATTGTATACTAGCGACTCAACCGGCTTCGCACTTAAGAGTTCATCTAAATATTTCTTTAAAAAAAACAATTTGCCAGTGTTTAGATTGTCAAATTTGATCAAAAACAGTTATAGTGACTTAACTATAATAGTTACACGTATAGCCTCGCGGGTTTTTTTGTGGATAATGATGAGTACCTACTATAAACTTGTAATACATTATTTTATATATCATCAATTGTTTTCGTGGCGCATGCCAATAATGCCTCTTATATGCAAATGTTTGGTACGAGGGTGGATTGAAAAGTACTCGGCCTAACACAGATCCATTCAATTTTAAAAATCAAATCTACACACATTATTTAGTTCAGTTCAGACTAGTTGATTGTGTGAAGTTCGAAACGTGTGCGATTATTAGTTGTGATTTTATAAGTTCATTAACAAAGCAATCGGACATAATTTTCGCGAATGGAGTAAATCGAACAGCGTGGCGTCATTAAGTACCTCCATAAGAAGCGAAGCTATCCATGATGATATGGTCAGTACATAAAGGGATTATGCTCTGTAATATACATCCGTCAAAAAATGGATAGCAGAATTTAAGCGTGGTAGAGAGAGTGTGAAGGATGAATCTCGCTCTGGAAGGCCTTCGACGTCCACTACTGACGAAAATATTAAAAAAGAACTTGATTTAATAATGGGAGACCGCAGATTAAAAATTACAGAGACAGCCGAGATTATAGGCATCTCCTAAGAATGAACTCAAAACATCATAGTCAACTAGTTGGGTTTCCAGTTTCCACAAGGTGTTTGCGAGGTGGGTTCCGCGACTGCTTTCAGTTGAACAAAAAAGGACGTGATTGACTGTTTCAGGCGACTGTTTGGAGTTATTTGAATCAAATTGATGATTTTTTGTATCGTTTTGTTACTATGGACGAAACATGGGTTCATTACTGTACACCGGAAACAAAACAACAATCAAAACAGTGGACAAGAACTGGTTCACCACCCCCTAAAAAGGCTAAGTCGATTTTGTCGGCAAATAAGGTGATGGCTTCAGTATTCTGGGACTCGAAAGGTGTGATTATGATTGGTTATCTTGAAAGGGGTCAGACTATAAAATCTGACTTCATCCAGATAACACGTCTGTGCAGTCAATGGCTGAAATCCACAACTGTGGCGTTGACTGTTACCTCATCCGCCTTATTCACCTGATCTGGCACCATCAGACTTCTTTCTGTTTCCTAACCTAAAAAAGCACTTGGGAGGTCAAAGATTTTCGACAAACGACGAGGTCAAAGCAGCAGTAGACGCATATTTTGACTCTAAGGAAGAATACATTTTTTTCAACGTTCTAAATGCTTGGAAGGGGAGGTGGGAAAAGGTGCATTGAACTTGATGGTGATTATGTAGAAAAATAAAAATATAACTGATATAGAATACGTTTATTTTCATGGTTAGGCCGACTATTTTTCAGTCCACTCTCGTACATTAGATTACAATATTTCAATTTTAGACATTTTCTCTTGATTTTTTTTCTACATATCTATATGTTAGTAATGGAGTTAAAACGTATCTTTTTACAGCTTTCCAAAGGAAAACGCTCGTATTACTGGGCGCCCACGGCGTTGGCCGTCGCCACATAAAGAACACTTTGATCTCTCGGCATCCGGATCAATACGCTTATCCTGTGCCACGTAAGTTGATTCTTTACAAAAATTTGGTACATATTACCAACAGTCCATTAGTCCATTGTCTGATGCCCCGAATGTGGAATGTTCGATGGAGTACCTTTAAGGATCTCGGAAACGGCAAGTCGGATGGGAGTGTTTCCTAGACTAAATATGTTCAGTACCTTGGGCCATTTCAGGATTTGACAAAAAATACGGGGAAGCTCTTGGAGGAGGAATCTCCCCCACTTTTTAAGCGAAAAAAAACGCAAAAAATAAAATTGTTTTGTGACGATGTCACCTCTTTCAACAACATTATAAAACCTCATTTGATAGTGGGGCGGGGTATTGTGACGATGTCAACCTCTTTCATCAACATTAAATTTTTTGAAAAACCCCGCATCAATATCCCCCTAACCTAGCGCTGCGTCCTTAAAGTAATTACAAATGATGAAGTGGAATGGAATTAGTATGGGCTTTAGCCAGAACTCTCGCGAGGTTACCCCTGAGCGTCGCTTCGCCCACTCAGGACCTCCTACGGAACATTCGCGATTCGAACACATAGTTAGATATATAAATACATCCGTACTTCCAAAGTGTAACAATACCAATAGGCTACTCGAACTTACATCAAACCTGAATTTTGGGTCTTATATTGAATCCAAAGCCAAGGTAGCTGCAAAAAAAAATGGTATTTTGTCTAAGGTTAGGCGGTACTTCACACCGGGACAGCTTGCTTCAGCTTTTGAATCGTTTTCAAGCATAGGTCCGATTTTGTATGGAGTACTGCTGCCACCTCTGGGATGGTTCTGCCAAGTATCAGCCCGAGTCTTTGGATTCAATTGAGAGACGTGCTATCAGGCTCATTGGGGATGACACTCTGGTAAAGAGTAAGCTTCAAAGTCTGGCGCATCGACGTGAGGTAGCAAGACTGGCGGTATTCTACAGATTGCACTATGGAGTGTGCACAAGAACTGCACAACCTGATTTGACAACCCCCATCACCTTTCCATCACCGTACGACTAGACGATCAGCAAAGCGCCACCCTTTCATGGTTGAAATACCTCGCACAAAAACGAAGCGTTACGCTTTTTCGTTTATTATAAGAACTGCAAAGGAGTGGAATGCCCTGCCCTCGTCAGTGTTTCCGGTAAATTATAACCCCGGTGTGTTCAAGTCAAGAGTGAATAGGTATCTAGTAGGCAAGCGTGCTACACCTTCGACCACATCATCGCTTTCCATCAGGTGAGATCGTGGTCAAACGATTGCCTAGTCAAAAAAAAAAAACGGGACTTAATCGCGCTGAAAACTAAATTTTTATTTACCTCGACGTTTCGATCAAGTTGCATTGATTGAAGAATCACGAGAATACTGAAGTAGCGGGTGTCAGCGTCGAGAAGGGCGAGTGTTGTCTCCAACTACCCGCATTTGGTTTTGTAAAAATAATGTTCACAGAATACAGAATAAAAATTACTAAAAAACGACTTTAAATAGGTTTTTTTTTTAGATTTTCGACGCCCGTCTGACTAAACTAAGTAAGAGGAACAAGCAGAGACCTCATTTTTTATTATTTATTTATTTTATGTTAATACTATTTGAAGTCGGTTTGTTTTTTATAAATTAGTTTTTTTTCTCACTTTTTAGTTTCGTTAAAGTAGGCCTAAGAAAATGAAGTAAGTACTTAATTCCGTTCGCTAAGAAGAAAGCCATACGAGAAACGGCTAATAGTCCATATCTCTTAAACATCTGAACCGGTTTTGATAAAACTTAAACAATTCCCTAAGTTGACAGAAACTGAAACTATTATAAAAATAATTATTGCAATCGGACTTGTAGTTTCCGAGAAATACGTGGACAAACATACATACATTCGCGAAATTTAGTATAGAGTATACTAAATTTCGCGAATGTATGTATTTGTTCAGATACTCATATAGACTTATATAATTACATGAATATTACGCATTTTCAACAGTATTACATACATACACATCAACTTGTGAACCTTTTATTCGAAGTTTGTTATTTATTTCCTAAAATTTAATAATATCATTATATATTTTATTTATTATGTTATATTTGTTTAACTAAATTATTTATAATTATTATTTAATTTTATTGATTATTTATTATTATTCAATTTATTATTTATAATTATTTTTATGTGCTTAGAAGTCTGTAATAATATTGCAGACACCACGCGACAACCACGGGCTGATGAAGAAAATGGGAGAAGCTACTACTTCGTGACTCATGAAGAAATGATGGCTGATATCAATGCCAATGAATACTTAGAATATGGTACGTAACATTTTAATGATAATATTTTGACTTATTTCGTAAACTTGCTTGCTTGTTGTATGGGGTAGTGCTGGCTTCTGGTGTCAGAGTTTGTCAGGACGCCCGAGGGCCTCTGACATGGCTAACGTAACGACTGCTATTAGTCAATAACACACAGGACCGACAGTTTAACGTGCCCTCTGAAGCACGGAGCGATGAAAAACCGCACGTAACTTAGAAAAGTCATTGGTGCGGAGTCTAGGACCGTACCCTATATCGTTGGGTTCCAAGCCGCATTTTTTTAATTAATGTTTATTCTAATCATATCGTAAAGTAATCGATAGGGTTTGGAAGCCTCTATTATAGCAAAAAAATAATAATAATAAAGAAACGAAACACCTTACATTTTTGCACATTTGAGAGTTGTTAAGTCGCGCCAAAACTGCCATAGTTGTCATGGCGACAGTATGACATCATTGTTGCGCAAAGGTTTACAAAAACGCTAACGACACAGGAACAAAACAACCGCGAATTAGTAGGCAGTGACGTCACGCGCACTTCAGTATTTTTAAACAAATAGCGAAATACCTATACTTTTTTAGGTTTTTATGAGTAAAATATTTTTAGTTATTAATGAATTAAGAAAAGTAATCATTTGTTCACTGAAAATTACACAGGAAAAACAAATCTTGATAGGTTTGTTTTCCTATAATACAGTATAATAGGTGCATGGTGGTCATAAAGTTATATCTAGGTTAAATAAGATCCGCTACGGGCCCCGAACTAGGCAGTGCCTGTATCTTGGAGACCCAGAGTTAAATATAATATATTCGCAATCTTTAAGATATAGTTTATTGATGCAATTAATATATTTTTGGTTTACTGTCAATTAGGTACCCGAGTAATTCATCAGATTCTTGAACTACTCCAATCCTTCCTCCTATGTCAACCCGTTATGGGATCACACGTTTAGACACAGATACCGACCTCGCTGGCGAGGTGGAAGGTCCCATTATTATTGATAAATCATTTATTCGCCTTCGAGTTTCTTGCCGAATTCTTCTCTTATGATGTATTCCGAATCGGTGGTCAAGTTTAATTTATCAAAGGGCTCCTACTCATTTTGTTAGGGCCCCCTGGATCACTACTAACACAAGTGATCCAGGGGTGTTTAATCCGATCCCCGTAATGTAGGCGACCGCCCAAACCGAGATTACCCCTGGGTGTCCTTGTGCTGGTTGCCAAAATTTGAACTATTGCGTGTGCCTTTTTTGTCACACATTGCGGCGGAGCACACTCGCGCCCGCCCCCTGTCCGGTGACTCTGTAGAGGTCATTTAAAGACAAACCCAACAAAAAAAAAATTTTTTACTAGTACTCCGCACCAATGCCTTTTCTAAGCTATTTCCGGATTTTCTTCGCTCCGTGCTTAAGATGATGTGTCGGTCCTGGTTGTTATTGATTAATAGCAGTATTTAAGCCATGTCAGATGCCCTTGGGCGGCCTGACAAACTCTGACATTAGAGGTCAGCACTACCTCACACGACAAGCAAACAACAGCTTAATCAAATATCGGTTGACATCACAGATCGATCACAATCGAATCAATATCAAATGGTAAATTATGTTTTATTGGCACCAACTGTGTACGGATAATAACGTAGGTATTATGCAAGCTACGCGGAACTAAAAACATCACGTATGTAGAAAGAGTAGTTCATTCAGTAGTTCATTCAGGAAGAGATTGGTGCGGGCCGTCAACACAAATCTACAATATTATCTACACCAATACATGGATAAAAGTGAAACGTTGTCTCTTTGTTTGTTTGGGGAGCTTCCACTCAATAACGGCCAATCCGATTTTGATGAAACTTTGTAAATAGATAGGTACTGTACAATATAAAGACCAACATAGGATACTTTTTATCCCGGAAAATGTTAAGTTTCCTCGGGAAAACTGTGAAATGACGATTACTCGCTGTAAGGAACGGAATGACATTAACGGTTGCCGTTGAAACGAAATACGAGTAATAACAAGTCTGTCAAAAAGCATTACAGCTTTAGTTTGGTGCTATAATTTTACATTAGTTGTTAATATCCCAGTCCTAGAAGAACATACAATGCTTTTTTTCGCGATAAACTGTAGTCCGCGCGGACGAAGTCGCCGGCGAAAGCTAATAATATTATAAAGAGGAAGGATTTGTTTTTTTTGTATGTTTGTTTGTAATGGATAACCTCAAAAAACACAGAATCGATTTTAAAAATTATTTCACCTATAGAAAGCTACATTATCGGCGAGTAGCATGGGCAGTAAATTATTTCTCAAAAAATTTGAGATTCCTAAGAAAATTGCAATAATGTAGGTAACCCAAAAGTATCAAAATCCCGCTCGCGACTTTTTACGCGCGGACTACTGTTTATCGCGAAAAAAGCATCAATTTTTCTTCTAGGATATTAAAAACCAATGCAAAAGTAAGTATATTACCAATGCGCTTGATGTTTTTTGACAGACATGTTTTTTCATGTCCATGACAACCACAGACCATCATGTGATGGCAACCGTTCCTTACAGCGATTAATCAACATTTTCCAGTGTTCCCGTGGAAACTTACAATTTTCCGGGATAAAAAATATCCTATGTTTTATTCGAGGGTTTAAGCTATCTCCATTCTAAATTTCATCAAAATCCGTTTAGCCGTTATCGCGTGAGCTTTGGGGAGGCTCCAAACAAAAAAACAAACAAACAACGTTTCAATTTTATATATTGGTATGGGTTTGCAAAAATGCTTATTACTCGCTGTATAAGTAACGGAATGAAATATTGCCGTGGAAACGAAATAATAACAAGTCTCAAGTACCTACGTGAGTAATAATGCAGTTGTATATGGTCAAAAAGCACCACTACTGAATTATGCTTACTGACTTTTTTTTTCGAAGTTACGACGGTTATAAAAATACTAAAAGTGAGAAATTTGCCGCGGTGTGAGCGTTACCCGTGCGAAGCCGGGGCGAGTCACTAGTAATCATATATTTTTCTGACCAAGATCATGCACCGTGGTCTCTTCATGATCGCATCTCATACCATTAATCGATTCGCAACTGAGCAATAACATAGATAACACTTCTGTACATTCTTGTATTATTATAACATTTTAATTAATTTCATCTCTCGATTTGCCATATTCGCCATATTCTACGAATTGTTTACGATAGATCATTGTTTGTTTGTTTTCTAATTTACCCCAAAAGTACTTGCATAATGACTTCAAGAAGTTTTCTCGTCTCCAGGGACTCACGAAGACGCCATGTACGGGACCAAACTGGATACCATCCGTCGTATCCACGCTGAGCGTCGCATGGCGATCCTCGACGTGGAGCCTTCGGCTTTGAAAATACTCCGCACTGCCGAGTTTGCACCTTACGTGGTGTTCATTGGTGCTCCGCCTCTGAACAACGTAGCTGATGTGAGTATACCTAGAGCCTTTTTACCAGACTGCGGAAGACAAAGGCCGGGTAAGTGGCTGAGCGAGCGCGAAGAGCGAGCGAAGCGTTGCCGTTTCAGTTTGGGCAAAAATGCTTTCGTATGTCCGGCTGTCCGCCGTCCGCCTGTCCGTTCGGATCTCTGTTCTCCTCTACAGAACGCATTTCTCAACCGATCTAGACGAAACTTGGTATACAGGTTACGCGAATTTTAATAATTTATTAGTCGTCTTGGATTTTTATAGGGGGGGAGGGGGGGGGGGGGTACGGGGGTAAAACCCTTAAAAAAGGGTAAAAAGAGAGCTACTGAATATCTCCATCTTATAAAATCCGATTACGATGGTTATTTTTTTATTTGAATGGTAGTAACTTAAAGTTAGTCTCATAAAAATTTGGTGAAGATCTGATGAGGATCTTCGGCATGATGATCAGAATAGCTCCTCAAAATGCAGTAAATTGCTTACTTTTAGGTTTCTACTAGTGGAATCAGCCCTTTACCCACTAGGTAGGGATTGATGGAGCACCTTGGTTATTAATGTTAGTTTTACAATAAGGTAACTAGATGGCGCTACTGTGCACCGTTAGATTGTTTGCAAAAAAGTTTGTACCCGCGAGGTCTACAGCTCACAGAGCCACTAGTATGTTTATCAACCGATGTATGTTTGTTACTTTGTAACAAACACAATGAGACCAAACGCGTGGATCGATTTTGATGGTTATTACGGTAATCGATTTGTCTTTAGCTTGCTAGTGCTACTAAAGACATGACAGTTATCAAAATTAAATATGGCGACAATCTGACGCCACATTGTGAAAAAGAAAAAATTAAAATTGCTGAACTATGTTATGTAGGGTATCATTGAATAGGTATTTGAAAATCATCTCTAGGTTTCTCTTATCATTTTTCATTTAGAATTACCATTTAGGATTTACAACGTTTTAAAATTGGTTAGCAACCATTACATTTTTGCCTCCTTTTAGTTTTGTTTGCATTCGGGTCTTGTCTACACCAACATTACAAAGAGGAAAGATTTCCTTTTTTGTATGTTTGTACTTATTGTTGTATGTTTGACTGTAATAGATTAATTCAAAAAATAATGAACCTGTTTTAAAAATACTTTCACGTATTGAAAGCTGCAATAACAGCGAGTAACATGGGCAGTTATATATTATTATTATTAAAAAAATTGGAGATCCCAACGTAAATTGCAATAATGTAACAAAAATATCGAAAGTGTAAAAAAATTGCAAAAATGACGATTACTCGTTGCCGTGGAAACGAAATAATAACAAGTCTGTCACGTGCGTGAGCAATAATGCAATTGTGTATGGTCAAAAAGCACCACGATCGTTGCTGCCAAAGGTTTTGAAATACACTTACAGGCGTTTTTTTTTTTTTGAAGTTACAACGGTTATTAAAATGCTTAAAGTGAGAAAAACGTCGCGGTGTGAGGCTACCGCTGTGAAGGTGGGGTGAGTCTCTAGTTTAAAATATACTAGTGACCCGCCCGGCTTCGCACGGATGTAATTTAGAAAAATGTGAAGTTTTCGCACACTCGACCTTTACTCCGCTTGAGAACTCGCCACGTTCAGGTCTCGTTTGCATGTATTATATATATCTATATATTGAAGGTTTATTATGGTGAAAACTGCATCAAAATCCTTTGCGTGGTTCAGGAGGAGTTAGCAGCCAAACAGACGGAGACAGACAGATAGACAGACGCGGAAAACGACTATGTTTTATGCTATGTATTGATGCCTAATGACCTAATAACTGAATTATTTTCCTTCCAGTACGACGGATCCTTGGAAGTGCTGGTCCGTGAATCTGAACAGCTCCGGCGCACTTACGGCCACTACTTTGACCTGAACATCGTCAACAACGACATTGACGACACCCTCGTTCAGCTGGAGACTGCGCTGGCGAGACTCCGCTCCACGCCCCAGTGGGTGCCAGTGTCGTGGGTCTACTGACAAGACACCTACTACCTCTAAATGATGGCTGGAATGGACTTTACGACTTGGGCTTAGAGTTGGGTTTTGATTGCTAATCTATAATTAAATCTGATCTCACTAGATACGGCTTAGTTGATAGACTCAGGTGTTACTTTGCTGAAATCCATATTTAAAATGAACGAAGTAAAATATTGTAGCTTACTTCTACCAAACTGTAAGTCAGAAAATTGGTAAACGGAAAAAAATGCCAACAGGTCTTATCTTCCTATTTTACTTTAAGAAACCCTATCCAGATTTTATAAATTTGAATAGAAAAGAAAAAAAAGAAATTATATATATATATATATATAATAATAAAAAAACATTACCGCTATCCAAGTTTCCATAAATCACAGTCTGACAGCAATACATATTAGTCCCCGGAGCAATGTATCACAAATCACATTGCATTGTCTAAAATTATTTCATTTCATTTCAAGAAAAAAACAAAAAAAATGTAGGTGTATATGTTACGTTTGGATGGGCATTTCGGCGTTTGGGTACTGACTACTGATAGAGGTATAAATGTTTTATATTGTAGTATTCAAAAACTAAACTTTTTATTTTACGTAAATTAAGTATGGGCAAGGATTGGTTAGCGTGGGTTTTCTTTTCTTTTGTTCTTTTTTCATTTATCATAATATTTTTTGTCCTACTTACAGTTTGGCGGAAGTAAGCTACATATTTTTACTTCGCTCATTTTAGATACAGCTTGTTTAAGTACATACTTAAAAAAGGACAGGCACATACATTAATTTATTAAACGCCACTTGCCACATAAACAATAGGAACAGTATATTCGCCATGGAAAATTATTGTATTGAGTTTCTAATATTTCAGCATCACCATTGTAAGCGCTATGATCACGGTTAGACACGGGTCATGGCACTTGCAATAATATATACATTTTTCAATATTTTTCAACAGGTTTTTTACTGTGTTAGTTTTAAAACACACATCATAAAAGGGGCACTGTTACTAAACATCATGCTTCTTTGTAAAATTGGGATTCCTATAAAGATAGAGACTTATTAGAGACGGTAAATAACTTACTCTAGTCTAGAGTCACTATAAGTAACTGACATCAGCGCCATCTATTGATGAAATCCAAAAGCGAAGTACTTAATCGAAGGTTTGTGCAAATTATTAGTTAATTTATTTATTTCACACACGTAGAAACCGACTGTTTCGTAAAGGGCTCATGATTCACTTGGTTTTGATGTGTGTGTGACTGAATGGTATCACTAAGAAGCAGTTACTCTGACCTTTCATAAGTCGTGAAGTCCGTTTAGCTAATCCAATGTGAGGAAAATATCTTGCACCTGGGTATAAGATCGCATGTTCGCAGTGGATTTCCTGGGAAATCCACTGCGAACTGTTTTGAAAGTGACAACTGTCGCGACCAATCAAGTCTCAATCCTTATATACCAGAGTTGTGTGAGTGAGGACATTTATCTTAAATCTACTTGTTTAGTAACTCAAAGTGTACTTGCTTAGTCACACATACCTACTTTGTATACATGTGTGACTAAAATTTACACATATTTGTTTATAAAAAAATGTTGATGTTGTTTGACGAATATTGGACAATGAGTTTTGAAAAAGACGACATCTAGTGAAATGTTTTGCTAACAAGTCGAAGATGAGTATAACGATTTAGTCACATGTCTCAAATAGAAAAATCATCAATGAAATAATGTGTTCAGACACCCGTTTGTGTAGACCATAATGCACCTTAAATGCAAAGTGCTTTAAATTTATTTTAGCTTGCCGCATACAAAAGTTTTGTTTAAATAATGTTTATCATACTTTGTTATATAGCTACAACTTTTTAAGACGAAAGTTTAATTGTTACTTAATTTAAACAAAGGTATTTTAAAATTGTGATAATAATACCCCCTCTTTATTTACTGTAAATGTTATTAAAACTAATGTTAATTTACGCGTAACGAAAAGTCTAAAATAGCTTGCATATTTTGATTTACGCATTGAAGCTCAATTTCACTGTTGTGCCAAATGTGCGAATGCGTTCTCTTGAGAAAAAATATATGAATTTTGAACATCACTTGCACACGACACGGTCACAAGATTTTTGGAACAATGTACATAATTAATAATACATTAGTAAATAATTAATTATATAAAAAAAGATTCCTTAGAAATGTACCGTAGCTCAAAAGTGTTTACTACTTCTATTCTAAGATTATTATTACTTACCATAATAAAATGTTCTAGTAATCCAATTAAAGAATTGCAATCATATTAGCAACTGAATTCGTTTTTAGAATGCTTCAAATACTCATTATTCTTCTCTGACCCTGGAACACCTACTGCCTTATTTATATAAAGTTAAGCAATGATTAGTGATACTGCGCACTAAAATATTGTACTGCGCACAACTAATTGACGTTTATTAACTTTTTATAAATAGGGCCGTTAATTTTTACCGCTAATGTGCTAAAGTTGCCACTGAAAAAAAACTTAATCTATTTGTAGCACACATTAAAAAAACTAATTTTACTTGATTTTTTATTGATTTTATTGATGATTGGTGTTTAGTTTAAAAATACTGAGTCCTGGTAAGTATCTTACTAAACTGAACACATAGCTGCAATCGCTCATTTATATTACCAACAAAATGTACTGTTTATGTACAATCAATTTTATTTTTTTTAGTAATGTGCTGTATTATTTTTATTTTTATTCAAGGAAAGGAAGGAAAATGTATTAAAAAAATATTGCTCTAGATCTTGGTAAACTTCTGGCAATGTAGGAGTATTTGGCAATATTCGGTAAAATATCTAATCTCGATTTTGTTAGGAACTTTTTTATCAATTCTTTAATTGGAAAACTATGTATTAACTATATCACAGGTTTAAAAAATCACAGGGTTGCAAAATTTGTATGATTTCTTATTGTTTAACTCTATTACTATCACACTGTAGTATCCCCTGCATTGACTAATATTGATTTTGCATTTTTATTGCTGACCCAATATATGAAGACTTTCAATGCTTTTATTATAAAATTAACTTATTTCGAGTAACACATTGGAAAAAATCATCTACCTTTCCCACAGGATATGGTTAAAACTAAAGTTGGATCAAATCGATTTTTATTTGTGAATCCGTAAGTAATTCCTGTTTGTGTTACTTATTTATCGCTGCTGGTTTCGATCATTTGTTTGCTCACCTTATTAACATATTTTAATGACGCTCGAAATACTTTTAACGATTGAATGCATGACTTTGACATTTTTTACAAAATGGCGGCCAGCCCCTTCTTCCGGTTTAGGTAAGTTTAGGCGCGAAAAATCAGCCTTGCGAGCGTGTAGTCTGCCGTTAAATAAACAAACCAGATTTATGGCCAATTGAGAAGGTTCGTTTGTTAAAAATCAGCTGTTCCGGATAGGGGACAGACAAGGCAAATTGTTCTATGTGTTTTTGTTTTGATTAACGCAGAATTTTATTTATAAAAAATATTATGTAAGTTGATAGAAAAATATATGGGGCTGTTCTTAGAAAAATACTTTATTTATGAATCTAAATCGATAAGGTATGTTTTTTTGCATATTTGGGAAGCTATCAATAAGCTTTAAAAAAAAACAATTCATTAAAAAAATTGGCGGCAAAAAACAGGGCGCATGCGCTAGTTTTCGCCTGGTTTATTTTATAAAGCATCAATTATCAAATATTACAACAACAAAAATAAATCGTCAAAATGAAGAATGTTGAGATATACATAATTTTGACGCTTTATTATTTTGTTGCAATAATTTAAAAAAACATTGGGTAGCCCATAAAAGTTGATGAATTAACTCATGGAGACAATTTTGTCATTCCAAGTTGAAATATTATTTGTGAACATAACATTTTATAGAAGAAGAATGACGTGCGTCATCGCATGACTGTATGTTGTTTGGCTGTATTCGAAATAATCTTGCTATGCCTTCTGAGAATAGTAATTCGTGGCGTCATCTTTCTTTACTTAATTTTTTTACCCGAGTACGGCGAAGCGTAAATGAGGGTAATGATTTTTTATCTCTATTACCCTTCCGTGAGTAATTATAAACCAACTATCCATCCCACACAGGAAGGCACATAAGTCGGGACATATTTGGTATGATATCACATCCAAAATGAAAAATTAATAAACTTCGTACGGCATCTTCATAAATGTTAGCATTTTCAGATTAATGAACGTATATATTTCAAGATTGGTTATCTAAAATTAATAAAAAAACATTTAAAATGGATCCTTTCAAAGTGCCTTCCTGTCTAGTACGGAGACGGATCGTATGTGTACCTGCATAAACTTACTTGATTTTATTACAATTTTATCATTACGCCTGCACTATTACATTCCTGTATATAATAAGGTATAATAAAATAACTATACGAGTAGTGTTTTACTACGTAATATAACTCTCACGGTTTTACTAATTTATAATTTACTTAAGTAAAATATTTTAGGATAAGTAGATTTTGTTGTAGATAGATACTTTTGATGAATTTTCTCTTCTTCTATTATGATATTTTGACTCATTCAAAAATATTAATGATTTTCACCTGATCTTGTGTTTTTTTTGCTCAGAAATTCTTAATATTTCTTCAATTGATGAAATATAACCATCGACGAAATTGGTGGTTGATAGTTGTATGTAGCGAAAGGTATGCACAAATTAAGGTGCAATATTTCGTCCAGCGCCAAATTCGAAATTACAGCTCTATTACTCATCGTAGAATCATGAAAACTTATTTTTCGGCAATAAATAGGTTGTGTCAAGGAATTGTTTAGCTACAAATGTCAATAAACTGATTTTCATCTTGGTTTTTGGTTTATTGACAAATGTACATTATACTAGCTTTCACCTGGTCTTGGTCGGTGTAATTTCTTGTTACAACTTATTTATTGCCGCAAAATAATTTTAATGGACCCGCGAAAAGTAATAGAGCTTGACAAAAAACGCAAGAAAATTTGAATTTGGCGCGCTGAGCGAAACGTTGCACTTTAAATCGGCCGCTATCAAGATTGCCAGCACCAAAATTGCCCTATTCTGTTACAAAGAGATTAACATCATAGCAACAGTTTATTTTGATACTTGGAAGTTGAATTCAATTTATGTACCTATTTATTTCGTTGTTATGAAATGAAATGCAATGTAGTTAAAATAATCATAATTATATTGAATTTATAATAATAAAGTAGGTAATTTAAAATTATGATAACATTATACACTTAGTGGAGATTGTAAAGATGTGCGAGTAGCACTTTTAGGTACATTTTATGTTGCCATATAGTAGGTAATTAAATATTATGTTATTATATCCGTCGCGCGTCTTGTTAACTCTACACGAATACAGAAACAGTTTACGATATTATTAGATAATATTATTATAAAATTTTATTACGTTGAAAAATCACGCATTTATGTATAAATAAATATTTACGGTAAATATTTCAAAATTTATAGTTACTTAAAATATATATAAATTATTGTTGTTACATCTTACTTAAAGTAGGAATTTTTACAAAACTTAATGATAACATTTAAACTTATTATGTTAGGTTACATAAGCAGTTCTACACTTCAAAAAGGACGAACTGTTTCTCTGGTTACATATTTTATTAGTCATTGTTACTAGAGAGCACTATATTAAAATTAAAACTAATCTGTGTTTTTTTTTTAATACTTTTTTTATAATATTTTGTGTTGTATACCTACTAATATCCTTTGTGGTTTGATGTTTTCGTTTGCGCTATTTTATAACGAATAATTAACATGTCATTTAATCTTCTAATATTTTATTTAATAGTGCTACTCTGTTGGGATGAATGTTTGAATATAATATTTAATAGAATATGATAATTTTAATGTATAAGACATACTATTATGATAAAAAGAAGAGTATTTTTAAAATTTTGAACATCACAGTTAAAGGTGACCCGTAACATTCCATTTTGTTTTGTTATTTTTCTTTAGTTTCTCATTATTAACAATAACATATATTATTATAGCTAATGAAGTTGTTGTATGACCTTTAACTACTGTAGTGAGGCTAGGGACGCCGTTCGTAATATCAGCCATTTATCTCTAAGAGATGGTGCTACAATCTTGGGTAACTCTTGTCGCATTAGAACCAATGAAAGTAGTTTTAGAGGCCGCGAAAGCTTACTTATTCGTTAAGATTAAATTGAAATTCTGAAGTCACTTCTCAGGTTCTACCTATAAAATATAAATTATATATTAAATTAATTTGAATAACTCATATTTTTTTCTAGTGCTATTCTAAAAGTAAATGACGTAATATAAATCAGCCAAGATACTTTTAAAAATCAAACATGAAAATGATTGTGTAAAAGTAAAAATGTTTTTTTTTAATAGAAAATACATTATATTGATATAATGTTTCTTTTCATCTATTAAGATGTTTCGTTACAAATAATAAGCAATTTTTCTATATATATTGTAACGGCTTATAGTCACAAGGCTTACCTAAAGATAGCGGCTTATGATGTTTCACTATTTGTACTAACGTAGCCACTTAGTAGTTAAAGGTTAGTTGTGTGATTTATTATGTTGTTTTGGTGTTAAATAAAAAAAACATGTTTGTAATATTTTTGTTGGATCGTCATCTTCTCCAATCGATGTCTTGTGGGTAGATACTCAGTGCATTTTTTTCTTGTGGTTTTATGTTGAGACTACCTATGACGTATGTTTTTTTTGTTTATGGTAGGAAATATAAAATTTAGTAGCAAAAATCACTAAGTAATAAAAAAGTAAAGTATGAAGTTTAAATATAAAATCACAAAGAAATCAAATGAAGCTAAATGCGGTTACACCGACACTCGAATAACGAATACTTATTGTTTTCAAGACATGTCCAATACCAAACTGATTCTACGGAAAGATGAATGTATGAATGTATAAATACATCAATAGTTAAATTGTATTGGGCAATTGTTTTATCATTATCAACTTAAGATGACTGACGTAAAATTCTTTATAAAATATAACTGTTAAAAATTTAATAAACTGCACAAAATAAATAAGTTTTTTTTTACATAATAGACCACCCTTAGATTTTAAGGTCCTAAAGATAGGCCCCAACGGAGCACAGAATTAACAATATACATACAAGCCATTAGTAAACAAACAAAACAGAGTTTCATTATTTACCTAGAAGTTTATTTTATTACATGTTTTGAGTGAATCGAACCAGGAATTTAAAAATGGAATACAAATGTTCTATATCAACTTTACTATCCTTTTTCGCCCCTCGTTCTATAACGAGGGAAATAACATTTTTCATTATTTACGTTGAAGGCTATATTTTCCAAGTTTTTAGAGAGCGGAAGCAGGAATTATATTTTGCTGCCCTGCTTATGCTCCGAGGATTGATTTTCGAAAAAAAAATATTCAGAATTTGGCTGTATAGGTAAGGTATAGGGTACACAAGCAAGGCCTAGGCAAGGGGGGGGGGGGTTGGGAGTTCAAACCCCCCCCCCCCCCCCCCCGAATTGTCTTACACCGAAAAAGTGGAGCTCGATATTTAATATAAAATTGCTAATATTTAATGTAAAGTGGAAACAACATGGAAATTCTATTGTTTTTGGTGATTTTTATAAAGAGAGACAGTAGAATAAAGTCTTTACCTAATAATGTTTACAATTAAAGCGCAATTATATAATCGCAATGTATCAATTTTTTTTTTGAATATTATTAGGACCCATGAGCGAGAGTAGTTTTTATATCCAAGTTAGCAACACTGAAATCTCTGTGGAACTACCGTGGTGCTTGAAATTCTGACACTTGTTTCAGTTTTTTTTTTTAAATACTTCTCTAAGGAAGCGTTTTTCGGGTATCTTTACTTTCATCAATTCCCCAAAATCAGAAGTTTTACTATTTTCTGTTATTGAGAAAACTATGAGGCGTAGACAAACAATTTTAAGGTAATTTAATGAAATTGAAGGTCATTAAATTCTCTACAAATTCCTCTCTCATGACATTTCTATAAAGTTCACAATTTCGAGCACCACGGGTTTTCAGTGTTTCCAAACAATAACCTCCCCCGTTTGCTTCCAAGCTCGAACAATCATCGCTGCCAGCAACGCAGTCATTACAGACCGCGGCAGTAATGTACTATTGTTTTAATACGTCATTACGTAAACGACATAACATATATTTGTTTTTGTTTTACATAAGCGACAGCGACCATGGCGCTGAAGGACTAAATGAGCTTCTTTTTTTTGGATTTTAGTTTCAGTCAGATCCGATTTAAAACTTTATTGGCGGCTATATTACCGTGTAATGATTATATTTAATCTTAAGTTTCAATTGTAAATCTAATATTTCAACCGTTTTCGTTCCTTATAAATTTGGGTTCAGATCTTGAGTCATGACTTCAACCCAAATTTTTAAGGAACGAAAACGGTATTATTTTGACAATGAAAAGACATTAACAATTAACATCGTATAGTGTTTTAACCGCGAATAAAGTTATAAATCTAACCTGACTGCAATTTAAGGCCCAAATAAATAAATTAAGCTAATATTTTCATTAGCGCCATCTAGTGAAACTCATGTCATGGACTATGACTATTCAATCCTGTGTAAACAGATATCTTTTTTCCGTTCTGATTGAAAATGTCAAAAACAAAATAAAAATTGCTTATTTATAATAAGATTTTATAAGATACTAGCTGTGCCCGCGGCTTTGCCCGCGTGGTCGTTTCATTTAAAAGTAGCCCACACGTGTTATTCCAGGACCAAAAGTACCTACAAAGTACAATATTATACTAAGTACATTTCTTCAAAATTTGTTCAGCCGTCAAGTAGTTTTTTATCGATTGCTCGGCATCTAATCATCGTCATAAGGCTAGCGCGCACTGCCTTGCGTTTTTATAACGCATATTCTGTGAAGTACGGAGTGTCATAGAAGTGCACGTATTGCGGTGAAATAAACGCATATAATACAATATGAAATAAAGGGTAGAATAAACGCCTCGCGTTCCATCGCAAGGCAGTGCGCGCCAGGCCCTAAGATACCAAGTTACCCAGTTTTTAAATCAAACCTTAATTATTTTCTTTGTACAGACTTTTTTGTTCATAATGCTTTATTATAAGTACAGATACTACGCTCTCTAGTGTAGAGGTCGTACAATAAAAATACTTACGCCCGTGTTAAGGAAGTAGGATACTCCATTGTGCTATAATCGAACTCTAATATATACCCGTTTTAGACTCTTTATGCGTGATCCATCTGGTTTACCCCAGCTTTCAAACATAAAAAACCCCAGCTAAATCGGTCCATTCGTTTGGAAGCTACGATTCTCACCCCTCTTTTCTCACCTCCCCCCTCTTTTCTCACCTCCACCCCATCCCCTATATATCTAAGAACCCTCTCGATTACATCAGCTTTCAAACATAAAAATCCGCAGCTAAATCGGTCCATTCATTTAGAAGCTATGATTCTCACCCCTCTGTTCTCACCTCCCCCTTTCCCTCCCATTCCCCATATATCTAAGAACCATCTCGAACATATAAGCTTTCAAACAAAAAAACGCATCAAAATCGGTCCATTCGTTTGGGAGGTACGATGCCACAGACACACACACACACACACACACACTAAGTGATAAACACCCTAAACTTATAACACCCCTCTCTTTGTTCGAGGGTTAAAAATGTGAAACAGTAAGCAGTTTGGTTATCAATAAAAACAGCCGCAAGAGGGAGCTTTTTTATGAGGGATTGTAATTTATAAACGATAATTTATTTATTTTTTAAACATGCACTTCAGGTAAATAAAACTAACAAATTTACAAAGGAAAAACACAAAGTAATGTGAGGCGAATTCGAAAAGTTTGCAGATCTGAATTTAGCGGTACGCTTGGTTGCAGTGAATGAAATTCTTGCGTGTTTTAAGGTCAATCAGCGCCATCTAGTTAAATTGGAGGCAGAACTTTGATTTGTTTGGTTTATGCGCTGGAGTTGTTGACCATCTCAATCAAATTAGCTTTCAACCAAAAAAAAGAACGAAAACTCACACACATACAGTGATACACATCTTAAACTTATAACACCCATCTCTTTGTTCGGGGGTTAAAAATGTAAAACAGTAAGCAGTTTGGTTACCAATAAAAACAGCGGCAAGAGGGCGCTTTTTTATGAGGGATTGTAATTTATAAACGATAATTTATTTCTTTTTTAAACATGCACTTCAGGTAAAACTAACAAATTTACAAAGTAAAAAAATAAACAAAGTAATGTGAGTCGAATTCGAAAAGTTTGCAGATCTGAATTTAGTGGTAACGCTTGGTTGCAGTGAATGAAATGCTTGCGTGTTTTAAGGTCAATCAACGCCATCTAGTTAAATTGGAGGCAGAACTTTGATTTGTTTGGTTTATGCGCTGGAGATGTTCACCATCTCAATCACATTAGCTTTCAACCAAAAAAAATAACGAAAACACACATACACACACACACACTCACACACATACAGTGATACACACCCTAAACTTATAACACCCGTCTCTTTGTATAAATAGCGCATAAGATATATAAATGCTTTTAATTATGGAGCAAAAAATTCCTAGAAGCGCGTGGTTTCGATCCACAGACGTCTGGATAACAAATCCACGTATGTTACCGCTTGGCCACTTGTTACCTGAAGCAATAACGAAATATGGTACCGTTATTTAAACGGATGTTTATTACTTTAATTTAACATAAACTTTGGACCCTTATCCCTTAAAAATCCTTTATTTTTTCGGGAGTAAAAGTATTCTAAATTTTAACAGATAATATAAACTTTGACTATGCCCAGTTACATCAAAATCCGTCCAGTAGTTTGAGCGTGATACGTGTTCTTTTCAATAATTTTCAACCCTTATCCTGCGGGAACCCTTTATTTTTTCGGGATAAAAAGTATTCTAAATGTTAATCCATAACATCAGCTATGATAGTGCCAAGTTGTATCAAAATCCGTCTGGTAGTTTCAGCGTGATGCGTGTTCAAAGAGACAGACAGACAGACAGACAGACAAAAAATAAAAAAATAACCTTTTTGCACTCCATAACCATTTTGAAGTTTATCTCAATTAAAATTTTCAAAAAATATTTAATGTACAGATTTAGCCCAGGTACAGTTTTATTATAGTACTAGCTGTACCCGCGGCTTTGCCCGCGTGGTCGTTTCATTTAAAAGTAGCTCACACGTTTTATTCCAGGACCAAAAGCCAAACCACCACCAGACCACTTGTAGGTTTGGTCCAGGTCCAGAGGACCAGGAGGACCAGGACCAAACCTACAAAGTACAATATTATACTGCATTTCTTCAAAATTCGTTCATGAAATAAACGCTAGAATAAACGCACCGCATTCCACTGCAAGGCAGTGCGTGCAAGGCCTAAGATACCAAGTACCCCAGTTTTTAAATCAGTCGCAAGGGCTTGAGAGCAGGGCCTGGATTCTGTATGACCACTCACGCCAATTCCACACCACCTGCGTGGAATTAGGGAAGGTGGGTATTTACGCGACCAGGTTTTTAATCCAGGTTTTGGCTTGTAAGTACGCCGCCCTGGTGCGGACCCGCAATACTTGCAAGACTTTCAAAGTATTTTACTCACCAACTCGCTCTTTCGCCCCGTCCGCACCTACATACTCTGTGGCGGGTTCGGCATGGCTTCGGCTGAGTTTGGCCGCACTCGGCCAGCCGGGTCACAAGAAGCTAGGTGGCCGATACATCGCTCAAAAAACTTGCAAGGCTTCGAAGTTTTTTAAGCAAACGCAATTGTGCTCTTTATTTACGTAAGCGCACGGGTCAATTTCTTATGCAAGTATTTTTTACTTTCAATTCCACGCTTCCAAGTACTTTTTTCGCAAACACGATTGTGCTCCTTATTTATATGGACACGAAAATTAATTTCCTATGCAAGTATTTTCTACTTTCAAGGCTTCGGTTTACAAAGCACTTGAAAGTATTTTGAACCCTGGTTTTTATAATGAAAGATTCATGACATGAATGAGTAAATTTTTTTTTTAATAAATTATTATTTTAATACAAATAATTTGCTTGATTTCGCTGCGCGTTTTACAACTGAAGTCGACTTATTCTATCAAAAAAAAACTAAATACGTTTTAAGAGCCTTTAGGGACCATAAGGTAAAAAAAGAAGAAAACGTATTGTTCGAGTTCATTCAACGTTCAAACCACTTCGTAACAAACCGCTTGCGTGTTTTAAGGATAGACAACGCCATCTAGTTTAAATGAAGTAACTTGTTATCGTGAATGTCTTGTTATTGAGTAGAGAAAATTATCTCCGAAGGTAAGGTGGCACAGATTAGAGAGTAATTAAGGTGGTGAGGTAAATTGGATGGGGCATCAAGGGTAGGTCATTATTATGCGGTCCATACGAACAAATTTTAATGCAACGAAACATTGTGTTCTTAGTACAAATTATTTTTTAAGATGTTTCACAGAACGACGTACATACTGGCACTTTAACTGGCTCTTAATAATTACCTACCCTACCTACCTACTTTTTGAGATTTTTCAACACGATATGAGGATTGATTTGAAAAAATAAAAGTTTTCTATACTTTACTTTCTCTGTAAAGAGCAATTACATGTACCTGCCTCTGTATGTACACATTTCAATACCGACAACTAACCATTTTGCTAGTAAGACATTATGAAGAAACCTCCGATATAATTATATAATTATGTACGTACGTAGGTAGTAAATTATAATATCTCAATGGAAGAAACATAATAAAAAAACGTAGTAAATATAATGTATATACATACTCAGAAAACTTGCAACGCTTCGAAGTATTTTTTACGCAAAAGCAATTGTGGTCTTTATTTATGCATACC
Organism: Alsophila aescularia; assembly: GCA_946251855.1. Lineage (NCBI taxonomy): Eukaryota > Metazoa > Arthropoda > Insecta > Lepidoptera > Geometridae > Alsophila > Alsophila aescularia. The sequence goes on along the minus strand of OX276376.1, from coordinate 8,331,442 downwards.
CACGGATCAATTTTCTATGCAAGTATTTTTTACTTTCATTTCAAGGCTTCAGAGTACTTTTCCACACACACGATAGTGCTCCTTTTATATATAGAGACAAATATCAATTTCCTATGCAAGTATTTTCTACTTTCAAGGCTTTAATCTGTTTCTGAGATGGACGTACTTGAAAGCCCTGGTGCTGGATATTGCGAGTATGACCCATGCCTACGTGGAATTTGTTCGTGATTCCAATTTCCACGCAGGCAGCGAAGAATTGGCGTCTTAAAATTAGAGAATTAGGCCCCAGGGCCCTATTTCATAAAACTATAGTACACTGACAAATGTCAATCGAACCGATAATTGTCAGTCAAACTATCGATATGTCGTACATTTTTGTTATATGAAACGCAGGTTTGGCGTATTCGACAGACATTTGTAGGTTTATTATGATTTGTCGCTTTATGAAATAGGGCCCTGGAGGTCGTGCTAGTACTATTGTGAGCCGAATCGTATGCACCTGAAAAATTTGAATTTAGCGGGACCCTTGGTTGCAGGAATGAAATGATTGAGTGTTTTAAGGTCAACCAGCGCCATCTAGTTAAATCGGAGGGAGAACTTTGATGCCTTTGGTTTATTCGCTTGAGTTGTTGATGCCATTGTGCTATCTATACTCGTACCAAACTTGTACTATACCATCTCGATTACCTCAGCTTGCAAACATAAAAAACCGCACCTAAGTCGGACCATTCGTTTGGATAGATCCCACTATATATATTGTTTTCAAACAAAACTTGACGGTTTACTTCAGGAAATTACATAAGCCTTAAAAAAATCAAAGAAAATGTAAAAAAAGGCACAAAATATGTAAATGCTTATAAATATTGAGGCAAAACATTCATAGCAGCGCGTGGATTCGATCCATGTGCCTCTGGGTTGCAGGCCAGACACCGCTTACACTGTGCCACTCTGACTTGTGGCATAGGAGCCGAATATACGGTACCGTTTTATAAATGGATGTGCAATTATTATTCCTTTCAAATTAACATAACTTTAGACTCATATCCCTCAGGAATCCCGTATTTATTCGTGATTAAAAGTATCATTCATTTTAACACATACTATAAACTTTGACTATGCCAAGTTATTTCAAAATCCGTACGGTAGTTTCAGCGTGATATGTGTTTTTTTTAAATAACTTTCAACCCCTATCCTGCGGGAACCATTGTTTTTTTTCGGGATAAAAAGTATTCTAAATGTTAATCCATAACTTAAGCTATGATTGTGCCAAGTTGCATCAAAATCCGTCGGGTAGTTTCAGCGTGATTCGTGTTCAAAGAGAGAGACAGACAGACAGACAGACGAAAAATAAAAAAACTGTTTTGCACTCCATATCGATTTTGAAGTTCATCTCAAATAAAATTTTCAAAAAATATTTAATGTACAGATTTAGCCCAGTTAAAGTTTTATTATAGTACCTATAGATAGAAGATATATAGATAGATAGATATATAGATAAGGTACTAGCGACCCGCCCCGGCTTCGCACGTGTAGCTAAATAGAAGGATAAAATTAGTAGGTACTTTATTTGGCAAATAGAACAACAACAATTACTTTCTTTTTGTTTATGTTTATAGGTATAACTCACGTACCATTTTGTCTATAGTATTATTCTGTTTAACGCAAGGAGGTTGAATTACGTTATTGTTAAAAGGTTTAACGCCAGTAAGCGTAATTCAGGTTGTTTTTTTAAAAAAACCGGTTGGGAAGCTTAATTCAACCTCCTTGGGTTTAAAAAACTAGATGGAGCTGTGTCGAGGCGCAAGGCCGTTTGTTTGGCGTCAAACATCTACGCTACGTCTATATTTTTTTTTAAATTAACCATTTTTAATCTTATCCAAGATCATTTTTAAATTATGTAAATTAACCATTAACTACCCTATGCATAATATAAATATACAAAAATAAATTAATTATTTAGTACTTATAACAAACAAAATTATGCTGGTAGTAGGTACCTATGCGAATTTACTTTATAAATGTAAATTCAGGTCACCTTCAAAGTCGTATTATAAGAATTCTAGTGAACAAAACGTATACTGTGTAACGAAACTTCATTAAATACATGATTTGTTTTTTAATTTACATTTACATTATCTTAATTATTATATAAATACACGAGTAACAAAAATGAATCTAGAATATCCCTGATTTGGTAGTGACATGAATTAGGTGTATATTCCCAACTGCCTCGTTAACGTGCCCCATTGGCGTGAATAAAGTGTAGTCCCGTTGTCCCCGTAAACAACAGGACGTTATTAAATTTCCGTACCGTTGTCCCCTTTGTGTCCACGTCATGCGGGATACTCTACTGTGACAGTAGGTTAAGGTGCGGCAGGGTGGTGGCCCTTGGGCTTTCTAAGTACCTAATTAGCCTGTTATTAAAAATCTTTTCGAAAACTTTTGAGATAGATGGTACCACTGATATAGGTCTATAATTATTGACACTGTCTCTGTCTCCTGACTTATGGATCGGGTGCACTAAAGCCTTCTTAAATACCTTTGGAAAATCGCCAGTACGCAGAGAAACATTGAAGATATGGAGTATCACTGGAACTAGAATATGGCGTGTTTGTTTGAGGATGCTGGACGATATCCCGTCCCATCCAACAGCACAATTATCTCGAAGACCAAGAATGATACTTTCTACCTCGGCCTCGTCGGTTTCCAATACTGACATAGATTCCGATGGTTCGTGAATGTGTGTGAATTTAGGATGGGGAGTATAGTTAGGACTTACAATCTTGCTAGCTAGAGTAAGACCAACATTTGCAAAGTAATGATTTACATAGTTTATAGATTGGTAAAAATCGGGTTTTATTGTGAGTTTTATAACCTTCCAAGTATTTTTCGAGTTATTCTTAGCCTTTTGGAACTCTCTTTGTTCGTATTCACGCTTCAGTCTTTTGAGAAGATTCGTCAAATAGTTACGATACCTAGTATAAGTTACTGTAATTGTAGGATTACTAGTTTTTTTAAACTTTCATGTGTAATTAATTACGAATACGAATACACCGTAAAACACCTTGAGTAATCCATGACTTCAAAACATTTTTTTCTATGAAATTATAATTGTTTTTATATGATTGATTATAATCTTCCGCTAAGTAGAGATACGAAAAGAGCTGCGGCTGAAGTAGCGTTTGTGAGAGATTTGATGTTGCAAAAATTAGTGTTAATGATTTCTTGATAGATAGAATTGTAAGAGTGTGCGTAGATGTGAGCTTAGACCTACTACCACTTAGACACCTATAGAGGCACAATAGAACTTGAGAGTAATCGGTTATAAAAGTTTCGATTACAATAGCTGATGCTTCCTGATTACTTTTCAAAAAGGCATGATCTAGACAGTTATTAATCGGGTAGGTAACAAATGTGTAGGCAGTAGGTAAGCCATGGGAGGTTGTCAAGTCCAGATACATGTTAGAGTGAGGATCATTATTTCCTGGCTTAATATCAATATTAATATCCTGTAACGCATATATCTTGAAATGAAGCTAATGACTGGAGAACAGTATTTGAACTCTTAATAAAATTGTCTGTATTGTGAAATAAGGGTGGTCTATACAATGCCACTATGGCAGTTTAATGACCAATACGACACACCAGACCATTTCCATGTTCAAAGTCAGGTTCAATGACATGACAATCCAATGAGTTTTTCACATAAATAACCACGCCATCATTTTTTCATTTTGGTTAAATGTTTTAGTTGTTCCAAATGACATGTATCCAAGAATAACTGGAATATTGACTATGCATCGCATCCAACACTCAATTAAGGCTATAATATCACAATGGAAAGGCAAAGTAGAAAAAAGAGTCTCTAGTCCGGTAAAGCTACAATTCAAACTAGGTACGTTTAATGAGATGAAGTACCTACTTTCAACGATGTTTTATTCATATCAATATGCTGCACACAGTCCTCAAGGGGACATGTATAAGAGGATGAAATGCCAATTGCATACACATCAACTCCAATATTTTCTAAATCAGTAGTAATATCCCTGGAAACAGTTCCATAGTGGGATAATTATGTAGATATATTACTATTATATTTGTAAACTAGATGGTGCTCTTTGCAAACAGTTCCATAGTGGGATAATTATGTAGAGATATTACTATTATATTTGTAAACTAGATGGTGCTCTTTGCGCGGGGTGGCCTGCGAGGGTGTACGCCAGCGAGTTTTAAAAAAGAGGCTTGGACTTATGTTGTTGCAGTTAAAAAATTATAAGAAACTGTAGAAGCCCGTCGATATGTATTACCAGCCTATCTCGGTACTTTTTTACTTGTGCCTTTCTTTATAACCTTGAGTAAATTGGCTCTCGCCAGAACTCTCGTTTCGTCGTTCCCAATGGATTTACCTTTGCCACAAATATTTTCAAATATTTAAATAATTTATTTAATATTAGGCTGCAGGGTAAAAATAGCAATATGCACACACATCTTGCATATCAAACAGAATCAATAGCCATTTAGAGTCTCACAACATTTTGTCAGAAGAACAAAAAGGGTGTAGGAAGAACCACAAAGGACGTATAGAACAACTAGTAATAGTCACAACGGTACTCAAGCATTCCAATACTCACAAACGAAATCTCAATATTACGTACATAGATTAAAGAAAAGCTTTCGATAGTGTGCCACATTCCTGGTTATTACGGGTCTTACAAATATACAACATTAGCCCCCATATTATTGACTTTCTGAGAAGGGCCATGATTGAATGGAGGACTTCGTTACATCTATCGACCAACTTCGCTTCAGTTACTACTGACGAAATTCCCATCAAAAATTGAATTTTTCAGGGAGACGCTCTAAGTCCATTATGGTTTTGTTTAGCCCTTAATTCCATCTCTAACTTACTCAATAGCACTAATAGCGGATATCAACTGACAACTAATACAGCCATTTAATGTATATGGATGATATCAAATTGTTTGCTAAATCCAAAAAAACCTTGGAGAATATAATTGACATAACAACACAATTCAGTAATCACATAAAAATTACTTTCGGGCTTGATTTATGTAAAACTCTCCATATCTCAAAAGGCAAAATTGAAAAATTCATTAGTAATCAAGATACCGACGCTAACAATAAATTTACAATAATGGACCCAACAGAAACATATAAATATCTCGGAATTCACCAATCAAACACCATAAATCACACTGAAATAAAACAGAATTTAATCACTGGATATACTAGAAGATTAAATAAAATTTGCAAAACACATATACATTCTAAAAATCTCTTCAAAGCTATTAATACATAAGCTATACCAGTTCTTACATATTCTTTTGGAGTAATTAAATGGACAGCCACAGATATAAACCGATTGGAAATAAAAACCAAACTACTCTCACGAAGCATAATTATCTGCAACCAAAATCGACAATAGAACAAACAATAGTTAAAATGTAAAAAAGGGGAAGAGAACTAATACATTTAATATTATGATGGGAAAATCAGGTCGGAAATTTACGTGAATTATTTAAAAAAAAACAGATTCATGTCAAATTCACAAAGCAATAGTTCAGTGAGATAATAAATATATACCATTAAATCTCAACCAAAGAGATATACAATATAAACCTGCGAAAGACCCAGAGACAGATAAAGTAGAAAGATGGCGTAAAAAGGAACTTCATGGTCGTCACATACACGACATTGAATTACCTCACGTAGACATAGCAGCTTCAAAACAGTGGCTTAAGTTAGGATATCTATTTTCCGAAACAGAAGGCTTCATGCTAGCTATTCAAGACCAAGTCATAAACACAAAAAAATACAGATAATACATAATCAAAGACCCTAATACCCCAAATGATAAGTGTAGAAAATATCACCGTCAATCCGAGACTTTCCAACACATTACTAGTGCTTGCCCCACCCTCACCCAAACCAGGGCGGTCGCACTCCGCAACAAGAATAAATAAATTCGAGGACCCAATATTCGGGTCCGTTCAGTCGAGTGTCAAGCGTGCGCTCGATGAGTCGCGCGCCTTGTACTTAACGATAGAGCACCTACTTACGTAAAGTTATTGACAAACTTTATTCGTGTTTTAATTATGAGTACCAAGAAGAAAGCTAGTAAGTACTGCATAGCATTCTGTTGTTTGAATAGTGATAGAAATGACGAATTGTCATTCTTTACGTTTCCAAAGGATATTGAAAGGTAATAAATTGTAATACCTACAATATGGTCCTAGTTATGTAGTTAGATATTGATATTTTTTTATTACGTAGGTTCCTATAGTTTTATGTTATTTCATTTGTGTTCCATACCGAAGCTACGCATATTTAAGGTTTTTCCGCGCAGAAATAAAGTCGTTTATTAAATCGATCAACGTAATTTTATAATTGATTATAGTAGGTATTGTTGATCGGAAAATGAATTACTGTGCTGACTTAGTAAGTAGGCTACAACTAATTAGGAATTTATATAATATATGTCTCGTATAATACCTACCTACTTTTAATACATTTTATTACGTAGGTAGCAATTTATTTTTCACTAATTAAAAAACATGGAATTCAGACAGGCACTCATCAAAGTGCAATACCTATAGGATATAATCATAATCAACCAACGACACGTAGGTAGGTATCTCACTAAACTTATCGGCGTTCTGAAAACGGGATAGGTAGGTAGTAAAAATGAGGTAGTAGGTCTATTCTGATAAGAATGTCATTGTATGTAATAGAACTATTTTAATTTATAATAATAAGTAATAACATAATACATTATTACTTAATTATTCTGTTACAATATCTAAGTCAACATATCACAGAATAATTAGTAGTACAAGTACCTAGTCATATCTTAATACAACCCTACCGAGCGAAAAAGGGACAGAGTGATTCTGAAACGGTTAGAGCAATGGAAGTTCTCGCACGTTGTGATACGGTGCATTCTAGCCTGCACGCGGTGGGCGAGCGCCTTCTAGGTAAATATAATTGAAAGCTGGCAGCGCCGTGCGAGTTAAACTCCGTTAGCCTTCTGTACTTGTACTATTATTTATTCTGTGATTTAGTTCAGTAGATCAACAGCCCGATTACAGAACTTGGTTATAATCGGATTATTAATTTCTTCATAGCAATTTCGACTCTATCGCAAGGCATTAGTGATATCGATACTGACAATCCGATTGAAGCTAAGTTATGTGGTCGGGCCCCAGATCAGCAGTGCTATTACGCAATATTGATCATATCGGGTTCAATCCGTCAAATTCATTAATGCGTTGCGATATAGTCGAAATTTCTATGAAGAAAGTGTCAATGTGATTGAAACTTAATTATGTGGTCGGGGCCACGCATTATGTGCACATGATAGTGCGATCAGCCTCCAGATTCAGAACCCTTCCATAACGAACCGAATCGATTCGATTCGATATAGTTCGTGTTTTTTAGTTTAAAAAACTATTATTTATTTTCTACTTATTAGGTTTTTTTTTTTAATTATTGCGTTGTCATCAAATTTGAATGAAATCTGACCGTTTAAAGTGGGTCAAAATAGTGTCCAAAGGAGTCGGTTACAAACATACAAACATACAAGGGAAGCTAATAAAAACGTATAAAAACACCCATGTTCTTCTAGGATATTGAAAACCAATGCAAAAGTATAGCATCAACGTAATGTATTCTCTTTGGCACCAACGCTCTCGATACTTTTTGACAGACTTGTTATTATTCCGTTCCTTACAGCGAGTAATCAACATTTTCCAGTTTTCCCGTGGAAACTTACTATAATATATTTTCCGTGGAAACTTATGTTTTATTCTAAGGTATCTCCAAGAGTGGGTTTTTATATAGTGATGTGGATTGCTACATCTTCCTCTAGGTATTGTGTTCTATACTTGACTTCAAAGATTTGTAATTATAGCCATACCGTGTCATTTATTTTTTTATCATTAATTTCAAGGAAAAAATCGCCGAAGTATGTCAAAGAATAAAAGTTCTTGAGTATCAGATAGGGAAGCTGCCCACGTGAAGGTTTGCATTAATTCAACAACACGCTGTATAAATAAATAAATTCACCAAGTAGCGAAAATTTGCTCAAAAAGTAGTACAAGTTCAGTACAAATCTATACTTATAATAAAACTGTAACGGGTCCAATTCTGTACATTGAAAATATTTTGAAAAAAAATTATGGACCGTACTCTAGATTCGATACTGAAGCCAAAACTGTTTTTTTTTTCTTTTTTGTCTGTCTGTCTGTCTGTAATATAATATCTTTAAATAAACTCAAATTATAAATAGTATAGCTATTTATAATTTGAGTTTATTTAAAGATATTATATTATATTAAATAAATTAAAATTTCATAAAAATATCAGATATTAAATTAAAAGTATGTATTGTAGTTAAGCTTTGTAAACATATCTAAGTACTAACTTCTAAGCAATTTTAAGCTTCTAAATATATTTTTTGGCTTTCTGTTGATCCCACAACGCAAGAGTATTCAAGTAGTATTAAGTATTCTGTGTCGCAAGATCGAATACGCTGAGTCCCTATATTGTACGGCGAATAATTCGCAATCAAATAATGTACAGCCAATAATTAGCTGAGGCTGGGCAGGCTCATGACAATATCAAGTTCACCGGCAATAGTTTTGATCACTACCATGAGCATAAAAATGAAGAGCGCTCAAAACCTGTAAATATTGAAATAATATTAAATTGCAATTTTCTTATGTCAACATGTCATCGAAACATGCAAAACGAACGGCGATCGAAAACTTTCAGAACGCTAATTTTGCCCACAAATGTCCAAAGCGAATGCCAAATGATCATATTTAGAGTTTTTAAGTTATTTTCGCCATTTGCTACAAAAAGAACGGCCCCCATATAACCAAGCCGAATGAGAGGCATCAAAATGCTATCATATCTCTTTCTAATAGGGTATCCATGCTATCAAAAACAAAAAGCTAGGTTTTTCCCGTAAGAGAAGAATAAAGGCCTATACTTGCTTATACACAGCAAAATGGGCGGTTGCTGGCTATTAATGAAAATTTAAGGCATTTTTTATGATAAAGTTAGGTAAGTAGGTACCCGAATATATTGTATTATGATAACCTAGAAGAGTTTATTTTCTAGCACATGTATAAGAAATAAAACTAGAAAGTTAATGTAATAACATTTATTTTTAAAATAACCTATTATATTAACAAAATGAAATAATGGGTGTTATAGTAACATTTCAATGCAACAAAGATAGCATCGTGTGGCGTACTTAAATACTTCCTGAGGCAGTTAATAATTAAAGCCTTTTTTTATTTTTTATTTTTTTATTCAGAAACTAGACAGGAAATTTCAATCTTTTTCTTGACTGATTAATATAGTCTTCATCGTTAAAATGTAAACTACATTGGTACTACTGATGGGCTGGTGGAAATGGTACACGCGGTCGGGTTGGAGTTTTTTAAGACCCACCGCAAAAATTAAACACAGAAACTCTCTGGACATTCACTCAAACTTATCGCAGAACGAGGCGAGATGAGGCTGCAGTCTTCAGTGGATATGTTGAGTTACAGCTTGCTTAATAAACAGAAACCCTGGAAGACCTAAGCACAATGCTCAGTGAAATCAATATTGTTTTTTCAATTGGTGGGTCTTAAAATTAACATGGGTAAGACGGACATCATGTCTAATGCCCAATGCCCATGTCGTACCCATGCCGGTTTATGTTTATTTAATTGAGCAATCGTTACTTATTTCTTTCTTTTTAGTTATTAGATATGATAAATGTTATGATAAAGTATGTTTAAGTCTATTTTTTTCTGAAGTATTTATCTTAGAAATTGGTTTCTTTTAATGTTATTTTTATCACTTTTAATATTCCACTGAACTGAAATGGTCCTAATGCTGTTTTCACTGTCAGTTAGCTTAAAATTTGTACTAAATATTAATATTAAAAAAAAACAATGTTTGTTAGGTACAGCTCCGTAACGACTGAATGACTTTTTATGAAATTGAGTAAAATAATATTTTTTTTGGGTTTAGAATAACCGAATAACTCCTATATAGGGTATATTTAACCCAAAATATTAATCAGTTTAATAATAATAACAAATTTTGACCATGCTTCATTATTTCTCCCTTTTAATAAACCACATTGCAATCAGTCCAGTTTTTTTACGTATCATGTAAAATAAGTTGGTCTAACTTAAACTAGTAAATTTTAAATATTTGTGACAATTTGGTTAGAAAATTCGTATTGTGCGCCAGTAACCTAGGTTTTCCATATTTTTTTTGTAACTTTTGTTAATAAGTTAGACATGCAACTCAAGCGAAACGATTATTTTAAAGTCGAACATTTCGTAAACGAAACCAAACATCCAACAGAAAACTGCCAACGAAACCTCATTGTAATTTTAAAAGACCTATCCAAAGAGAACAAACACGAAACTAAAAAATATATTATTCGTCTTCTCTTTTATGTATGTATAAAATGACTGTGACTTACAGACATACGGACTTACAGATAGATGGATAGAAAAACGAACAGACGGACATAACAAAACTATAAGGATTCCTTTTTTGACAACGGAAACCTATTATAGGCTAAGATTTTATAAGTACACTCAGGATTTATCCTTTTTTTAGGGTTCCGTAGTAAAATAAAGTATATTGATATATTATAGTTACGTCACGTCTGCCATTAAATCATGTTAGCTCTGTCATCTTACTAGTTATTTTTATTAAAAAATGGATAAATGCTTGATAAATAAACAAAAAAATACACGCTCTTTTTTAGACTAACATTTACTTTTGATATTTTTTTATTATTTTTTTATTCTATTTTCATCTAAATAAACGTTATTTTAAGTTTAAATATATTTCTCTGAAATAATTTCATGTGTTTTAATGAAATCACAGCCACTTTATATTTTTCTGATAATCAGGTCAGCTCGTTATTTAGTTGAAACGAAAACGAAAAAAAGACTTTCTAAAATATATTTTATTTACGAAGTTTGAAAAAAAAAATACAAGGCCTTTTGTTAGACAATGTCTACTTAGTTTTTTTTAAAGTATGTAGTCTAAAATAACACGTTTTAAGATATTTCATTTAAATATTATTGTTTTATTAAAGAAACCAATTTAAATATAACTAGTTCTGATTTCTGAAGATCAGGTTAGCTTCATTATTAAATTACGCTCTTGTCTATTTTTAAACATCCTATACAGGTTGTAGTTTTGCATCCCCGCCATATTCGCAGAGTCGATTGTAATAGGTATACCATAATCAACTAACAATACTATTTAATTCCTACATTTAACTTGAGGAAGAATTTTTAATTAAATATTTTATTGATAAATCGTAGTAACTGTGCCCCAACTTTATTTTGGAGTAGAACCCCACGACACACACATGTATGGTAGATATGTGTGCGCACTCCTATAGACGCGCCGTGCGCCGCAGCCCGCGCCACAGAATAAATAGCGAACCTTTAATTATCAGTTTGTATAAATAAACTTATTGCAAGTGAGAATGTATTATCAAAGTTGACATTAGCTTAGTTAGGAATTTCCGGCGTAGTAAAAAAAATGGAATCAGCTTATTTACAGTACGAAAGGAATGAAAAAAAATTTAAACAAGTTTACAATTTACGTTACCTTGATACTGTTCAGTATCCTCCTTCATTTTCAATCTACGAATAAATAATAAGTCAGGAACTCTAATTCAGAACAAATGCCACATTAAAAGTGCCCCTTCTTCAAACCAAAACGACGTAAGATTCAAAGTACGAATCACTTCCGAGGTTACAAATAGACATGCTTGGTGATTGGTTTAAATTCAGAACGAAAGCAGAGATTGGTTCACGCGCGTGCTGCAATGTCTGCTATGACAGCTGATTCATAGCGGCGTGGACGATGTTATGCAGTAAGAGGACCGGACCAAGTCAGCAATAAAACAATATTATTGTACAATGTTTTTTTTTGGCTCACTTTTTACAATTCATTAAATTCTTGTCCCGCGAAATATAATTAATTTATTAAGTTTTTGTCCAGAAGGCATTAAAAGAGAATCTTTCTTCGCAATGTAGTGAAGACGGATTCTGAGATATTTAAAACGTAATATCCTCCGATGCTGTTGCCTGTGAATTTAGAGCTGAGGTTCAAGTTCAGTAAATTATTTTTATATATTTCCATAAACTGTCAGGCGTTTGGGTTATTGTTGCAACGGCCGTGGTTGCGGATCACTCCAAAAACAACTCAATATGATCTTGGCTTAATATGGTTAAATAAATGTATATATTTGTAACTCTACTAGCCATGCAAAAAGTAATTTAAAACTTGAAATACATATGAGGAGTCCTAGAAGTCCAGTTTTGGACTGAGTTTTGGTCACTGGTTTCAAGGAGTTAGTATATACTGTTACTCTTTGTCCATTTACTGTTCGAGTTTTTTTTGACTGCACATTGATTTAGAGACCTTTAATATATTTTTCGCTTTGATCCAAAACGTCATGTAGTTTTTCTTTTTCTACCACTGAAAAAGGGTGTTTAAACCCGTATCGGTCGATCTTGAATTTAGTATGTAGAAAAGGTTGTTAAACGTTTCTAAAAAGCTAACAGTTGCATCTGTTTCTTGAAAATCAGGCATGTTTAACTGTTGCGAACCAAACTTAATCGCATCAGCTACATTTTGACTACAGGTTTGAATCGCTAGTTTCACGTTCATGATATTATTTCGGAAGTCTATATGCCGATTTGACAATTTATTCCCAAAATGCAATCCAACGGTATCTTGAACATTTTTCAGTTTCTGCAAATGTGCCCACTCAATTTTATTTTTTGTTTTTAACTACCAGTGTCTTTTTCCTCTAATGTGTTACGTACAAGTTTCACCATATGAAATGGATCTAATATTACAACTACTGGGTCTCCGGTAGATGGGTGGTCAAAAAACGATTTTGAATTGTTTGTGTCTTCAAAATTGCAACCCAACATCTTAGCCGTAGCGATGTTAGATGCACAGCCATCAAAGATCAAAGTAACTTTTGACTTTTTCCTGTTAAGGGCTAAAACTATATCGTCCGAAAAATCATTCAATGCAGTATTTTCTGTAGTATCGCCAAATCCATTTTTCTTCAATTGGGATAAAATATTTTAAGTGAAATATTCTTCATAGTTAATCTTTTATTTGGGCGTTGTAGATTTCTGATCTGTGATAGTCGTTATACTGCCAAAATAGTTTTTTTCTTAGTTTTTGCTTTAAAATGTGTGTTTTAGGAGTATTCAGAGCAGATTCAATATCTGACGATGGTATATTATCGGCGTAACGCATGATCCTCTTTCTTCAAAACTAAAGACTTCGGTTGAAATAAGATTATTTTTTAATTTTGTTTTTCTTGGTTCTTCTTCAACACCGTCATTACATTCAGTGTTGATATTATTCTCCTAAAAATAACCTTATTGAAGATCAGTTTCAAATTTATGAAAGACTGTCTCTAATTGAAATAGATACGCATATACAGTTAAAATAAAAAATCCTATAGAACCTAAATATTAAGTGCAAAAAATAATAGTGAAATCTTACAAGATTTTTGTGCCTTATGCACAAAAATCTTATTGTTATTGATTATTGTTTATTTTCTCATTTTGTTTAGTATTCTCCTAAATATGTTAACGTTTCTTCGGTATGAATCATCTGCGTGAAAAAATAACAGCTTAATTTCAAAATTTCATCGAGTAGAAAAAAATCTTTAGTGCAAAAATTTACTAACTTCATTTTGCATAGTATTGACCATCGCGGTTTGATAATGTATTTGAACGTCTTTGAATATAATTATAATTTTGCAACTACTTCTAGTGAAAAGTGATCCCTGGACATTTTAATATTGTATGGCTCCTGCACCTCTTCACAACACATGCTGGCATGATGATTCACAGCTGTAGTTCACAATGATAAAACTAAAACGTACGCGAAGATATGACGTGTGCTCGCTTGCATGAAAAATGTACGACTGATGACGCGCTGGACACGACTTTTAAGCCCCACCTACTTGGGCACGACTTTTGTTGGGCCATTTTATTAACGCTGTTACGTTTCCTGACTTATTATTTATTCGTAGTTTTCAATGCACAATTGAGCACGATGTCTTAATGTTTTGTGTAATTTTTTTAACACGTTCACATCGAGTTAACACCTGGAATTGCTCTGTGTGGCACAGCATCACGTCGCGTGGGCGTGGGCTAAAAAAATGAACCATCAAAACAAATGAACCATGTCCATAAGTTCGACATTAGAAAATTGCTCCATTTTAGCATCGAGTGTATCGCGGCGAGCGTGTGCCGCTGCCGACTGATTGACTGTGAGTGATCAAACAGCTGATTGCTCGGGCAACGACCGGGGCAATGACCCGCGCGTGTTCCGCCTTTGTCAAACGCCGCTTACGCCGCGCCACCTTTCATTGAGGGTGCCGCCAGCTTTGGGGCGCCGCCGCCGCACGCCGCGGCCGGCGCGTAGTGTTCGTGAAAGAGGCAACACACGTGACAAGGCTGCATTAGTGCGTGTGGGCGCAGGCTCTTGCCACACTGGGTGATTTCAAATTAGGATTGCGTACACATATCGCTTTTTCTATATTACATATTTTTTTATTTTTTTTACTTTTATTAATGATTCGTGTTCTGTAAGTGTAGTATACCTACCTCTGCAAATATGGCGGGGATGCAAAACTACAACCTGTATAACGAAAGATGGACCTTTGGGTATACTAGCACGGAATAAGTTGATTTGAAATTTACCCAATCTCCACTTCACCATGTAGATAATTCTGAGTGTGCAGTTTTCATCAATCTCCATATTCAAACCAAAAATAAACACTCTTACAGAATATGAATTAATCTTAAAATCATCTACACACTACACTTCAATGTTTCCTTCATGTTTATATAAACATGTTCTTCACTTTTATTGGTGTTTTGACGAAATATAATAAAAAAAACCTCCTCCTGAAAAATTTTGTATGTGGTAGATTGAACAATTAAGTACTCAGGTGACGATACGCTGAAGCTCTTTAAGCGTGGAAGTACCTCCTGCCTTTAAGAGCTCCGTAGTAATTCCGTCCTTACCCGGGGCTTTTCCATTTTTGAGCTGTTTCAGAGCCATCTCGATTTCGTCAAGGCTGACTTCTGGCAGCTCTTCGGTATAGTGGCGGGTCAGAGTGGCCCTAGTATCCTCGATATTGGGTTCAGGTTGCGACGCGTGTGACACGTAAAGTCGGCCATAGAGATCTTCAACTTCCGCGAGAATCTGCGGTTAAGAAACGACAACTTTCCAGCTTGATGTGGTCAACTTCGTCAGATGGCTTCTACCAAGCTGTTGTACGAAGACTTTTGACTCCCAATTTCGCTCTATCTCTTCTTCTATAGCGCTTGTATTGGAGCGTCGGAGGTCTGGCCTTACCAGCTTGGTTATTTGCTTATTCAAAGCCCGCTGTCCTGACGAAGTGACTGCTGGATCTTCGCGTCGTATTTCAATGAGCTGCAGAGACTCCACCGAAAGTTTAGATTTCCTGCCTGTACGCCGCATCTCGCAGAACTTCGTTCCCTCTTCCCTCAGGATTTCCACCACTTGGTCAAGTTTCTTGTCAATGTCAACGTCAATTGTGCTGATAACCGTTGGGGTAGATGTGTTCTTGAGTGGAGACCGTGGTTCGGTAAACGTAGTGTGAGGCGCCCTCCAGCTAGGTGGAGCGACGATATATGCAAAGTGGCTGGCAGCAGTTGGAAGAGAAGAGCCGAAGATTGGGCTCAGTGGCGTGCTTTGGGAGAGGCCTATGTCCAGCAGTGGACTGATACGGGCTGATGACGATGATAATGTTTTTTTTTTAAAACAACTTTATAATTAAGTGGTAATTTTTATGGCTAATATATTACGTTTATAATCTTCATCGACACCATGCGTTGATTTGATGTAAGAACATACTTAGGCAAGTACAATCGACACAGTCTTACAACGCCAGCCTACTGGACACCCTACTCCAAAACTAATTTAAAAAAAATAGATCACATGTGGAAAGTTAAGCCACAATCGCGATACCATTCCTTTTTACAACTATTTACGCAGCAAAAATACACAATTTTATTTTATTTTACGGATAGATTAAACTGGAAACACAAAAAGCACACCGGTCACTGTATACCCACAATAAACGCCAAGCAGCAATAATAATTTTATTGTTTACTCAACAGTGTGTCCGCTTAAAGACAACGACACACTACCTATATCATTTTTATTTGGTATGTAGGTATTCCATTTGCAATTTTTTAGTCAAAAATGTAATCCATTTAAATAAAAAAATATTAACGATATTAGTGGATTTTCAAAGTAAAATATACTATACTTAAGCTACATTAAATGTTTTCAAAATGTAAGATTACGCCCAAACACTTCCAAATTAATTTCACTAAGCTATGGCAACATGGTAGAAAAGGACGTACGAATAATGTTGCGCTATCTCACCTATCTTGATTTTCTACTTTGATATTAGAAAAAAAAAAATGAATTAGAGGTATGAACGAACCTCGGAACGCTGCTTGACAATGGCAGTTTCCGGATCGCCGCCGGTCTTCGTCTAGGTGCTGCTATTGTCGAACGTCATCGGTGTTCATGTGGCAGCGACGTCGACAGGTACGGACTCCATGGACTTTCTTGCCAACGAAGTGCTGGTAGGTTTTACCGCCACGGCTCAATCAATGAGATCATTAAACGGGCGCTTGCCACCATCAACGTACCTTCTGTACTAGAACCATTAAGGATATTACGTGATGATGGCAAGCGCCCGGACGGCCTAACGCTGATCCCCTGGGAGCGGGGAAGGGCTCTCGTATGGGACGCGACTTGTGTTGATACGTTAGCCCCTTCTCGTCTCAGCGGGTCAGTCTTGAGGGCCGGAGCCGCGGCGGAGGCCGCAGAAGAAGCCAAGCGACGCAAGTATGTATCGCTCTCAAGCGACTATATATTTGTGCCGCTTGGTTTTGAAACATTTTGTCCAAGGGGTCCCAGTATGAAACAATTTTTTAAGCAAATTTCTCCCCGCGTTATCGACGTCGCTGGTGACAAGAGAGCTGGCTCATTTCTCGCACAGAGAATAGCTATTGCTATTCAACGCGGAAATGCAGCTAGCGTTCTTGGAACCATGCCACATGAACACCAATTATTTTTAGATTATTAGTTTAGTTTTATGGTTTAGGTGTAGGTTTAATTGTTTATGTTGGTTGTGTTGGTTTAGGTTTTTACTTTTTTATATTTGAAATGTAAAATTATATGTGTATTATTGTTATTCTTATTAAAATTATACAACGTAATTAAATGTAGAGTGAAAATTATACAACTATTAGAAGTTGTCTACGTTTGTATGAATGCTATACTGGAATTCCGCGATCTAATTTACGAAGTATTACAAAGGGGCCGTTCGTTTTGATGATAAATGATCGAAAATAACAGTTAAAAACGCTAAATATGTGTCGAACAGCGTTCCCTTTGGACATGACAGTTAAATTTGACATCGGAAAAGTGACTTTATAGACTAAGTTTTAGGGTGGTTTTTCATTCAGTTTGCTGTGAACATTTTCAATACTTTTGCCGTGTTTGCAACTTTTGACACTAGCGATCCCTCCCAGACCGAATGAAAAACTATACCCAAACGGAATAAAGTCACTTTTCTTGACAAAAACTATCATGTCTTAAATAATACATGCAAAATGAACAGTGATCGAAAACATTTCAGATACTCTTTAATAGGATCACATTTTGGCGTTCGCCATGGACATTTTGTGGATGAAATTAGCGTTCTGAATCATTTTCTATCATCGTTCGTTTTGAATGTTTAAATGACATGTTGACAGAAAATCGACTTTATTCTTTGAAACCTAGGGTCGTTTTTCATTCAGTTTGGAAAAGATCGGTAGTGTCAAAAGTTGCAAAAAGGGCAAAAGTGTTGAAAATGTTCAAAGCGAAGAGAAAACGGCTTAAAAATGTACATTTCGAAACTGCCCACAACGCCATTTCATCATCTCAAACGCAGGACTATTCCTTGGGCGCGTTCACTTACTACGTTCGAGGACGCACGGATCACCCGCGTGATCACTCGAAATCGTTCACAGCATCGTCGGGTGTTCGCCTGGGCACAGAATAAATAATAGTACAAGTACAGAAGGATAACTGAGTAAGTCATTTAAATAAATACCGACTCTCGCACAGCGCTGCGAGCTTTCAATTATATTTACTTAGAAGGCGATCGCCCATCGCGTGCAGGCTAAAATGCACCGTATCACAACGCGCGAGAACTTCCATTGCTCTAACCGTTACAGAATCGCTCTGTCCCTTTTTCGCTCGGTAGGGTTGTATTAAGATATGACTAGGTATATGTACTACTAATTATTCTGTGATATGTTATGACTTAGATATTGTAACAGAATTAATAAGTAATAATGTATAATGTTATTACTTATTATTATAAATTAAAATAGTTCTATTACATTCAATAACATTCTTATCAGAATAGACCTACTACCTCATTTTTACTACCTACATATCCCATTTTCAGAACGCCGATAAATTTAGTGAGATACCTACCTACGTATTAAGTGTCGTTGGTTGATTATGTTGGTTGGTTATTATATCCTATAGGTATTGCACTGTGATGAATAAAGGTGCCTGTCTGAATTCCATGCTTTTTAATGAGTGAAAAAGAAATTGCTACCTACGTAATAAAACGTATTAAAAGTAGGTAGGTATTAAACGAGACCTGTCATCCATCACTGGTGCATGAAAACTTGCCACGACTTGCCGAATCTTGGCGCGCGGTGATTGTGACCGTACGACGTGTAGCAACGCGACGCGCGGCTATTATAGTTCGGGAGCAGAGGAGCGATTTTGGCAGTGAAAAATAAATGTACGTAGTACCTACTTACCTAGTGTTAAATTGCAAAACAAATATTGTATCCAGATTGAATGTCTATGAAATAATAATAAATGAACAATAAATAATCAAGTATGTGTATATTATAGTAATAGCACAAAATAGATAATAGGATTAGGTACTGGATATTTTTATAATTATTACTTACAAATGTTTAACTTTCACATATTTTTGAATGACAATTCTTTATTTCTATCACTATTCAAACAGCCGAATGCTATGCAGTACCTTCTAGCTTTCTTCTTGGTACTCATAATTAAAACACGAATAAAATTTGTCAATAACTTTACGTAAGTAGGTACTCTATCGCTAAGTACAAGGCGCGTGACTCATCGAGCGCATGCTTGACACTCGACTGAACGGACCCGAATATTACGCCCTCGATTTGCAGGTATATTATTTGTACTTGTTGCGGAGTGCGACCATCCTGGCCTGGGTCATCCGAAGAATAGTAGGGGAGGGAGGAATAGTATGAAACTGACACTTGACAGTTGTCAGTTCTATGTGGACGCCCAAAGCCGTTCACTAACTCCGGATTATCGAGCGATATTCGCACGGGTGATTCGAGCGTAGTAAGTGAACGCAGCCCGGGTTGGAGTATTATTATTCTGTGGCTATCAGTGTCAGTTATGTCAGTGCTGCCAGTCAACTTGAGATTTTGATTTTGGTTTGGTATTTCGCAAAACGCAAACTAGCATTTACTTGATTCACGCATTTTTCCAGAAAACAAAGTGTGCGTGCATAATAAATAAATAGAATAATTAATACGTAAGCTACGACTATAAGAAATAGTGCGATAACAACAATGACGCAAAGGGAGCGCCGTTCAAATGCCGGCAATCGCATGGCAAAATTGCTTGACGAAGAAGAAGAAGATGATTTCTACAAAACAACTTACGGTGGCTTCCAAGAGGCTGAAGAAGATAACGATTACGTGTAAGTTTGTTTTCCTTCTTGTAATAATAGGTAACTGAGACGTTACGAAATGATGTCTCACAGATAATCTGCAGCAATTTTTCTTTTATTCCCTTTACATTACAAAAGCAAGAATGCCTGTTATACATTCTTGAACAAAAGGCTCAGATTATACGTCTAATCTGAGGACATTTATATTGCATTCTGGAATGTTGAACCATACCTAACTTTATGGAGTGGAACAAGGCACAACTTAGTTTAGTTGGGGGCTGGTTATATTTTTAAAGAAAGTTTATATTATAAGATGTCTTCATGTTATTTCAACTGTAGAGTATGGTCCAGTTGATCATAGGGTGGCAATATATCGCCAAAGCGCACTACTGCGTGCATAATGTGTGTGCGCTCGCAGAAAGCAACTGGATAAAACATAATTTTAGAAAATTGTTAATAACCAACTAGCACCTCGGGCTAAAATACAGAATTTTCAATGAAGTTACATTATGTTTTTCACAACATTCATTGTTTACAGTCTATTTAATCTGTGGTTAGTACTGGCGTGTGAGAGCATCCATGTGATCGCGCTTGAGCAACGTTTAATAATATCATGAGTTGCTAGCCACATCCAAGCCACAATTTGCGAACATAATTCACTAGGCGAGCGAGTGAAATGAGCGGGCTGTGGGAGCGGCCAGCAAAGTGCCAGAACCAGGCTTGATGATGGGCCTCGGGCCACTCCCAAGCTGCAAATGTGTCTATTGTACACACAAACATAGGGCTTGAGCCTTGATATCAATCTGTGTTAACGATCTGGCTGGCCATGGCCAAAAAACAAAAACAAAGGCATTTTATAAGCCTTGAAAATAGGGTTGGCATCTTCTAACATAAAAAAGCCTGACTCAGCGCTAAATAAGGCCAGACATTTTGCCCTAAAAGCCGGACATTACCTTTTCAAAAGCCTAACATACCTTTTATAAAGCTGGATTTCCGGTCGGATTTTTAATGTTGAACATAACCTAAGTAATAAAAATAACTCGTTAATAAACGTAACAATGTTACCTGTTACAGTTGTTTATTAATCTCAGTTTTAATGCAATTTGTACAGAAACAAACATTTGACAACTCTTCTTCTGGTAAAACAAAGAAAACTAAAAAAAAAAAAAAAAAACAAATATATATTTTTATCCATTTTAAATATATGTTATTTTGGATAGGTATCATAGCTTCGCTCATACTTCAGGTGCAGCGGCTGCGTGCAACAAGTTACACTAATAAAAGCCTAACAAGACATAAATATTTGGCAGGACACAACCCGAAAAAGCCAAACATGTCCGTCTTGGCAACCCTACTTGAAAATCAATCTTTGTTACCCGGTATGTTAGGGTGTAGCTTGGGGTGCTAATAGGTCTATTTGTGCCAAAAAAATAAGCTAAAAAATTAAATATTAATAAACCATATATTGGGAAAGAAATCTGGCACCCCTTACTCGGGGTGGGTCTACTAATCTCCCCTTCCCTCCCCCATCCATCCCTCCCATCTCCACCCTAAAATCACGGGTAAAGCTTGCACAGTGGGCTTGTTTAGTCAGTGTTCCGAAATCACTGCATTCATAAGGATCAAATTCATTGGAATCAGAATTTGTCAGGAAAATTAGAGACAGCATTGTCTTACATTCATCTCTTTTTACTACACTTTGCAAATATTATTATTTGATATTTTTAATGGTTAGGATGTTATTTGCAATAGTGTAATGAAGATAAGTATTTGCTTTGTTTTTTTTATCAGGATTCTCTTGAAAATATAAAATATATTCAATACTAATGGCAGGAATATGTCTTACTTACGATTTGCAAAGTACAATGACCAACTTAGATAATGCTTCTCAACACATCGGTCTCGGAATGAACATAGATAAGACCAAGATCATGTTTGCAGTTAATGGTGTACCTCTTGAAGTTGTCCAACAATATGTTTACCTTGGACAAACATTGCAATTAGGTAAGAACAACTTTGAGAAGGAAGCCAACAGAAGAATTCAGCTGGGTTGGGCAGTATTCGGCAAGCTTTGTCGAGTCTTCTCATCATCCATACCACAGTGCCGAAGACAAAAGTCTTCAATCAGTGTGTTCTACTAGTCATGACCTATGGAGCCGAAACGTGGAGAGAGCTATGCTTGGAGTTTATCTGTTTTATCTGACTGTTTCATTACAAGATTCGTTATGAAACAGTCTCTGACATAGAATCAAGGGTATCATCATAGCTCTTAGGATAAGCAAGCTAAAGTGGCAGTGGGCTGGTCACATTTCCAGAAGAACCAATAACCATTGTGGTAGATGAGTTCTTGAGTGGAGAAAAGTGGAGTGATGACCTGCGAAAAGTGTCTGGAAGAAAATGGGGAGCTGAAGACCGTGCTCAGTTGTGTGCATTAGGAGAGTCCTTGTCGAGCAGTGGACAGATATAGGCTGATGATAATATTTATTATGATATATAATTGGATATGCTCAGATCAGTTCAAGGAGGGAAGTTCTGGCATGCACTAATATTACCTAAACAACAACAACTGGACTAGATACAACTACAAGCAAATAAGTACACCCACACAGCTGCATTTCCAATTTTGTGCTTCATCAACAACAAAGATATATAAGCAGACTGTAGGGTGAATGAGATAACAATAATTGACACTGCTATGCTAACACATGACTACACAAACAACACTTCCATTGTGACTAAGGCCAATATTAGTAATCTTAATCTACCTCTTTAATGAGATTTATGACGATTGTACTACTTATACATCCTAGTTCTTAGATTATTTGGCATTTCAGAGAAGAGCGAGAGGCAGAAGATGTAGTAGACTCAGATTTTGACATCGACGAGAATGATGAACAAGTTTCAGACCAAGATGATGAGGAAACAGCTAAAAGGAAAATTGGGACTAAGGCATACCAGGTAATCTTTTTCTAGACTTTTCAGTGTTTTTTTCCAGATTAAGTGTTTATTTGAAAGCTGCCTTTCAATTGACTTCTGCCCACCAAGAGAAGATTATCAAACGTTACGAAGAAGTTTTTTTTTTTAGTTTTGTGCTTATTTTTGTAATTTCTGAATGAATCTGTGTTTTTTTTTTAAAGGAGAATGGTAATGTTATTGGAAAAGTGTGGCAAATGCAACAAAAAATCACATACCAAATAAAATATCTTTTTATGGAGAACATTTGTTTCTACGACAACTCATCTCAATTGTTATATATAGAGTGACTAATTACATGATGGTCATTCGTTTAGTAGTTCTTTTTAGTAAATACTTTTGAAGTTGTTTTTTTTATGCATATAATGATTTGAGGCTTGTTATTTAGATGTCTATGACATATAACTGCTAGTTAAAAATTACAATTGTCATATACAGTAAAACATCTAACAATCATCCTGCTGCAAGAATTAAAATTCACTAAATATTAAAAAAAAAGGCACCAACCACATTTGTCTGTCTGTTCAGGTTTATCTCAGAAACTACTGAACTATGGATTTCATCTATGCATCTGAGGATTTTAAAACTTTAATGCATGAAAATTCCCATTCAAGTCAGGACGGTTTGCCAGCAACAAATAATTATTATTTTTCAGGATCCTAACAGAAAAAAGAGAGCTACAACACAGTCAGCGGATCAAGAGGAAAAACCAAAAAAAAATGTAGCTAAAAAACCAAAAGAACCGAAGCCTAAAGGAGATAGACCTGATAAAGATGACAAGTTTGACAGATCATTCATGGACACTTCCATAGGTACCTAGTTCTCTCTTATCTTACGTACACACCGTGACATTGAACTCAATATTTATCTTCATCATCATCATCATTAGCCTATACTTGTCCACTGCTGGACGTAGTCCTCTCCTAATGCACGCCAATGAGCTCGGTCTTCAGCTCTCCTCATCCATTTTCTTCCAGCCGCTATTGATATTTATCTTGAATTCAGTCCATTATTTAGAATTGTTCTATAGTAAACAATAAAAAAAAACTGACCAAAAAGTAATTAGCCTTAAGTTGAAATGTCTATTTCACTAAACAGGCTACACGGCCGCGGCGCGGGTGCTCCGCCAGGCGCGCGGTCATCATTTATTAGTTTTCTCATGTTGCAGGGATAACAAACAACTTTGAATGTTGACTAATTTAAAAATGCCTAGTTTTATGTTTTATTAGTTTTAAAATTAGATACATTTACCACACTGTGTGCAGTAATTTTTAAAATGTTATATCAAGATACTTAATAAAAATACTATTAATGACATTTTGATGATGAAACTCAGTTCTAAATTTTAATGTTGATACCAAGAAGGTTTGTTCTTGTTCATTCGATGGCCTGCTCGGTCAGCAGATATGAACCCGCTTGAAAATCTGTGGGGCATAGTGGTTCAACACTGGGACTGTGAGAGCGAAAGAAACCCTGAAACTCTTAGATCACATTGTGCATGGATTTGGGATGATATCAGAGGGACTGAGTTATGGGCGCGCCTTGTCCCATATCTCTAATCTGTGGAAAGCATCGCCATCCGTCAACATCATCATCAGCCTATATTGGTCCACTGCTGAACGTAGGCTTCCCCTATTGAACGCTACTGAGTCCGATCTTGGGCTCTCCTCATCCAGTTCCTGCCGCCTCTCGCGGTCGTTCAACCTTCAGGGAACTCCAAAAGCCTCGAGCGACTGAACGCCCGCTGCCTGTCGCTCAAATGCCTCCTTCTCTCTTCAATCTCGGGCTCTATGATCCACGTCGATACGACGATCCAAACCTCGTCAGTCGTCGAACGTTCGGTACAGAGAGTGTACCGAACGTGATTTCATCTCTTTGAGGCCTCGGCTCTATCCTGTTCAAGTTATAAAACAGGATAGAGCCGAAGCCACTGATCTCCCGCACCGTATTCGAACCGCTTCACTTCATCCAGTTTTCTCCTGACTCGTAGAAAAAAAGATTCACTTTTGACAAAATAATCTAGAAAATAATAATGAAAATTATATTCGACATATTATTTAAATATATTTGACATTCGACTGACCACCAAAGAGAATACAATACTAAACACTGCGCATTGCGCAAGTTCTATCAATCAAAGTTGTCAAACAGACTACAGTCCGACCAACTTATCTCTGAAATGGCGAAAGAAAAGGAACTACAGCCGCCACGAATGAGTTTGACTTTTTTGTAATTTTTTTTTACCCAACTGCAGCGAATTAAGGGAAGGGTAATGAGTTTAACAGTCTATGTATGTGGGAATGTGGATGTTCCACCATAGCGTCGCCCCTATTGGTCCGATTTTGACAAGCGAGGTGTCAATCGATTTGTCTTCAGGTATAGAGTGTCATAGGGTATATTTTTTACCCGACTACGGCGAAGCAAAGGAAGGGTTACATTAAACTAAAAACTTAGTTCGATTTTGACAAGCAAGGTATCAATCGATTCGTCTTCATCGCAAGAGTGTCACAGGCTATTTTTTACCCAACCGTAGTCAAGTTTTTGTTTTTGAACTTCTTCATCTTGTTTGAGTGGTCGACTTATCGATTGACTGGACCACTCACGCCACCATTCAGTTCACAGATAAGTTGGTGGAACTGTAGCACAAATTCAAAGTCAAGGGCGGTATTGGTTTTTTCCCAGCTGATTACTAGGTAGTACTATATGTATTATTCTGTGCTACTACAGGGTTTGATGTTCAGTGTTTTTTTATATATCTTTGAACGTAAATTCATGAATGAAAAATATTGAAATCTCAAAAGTCGTAATACTAACATTACTCCACACTACTAACGCACCACATAGTCCAGCCCGGTATGTAATAGGTTATTATGTTACATCATGTATATTTGAAAGAGATTTATAAGCCTTCCGTATAAGCCTCCAATAATCTACTTTTTCGCACGATTTTTACCTGAACTTTGGCCGTTCATAATGTACTCATAAATTGTAAAAGTAAAAAATCTTGGTAAAAACTTCGCACATGTAATGGAGACTCTAAATGAAAACATTTATTTCACAAACTTATAAGGATTACTCAAAAAAACGTATTTCCTGGAACATTTTTTATGAAATTTCCGCACACTATTTTTCGTTCAATGTTGTAATTATTGTTATAATGCGGAAGTTACCGAATGGCAACCGAGGGTTCAGGCGCTATCTCTCTCTTTTCGCTTTTTCAAACATTGCGCTGGATGAAACAACAAGCTTATTGACCATCTCTCCTTGACGATAGACGGACTGCGAAGTGCCCTCTTAAGGTGGCAAACATTCTCAGACCGCGATTATATATTAGTTTCCACTCAGCTCTGTAACAGATAAATGGATTTTGATAAAACTTGGTATAAAGATGCTTTAGCTCCTGGAATAACATAAGATACTTTCCTGGAAAACATGTCCACGCGCGCAGGAAATGCGCTGGGCTTAGCTTTTATAGTATGATTTCACTGGTTTGGTGGTCAGAGTTTGTCAAGCCGCCCAAAGGGGGGTGGGGGGGGGGAGGGGGGCTCTGACATATCTTAACGATTGTTATTAATGAATAACAGCAGGCACCGACAGATAACTAGAAAAGTCATGGTGCAGAGACTAGTAGCGAACATTTTATCATTGGGTTCAAAGTCGCACTGGTACACCACTAGCTACCATTGCCCTAAAAAAACATTTTGATGTATTTCAGAACGCAACAAAAGACAAACTACAGCAGTGAAGTCATTGGAGACCCAACAGAGGATAAAAATCAGATCGGAGCTGAAGAAGAAAAAGCCCAAGAAAGTTGAAGAGAAAATGCCGTCACAAGAGGAAATGCTTGCCGAAGCTGTTATAACTGAGCAAGAGAATCTTAAAAGTTTAGGTATGTGCTACTAAAAAAACTGCTATAACAATGCTATTTTGCCAAGACCGGTAGTCCTGTATAAATTTCACCAAAAATGGTTCAACAATTTTTTTATCAATTAATTTGATGTAGATAAAGCGTTATTTGAGCTTTTACAACCATTTGAAGGTATCTCGATAAAGGTAAAAAAAAACATATATTCAACACTTACAAATAATTACATTATACAGTGAAAGAAATAGACACAATAAGAAAAAAATATATCTCAGGATACCTATACCTATGATATATGAATATTCTTTGTAAACGTAAAAGCGGTTCACTGTCATCCACCTCAATTCAATTCAAGTTCTATAACATGAATCCACTGGATTTAAGTGTAATATGTATTGTAATTGTATTTATTTATAGTATATGAGTATTGTAATTTATTTAGTTTTTGCTTATTCATAGTCCAAATCTTAATTTCACACAATATATTTCTATATTGCTACAACACCGTCCTTGATAATCAATAATTTCTGTCCATCCAAAGGTAGTATGGAAGAGATCGTTTTTAGCGATAAGACCGTCCATTGTACTTATAATCTAAGTGTTTTCCTATGTCTATATCGTTTTATTTTCTTGGTGTCAATAAAGAGTTAATCTATCTATCTATCGTGCTAGAGAATATTGTGGTGGATGACAGTGAACCGATTTCATTAGTTCATTAGCCTATATAATACTTGTCCACTGCTGGAAGTAGGCCTATGCACGCCTCTGAGCTCGGTCTTCAGCTCTCCGCCTCCAGTTTCTGCCAGCCGCTTTTCACTCCACCTGGCCACTGGGCATCATATGTTCGTCTACACGCGGTCTCCACTCGAGAACTCCTCTACATAGGTTATCGGTTCTTCGGTAAATGTGACCATCTCCCTGCCTTATCCTTAGAGCTATGTCTGTTACCATAGTTCTCTGTCGGATCACTTCATTACGAATCTTGTTCTTCAGAGAAACTCTAAGCATAGCTCTCTCCATGCCTCCTGCTGAATCCAACTGTTCCTTTGTCTTAACTGTTCACTTTTGCAATTCCAGAAAGATTTGAACAAATCGAGCTTGAAAGGAAAAAGATAAGACCCATAAAGAAAACGATAACTGGCCCTGTATTAAGGTAGGTGGCGACATAAAATAAGAAATAAACAAAAAAAAACCTTGTTAGAACTACATTTGATCATGATGGTACTACAACCCGCGTACTTAAGAATGGGATTGGCCCGAACGTATAAATCTCATGCTGTCCCGCTCAGCCGCCTAGACGGACATATAATCTGAGCGGGACAGCATGAGATTTATACGTTCAGCCAATCCTATTATTTAAGTACGCGGGCTGTAGTACCATCGGGCGAGTTGGTGGTCAAATGTAGTTCTATCAAGGATAAAAAAACTTATTTTTTGCTTATAACCCGCGTGCTTATAGAATGGGATTGGCTGAACGTATAAATCTCATGCTTCCCGCTCAGACTATATTTCCGTCTAGACGGCTGAGCGTGATAGCATGAGATTTATACGTTCAGCCAATCCCATTCCTTAAGTACGCGGGTTATAAGCAAAATTTAGAAGATCTATTTACTCTAGACTTTAAGATACCCAAGTTTAATTCTTGGTGACTAAGGAAGATTGCAATGACTGTCATTTCTTAGGCTTAGAGAAATGGCCTATAAACATGCAACCAAATCTTTTCATAATGATACTTCGTAGCATTTTGTAGGGTTCCATAGTCAATCAAACAAGGAACCCTTATCGCTCTGCCCGTCTGTCTGTCTGTAGGTTACAGCCATTTTATTCAGAAACTATTAACATTAAATAGTTTAAATTTGGCAAATTAAAGTATAGGATATTAATATCCGCTAATAATATTGAAAGCACTCTGTTTTGAGTGGTCTGATGCATGAGCAGGGAGAAGAAAAAAATATTGCCTTTTGTGAATTTAACTAAAAAGAGGCAAGCAAGCTTTTCTCCTTTGACGGGATCAGCTAGAACTTGGCGGTCTATCCCTCATGCTTCCATTTTGAAATTCTCCGTTTTTTTTAACACACTTTTATTAGCTTCACCTGTATGTATGTTTGTATGTAACGGAATCTTTGAACTCCATTTTTACCCACTTTAAATGGTCAGATTAATTCAAAAGTTTGCACACTTATCAGGATGACCATACAATAATATTTTTTTTGTCCCATTATCCTGATCAGGACATTTTTTTTTATAAATCTTGCTATTTCTAAATTCAACATAAAAAATAAAGAAATACTTTAAAAAAACTAAAAATCACGCTTTAATACCATTAAACCGAACTAAAAAGTAAAAAATAAATTTTGTAGGTGCAGTCGGACTCATCATGCATTCCATTTCTCCTTTGACGGGATCATTCCATTCCATTTCTCCTGGAGATTCACATTTAGATGGAGCGAAAAAGTAATTTGGTTAACTTAGCTAGTAGAGACACTAGGGCCGTAGGGATCAGGAGCTCATCAAATATACAAAGATCTATCTGGTGGAAACAACACGTGACCAAAATGCTGGCCTTTACTTTGCCCAAGGACTATGCATTGCCATACAACGTGGCAATGCTGCCAGCATTTTGGGAACGTTGCCCACTGGCAGCGAATTATTAGACTAGTTTTAGTATTACTTTGTTTTAGGTTAGTATAGTTTTTTTTTTGAATAAAATGGTTAGTCCTCAATAGACCGATAATGGAAAAATAAATAAAAAAATATTGTTTTGCACCAACGTCCTTTTAAGAAGCTTTTATTTTTAGCCAAAACTAAATCAAATTTTATTCTGTGGTTCACACAGTTAGGGCACTATTAATTGTTCTGTGGTACTTCGATTATCATGTTATCATGGATGCAACTTATATTTGGAAAATAATGTACAGTAGTCGCAGCGGAAGTTTTTGTCTCGGAAGTTGTCTGCAAGTCGCTGCGCAAACTGGTATTTTTCAGGCGCAATCCCAATGTTGAAGGTGAAGACAGCATTGTATAACTGCCTCGCTCACTCGCTTAAGTTTTTCGCATACTCTATCTTGCTCTTAGTTTATGCTGTTGTATCCTCACAGCAGTACCTGTTCACAGAGTCTAACTTCACAACCACAAACATCCTCTGCGACTACTATATATGTGTTGTATGTTTTAGATATCACTCATTTGCCGTACCTTTTGAACCAAAGGTACCGCTAGATCCAGAAGAAGACAAAGATAGTATATCACCTGTCCCTGAACTCAATCTAAGCGATATAATTAAGAGCGAAGAAGAAGGTGAGAGCATCTTCCTTAATATTATAAATATAAAAGTTTGTGTTGTTAATGTTCAGTGCTCAAACGGCTGAACGGATTTTGATGATATTTTATAAGTATACTTTATCTCAGATACCTTTTATCCCGAGAAAATTTACAGTACAGATTTTGATGAAATGTATGGCGCCAAATACTTATTTTTGTGAATTTTAGATTATCCTCAGATCAGAAAACAGGTTTTTGGTATTAGCCTGACGTCACATCAAAGCGATTAGCGTTCTGTGACGGAAATAAAAATGAAAATAGAAATTTTACCATGTTTTTCTGAATATTAACCGATAATTTCCGTTTTATTATATCACTAGCTGTGCCCGCGACGTTGCCCGCGTGGTAGTTTTTCTGAAATATATGGATCCTTAGAGTTATTATTATATTAAAGTACCAATATACCAAGTATCTTCAAAGTTCGTTCAGACGTCAAAAAGGTTTTCATCGATTGCTCAGCTTCTACTCATCGGATTGAGATTGAGATACCAAGTACATTAGTTTTTAGGTCAAACCCTAAACTATCTATTAGTAAAAATCGCATCAAAAAAAGTAATCGCAGTAAAAATCGGATCGCATCGCAATCTATCCAGTACAAAACATAAAAAATATATATGATTCTATCTGTTTGCCTGTCTGTCTGTCTGTTCTTGCATCACGTAAAAACGACTAGAATGATTGTGATGCAGCTTTCAGTGTTGAATAGCTTAGGCTATGACTGAAAAACTGTGGTACTTGGTATCTTAATCCGATATTTAGCAACCGAACAATCGATAAAAAACTATCTGACGTCTGAACGCATTTTGATTACTTTCAATATACTTTTGGTCCTGGAATAATATGTTACTTATAACCCTGAGAAATGACCACGCGGGCAAACATACTAACTTGAATTTCAGCCCTGAAAACAACAAGCGATGTAGAAATGACGAAGCCAAAAGCTGAGACAGTTGATGAAAAAATGGACGAAATACCTCAATTGCAACCCGACTTTAGAGTGGGGCTGGATATCATTGGTTTGGATGAAGAAATACCAGTAGCGGATGCTATTGTGTAAGTAATCTATACTAATAATACTTACACAATAGTCTGTACAAACCAGATAATAAAAAAAATGGTCTAGGGTACCTAAAATAAGCTACTGAACGAACGGGAGATTTACAACAAATGTCTTTCTGTTCGTGCATCACCACCAGACCAATTGCGATGCTGTTTTACTGTTGGATAGCTTAGGTTTTGTCTTAAAAACTAGTATACTTGGTACCTCAGTCCGATGAGTAGAAGCTGAGTAATCGATAAAAAAGTGCCATTGCGGGGCGCCTGGCAGATGTTTAAACATTAAAAAAACAAAAAATACAACGAGGAACGTTTTACACCGCGCACTCTCATTGGTCAACTCTGAATCGGCAACTCTTCATCTGATTTATACTATCTTTTTGGGCTAATACCATAAGTCTGGTTGGCGCAACAGGAGACCGTTCGGCCGCCGGTCTGTAGTACCGGAGTTCAATTCCCAACTGGAGTGTTTACATTTTGCACATATCAAATTTTATGTGATGCGGCCCGTCGCCATACCGTGGCGACACATCGGCGCGCCAAGAATCATCGTTACGAACGAACTTTGAAGAAATATAGAATAATGTACTTTATAAGTACTTTTGGTCCTGGAATAACACAGGCTACTTTTAACCTAGAGAAATGACCACGCGGGCTAAGCCGCGGGCACAGCTAGTCCAACAAGACACCTAACTTTAAATAATTTTGCTCATACCTTACATTTTACTATGAAGCTTAGCATCTACAAGCGAAAAAACAAAGTCTCGGCCACGGATCACATCTTAATAAATCCTTTTTATTTTTTTTACTTGCTTTTTTCGCCGCGACTTCGTCCGCGCGGACTAAAGTTTATTGCGAAGAAAAGCATCCTATGTTCTTCTAGGATATTAAAAATCAATGCAAAAATAGGTATAGCACCAACGCTCTTGATGTTTTTGACAGACTTGTTATTTCGTTTCCATGGCAACCGTTGCTTACAGCGAGTAATCAACGTTTTTCAGTTTTCCCGTGGAAACTTACCGTTTTCCTGGATAAAAAGTATCCTATGTTTTATTCCAGGGACAACAAAAAAATGAGAATGCGCGGTGTAAAACGTTCCTCGTTGTATTTTTTGTTTTTTTAATGTTTAAACATCTGCCAGGCGCCCCGCAACGGCTTTTTTTTATTTTTTTTATTTTGTTTAGCTATCTCCATCAGTGTGACCAGATTCAAATGTCACATTCTGCTAGCCTGAATGACAAAAACTGCTAAAATATGCTAGACATTTTTCAAATAATGCTAAATTACTGCTTTCACAGATATTGCTTAAACATTAGAAAATATGGACAAAAATGCCAATTTGGACGATTAGAATGTCATTTTTATTAGGGTTCCGTACCCAAAGAGTGTCAACGGTCAACTATAATATTTTTAAGCCTAGGCTGTCTGTCTGTTTGTCCGTCCTACCGTTTAACGACTGTATCTTTTTAACCGATACTGTATCTTTGGAGAGCAATAGTATCCGAATGGTATCATGTTGCGCTATACAATCTGACGGATTATGGCCCATTCACTCTCTCTCTGAGAGAAGGCCCGTGTCCCAGCAGCGGGAACTGATAACGATGATCTTTTGAACTGTAATAGATATTAAAATGTGTATAGAATATGACTGTAATGTTATGGCGGATTAATTAAGAAATAATAATAATAATAAAAAAGGGGGACCCCTATACAACAAAAGTACTTATTACGTATTTTGTCTTTGCTCTAAGCGGTGATAAGTACAAGCGTAAGAGGCAAACTTGGCATGATTACACACTCTAAAGTAAAATTATAATAAGAAAAATACAAGTGGTGTGGTAAGGAACCCTGAGTGCGCGGCCCAACTCGCACTTGGCCAGTTCATTCCTATTTACAACACATTTCACTCGTCACTATCACTGTCCTTAGCAAATCCTTTGTATAATGATGATGAGTTAAGAGATAATTTTAACATATTTTTGTCGGCTCGAAATTCACACACCCATTTTCTCATATATTTCCTTTTTGCGTTTTTGGAATGCAAAATTCCAGAATCGTCATGTTTATTTTTGAACCGATTTCTAAGCCGGATTTTTATATTGTTAATCAGTGAAATGATTCGTTCACAATAAGTGTGTGGCATTAGTAAAATCATAATAGCCCACGCAAGATTCACAATGTTGGGTTTACCAATACCATTACCATTACGATTATTATTTATATTTACCACCATTACCATTACCATTTAAATTAAATAAAATTCATCGTTTCAATTTGTCTTCAGAAATTTTCGGTATCTGTTAGTTTGGCATCAGAGCTGCTTCCAGAAGCCAATAAACTCAAATATAAAGGCTTGAGCGTACTCTGTGCACTTTTGGGGCATTTTGAAACGCGTTCAATAAATCCTGCCAGATTATTGCTATTATTGGATGCTATTATTGGATGCATTATTGGATTCTGCTAAATAATGCTAGATTTCAATGAAATGCTAAAAATCCTGCTAGGAGCTAAAATGAGAGTCTAATCCTGCTAAAATCGCAGGAACCTGCTAAATATGGTCACACTGATCTCCATTCTAATTTCATCAAAATCCGTCCAGCAGTTGTTGAACGAACCTTGCACACTACTGCGCACCAGTTCTTTGACGATCTATGAGAAAGGTACTAATCAACTGGGGGCTTTTGAATGAAACCACAACATTGCATTTCCCGAATCCCGACATTTATTTGCATGTCATTCAAATCGGTGCAATGTACTGGGAGAATCTTGTCACCGCGATGCAGCTTTCGAGCGCTCGTTTACTCACGCCATCTAGTTCATTTTGCGGAACTAAACTTTGCAAATCATTGATAAAATATATATTTTTACTCGTACATATCGCCCACCAAGGACTATATGAGCTTAGTCATTTAAACCAAATCGCTCACCATGACGCGAGGTGACAAGACTCTCCACAAGAAACACAAAATATTATAACAGAATTCTAAATACTGTCTAAATGTGATGAACATTATAATAATATAGATCTTGACTGACGTTTAACGTCACTGTTTCACGAAATAATAAATATGACAGAAACTATTCTATATTACTTGCTAAACCGAAAGAATAACATTAATTTTACAATACTGCGATTATACTGTACAATCATGTACATTAAACGCACGACTTCAGGTTTTAGGTTTGCATTTTAGAATATTTTTACATTAACAAATATATTTTCTTCTTAGTGGACTGTATGACAAATTCAAATTATTGTTAACATAAAATAACATATACATCTTTTGTGTCTTAACTTTACAATGACACAGGCAAAAAACATAATTTTGACACCGGTCTCTTCAGAGTACCGCTCTTAGTTTTGACACCGGTCTCTTCAGAGTACCGCTCTTAGTTTTGACACCGGTCTCTTCAGAGTACCGCTCTTAGTTTTGACACCGGTCTCTTCAGAGTACCGCTCTTAGTTTTTAATGTAACGACTCTAATAATCGAGTCGTCCCCGGGATGAGTATCAATTACCTGCCATAGAGCCAACGCGCTGGAGGTAGATGATCCTCCTTTACAACGACTACGTCCCCAATTTTGGGTTGAGAAGTTTGAACGGACCACTTATGACGCTGTAGAAATTTGGTTAGGTATTCACGCGACCACTGTCGCCAGAAAGTCTGCGTCATTCGTTGTGTGTGCTGCCCAGTGTGCTTACGTTTAAGCCCTCAACATTGTGATCTGATGCTGTCACAGGTGGCTCTCCTATAAGAAAGTGTCCAGGTGTTAGAATGGTGTAGTCTGGATCTGGGTCGCCTATGACGACAGACAAAGGGCGTGAATTAAGGCACGCTTCCACTTGTGCTAACACTGTAGCCATTTCTTCATACGTCAATGTGGAGTTGCCGATGACGCGTTTAAGATGATACTTTACCGATTTCACGCCTGCTTCCCATAACCCGCCAAAGTTAGGCGAATGAGGCGGTATGAAATGCCATTCGCATTCATTTGATGCTAGCGAAGTGGCTATTTCGTGGGCAATGGATTTTTGCTCCGCCCTACTACGTTTTTGTAGTTCTGTTGAAGCCCCAACGAAGATGGAACCATTGTCACTCCAAAGATGTGAACAATGGCCACGCCTCGCTACAAAGCGCTTAAAAGCTTGTAAAAAACCTTCAGACGTCAAATCGCTTACAGCTTTCAGGTGTATAGCTCGAGTTGCCATACAAATGAATAGGCAAATGTAGCCTTTATATGATTGATGACCTCTGCCCTTGGACGTGCGAATTTGAATTGGTCCTGCGTAATCCACTCCGCTGCTACTAAACGGACGAGTTGGAGTTACGCGCGCGGCCGGCAGTTGGCCCATCAAAGGGTTCCTTGTGTTTGCCGCATTTTTCATGCATATCACACACTTGCGATAGTGCGACTTGACTAACTGTTTTGCACCTATAATCCAATATTTGGAGTAGATGTACGCCAATGTGAGCTGTGGGCCTCCATGGAGGGTTTGTTTATGAGCATCTGCAATAATCAAATCCGTTAAATGTGATGTTTTCGGGATTAACAGAATATCCCAACCTTTTACATTAACTTCCAAATTCGTCAGAGTGGCCAAGCAGTCATCAGTAGTGTCTAACATATTTTTCAACCCTTTGGCTGATTCCTGTCGCAAACAATTTTGTGTCAGTAATCGCTTCAGAACCTGCTGACAAATGTGAGGCTTGTTGTTATACCGCTCTGCCAATAGCTGCCAGCACCTACCGTAGTTATCTTTTGTGATTGGGATGTTGCGCAAAAGTTGCTCGGCTTCTCCACTTAAATATCCTTTTAAGTAGAGCAACTTCTGCACATCATTCAATCGTGGGCAGTTGTGGACTAGACTAGAAAAAAGGTCATGAAAAGTTTTCCACTCTGCATATTTACCCGAAAACTTTGGTATGCATATCTGTGGCAGCTGGACGTTAGCTGGGTTTGGTGTCATGGGTTGACCAGAAGTTGGAAGGGTGACTGAGATCCACCTCCTAAATTTCCGAGAGATGTTCTGAGCTCACATCTATAATCTAAATAAGTTTCCTCACCCCTATCGTACATACTGTTTTTAACATAAGTAGTGTCTTCGATATCTTCAGCAGTAGATATCGCCCGCATCAATTCTCTATGTCCTGAGCGAAAATCGTTCCATACTTGCTCTACCAGCTCTAGCCTGCCCTCTACATATTCCTTGGTGATCCGTTCCTTCGGACTCGTTTTTAAAGTTGGATTTTTGTTTCAAAAGACGACTACAAAGGTCTTCTTGTGAATTAATCAATGATTTAACCGTTTCGTCCATGTTGAGAAGTTAGGAACTTTTCCACACCAAAGAATACACTAAAGAGCAAGTAGTTACAAAATCACAATACAATTATGCTGAGTGTCGTATTCTATAGAAACGAATTTTTTACAAGTGTTTGGGGAACTTTTTCATAGTAAATTAATTTGTCTATGTACGAAATCGCAGCGAAAATTCTAAGTCTCGTATAGTATAAAAGTGAAGTGTTTGGAACCTTGTCGCAGTAAATTCTCACTAAATTTGAGCGTAGGTCCCCCGTACCTTCGTTTTTTCTTAATTATTCTAAGTTCTAAATCTACCATGCACACACGAGTAATTAGAGTTAATTATTTATTTAGAATAGAGTTTAAAGTACACCAAATTTAAATTTACTGAGAATAATGTAATCTTGATTAGTTCACTTTTGAATTTGAATTAATCTTGGCTTGAGAATAATTTTCACCTTCGTAGAATTTCAAAAGTACTCACGGTTTGTCCTTGTTCACTCACTATGACTGAAGAAATTCGATCTTGATGAAAGTGACACCCTGTCACTTCTGATTTCAATGCCGTGATGCCCCTGGGCAGTGCCTCCTGCCTTGGGGTCGTAGTTGGCCGGACGTCCACTAGACGTCTGGTTGTGGTCCGCAGTTGCTGGGTCTCAGCACTCGTCGTTCAATCCTGACAGCGCAATTGCTGTCGAAAACCGACTTGACGCACAGTACTATATTAATGCACTGCACGGCACTAGCCGGCTTTCAGGCTTGCGTTTGCAACGGCGATCCACCGTAGACAAAAACGGTCCACTTTGGAATCCGACTCGTAGGACCAATGAACGAACCTTGCAACGGCGATCCAGTTCTTTGACGGTCTATGAGAAAGGTACTAATCAACTGGGGGCTTTTGAATGAAACCACAACATTAAATTTCCCGCGCAATCTAGACATTTATTTGCATGTCATTCAAATGGGTGCAATGTACTGGGAGAATCTTGTCACCGCGATGCAGCTTTCGGGCGCTCGTTTACTCACGCCATCTAGTTCATTTTGCGGAACTAAACTTTGCAAATCATTGATAAAATATATATTTTTACTCGTACAGTTGTCGCGTTAAAACTCCCCAAACAAACAAACGTTTTCACTTTTATGGATTTCCGCAAAGTAATCAGTTATGGTCTATTTCTTCACAGCCAAGAAAAGAAACCAGAAAAGAGGCGAAAGGTACAAAACACGAATTACTACGAGAGAACAACCATTTCGTTCGAGAATGATTTAGACGACAAAGCGTTCGACTCGTGTTTCCCAATTTCCAAGCCAAAGAGAAGGAGGGAAATGCTCTGCGCTGTTACAAAGTATGTACACAAAAATAAAATAATATTATTTATTTTAAAACAGCGTTCCGCAGCTTCGCCCGCGTGCAAACTTGCCACATGAATTAAAAAAAAATACTCTCTCACCTCTTGGGTTAATTGATGTGTAACTTTGACACCAGTCACCTGACACCTGCCACTTTGACACATGTCACCTTGACACCTGTCACTTTTACACCAGCCACTTTGACATCGAATTTGCAACAAAATAACAATTTTGTTTTTTCCGATTAATTTTTTCTTGTGAATTTTCATGATTTTTTTGGCCATAAACCCACGTGGGCGTCTTCAGAAGACCCTGACAAAGTTTCACCACAATATGATCAATGGTTTAGGAACTCACACAGTACAGACAAACATTGATTTTTATATATATTTTAGGTACTAATCCAGTTGGTGCTGTGAGAATCAGCAAAGGTAATTCAGGAAATGGGCATTAGCAATTTCCTGTGTGAGTCTCAACATGTATCTACTGCTATCACTGGCAAGACATAGTATGGGGGAGGCCCATCAGGTCCAGCAGTGAACTCTTTGGGCTGATGATGATGATGATGATGAAAATATTAATGCTTTTTGATGTTGCATTTCTCTCTCTGGGAAAAGGCTTGTGTCTCAGCTGTGGGAATGTTATGCGCGTTGATGATGAAGGTGGCGCATTACGTAAAAACTACTGGACCGATTGCGATGCGGTTTTCATTGTTGAATAGCTTAGGTTTTGTTGACTCAAAAACTGGTGTACTTGGTAGATAATCTGACGAGTAGATCCGCCGAGTAATCGTTAAAAAACTATTAGAAGGCTGAACGAAGTTCTATGAAATTTTGTATTTTGGTACTTTTTGTTTTGCATTGACACATAGAATCCTTATTCTTCTTCTTTCTTTTCAGCCTTTATCATCCCACTGTTGGGAATAAGCCTACTCTCCTTTACGCCACCCCTTTCGATCTTGTGCTGTGCTCAGAAAATGTTTTCCAGCAACTCTGGCTTTGTCATCACTCCACCGGGCTGGTGGTCTGCCCCTTGATTGTTTACCTTCCCGTGGCCACCATTCGATGGTAGCCTAACGGTTCAATAGTGCAACTTAAAATCCAACGATACCGGGTTCGGTCCTAACCGCACCAATGACTTTTCTAAGTTATGTGAGGTTTTCCATCGCTCCGTGCTTTGGAGGGCACGTTAAGCTGTCGGTCTCGGCTGTTATTGATTAATAGCAGTCGTTAAGCCGTTTCAGAGGCCCTCGGGCAGCCTGACAAACTCTGACACCAGATGCCAGAACTATCTCATTCGACAAACCAATAAACAAACCATTCGGTGACTGCTTTGGCCCACCTTCCGTCGTTCCGCCGTGCAACCTTAGGATCATACGAGTAAGTCATATAAAATCAAACGTGGCCATATGTTATACACATTGTATTGGTTTACATGACCGCCTTTGATTTTATACTTTGACTTATTTTATCGTTACTTGTCTTAAAGTTTGTTCCTTAAAGTATCACATCTCTTTACAGGAAACCAGCTCGCTACATAGATCCAGTGACAAAACTGCCATATAGAAGCGTCGACGCCTTCCGAATTATTCGAGAAGCTTACTACCAACAGCTAGAAGCAAGAGGTGACAAGAACGACCCCCAAGTAACAGCATGGTTGAAATGGAGGCGAGCCAACTCTGCTTCGTCTTATGTACAGATTCTTATAAAATAATTATATTATTGGTAAAAAGGTATAGAACAGTCTTCAGTCAGTCGTCAATTCGAGCAAATAAGTCTACCTTAAAGTAAGAGCAAGTGGCGTCGCAATGTATGTTTTTCACATTTTTACTTAAATCTCAATAACTATGGCGTTTAAATTAAACTAAACTTGTATTTAAATGTACATAGAAAGCCCTTTCATAATATGACACCCCACATAATCTGACTGTCGCATTTTGAGTTACATAATCTACTATTATTATCTACCAAAATACCGGCCATCTATAAAACATAGAATAGTCAATTCTAGAACGTGTAATAAATAAAACTTATACCTCTAAACTCAGTCCGGTCCGAGATACAGAGGTTACAAGTTAAGGTATTTTTTTGTAGGGTAGGTGGCTTATTTATTTTCCGCGCGGGGCAATCAATGATTCTTGGTATTATCAATTCTAGACAGTGTAACAAACAAAACTTATTAGAACATGTATACCTCTAAACTCAGTCCGTACTGA
The DNA here is from genome assembly GCA_946251855.1 of Alsophila aescularia. Classification (NCBI taxonomy): domain Eukaryota; kingdom Metazoa; phylum Arthropoda; class Insecta; order Lepidoptera; family Geometridae; genus Alsophila; species Alsophila aescularia. Next base: position 8,291,476 of record OX276376.1, on the reverse strand, counting down.
GATACAGAGATTACAAGTTAAGGTATTTTTTGTAGGGCAGGTGGCGTATTTATTTTTCGCACGGCAATCTATTCTCGGTATTATCAGTTCAAGACTGTGTAACAAACAAAACATATATATACCTTTAAACACAGTCCAAACGAAGATACAGAGGCTATAAGGTGGATGGTCTACGAAATGAGTTTCACTAGATGGCGCTAAATGACAATATGTGCATAATTATAATTTTTTGACTTTTAATTGCAATAAGATCCGATTTAAATCTTTATTGGCGGCTATATTACCGTGTAATGATTATATTTAGTAAAATCATTATCTAACCTGACTGCAATTTAAGGCCCAAAGAAATAAATTAAGCCAATATTGTTATTAGCGCCATCTAGTGAAACTCATGTCATGGACCATCCACCTGGGTTCGGTGGAGGTTGAACTGTCCATACAAACGTAATACCGAATGCATAATATTTTCACCATATTATGGTATTATTCGGATTTGGATAGTATTTATCTAGGCTCCCAACAATCTTTTGTTTTTTCATATTTTTTTAAGAGCGATGGTGTCCTAATGGTTCTATAGTGCAATTTAGAATCCAACGATACCGGGTTCAAAACCTAGGCTCCCGCACTAATGACTTTTCTCAGTTATGTGCGGTTTTCCATCGCTCCGTGCTTCGGAGGGCACGTTAAGCTGTCGGTCCCGGCTGTTATTGGTTAATAGCAGTCGTTAAGCCATGTCAGAGGCTCTCGGGCGGCCTGACAAACTCTGACATCAGAGGCCAGCACTACCTCATACGACAAACAAACAGACAACAATTTTTTTTATCAAAATACCTGAAACGAAATGTAAGCGAATTGTATGTTTGTAGAGAAAATATGCAAAATACAATATTTCGCTATAGTATGCATTTTGATAAATACTATCCGAAACCTTGATAAATACTATCCGAATTAGAGTGATATCACAATATAGTGAAAGTATGCTTCAATTATAAATGCTTTCGGTGTTAGGTTTGTGTGGACAGCTCATCCTCCGCCCAGTCCGATCTCAGTCCGAACAGAGATACAGAGGTTACAAGTTAAGATATTTTTTGTAGGGCATGTTGCGTTTTTTTTTGGATAGAATGGGTTCAGAGCGGCCAAGATTCATTGTGTGTATTGTAAGCGTCACTAATAGTGTGTGAAACTTATTGTCATAACATGGAGTTCATATTTTAATAGCCTCAGTCAGATTAGACACCTGTTGAAGTAGTAAATTGAATTATTAATAATTATTGTTAAACCCAATATTGTCTCAAATCTGTTATTGTAGTCATGATATTTTTATATTCGGCATGGCATTATTATTATTTATAACTAGATAAATTACTATTGTAAATATTAGTATGTTTTTAGAATAAAGGCAATTAAGGCTGTATGTGAGATTTACATTTAAACACCTACAGAATTCAAAACATTTTTTTTATAACAATATAATTTATTTCATGAATAAATAGTTACAATAGAAGCTTAAAACTTAATAATAAGATTCAAAATCTGTACAAAATTGTACATGAATATAATTACTATGCTTAAATTTATTATGACATTGAAAAAGTACTTAAATATATTCGTACCAATCAATAGTAATATTACGTCAAATTTGGAACATATTTTTACATTGTTTAGAATTTGTAAAATACAATGGAAAACGTTCCAATATCACTAATATGTAAAACCCTTGAGTATTAACTAATTTTAAGGTACTAGTACAATACTGTTATTTTAAAATTCAGCAGAGAATGTAGTATTCAATCTCAAGTCAGGCACGCTATTTCTTCTTCCCTTCTTTTCTAGCAGTTCCTTCAATGTTATCAGACCTGTCGCTTTAGCGTCTAGTCGCGAATGATATTCAGACGGATTTGTAGTAGGCAAATAAGGGTACTCTTTAAGGTAGTTCTGAGCATTTCTCCCTTTATTCTCAGAAAAATCACTTAGATCTGATGTAGCGATTTCATACGGACTTATCTTGCTATCAGAAACGTTTTCCATAGATCTAAAAGCCTCGAGAACAGCTTTCTTATGTGGTATGCCTCTCAAGCTCCCTTGCCTACTTAATCTACCTTCCATTACGTCACTGAATAAATCTTCTACATGGAACTTTTCCGATATCTTCACTAATTTCGATTCCTTTGGTTCTTCTATTTGAGTCTCCTGCATTTGAGTCCAATACTTTGCCAATTCTGAAGATGGCATTGAATGTGACTTCCGCTTTTTCTTCAATCTTTTCTGCGGCTTTTTGTCTTCAAGAGATTCTGATGATTCGTTTAGTAACAACATTTCGCATTCGTTTAGTTTTCGAGGTTTTTTATCTTCTCTCAGTTCTTCAAGAGATTGAAAGAATTGTTTTGCTTGCTTAAACCGATTTTTGTAATCTATGTGAGGTTGACCAGTTCTTTCTGGCGAAGATTCGCTGGATTTCTCCGGACTGTTTTCGACTATTTCTAATTCTATGTCAGAGAGGCTTACATAAGTGGTGTCTTTTTCTTTAGAATCTTTAGGGGTTAAAGCTACATCTACGGACTCATTATCTGTCGTTAAATCTACACTCTCAACACTTGTCGATTCCGACAATTTGCTTGTTCTTAAATGTTTCCTCGGAGTCACTTCCGAAGTTACGGTGCTTGATGTGCTTCTTCTTTCAAGTGTACTGTGGCTTGGTGAGTCAATTATCTTCTCAGCATCTGTAACGGAAAATATAGCTATTTCATTCATTTTTAAATAATCTAAACGTTTTCGGTTTCGTTTACTCTTACCTGAATTTCCACTGAGAGGCTGCCAATGGTTTTGTGAATCTAGAGAACTCGGTCTGCATATCCGCTTGACTGGCTTCAACTCTTCAGAAGGCTTTGAAACATTCTCATAAAGTGATATAAAACTTTTCACATTTATTTTAGGCAATTCATCAAACGACTTGTGTTTATCCAATCCATCGCCTATTTCATCCGGCACCTTACTGAATATATCCATTTCAGACTTACTGATAGATGTCCTTCGTAGTACGTTACTCTTTTTATACTTATCAATATGAGTTGACTTACTGAATTCTTTATTATTTTTATGAAGGACTTGTTTATTAACATTTGTCTGTTCAGATATTTGGATTTCGGATTCATCAAAACTAGTTTTGAAACTGGTTTGTGCCATTCTTCTTGTTTTGTATTTTATTGATACTTTATCGGCATCATTTTCCAAGTTTTCTGTTCTTATTTCTGTTCTTGAAACATTATCAAGTGTTTTATTGTCACTTGAATTATGTGATTGTTCTTTTTCTGATCCTTCTATAGATGTCACGCTTTTCTCACTGTCTTTCCTTTGATTAATGTTGTGCATAGATTGGCTTTTTCTTTGCATCCATGGTAAAGGCTCTGTGTTAGATATATTATGGAACAAGGAAATGCGACTAGAAACTAAACCGCTGTCGGGGTTGACTTCTTTTAATTCTGCCGGGGAATAATTGTCTTCAGTGCTGCTTGGTTTAGCGATGAAAGTGTCAATTTTGTTCAAAATGTGTTTTCGTGATGTTCCGAAGAACCGCTTTGGACTAGTTTCGAATGCTTTGAAAAGTTCTTCAGGCAATTCTTGTTTTACTGGCGCATCAAGTTTCATAATCTCTTCATTTTTGCTAATATTGAAGACAGCCGCTTCTTTATTACGTTGTGGTGATTTCGACGAACATCTTGGCGACTTCGATCTAAGTTCACCACTGTCCAGATCATCGTGTTCTATTTCCAGTTTTTCATCCCAATATTTCTTCCATTTTCCTACAAGTTTCTCATTACTTTTCACATTTTCGTTTGTATTTACAACTTGTTCTTGAATTACAACTTCAGGCTTACTTATACTGATCTGTCTTGTAAGTTGGACTTGTTGTTCATTACCTGCATTTAGGAAGTTTTTGATTACTTGCTTCCCCTTTCGTTTACTTAAAGAGTCATGTTTCAATTGTTTTGCAGATGTACGCCTCTTTTTATAATTCTTTATAGTTTCTTCTGTATTTGCTTCTATTTGTCTTATTTTCTCATCCCAGTACTTTTTCTTCTCTAGAACTATGTTGGTACCCTTGTCTCCGAACTGAGTCTCGTGTTTGTTATGGTTGAAGAATTTGTGAGATTGTTCATGTTTGTCATGAAGGGGTTGACTTACTGAAACTGATTCAGTGACATTTGTCTGAACCTCAGAAATCGTTCCTTCTTGGTCTTGCTTGTGTCTTATCACATCTGATGCTTCAGATGCAGATTCGACACTGTTATCATCTGTTTGGATTGTTTTTTCCACTTCGATATCTTGAAGGTTATCTTCAAGTGCAGCTGTGGAACTGTTTTCTGAATTAGGAAAATATTCTTGGTAGACATCATTAAGTTCAGCAAATGCCACTGTTACAGGATCAGTTTCGTGGTGTTTCAAAGACGTTTCCTTCATACCCGAAGATATGCTTCGTTCACTTTCTTCAATAATGGGCGTAAATATTGGTCGTTTAATTTCCCATCTATGTGGTACCTCTTCTTGTATTTTTTGTGTATCATTGAGCTCGCCACACGTTTGCCATAATTCTCTTTCGGCTGGACCCATATTAGACAGCTCTTGTTCATAGCGGCTAAGAGAAAATTTCTGTTTACTTAGAGAATCAGATATTGTTGCATTTTCATTATTATTGCTATCAGGAGAGCCGTTATTATCGTCAATACTTACATATGCAGAGTCCCATATGTCTTTTCGTGGTGAAAAGTCACGTTTTCCTTGAGATGTTTCAATTCTGTAAGGTTCGAATTGATTGTCACTAGATGTGGAAGCATTTGAATTGTCGATAGGGTCTGAGAGGCTTGAATCAAGACTGTGGAACGTTAAAGAGGCCGAAGTTTGATCTCTCGGTTTTTTTAAGTTAGTATGTAAAGGGGTTGAAAATACAGTCGGTAAAATTTCATCTTCTTGTTTATGATCATACCTTGCCTCAAAGTTATCGTGTTTTGGTTTTGATGTTATCAAAGGCTCAATTACTGGTTCTGGTGACGGTGCTCTTAACATTGGTGGCAAAGAAACTGGTGCGCCTATAATAAAATCAGTTATTGGCGGTTGTTCATAGTGTTGAGATGACTGTAGTAACTGGTGGACGAAGAATGGATTGATAAACTCATTGCTAAGCATATCTTCAGATATAAGCTCGTTCTTAGGATCTAAATAGGGAGAATCAACACGATTTGAGATATCGCCAGTTATTATTTTATAAACAGGTGTCTTTGGTCTCTCCAAGCTTCGAGCGTCTGTATCCATAAAAGGATTAGTTATTGCGATTGGTGATGGCGTCTCATTTTTATCCACAATTATTTTGATTGAACTATCTCTAGTTTCTTCGTTCTGGGAATTATTTCTTTCATATTCGGTTTTCACAAATGTGCCCAATTTTTTCTCAACTGTAAAGTCTTCACAGACGTCAGACAAAAATGGATTGTTACTGCATAGAGGAGTCATCCTATCCACCGAAAAGAAATCATCTTCGTTTTGCTCTTCGGGTATTTTCTCTAAGCTATCAGAGCTGCACGAAATAGTAGAGCGGTCATTTGATGCATTTGATGTTATGCTTTCAACGTCAACAATTGAATTGGTTAACTCCTCTTCATATAATGATTTAGCCTTTTCTGTTCTAATAGACACTGATATACTTTCTGGAACTATATATTTGTCACGTTTCTCAGTCATGAACGAATTTACTGTTGTATCACTGAACGTAGAATTAACAACATCAGGAATGTCTTTTTGACATATCTTATTCTTTAGCATGTTATCTTTTCTTATTGCATGTAATTGATTTTCTTTCTTGTTTTTCTGTATATCGTGAAACATCTTACAAACACGATTCATATTTAAAACTTCATGTGCCACTTTTTTAAACTTACTTGATTGTATATTTCCGTGTTTTGTGGAAACATGATCTATAATTTCAGTAACTGACGTGGATCGTTTGATTTCTACATCTGTACTCATTAACAGCTGCTTCGCCTCATTCTCACTGATTTTTTCTAAGGCTCCATTTTCTCTTAAAAGCATTTTTTCAGTTACGAAATCGACTATTCTCAGAACTACCTTTCTGTCTGTATTAACATCAACAATATCAATTTCTTCACCATCTTCTAAAGAAAAGTTTTCTTTTTCCAAGATACCGATTATGCTGTAAGAAGCTTTTACCATAAAAGGTGATCCAACTATACTTTGCCCTCTGCTTGTAATAGACACCTCATATTTTCCTTCCAATGGTACTGTGTACACAATTTTCGTATGATCTTCGTGCTTAATTGCTTCTATTTCGACATCATAAAAAGTTTTCGGAATGAAATAAGTTTTGTTCATATCGTTCTTTCCATAAGCCCTCAAGTAAGTCGTGCCTTGGGTAATAGGCAACGCATTTTCTGTAAAAGTTTGTTTAGATTGTAAACCAAGCAGTTTTTGTCTGATCTTTTGAGCTTTGCCCAATATTGGAGGAAGGACAGTCATTCCATAAGTATCTTTCGGACCTCGTATTAGTAAAGTTATTTCGCCTGGATCCATAGATTGCTGTGCTGTTGGGTAAATCTTGAAGGACATTTTATGATTGACCTGAGCAGCAATTAACCCTGATCCTTTCGCTACATAGTCAAGGGTGAATTGGGTGGTTTCTGGAGATGTTCTTTGTGACGTTGGTTTTGAGACTGGTGGAGTTATTTTTGAGAGAGCTTCGCGAACGCGTTCCAGGTAAGTTGCTAGCTTCCATTCTTGATGTCTGCTTAATGAGTCGTTCGTCTCCAGCTCTTGGCGGGAGAAGACCTGTAACGAAATACGGATAACGGTATGATAAGGTTGTATTTTAATTTAGATACTTTGATTCAATTTGTGGATTTTTGTTAACTTTTTCTAGCATTTGTTAATAATCATTGTAGCCGTATCCGCACACTGTAAAATCTCCAGCATTTGTTGAATAAGAATAATCATCCCAGATTTGATTCTGGACAGACTTTAAAGTCAGTGACATCGTGACATGTCCGCCACCGAACATCAACCAACTCCAGTTTTAATTGTACACATAGAATTAATGATGTGCATCTGGACTGAGGGATCACATCCTTAAATCCTTGAGACACAAAAAGGAAACTTTAGTAAAAAATAGAAAACATTAGATGGAGTTGCCCAAAAATTTGTAAAATGCGAGTAAAAAAAGCTAAGGCCGAATGACTCAGAACATTAACATTATTAGCAGCAGCGATACATCAAGCACGCTGCGCAGTATCTAACCGTGGCATCACAGAGTGCCCAAGCGTCGTCAACCTTATCCGTGTAAGTGTAGAAGTATATAAGAGATACTCACAGGCTCAACACCAAGATAATGGTCTGCTATAGCCTGCGCGTGCTTCAGAGACAGCCTCGTGGGAGGGTGTCCTGCACAAGCGCCCGGCAGCGATCCATCCAGCACGCTGCACAATACCCAACCGTGCCGCCACACGGTGTCCAAGTGCTCTACCCGTACGGGCCCCGCTTCGCCCAGCCATTTTAGCACCGCTTGCTTTTGTTCTTCGCTTGAAAATAAGACTGGAAAAGAAAAATAATACGTGTGAACATATCATAAGTGTATTGCTGTACATAGTCTAGGATATATCATCAGTGTGGTTTAAACAACATTTAACTGGACAAATATAATATCTATGCTAATTTAAAGTTGAATAACTAAGGCGAGTGTGGATGAAGGGAAGCATAGGTTAACGTAGTTTATTCTGTGATCAATAAAAAAAGAGCAGAACAATTGGATTTCTTTATGGTTTAGTATGTGAGAAACATTTTTTCCTAGAACGCAAATTTCATGGCAAATCTAAGACAAAGCCGCGTTGGTTCCCTATCCCCTTAAAGGCATGTGCCGCGTAGAGACGAAAGATTACCTATATGGGTAAAAATGTAATAATGGGTACCAACCCAATGACCGACGAAGGCGTCGAGGCCGTCTTCGGAAGCGATGGTGTGAAGATCTCGATACTTGCGAAGGAAATTGGCTTGAACTTGCTGAAGATAGAGATAGATGGAGGGGATTGAGGGAGACCTTTGTCCAGCAGTGGGACACCAAAGGGAAAATAAAAAATAACAAATTAGATACGTAATGTTAACCTTGGAATCAAACTAATTCGAATAGGGACTTGAAATCGTCGGCTGTCCGTACGGGCCAAATGCGACTATATTTGCAAATTTTGAAAAAAATGAAGTTAAAAAAAAAATTGGTTCTTTTTCCTTCCTCAAATACAGATTTTGTGTATGGCAAACCTATATTTAAAAATGTTTAAATAAAAAAAAAGTCTTACGGTTTTTTTTTTAATGTCTCATTTTTTTTTCTTTGTTGCTTTGTAACTTTTTACGTTTTTAAGTTTTCTCTTTTAACTTTGCTACTTTATTTATATTTTTATTGCTTTGTCGCCGGTTTGTGAGCTACCCTGAAAGTTTCAGCTGGACAGCTAATCGGGAAGTGCTCGAAATTTTAATTGCAAAATTCCAGGACAGACTAAATATATAGATACATAGATACATACTGGGAACGAAATCAAACGGTCGCGCGCTCGAATCCTGCTAGGTGCAATCATTTGTGTGATGAGAAATGTTTGTTTCCGAGTCATGGATGTGATATTCGTATTTATGTATGTTTATACGTTATCTAGTGCCCATATTACAGGGTACCCTAGTTTAAGGCTAGGTAATTGGTGTGGAATTGTCCCAAATATATTTATATTTATTTTTATTTCAAATGTCAGTCAATTATCTCTTTTAGACAATGGCGAAGGAAATGATGCTTTGAGATCTTAAGTAGTATTGGTAATTTAATTTATATTAACCAAAATACATATAATTTTACATTTCAAATATAAAAAAGCAAAAACCTAAACCATCACAACCAACATAAACAATTAAACCTACACATAAACCATAAAACTAAACTAATAATCTAAAAATAATTGGTGTTCATGTGGCATGGTTCCAAGAACGCTAGCTGCATTTCCGCGTTGAATAGCAATAGCTATTCTCTGTGCGAGAAATGAGCCAGCTCTCTTGTCACCAGCGACGTCGACAACGCGGGGAGAAATTTGCTTAAAAAATTGTTTCGTACTGGGACCCCATGGACCAAATGTTTCAAAGCCTAGCGGCACAAATATATAGTCGCTTGAGAGCGATACATACTTGCGTCGCTTGGCTTCTTCTGCGGCCTCCGCCGCGGCTCCGGCCCTCAAGACTGACCCGCTGAGACGAGAAGGGGCTAACGTTTCAATACAAGTCGCGTCCCATACGAGAGCCCTTCCCCGCTCCCAGGGGATCAGCGTTAGGCCGTCCGGGCGCTTGCCATCATCACGTAATATCCCTACTGGTTCTAGTACAGAAGGTACGTTGATGGTGGCAAGCGCCCGTTTAATGATCTCATTGATTGAGCCGTGGCGGGAAAACCTACCAGCATTATTACCATTACTACGTAGTATTTATATACTCTTTGTCTGTTAGATACAGTCTTATAGAACTTCTCATTTCTGATATCACAGTGTTTCAAAATAGTTTTAATAGGAGGTACTTCAATGGTTGTGACACATTCTTATAAGCGCAAGCGCAAGAAAACGACCCTCGTCTCGTCAATGTTTATATATATATATATCTATCGTACCTCAGACATCGCATAATTTTGTAGATTGTGGGTTTTGATTTTTAGATGGTAGGAACGTCTGCTTTCAAGATTAACATAACTGTATTTTACGAGGTGAGACTTTTTTGTCTTTGTGGAACAATAATACGAAAACAATGTAGGTAGGTAGTAGGTAACTCACACGAAAATCTTTTTCTCTGCCAACACAATAGGATATTGTAAATTCGGAGATATAACTGAAATATACAATAGAGTGAGGCTATCTTATTTGCACAGTGTGAATATGCTAATTACTTTAGATGCCTTGATCTACTTCAGTGACCAAGAAACCGCAATACCTTAGCATTATTATTACTATGAATTTTAATTACAGGGACGTAAAGAATATCGATATCCGATTAAAAGTCCCTACATAAAGGTACCTCGCGGCTTTGCTCGCGTATAAATTTTGCCACCAATGTTCGTTCACTCCCTTAGAGATGGAATTTCAAAATCTCTCTTTATTGCACCACTAGGACTTGTACTATTATTTATTCTGTGCCCTAGGGTAGGTTAGGTGCTCAAGGAATATTGCACCCCTAGGGTAGGTACTCAAGGAATATTGCACCCTAGGGTAGGTACTCCAAAAGTATTGCACCCCTAGGGTAGGTTAGGTACTCAAGGAATATTGCATCCCTAGTGTAGGTACCTACTCAAGGAATATTTTCTCCATATTTCAAATCTCTAGTTCCACCGGGTTAGGCTATGCGTTATCTGTCAGTCAGTCAGCCGATTTGATTTATAGTTAGTTATACGAGTAAGACATATATCTACTAAGTTAATTCATGAGTTCTATGTATAAGATTAACAAATGCAAAAGACAAAGTAGTACCTATGTAATGATTATAAGTAGGTACCTAGGTATCATGCTACAGCATAGGTAAATGATATAAAGTTAAACAACGAAGAAGCCGCTGCTCCAAGAACAGCGTTGGCAGCGTGCCAGGTAGCGCCAAGTGCTGCAGGGTTGTGAGTAATTATCATAGCGAATTTAACGACTTGCAGTTCAAATCTGACTTACTGGCTCTAAAAGCGTTGTCGATATGCTTGATCAACGTGAAGAAAAAGCTCTGCTGCCCCCAGAACAGCGTTAGTAGCGTGGCCGGTGCCAAGGTACTTCAGGTTTGTGACAAATTGACAATACTATCCAGGTAGGTAAATCTCTTGCAACTTTCACGAACTGTACCATATTCAAACGGCTTTCTGACCTTCGTTGTCGATGGGCTTGTTTAACGTGAAGAATCTCAACCGCCCCGGCGTTAACAGCGTCAGCAGTGTGGGCGATGTCAGGCAATGAACGAGTGCTGCTTTGTTTCTTATCAGTCACTTGTATTTTTATCCGTTTGATGATAGTCATCATCATCATAAGCCCGTGTCAGTCCACTGCTGGACATAGGCATCTCCCAACCTAGTTGGAGGGCGTCCTACACTACGTTTACCGATTTGCGGTCTCCACTCAAGAACACATCTACCCCAACGGTTATCAGTCCTTCGACAGATATGACCAGCCCACTGCCACTTCAGCTTACTTATCTTAAGGACTATGTCGACAACTTTGGTTCTCTGCCGGATCACCTCATTCCGGATACGATCTTTCAGAGAAACTCCAAGCATAGCGTTTTCCATAGTCCGCTGATTTAATTTCTGACTTACTGGCTCTAAAAGCGTTGTCGATGTTCTTGATCAACGTGAAGAAAAAGCTCTGCTGCCCCCAGAACAGCGTTAGCAGCGTGGCCGGTGCCAGGTACCGCAGGGTCGTGAGGATGGCTTCCAGCGCCGCTGACCACATGCCGCGCTCAGCCTCCAGCTCAGGATATTCGGGGATCGGGAACAACCCTGGAATTGGATACAGCATATTTTGATACTGGGTAAGTAGGTATATATTCTCCCAAAGAGGTATTAGCATGGGGATGTGACCGAATGGCAGCAAAGAGACGATTGGAGGTTAGGGTCAAACCAGACCGATGGCCTGATGACGTCACCAAAGTTGTGGCGCAGGACCGTAAGGACTGATGTACACAGTTTTTTTTTATTTAAGTACTTAAGTACCACCTATTTTGTGTTTGTACAAAACTAACAAGCTAAAACTAAATATTTAGGATGATAAGAGCTGACTCATTAACGAGTTTCGATTTGTGCATTAAAATATGTAATGTTTTCCTGTTCGTTTTTGTAATATTAATTAATTTAAAACAATAATTGGTACCTAAAGGGATGAGGACGAATGATCATAATTGCTATTACCTACACCTGGAGTAATTTTTTACATGACTGCCCAAAAAAAGGAGTGTAATGTTTTTAGGATTCAAGTAAGTATCTATGTATGTATGTTTGTATGTGAGTTTCTTTATTTTACAACAGATTTAGACGTATGGGATGACGTTAGAATCCTTACATCCACCCTGAGAAAAATTGGCAATTTAAAAAAAAAACATTTTTTTCTGCTGTGTGGCTCCATTTAAAAAAAAAAAAAAACTTCATAGGTATTTTATAATATGGGAATCAAATTGAAGGCCTAGAATCTAGATAAGCACATTCCAACAGTATATAATTTATTGGCATAAGTTCTTTGTTTCCAGGGCAGGTGTGTTTGTTAGCTAAACAAACAATAGAAACATTCTTGGATGGAGTGGAGTTTAATCTCATTATTTTAAGAAACATAAATAGAAGAGTAAATCCATGAGATGAATCTTGTATATCACCTTCCATCTTGTTAGAGTAGTTGCCAAGTCCTCGTTAAAAAGTTATCCTCTCTTCATGACTATTAAAACTTGTCGATATAACTTCTGAGATTCCGAACCGAGGCACAGAATAAATAGTAGGAATACGTAAGGTGAAATATATTGTGAAGTGAAAGAATCTGAAAAAAAACTTTGCTATCGCTATAACCTCGTTCATGCTAATTTGCGAAAGGCAAGGCCATTTCAGTTACAAAACATTACGTTATCAAGAATTTCAGCAAAAACAACCGATTTTATGTAATGTATCGATCTGATAATATTAATTGGTAGTTTTTGTAATTTATATTAATGATTAATTGCGTAGGTATGCTGAGGAAACATGCACTGATTGTGTTATGATAAATAAAAAACTGGTTTGAATTGATGAAAAACAAGGGCACCTATAGCTACTGTTGTTCTATCTCTCGAGGGCGGGTTGATCTTGTTTGTGTGTGTAGGTATACGTGCACATTGTTGTGTCGCGAGGCGGTCCCCGGGTTTGGGTTGCTCCCACTATTCCAGGACACAACCTCTTTGACACAGAATTACAGGAACTTCCTTCCGCTCGATTCTAGCACACGGCGGGAGCAGACTCGGCAGGCCAGAGTCTGATATTGTCCGGCTCTTGTCTAAAAGAGTTCCGCGCGAAGCCGTTCATCGAGTGCAACGCGATCGGGCGCTGCAACTCAACGATGTTCCTCAAACCAGAGCAGACTTTCAGATTTTTTATATTAATGTTAGCGAAGGAAGGACGAAAGATATATTTTGCAAATTAAATCAATGAAAGCACTAAAGTGGAATATTATTCTATTTTGACTAAAAATCAATGTCAATGACAGGATATTTGTATGTAGAATCGATAATGAAAATCAAAAATGAAAAGAAATGGATTATGAAAAGAGTATTGTTATGAAAGAGGTTTGGACCTCGTCACAATTTCTGTGTGCGTAAGCGTAATCGCCTGAGCTGCTGCCACAGAATAAATAATAGTACTAAGTACTGTTGCTCCCGAGCTTACGCACTCAATTAATATACCTGCACACACCATCAAGATCAATCCGCCTTCGAGAGAAATGTACCAACAACCAATGTACAACTAACTAGGGTAGGATATAATACCAAAACTATCTGGAAATACCGCTGAGGATTTCTAGCCTGTCAAGCGTGGTGATAATGGTCGGGGAGACCCATGTTCAGCTGCTGCGGACTGATGATGTTCATTGAGAAGTTGAGGTCTAGAGTGGGGAACACATGGGAAATACTTTTTCGCATGACTCGTCCAAATGTTGGATAGATGATAATGTGTGAAAAAATGCTTAGTTCCACCACAGAATAAATAATAGTACAGGCTCTTCTTGAAATAAGTATATAATGTACCTATCTATCCGCTGGCCAACTCGGGGAAACTCTTATACAAAAATCTGCCTCTGAAACCTGTTCTAGGTTACGTTTTGACTACAAGCGGGCGGGAGATTACTCAGAGCGAAAGGACAATATCCTGATGGGGAAAATATAGAAAAATAGGTATTTAATATATACAAACCAATGCTTCGCGGGTGTTGTTCAGCATGAACATCTTCTTGGTATCGTCTCGCCAATTCTTCTATGCTATCCGACATTGTATTTAGTTTTCAGACACCATTTTCTTTGTTCCGTATACTATCTTCCGGTTTCTTTTTAGCTATCCCTACACTCGTCAAGTTTATTTAGATTTAGTTGATTGGCAGTTTTTTGTAACTATCAAAGAAGTGAGCCTGCGTTTTTAGGGACGTAGCATCATGCTTCATTGACGTAGCTCAATATAGGTATAGCTAAGAGTTCAAAACAAGACAGGTAAAATGAAAGAAAATCCATGGTACTCTGAGAACCTTAATACTATTTCTATGCAACTTTGAGATTTATGGCTTATGCTGATGCAGTTAGTTATTAACATTGGCTTAGTTTAGACACGCACACACAGGTGACACAATGAGCCGTTTTCCAGTAGGTAAATAAATGTAGTTTATTTTATCCAAAACAGATGGCGTTGCTGTGCTACAATACTATAATGTCAAATGTATTTACCCACAGAGTAAGAATAATGTTAGTTTTGTTTTTTTTTACGCCTACGGTTTTTTTTGTATATACCTAGCAGGTAATAAAAAAAACGCCTCATATCGATTATGCTTAGGCATTTCTAGCATAGGACACAGATATTATGTAATTGTAAACAGGTCACAGCATAAATCATCATTGATACTTAAGTTAGACTAAATTCTTGTGAGTATGATTGATAATAAAACTCGTTTTTCATATAGGTATAGTGGTTCCAAGCGAATTTAGGTATCTATCGTAGAAAAGTCGAAAGTCTTCTGCTTAGTCAACAGTTTTATTTTAAAATAATTTCGTCCTTAATAACGTTGATATTCTGGTCTTTGCTGTGCTTGCTTGTATGAATAATCGGATTGCGCAAGTCTAGAAAACTATGTTTATTAGAATGATGATGTTATCTTATCTATTAGATTCGTATGAGAATACAGATATTTCTTTCACAAACACGTAGCTACAATTCAAACATTACCCAATTAATAAATATTTTATAGGTTAACGGCGAGCTATGGAGAGATCTTTGCATGGAGTTTCTCTGAAGGACCAGATTCGTAATGAAGACGGAGAACCAAGGTAACCGACATAGCTCAAAGGATAAGCAAGCTAAAGTGGCAGTGGGCTGGTCACATTTCCCGAAAAACCGATAACCGTTGGGGTAGACGAGTTCTCGAGTGGAGACCACGTTTAGGCAAACGTAGTGTAAGGCGCCCTGTGGCCAGGTGGAATGACGACCTGCGAAAAGCGGCTGGAAGATAGTGGATGAGGAGAGCTGAAGACCGAGCTCAGTGGCGTGCATTAGGAGAGGTCTACGTCCAGCAGTGGACAGATATAGGCTGATGATGATGCTTACCGCAGTGTGAGACAGAATAGGTACTCAGAATGAAGACCTGCCTTTACAGAAGACAGTCGAAGTGTTTTTTTTATATGTGTTCACACGTATCTTAACCGACTTCAAAAAAATATGATTAAGGAAATATAGGTATTGTTGAAAATACGTTAATATTCATATATTATGTTAATCTATATATGTATCTAAGCATATGTAACAAATTTCGTGTATGTATGTATGCATATGATATTGTCAAAAATGCTTAATATTCATATATATGAGTATCTGAACAAATATATCAAATTTCTCGAATGTATATTTGTCCACGTATTTTTTGGAAACAACAAGTCTGATTGCAAATATTATTTTTGTATTAGTTTGAGTATCTTTCAATTTAGGGAATAGTTTAAGTTTTATCAAAATCGGTTAAGTAGTTTAAAATATATGAACTGTTAACTGTTTCCAGTAGGGATTTTTCTTAGCGAACGGAATAAGTACTTCATTTTCTTAGGCCTACTTTAACGATATTAAAAACTAAGAAATAGAAACTAGTATAAAAAAACCGACTTCTAATCGTATAAAAATTAGAAAAAAGACATTATGATTTCTGAACTATTGGTAAAATAAATCTTGGTTAACAAGACAACAACAATAATAAGTACGTAGGTATCTATAGGAAACAGTCGGAAATGCTATCCGTTTTTATTAATCCATACAAAATATAGCTATACTTAATTATAAGTGACCTATCTAAAGGAAATCCCATTAATGACTTTAATCCAAGTTATCAATTGCTATTTAGATAAACGTAAAAAAAATAATTCATTAACACTTACTTCAATCTACAACCCTTATCAAAAACGCACCGATAACTTCACGTAACACGCGTTACTTATCAAAAACAAAAAACTTTCAAATTAAACCCAACGTGAAATAAGGTAACCACCCAACTATTCGTTTTTATGAACAATGTCTGTAAATACCGCTTATCTTATCGCCACACATGCTGGGCATGATTCGACAAAGTTATATGGTGCTGATGGTGAAACGACGCAAGTAGACAACATTCATATATTTCTCTTTCATTTCCAAATGGAGAATTTTCGCGAGCAGTAAAATTATGTTGGTCGTTGTGTTTACCGTCAACATAAAGTCGTGCGATAAAATGATAGCCGGCTTTTCAATGAGTCAGAGGTAAAATAGTACCTAGTATATAATCTTTGGTCAATAATGACAGTACCAGACAAAGATCGGACGCCTGTATGTACTCATATGTCGCAGACAATTTGAAGAACCCGTCATTTTACAAACGGCGATTCTCAGGCAAATTGTAAAACTCGTCCTCTAACAAACTCCGTCGTCTGTTTGTAAAAATTCGTCTGATTACAAAATGCCGGAGCCGGAGGCAAATTACACAACGCCGCGATGTCGCAGGCAATTTGTTGAATTAGTTCGTTTACAAACGGCGTCGTCAAATATCAATAGATTAGGAGATTTTGAGTTCTAATGTTCAAATAACTAACCTACCTACTTTTTTGCGTTTTTATGCAATTCTATCAAACAGTATTTTTCCAAACAGTCGATTTTTTATAAACATACGACGCTGTTTGTAATGTAAAATGAAAAGTTCTACAAATTAACTGCGAACAGACATCGCCGTTTGCAAAATGACGGGTTCTACAAATTGCCTGCGACATTTATAGCTACCTAATTGGTTGTCCAAAATGAAAATCTGTGATTGGGTAACACAAGAGAAACTTTCTGAAGTTCTGTGGGAACCTGTGAGTAGCTAGATAGGTAGGAGACAAAACTATTATTTTTGGAATCTTTAACTTATAATAAAACTGTAACAGGTCCAATTCTGTACATTGAAAATATTTTGAAATATTTTTTGGAGGGTATTCTATATTCGATTCTAAAGCCAAAACTATTTTTTTCCATTAATGTCTTTCTGTCTGTCCGTCTGTCTGTCTGTTTCTTGGCCGCGCATCATGCTGAAACTACAAAATGAATTTAAATGAAACTTGGTATGATTTGAGTTCATACTTCGTAGGACATAGGAAAAAATTAAAGGGTTCCCACAGGATAGAGGCTGCAAGTTATTTAAAAGAACATTTACCACGCTGAAACTACGGGACGGATTTTGATGCAACTTGACACGGTCATAGTATATATGATGGGTTAAAATTGAGTATACTTCTTATCCCGAAAAATAAAGGGTTTCCTGCGGAATAGAAGTCCAAAGTTATGATAATTTTGAAGTAATTATATAATATTTTTTGGAGGGTGCTCTATATGCGATACTGAAGCCAAAACTGTGTTTTATTTCATATTTGTCTGTATGTCTGTATCACTCCGAAACTACTGAAATAATTCAAATGAAACTTGGTCTGATTAGAGTTCCTACGGGGTAGGACATTGGATACTTTACATCCCGAAAAATTAAAGGATTCCTGCAGGATAGGTGTTGAATGTTATATAAAAACACGTTACACGCTGAAACTAATGGTTCTGTGCTACTGGACGGATTTAGGCACAGTCATAGTTTATATGATGGTTTAAAATTGAGAACACTTTTTATCCCGTATAAATGAAGGGTTCCTGCGTGATAGGGGTGCAAAGCTATGTTATTTTTAAGTAATAAATATCTATACTTATAATAAAGCAATAAGTACAAATAAGTCTGCACAAAGACAATTTAAAAAAGAATGGTCTAGGGTTCTTTAAATAAGCTACTGAACAAGAACATCACATTAAAAAAAAATAAAAAAATAGTTTATTTGTTCGCTCATCATGTAAAAACTACTGGACCGATTGCGACGCGTTTGTTGTGATTTGTTATTGTTGGGTAGCATAAGGTTTGTCTTAAAAACTGATGTACTTGGTATCTCAATCCGATGAGTAGAAGCCGAGCAATCTTTTTGACGGCTGAAGGAATTTTGATCTAATGTTGGTATATTGATATATGAGCCTAGGAATAGTACATAGAGTACTTTTAACTTAAAGAAATAACCACGCGTGTGAAGCCACGGGTAGCTAGTTCATAATATAATATTTCGTATCAAGTCTCAAAGTATTACGGAAAATCCGATTGTAGAGTATTAAATTAGTATCAAGTTAGGTAACAAAATTAAAAGATATGTGACATTAATCTACTTGCCATTGGGCCAATGCCGTGATGTATGGCCCAAAATTTCTCTCAGATTTACGTAAATATTTTTCAGAGTTCGGGCCCCAAACTCTGAAAAATATCTAAGTCCAGAGTCGAAAGGAATATGTATAGGATGATGATGTCGCAAAACCATTGATAGTCTCATTAAGATGATAGAATTTGACAAAGAAGAAGTAAACTTTTTTTTTTGATATTTAATAGTTACATATTTTTTCCTGTAACCTAGGTATAGATGGGTTAGTCCAAACTGTTCAACTGTTTGTTCGACTATAGAACAGATTGGAAAAAAAAGTACAAGCTGTTCTACATCTGCTTATCAAAATAGTAAAAAATGGACAGATAATTAAGGAATCTTTATAACTTAAAGTTCATTATTAGGTGTGTTAGGAATCTACCAACCAAGGTTCTTTGTTTACTCACAGAAAGTTTATTATTAAATATCACTAATCTAATAATGTTTGATAAAACTAATATTAAAGTAGATAAGCATTGATTTCTAAATATAGGTACAAAGTACATTGAAACCCAGATGACGATATTTTGAAACAATGCCGTATCTATAGATAGTGGTAATTAAGCCATATTTATATTTACTCTATCAACTTTGTTATCATTACTGAACAATGATTAATAATGTTGTATTATTATGAAAACTAACGTGGTTTTATACATTTTCAAAGACAAAAACGGAAGTTATGTATAGCATTTGAATTATACCCACTATATTAGTTTCAACGACATCCGGAATGCGGTGGTCTTTTTCAAGGGGAGTGCGGAACTCTCGCGGACGAGTCTCAAACGAGCGCACAGTGTTTTGTCTTTTTACACGACTGCCCAAAAAAAGGAGTGTAATGTTTTTAGCATTTATGTATGTTTGTATGTATGTGAGTTTATTTATTTCATCATAACTTTTAGTTAGAATCCTTACACCTCCCTGAGTAACATATATTTTTGAAAACATTCGATATGGCTCCATTTTCGAATAAAAAACTTCGAATTTTACAACATGGGTATCAAATTGAAGGCCTTAATAAGCACATTCCAACAGTATATAATTTATTAGCAAAAGGTCTTGATATAAGTTATTTTATGGCAGGGCAGGTGTGTTTTTTTTAGCATTTAAGCTAGTTATCTAAATGATCTATGTTTGTGTTATTTGAAGTGGAATCGATAGATACGTGAATTCGAGTCCTGCTTCAGAGTTTTCTTTTTCCAATTTTCACTCATAATTATTACAACTTATTATAACGATCGATATAGGTTAGGTATTTATGCAGGATGGAAAGGACGAAAGTACCCTTAATATTGACGGAAACTTTTTTTTAAACTAGCTGTCCCGCGGCTTTGCTCTAGTGGTCATTTCTCTGGGTTATGATTACCCCGTGTGCTATTCTAGAACCTAAAATACCAATACTCAAAATTCCTTCAAACGTCAGATGTATTTTTTTATCGATTGCTCGACTTCTACGCATCGGGTTGAGATACCAAGTACACCATCAGTTTTTAAGTCAAACCCTACCTAACAGTGAAAACTGCATCGCAATCGGTCCATCAGTTTATAAAAAGGCAAAAAAGATTTTTTTGCTACTAATGTAGCTTAATTTAGGTAGCCTAGTTTTTTTAAATATCTGCTCTCTTTTTTTTTTTTTTCTTACTTTCTATTTCGGTTACAAATTAGTCTAACCTTGTTCTAAGTTCTTTATTAGACTTATTAGGTATGTTTTCTGTTTGTCATATATTCAGGATTTTTCAACAGATTTGTTTAATTTTTTTTTATTTGAGAATATTTACTTGTTATCGTTCAGCGTGGTCCGATAACATTTTCAGTTTTTAATTTTAAGTCCACTCGAAGCCGGGTTAATTGATTGAAAGATTGAATAAATTACCTATTTATTTATTATGATTACTATCTCATTCACATGGTTCCGTTGTGGTTTATGACATGGGGTTTGATTCTATAGGAGCCTAGATTTTCAGTACAAGAAAACATAAGTCTGAATGAAACGGCCAAATTCTCCCTTGTACTATTCGTGTGCGACATAATGACGACATCTTTTTGATCTGTTTGATAGAGAAATGTCTGAATGCTTACTTTACTATTGGACAAGAGTTGCCCTCCTGGTCAGAAAACTTTCAGACATACAAAAAAAATATTGAAAGTAGCCTAACTCCGATGGCTCAGCGATAAAACAAACTAGGTCATGGCCGGTGAGAAAAGATAGTAAGTACAATTTCTCACTGTCTTGCTTTATCTTTCAATAGGCAGTTTAGGCAGTTACAATCAAGTCCTCTTCTCACAGGTTTGCAATTTTAGATATCAGCTCTAAAAAAGGGTAAAAAAACGGAGACCACACCGCCACATCGAAAGTGAAGCATCCAAGATAAGCCGATCCGCTCATACATACACGCCTCACGCACAAACTTACACCACGTTATGCCGATCGGCCGCCACATAGCATTCTGTCAAGTTCTCACGGAAAATCAAAAACAATGGAGTCTTTTGTGGTGAAATTGTGCAACCACAAATTATCTACTCACGCACACATACGCAGCCGCCATTTGCTATGCTTCACTCTTTTGTTTGATGGTGTGAGCCACAGGGGGGGTATCTTCTGTCAAAGATGCTAGGTTTTTTGTGTGGTTGATGACAGCCATGACGACCACATGACATGGACGCCAACTTTAGGCATGAGCCTAAAGTTTAACTAAATCTATGGTGCCTGTTCTTAATTTGAAAATTTATCTCTTATCATATATTTGTAGGTGGTTCAAATCTCAATAGTTAAAATCAATCGTTATATTCTAGTACGACAGATAGACTAAAATAATGCCATTCATGGCCAAGAGTGGCATTTTATTTATGTAGTCTATGTTGTATATAAACAGAGGAGAAGGTCTTCTGGAATTTCATCGAATTAATAAATTCATTACTTTTTCGATTATTAGTGGGATTCATGATTCTCCATTCTTATTGGTTGATCTCTCTTCTTTTTTCATAAGCCAGGCTTGAAATAAATGCGGAAATAGCAAAATTCTATGATAAGTTCGAAAGCTGTTCTAAAAACAAAGCTATATTAATAATAGGTACCTACGAGTATGACCCGATAACTCAGCAGAGTAGGTAATAAGCGAGCCGATAAGATAAATTGTAGTACATTAGCACATTCCAGTCACACCTGCGTTTACTAACAAAATATATAGCGTAAAAGGAGGCTACGACCGGACTCTACAGTGTAGTATATTACAAAACCACTAGTACTTATAACTAATATTCCACGTTAACATAACACGAAGCTCCTTGTGCCTCTGGTGTTAGTTTGTCGTGCTGCCCGATAATCAAGAACAGGCGGGACATCCGAAGCACAGAGCGATAGAAATCCGCAAATAACTTGGAAACAAATCCAGTATCGTTGGACCTACTTATAACGTGCACTAGCATACCGCTCGCCTTTTATCAAGACTATGTATAAAGTGACGAAGCGTGTGGTTCGATTTTTTCTATATGCCAGTATTTGTGTGACCCTCAGGGTGTGATCTGTGGTTGGATGGGTTGATTTGAGGGACCCACGTAGTTTTTTCTATTTGTTTATTTGGGGCGCTTCCACGCCAAAACTGCTGGACCGAATTTGAAGAAACACGTTACTTTTATGCCGGAAAATCATGACGTGGGCATAGCCGCGAGGTGCAGTTAGTAGGTACCTATGTACCTATGGTATGTAGGTACCTATGTTAAGGTATATTCCGGTACCATTTTAAAATGCAGTACCTTATTCCGTCAGTTTGGAAACAAAGCAACGATAAAGATTAAAGATATCAACTCGATTATTATCAACCGTAAAACACTTATTTTCTTGGTTACTTTGACAGTATAAGAAACTCAAAACGATAACTGATAATGTCAGATTATGAACGATCTTTCTAGCAATAGACTTACGAAAATCACATGGTTTCAGTTGTAACTGTATAACTCACATGACCTAGTTGTTATGACCGTGAATTAATTTGTAAAACTTAAAAATATAAGTTTTTTTTAAATAAAAGTGTATACATACTTATTAAGTGCATACTTATTAAGTGTATACTTATTATGTAGCAGTTATGACAGCACTTTATAAAAATACTTATTATCTACTTATTTAAATAATACGAACAAAACAATAAGTCTACAAATGGAATTACCTAAAAACAGAATCAATTTTAATTGGTACCATACTGAAGGTCTAACCTTTGAAATAAAGAAAGGATCATCCAAATCGGTTAATATATTACCCCGGAGATATGACATAACATACTGAGAATCTCTATTTTATAAGTCGATTAATAAAAAGACCTATGATAAGTAGGTATTAGAATAAGAATTAAGTAGTTTTAAGATCATACTTTGTTTGTTTTCTATTTTATTTTATAGGTCAGTTATTTTTACCTACACTACTAAAATACTTGTAAGTATTTAAGACCTATGTACGAGATATTACCGAAGTTGACCAAACACTTATACAACCTGCAGCTTCATACTTTCGTCACACAACGGGCTCAGTGTATATCTTCAACTCACTTCCGCTTTTGAGTCACGTCCAAAGAACCATATACCTAATTCAACCCAACCTTATTAAAAATTAAAATATGCTGAACACAACAAAAAAAAAACCGCTCTCTTTACATAACATGCGCACAGTTGTTATGTTTATGCAAATACTTTCACTATTTTTAAGAATGATGCGGAGATTCCGCTTTTTGTTTACGCAAAGACCAGAATATTTAAGGTTTTGATATTTTTGTTTTATGTATTTTTTTACGCACACAACACCTTCCGCACGTGGCGAAGAGCACTGACTGATGATAATTTCTAAAGTAATCATTATCAATCTTCATATCAGCGAGGTTTTTATGTGAGTTTGTGTTCCGTATAGTAATTTTCATACATATTTAATCATTCTTGAATTTCCCAAGTGGAAATGGTAGGCGTATCTGATTGTGATGTAACGCCTTAGAACATTCATAGGGGCTTGTAGGAACCAACTTTGCTTTGATTGTGTATAAACTAAACCTTAATAAAAATAGGGTAAATTAATAATAACTAGATAACTAGAACTAGGTAAACTAGATCTTAATTTATTTTCAAAATGTTATACAATTTTGAACCTACCTTCCAAGGAGGAGATGACGTGGAGAAGAGGAGGGAAGTTAAACCTGCAGTGGTACAAGACTATGACTTGACTGTCAGATGAGGTCTACGACTATGTGTCAGAGCATGTCAGGCCCCCCCAGAAATAACGCATAATAATTCGGGAGCAATGTAAGAATATTGCATATAATGATGCGGGATCATGTTGCGCTAGCAGAGGAATTAGGCGAACGTCGCTCGCCATGCCACGCAACACGTTAACAGCCCCTCCCGAATGACATAGCTCCTTTTGAAATAGGATGTTATGCACGATGTCACAGTCTTGTCATATCCTACAACGTCTACAATTATTATAATACCCGACATAATACCTATGGAACATATCGCCAAACGAATAGATATGTTACAGGCAGATAGGTTAGTCCGCCATACAATTAAAAGGTTAGGCCGTTAGT
Source organism: Alsophila aescularia (assembly GCA_946251855.1). NCBI lineage: Eukaryota > Metazoa > Arthropoda > Insecta > Lepidoptera > Geometridae > Alsophila > Alsophila aescularia. The sequence continues at coordinate 8,267,378 of OX276376.1, read as the reverse complement.
TTAACGGCGCCGTTCAACTAACGTCCTGAATAATATTCAGCCGTACAACATTTAATGAACTGGCTGACTGATTGCTTAGGTCATTCAAACAATAGGGTGACATAAAAAGATGAAATTCTATCAAACGTTGTAGGTAGTTTGCAAACATAAATGTTTATAAATAGTTTTCATGTTCAATCTAATTAACCTACCTAATTTTTTAGGCTCAATTCTATGAAACAAGTAGTTTACAAACAGACAAATGTTGATAAAAAGTTGCATGTTCAACCCAACTATCCCACCTAGTTTTTTAGGCGCCATTATTATATAAAAAAATAGTTTGCATACAGACGAATATTTATAAATTTGATTGAATGGCTGAATATGATTCAGGCTGCTAGATGAACGGTGCCGTTTAGTAAATAGTCTTGGCAGTTAATTGTACGACTGAGCTATCTGCTTGCGACAGATACACTACACGGCACGGTATTACTGATGGATAATCACTATAGGCGTATACTTACATAAGTAACTAATGGTTTATCACTATGCTCGCGCAAGTAACTACTCAGTTTTCTTACCAAGAGAGAGGTTGCGCACTAACTAACCCATTAAGCCCACATGCCAACTTTCCGTCTTGCTCAATCTCCCAAGATACACAATGTACTTTATATCTTGATGGAAGATTATGCTGTGCTGCAATTATATCACAAATTATGTGAGGCAGCGCTGGTGGATTATTTTGTAGGCCAGTTACTTTCGACTAACAGCCATAAGTGTCTGCAAAACGGCGTAAAAAGAGCGATAAAATTCCATGAAGTATGTTGTTAGTTCTATAACGCAAGAGAATATATTTTAAGGTGGCAGCATACCGGGGAGTACGGAGATGGCTGTGGCGATGGACGTTTTTCAATTATTGGCAGGCACTGGTAAGTCGCCGGCACCGACGGTAAATGTGGCCTTTGACGTACTTGTATGAAAACAAGTGAATCGTTTTTACTCTGGCGCAGCTGCCTTTGTCGTGTAAGAACATATGTAACACGCTTTACTAAGGTTTACAGGTAATTATTTAAAAATTAAGTTACTTATGAGTCAAGTTGCATTAGAGTTAAGTAAGAGTAGAGGTTTAGAAAACGGAGAGTTCAATAGGTCAGAGTAAGGTCAAACTACTGGAACACGCTCAGCAGAGAATAGCTCCAAGTTTTGTCGTCGCACCGACAGTAGTATTTAAAGGCTTACCTTGTCGAAGACCCCTTCGGCAAGCCTTCAACCCTCCGCTCCCTCTCGTCCCATACACTTTCCCTCCAATCCCCCTCCCTCTCCTCGTTCCTCGTACCTGGGTCCTGCCAGTCAATGGTTGACCAAACAACAAAGTCCGAGTTGGGAATAGAAATAATATTTTTGATATACCATATCCGCTGAATCCCCTTTGGCGCTGTAGCGACCAGAATCCAAAACGGCAAATCCCCCCTGGTCGCTAGAGCAACCAAAAAAAAACATGGAAGTTAATTTGTTTGTCAGGCCGCACGAGTGCCTCTGACATGGCTTAACGACTGTTATTAATCAATAACAGCCAGGACCGACAGTTTAACGTGCCCTCCGAAGCCGGAGCAATGGAAAACCATATATAAGTTAGAAAAGTCATTGGTGCGGAGCCTAGGACTGAACCCGGTATCGTTGGATTCTAAGTTGCATCATCGAACCGTTAGGCTACCATTCGATTTGATGACCTGATGAATAACTCGTGGAGAATTTTCATACCTACATAATCTGTCGGGTATGCCGACTAGGCGTCTCGCCAGTTCCGTGCCGGTTTTTCTTATTTTCTATTCTTGGTAGGTACGGAATATCATTACTACGTGCCTCGGTATGTTGCTACCATTATGTATGAGAGAAGGTACTTAAAGCAGCATGATGGCTTCATAAGTAACTTGTGTTAATTTCTAGTTCCGTTCCGTTGTAACGTTAAATAACGTTCGTAGAATGTATGTAGTAATGTGGTTTTCGTTATCTTTGTTGATGAGTATTCGCGATTTCATGGTTTGTTTTGTTCTGTTCATGAGACTTTCATTTTGGTATACATAGGTACAAAGTGACTGATTTCAAGCCTTTTGAAGAACACTTTTGCAATGAAATTAAAACGTTCAGTATTGAACTTGAAGCAATTTCATTAGAGGGAGCAAATACCAAAAATATATCAAAAAATATATATTCGTATTCGTCCTTAAATATAGAATTTTATAAAATTAGTGCTAGTAAGAGGTTTTTACCACAGAACATCTATTAATTGGTAGGTATTAAGTTAATACGTAAGTTGTTTTTTTTTCATTATTACTACGCATTAATTACTAATATTATAAAGAGGTAAAGTTTGTGAAGATGTAATCTCAGAATCTACTAAACCGATTTTGAAAATTATTTTACCAACAGAAAGCCACGTTATTTGTGAGTGTCATAGGCTATAAATTAAAATTACCACGCGTGCGGAGCCGTGGTTATCAGCTAGTACATTTATAGTCCTTTAGGATTTGATTTACACCACATACAAAATAACATCAAATAGTTGTCTGAAATAAACTCTCCAAGCGATAAAATCGCCCAGTATACTGTCTTATGTCTGATAGGTATTATTATTTTTCTGTTGTTTATGGTGTAACAGTTTTCTTTTAGTTAATAAAAAAATTATCATTCCTCTTGAACGTCTCTTGAAGGTAAGTCAAAACGTAGCTGGGCTGTTTTTCACTTATCTCTAGGTCAAGATTTTCGTAAACGAATACTAAAATTATAATACCTAAGCACGTGACTAACTAATTGAAGGAGATTTCCTGTGTCAGTGAAGTCTCTTGGTTCGATCTTTGCAAAATGAAGGTAGGTGTCATTTGTTTTTCTTAGTTTGTATGGCTTACCATATTAGCTGCTTTAATATACAACTAGCTGTGCCCCGCGGTTTTGTTCACGTGCCAACTGTAGCACCCTCAGAGGGGGACTCTTAGGGAAGTAATTAAAATAAAAAAAACTCGGTAATTTTCCTCCAAATTTCGTATCTCTGCGTCCACTGGTTTAGGGTGTGTGTTGTCTATCAGTCAGTATGCCACGGTACTGTTTTCTATGTGCAAAGATCACTCAATCTTTATACATAGAAAACAGTACCGTGGCATACGAGACGAGCAGATCGTTTCACCTGTAGCGACAACATAACAAAACATGCCAATAACAGTAGCAGTGTCCTCAGAAAATTGAATTGGATCTAGCACGGCGTTGCACAGCTCTACCCTACCCCTACCTACCCTGGCTTACCCTGAGACATTGATTCGTAAGTCCTATAAATGAAACATTGACTGTGAAACCGGACCACAGTAAAAACTGCTTGGTGGATGAATATCTGACAAAGGCAGACTCTTGCAGAAAAGGCCTAAGTACCTCTACAAGCTGTTCTAGTCGTAGAGTCGAACAAGTAGAGTTCTAATAGTAGTTTATGAAACGGTTGCATAACTTATTATGCAAAACAAAACTCTTTTTTTCTTTTTGTTTTATATAATATCATTCGAGTGTTTTACTCACTAGTTATGTGCCGTTTCAGACACTACTTTATCTACATCTTAATAGGAAATTACATTAAATGAAAATAAATATGTAAAATTTTCTTTATTTTGCTGGTAAAAGCGCGTTCGTCATGTTCGTTGAGTTGGAGTCAAATTCTCCTCATTAAAACTGCTGTCAGTTATTTATAATCAGGATACAACTTTTAATCAACAAAAAGACTTTAAATTGATTAGTACCTAACTCAACTTAACTAACATTACTTTACTTTTTTTTATTTATTTTTTTATTTGAATAATTTTAATCAAAAAAACAAAAGGACTTTTTTTTACATTAGTATGTAAAGTAAATTATGGCGCCAAAATCCAGTCCACAGCGAATTCGCAAGCCTACGGTCTAGCACGCGCCGCCATAGATAGTAAATGACGAAAACCCTCATAGGCTCGGAGTCAACCGGTGCTTTTATGGAAAAAATATATATTATAACATCGTTTAGTTAGTTCAAAAACAGTGTTATTAAGTAATTCTTTTTCTCATTAGAGACGTACCGTGCGTATTGTATGTAATTATGCCACCATTTTTGAGTTCATAATCCGGATTTTAAGATATGAGCGTCGATAAAAAGTATTTGCATTTTTATTCGGTTTATGTTACTAAGTTACCACAGTCCGTTACATTCTTGTATCCTTAGGTACGACATAAATCTTCTCACACGACTGGTTCCACGTAACTCTAATGCACACTCCGGTCTAGCCCAGATTAAGTGCTTATGTTGGCACTAGAATAATTTGTCACGCACGAACCGAGCCGTTGGTTTACCTGACGTAAGGCTGGCAAGCCTAAATGGGTCTCAGTTTATTGTAGGAGGTACTTAAGTTTTAATGTTAAGAGGATTTACAGAGTGAGTCCTTACCTTTATTACTTTTGTTAAGGTTCAGTGTATGTAGGTTTGACTAAATAATTATCACGATTATTGACTAGTGGGGTAATTGTTAGTACCCTACGAGCTATACCAAGATAATGCGTATTATACCCGCGTCAACTCTGAATAAATATAGTGTGAGACTAATCAATCGTGAGACAGAAATCAACCGTAAAAACCACTTAGTTGACGTATCACGGAAAACTACTGGACCGATTACACTGCGATTTTATAGTTGGGTACTTGGGTAGCTTAGGATTCTGGCTACGGAACCATAAGTCTATGCGTGTTTGACCTGTTTTTTTTTCATTCCTTTACAAACTATGTATGGAATTTTATAATATGAAATAGATAAATACCTTCTCGTCACAGATACCGCAGTGCCTCAAAACAAAAGTTTATAATCAGTGCGTGTTGCCAGTGATGACATACGGCACTGAGACGTGGTCGCTAACTATTAGTCTCATACACAAGCTCAAAGTAACGCAACGTGCAATGGAGAGAGCTATGCTTGGAGTTTCCCTACGTGATAAGATCCGTATCGAGGAAATCCGTAGAAGAACCAAGGTTCTCGACATAGCTCTCAGAATTTACAAGTTGAAGTGGCAATGGGTAGGCCATATAGTTCGCAGAGCCGACAACTGCTGGGGAATAAAGGTTCTGGAATGGCGACCACGAACAAGCAAGCGAAGTGTAGGCAGACCGCCCACACAATGGACGGACGACATTGTAGCCATCTCGGGGAGTCGGTGGATGGAGGCGGCACAAGACCGTTCATCGTGGTGCTCTTTGGGGGAGGTCTATGTTCAGCAATGGACTGTTAAAGGCTGAAATGATGAATAATGATACGCTATACGGTTGCCTGGAAGAGATCGCTGCTTAGCGATAAGGCCACCGATTGTACTACACTTTTAAGTTTATTTTTTATTTGTGCTTATTTTGGTGCAATTAAGTGTTATCTATCTATCTATTAATAATGAAGTGTCCCAGCATGAGTGAAACACCTCTTAGTAATTTTGCCAGCACGCAAAATTTCAAAATATACATCCGATGGACAAGCAAGCAAGAAAGTTTTTTTTATTTGAGTTAATATAAGTAAGTAAGAACTATGCTTGGAGTTTCTCTGAAGTAAGTATAATTTCGAAAGATTTGATCCGACAGAGAACCATACTAACCGACCACCATGTTGAAGTAGCAGTGGGTCTCATGTATCGAAAGATGGAAAACCGCTGGTGTAGAAGACTAGAAAATACCGCGTCTTGATATAGCTAGATAGGGACGTAGTGTAGGACGCCCACCGATCAGGTGGAATAACGACGTTCGAAAGGGCCAGCAGAAACTGGATGAGAACTGAAGACCTTTGGCGTTAATTGGGAGAAGCCCAGGTATGTCAAGAAGTGAACGAATTCGCGGCGGATTGATGATGTTGAAGTAAGTAGGTATCTGTATAATAAACCTAAGTACTGAATCGAGAAATGATAAGACACTGTAGAAGAATTCTCTTTCAGCTCCAAATACTCATTAGGTCCAAACCTTGGTTCTTGGTCCACACAAACTCAACAACTCAACTCCGATTTTTACGATAATCATATTTTCTGGTCCGGATTTTTTTAGGATGGTTAGCTGCACAAACGCCTCTCAAACTTCCTACATCACTTAATTATTCGCAGATGTAAGCTACCATTAAACCGAACAAAACAAAGCACAATAAAATATGCACCGAAACTTGGATAATTGACATGTCAGCGGCAGAGGATGCGCGTCGCCCGCGGCTGCAGTGGAGGGTAGTTATACACAGGCGGTGCAGCGGCGGACACGCGCGTTTATATTTTGAAAATGGAATTGTGGTTCTACTTTTTTATTTCATTGGACTTGCGTTGCTGCGTTTGACTGTCACTTGTTTACTTTCACACTTCCCAGATTAGGATGAACAAAATATTTGAAAAAGAAAGGTTTTATTTAAAGACAGTCTTCACCAGAACGTGATGGTTCTTAGCTATAATGGGGGGAGAGTTGAGAATCGTAGCTTCCAAACGAATGGACCAAATTTGATACAGTTTTTTATGTTTTAAAGCTGAGGTAAACGAAATGCTTCTTAGCTATACTGGGGGGGAGGGGGGTTATATACATTTTGAAGTACAATGGTTAGATACTAATCAAATAACTACTTAGTATACATTGTTGTTACACTTTCGAGTTCGTGAAAGAGGTTCTCAAGACTAATTCAGGAATAAAACAAAATAAACTGAAATTCCTAATTTTCTGAAGGTAGGTACATATTTTCATAGACGCAGGCGTTACTTTGCGGGTATCCATATTTTAAATTATTGCAGAAAAAAACATTTAGCTTACTTCCGCCAAACTGTAAGTCAGACAAATGATAAATGAAAAAAAAAACATGTCTGACTTAGAATTTGGCGGAATTATCTTCGTTTATTTTATGTTATTTCCTAACTAATAATAAAATAACGGCCACTACTACACTATATATTACAATTTATATCCATACCAATATATAAAAGTGAAACGTTGTCTGTTTGGGGAGCTTTCACGCGACAACGGATGGACGGATTTTGATGAAACTTGGAATGGAGATATATTATACACTGGATTAAAACATAGGATACTTTTTATGACGGAAAATTGTAAGTTTCCGAGGGAACACTGAAAGAACTGGAAAAATGTTGATTACTCGCTGTAGGAAACGGTTGCCATGGAAACGAAATAACAAGTATGTCAAATAACATCAAGAGTGGTGCTATAACTACTTTTGCATTGGTTTTTAATATCCTAGAAGAACATAGGATGCTTTTTTTGCGATAAACAGTAGTCCGCGCGGACGTAGTCGCAGGCGGGAACACTAGTACGATATATTCCTTACCAATATATAAAAGTGAAACGTTGTCTGTTTGTTTGTTTGTTTGGGGAGCTTTCACGCGATAACGGCTGGACGGATTTTGATGGAACTTGAAAATGGATATAGCTTATACCCTAGAATAAAACAGCTAAATTGTAAATTTCCACAGGAAAACAGGAAAGCCTTGACAAATGTTGATTACTCGCTGTAAGAAACGGTTGCCTTGGGAACGAAATAACAAGTATGTCAAAAAACAACACGAGTGTTGCCCACAGAATTCCTAATAATACTACGTAGTGGGGCTATACCTACTTTTGCATTGGTTTTTAATATCCTAGAAGAACATAGGATGCTTTTTTCGCGATAAACAGTAGACCGCGCGGACGAAGTCGCGGGCGGGAAAACTAGTAATTGATAAAAGTCGAAATAACAGTGTAGGTACCTGAACGTTTTCTACCGAACTTTCCATTTCTGACGTGAGAGCTTATTTTATAGTCAGAAGTCTGTCCGTCCATTCCGTTGTGATGTGAGATATAACAGACTTTATTCCGAGATTTTCATTTTACAACTGCAAATCATACGTTGAATGTAAATGAGAGGCAAAAGTGCATTCACATTCAATTTTGCAGCGATTTTAGTATCGCCATTTCATTTTAATGACTTTCCTACATCGGATGTTAATGATCGATTTTATAGACATATGCTACTTTCAAATTTTTATAATGGAACTTATTGTTTATCTTGTTATCCATACCAATATATAAAAGTGAAACGTTGTCTGTTTGTTTATTTGTCTGTTTGTTTATTTGTTAGCTTTCACGCGGTAACGGCTGGACGGATTTTGATGAAACTTGGAATGAAGATAGCTTATACCCTAGAATAAAACAAAGAATACTTTTTATCCCGGAAAATTATAAGTTTCCACGGGAAAACTAGAAAAACTGGAAAAATAATTGATTACTCGCTGTAAGAAACGGTTGCCATGGAAACGAAATAACAAGTATATCAAAAAACATCAAGAGTGGTGATATACCTACTTTTGCATTGGTTTTTAATATCCTAGAAGAACATAAAAAGTTTTTTTCGCGATAAACAGTAGTCCGCGCGGACGAAGTCGCGGGCGGGAAAACTAGTTCATGATATTTTACAGATAACAAGACACACACAGTACCTATTATAGATATATTATTATTTTTGTATTAATCAAATTCCAGTATTATAGATTTCGTCTCTGGCAATTTTTTTATTTCTGTTTAGATTTAGGTTCAAGTCTTACATCGAGGTTGAATACTTCCTTACTTTGATTGAAGTCGTTTAGTAGGTATTCATATATACAGACGACCGGTTGGCCGAATGGTTAGTGACCCGGCTACGAAGTCAACCAACGGTCGCATCCCGCTAGGTGCAATCATTTGTGAGATGAGCAGAAATGTTTGTTTCCGAGTCATGGGTGTAATATTCATATCTATGTTTATCTTTTGTCTAGTACTACAATTTTTTTTTTTTTTTTTTAGAAAGGATATGTGCTGTTGGTCTATAACTGACCTCTACAGCGTCACCGGACTGTGGGGCGGGCGCAAAAGCGCTCCGCCGCGAGTACTACAAGGTATCCTAGTTTGAGAATAGATGATTGGTGTTAATTTTCCCGAATATACTTATTTACTTAGGTATAAAGTAAGTGGCTAGGTACTTAAACTTTTTTATTTTATTTAATCTGTGGTGTCCCACTGCTGGGCAAAGGGCTGCCCCAATTCCTTCCATCTATCTCCTATCTTCTGCAATTTCAAGTCAATTTCCTTCGAAAGTATCGAGATCGACACGCCACCGCTTTCGTGGACGGCCTCGACGCATTATTCAGTCATTGGGTACCCAATGTGTGGCCATCTTTGCCCATATTTTGGTATGCAACCTGCTCACTTAAACTTATGTCAAAGAAAAATAAAATCCCATTGATATATCGCCTACAACAATTTTTTTTCGCGCTAAGTGTGAAACCCGCACATGTATGACATCTTAAGTCAATTACTTACATCATAATTACTCAGCATTAATTTAATCCCGATCTAATTAACGGTAATTCAATTAAATATTAATCCACTAATGCGTTCGTTCTCTACATAATTACAGGTACAGGATTACACTTAGGGTTGATAGAATCCCAGACGGACAGGAGCTTTAAACGAAACCATTTTATTTTAACCTTCACAAAATAAATTTCTGAATTACATATATCCATCGCAATAGATTGTACTAAAATATCTGTGAAGTACCTACGCCTACGATAATGTATTTAGGTCTTTAAAATTATGTTATTAATTAACTAATTTTTGATCTACACAAACGTATTTTGTAGGAAATTAGTTATCTATAGCTACATGTCTACGGTATAATTAAGCTACATAATAATAATAATAATAGACATCCATGCCGATTTCGGCTATGGCGAATTTACTTCTGCTTTTAAACATTATGGGCTTGGATGTTTAGCTTTTATAAGGCTTATATATTTAGGTACCATAAAATATATATAAAAAAACCTCTAATTAATAACCTACCTACTTATTTATTACCTCTATTTTATGTATTATTAACAATTTTTTAATATAAAACAACAAAAAACAAAAACTTATTTTTGCGGTAAATACGCGTGCTATTTAAATACTATACTATATTATATTACTTCTATACATAAACTGTACTGTATAATACGAATGTATGTAAACGTTCGTATGATTATTTCCATGAGTTTCTCCAAATATACTGAGTGGATTTTGATAAAGTGAGAACTTATCAAACATGAAGGCTTTTTACGCAAGTAGAAACCCCAGTTTCAAAATTCCTGCAAAGAAAAACAACGGCCATCCTATCGTCATTGAAATTAGAATCAAAATTGAACCAAAAGCTCTATATGATCGCGTGTTTAATGTTAATGAATGTTAAATGACCAGTTTGTTCATTGTTTACATAATTGTGAACATTAATTTGTTGAGACGTAACACTCTTTATTCATGCTAGCGAATTAGCCAATACTGTTACTTCCTGGTAAGTAGTAGGATAGTGAAAAATGTATTACATAGTTTGACCGTTGATTATGACATAATCTGATTCTTTGCTATTTTGTAGATAAAAAGATTTACACCTTACTCTTTCTATGATATTAATAATGGATCGGTCCATTATTCCGTTATTTATAGTGAGGTCTCCAAATCGACTTGGATGGTTCGGCGTTTGTCCGAAATGTTTGTTTGTATATCGTTTACACCTTAACTTTTACACATACATTAATACCCCCTCCATGCACTAGGATTCCAGTGTCGCCACAGAATAAATAATAGTACAAAATGTCGCGGGTGGCATGACAATGGACACACATTTACACACCAAGAAGGTATTGCGTTGTTTTTTATTTTTCATAAGTACTTGATATAATTAACACGATTATCAAACTTGCTGCAACGTGGCAGCCTATCGGCATAACATGGTGTATGTGCGCACGAGCGGATCGGCATATCTTACGTGCTTCACTTTCGATATGTCGGTGAGGTCTCCGTCTTTTTTTAAACCTTGTCACAAACATCCAAGATCCGAGAACAAAAATTTATGATCACACAAATACCCGGTCAGGATTCAACCTGGGACACTATGGTGAATAATGTATCAGCTGCGCCAGAGTATCTTCAATCGATCGATAAAATATCGACATACTAATAAATTTGTAGTGGCATGAATCCGCCGGGGGAAGTACGAAACTTTTGTTAGATATTCAACCGCCAAACAGAAGTGTGTAAAAAACTGTGTTTTGGTTTGAAGGGCAATGTTTCCAGCGATTAACTCGTCCTATTGGGACGACTTTGTTGTGGGACGAGTCGCTAAACTAGCCGAAATTACTGGGCAATCAGACTTAAAAACAAAGGTCTCAGGGTGACGAGCGCAGTGAAGTGACGCGCAAGATTTTGCAACCAAAGTTTCAACTGTTATGCGCAGGCGTGACGCTTACCTTCAGGCGAGCGACCTGCTTAATGAAATTATAATATGTTGTATACCTACCTAATAAACTGATATTAATACTAACTGCGCCCCGCGGTTTCTCCCGCGTGGATGTTGATGAAAAGTATCCTACGAAGTATCCCAGAACCTAAATAAAGTATCTATATCATCAAAATTCGATCAGCCATTTCAGCGTGAAGACTGCACATTAAGGTGACCGACATCTCGGTCTCGGTGGCCGAGATTCACGGCAAAAAATCAACCGAGATCCTCGGTCTCGTTCTCGGCCAAAACGCACTGAGAATCTTGGCCATGCCGAGACAATGCGTGGCTTCGTTTTAGCGAGCGCGTACGGGTTGCTCTCGCTCAAACAGTCACGGACGTAGGTTTAATATATTAGTATCTACAAGTTTCGGCCTCTGGATTGCTGTTTTTGTTTTCAATCTGATAATTTAAAGTAATCAGTTGTCTTTTCTGCTTAGCTATTTTGATCGGTAAGTTCCAACGACATTTAATTTTGCAAGTTTAATTGTATTGTAAGATTTGTCCACATTCCACAGAACATATAACATATATATTCTGTGGATCATACAAAACATACATGACATTACTTAAAAAAAAAAACTCATTAGAATCATAACAAATTGCTATAATGTTATGTTGGTTTTATGTATTTAAGTTCATGCGTTTTGTTTGAGACAATAATGATAGTAAACACACACACATACGCCCACGCGTAGACACACACGCACCCACTAACACACACACACACACACACACACACACACACACACACACATACTCACTAGGAGCACTTTTAATATCTGTAAGTTTTGCTGTAGAGCTCGCCATTCTCAGCTTTGTGAAAACTAATTTGAGTGTTAAGTGTATTATAATAAAAATCCTGTATTTAATTTAAAAAAATTACATCATAAACATTAAAACAAAATAAACTAAACTATTAATCTATTTATTGTACCAAACATCCAAATAAATTGAAGATTTGCATTTTTATTTCACTACTAACTTCACTACTAAGTAGTGAGCTACCCTGAAAGTGATAGTGATATTTTGTTTTTGTTGTTGAGGCAGAGTAGGGACTATAATGAAATAGTACGAACTTTAGTGTTGAGTTACTGTCTATCGATTGGTAGTTCAAGAACTACGGGTGTAATAAAGAAAAAAAAGATGAAAAACGTGGACGGCGGCTCGGTTCGCTCGCAACCTCCCCTCTCGCTACGTTCAGGTAGCGCATGCTCGTTTTATATATACATAAACCTTCTGTGAAAAATAATCTAACTTATGGTGAAAATCGCATTGAAATCCATTGAGTAGTTTAAAAGATTTAAGGGTACAGACGGCGGGAAGTGACTTTGTTTTATCAATATTTATTGATTTCTTCCGACATCTTGGACATTTATCGTCATACTACAACAAATTAACACATTTAAATATCAAACTATACGTATAAACTTTCCTCTTGAATCACTCTATCTATTGATGAAACCCGCATCGAAATCGTTACAGATTAAGCGTTACAGATGTTGAGAAGCAACTTTGTCTTATACTATTCTCGGTCTCGGTCTCAGTCCCGGCCAAGAATGGATTTTATTCTCGTTCTCGGTTCGCTCTCGGCCGAGAAAAAAAGCTGGTTACAAGACATACACACAAACACACAAACTTTCGGATTTATAATATTAAGTATTAGTATTAAGTATTCGTTTTTTTTTTAGTTTTTGTATTTCTCTTAGTCATAATATCGTATTATTCATCAACTCCCCTGACCAATTGGTCCGGGGAGTTCATGAATTCGGAGAACATTTCAAAGTCAGACAAAACAGTTATTTGTGGTTTTTTTCACTAAGCTTCAACATGGTAACGGTACATCGCGTCTCGGTTCGGATGGCTGAAGTGGCAATACCCCTATGAATTGCAATGCTAATTCGATGAGTCACGTTACACTTTGCATCCACAATGCAGGCTCTCTGAGTTTTTGAAAATACGATGAACAATTCCCAACGCTCTGCAGCAAAAAATGAAACAACAAAATATAATTTGTAATTTTTTTTCGGCTATGTACCTATGCGCTCCCAACCAACCCGTTGACGCTGTCAAGGTGCCAACCTAAAGACCAACAGCATGTATCAAAATAAAAATAAAACAAGCAGCAAATGTGGATTAAAAATAAACGAAAAATCAAGTTGTTTTTTTTCATTATGTGTTTTCATCAAGTAGTGAGCTACCCTGAAAGTTTTAGCCGGATAGCTAATCGGGAAGTGCTTGAAATTTGAGTTGCAAGATTCCACCCGGAACGACAGACAAGAATGTGACTTAATAAAAACGTGGTAATAAAATAGAGGTGCCGAAGTTGGCATACTTTAGCCGCATGAGCTGCTGTTGTAGTAGTAACTATCATTTATTCTGTGCTGCTGTACTGTGTATAGATGAATGAATTATAAACGTAATTTGAAATTGCGCAGTAATAACTTTGCGGTCTCGTAATTCGCCGGCATCACATTAGGTGTTCTAGATTCTGATACCTATTCCATTGAATACCTAGGTGTTATGAAATTCTTCAAGTGAAGAAATCAATGAAGTTTGTATTAAGTATCGAAGTAATTTTAAAGTCTAGGATATTTTCTCCTTCAATGGCGATCAGGTACAAGTAAAAAACGAACTGTGCTTAAATTTATAAAACCTTTCTCAAAATCATAATATAATTTTATATATTTCTTCCAAATAATATTGCTTTTTTTATTTTTAATAGGTATGTAGCGGACGTTTGTGTCGAGAAGGTCGAGTCCAACTTAGGTTTTGTAAAAATTCAGAATGGTCACGACTTTCAGTCTTCCCGTGACCACGATCAATGCAACTAGATCGAAATACTTGTTTTTAAACAAAGCAGCTATGTAAGTTAAGCAACGAAGTGCCTAAGTTATCAATCGAATTAGCAATCCTAAGTTACGCATAGAAAGCCTGGACACCACGAATTATGTAGGTAACTCTTGTACGAGAATTGCATCGACGTGGTAAACGAGACCCTGTGCTGTGCCTTTAAAATTCAGATATCCACGACTTTTAACTTTCCGGGCAGATGCTATTCCGCAACGTGAGATGCCGTCAGTCGGTCGGTCAGAGTTCCTGATATGTGGTATCTACGCTGGATAATTTCGTAACTACTCTGAATGTGTCATTAGGGCTCCGTCGCAGAATGTCCCTTTCCTAAAATGTCTACTGTACGCGAAACGTCCCTGTTCTCAAAATGTCTCTTTGGTATCACGTCCCTTTCGCAAAATGTCCCATTCGCAATATGCCCCTTTTGCACAATGTCCCTTTCGCAATGAGGGTTTTTAAAAAACGTCTCGGCGTACAATGTCACGTTCTCAAAAGTCATAATTACGAATAAAGTCACATGCTTGCTATTCATCGGATTGAGATACCCAGTACACCAGTTTTTAAGTCAATACCTAACTACCCAAAAGTGACTGTATTGCAATCGGTCCATTAGATTTAAGTGACGCGCAAACAAACAGACAGGCACACAGACAGATAAACAGATAGACACCATTTAGAAAATGTCATGTTCTTGTTTATAGTAACTCAGTACAACAGATTTTTTTAATTATCTGCATTGCTTAGACTTACTTAGTGCTTTATTATAAGTATGATATAGATAGATAGATAGATAGATAGATAGAAAGATAGATTGATAGATACTAGTCGGTGCGCTAAAACCACGCCTCCGCCAGCTATAAAAACAATTAGACATCTGTTTTCGACAGCAAAATAACTCCTCGTAAAATGAGGGCATGTCTAATAGACAAACGAGTGTAGGCGTAGAAAGTGAAAAGTGAACCAGTCCAGATAAAAACGAATGTCACCAGTCTATAACTTAATCCGTGTCTGTAAATAAAACGAAGTATCGAATAACAAGCAAAATTTAAGTACACAACTGAACACTTGATCATGATCGTCTACTTCGAAACGCGATATCGACTCTCAAATGATCTCATTTTACTCCCCCTCCGCAAAGGAATCTCACCTCTACTGCCTTTGACAAAAGAGTTGTCTTACCCGTGTTAAATTTCTCAATAGGATGCTCTCAAGATCACGGAAAGGAGGCCGAAGTTAGCAGGTGCCTATTATGTAGGTTCAAAAGAGTTCTTTATTATAGGAAATTAAACTGTATAAGTAACAATGGTGAGCTATTAATAAACAGGTACAACGAGCAAGATTGCGAAGAAAAGAACCGGTTCTGGTTAGACTTTCAAGGTCATCGATGATGGTTAAGTTTAAACTTGATCAGTTAAGATTTAAAGATGCCGATATATCGCCAGCCAATGTATAATATTATGCAATCAGTACCTACTCTACAACTGCTGTAATACTAATTGTGTGCACCTAAGCGTGTGTGATTGTGCGCATAGTATACAAATAGAGCAACAATACTAAATACAACCTTGGTATAAAATGCAGTATAAATAGAAGATCCTCGGGAACGGCTTGGGAACAGATACTGTAGGTAGGCATAAAACTTGCTTATATTACTGCTACCTTTATATCTACAATGTGATTGGACACAAGACTCAAACAATAAAATCAAACACGTTTATCAATGAAAAAAAAAAACTACATACATCCGAACATATAACCGTCTCCTTTTCTGAAGTCGATTAAAAATAACAGACCCCTTTTGTTTATTTGCAACCCTTTATAATACTTTTTCAAGTGCATTTTTATTTTCTTCATATTTAATATCTCTTTTACGTAGTTCCATACATAAAAGAGATTATTTTTACAGGTTTTTTTTTTATACAATAATAACTTTATATTTTCAATGTTTACACAACCATGTCAAAATAATGATTAATGGTAAAATTTGTGAAAAATTTATGGAACATTTTCAGATTGCAGAAGTCTAGAAGAAGATCTAGACACATTGTAGATGCTCATTTATACTAATTTATTTATTATCAGCCCATATAGACCCACTGCTGGGCAAAGGTCTCTCTTCTCTCTTTCCCATGTTTCCTGTCTATTGTTATAGTTCGCCATTCTTTCTCGTATGTGTCAAGTTCGTCTCGCCACCTTTTTACTAATATTATAATAAAATAGCTAAAACATAGAAATATAACTTAGCATAATATATTTGATATTACGATATTTTGCTCAAACAATTAAGTATAGGTATTAAGAACAGCTTTCAAACAATATTCGTCATCTAGACCAATCAAAATATATACGAGTTAATTTACCTAATAGCGAAACTAATCCAAAATTCGCTAAATATAGAGAATACTGATAATTTTACAGCTTCGACATCCTACTCCAAATAATAAATTAATCCTTTATGGTAAATCTGCTTTTCTACTGCGACTTGGGAGATTTTGCTACAATGAGGTAAGTTTTCCAGTAACGGTAAGAAAAGAAAGCGAAATTATTATGTATTAAGTAGGTGAACCGGAGTGAATCTTGCGGAACGATGATTACCGGTTTAGGATTAGATGCCAAGACTACAATGTAAACATAGGCGTTTATCCCTTAGTTACTCGCACGACAAAAAACGCGCAACTGCTTGTATGGGGTCTCCGCTGACCCCAAATTATTTTGAAGGTTTCTGACGAAATATAGCAAGAATTAAATAAAAGACTACCTTTCATACAAATACTACATTATTATTAAGACTTACAATAATACACTACAATAATACTATCTCTAACTAGATGGACTGACCAGCTCCGAGAAGGGAAAATGTCGTTTTACGATGTGGTGCAGATGGTCGCAAACATGAACTGCTGGAGAGAAGCCATCCACTCCAGTACAGCAAAGACGTCCTAGTGATCACTATCTTCAGTCATGAAGTACAGACCACAGAGAGAGATACTGTACTTTATACCATGACTACGAGAAAAAGAAAGATTTAAGCAAAAATAGACATATGAAGAAAAAAATAAGGTTAAATTAATTAAAATGCACATTAAAATTGGAACAATTACTAAAATTAAGAGTAATTATCTTATTATTATTATTAGGATGGTCAACTTGTGAAGTGATATATATTTCCTGTCGATGGTCAGATTATACGATGTCGATGGTATGTCGAGTATTCTTTGCACAAGGAGTTTGTTGAATATATTCTAAATTCAAACACCAAAATAGTTATTAAAAGCGCTTTTTATTCACTGTTTTCAATGAATGAAATAAGATTTTTAGAGGGGGGAATGGTAAATGTTATTTTATTTGCCTCGACAAAATCCTCTAAATCTGCAGTGTTCTGTGTCATAAAAAATCTGGTTTTCTAAACGCTTTTATTTAGCTTGACCTGTTTGTTGATTTTTGTTTGTTTATTTGTTCGTTTGGGTTAAATCAAGTAATTGAAATTTTATCCCCTTACTGTTGACCGATTGATTTGAAATTTGGTACACGCCTTTAGTTCTGCTAACAATACAATTATGTATATTCAGTATCATAGTAAATCCAAGATGGCCGCCGCTACAAAATGGCGGATTACATACATTTTTTTCAAACCCCTCATTATGGGTATCAAATGAAATGGCTTGACAAGTAGAACACAGTACAGTTTAGAAATAATTAAATTAAAAAAAACTAAAAACTTGTAAATAAAATGAGTAGGTATGAGTAGTTGAAAGTGCCTGCCCAATCTACGATGTGTTATCACAACTCTTTTACTAAACGGGCTGTAAGACTGTGGAATGCTTTGCCCATCAACATTAAAAAAGCTAAGTCGATAGCTGTCTTTAAAGACATGGTGAAGAAGCACTACCTGTCATGAAGCTGGATACTATGTTATTCATACATAATTTATACACTATTCCTTTGTGAACATGCTATTTATTTATGTATATTATATTATAAATTTGCCAATATATATGTTATATTATTTAATTATAGTATATATATTTATGTGTTTAACAAAATTTATGATAACACATTATGTAAGTATGTATACAAATATTAAGTTATATAGTTTATATAGTTGTTATTTATCTATTAACTTTTTTGTTCCAAAGTAAGTCTCCATCACTGACCGCAATGTTTATTTTATATTCCTGTCCATCCAAAGGTGGCCTGTAAGAAATTGCAAATAGCGATAAGGCCGCCTATTGTACAACATTAGATTTTATATATAATTAATGTTATGTTGTTTTTTTATTGTAATGTGTTCAATAAAGAGTTATTGTATTGTATTGTATATTTTTTATATTTTTTATATGTACCAGCTAAAAATAAAACAAAATCGTGGGGCGAGTGGAATCGTAGCGAAATCTGAGTAAAGGGAATTCCACGCGCCCCCCGATTTTATTTTACTTTTTAGCTTTTATACATATAAAACGTATAACTTTAGAAAAAATATATTGTTTTATTTACAATACCAAATGCGGGTAGTTGGAGACAGCGGTGATAGCTGTTGATAGTGACAAACTGATTGAAACCAAGATCGGTAATAGCACCAGTCTTCTCGTGACTAATAAATAATGAACTCGTGAATAATTAGCATCCCACAACAGGGAAGAGCACAATATTTATATAGGTAAGTATATATAATTATTAGATTTGTTTACAGTTTAAATTGTCTCCTGTCTTTCTGAACTGACGAACTTACTATTCCATTAGGTAATGAATAAAATCAAATATTTCATTTTCAGTCAGAATAATATGACTTTTGTTATGTAGGTACGTAAAATTATTTCTACCGATTCGTGTAAGGCAAGCGATTTGGGTGTCGTTGGCAGAACAGATAAGGATTGAAACAACGTCTTTGTTTCCGGTGGGTGAACAGGAAGTGGAGTCGTAGTGTAGGACGCCCACCGGCCAGGTGGAGTGACGACCTGCGGAATGTGACCAGCAGACACTGGATGAGAAGAACCGAAGATCTCAAGGGTTCTGTGGCATTCATTGGCCTGTGTCCAGCAGTGGGCGAACACAGGCTGATGATGAAGACGATGATTAACAGTAAGCAAGCAAAAATGCTCCATGTTTGACCGCGTCGTCTCGTACTATCACCTATATTTAATATTTTCATTTTGTTTGTCTGTTTTTTGCTATGTCTATGTCAACCAAAAGGAAAGTTAAGCACCCAAGCTATGCCGCCGCCTCTCGTACGCACAAGACTCACACACTTGCACCATGTTATGCCGATCGTCCGCTACATCGCAGCAAGATCTACCTTGTTAGTCGTGTTAATTCTGTCAAGTTCTCACGAAAAATAAAAACAATGCAGTATTTTGTGATATTGTGTATCTATCACAAAACACCACAAATTATCCACTCACGCAAACCTAGAAAGGTGCCATTTGCTATGTTTCACGGTTTCTCTCCTTCTTGGGCGATGTCATCAATTGAGATGAGATCGTGGATGACCGCGTTCATGCCTATTACCATTAAAAAATATTGTACAACACTATCACACTTCACACTAATATGAGATGTGCGTAAACAGGCCAATCAGAACTCAAAGTTTAAAAAATGAATACTCTCGCAATGAGCGGAAAACTTCATATGCGCGATGCAGAACTCCATACATTACAACTGACAGTCCATAAAAACGTCTGAGAATGCATAAAACCCGATTAGCGCCATCTATCTTTTAAGTGTTTGTCTTTATGCTTGTTACTCCTTCACGTTCAAACGGCTGCACGGATTTGGATGAAATTTGGTACCAGGATAGCTTATATCCTGGATAAACAAATAAGCTACTTTTCATCATCATCATCGTCCATCATCACAATCCACGAGGATGAAACTGCGTAGCTCAGCTAGTACCTACTTAATAAATTGGGCTTGCTGGCTACATAAGAGTACATATATGTAGCCAGCAAGCCCTCTGTTAGGTGCTTTGATATGCTTCGTATACGAAGCAGTTGTTTTAATATAACTTTCAGATCAAATACTGATAAGTATGGTTCAGATAAAAATAAAATGCCATGTCATATATTTTGTATTTCACATTTATATTCCAAAGGCAGAAGATAAAACAGTATTAGAACGAGAAAAGTCCATAAAATGTATTGTTATTGTATTGTTATGTCACTCCGGGGAGTTGACTGTACGAAATCACATTGATTTCCAATATTTATTTTATTTCAGTCACGAATTGTCTGCAATCGTAAACTCTGAGTGTAAGAGGCGATATACTTTTTGCTGGGTATTAATATTAGAAAAGACTTCGCAATGCGACCCGATATTTCGTATTTGGTTAGCGGTTTATAATTGGTTTCACTTCAATGAGCACAGTTTTTGAAAATCTTAGGAAACGGTTATAAGAAATTAAGTGCACAGCACGGTCTTTAAGTAACATTATCGAAATACGATACAAACAAATAATAATCCTATTTATTTTCATTTAATATACCCCGTTCAGATCTGTCTTCCAGACCCACCAGCAGTGACTTTAATAGTAGTTTATGAAACGGTTGCAAAAGGAGGGGTATTAAAACACGAGAGTGAGTTTAATAAACGAGCTGTAGATGAGTTTTTTAATAGTATCACTCGAGTGTTTTAATACCTAGTTATGTGCTGTTTCATACACTACTTTATCTACACATATGCAATAGGAAAATAATTGCATATTTTTTTTCTAATTATAAAAGGAAGCCGTTATTTTTCTAGATTTTTCTGGTAAAACCTCGTTCGTCATGTTCGTTGCAGTTTCTGTAATGTCAGTTGGAGACAAATTCTCCTCACTAACACTGCTGACGGACATTTTAATCAGGATAAAACTTTTTATCAACAAAAACACATAACACATTAAATTGGTTAGGTACTAATGTAAAGTAAATTATGGCGCCAAAATCCAGTCCACAGCAAATTCGCGCGCGAATACGGTCTAACACGCGCCGCCCTTGTTGTACGGAGCCAAACCGGTGCTGTTATAGGAAAAAATCTATATAATAACATTGTTTAGTTCAAAAAACAGTGTTATAATGTAATTTTTTCCTTATTTAAGACGTGCCGTGCGTAATGTATGACATTATGCCACTGCCACCATTTATGAGTTCATAATCCGGACTTTACGATATGAGTGTAGATAAAAATAGTTATGCGCGGAT
Organism: Alsophila aescularia; assembly: GCA_946251855.1. Taxonomy (NCBI): domain Eukaryota; kingdom Metazoa; phylum Arthropoda; class Insecta; order Lepidoptera; family Geometridae; genus Alsophila; species Alsophila aescularia. The sequence continues at coordinate 8,246,023 of OX276376.1, read as the reverse complement.
TTGATAATAACCATGGACTTTACAATTAGAGGATTCAGAATTTACCAAATGAAATCAGTTATTTAATCGTATTTAGTAGATAAGTAGGTCATATTAATGACCACATTGTTCAATGTAGTCATTAATATGTTGGGTACCTACTTAACTACTAGATTTAATTGATTTATCACATTAACTATTTATTTAGAAAGTTTTATACTTACCTACACATTTAAATAAAATCACAATTATTGAAATACCATATTTAGTGAATCTATGTTTTAATTTTAGTATTAACAAGAATAAAAAAAATTAAAGAAATAAGTTAAATAAAAATAATATCTAAATAATTGAAATATTTACCATTGTACCTACATACATAAAAAAGCGGAACATAATATAAGTAATATTTGAATAATGAATTATTTAACTCTCAGAGCTCTCACTTAGAGTTTGCAAGTTGAAGTGGCAATGGGCAGGCCATATAGGTCGCAGAACCGACAAACGTTGGGGAATAAAGGTTCTCGAATGGCGACCACGAACAAGCAAGCGAAGTGCCCCACACTTCGCTTGCTTGTCCCCCTTGTTGTAGACCCCCCACACGATGGACCGACGACTTGCAGCCATCGCAGGAAGGTGGCACAGGATCGCTCGTCATGGCGCTCTTTGGGGGAGGCCTCAGCTCAGCTTTGGGTTCAGCAGTGGACTTATAAAGGCGGACATGATGATGATGAATGAATTATTGCAACGGATAACAGATAAGATTGGTGGTAGCCTAACGGTTCAATAGTGCAACTGAGAATCCGTCGATACCGGGTTCGGTCCTAGGCTACCGATGACTTTTCTAAGTTATGTGCGGTTTTACATCGATGCGTGCTTCGGAGATTAATAGCAGTCGAGGAGCCACATGTCTGAGGCCCTCGGGCGGTCTGACGAACTGACACCAGAGGCCAGCAATACAGTGAAACCAACCTATCTGTGAAGTGGCAAAAAAAGGAGCTACAGCCGCTACGAAGGAGGTTCACATTTCTGAATTTTACTGTTTTTCGATTGGTCTATTTATACACTCACGCCACCCTTCTGTTCACAGATAAGTTGGTGGCACTGTATCTCATACAATAAACAAAAGTTGCAAAGGATTGTAAGAAAATCATTGAAAATTAATCGGACTCTCTCTCTCTCTCTCTCTCTCTCTCTCTCTCTCTCTCTCTCTCTCTCTCGTTCTCTCACTCTCTCTCACACAAACGCACACATCCCATCCCATCCCGTCAACAAGCAGTGAAAAACGAATAAGCAGACAGCAAAATCACCAAAAATTATTAAATGAAATTAAGCTAAAATCAATGCCCGGAAACTCCAGGCTAATTAATACAAAATAAATCCAACTCGTCGCAGCGAATAAGAAAATCTGACAGATGATAAATTGACCTGAATGAATAGCAAGTACGAACGAAGGTGCGTTATTAACTTCGTCAAGTCAGGATCAAGTTAACGAAAATTTGTGAAGTTCCGTTAACGTTGAATGTATTAATTGTCAATCAATGTCATTTCGTCAGTCAATTCCGAAGTAAACGCGCTTCACTTTGGTTTCGAATACTTTAGTTAAAATAATTAAGTAATTTTGGATGTCAAAACTAAGGGTTGGAGTTAATTTAATCGCGTAATCCTATAGAGGCAATGGAATTCGTTTCTAAGAATTCCATTCCATCTTACACTTTAGCTAGATTACACCTACATTATGCCTATCTCTAGCCGATTCGAATGGAAGACGGATGGACGGACGGATGGATGGCCCCGACCCATTATGTGGACCGAGACGGCTGAGTGCATCAGGGAGAAGCCGCTATCGCTGGATGCAAACCAAGAAGGTTAAAAAATAAGTTAATTTATAAAACATAAAAAAAGCGTTTATGCACTAGCCATGTTATAATCAAACTTGGACAAACTTGTCACAATTAAGACCAGGCTCTGCTTTTTAAGGGTTTTTTCCATAAATATGCTGGGTCAACCACAAACCTGATAAATGTGATTCTCAACATACATGATTTGAGATCTTTATCTCTATAAGACTAAGACAGAAACATGATTAACAGAATTTCATTCGATACATTTTCTTAACAAAAATTACGTTATTTTCAGTAATGTTTACATTTTTATACTCAACGGCTTAAGTTTTATAACAAAATTTTATAACTAAATTATTAGTTTGCCAACAAAATAAATAACTTTTGAGACATTCGTCATTTAGTTCCGAGCTAAATTGTGTGTTCAAACAGCGCTCACGATATTCAACCTTGTTACGCAGGCACTTCAGTGCTTATTGCGGGTAGCGAGTGGCAGAGTGCAGGGTAGGTGGCAGGGGAGTGGGGAGTGGGAAAATCTAACCTTGGAGCCTGGCCTTAAATGCGTATACAACATTTTATGTCTATGCTGTTAACCATTGAGGAGTGCTCTAGTCAGGCGGCTATTTATGTGTGCGTGAGTGCATAATTTGTGTTTGTTACACAATTTTATCACAAAAGACTACATTAGTTTTGATTTTCGCGAGAAGAAATTAACACTACTAACAAGGTCGAGATCTTGCTGTGATCTGGCTGATCGGCATAACATGGTGTAATTGTGTGCGTGAGGCTTGTGCGAACGAGCAGATTGGCATATTTTGGGTGCTTCACTTTCGATTTGGCGGTGTGGAATCCGACTTTTATATCACGTTATTATTAAGTCACTTTCTTGTCTGTCTGATTGTATGTCGTACCGGGTGGAATCTTGCAACTTAAGTTTCTAGCACTTCTCTATTAGTTACCCGGCTAAAACTATCAGGGTTTTCAGTTTGACTAAAAATATATATAAAAAATACAGATATCTAGTTTTTAGATTTGTTTTTAATCTACGTTTGTTTTTCATAAACTTAAATACCGCTCGTTGTTACTTTCTATGCGGAGTGATGTTTACTATGCCTTCTCGAATGTATGTCAATGACCGATCGTCTTTCACAATTTCCTGTAGTGATTGATCTCTTGTGATCAATCTATCACCCTTCGAAACAATACTATTACAGGGTGTCTCTGAGAGGCCTTTGTTAGCATACAAACTTATTTGTTATCTATTTCTAATATTTGAAGTTTTTTTTTCTCGTTGCTAATGAGATGTTATGTTACACTTCATACTTTCAACTAACCAGTTTTGAAATGCTCAAAACGTAAAATTAATAGAAAAGTAAAATTAATTTACTATAAAATAAAATAAATTTGTGTTTATGCCTATCTATACAAACTTAATTTAAATAACAAATGAATCGAATAATGGGTGTTTTACTACCAGTAATTACTTAACGTATTAATTTGTAATTTATCTAAAATAGTGATCCATCTCTAAAAGATAAAATATGTAGCTTACTTCTGCAATAGTTAGTCAAACTAAAAATATATCACTACATAATTCGAGTACACTGGCCTTCAAAACGTAGTACCACACTTTTAAAATTAATAGTTTTAAAAAAAAATGCTGGCTCCTCATCGGATTGAGATACTAAGTACACCAGTTTTTAAGTCAATACCTAAACTATCCAACAGTGAAAATCGCATCGCAGTCGGCCCAGGGCCAGCGGTCTCCACATCGACAGCGATTGCTTTACAACCGAAATCGGTCGCAAAGTCCGATTATAACGACAGATGGCCAAATATCAATGTCAATCATGATCAATGTTATTATGTACAGATACCGATGACAATCAATAGCTTTTGACAATAACTGTCAAAGCTAACGACTGTCATCGGTATGTACCGATTTCAGTAAATCAATCACTATCTATAATATGTCGAGACTGCAGGCCCAGAAGTTTTAAAATGATGAGCGAACAGGCAGACACGATTTATATTAAATTGCTTATTTTTTTAAAGTTAAATGCGTTACTAATGTATCATCATCATCATCAGCCTGTGTTCGTCCACTGCTGGTTATAAGCCTCTCCCAAGGCACGCCTTTTGGCCCGATCGTCGGCTCTTCGCATCCACTTTCTGCCAGCAACCTTGCGCAGATCGTCACTCCATCTAGCCGGGGGCGTCCTACAGTACGTTTGCCAATTGGGGGTCTCCATTCGAGATCACGGTTATCGGTTCTGTGGCTAATATGGCCAACCTACTGCCACTTCAGCTTGCTAATTCTCAGAGCTATTTCGGTACCTTGGTTCTCTGCTGGATCACCTCGTTTCGAATTGGATCCCTTAGAGGAACTCCAAGCATAGATCTCTCCATAGCCCGCTGAGCGACTTCAAGTTTGTGGACCAGCCGTACCCTAAATGTCCACGTCTTAGCTCCCGGTAGGCGCTTCGGACTAGTTATACCATTGAATTGTACCATTAATGGTACAAATGGTACTAAGTTGTCCCATTTATACCTGTCATGGTACAGATGGTACTAGTTAATGCCAGTTATACCATTAGACAATTACATCATGGTATAAATGGTCTTTACTTGTCTCACCTATACTCTTAATAGTATAAGTGGGAAAGGTTGAGACCATTTATACCATTGGATTGTACCATTATTACAATAAACTACTTCATGGATTTTATTCTCGTGCATACTTATTTTTTTACGTTTAATTTTCTTAAACGAGGTAAAATTTTCTTCAATTGGTAAATAACTAAAATAAACAAAAAAATAGAAAGGGTTGAGACTATTCTAACCCATCATCATCATCGCACAAACAAAAGCAGCAAAAACTTAAGATCAAGTTGTCAATTAATCAGTGATAAAAACTGTAGTAAGATGATCCTCGCTGGAACTAGCAAACTGCGAGCATGAATGGGCCCGGCTTGACCGGGAAGTACTATCATCTCATAGAAAATCAACGTTATGTTTCGCACATACTAGTACCCCCTGTACCATTGCAGGTATAAATGGGACAACTTAGTACCATTTGTACCATTAACGGTAAAATTCAATGGTACAACTGGTCCAAAGCTCCGGTGCACTGATTGAATACCTTTGTCTTAGCACTGAGGGATAGGCGACGAGAAGAACTGACGCAGCTTCCTGAATGCTGCCTAGCCCAGCTGGATTTTTCTATTGGCTTCTTTCTTGAAATTGTTCCGACCCAGTTATAAGATTTGCCCTAAGTATACGTAGTGTTGAACAATCTCGAGAGGAGTGCCGTTAATTGTAATCGGTAACGGAGGAACGTGCTAATTCAGCATGATCTTGGTTTTATCCAAGTTCATTCCGAGACCGTTTTTCTTGGAAGCTTCAGCTAGGCTATCCAGCATCTACTGCAAATCCTGCAACGATTCTGACATTATGACTATGTCGTCTGCAAATCTCAAGTGTGAGATGTACTCACTGTTTATGTTAATGCCCAGCCTTTCCCATTCCAATGTTTTAACATTTCTTCCAATGCATTGGTGAACAATTTCTGTGATATAGACATATACATATCTTTATTGTGACAAAAAACAATAACAAACAGGGAAATAAAATTATATAAAAGACTAAAAATAGGTACTACCTACAATAACGTTTTTTGCCACAAGCCGGCCCCAACTCAGCATAATGCTGGTTGCAAAACAACCAGCGCTGGTCTTCCATTGGGAACGACAGGTGACGTCACGCACGGAATACACTACAAAGTTGTACAACATTAGAAATTATATGCTGGCAACACTATCCTAAAACAACACAAATGAGACAATCCATCTATTTGACAAAGCATCCAACTCCGTTAAATTCTCTTTTTCAGCACGCTTAAATATAACAGGTGAATTTAACGCAAAATCTGAATTTTGAGGTTAAGTACAAAGACTTAACAATGTTTAACCAAAAATAAAAGAAGGTGAGTAATGATTATATAACACTGGTGTCAGTTTTTAAAAGTGCTTCGCTTTTTTGATTTGTGAAAATAAGTCTTTTCAGCTTAAATTTAAAACCATGTATACTTTGCAGGTAGACATGTTTAGTATCATATCACATTCCCTTGTCTCACTCCTCGACGCAGGTAGACATGTTTAGTCTGTTTATCCTGGATTTGGACGGTCATAGTAGCCGCGTCATACAAGCAGCACTTGGATATATCGCAAGTCTACTTGGTATCGTAGCAGAGATTCTAGAACAGCCCAGATTTTGATTGAGTCAAAAGCTTTCTCGTATTCCACAAACGCCAAATAAAGGGGCTGATTATATTCCTCTGACTTCTGTATAACCTGAATCACACAGTGAAGCAGATTATACAGAATGGTCCACATATGGTACACCTCATGTGGTCTATGGTGCTATATCCTCTATTAAACACGGCCTATTCCAGTGGCTGAAACTCGTCTAGTCTCCGCGCTAAACGATTCGAGACAACTCTTGAAAACATCTTGTAGACATGGCTCAGAAGTGAAATGGGTCTGTAATTCTTCAGAAGAGTTCTATCACCTTTTTTTGAAGAGCAACACGACCAAACTTCTGTGCGATTTGTTTTTCCATTAAAGAGGAGAAGATTTCCTAAAGTTCCTTGAGTACTGGTTTTCCTCCTGCTTTCAGGAGCTCTGTTGTGATTGGATCCTCTAAAGGGGCTTTTCCGTTTTTAAGCTGTTTAAGAGCCATCTCGATTTCGTGCATGGTTATTTCTGGCAGCTCTTCAGTGTAATTTCGGGTCAGAGTGGCTCTGGAATCCCTACTTCTGGTATCAGGTTGAGGCGCACGCGAAGTATACAGCTGAAAGTAAAAAAACCCCTTCCACAAGGATCTCTAGCTTAGAAACGACGGTTCTACCACTTGAAGTCTTTAATTTTGACAGTTAACTTCTCCCCAGTTACTGTACAAAGACTTAAGACCCGCTATTTCTATTGTGCGAGTATTCAATCTTCGGAGGTCTCGTCTTACCAATTTTGAGATAGCCTTATTACGGTAACGGTCACGGCGTGGTTCCTGCGTCTTCCCGTCGTTTCTCCATGAGCAGCAATGTCTCCTGCGCAAATTTCAACTTCCTGCCTTTTTGCTGCTTCTGGTAAATATTTGTGCTGTCTTTTTCCTCAGTACTCCAATCACCCGATCCAGATCATGGTCAACATCGTGTGTGGTATTCAAGGCAGCGAATCGATTTTCCAGTTTTAATTGGACCCAACCACGATTTGGAGCATATTTGGTCGGAGCATCGTGTGTATGTCAATCAGTTGACGGACTCATGTAGTTAGTTTGCGGATATAGTAATTAAGATCTCGTTTTGTACATCGAAAAAAAAACAGCATGCCGGTCGAGCACTATCATTTGTTTTTATTGTGGATCGCCACTGCCACCGCGCCTGGGGGCCGATTCCGCTAATTTTAAATAAAATGCCATCAAAAGTTTACTTGCCTGTCGATTCAATGGATTGAACGAACTTCACACTACATATTTCTATCTCTCTTCCCCACAAGCAAAAAATGAGACAAATATATTCCACCGTGTTTGACGTGTTCTTTTGTATGTCGTTTTTATCTGTGGTCTTATTTGGAAAATATGATTATTGATTTACATTGAATTGATGTAATAAATGAAAATAACGTATTTTTCTGATTCTGCAGGTACCTTTGGTAACTAATTTTGTTAAGTACTAACGAAGTTACGGAGCAAAGTAATCCGACAACACCTAGGTATTTTATCATAGAATTTATTTTATATTGATTTTATGCCTCAGTATCTTCAGCTTCAATGTAATGCTTGTTTTTAACCCCCGAACAAAGATACGGGTGCTATAAGCTTAGTGTGTGTGTGTGTGTGTGTGTGTGTGTGTGTGTGTGTGTGTGTCTGTGGCATCGTACCTCCCAAAAGAATGGACTGATTTTGATGCGGTTTTTTCTGTTTAAAGGTTCATGTGATCGAGATAGTTCTTAGATATGTGGGGCATGAGGGGGGAAAGGGGGGAGGTGAGAAAAGGGGGTGAGAATCGTAGCTTCCAAACGAATGGACCGATTTAGCTGCGGTTTTTAATGTTTGAAAGCTGGGGTAAACGAGATGAGAAGGGGAGGGTGAGAATCGTAGCTCCCAAACGAATGGTCTGATTTTGATGCGGTTTTTATGTTTGAAAACTGATGTGGTCGAGATGCTTCTTAGCTAATAATGGGGGGTGGGGGGTTGGGGGTTAAATACATTTTTAACATTACGCGCCGCGTTAAGATATCTTCGTGGAATTGTCGTGTAACATAAAAAAAAAAAAAACTATTCCAAATTTGACAACCGCGACAAGGCACAAGTAGTTAGTCTATAAGATTTATGGAACAGCTAGGGATGTGATAAAATAGGTGCTAAAATCGTTTTTTGCATAATCGATTTGTTGGGATCCCTTCAAAAATCGATTATGCTAAAATCGATAAATTTTCCAGAAATAATCGATTTCTGGAAAATTTATCGATTTCTCTGATTAAAATAAACGTTTTTTTAATTTAAAGAAATGTAAATGATGCTTGAAAAAAAAAACAATTAACAAATAGTCGATTAATTTAAAAACAATAAAATACCCAAAAAATCGTCATTTATAAAATAAGTTTCGATTACATATTTTAATAATCAATTATATTTTTACATCCCTAGAACAGTCAAAATTCCGAAACGGTCCGTTCGAAATTAAATATATATCAAAAAAACATACATATATTCGAACATATAACCGTCTCCTTTTGTGAAGTCGATTAAAAAGTTACTTTTGTTCCATGACTACTCAATTGTAGTTCGATGAAAAAAAGCCATTGAAACAAATGTCAAAGTAACGAGCAGACTACCGTTTACAAAACTATCGAGAGGTTACTGATTATCCATGGAATAGCCGAATACCAAATAAGCACCATTTCAATTCGATGGAAAATCATTGAACGATCATGTATATTATTTAGCTAGCAGAATACCAAATGTGTAAAACTAGGCCATCGACATGCCAGCGAGATTCCATTGAAGCGTTCTTATATTAACAGACTTGTGCCTCTGCACCCGCGCTGTTCTTATAGACATTTTAATGTATTACAATTCACAACAATGTACCTTAATTGATTCTGCACTAATTATACTACTTTCACACTTACCGTTCTCACGGACATCGAGTACTTCCCAATAAGTTTTATTTTAATGTTGTGCATGTTAAACTTTAATAAATATTTTACTGACTTGATAATTTACTTTATCCATTTAGATTGTATTTTTTATTGTTATTAGCTATAGAAATGCGCATTCAAATGTTGTAACAGTATGTGTTTAAGTAATAATTGAACTATTTTTTATTAACAAATCGCATAATAGTGAGAGACTCGTTTGGCACATATCTACTACTTAATGTTGTTCAAATATGAGGCCTTGCTGTAGGCATTTTGTATCTGATCAATGTATCTCTTTTTATACGCTTTATATTAGCTTTACTTGTATGTTTGTATGTTTGTAACCGACTCCTTTGGACGCTATTTTGACCCACTTTAAACGGTCAGATTACATTCAAATTTTGCACACCTGTCAAAGACTGATGACAATGCAATAATTAAAAAAATGTAGAAAATAAATAACAGTTTAAAAAATCTAAAAAACACGCTTTTTATAGAAAACCAAACTAAAAAATAGAAAATAAATTTTAATAGTGTAAATAAGAAAAAATGTTTTATATAAAAAAAAAAGCGTGGGGCGCTTTTTAAGACATTATCGAAATGATAATCCTTCTTCTCATATCTGTCAATGAAATATTTATAACTATTGACCCATGCACCCCACGATTTTTTTGAAATAAAACATTTTTTTCTCATTTACTCTATTAAAATTTATTTTCTATTTTTTAGTTTGGTTTTCTATATAAAGCGTGTTTTTTAGTTTTTTTAAACTATTATTTATTTAACATTAAAAAAAGATCCTCCTTGCCCTTGCCTCGGCCTTCTGGAGATCATCATCCATATAAAAATAAATTATTATACAAACCAAAAAACCCGAATGCGACCAAACTAAAGAGAAGAAAGCTATAGATTTTTCATTTTGAAATATAAGATGCAGTCGGAGGCATCATGCATTTCTCTTATAAATCAAAATTAAAAATCTAAAGCTTGTTTGCCCCTTTTTAGTTTGGTCGCAGTCGGGTTTTTTCTTTTCATAATAATGAATTTTATTTTAAACTTTTTAGTTTACAAATCGCCGAAATTATTTTAATTTTTTTAGTGTATATATAGCAAAACCTAAAGATGATCTTCAAATACCTCCCCACTTGACATAGTTCGTCGACTTTCATTTTTCTTTTTCTCAATATGGCTTCTGGTTGTCACCATATTGAGTTTTGATTAATGTGTTGTCTTTAGTAGCACTTTCAAGATTAAGACAAATCGATTGACGTAAAAACCATCAAAATCAGACCACGCGGTTGGTCTATATAGTGCCACAAAGGAAACGACACACATACTTACCTTTAAATCTTTATACATCCTAAATGGTCATTCAAAATGAAAAATGTTATGAGAAACCTAAATTTTATTTTAAAATGTTTATTCAATGATATCCCACTTGACATAGTTCGTCGACTTTCATTTTTTCTTTTTCACAATATGGTGTCTGGTTGTCGCCATTATTGAGTTTTGATTAATGCCATGTCGCAAGATTAAGACAGAGCGATTGGCGTAAGAATCATCAAAATCGGACCACGTGTTTGGTCTATATAGTGCCACAAAGGAACAGACATACAGACATACCTTTAAATCTTTATAGATCATAATTGGTCATTCAAAATGAAAAATGATAAGATATAAATATCTATTCCCCACTTGACATATTTTGTCGACTTTCATTTTTTTTCACGTTATGGCGTCTAATTGTCGCCATATTGAATGTTGATTACTGTCATGTAGCACTCTCAAGATTAAGACAAATCGATTGACGTAAGAATCATCAAAATCGGTCCACGCGTTTGGTCTATAATGTGCCACAAAGGAACAGACATACATATTCGTACATAGGCTGGTAAACAAACATTACCAGGCCTTTGCGTTGCGCAGTCTGGTAAAAGTAAGTTGTAGCAGTCGCTCGTCCACGTCTTTTGCTCATTTTATGAATGAAACATGAAGTAAGAGGAAAACAGATATTGAGTAGGAAATAGTAATAGTTAGTAGGTATTCAACAACAAGCAGGAGCATTAAGATTCAAATGATTCAAAGTACTACTGATTGAACAACCCAACAATTTCTAACGACTTTTAATCTCAAAGGTAACCTGAATTACCTCGAGAAAAATGTATTTTTACTTATATTGCAATATTGCAATATTTCTAACGACTTTGAGTAATAATCTCAAAGGTAACCTGATTCGGTATACCTCGAGATATTGCAGTTTTGATAATAATTTCACTGGTAAAGTCATCATCATCATCATCATCATCAACAACCCATACTAGTCCACTGCTGGACATAGGCCTCTCCCGCGGCGCGCCACTGAGCCTGATCTTCGGCTCTGCTCTTCCAATGACTTTTCAGTTGCGCAGATCGTCGCTCCATCTAGCTGGATTTCGTCCTACACTACGTTTGCCGATTCGCGGTCTCCACTCTAGAACCCGTCTACCCCAACGGTTGTCGGTTCTACGACAAATGTGACCAGCCCATTGCCACTTCAGCTTGCTTATACTCTGAGCTATGACAGTTACCTTAGTTCTCTGCCGAATCACCTCATTTCGGATTCGATCTCTCAGAGAAACTCCGAGCATAGCTCGTTCCATAGCTCGCTGAGCGACCCTGAGCCTGTGGATCAGACGCACCGTCAGTGTCCACGTTTCAGCTCCGTATGTCATTACGGGTAGGACGCACTGGCTGTAGACTTTTGTCTTCAGGCATTGTGGAATGGGCGACGAGAAGACTTGACGAAGTTTTCCAAAGCTGCCCAGCCCAGCTGAATCCTCCTACAGGCTTCCTTCTCAAAATTGTTCCTACCCAGTTTAACGATTTGTCCGAGGTAAATATACTGTACAATTTTGAGAGGCATGCCACTGACTACTATTGGTTCCGGTATATAATGAAACAAAATATGGAGATCCTAAAAATAGCATCATCAACGACGGACATCAACCACAGCGCTCGTCTTCGTGTCACTTTCCGCTGCACTGAAGCGTTCCTCGCGTCGCGACAAAAAAGGAGCACGTCTGCAATTGCCCTAAATGCGGCTGCCATACTAACGGTCCCGTTGGTAGTAATTAAAGAACAGCAATAAGTATATTTACAGCTTTTATAAGGTTGGTCAACCTGTAACTATGTAATGGAATCTAAAAAAATGAATTTCGTCTACTTGTGAAGGTTGTATCCCTTAGAAAGTATAAAAATGAATGTAATTCCGTAGAATGGTGGGTGGCAGAACCCTTGAATGGTGAATACTAAACTCGTAAGAGTTTGGGTTCATTAGATTTGTCATAAGGTATTTATTTTAATTGTTGACGAGCTTGTCTTTAGTAACGTAATGTAGGACGTTCTGTGGAGTGACGACCTGCGAAAAGAGGCCGGAAGAAAATTGATGAGGAGAGATGAAGACTGAGTTCAGTGGCGTGCATTAGGAGAGGCCTACGTTCAATAGTGGACAGATATAGGCTGATGATGATGATGTGTTTTTAGTTTTAAAACTATTTTATTTTAGTTTTTTACGCATAGACAGTGAAAAAAATACGGGTGTGCTAAGTTATGATGTTGCTGTAGGTAAGTGGCTCTCATTCATGCTGAGACAAACATGACAAAAAAAAAAAACATCGATGGGTCTATTCAAATTAAAAGTAAGTATAACTAAAAAAATAAAATTGAAAAAGCTTTTACGAATGACAATGAGTGTCTTTAATGAATGTCACTTTTTCCTTCTGTTATTTATTGCATTTTAACTCTTTTTTTTTTTTTGCTTTGTCTTTGGTTTGTGAGCTACCTTGAAGGTTTATCTGGATAGCTAATAGGGAAGTGCTCGAAATTTGAATTGCAAGATTCCAGGACAGACAGAAATACATAGTATCTATGTACACAAGTAAAGTTACATAAAGGCTTTTAACAATGATAGCTTAGTACTGTGTAATTAAACCCAAATTAAACCAAACTTTATAACAACGCTGCGACTCACTTTCTTTTGCGCTGCAGCGCAGCGCGTTGCCGCGGGCGCGATGCGACGGAAAGTAGCACGGTTGTAATTGCCCTAAATGCAGCCGTCATAATAACGGTCTGTCAGTGCCACAGATTAACTAATAATACAGGCCCAGTACTCCAACAGCAAGCTGCAAGACTGTAGGTTAACCGTGTTCCGTGAATCCAATCGAATTGTGATGAACAATCGTTGGGTGCTGATCTGAACGTGGTTTTGAAATTGATGCAATGGAAAGGGTACCGCTAGGCGCCACTAGGGCAAATCTAGGTCGTGACTTTCAAAAGCTTAATTACGCGATATTGTCGACAAAATGTACTTAGAGCTAGACGAGTTCAAAAGACGTGTGAGGTCAGCACACGATCTTTGCGAAGAAACGGTAAACTTTATGTTAGTACCAGAGTCGTACCTATATCTAACTGAAACAAATATTTATCTTAACTAACATTGGTATTTTTATCCCGGGTAAACACGACATACATAGTAATAATGTAGACGGGATGTAGTATTATTTTTACTAAAAGCTAAAAAATAAAATAAATCGTGGATTTGATACCCATATTGAAAAATAAAGTAATCCGCCATTTTGTCGAGGCGGCCATCTTGGATTTATAATGATACTGCACATATATAATTGTATTGTCATCAAAACTAAAGGTGAGTACCAAATTTCAGATCAATCTGTCAACAGGAAGGGGGTAAAATTTCAATTACTAAATTTGACACAAACAAACAAAAAAAAACAACAAACAGGGCAAGATAAATAAAACCGTTTTATTAATAAGTATAATTTTATCACATATTTTTTTAAATGTCTTTTTCAAATTATATATTTTCCTTTTTTTTCATTCTTTGTCATCGTTTTGTTTGTGAGCAACCTGAAAGTTTCAGCCAGAGAGTTAATCGGGAAGTGCTCGCAAGAATCCAGGACAGAAATACATAGATATCTATCTATGTATTTCTGTCCTGGAATCTTGCGAGTGAAGTTAAATAAAAGCTTATAAGGCGATTTACAGAGTTCGTCCACCATCACAGAATACTTTCATAGTCCTAATTTGTGTTTATGTAATTATGATAAAAGATAAGTAGGAAATCACGCTAGCCGTGACTAGCCACCTATCACACCGATAGACGTTATTTGAGTATTCCTTGTGTATATTATGATATCTATGAGCTAAACATATAGATAATAAAAAAATATTCGATTGGTATTATTATCACTATAGGCCAATCATGTCTAGCAATATCGAGGTTCTATTGTCTTAAAGGTGAAACAGACAAAATATCGTAAAAAATAGATTTCTAAAGATTATTTAGTAATATAACTCATATTGTCTATTATCTATTTAATGTTAGTTTACTGGTACTTTATAAATAAACTTGTATTAGGCAATTATCACAAACCTAGCTTTAACCGCGTGGACAATGATGATGGATGATGACGAAGATTAATAGTATTCTATGTGTTAATTCATGACCTAAAGTATCAGATCTATAAACTAAATTGCGTTAAAATCCGTTAAGCCGTTTCAGCGCTGAGTTGTTATATGTATAAACATAACATATTATATACACAAACTTAAACATTTACCTACATATTTTTTTAGGTATTTACTTGATCCTGGAATAACTTTAGATGACACTTTTCATCATCATCGTCCAGCGAAATTGTGATTGTGAAGTGTCGTAAATAGAGATAGATAGATAGATAGATAAATTGTGATTGTGAAGTGTCGTAAATAGAGATAGATAGATAGATAGATAAATTGTGATTGTGAAGTGTCGTAAATAGAGATAGATAGATAGATAGATAAATTGTGATTGTGAAGTGTCGTAAATAGAGATAGATAGATAGATAGATAAATTGTGATTGTGAAGTGTCGTAAATAGAGATAGATAGATAGATAGATAAATTGTGATTGTGAAGTGTCGTAAATAGAGATAGATAGATAGATAGATAAATTGTGATTGTGAAGTGTCGTAAATAGAGATAGATAGATAGATAGATAAATTCTTTATTGCACACACCACAAACAAAATCAACAAAAAATAAAGGAACAATAGCAGAAGAAGTGTACAATGGGCGGCCTTATCGCTAAAAGCGATCTCTAGATAGATAGATAGAGCTTAGATTTCAAAAAATTAATACTCTCCTATCGAGCGTAAAACTTCGTAGGCGCGATGCAGAACTCCATTTACAATAAAACTGCTAGTCCATACAAAACGTGATAAAATTCATAGAAACCGATTAGCGCCATCTGTATTTAAAAGTGAAATGAAATGAAATGAAATCTTTATTTGCCAGAATGTAGGTACATTGGGTTGGTATAAGGTTATAGGATTCACTATATTCGACTTTTCAGTCATGCAAATATTTATTGTATAATAATTAATTAAAAACAAAAATATACTTTTAAAAACAAAAAATGCACATTCAGTGACAATATTCACAAAAATAACAAATGTCAAAAATGTACAAAATTAAATAGAAAATAGCAATAATAAACAGAATTAAATTTAATGTCATTAGCTATTACTTTTTTAAGTATTCATCAATAGTGGGTGTGTGTATGTTTGTTACTCTTTCACGCTCGAACGGCTGAACGGATTTGAATGAAATTTGGTACCAGGATAGCTTACATCCTAGATTACCACATGCTACTTTTCATCATCATCCATCATCATAATCCACGCGTGTGAAACCGCGGGGCCCAACTAGTTAGATAATAACATCGTTACATATGTAACGATGGACCATAACGATGGATGACGGTATATACCAATATACCTATATTTTCACCTACCTTGAACATACTAATCGATACTTCCACCACGTTTCGAGCATGATACACAGTATAATAAAGAAATTACTTCAAATACCAACTTAAGTACTGTGCTAACAGATAATAATTGGTTACGCGAATATTACGACAAAAACATCTAGAAAAACCTTGCGTGTCTTAGATGTTTTTCAGTACTTAGGTAGTCTTTGGTAAGACTAAAACCCACCAAGCAAAGTTTAAGTTTTTTTTTTTTTTTTTTTTTTTTTAGTTTAATGGTCTTTGTCGCTGAGCCACATCATCACATCGTCCCGTTAAGTCCGCGAAAACAAAATTAACTTAAACTTCAACTTCAACTTATTTGGCTTAATCTTCATCGGATGTCGGACAAGGCAAAGTACTATTAAGAAGGCCAACGTGTATAGTCTTATCCCTACCAAAACACAATAACCTAAATGTTTCGTTCCGGACACACTCCAACAAAATATGTTGTACATCTTCAATTACTCCGCATTCGTTACAATTTGGCGATGGGACTTTTTTCATTAGAAATGCAAACTTGTTTGATGGAATATGTCCCGAGAGTAATCTAAGAGCAAAATTTAAAAAATGCAATTTTGGTTGTAGCAGTAACGCCTACTTGCGAAAATCTGTACTTATAATAAAGCAGTAAGTACCACAAAAACTCAAAAATACATATATTTAAATAAAAAATGGTCTAGGGTGCGTAAAATAATCAGTAGCTTATTTTACGTACCTACACCATTATTTACAAAAAAGTCGTTTGTCTGTTAGTCTGTTTGTTTGTATGTTTTTCGCGCATCATGTAAAATATACTAGACCGATTGCGATGCGGTTTTACTGTTGGATAGCTTAAGGTTTGACTTAAAAACTGGTGTACTTGGTATCTCAATCTGATGAGTAGAAGAAAAAACCAATTGACGTCTGAACGAAGTTTGATGATTTTGGTACGTTTGGTTCTGGAATATGACAGGATCTTTATATCCCATAAAAACTACCACGCGGGAAAAGCCGCCGGGCACAGCTATTTTTAATATTTTTATGAGAAACATTTGGATAACGGGCAGAATGAACAATTGAAATTTTTAATCTGTCATGGTTACTAAAATTTGAATTATTGTTAGAAACGAGATATTTACAATGCACTTTATTTGTTTTGAGTTCTCGACATTTAGGCTCAATTGCAAATAAAAACTTGGTAAATATCCTATTTATAAAGGTAATTATACTTACTAATTTTAATTAAATTTCTATGGGATAAAAAAATATGTAATGTTGTTGTACCTACTAAAACTCTTTCAAATAAAAATAGGTTCAACCAAATCGGTTCACACATCCCATAGAAATGATGGATTCACACAAAAATGCAGTCGAATTGAGATACTCAATTAGAAGCTGACTGAATTAGTCTGGCAATAATTTCAACACAAATCTGGGAAATTAAAAAAATACTGTAGGTACATATACGCTTTTTTCGGACATAAATAATAGGAATACAATAAGCGCGAAGCATATTTCAAGCCTGGTGGACATTGGCCCTAATCTGATAAACCAGTGAAACTTAAACTTAAAGTGAAACAGTGTTATATACTACTGGTTATAATTTGGAACAATCCACACCTACTAGCTGCACCGCACATCTTTTCTCGCGTGCAAATTTAGTCACCCGTTTCAAAAAATCCTTCTTTTTTTTTCTTTTTTTTTTTTACTGTCTACTCCAAATTTCAAATCTCTAGATCCCAGATCCATGTGCAGTGTGTTGTCTGTCAGTCAGTAGGTATGTCACGGTACTGCTTTATAGGTACAGATTGTGTGAAATTACTTTTAGTAACGTTGATAAATGTTTGGGTATAGCTTGAAAATAAATCAAATAAATTAAATTGATATTATTGTCGCAGAGATTTTCTCTAGATCAGTTTTATTTATTTTTTATTATTCACTCTTTATTAGCAACAGTTCAGATGGCTCTATATTATAATTTTATCGATTAGGTGTAGTCATTTTGAGGTATTAGAAAAAATAGCAAGAGGTTAAAAACATATACCATTTTACAGTGTAGGTACCTAACCTACTCTCTGTAGGAGATCTAAATTGAAGAAATAATAAATAAATATATAAAATCTTAATTAAAAATAGATTTTTTCGAAATTGCTCTACCAGATGGAGTCGAAAACAAAACTACATGTATATACCTCAAATTCTGTTATTGTTATTTGTGTAGGTATATATATATATATATCACATCATTTACAAATATCAATAAATATATATGTATTTATTGATATTTGTAAGTATGTTTATTATTTGCATTACATTTATATATTTTATTGGTTATTCATTTATTTACTGATAACCACCCTCCCTTACTATTTCTCTCCGTGCACGACACTCATTGTTATACTTTATTTTTAGATATAATTTCTTGTTGTACTTGTGGTGTCCAATACAGGGTTAATCTATCTATCTATACCTATTTTAATAGGTAAACCTATTGAGTTATATACCTATGTTAATAGGTATAACCAGTGACAATCGATCATATTAGTTAAAGTCATTTTATTTGTATTTTGAATTTATATAGATCGTCGAAAATAATTGAAATACATTTTAAGAACATGCTTATTAGGTCCATAGCTAAAGTAGTCGGTAACCCGGTTCATGAAAGTTACGAAACGAATAAAAATAAACAACAAAATAAATCCATCTCATAATTCAAAGCAAAAAGCCTCTCAGATAGATTATCCTTCTTACCAAACACGGCCCCTTCAACACTTTTTGAACACAAAACAAAAACACACATTAATAAGAAACAAAAAGCATCTTAACTTACCTTTTACGCTAATGACACTCCATTTTCTCTAACCACCACAAATTCCTCTCACAGTCACAAACGAGAAAACAAATCCCTTATCAACTGAACCTTAACTTGCGCGTTAACATTACGCGCCGGAATATACAGCGGTACTTTTAAAACGTATACTGTAAACGCGTTCACGCGCGTTTATGGCTTAACCGTACTGACGCGGGCGAGCCAGCATCATGTTAGAACGCAAATGACTGGCCATCGAAGCACCACAACGCTGTGACGTCACAGTAAATGAAATTAAAAAATTGCGAAGAAGCCTAAGAGAATCTATAGAAATGTTATTGGTAATACGCGACGCTGGAAGAGAGAAAGTACTCAGTCATTCAGTCGATTCGAAAGTGCAAGCACTGTTTCTGTTAGTGAAATGAGTTTGGCAAATGGAGCTTCAAATTGTATGAACCCATTTTTCTAAAGTTGTTCAACTTCATGAAAATCGACATCTTGAATTTCTCTTTCCTAACATAATGTATGAAAATAAAAAAGTAGATTTTCTTGAAGTTAGCATAATTTTAATGTAAATCTTTTAGTTTTAATTTAATCAATTTTAAGTTAGGTCGGTTCTCATCTTATAATACATAAAAAATATGTTTGTTTGTTTGTCTTTAAGCATTCGTGCATCGTTCATCCTACAATATTGAATCATTGTAAATTTGTTGTTGGCACTTGCGTGAACCTTTCTGACCAAAAATGAGGGAAAGAAGTCAAAAACATCCACTCAAATATTATTTATTCTTTGCTCAAACTACAATAAATTGATGAACCTCTTTTTTATTGAGGTTAAAATGAGACAGATTTGTACCTGTGTACTTTTAACAATACAATTCTTCTTTCTAGGTCATTAGTTGCGTAACCTTCTGTAAATAAAGAATCGACGGAAAACAATGTGAACTCAATTCCATTGTATGAGATTCATGTTAGATGCCTAAAGTGCTAAACGCGTGGATCTTCAGCGCTATTACGATAGTTTTTGCTTCGTTTGTCTTGATCATTGGCATGTTTTTGCCTTAGCTAAAAAAGGTGACAATAATACAAACACCTACTTCTATTAGTCACCCTTTTTAACCAATTTCAAAAAAGTAGGTTCTCAAATTGATGTGTACCTTTGTATGAATATTGAAAATGCGTAATATTATTGTCTATATGAGTACCTACTCGTATCTGAACAAATATACAAAATTTCGCGAATGTGTGTATGTATGTTTGTCCACGTATTTCTCGGAAACTACAGGTCTGATCGCACTTCTCATTGCTCAGTAATTTCGCTGGAAGCATTGCCCTTCAAACCGAAACACAGAAATGTTTACACGCTACTGCTTGGCGGTTGAATATTTGACAAAAGTGTGGTACTTCCCCAGGCGGACTCTTGCGTAAGAGGTCTAACATTACAAAACTTTGTTAATTAAACGGTTTTATTTATCTTGCCGTTTGTTTTTCAAAATTAGTAATTGAAATTTTACCCCTTTCTTGTTGACAGATTGATCTGATATTTGGTGCAAGCCTTTGGTTCTGATGACAATCATTTGAATATAATATGTTCAGTATCATTGTAAATCCAAGATGGCCGCCGCCAAATAAAGGCGGATTACATATTTTTCACAACCCCCTCAATATGGGTATCATATGAAAATAGTAGGATGTAGTACACCATGAAAATTCCAAATCCAAGATGGCCGCCACCATAAAATGGTGGATTACTTCTTTTTTTCAATCCCCTCAATAGGGTATCAAATTAAAGGTCTTGACAAGTACTCAGTATATATAATTTAGATATAACTAAATAAAAAACTAAAAACTTTAAAGTAATACGGTTTTATTGTAAAGAAACATAAGACTGATGCAGATAATGTATTAAAAGCTAATAAAAAAATAGGCAGGTTCCAGGTACCAGTCATCGCACTACTCTCCTCATCAATCTAGAGCATTGATCAGACTAAAATAAAATCGTGGGGTGTAGCGTAACCTGAGTAAATATGTAAATGATGATACTGACGGATTTACTTTTACACACATTATGCATAAGTTTTCTATTGAGAAGATGCACTCAAAGCATACCTATATACTAATATGGGCAGTTGACGTAGATAATATAAATTTGACTCGCCCGACGATTTTATTTTAATCTGAGAGTAGTGAGATGACTGGTAACTGATACCAGCCTATTTTTTCTTTTTGTGCATTATCTGCATCATTCTTATGTTTATTTACAATAAAAGAGTTTAATTTAATAAAAAACTTATTTTTATTACCTTCTCTTACTCTCTTCTCTCTTCTTTATTCTATTCTTTATATTCTTCTTTATTCTATTTTTTATATTTTTTTCTAATTTTTTTTCTTTATTATATTCTTTATTCTTTTTTATTCTTCTTTTTCTTCTTCTCTTTCTCTTATCAGTTTTCTAGTTCCCACACTAAGATAAAATATTGTCTTTATACACCTACAAACAAAGGTTTAAAATAAAGGTTATAATAACAACAAAATTTTAAAATAAATTAAGTTATACACTAATTGAAAAACAATAGCTTTTCTTTTACCATGAACGGAAAAATAGTTCTGAAACCTGTAACTGCGAATGTAAATGACGCCATTATCCGGCTCACTTGACGTACTAATCGACATACGCAGTAATATGTCAGTGAGAACACTGCGTATACTAAGTGTTCTCGAAACTAAAATCAAATAAAATAATCATGTATTTATGTAAGCAAAACATAATAGGATTTTTACAGTTCAAACGAGGCTGTTCACGATCTGGGGTGTTTTCAATTAATGCTAGGAAAATTTATTAGTTTCCAAACTTGTATTAATCAACAAAATATTAACTACGAAATTATTTAAATTTAACTAATTATTTATTTTTATTTAACTTCCATCTGCGAAAAAAAATAACTTAGAATTCGCTAGATTTTAAGTTCATATTTGTGTTGTTTAAATTAATAATTTAATCCTCAAAGGTCATAATTACTTTATTCTACGAAATGAAATTATTAGTCATTCTGTAGCGAAAGTTTTTTTTTTTTTCAACTGTAAACCAACGAACTGTAAGAGTTAAGATTTTTTGTTCGGATTTCTGTTTTGTCAGCCATGCTCTATTATTAAAGGGATCCACTGAAAAAATAGGTTCCTGATTGATACGTTTGTTAACCGGGAGTAGGAGGCAATTAACATGTTATATAGAGCTCTCTACTGAAAAAAAAACATTGTTTCGAATTTTCCCATCAGGTTGCAATTAGAAGATAATTGCGACTAATCGCTTGTGACGGAACAATGCGAGCTCACACGAAGGCGTATTCAAAACGCGATCGAGAAGATTTCGTGAACGGGAGCAATGAAGAGATCTTGCTAGGTAGGGCTGCCATTCGAATTCATATATTTTTAAATCGAATTAGATGCGAGCAAGCGAATATTTTAGAATTTCATTTCGCTATCTAAACGCTTTTCGCTTCAAGTTTTTTGAGGCCATACAAATTAAAAAACAACGTAAGAAAACAACATGGTCATGGTTTCAATAGACCATATTATATGCTAATAAGCGTGTACTTCGGGCTTAATGCGTTAACGTAATGTACCTTTCCCACTCTATAAATATATGATTACCTATTTGTATATTTTCACCGGATTTAAAATTAAATCAAAATATTACACACAGTTTAATAAAATGGTAAAAACATTAATAAACTTCTTTCTCATCCCTTTTTAAAAAACTATACCTACGATCTGACAGCTAAAGATGACTAGCACGGGAGACAAATTTGGGCAGATCATACATAAGATACACAACCCTAGCCCAATTCGTTTCGAGTTCCGCTCGAGGCGAGAACGAATGTCGAGAAGTTGAACGACTCGTGGTTGCGCAACCCGTGGTACGGGGGAAGTAAACGACCATTCTTTTAGGTCCAGTAGGTAACCGTTTATATTAAGCGTGTGCTATTTGTATCCCTGGATGTGTTAGAGGCTTCAGATGCCACGCTTTTTTTGGTGGAATTTATACTGACTCTGAAGAAACTATTTTGGAAACCATACTTTAGCTGACACAGGGTTTCCAGATGAAGATTTCGTAATTTCCCCTCATTGAGCAAAAAATCCCCAAAAAGAAATTATTTCAGCAATTTTTTTGCGCTGTAACTGGGTTTCTGTAACTTAACTTATTTTTTATGATATGGAACGTTATGATCACATTCAAAGATCCACGTCCCTTTCTAGAATTTCCGGTATATAGGAGATCAGGAACTATGAGGACCATGGTCCCACAATCATTCAGTCACAGAGAAAATACCTGTGTCTCACACAAATATATGCCAGTGCGCAACCTCACGCAGTCACTGTTGTGAGGTGGGAAAGTCTATTGCCTTAAACCAGAGGCAATCAGAGGCCTTCTCTCATTGAGAGTAAACAGAAAGTTGTGAACTCTGCAACCTTAAATTATACAATGGGAAAGTAAATATATTTTGCATATGCTGTGCTTATATTCCGGGGACAGAGTTGGGACTAAGTATTCCATGATGCACAAGTAGGATTTAATAAGGTATCACAATAGCGGGCTCAGAATCTTTCAAGCTGAAATGCTGATAAATCGAAGGTCATTACTGTATCAATATTAAAGAGATTCCACCCGAGCCCTCTTTATCAAAATACCACATCTTTGCCCACCAGACAGGTGACAGCACTATTCTATATTCAAGTAAAGCTTGCACATGCTGAAAATGAGAGTTGGCTCTTTATCATATTGGTTTAACTCTGGGCAGCTGTTTGAGGTTTGACTTGCTTAATATTCGCTAAGTAGCAGATGAAAAAGTGATGAAGTCTATTTATGTTGAAATCTGCCAATCACATTATGTGCTTTCTGGATGTTGCTCTGGGGAGAACTCAGCGTGCGGTTCTTACAGTGATGCACTTTTTGCCGTTTAGATTTTCAACCGAGACACTGTATAAGCAAATTAAAGGCAACCCTTCATCGGGAGGCAACATAGAATTAGTCCCCAGAATGAGTAAAATCTTAAAAGTAAGACATGCAATGACAAAGTCTATCATATTCCGAAATTCCTAACTTGTTATAGCAAAACATCCTTGTTTTTCGGTTGCTTTCATATACATTAAGTTGGCAAAAGAGATTCGCTTGCAATATCTAAACTCTTATAATCTAAAAACCTATATGTGTATACAGGTACACTATTCCCGCACTCTCATTCATGCCCAAATCAACACACATTCACACCAATACACTCTCCCCCCCTCCCTCTATTAACACTCCTTTCCTCCAAGCTTATTAAAATCAAATTAGCTAATAACAAAATAAACTTTTTTTCTCTCTAGCGTATAAAATAATTGTATTTTTGTTTTATTTTTACGCTCAATTATTATCATAAGTATTATTTATCATTATGGAATTAATTAATATCTGGCTTTATAGTTGCATAAAAAAATACATGTCTTTTAAATCTGTGGAAGTAAAGATGCCTATATTACAGGCCTAGCTTAGGCATCTGTGGCTCAATAATATTTATAATGCAAATTTAGTAATTTTAGTAACATTTAGTAGTTCAAGTTTTATAAAAATGTTATTTGATTATTATTATTATTATTGCGAGTACACAGTACTGACAGGACCCAGTACATGTCATATATATAAAATAATAATTTGGATTATTGACGGGACTTAAACCCGTATCATCCGAGCCTCTGCGCGGCACATGGTCTCCGATAAATTAGCCACCGCAACTACACATTCATCCTCCAGTTTATTTTTATCAGTCATAAGGTCACCATATTATTATAATACAGGCGTAACTGCTAAAAAACAAATAATTCATTCCATAGTTATCGGTATTGAGGTATTATTACTACGTAGCTATCGGCAGGCAAAATAATCTGTTCATCATGACCACAGTGTATAAAAACCTACCCTAACCCCGGTGTGTTCAAGTCAAGAGTGAATAGGTATCTACTAGGCAAGCGTGCTACACCTTCCACCACATCATCGCTTTCCATCAGGTGAGATCGTGGTCAAACGATTGCCTAGTCCGTATTAAAAAAAAAAAGTATGATCTATGGATAGACCATAGAATATAATAATATTATTTTGCGACAGTCATGATAACTTATGTAAGAACTGTCAAGTGAAGAGTTTTACTTTCTTAACGTAAATGAGTTTGTAAATTATTTAAAGTAATTCTAATGAGAAGAAAATATTGTAGCCGTAACGACTATAACGACCCGTAACGACGGTAACCCGAGCTTGTGAGAGTTTTCTCTAAACCTAATAATACGGAACTCGCTAAGCATGTTATTCACAATTATGAAAGTGTCGGTGAAGGAACATAATTAAACGAAGTGTAAGTAAAAGTAAAAGTTCAAGTAAAGTAAAAAAAAAAGCATATGTGCTGTTTGTCTGTATCTGACCTCTAACTATTATTTTTCCTGTGCCTCTACAGCGTCACCGGACGTTGGGGGTCTTTTAAAAAGTTACTTCTTCGCTGCTTATCGGAAACGTATGTCTAGAGTAATCTAGCTATTGCGTCTCAAATTCCTAATGCCGCTCTCAATTTTTAGGGTTCCGTTCCTCAAAAGGATAAAAGGAACTCTTATAGGATCACTTCGTTGTCCATCCGTATGCCTGTCTGTCTGTCAAGAACCTTTTTCGCCAGGAACGCGTGGTGGAGGTATCAAGTTGAAATTAATATCAAATACACAACTCTGCAGTTCCTCGGAGCTGTTAAAAAATCAAACTACTACGTCAACGCAAGCAAGTTAATCGAAACCCGTACTTCAGCGTACTTCCTGGTGACCTAGAATCATGAAATTTGGCAAGAAGCAATATCTTATAGCACAAGTAAAGAGGAAAAAAATCGAAAACCGTAAATGTTTACTAAAAGCAAAACAAAAAAGCTTTTTGGTAAATTATATGTCGATGTATAACAGTTTTCTAACGGCAAAGTTAAATTTGTATGGAAACCTCGGTGCGCGAGTGCGACTTGCTCCTGGCCGGTTTTTACCTTTCATTCTTATTTTATGTTGTCTGATGAGCAATAGGAAAAAACACTAGAACAGCCTCATTACGTTAACTCGTAATGTCACACACATCGAAAGCGGTCATTAAAAAAGCTATTAAATGAACTCTTCATGAACTCCAATCTCGTTCCTGTTAATCACAATGTACCAATATGTATAGACCTTACCAAAGTATCTGCATACTCACGCTAGACAGCGCGTTGATTGTCATTTTAATGACGATGATGCTGCATCACCGTCCTCGATGGGAGACATCGATCAATGTATGCAGCTTTCGTGATTTCACCCACAATGAGCTTTTGAAGTTGATGAGTTTCAAACGGATTTGGCTTTCTCTTGGGTAGATGCTAAAGTGAGGTTAACAGTAAACAAGTGCGTAGTTTAATAAACTAGGAGTTTGTTATCTATACTTCTGTAACTACTTATAATAAAGCAGTTAGTGACAAAAAGTCTGTACGAGGATAATAAGCTACTGAAGAATAATAAACATTTAAGAATGGTGTATGGCTTGTCTGTCTGGATGTATTCGCATTGCGGGTTTTCACTGTTGGAGCTTAGATTTTGAAATCTGTTGTACTTTGAAGGTATCTCAATCCAGGAAGAAGCCGAGCACTCGATAAAAAACTATGTGACTGCTGCAAGAATTTTGATGAAATTATAGTAAATTGTACTTTGTAGGTACTTTTGGTCTTCGAAGAATACATAGGATATCTTTATTCCAGAAAAATGACCACGAGGACAAAGCCAGCTAGTTTGTTATAAAGTAGTACCTACCTATGTTATGAACTTTTATAAGGCCTTTCTCATAAGTATTGCAATATAGCGATCAAACGCTTGGTTATTATAACGGTGAAGGGCTTTTCAATAGATACGCTCGAACTTTGACAGTAGGTATATAGCGGCCAACTTGGTTAAGCTACAGTTGGGAAATTTGGCGAGAATTCTTATTAAGTCTTGACATTTAAGCATGCAACGCTACACGATTCAACAACGCGTTGAAATCCATACCAATATATAAAAGTGAAACGTTGTCTATTTGTTTGTTTGTTTAGGGAGCTTTCACGCGATGACGGCTGGATGGATTTTGTGAAATTTAGAATGGAGATAGTTTATACCCTGAAATAAAACATAGGATACTTTTTATCCCGGAAAATTTTAAGTTTCCACGGGAAAACTGGAATACGTTGATTACTTGCTGTAAGGAACGGTTGCCATGGAAATTAAATAATAACAAGTCTGTCAAAAAACATCAAGAGCGTTGGTGTTCTACTTGTGCATTGGTTTTTTGATATCCTAGAATAAAATAGGATGCTTTTTTTCGCCTAACATTCCGTGCGCTGCGTCCAATTCGGGGTCTTTAGTGATGAGGCTCATTTCAGGTTCTTGGCTTCGTAGACAAGCAAAACTAACAGATTTGAACTGTGAAAATCCACAGGAGATTCATCATATGGCTATACACCCCGTGAAATCTCTGGTCTATGCAGACATGTTATGTTATGTTGGCGTTCAGAATGGTCCTGAAGGCCAAAATAACTCGCGTTCTTCATGAATTTGGGCCTCATTTATGTGAACATGTCATACAAAATTTACTACCACTAGGATGCGCCACCTACAGCGGAGCCGCGGTGGCCATTTGCCCGAAATTATATTCCACAGGTAATGTCATCATATGCATATTAAAATAAATAAACAATATCACATAAACTGATTGTTTTATTTAATTTTAAAGTTCGAGCGTTCTTATTAACTACTAACATGTTATTAACTACTAACATGTTATTAACTACTAACATGTTATTTTTCGAAAATATGGTATAAAAAAACTAAATAGAAATAAATGTAGAGTTTTTATGGAAGATCAGTATGGTTTAGTAGGTACCTACTTTTTAGGTGTGTATAAATATGATAAACTAGCTGCACCCGCAGCTTCGCCCGCGTGCAGACTTTTCCACTCTTGCCACACTTTTAGGAAATACATTTAAAAAAACTTCCTGTTGTAGGGTTGACAATCACTTTGACACCTGTCACTTTGGCACATCATTTTGGCAATTCATTCATAAGCTTCATAAGGTTTTGCGGGTGGCCTGATTATACTATGACACCAGAGGCTAGTCTTAAGTCTTATACGAAAAGCAAGCAAGGTGTTAAATAAAAAAAGAACGGCCAAGTGCGAGTCGGACGTACACACCGAGGGTTCCGTAAAAAATAAACTTTGGCGTTGGAAAATTGTTGTCCGCGGTCAGTTTAAAAAACCAAAAAAATAATAAGTGTCTGCTAGTTTGTAGACATGTCTCAGGCATAAGCTACCTGCCTGAGACATGTCTACAAATTTACGTTCTTCGGTTTTTTTTATTGTGCTATAAGATATTGCTGCTTGCCAAATTTCATGATTCTTGAAACCTCCACGCGTTCCTAAGTAAAAGGTTTTTGATAGACAGATAGACGGACAACGAAGGAATTTTTAATTTTTTTTTGAGTGCGCAGAATCATGATCACTTTCAGATAAAAATAAGTTAAACATTAAAAAAAAGAAGCTTATATGCAGTAACCATGTCATAATGAAACTTAGAATGTGCTATCACAATTAAATGCTTATACAGGGTGTCCAGTGGCAGATTTCAAAGTTCGAAAAATTGTAAAAAAAAAACTACACCTTTAATACAAAGTATGTTTATTGTAATTTAAAAACAACAAATGCGGATTTCATTTTTTGAAAACTACGTTCTCCATATGTCGGCCATTGAGCCTGACAAACTCTTCGAGTCTAGCACGCATGTTTTCAAAAACGCGTTTACAGAGCGACTGGGGAATCCTGCTGATGTCGGATCGAATATTTTATTTAAGTTGTGTCACAGTGCTCGGATTTGTTTTATAAACAACGGATTTTAAGTGTCCCCTCTAAGAAAAAGTCACATGGGCTTAAATCTGGTGACCTGGGTGGCCACGGTGCCGTTTCGGGATATGTTTTTTTCTGGAAATAACTGCCGCACTGCATTCAAGGACACATTAGCAGTATGAGCTGTGGCCCTGTCCTGATGGAGCCACGTGTTTTGGTTGAAGTATGGACTATTCTGTAGTTCCAGTCTAAAAAAAGTCGTTTATCATCTCGGTTTATCTCTCCGAATTCACTGTTACAATTTCGCCACGTTGGTTTTCAAAGAAATAAGGCCCTATGATGGCAGATGCAGACAATACACACCAGACTGTAACTTTAGGTTTATGTAAAGGCTCTTGATGCATTTGTCTTGGGTTGCAGACATCCCAGTAATGGAAATTTTGCTTATTCACATATCCTCCGAGGTGAAAGTGGGCTTCATCACTAAAGAATATGTTACCCATCCGAGTAGCAGTACGAAATCTCAACAACATCACCTCCACGTAAGTTTTTCTTAAAGCAAAGTCAGAATCATGTAAATCTTTAATGATTTGAATTTTATACGGATGGAACTTGAGTTTTTTCGCATTATAACCTGTAAAGTTGATTTCGTAATTCCCAATATTGATGAACGTGTACGAAGTGATAAACGGGGATTTTCAGTGACAGAAACCATAACACGTACAACATTTTCTGTCGTGGCTACCGTTGGTATAGGTCCTGGTCTGGGTCTATTTAATGTTGATCCTGTAGCTCTGAACTTTGCTGCCCATGACTGAATGAGGTTGATCGATGATCCATCACGTAATCGACGAATACCGTAACGATTATTAAATCGACGGCGTGCTTCAGACAGCGAAAAACCATTCGAAATGTACGCCTCGACGGCAATAGCGCGGTGCTCTCCACTCCACTGTTCGATGGCTACAAAAAAAATCCGCAGCGCTTGCGCTTTCAACGACGCCCCCTGGGCCCCTCTCACGTATTGCGTTCAGAAACTATGTTTGTTCAAACTTTGAAATCTGCCACTGGACACCCATTACAACTTTTCGTGTACCTTCATGTTGCTGTTAACTGTTGAGGAGTTCCCTATTCAGAGCCAATCCGGAGTACAGCAGCCATGTCATGGTGAAACTTCAAACCGTCTATCATTATAGAATGCGTACACAAAATGTCGTGACTGTGCCATTGACGTTGAAGAGTCCCTTTATCTGGAGCTGTTCCTGGATGTCGATTCAGGTCATGCTTACCATAAAAATGCATTGTCATCGGAACTGAACCAAACCGCAAAAATTCAAAAACCGTATAACCACTTCCTCTGCTTGCAAGATTTGACCGAAACAAACATACATACAGATATACATCATACAAACATTGCAAGTTAGTTGTGATCTTGTTTTTTTTTGTAGTGGTAGTCCTCTTACGCAAGACTCCGCCTAGGGAAGTACCACATCTTTGTCAGATATTCAATTCAGCCGCCCAGCAGTAGAGTGTAAACATTTCTGTGTTTCGGTTTGAAGAGCAATGTTTCCAGCGAAATTACTGGGCAATGAGACTTAAAAACCAATGTCTCAGGGTGACGAGCGCAGTGCAGTGACGTGCAAGATTTTATATCCAAAGTTCTGGGTGGCACTGCAACGGTTATGTGCAGGCGTGACGCTTACTATCAGGCGAGTGACCTGCTCGTCTCGTCACCCAAAGTAATAAAAAAATTAGAAAATAAAGTTAAATAAAAGCTATTAATAAGCGATTAAACTTGAGCTGTGTTCACAACAACATACAACAAAAAATAACAGACTTCCAAGCACTATAACAGAACGTCCATTGGAAAATATAGGTAAACCTATAAAATAGTCTTGATAAAGAAATTAACGTCACGGCCTAAGTAAATGTTTGTAATTGTTTGGAATTTCAATAAAATTGTGCCGTTAGCATAGTCAATGAAGCGATTCGGATGCCGTTGTTTTTTTGTGTATTCTCCGGTAATGACGGTGAAACTGGAATTATTAAAGTGTAGTATAATGCTACTAATCGACTAAATTATGAGTAATTATTGTTATGATTTTAGCAGTATACTAGTGCAACTTAGAATCATGTTCGGTCCTAATATCCGCACCAATGACTTTTCTGAGTGATGTGCGGTTTTCCATTGCTCCGTGCTTTGGAAGGTACGGCTGTCAATCCCAGCTGTTATTGATTAATATCAGTCGTTAAGCCATGTCAGAGGCCCTCGGGCGGCCTGACAAACTCTGACACCAGAGGCCAGCACTGCCTGACACGACAAGCAAGCCAGTTAAACAGGACGCGAGGTGGTCCTCTCCGCGTCGACTTTATTGACTTAGATCGCGGCCGATAAAAGTACTGTTGGAAAGAAAGTAAGACTGAAAAGTGTTTGTGTGAATCATCACTGTCTTCATCCAGTTACCTTCAAACTGCTGGGCTGGAACAAAAGCCTTCTTCCATAGTAATAGGATAAGGCCATAATACACCAAGCTAGCACAGTGAGATTTGGCTAATGACCTTGAAATTTAGGGTTTCATCAAGAGACAAGTTCATCAAGTTTTTTTTTTTTAAAGTTGAATTGCGTATTTTTTATTTGGTTTTTCTATTCATAGCTTATCCCGATCACGCTCAATCAAACTTGGGCATAATCCATTTTTCCAGCACGCATCGGTAAAGCAAGTGGTTGACTAATTTACTCCTCTCGTTCAGCGACAAAAAGAAGGTACTGGCTACTCCGTTATGAGGGTGCCAATGTTCCCAGTCCGTGCTGTTTTTTGTCATTTCTAGATTTGATATTCATGCAGGTCTGCTTTCAGGACGTCAATCCAGCGATATTTAGAGCGGACTAGTGGTCTTCGACTAATCAGTTTTCCCAGATAAGCTTTGTTGACTCTCTGACATGCATTCCTGCTGATCAAGCCAGCGAAGACTATGGACTTTTATCTCACAATGATGTTGGGCTCAGCACATACTCATACCTCTTCGATTTGCCCATTTTTTTCTGATCGACCATCTGCCGCTTTCCATGAGCATGTTTTTTTGATGACTCATACAAAAAAACATACTGAGCTCTACTGTAAGAATGACTTATTTATCTTCGTTCATTTAAATATTCCATGCTCGGAATAAAAATACAGTTTTTACACCTGGCTTATTAATATTAATGTTTAATGATTGATTAAGAAAGGTGTGTATGCATTAACATAATAGGCGTATATTTGACGGTTTCGATTAATTGAATGATTTATTGACATTGCATGTGCTTCTATTATGCTGAGACATAAACAGAAATATTATCATTTTTAAGTGGTGATGAGTGCTGTTAATTGGATAAAAAGGTAAGGTGTAGTTGGTGTCGTACTATTATTTATTCTGTGGTAGTGTAAGAAATCAGCATAACTATTCATTTTTTTTAAATAGTCATTTGATTCATAATGTGAACATGAAATAGATTTAAAAAAAAGCTTTGAACTAATCTGATGGATTTTGTATGGGGCAGCACTAAAGAACTAAAATAAATAAAAATACGGTTCAGAATTCTCGGAGATAATATGAGTGAACAATGTGAACAAAAACAAAAAAATACGAATTTAGAACTTCCTTCTTTTGGAGGTTGATTAAAAATACAAATGTCGGATTTCAATGTTCCAATTCTGAAAACGTGATGAAGTCTACTGAGTCTCTTCATAAAATTATAATTCTAACATTCCTAGTCTTTAGTTTCAAGGGGTTGGTTATAAGACTTATTTGTGAATAGTTAGACAGAGTCTATTGTTTACAAACAAGCAAATACATAAATGTTGGAATCTCTACCTATTGTTATCTCAGATCACGAGACAAACAGGCGGGGTTCGATCTAAAAAGGGGTTATTATCTAGAGGTTATTGGGTCCAATAACTGAATAGGGATAAGGCCTGTTTGGCCGTATCTTATTTATTTTACGTTAGTTTTATTATAATTAGGAGTTATCATAGATGTTGTAGTTAATGTTGCGTCATCTATCTTATTTATCTATCTATCATTAGATGCTTTGGCGCATTGTGAGCCACATAAGATTTACTCTTTCATATTTTACCATTCATCATCATCATCACCATCATCATCATGTCAGCCTTTAGAAGTCCACTGCTGAACATAGGCCTCTTCCAAAGAGCGCCATGACGAGCGATCCTCTGCAACCTCCATCCACCGACTTCCTGCAATGGCTACAATGTCGTCAGTCCATCATGTGGGGGTCTCCCCAAACTTCGCTTGCTTGTTCGTGGTCGCCATTCAAGAACCTTTATTCCCCAGCGGTCGTCGGTTCTGCGAACTATATGGCCTGCCCATTGCCACTTGCAAACTCTGAGAGCTATGTCGGTAACCTTCGTTCTTCTACGGATTTCCTCATTTCGGATTCTATCACGTAGTGAAACAACTTTCGTCTTGAGGCTCTGCGGTATCTGCGACGAGAAGATATGGCGTAATTTCCCGAATGCTGCCCATCCGAGTTGGATTCGTCGGTTGACCTCTTTATCGAAGTTGGATCTACCCAGTTGAATCGTCTGACCTAAGTAGACATAGTGATCAACAGCTTTTTATTTTATTTTATTTTTATTTCGGACTAGGCAATCGTTTGACCACGATCTCACCTGATGGAAAACGATAATGTGGTCGAAGGTGTAGCACGCTTGCTTAGTAGATACCTATTCACTCTTGACTTGAACACACCGGGGTTATAATTTACCGCCGGAAACACTGACGAGGGCAGGGAATTCCACTCCTTTGCAGTTCTTATAATAAACGAAGAAGCGTAACGCTTCGTTCTTGTGCGAGGTATTTCAACCATGAAAGGGTGGCGCTTTGCTGATCGTCTAGTCGTACGGTGATGGAAAGGTGATGGGGGAATCAGGTTGTGCAGTTCTTGTGCACACTCTACATAGTGCAATCTGTAAAATACCGCCAGGCTTGCTACCTCACGTCGATGCGCCAGAGTTTCAAGCTTACTCTTTACCCGAGTGTCATCCCCAATAACCTTAATAGCACGTCTCTCAATTGAATCCAAAGACTCGAGCTGATACTTGGCAGAACCGTCCCAGAGGTGGCAGCAGTACTCTATACAAGATCGGACCTGTGCTTGATAAAGATTCAAAAGCTGTCCTGTGTGAAGTACCGCCTAACCTTAGACAAAATACCAAGTTTTTTTGCAGCTACCTTGGCTTTGGATTCAATATAAGACCCAAAATTCAGGTTTAATGTGAGTTCGACACCCAAAAGCTCCAAGTGGTCGTCTATTGGTATTGTTACACTTTGGAAAGACGGAGATCGGTTTAGAGGACTCTTTTTAGCAGAAAACAAACACTCCTGCGTTTTAGTAGCATTAAACTTAACCAGGTTAGCATCGCCCCAAGCGGACACGGCTTCTAAGGCTAAATTTAAACGGTCTACCATAGCCTCTCTTTGAAACTGGACAGCGTACTGTCATCAGCATACTCAAAGGTACCGGGCTTCAGAAGGTCATTAATGTGCAGTAAAAACAGTGTAGCCGAGAGAACCGATCCCTGAGGTACGCCGGCATTGATAGCCATTTGATCAGACGAGCAGCCCTCTAAGACTACTCGAATAGATCGTTCCCTCAAGAAATCAACTATCCAATTGCATAAGCCAACAGGTAAACCATATGAGGGAAGCTTGTTTAAAAGGCCATCGTGCCAGACCCGATCAAATGCCTTCGATATGTCAAGGGAGACGGCAAGCGCCTCCCCATGCATCACTATGGCTTCGCTCAGTACGTGAGTGGCATACGCGAGAAGATCCCCATTAGACCGGTTTCGGCGAAATCCGTATTGCCGGTCACTGAGAAGATCATTGTCTTCAAGGTATGCCAAGAGCCTAATGTTTATGACACGCTCCATACACTTACAGAGTAAGGAGATTATTGTGATGGGACGATAATTGGCCGGATCAGCACGACTACCCTTTTTTGGTACTGGTTGTACATTGGCAAGCTTCCAGCTCTTCGGAACTTTACCTGAGTGAAGAGAGAGGCGGTACAAACGCTACAGCTTCGATAATATCGTTCCCAACATAAACCAGCATGGGTACGACATGGGCATTTGACATGATGTTCGTCTTACCCATGTTCATTTTAAGACCCACCTGTTGGGAAAAAATATAACAATAATGTTTACTTATTATAAATTAATAAGATAAGAACAAATATTAATTATTTAAGACACATTATGCGAATATGCACAAAATCACAGATTTCCGTACACCACATTCGTTCCAGTTCAAAAGCTTGAATATATCGTCCAGTGCAGAGGTGAACAGTTTCGGAGAAATAACGCCTCCCTGTCTCACCCCTTTTTGCAACTGGATAGAATTCGTGCTCTGATCCTGAAGACGGACTGTCATGGTGGCCTTACTGTACAAACACTTCAATACTTCGATGTAGTCAATCTGGCACCGCTGTAATGACTGTAGCCATGCCCAGGTCTCGACTTAATCAAAGGCTTTCTCGTAATCCACAAACGCTAGACATAGTGGCCGATTATATTCTTCGGTCTTCTGTATAATCAGCCGGAGCATATGGATGTGGTCTACGGTGCTAAAGCCTTTCCGGAATCCAGCTTGTTTGGGTGGCTGAAAGTCGCCAAACCTACGTGCGAGGTGGCTTGTAACTACTCTCGAAAACAGCTTATAGACGTGGCTCAGCAGCAAAATGGGCCTATAATTCTTTTCAAAATGGTTTTATTACCTTTCTTAAAGAACTAAACCACTACGCTCCTGTGCCACGCCTCTGGCGTAGTACCCTCGAGGATGACGGAGTTAAACAGCTTCTGAAGGACTAAGTACCGGTGTTCCACCAGCTTTCAGTAGCTCTGTCGTTATTCCGTCCTCCCTTGGTACCTTGTTGCTCCTACGCTATTTGAGAGCCACCAAACATTATATATATTACCATATTTTACCATTATCACATTGACTATACTCGTAAAGGTGAAAGTTTGTATGGTGAAAATTTGGTACCAGGTTAAAACATAGGTTGCTTTTGTTCTCGATTTAGGAACGCAAGTTTTATTTTGTTAGGAATTGCCTCTTTGATGTCAAAGTGACAGGTGTTAAAGTGGCAGGTGTCAACCCTAGGGGTGTAATAAGGAGTTTTTTTTTCAATTCACTTTAAGTTATTTATTTCAAGTGAATGTAATGTACATATATTCACACTGTGATGACTAAAATCTTTGAGTATAAGTATAATACTAACTTAAGTCCATTAGGTATTAATATATCTTTATTAAATACATTGTCTTTGGAAGGCTGAGCCAAGTCGCAAGGTTTGTTATCTTCCAAATACTGATCTACTTTATAGTAAGCCTTCTTTGTGAGTATTGATTTCACTGTCATTTTGAATTTTGTTTTAGTTAAGTGGAATTTTATTGTAAAACTTGATACTATAGATAAAAAAATACTTGCTTACTTAGGCTAAACTAGTTTTAAGCAATGCCAGTTTATTAATATTTATAGTTGTGTGTGTGCCTGTCACCAAGTTTTTCAGACGAGTAGTTTGAGTGTTATGACGATGTATTTGATAAGTGAAACCTGCGCGACCAATTCATCGTACTTACTTCGTTTTATTCTGGAGTGTCATAGCGCAGAGGGGACGCGCGGGTGCGGGCAGGCAGCGGACGTGTGTGGTCAATGTAACGTTTTGTACAAATAAGAGATCCATAGATTCCCGTGCGAAGCCGGGGCTGGTCGCTAGTTATAAATGCGAAAGATATCATCATCATCATCATCAATCCACGTGGGTGAAACCGTGTGGCTCAGCTAATTTTAAATAATTCATTCTTGTACGTACCAAGCAACAAAATACTCATTCATGCATGTACCACGCTACAAACAGAATAAATTATTGTGTTGTGTGGCTTATTACATACACGAATGAATTTTGATCAGAAGTCCAGCATGGATAAACTTCTTAATCACGATCCAAATGATAGATCAAAATATTGATGCTTGAAAGATATTTCACGAGTCCAGCTAATGATAAAGGAGGACTTATGGGCATATATCTACATACTGTATTGTATTTGTAAAACTTTGTAGTATGTATTCCTTTCTACTAAACATTTAATGTTGTAGTCCGCTGTTTATGTTTTTTTCTTTTTATCAAAATCACTAACTGTACAGCCTTTCTTTTGGAAACTTTACACACGTTTTTCCATTGCTTGTTTTATTGTTATGTAGGTAGATGTATAAGTATGTACTTTATAATTAACTTACATATAAGAAACAATTGTGCTAATACTAGCAGACTCAAAACGACTCAAAGCCGGTAACCATTTAAATAGTTGGTCACAGTAGATACTTCAAAAGTTAGTGAATTAGTAAATTAATATTTTGCTAAAGATAATATTGGTATTTAAGTTAAGCATTCTTCAAACGGTTACGTACGATGTTTAGTTCCATAAAGAATACTACCTGATACGAAGTACATCGAGAATACGAGAGTTAGGGGTATAGTCGCTTTTCCTAAGTATATTTTTTATTCCAAATGGTACAAACATTACTTACTGTATTACGTATAAAGCACGGCCACGATACAGAGATAAATTCGTACAATGACCTCTCACTACTTATCTCTTTCGCTCGCGCATAAATGTGTAATGCCGTCGCGCTTGCACAATTGTGAGGGTCATTGTACGGATTTATCTCTGTAACGCAGCCGTGCTTTACTTGGGAATTACTTGCTATTCAATTGCTTGCTATAGCAATTCAAAGTTGTATATGAAGATCACCATTACCCAGAAAACATAAACTTCGCTTTATTCTAGAAAAACATTAAAACGACGACTTTACATAATGTAGGTACTGGAGCAAGTCATGACTTATAAGGCTTTAACAGCACCTAATGCAATTATAAGAGATTCTGTACTATATGTGCCTAGGAAGCCTTATAAGTCACTTCGGAAGCTATTTTCATAACAAACTGATATAGCACGGTTTCCCACTACTAGATTACTTAACTCGTTATTGGGAAGACTTTCAATAAAATCTTAGAATACAAAACTCGTTATTAAAATTCGGGCAAATCCCAAATACGGCAACCTATAACGTGGTGAGAAAAAAGATTTAATTTTAATAAATTAAAATTTTTATGAATTTTATTAATTGTAAAACTAACAAGTTTTAGGTAATAATAGATTTATTTATTCAGACAAATATGAACCATGGTG
Organism: Alsophila aescularia; assembly: GCA_946251855.1. Classification (NCBI taxonomy): domain Eukaryota; kingdom Metazoa; phylum Arthropoda; class Insecta; order Lepidoptera; family Geometridae; genus Alsophila; species Alsophila aescularia. Next base: position 8,208,209 of record OX276376.1, on the reverse strand, counting down.
TTAGTAACAAAGTCTTAAAATAATGTTGGTAACAAGAAACCCTGTAATATATGAAAGCGCTTATATGTATAAGCGGTATTTTAACTCTATATTTCCCACTAATTTTAAATACAATATAGTAAAACCATTAAATTACATGGCGATCTCACTCGTGGAACGCGTAGGAATTAAGTTTTTAGCTCATAATCAGTTAAAATTAGATATACCTACATATATCAATGTTACAGCAACATGAATGTTACAATTTAAACGAATAATCAACTCTAGTACCTACAAAGATCATGTCATGATTATATGTATCTATTAGAATAATGAGTACCATTTGTGTCAATAAAAGACGCAGGCTTTTGTACTTGCTCATTGTATGTCCGATCTCTAGAAGAACGTATAGAATAGAATTCAATGAGGTATTAAATTTTGTTATGAGAATGCACAGCTGAGGTGTCCGAGTGGTTAAGGAGTTGGACTTGAAATCCAATGGGTTTTACCCGCGCAGGTTCGAATCCTGTCCTCAGCGAACATTTTTTTGGAGCATGTATAATATTGTATAACGTTTCCATTTGTGTCAATATAGGACACATGCTTTTGTACTTGCTCATTGTTTAAGTTCTATAAAAAAATGTCTCCAATAGAACAAAATTGGGGCTTTAAATTTTGGTGTGAGTATATACAGCTGAGGTGTCCGAGTGGTTAAGGAGTTGGACTTGAAATCCAATGGGTTTTACCCGCGCAGGTTCGAATCCTGTCCTCAGCGAACCTTTTTTGGACTAAGTAAAATATTTAAGCATGTGTTTCCATTTGTGTCAATAAAAGATTCAGGATTTTGTACTTGCAGATTGCGTGTCATGTTTAAAAAAAAAACTTCTACAATAGAATTAAATAAGGCTTTAACTTTTGTTGTGATAATGCACAGCTGAGGTGTCCGAGTGGTTAAGGAGTTGGACTTGAAATCCAATGGGTTTTACCCGCGCAGGTTCGAATCCTGTCCTCAGCGAACCTTTTTTGGACTAAGTAAAATATTAAAGCATGTGTTTCCATTTGTGTCAATAAAAGATTCAGGCTTTTGTACGTGCAGATTGCGTGTCATGTTTAAAAAAAAAACTTTTACAATAGAATTAAATAAGGCTTGAAATTTTGTTGTGTATATGCACAGCTGAGGTGTCCGAGTGGTTAAGGAGTTGGACTTGAAATCCAATGGGTTTTACCCGCGCAGGTTCGAATCCTGTCCTCAGCGTACTTTTTTTTTGTAGATTACTACCCACGGATTTATATTTCTATTAATAGAAATAAAGGTGTCAAATCCTTGAATTCAAGTCCAAAGAATAATAAATAAAATAACTTTACTAATTAAAAGTTTACCGCCCGCTCCTGCTTGTGTTAAAAGAAAATGAAAAAAACTGACTGAGGGTGGAGTTAATTCCCACAGGCTGTCATTTTGTTAAACCGCTTGTGTTCTTCTATTTTATACAATGAGACGTGTGGGGTTTAGTTTATCATTTTACATTCATGCTTGTGTGAAATTGCTGTTTTGCAGACTGAGCGTAGTCTTAATCGAATTTTAATGAAGACTGGGAGCTGCGGGAGATTTTTGTCTCTCGTGAAGTATTGGAGAGTATGATTCTTAAAATAAAAAAGTTCTGACGAAAATAATATATTTTTCATTTAAACTCTTGCTTACAGCTGGTAGCTTAAGCGCTAAACCAAGTACTGCAAAACCGCTTGAACCGTAAATTTCAAGCTATCGGAGATAAGTTACAAACTTGCGCAAATCAATCGCTGAAACTGTTGCGCAAATCTCAAGTACTTCACACTTATCGACGGTATAGTCGTGGGCACAGATTCACTAATTGTTACAAGCATAATAATTAATAGTACCACAGCATAAATGAATGTACCCATACCTCTCAGTTTATACAGGCATAAGAATTTCACTCTGGAATCGTATTTCTTTAAAAGAAAGGCGTAGAGCTTTGTTATTAGATGTAGAATGAAAAACGCGCAGTCTCACGTTTTTAGGGTACTGTTATTCCAAAAAAACAAGAATAAGTTTAAAAAAGAAAAGAAATGCAGTAGCCATCTAATGTTGCTCATCAAACCCTTTTATTTGATACCCATATCAGATGCATAGGGTTGCCGTGGAAATGATAAATCGCCATTTTGTGACGTCCGCCATATTGGATTAAAAATGGTGGCATTTTCACAAGAACCAAACGTGTGTGCCAAATTTCAGCCCGATAGCTTCAGTGGAAGTGTGTGAAATATTGATTGCAAAATTCCAGGACATACATATAAGAGAAGTTAAATAATAGCTTTTAAAAAACAGAAGATCATTGACGTGTCCGTCTATTATAGTTATTTTCAGGGATTCTATAAAATATTGATAGCAATATAATTCTAATTTTAAGGAATTTATGTTTGGTTAATAAGTCATTTCAAAACATCATTATTTATTGTATATCGTGAATTAAATGCGTTTAAAGAGTTCTCGTAACAAGAATCTTAAATTATATATTTTCAGGATAACGTTTGCAAAAATATTGTAACACAAATGAACAAAAGTACTTATTTTCACTTAGTTTTAGTGACTAAAACGCTAAATGTACAATTTTTCCTCATTATCTATATATGTTTTAAATTGACGTACATCAACCTAGACTAGACCTACCTTAGATCTACGTTGATGTAATTATGCCATCTTTCAGCTCCATTATCTCAGAAATGCTACATTTTATGATACTAGTATATATATTTTGAGTTGGTATCACCATTTTTATTCAGGTTTGATCAGAAGCAAACAGCAAGCAGCAAACTGATATAGAAAAAGTCCGCCATTTTGAAAAAATCGCGGACTTTTTCTATATCAGTGTCCATTGTAAAACATAGGAACCTTTTTATATAGTGGTCTACCATTTCAAATCGAAAATAATCACCCTAATGGGGTTAAAAAAATCGGAAATATAAGTGTACAATAAAAACGTACAGTCGCATTGAGAACACTCATTTGAAAGTCGATTAACTGCCTTTTGTTTTTTTTTTATACGGAACCCTGAATGCTTGAGGCCCGATTAGCACTTTGCACTTTTTTTTATTAAGAACCGTTGCGACAATTTACGAGCCAAGTTTCTGCGCCGAATGTCGTTTACGAAGTTCCTCGGTGTTGCGGTGCTTTCTTTACAGTCGACTTTCTTGGCAATCATTGATTGTTTACATTTTTCTATTGTAGGTAGATATATATTTCAAAAACAGCTTTTGTTTTTTTACACGAATGCCCAAAAAAAGAAGTGTTATGTTTTTAGCATTCATGTATGTTTGTGTGTGAGTTTCTTTATTCCACCATAACTTTTAAATGCCTGAACAGATTTAGACGTATGAGGTATCGTTAGAACCTTTTTTCACCCCCCCCCCCCATTTTCAAAACCTAAAAAATATTTTTTCTTCTAAATTTACTATAAGGGTATCAAATTGAAGGTCTTGATAAGTACATTCCAACAGTATATACTTTATTGGCAAAAGATATTTTTTGGCAGGCCAGGCGTGTTTTTATACGCTTTATATTAGCTTCACTTGTATGTTTGTAACCGACTCCTTTGGACGCTATTTTGACCCACTTTAAACGGTCAGATTTCATTTAAATTTTGCACACCTGTCAAAAACCGATGACAATGCAATAATTCATTATTAAAAATTATTTTCTATTTTTTAGTTTGGTTGTCTATATAAAGCGTGTTTTTTTAGATTTTTTAAACTATTATATATTTTCTACTTTTTAGTTTTTTTTTTGTTTTTTTTTCGTATTATTGCATTGTCATCGGTCTTTGACAGATGACAATGAAAGTGAGTCAAAATAGCGTCCAAAGGAGTCGGTTACAAACATACAAACATACAAGTGAAGCTAATATAAAGCGTATAAAAAGCGTGGGGTGCTTTTTAAGATATTATCGAAATGATAATCCTTCTTCTCATATCTGTCAATGAAATATTTATAACTATTGACCCATGCACCCCCTTTTTTTTAAATAAAACATTTTTTTCTTATTTACACAATTAAAAATTTATTTTCTATTTTTTAGTTTGGTATTCTATATAAAGCGTGTTTTTTAGTTTTTTTAACTATTATTTATTATACGCTTTATATTAGCTTCACTTGTATGTTTGTTTGTATGTTTGTAACCGACTCCTTTGGACGCTATTTTGACTCACTTTAAACGGTCAGATTTCATTCAAATTTTGCACACCTGTCAAGGACCGATGACAATGCAATAATTCATTATTAAAATTTATTTTCTATTTTGAAGAAAAAAATGTTTTATATCAAAAAAATCGTGGGGTGCATGGGTCAATAGTTATAAATATTTCATTGACAGATATGAGAAGCACCCCAACTATTATTTATTTTAGCTTTTATGCTAGTTATTTATTGAATGAACTATGTTTTCTTGCTTTTAAAATTACATATACGAACATACCATACAATTGACATATTTATTGTAATGATATTATGAAATACAATTAATTATTTACCAACTAATATTATCTTCCTCATAGTTAGAGACCTATTTTAATTGATACACAAACATTTTATGTATGTGTGTACTTTCTATTTTGAAGTTTATTTGAATGCGCTTCTTTATAAATTAATATTTCGCATACTTTGAATATGAATATTATGTGAGTACATATTTTTGTAATATTTGGCAACTTATAAAAAAAACTCAAATTGCTATACATAACGAACTGAGCAAATTATTAACTTTTATTTATCTACCTGTTTTTTTTTTGTTTTTTTTTTATTTACCTGTTTTATTACTGTTTGTATTTATTTAAATATTTGTATCCTAATTAAGTATTTATACATGATATTATATTACCATGTAGTAGTTATACATGAAATATATATTATTATGTAGTAGTTATATTATATACAAAGGTATATTTAAGTATAGTAATGGAATTATTGTAAGGAATCTTTTACTTTCCAAATAAAAATCGGCACTATTCCGCATTAATAACATCACAATACACCGAGGTTAACTGGAAGATAATGCTTGCTAACATTAAGTTCGTCTATGTACCTATCTTTTGTATGCAATAAAGAATTTTCCATCTATCTATTTATGTATCTATAAACGTAAATTATACAAGTTCAGAAAGTACAACATAACTGAATACATTTTTGTTTAATGTTTTTTTTACTTACTGCAGTATTTTAATCAAAATGATTTTGATTACGACTTCGTTAGTATATGACGACGCTTGCAGTAAATCTTTTCGAAATATACTTCCCTACTTAATTTAGATTTTCATTAAGATAAGCCGGTGTTCTGATAGTAAATGTCATGATTTATAAGTTAAAACATGGAATACTTGTTGAGATGTAATATTGTTAAGAGCTGGTACCTAGTTTATTTATATAACTTTATAATTAATTTAGTAATGGTATTAGTAGATTAGTAACACATAATAAGTAATAGTATACAAGATAATAGCTAATTTCAAACTAAACTTAGTCAATTTCTGGGGTTGCCTCCCTTCTCCGCCCTAGAGACCAAACGCGCGGGCAGATTTTTATAATTCTTACGTCAATCGATTTATCGAGATGTCGAGTATCAGTAAAGAAACGACAGTAATCAAAATTCAATATGGCGACAACCAGATGGCACATTGTGAAAAGGAAAAAATAAGTCGACGAACTATGTTAAGATTGAATAATGAATAGGTATTTGAAAATCATTCTTTAGGTTTCTCCTATAATTTTTCATATCAAGTGACCATTTAGATCTATAATGATTTAAAGTTGGTTAGGTTAGCTTATTAACAAAATAATTACCTGTACCTATCGAGTGAGCTATCAAAATGAAGACCATTAAAAGTATATGTAATTCTTATAAATATAAACTAAAAATTTAAAATAAAAATCAATTATTATGAAAAAAATAACAAAAACCTGACAGCAAAAAAAGAGGCGGTTCTTGTTATCTATCTATCTATACTTATAAATAAAGCAGATAGAATAAAAAAAACTGTACATTGGAAATAATAATATATACATAAGCTACGAAAAACAACTTTGTATTACGTTAAAAATACTGGACCGATTGCAATGCAGTTTCCTTAGTTGAGTAGCTTAGGATCCTGACAACGGAACCCGTCTATGCATGTACGACAAGTATCTGCTCGGGTTTTTATTATCAATTTTACATGCTATACTTACAAAAAAGAGTATCCTAAGTCGAGCTAAGGAGTTTGAAGTTTTAGAAATGTAGCCCTCTTTTTAACTAACCATCTTCAAAATAAAAAGGACTACAGTCTCGAAGTAATTTTAATGAAATGTGAAAACGTGTATTTGATGTTTCCTCGTCTAATATAGAGTACCTATAATAGCATTATTATACACCGGTAAAACTTGAATCGTGATAGTTCAAATTCCACACACGAATAAATGGGCAAATTCCTTCGCAAATCCCTAGCTTAGAGATAAGCTTCGACTCAACTGGCATAATCGTCTAGAACATCCACAGTCATACACAATTAGAGGAAATTAATTCAGTCGTGTACCGTACTATATGGTTCATTTGCATCACAAGTGTAGGAGATAACAACGGGTGGCGAATTGGAGCAAAAAAAAAGGTATACTCGAGTGCTCGGAGGGAGATTTCATGTGTTGGTTTTAGTTCACATTAATGTTCTCTTTGTTTCTACACGACTGCCCAAAAAAGGAGTGTAATGTTTTCAGGGTTCATGTATGTTGGTGTGTGAGTTTGTTTAGTCCACCATAAGTTTTAAATGCCTGAACAGATTTGGTTGTATGCGGTAGCGTTAGAATCCTTACATCATCCCGAGTAACATAGGCTATATACAGGATGTCCCAGGAAGTAGTGATAAGACGAGGTCCCGAGGTAGATCACTTCCAGGGGCACCCGAATAACCCCCATGCGCGTTCCGCAATTTTTGATATTTTCGGAGTTATTACATTTTTGTTTTGTTTTTTCACAAAACTCCAGATTTCGACAAAAAATATTAGTAATTTTGACCAAACTAACAATAGTAGTATTCAGTTGAGTTTTTGTATGTTTGTAGTCCAGTAATTACCCTTTTATGAGACACGAAAATCATATTGCAATTAATAAAAAAAAAAAGAAAAAAAAAAAAAAGAAGAATAATTTTAAATTTTGTTCAGAGCAAAATATCCCTTCAAAGTTTGGAGGTCCCTAACATAAAAAATAGGGGCTTTTTCTTAAGAACTTCTTCAATTCACTGGCAATAAAATACCTTTCACTTAATTGGATTGGTTGATATTTTCATAGTAACGATATAGTGGAGTGAGGTTGGGTATGGATGTCCAAAAAATAAACCAGGGTTACTCCGCTTGTCACTACTTCCTAGGACAGTACCCGAGGGGTTATTCGGGTTCTTCCTTTTTTTTATTGGATTGTTACTTAGTTATTCATGGTTTTATTGAATTGCAGTGCCACCACAGTGAAGTTTGGTTTCGAAATGACATGATACAGAAACATGTCGCCCTGATATTTTGATTTTTAAGTCTCATTGCCAGGTAATTACGCTGAAAACATTGTTTTTGTGGAAAAATGTTTCAGCACAACTACTTGGCGGTTGGTCTGCAGGTGGACTCTTGCAAAAGAGGCCTACCACTACCAAGATACATTATTAAGTTCAAAACACGTGCTAAGTAGTTTTAAATAGAAATAAACTGTAGAAATAGCTTTATTTTTGACCTGGCAGGTCTTTTGCCAGGAATAACAAAATGGTGGTAGGCACACTGACTAAGAAGAACTGTTCTTCGCACACTGATCTCTACGGTCAATGATGTTTTAATTAAAACATACGTTTTGTCAGAACTAACGCAATGTCAATGTTGTCCGAGCGTATCCACACACGTCAACTTTCATAATATAACGTACCTAGGTACGTTTTTAAGTGTGCAACTAGTTGCACACTTAAAAATAAAACTACGTTGTGTAAACGAGATAGCAAGACCAATAGCGTGAGTGAAAGCGAGATAGATATACGATCCGCTGCTACGTTGCGATGTAATAGAAATATTTTATAGAATATGATTATATATGTCACAGAACATACATTTGAAAAAATGCCTACTACTAATTTTATAAGACAGTTAAATTTATGCAAATTAATGAGTTTATAGAATATGATAATGTTTGTTAAAAATGCCTATTATTAGTTGTACTTTCATGTGTGTTTATTTTCTAGATAATATTTTGATTTAATACTAGAAACAAACGAAAGTTTTACTATTTGTATCAAACATTGCTTGTTGTATTGTTGTTAGAACGAACTTGGTTTTAACCAGCGTCATTAACTGACTTCAAAAAGAGGTTTTCAAGTTGATCCGTAAATATATTATATATTATTTTTATAATGTATTATTATTATCGTATATATTTGAAATTTGGTACTTCATATTCGTATGCCAATTATAAAGTTCAGTTTAGTCTTCTTCTACTGTACATTACTTTTTTGTTCTATGACAGAAGATATATGTCGCTCTCTGTCACACTTGTTGATTTTGATATTTTATATCGCACTCTATCGTTTGTGGTTCGGTCAGAAGTTAAATATTTTAGATTTTTGGGAAAATATAACAGAAATCAAATTAAAGAGGCACTTACCATGCGTAAATCTACTTTAGGCCCATGCGTAAGTGAGCCCTCGGCTTTTCGAAGTCTTGCATGTGTAATTTCCATTTGCTATCAACGCTTTCGCGAGACTAAACTCAAATGAAGCTGTACAGCCACATTTATTGTTGCCGTTTCAAGCGCATCAAAACTCATCTTCCTCTTTTTAATATAACATCATTGTCTACGGACGCTCAATGCGAAGTTTGTCAATAGCCTGTCTAGAGTACGGAGTAATGTGCAGTTGTGTATGGATAGGCAGCAATCTTTATCCGACAAAATTGGCGAGTACTGAATATGGCTAGAAGTAATTGGACTATTGCGTATATAGAATTTGTCAGCATTTTAATTCATTAATGTCCTAATCTAGACTTTAGTCTTTTGTTAAATACAGAGGTGCCAGTGAGCTTTACCGCTAAAGAGCGCGACGTAGAGAGTACTCATACTTTCTCTACGGGGCGCGAAGATAGGTTTCTATTCCCGTATATCGTAGAGAGAGTATATAACTTCCTTGGTATATACATAGTACTCTGAGCCTCCATTTTAAGATCAAAGTCAACTCTCCTCCTGTCAAACGCTGCTGACGTCATCGTAGAGCTGCGCGGCGCTAGACATGCCCGCTTCACGGCGTGGCGACTCTACTATCGCTGGTAACAGTATATGGCAGGAAGATTTTGATTTATTTAGTGTAGAGAAGTAGTGTCCTCCTGACTACATACCACTTTCTTATTATTCAAACAAAAAATCCTACTAAACTTCAATATTAAGTAAAGCGGTATCCTGTATCACAGAATAAATATGGGTAATTGAAAAAGTACGCCATTATTTAGTAAATGTTTTTATTAACAATTTATTCTGTGGTTACCTTACCTACTATCACTGATACTGGCATCAAAATTCGAAATGTAAGCTATGTGTTGAAATCACACGTCTTATGAGACTCCGAAACCAATGTATCAGAGTCTACACTCCAGTATGTACCATCAGCCAATCTAGGCATACGTGAAGTGAGGCATTTGCCTGCACAGAACCGTTTATAGGAACTACATTGTCTATTGCGCAGCCAAATGCCAACTTTACATTTGCCAGGATCGGCTGACGGTATCGTACGCGAAAAGAAGCGAGCTCGTAAAATCGTTTTTACGAGTACACTGTCTTGCCTTAGGTGTGACAGAACAATGATACCGGTAGAGCAAGATTTTGCATCTCATTTCTGGATAGCACTACAATTGTTACGATCAGTCGAAGCACTGACCATCAGGTGAATGACCTGCTCGTATTGACGTAGAAGTATAAAAAAAGTACCTATCAAAATACTTCCATAACCAGTACACACGCCAGTAGCAACGCGGAAATTTCCAGGCACGGACAGTTTGTAACTAGGTTACCCCCATTTGTTTTTATAAAATCTACTTAAACAGGAACAAAAGGAGGCACCAAAAAAGAATGTCGCCTCATTTAGAATTCTCCCGGGTATCGTACAAAATAAACCAAGAGTTTATCTGCAGCGAATCCTTTCCATGGACGCGGGTGTATATTTTTTAGAATTTTATAAATGGTCTTTTAGTAGTATTTTTAGAATGAATCTACTAGGCAAGCGTGATACACCTTTGAACCTTCTTGAAAAATAAATTTCAATATAAGAATAAAGTGATTAACGAGAAAATAAATGTCATTGTAAAAAGAAGCGTGGGGTGCTCGATATTAATTGTTATCTATTTTTTACCTTGATATGTTACTACTTCTATTTCGAATTACAGAGTTAGTGTAAGAATGTCGTACAAAGCACCCCACGCTTTTTTACAATAACATTAATTTTCTCGTTAATCACTTCATTAATGAAATTTATTTTTTATTTCGGTTTAATGGTATTAAAGCGTGTTTTTTTAGTTTTATTAATCTATAATTTATTTTACATACTTTTTTTTAAATCGCTCTATTTAGATATAGTAAGATATTTCGGAAATATTTTAGTTTTTTGATTGTTTTAAAAAAACTTTAATCCTGATAATCCTGATCAGGATAATGGGTAATTGTTTTAAATTATTGTATTGTCATTGGGCCCCAGATAAGTGTGCAAAATTTTGAATTAATCTGACCATTTAAAGTGTGTAAAAACCGAAGCTAATAAAAGCATGTTAAAAATAAAAAAAAACAGTTGGCCAAATCAGTGTTGGTTGATCATGACCAATCTTTGTCAATAGCTATTTCATAAACTATGTACATATTTTTAGGACAAATTAGTTATACGATAAACAAAAAAAAATTCAGAAGCGTAATTTTTTCGTTGCTCAGAAGTAAGTCAAAAAACGCTTGGTCTGGTCGATAAACAAATAATAATAACTTATTTATAGGTAACCTAGCTTTACCGCTATAAAAAGTGTCAGTCCTTTCCCATAGTTCAAACTATCTCTGTAACAAATTTCATCAAGATTGTTTGAGCCGTTTACTCGTGGTAATAAACAGACAGACACACAGATGTACCTAGCTTCTTTCTCTTTTATAACATTACTAGTGACTCGCCCCGGCTTCGCACTGGTAGAGCTCACACCGCGTAATTTTTCTCACTTTTAGCATTTTTCTACCCGTCGTAAAAATAAAAAACTCCAGTGGCCAATACGGCCACAGAACTTGGTATCAATCAGGTCACTTTTTTCATAGCAATTTTGACTCTATCTATCTCTATCTATCGCAAGGCATTAGTGATAGCGATTTTGACAATCCGATTGAAACCAAGTTCTGTGGTCGGGGCGCTGTAAGAAAAGGTCACAATCTTTGGCAGCAACGATCGTGGTGCTTTTTGTCCTTAGACAACTGCATTATTACTGACGTTCTGGACAGACTTGTTATTATTTCGTTTCCACGGCAAAATGTTATTCCGATCCTTACAGCGATTAATCGTACGTTTTGCAAATTTTTGATACCTTGGGTTACATTATTGTAATTTTTGCAGGGATCTCTAATTTTTGAAAAATAAATTAAGGCTCATGTTAGTCGCTGATAATGAAGCTTTCTACAGATGAAAGAATTTTTAAACTTGGTTTAGTATTTTTTGGGTTTATCCATTACAATCCAACACCAAAAAAGGTCCAAACCTCTTTCATAATAATACTCTTTTCATAATCCATTTCTTTTCATTTTGATAGTTCATTATCCATTCTAGATACAAATATCCTGTCATTGACATTGATTTTTAGTCAAAATAGAAAAATATTCCACTTTAGTGTTTTCATTGATTTCATTTATAAAATATATCTTTCGTCCTTCCTTCGCTAACACTAATATAAAAAATCTAAAAGTCTGCTGCTCTGGTTTGAGGAACATCATTGAGTTGCAGCGCCCGATCGCGTTGCACTCGATGAACGGCTTCGCGCGGCTTGCTTGATATCAGACTCTGGCCTGCCGAGTCTGCTCCCGCCGTGTGCTAGAATCAAGCGGAAGGAAGTTCCTGTAATTCTGTGTCAATGAGGTTTGTGTCCTGGAATAGTGGGAGCAACCCAAACCCGGGGACCGCCTCGCGACACACTTACAAATAGAAAACATACAAAAAATCAAATCTTTCCTCTTCATAATAAGAGTGTAGTCTATGTAGACAAAATGTTATTTAATTATTATTATTTGTATGGACAAACCGCTTGGTCAGTATTTTACGCCATATTAAAATACTAACTTTCCCGCCCGCGACTTCGTCCGCGCGAACTACTGTATGTTGCGAAAATAAGCATCCTTAGTTTTTCTACAATATTAAAAACCAATGCAAATGTTGGTATAGCACCAATTCTCTTGAAGTTTTTTGACAGACTTGTTATTTGGTTTCGATGGCAACCGTTCCTTACAGCGAGTAATCAACATTTTACAGTTTTCCCGTGAAAACTTACAATTTTCCGGGATAAAAAGTATCCTATGTTTTATTCTAGGGTTTAAGCTATCTCCATTATAAATTTAATCAAAATCCGTCCAGCCGTTATTGCGTCTAAGCTCCCCAAACAAACAAACAAACAGACTACGTTTCACTTTTATATATTGGTATGGATATATATTATATTAAATACTAGCTGCCCACGTGGTCGTTTTATTTAAAAGTAGTCCATACGTGTTATTCCTGGACCAAAAGTACCTTTATAAAGTACACTATACTACATTTCTTCAAAATTTGTTCAGCCGTCAAATAGTTTTTTATCGATTGCTCGGCATTTAAACATCGGAATATGATACCAAGTTAACACCTTAATACCTAATAATAAACCCTGTTAATACCTGTTTTTAAGTCAAACCCTAAGCTATCCAACAGTAAAAAACGCATCGCTTTCAGTTCTGGGCGCTTATTCACTATGCCGCATGAAATTCCTTGCCGAAAACGTGTGACGTCAGTACGGCAATTGCCGTACGATTCCACGCAGATATCTTAACGCGGCGCGTAACGTGTCTTATTGGCAATAGAGAATAATGGCCCAGTAGTTTTTACGTGATGCACGAACAACCATACAAACAAACTAACAAACAAACAAACAAACAAACATACAAATAGAAGGACATGATTTTTTAAAATGCTATATTCATGTTCAGTAGCATATTTTAAGTACCCTAGACATTTTTTTATTTCGCTGTACATTTTTTTTTCATATTATAATAAGTATAGATAGATGCAGTTAGCTTCTGTGCTTTAAAATATTTCTTGCTCAATTTATAAGAAATCAGACTGATCCGAGACTGAAGTAGCGTAAATTTCTCAAATGTTGTTGAAATTGCGTGCGCGTATGATAAACGAAAAGAGAACACCACAAAAAAGTACTTTGCCTAATTAAATACAACATTGACATCAGGCGTTGTTAAGTTTAATGGCATGAATTATGTATTATTTATATCTATATGTAAAAATGAAATGCTGTTCGTTGTTAAGAGCATCACTTGGAATAACACATTGATTACTTTTAACCCAGATAAATTACCACGCGGGCAAAGCCGCGGGCACAGCTTGTAATAATCTACACTTATAATAAAGCAATAGGAACGAAATAGTCTGTACAATGAAGATAATTAAGAAAAAAATGATCTAGGGTACCTAAAATAAGCTACTAAACAAGAATTTTAAAAATTCGTGTCTGTCTGTTTGTTTGTTTGTTTGTTAGTTAGTTAGTTTGTTAGTTTGTCTGTATGTTTGTTCGCGCATCACGAAAAACTACTGGACCGATTGCGATGCGGTTTCCACTGTTGATAGCTTAGGTTTTGACTTAAAACTAATGTAGGTACTTAGTATCTCAATCCAATCAGAAGAAGCCGAGAAATTGATATAAACTTTTTGACGGATGAATGAATTTTGATCAAATGTTGGTATATTGGTATTTTAGGTCCTGGCACATAGAGTACTCTTAACCTAGATAAATATCCACGCGTGCGAAGCCGCGGGCATCAGCTAGTAATAATAATAAGTGTTGAAAAGGTGCGAAAAACAAAAACAACTAGTAACCTGAAACAGCATTAATGTTACATGATGTAACAATCATGTAACATTAATGCTGTTACTGGTTATGGTAATATGATAATCTCATTTGTCGAACTGTAGATATAAGTTTCAAAAGTATCCGTAGCTCTCTTCGTCTTCTTCTTGTTTTGAGACCACGTTGCAATCCCGCAGCGTAGAGAAATTACCACGCAGGCAAAGCCGCGGGCACAGCTAGTAATAATAATAATAAGGGTTGAAGAGGTGCGAAAAATAAAAACAACTAGTAACCTGTAACAGCATTAATGTTACATGATGTAACAATCATGTAACATTAATGCTGTTACTGGTTATGGTAATATGATAATCTCATTTGTCGAACTGTAGATATAAGTTTCAAAAGTATCCGTAGCTCTCTTCGTCTTCTTCTTGTTTTGAGACCACGTTGCAATCCCGCAGCGTAGAGAAATTACCACGCGGGCAAAGCCGCGGGCACAGCTAGTAATAATAATAATAATAATAAGTGTTGAAGAGGTGCGAAAAATAAAAACAACTAGTAACCTGTAACAGCATTAATGTTACATGATGTAACAATCATGTAACATTAATGCTGTTACTGGTTATGGTAATATGATAATCACGTTTGTCGAACTGTGGATATAAGTTTCAAACGTATCCGTAGCTCTCTTCGTCTTCTTCTTGTTTTGAGACCACATTGCAATCCCGCAGCGTAGAGAAATTACCACGCGGGCAAAGCCGCGGGCACAGCTAGTAATAATAATAATAATAAGTGTTGAAGAGGTGCGAAAAACAAAAACAACTAGTAACCTGTAACAGCATTAATGTTACATGATGTAACAATCATGTAACATTAATGCTGTTACTGGTTATGGTAATATGATAATCACGTTTGTCGAACTGTGGATATAAGTTTCAAAAGTATCCGTAGCTCTCTTCGTCTTCTTCTTGTTTTGAGAAAACGTTGCAATCCCGCAGCGTAGAGAAATTACCACGCGGGCAAAGGCGCGGGCATAGCTAGTAATAATAATAATAAGTGTTGAAGAAGTGTGAAAAACAAAAAAAAAACGAAAGTAACAATCATGTAACATTAATGCTGTTAATGGTTATGGTAATATGATAATCACCTTTAGCGAATTGTAGATTTAGGTTTCAAGCGTATCCGTAGCTCTCTTCGTCTTCTTCTAATTTTGAGTCCACGTTGCAATCCCGCAACATAAACTTGCGAGAGGAAAAAAGGAAAAGTGACCGCTTCAGGAAAAATGAAGATGAAAAAATATGTGGTAGCTCAACCATTTTGTATTTTCAATTATTTTGTCTCTCACAAACGTATTTTTTGTTTATTTTTTACATAGATCTAGTTAAAGGGGGGAAGATACTGGGCTAGATACAACTACAAGCAAACATACTCACACAGCTCCATTCCCACCGTTCGTGATTCATGCGTGCTATTGATGCACATGAACAACAAAGATAGAGAGACAAAGTGCAGTGCAGACTAGCGCGAATTAGATTCACTGCTATAACTACACAAACGCCACTTTGATTGTGACTAAGGCCAAAGTTCAATTGTATTCATTGCACCTAATTTATGCGGTCCACGCTGGTACCTTATCTTCCCACTTTTAATTAAGTCTATATTTTTACGGAATTAGTACAACGATGATTATTACGACTCTCTAGGGTCAATGAGTGCACAAGCTACAAGCTATAGCAAAGAGCTTTTAAGCAGTAGCCATGTCATGGCGAAACTTAGAACGGACTATCACAATGAAATGCGTATGCAACATTTCGTGTCTGTGCTGTTAAACGAGCACACCATGTCTTGGTGAAATTGAAAACCGGCTATTATAATAAAATGCGTACACGAAATTTCCGTGTATATGCTGTTGACCGTTGAAGGGTTCCTTTATCTGGAGCTAATCCTGGACGTCAATACGGGTCATGCTTACCATAAAAATGCATTGCACAAACATTGCAAGATAAAAGCTTTTATAATACGCAGATTTCAACCAAAATTAATGTCATGTCATACGTACTAACGTATGCGTGACCCGGCACGCACTTGGCCGGTTTATATTTTATCGATCCCACGTCCGATATTGTGCAAATGGTATGTAACCTTCACCAATAAACTGTAAACACGAAAGTACCACTACATCGTCACTTATCACATGCGAGACCGTGACGAAGGCGGATTTAATTCGGACCGTTTTCCGACATACGTGACTTCTGTGATTTTACACGGATCGTAAATATTAGAGGGTTAAGTGAAACGCCAGATTTTAGAGAGATTTAGTCGATAGACCTTGACATGGTTTACTCATAGAGTTAGACAAGGAGTGGTTTCAAAGGTTTTCTTTAACAACTATGTTGGTTAGTACTTGAGCCACAGAAACCAGTTATGGTCTGCCGATAATATCGGTAACTTCGGTCGAGCGAGTCGTTAAGTTATTGTCAGTAAGTACGCGCCGCGCCCTGGTTAGAACATTGCCATCCAGAGAAGGGATGTTATTATACATAAAGTGTAATCAACAAACTTCTTTTTTTATGTTTAGTTGAAATAAAATTTTCGTACAGTTTCTGATATCTTATACACATGCTATCTGCACCCCGCGTCTTTGCCCGTGTAAGCACTTTTCCGAGATAAAAAGAAATAACGTCAATGTCCTTTCTTATGATGCACACATTTTTTTAGTTAAATTTCATAAAGATCGTTTCAGCCGTTTACGAGACGCCTATTACGAAGTAAAAACGGTGAAAGTTTGTTATGTCCGATGTTAAAATCAATGGTAACATAGGGAAGTAAGAAGACAAGAAGCTTAAACATTCTTGGAAGTAGGTATATTCTTAATCTTGGTTCGTGAAAGACAAATCACTAGAAACACTACAAATGGCAATTTACTCACTTAATAATAATTGATCTCCATTAAGATATCCATTAATCTGTAGTTATATCATACTATTAAGATTTAACAGTAAGAGAACGTGACATAATAATATACGGCTACCCGCAAAGTCTGATCGTCGTGCGATTGTTTCAGCGGTCAAGCAAAATGCAACTTTATATCACTAACAATAACGACCTTGCACGCTTCTAGTTACAGTTGAAAGTTTATGATGTTTACCAGATTATTTCAATCAGTTGTGTCACTCCAAACTGGACTGTCTTCCGCAGGGATATAGATGGTGTCGGTGGAATAGTAAAGTTGGTAATGACGTCTGCCTGGTTTTAACCTCAAACCACAGACACCTGCTCAAACTCTGACACCCTTATTCAGGTATATGAGAAATTGTTACATGAGATTTTGTACGCTACCAGCTGTTGTTTTAACATTACAATTATGTTAACTGTTAAAATTAGCGTAACCTTCGCTGTCGTAGCTCTCGCGCCAGATATAAAAATAGCTGTTAAATATATTAAGTTGTTGTTGTTATATTAGCTGTTGAATATATTATAGAGTACTTTAGTATCTTGTAGCTTCTATCTATTCTAATACTTGTAATAAAGCAGTAAGTAAAAAAAAGTCTGCAAAATATAGATTAAATAATGGTATGGTGGTAGCTACTGAACAAGAATATAACTTTTTTTTAAATCCTGTTGTCTATATGTATGTCTGTTTGCGATTGCGATGCGGTTTTCCCTGATGAATAGCTTAGGGTTTAAAATAAAAACAGGTGTACATGATATCGCAATACGATGAGTAGAAACCGAGCAATAGATAACAACTATTTGTTGGCTGAACAACATTAATATATATACCTTACAGTTACTTTTGATCCTGCAATAATTCTAAAATTCTAATTTCATCTGACATACTTACCTACCATTAAAACTGTAGTACCTACTTACCTACCTATAACTTCTTCCATTTCAGTGGGATAACTACTATAACTAAAACGATCTAGAGTTGAGTAGCATATTGAAAACTGTCTCGGGTTCTCGTGGAACTTTTGTCAGTGCGGTTCTGTTCGGATGGACGGGTCATATTTTGCATAACTTCAGGTGAAACTTTTCGACTGGGGACCGCTGGGGTTGCCGGAATTGTTCATCCATCGTCACGTAATGGGAGTCTAACTCAACATACCTACCTACCAAACGTTTAATACTCACGAACAACGTGAATCCTAATTTATTGTTCTAATAACCCTACCCTATGCAGTAGGTATTAGGTACATTATGTACAAAAATAGCGATGTGCACCTAGCTATTTGTGTGTTTGACTTTAACGTAAATAAAGATCTTTTAGATGCATGTAGGTAGGTATATCGAATGAGTAAGTGCTGACTTGGTGTCAGAAATTGTCAGGCCGCCCAAGAGACGGACGTGGCCGAATACTTTGAATTGTTACCAACTGGGATCGACACGGCTTAACGTTGTGACGAAATCATCCTTTTTCATCATCATTACAACCTCATTCATAGTTTATCACGCACTGTCCACACACATATTCCATACTTCCAATCTCAACTTTAAAATATTTCTTTCGCCCTCGTTTTCTCCGTCATTCACACATTTGACTCATTAACTCAAATAAACAGTTAGACTCTAATAAAGCCATTTTAATAATATTAAAATTTTGATTGTAATATAATAACTTTATTGTTAAAAGGTATATACCAATATGAGTTAAAAAAAACATAATTTGATGTGTGGTTTCATTTACTGCTGAACTACTCTTAGAAATACTAGAATACACGTAAATTTTAGAGCGTAGCAAGTTCGTCGATTTCTGTAATCTTCTGCCCGGCTACCTCCTTGATCCCGGTGACCAACCCTCGGGACCTCCGGCGATAACGTGCTAATCGTGTAAAAGTCACTGGTATAGTTGAAGAACAAAGCTTACCGACATAGCTCTCAGAGTTTGCAATATAGTGACGGGAGCGTGGATGTGCGGAATAAATGAGAGACGACATGTCTATAGCAAGGTTGTGTAATGTCTGCTTCTAATGTACAGTGGCTTACACAAATATGCATAGAATAAGTATATCTATATGACTTATGGAGCTACCTCACTACAGCAAGTTGAAGTGGCAATGGGCAGGCCATATAGTTCGCAGACCGACAACCACTGGGGAGTAAAGGTTCTCGAATGGCGACCACGAACAAGCAAGTGAAGTGTGGGGAGACCCCCCACACGATGGACCGACGACATTTTAGCCATCGCAGGAAGTCCGTGGATGGAGGTGGCACAAGATCGCTCGTCATTGCGCTCTTTGGGGGAGGTCTATGTTCAGCAGTAGACTTCTAAAAGCTGACATGATGATGATGATGATGATGATAGTTGAGGATCGGACCCAGTGTCATTGGATGGAGTGTACATTTTGCCACCATCGCTTGTTAACTGATACACTTTTCATTCGTTTACAGCTTCATCAGGTTTAATCGCATTACCAGTTCGTACTCCAATGGATTTTCGGCGTCAGTATTCCCCACATAATGCATTAATTATTCTTAGTGATACATAACGGTTTGCCTCATCAATTCCGAAAGTTGATAGACAGCGCAATTTTTCATATAAATTACTGCTAATTATCATAAATTAGGTAAGGTACATGTTGCAAGCTGTTAGGCATGCTTACAGCAGTATTGTCCGTGTAGGTACCTCATGTACCGTATCCTGAGATTTCTTAATACCGCTGCGTTTCAACGTTACATTATGATCTAAGATTATAGAAACGAACGTAAGTCGTGTATTATGTTGTACTACTTTACATAAGTAACGGTTGATAATTTCCACGAAGAGTCAAGAGTGCATGGTATGAATGGTTGATAATACGATTCAAATGGAGGTTATTTTAATACTAGCTGCGCCCCGAACTTTTTCCAGCGTGGAAACTTTTCCGGGGGGAACGTAAAACAAGTTGTTATAACAAAGGTTATTAAAAAATATGTGATACAAAATATTACGGTAGTTTTATTGCTGTAGTAGTTGTGTGTGTACTTACTTCTATGTTTAATGATCGGGTCTGGAGAAGAATGCATGTTTAATGCATGTTGAAAATAAGGTGATTATTTTTTTGATATTATCGGCCATATTTTTGTTTTTACTAGAATAATAAAGATGAATGATAGACATATTGGGCACCTGTTGCATGTTTTTTTTCAAGACGCGCTATAATTTTTTTATTTAAAAAAAAAAAGAAATAAAAGAAGCTTTTGAGGCTGTAATTATAAAAGAGTTTTATTATGTTTTTTTTTATTTCGTTGAATTATGAGACGGGTAGGTCACTCGCTAGGTCGCTTGATGGTAGGCGTCACGCCTGTCCATAACAGTTGCAGTGCCACCCAGAACTTTGGTTGCAAAGTCTTGCGCGTCACTGCTCTGCGCACGTCGGAGACATTGGTTGTTAAGTCTCATTGCCCAGTAATTTCACTGGAAACATTGCCCTTCAAACCGAAACACTGAAATGTTTACACACTACTGCTTGGCGGTTGAAAATCTGATAATTATAAATGAGAGAAAGAGAAAGAGAGAGAGTTTTATTTTGAGATCACAAAAAATATACATAATCATATTCATTTATTTTTTCTTTTTTTTCTATTTTAAATCTAATTAAATAATTTGTTGTTCGATGAAATGCATTATTAATTAAGCATGACCAAGTATTACCTACTTTTGACAAACAAGGTGACCATGAAGGAGGCAAGAATCGTTCGACATAAATTATTGAAATCAAAGCAAAAAGATAAAGTAGCTGGCAGCAATTACCGACAAGAGAAGACCCCAGGTGTCCAGCAATGGACTTATGCAGGTGTTAGAATGAAATCACATGAAAGAATATTGAGATGGTTAGCTAAACCCTCAATTTTCGTTATCGACACCAAGAAATAAAGAGTGAAAAATAATGACCTTTGCTTACGATGAGTAAAAATATGTGTCTTTCTGGCAAACTTTTCATGGAGAGAATTTAAGTGTGGTGCATTATTGCCTGAGGTTTGAATTTTATGTCAAAAGCAGCCGAGCTAAAGCGTCCACAACCTAAGCCTTACAACAGTCCCTGCCTATATTGACAACACTAAACGCAACAATAATTTACAGCCGAACCCTAGTTACCCTAACAAAGGGGGCGATAAATCAAGGAGTAATTCCTGTCGATAGTGGCAATACGTTTGAAGAAGCGGGTGTGTCGATGGTGCTCCACGGATTTATGTCAAATTACCTCTCCCGTGGCACTGGGGCAGTGCCTATTGACCTCGTTTGTGTAGGATGGAGCCCAAACTTCCGAGAATTGAGAGTTTAATTTGACATAATGAAGAATTTGTGAAAGTTGAATTATATAAGAATGAATATAACAACACATCTATGATAGGAGTTTGTGTGTTGTTCAGGCTGATCTGTATGGTTTTGCTTTGCCATACTTTCGTTTGTGCTGGTTCAAAGCGTTCCATGGAACTAAAATTGACATTGTCTCATCTCCTAACGTTAGTCACAGAATAAATAATAGTATAAGTGCGTTAGTTCCGTGGACCCTCACTATTGCCAAACTACTGCTATCAGCGCCAAAATGGCGAAAATCAAATGTTCTCATTGCGACGTTCGTCAAAAGCCTACGAGTACGGAGAAATATGCAGTTATGTATGCTCTGTACACACAAAACCTTGCTAAAACCTTGGTTTGCTTGTTGGCACTTTATTGTCCCATATAATTTGAAGATGCATTTCCAGACTAGGGCGTCCTAAACTACGTTTGTCAAGTCGTGAAACGTTAATTACTATTTAGTTTTTTTATTTGTATTGTGATTGTGGTTTATCTCCTCCTCAAGTCATGTTCCTCATGTCTGCGGATTGCGACTTTTTCCTATCATCCTTCTCAATATGATGTTACGCCACCTTCCTCTATTCTCGATGTAGTACTTCTATATATCTAGACCATCGTAGAGGAGCTGTCGAGAGAGGTGCAGATCTGCGGCTCGACTTATCGAGCCGCAGCCTCGTGATCTTTTGTCGTCTACTTTTCCAGTAATTATGTTGTTATATTATTAACCCACTGTTGTGGCTTATCTTAAAATTTTGATCTGCTTAAGATTTTATGACTAATTCTATAAAAAGTTGTATATATTAAACCTACCAATACTCTTACGCTGTGCAGTGGTAGTTGCGGTCAAGGAAGAGCATCTAAAGAAACGTACTTATATGAAGGTAGGTTTTTGGCTTTGCCTCCAAAAAATTGTCTGATGAATATTATTGTGTCTTTCTATGCTAACAATAATGGGTGACGGGCCGACTGCAAAGCATGAAGTGGGTGTGATTCCTGCGCAGAGCAAATATTTGCGTTATCTACAGGTTTTACTCTGAGTCTGGGTGTTTGTGGGCCAATGTTCCTGATTCTATACATCGGGGAATCCTATGGTCAGAAAGAACGAATAAAATAAGAGTTTTGCAACATTTCTCCCCAAAGCACTTTGAATAGGAATTTAAATTTACAGCTTCTTATCTCGCTTGAATTTTATGTTTTTAGGATTCCGTAGTCAAACAGGAACCCTTACAGCTTAGTCATGTCCGCCTGTCTGTATGTAACAGCCATTTTTTTCTGAAACTATTAACACTACAAAATTTCAATTTGGCACATGTATAGTTATCAATAACCGTTACATTGGTGTTTAAAAATACAAAAAAACACGAAACAAAACTGTACCCCATCATGGGGTCTCGTTGATAATTATGATGAGGTGGCGTTTACAGTTTTTATCTATTTGGTTTCGTTTACGAAATATTTGGCTCTATAGTGACCTGTTTGCTTGAGTTGCATGTCTGCCCACTATGAAGAACATAACTAAAAAACTAGGGCAACTACTACAAAACTAGCACGGCCTAAGAATAAAGAAGTATAGAAGTATAATTCTCGTACAGCTATCGCTTCAAAAGTGGACCCACTTATGACATCAACTAACAACAATACAACGAGACACACTCTTTCCTCGCCAATTGCATTGGTTCAGCGATTTGGTGCTCAAAATAATCGCACACGATTGGTCGAGTCAATGTCGGTTAACGCCGTCCGCTGACACGCGATTGGTCGAATCAAGGTCATTATATACCGCGGTATACTCGTATATTGGCGAGGTACCATTTTTGAGGTTGATTCTGTACTTCTTTATTCGTAGAGCACGGCTATCTAGGGATAACTAGTTTACAATAAATAGCCGACCAAATAGTTTTCTGTCCTATCGCATTTTATGCCAGCGTGAACTTTGAACAAATTTCTCGTAAAAAGTACTGGACTGATTGCTACGAAACCCTACATCTATGCGTGTCTGACACGCAATAGACCTGATTTAAAAAAAATATTAATGATTTTTAAATCGCTTCTCGCTTTCAACACAAGACATCAAAAATTGCCGAATTTCCTTTTTCATTTATTACCAAAGGCAGAGAGATGATTTATCTAATACCGACGCCCTAGATTTTATTGCCCAAGGGTGAGATCCTCTGAGCCTCGTCAACTTTGTTTTACGATTATTTCTTTTCTTGTCAAAGTCCGTAATTATAAAATCAGATGGAGATTCTTTGTTTGCCAGGCAACACTGAACTTTTAAAATGTCTGAGAGGGTTTAAAATTGAGATCATGACTTAAAATAATGTCTACATTATACTGTCTGATCAAATTTAAGGCTTTAGTCGAATTATTTAAAAATAAGAGATAACATAGAACATGAATTTTAATTAAGTGGGCATTCAGTCAGCATTCATTAATGTGATGTGATCACCTTAATTAAAATCGAAAGTTTATAAGGTAAAGGTAATATTTATTTAATAATTACCAAACTGCGCAACGCAAAGGACGGGTAATGTGTTTATCAGCCTATGTATGTTTGTTTCTTTGTGGCACTATAAAGAACTATAGGAGTGGACCGATTTTGATGATTTTTACGTCGTAAGCGAGTGCTTCTGAAGACCTGACAGTAATCAAAATTCGATATAGCGACAATCAGATGCAGATATTGTGAAAAAGAATAAAAATTAACGACGAACTATGTTAATAGGTATTTGAAAATAATCTTGAGTGTTTTCTTATCATTTTTAATTTAGAATGGCCATTTAGGATCTATAAAGATTTAAAGTTGGTTAGCAATCATTCTCACTTTAGTTTTCACCTCATTTTAGTTTTGTTAGCATTTTGTTTTCAGCACTTTCGATTATAAGGTACAAGCTTTTCATAAGCTCTCTGAAAACGTACAAACACAATTTCCAGAACAATCACCAAACGCAACCCATTACGTTCAGTAGACACTTATTATGAAAACTTATTTCCACATATTCCGTATAAAACAACGCCTGGAGGTGGGTACAAGCAATTTGCTATAAATCTACGGCGGGGGAACGTTCCAGGCGTTTTTGCATGCCGTTGTAATGTGGACGTAATGAGGATATGAAACAAGTAAAATTAATATTAAAAAAACAACCCGACTGCGAACAAAACTATTGAATACGAGCTGACCGCCCGAAAAATTAATCACACTCATGTCATAAAGGAGAAAGTTTGTATGTATGTTGTGTCAAACTTATGGCAGAACGAGGCGAGATAAGGCTGCAGTCTTCAATGGATTTGTCGAGTTACAGCTTGCTTAATAAACAGATCTCTAAGTCAATCCGACACGATTTGCGCTTTGATTTGATTTGATTTGTTTTTTTTGTGATTTATAATACTACTTGTATTAAGGACGGAGCGGAACAAGGGCTCCAAAGTGTTCGCAAGAGATCTGACTATTGGGCAAAGCCTGTTGACGAATCTGAAAACCAACAGTGCCAGCATCGTTTCGTCGAAGCCAGAGATTTTGAGTGAGCTCGAGAAGTTCTATGGACAATTATACACCTCATCGCGTAGTCCTCCTAGCAGGACTACTGATGCAAGAGCCCGTTTGACCCGACATTATACCGAAGATATCCCGGACGTCAGCCTATACGAGATCAGAATGGCTCTCAAATAGCTTAAGAGCAACAAGGCACCAGGGGAGGACGGAATAACGACAGAACTACTGACAGCGGGTGGATCACCGGTACTTAAAGTCCTTCAGAAGCTGTTTAACTCCGTCATCCTCGAGGGTACTATGCCAGAGGCGTGGCACAGGAGCGTAGTGGTTTTATTCTATAAGACAGGTGATAAAACCTTCTTGAAGAATTATATGCCCATTTCGCTCCTGAGCCAGGTCTATAAGCTGTTTTCCAGAGTAGTTACAAACCGTCTAGCTCGTAGATTTCTCCCTCCCGAACAAACTAGATTCCGGAAAGGCTTTAGCACTGGAGACCGTATGGATGTGATACGCTCCGGCAGATTATACAGAAGACCGAAGAGTATAATCGGCCACTATGTCTAGCATTTGTGGATTGCGAGAAAACTTTTGATTCAGTCGATACCTGGGCAGTGCTACAGTCAATACAGCGGTGCCAGATTGATTACCGATACATTAAAATGTTGAAGTGTTTGTACAGCAAGGCCACCATGACAGTCCGTCTTCAGGATCAGAGCACGAATTCTATCCAGATGCAAACAGTGGTGAGACAGGGAGACGTTATTTTTCCGAAACTGTTCACCTCTGCACTGGAAGATTTATTCAAGCTTCTGAACTGGAACGGATATGGTATTAACATCAATGGCAAATACATCACTCGATTTGCTGATGATATAGTCATCATGACAGAAGCCCTGGAAGACCTAAGCACAATGCTCAGTGACCTCAATATTGTTTTCCAACTGGTGAGTCTTAAAATGAACATGAGCAAGACGAACATCATGTCAAATGCCCATGCCGTACCCATGCCGGTTTATGTTGGGAACGATATTATCGAAGCTGTTGATCACTACGTCTACTTAGGTCAGGTGATCCAACTGGGTAGATCCAACTTCGACAAAGAGGTCAACCGACAAATCCAACTCGGATGGGCAGCGTTCGAGAAATTACGCCAGATAAGGCGTAATTTAAATATAAAAACTTCTCAACCGATTATGATTCAGTTTTCACTGCTGGATAGCTTGAGGTTTGACTTAAAAACTGGTATACTTGGTATCTCAATCCAATGAGTACAAGCCGAGCAATCGATAAAAAAATTGACAACTGAAGTTTTTTTTTAGTACCTTTAACCTAGACAAAAGACCACGCGTGCGAAACCGTGGGCAACAGCTAGTTTACAATAAAATAGTTTGACTTTCACGTAGTCATAGTTCAGAAAAAGTGGTAGGTAAGGGTGGTAGCCCCTCAAAGTGGATTATTCACTTTTTATTTTTGTTTACAGTAGGTTATGCTTTCCTACTGGTAAACAAATAAAACTACTTCGACTTGAACAAAAACGCACGATGTCATAAAAAAATGTACTCAGTCAAAGAAAATGCATAAATGAATCCAATTGCCTAAAGCTATTTTCTACTCCCAGCTGAAGGAGGGAAGGCGATTTGGGGATCAATTCCTGCATTACAGAGATGTCCTTAAGCGCTAAATAACGGCTTGTGATATGTCACACCCGTTACCCTGTGACGTTTGGATTGAGTCCAATGATACGATTCGGTCCTTTGCTGCCCACACGAAGTTATGTGCAATTTTTTTGCTCTGTGTAGGCATGTTAAGCAGTCGGTTTCAGCTGTTATTGATTAATAGCAGTCGTTGAGACACGTCAGAGACCCTCGGGCGGCAGGACCAACTCTGACATCAGAGACCACCACTACCTCATACGACAAGGAAACACAATAGGATGCCGTAAGAATCACAAAAAAAAAACAGGAGCAGTCGGAACAATAATCGCTATGGATCAACCTTTACGTTCGGAAATTAAAACCCATGTACAGATACCTAAATATTTTGTCGCATGGTGCACGGAACTATTAGGAATAAACGGTGCTCTCTGAGTTTCAACTGTCTTCCAAGTATGACAAGATATCTAAATCTTAACAGAGCTCCGACACAGTACATATCTATATATGTTCATGTACATATCTATATATATACTGTGGCTCAGTGGTTTAGGATTATGGTATGTAATAGAAACACCTTTGTGTGTTATTTTTGTACGACTTCCATTGCTCTTTGCTGAGCATAGACGGATTTATTTTCTTGTTGTCATCAAGGCGACCCCCTTAAACCAAACCCTTACTACGCCCTTACGTCGTTATTTCGCAGATATTCGGAATACGGTTGCGTTATCTAATTTTCTTTTTTGTGTAATATGCAAATTGGGGAACAGTTGAACGATATTTATGCATTTTCTATTGGGGTGATGTGCCACGGGGTGACAGAGATTATGGAAGTTGGGGGTTCTATGCTGAGATGCTACGTTGTTTATCTTTGTTTATTTCATGCCAAAGGGTTTAAATAGTAGCTACATCGGTATATATTTTGGAATTAGAGATTTACAAAATGTAAAAAGCACAGTGCATAAAGCACAGTCGAAATCTCTCAAACGCATAGCGCTATAAAGCTTGACTAGACTTGTAATGTACCTACTTAATGCGTTGATAGTCGTCTTATTAGATATATCATTTTAATTAAGTTCGAGTATCAGTTCATATTGTTTTGTTCTGAAAATACAACCATTGAAATCTATTTAACTAATTTAAACTACCTAAAACCTAAATCTAACCTTACCTAGCGAACGTGACGCGTGTATACGAGGCTCGTAACTTGGGTTTAAATATGTACTGTGAACTGCAATTCAAAGAAAATATTGGTATATGTACCTATAAATAATCGCTTTAATAGACTGAAAGTATTGTATTAATTGAGACCCTAACTAAACGAAGAACTGCGTATTCAATCAGTTGAATCTCTAGTTTTGTTAAAAATTAAATTACATGGACACTGCTTTTGGTCCTCGTTTATTGGTTAAAACACAAAAGTTAATGCAGAGTCCAGAATGTGTGTGCTCGTGTTTGCTTCGACATTTCGATAGGTAAGGTCAAATGTTACCCCATTTTTAAACAAACACTTGATAATTAAGCCTCGCCGTAAGCTTTATTTGGCTTGTCTTCTATTCGGTGTCATTAAATACACAGAACCGACTTATCTATGTCGTGGAATATATAGTAGAATTGATCACTTCATTAAATGGTTGGCCACATCATGATATGGCTCTAGATTATGAAATGGCCAGCTACATTATGAAATGGCTTGGCCAGATGAATGAATGATCAGCGTTTGATAATATGAACAGCTAAACGCACGGCTACTTCATGTTAGGGTCAAACATTAGTTTGTTTGTCGTATGAGGTAGTGCTGGCCTCTGATGTCAGAGTTTGTCAAGCCGCCCGAGGGCCTCTGACATGGCTTAACGACTGCTATTAATCAATAACAGCCGGGACCGACAGCTTAACGTGCCCTCCGAAGCACGGAGCGATGGAAAACCGCACATAACTTAGAAAAGTAATTGGTGCGGGGCCTAGGTTTTGAACCCGGTATCGTTGGATTCTAATTTGCACTATTTGCAAACATTAGTGATCATATCGTAAATAAATTACGAGTACATTTTTTAGAGGCGCTAAGTGGAATATAATTTGGCCGTGATAGGTTAGAAGGCGAAGGCACCATCCATCGTCACCAAGGAAGGCACCAAGGGTCTTCGTGTTTTTTAAAAACTATCTGTTTAAACATATTTGGTATCATGATTACATTAATGATAGGTATTTAAAAACTGTTCAGAATTACTTTTTCGGAGGAGTGGACTGTATTACAATTTTAAATCGCGTATTCACTTTTTCGGTCATAGGTCGCTGGTTATATTAACTAACAGCAATAACTTATTCGTGGGAGCTTCGAGGATTCAATGAATGAAACTACTACGACAGGTACAACAAACTGACCAAATGTGGAGTGACATTTGATGTTCCAAGGATATGGTCAGTTTTAGCTGGCATTTCATGAAATTATCGACCACATCTAACTATGTGATAATTTGTCTTGGAAGTCTCTTGAGTCCCGCCAATGCTCGACGCAGCTCGTGACAGAGCGGCAGTCAGTTCAGCCGCCTTCAGAGGAAGTTTCCGTTATGCTGCGTCCAATTCGCAGGTCCACAGGTGTTGGATAAATATATCTCCGTCAATAAGGAACCTGCAAAGTATACATACAACACCAAGGCTTTAGATCTAAACTAAAAAAATATATTTACGTACATCAAAAAAAGTTAAGAATGATTAAAAACTGACACCGGTGTTATTTAATTTGTTACTTAACCACTTGTATTTTTTGGTCAAACATTGTTAAGGTTTTGTTTTGTAAATCCCTAAAAATTCCAATTTCAGTTTTTTGCTCTTTAATTTCACGCGTATTAGTTAAGCATGCTGACCGCAAAAAAGAATTTAAACAGAGGTTGATGCTTTGTCGAAGACAATGTATAAACACTGTAGTTGGCCTCATGTGTGTTGTTTTTGGATAGTGTTGCCAATATTAAATTATTGAGTTCATATCAGTGATTTGTTTAATGTTGTCTCATAATGTACTCGTACGTGCATAGTTGAACAACTTTGCAGTGTATTTCCGTACATCATCATACAAATGTTTAGCTTAGTTTCTAAATCCGTAACGCCATCTATTGGCAGTACTCTGAACTTACCAACTGAATATGGCTAATATTGTAATTTACTTCGTTTCGTACAGATTACGCCTCACAAACCTAATGTTTATAATGATTTTAGCATTAACTCCTGCTTAGCGAGAATAATACTCGTATTATGTAATAATTTTCAAAAAGGAAAAAGTTTTGATGACGGGCGGGCTCTAACCCACATAATGCCGTGCCTCTGCGTGGCATATGCCTTTAACCAATTCGGCTACCGTGACCATCACATAATCAACTAAATTTTTCGCTTAGTTTCTAAATCCGTCTTACGGTAACGCCATCTATAGGCAGTATTCTGAACTGATCAACTGAACACGGCTAAAATTGCAATATTTTTTTTTCTTTAGTAGTTATTGATCGAGCGAGCGCGAAGCGCGAGCAAAGCGTCTCTGTTTCAGTTTCGGCAAAAAAACTTATGTCTGTCCGGATTTCCGGCTGTTCTCCTCTACAGGTCGCATTTCTCAACCGATCTAGACGAAACTTGATATTCAGGTAAAGCGAATTTTTAGAATTTTTTAGTCATCGGGGATTTTTGATTGGGCGGTACTTCCCCCAAAAATGTAAAAAAGGGGCTACTGAATATCTCCGCCATATTAAATCCGATTTCGATGGGTTTTCTTTCATTTGAAAGGTAGTAACTTAAAATTAGTCTCATAAATTTGGTGAAGATCTGATGAGGATCTTCGGCGTGATGATCAGAAAAGCTCCTCAAAATGCAGTTCAAAATGTGTTCTCACTTTTAGGTTTTACCAGTGGAATCAGCCCGTTATCTACTAGGTAGGGATTGATGGAGCACCTTGGTTATTAATGATAGTGTTACAATGAGGTAACTAGATGGCGGTACTGCGCACCGCTAGATTGTTTGCAAAAAAGTGTGTACGCGCGAGGTCTACAGCTCACAGAGCTACTAGTTAGATTATGTTCTCGCTAAGCAGGCGTTAATGATAAAATCATGGAAACATTAAGATATGTCTATGTATATGTCTAAAAGTTGGCAACTTTCTCAAAATTCTGGCTGCATTGACACATTGTATGGCAATGCCAAAATAAAGGACAGCATTTTGGTCACGTATTGCCTTCGACCAGACGCACAGATAGGTCCTTAAAAAATGATCTCTGCGCGTGTGAGTCCACCGTCCGCATCGCAGCGTTTTCCAAAAGGGTAAAATATTATAACCACTGTCATGGGTACTATATGTATTTGCGCTCTTTGAGGCTCACCGCTGGTTCAGCTGCTGATGCGGCAGTCTTTATTTTGAGCTCCTGGAAAATGAGACAGAGTAAGGGTGTTTACGCAAGTAGTGTCCTAAACCAAATACCACCCCATGTTCCATGGAATAAATTAATCCGTCAGGTGTTACGCAAGTTCTAAAATGTTCGCACAGTCAATTGTGGTAAAAGCCCGATGGATGATATCATTTTAAATTAAAAATCACAATCCAGATCCCAGAATTTCCTGCCTACCTATTTAAACTGGAGCATTACAATAATAAAGGGTGTAATTTGGCAACGACAGCGAGCTCACCGCAAAACAGCTGGTGTGGGCAGGAAACCGCACTTTTGAACCGTGCTTGTCCTCGGTACTAATAAGACCTGATTACAATGAACTAGTCACTGGAAGCAAACCTTTGAAAGGAAATGTCAGGACTGCAGACGGGAACAAATCCTTAACCAACTTTGCCTGCACACGTTTTCCTTAGTAGGAAATGGTAAATGTTTGAATTCTACCAAGTATTTTCAATAGCCTGCTATAGTGAGGTACATCATCTTCAACTGCTGTATGTTTGGATTATTCTTCTCTTCGTGCTGATTTCGTAAATCTGCTGATAGCAAACTGGTAGCTTAAAAATTAAAAAAAGCTTCTGCCTCCTTTTGGCAATGCTTTTGAAGATCTTAATACCTTCTAAGAGCATTTTGCAAGATATAATATGTTGTATCATGAAAAATATTTGTCCGGTCAAATAAATCATAATTTTGTATTACGAGGTTAAACGTGAATTAAAATAATTCATTCCAATTGAAAAGATTTCGAGCATTTTATTTAGAAGCTGGCACGAACGAACTGGATTAAGTAGCTAGATCATGCTAAACCACCCGTAAATTTTGAATGGACTATAATCTGCTTTGTTTTAATGCCGAGTGTTAATCTTAATTAATTATGAATTAGGGTTTCGAGAGAGGCAAAGTTGGACCTTTGTCGTTTGTCGCCATGTTCTGTCGTTGATTTGTGAATGTTTGTTCAAATGTATTTTTTTAATGACTATTAAACGTGTGTAACAGAACACACTTATTTGTCATTGTCTTTTTTTGTGTCAAAGACAATGACAATGGAACCCTTGTATTCCTATTAGGCTAAGCGTAGTTACTACTTGCAACAACATCGTCACAAATCGATACCAGGGAGATAGTTTCAAACGCTAGTCTATAAATCAATAAAAGCGGCCAAGTGCGAGTCGGACTCAAGACCGAGGGTTCTGTACAAACTCGTAAATGGTTCGTCCATCACGAGAATAGAGTACGTAAGTTTAAAAAAGAAGTATTTTAGATTGTGATGTAACTTCAAATTTACCTATAGGTTGATTCCCTAGCGTGTGTCAAAATATGCTGCATTAACGGCCGTATCTTTTGATTGCATTGACAGAAGTTTTATTTTTTCACAGCCCCAAGGGACTGCAAACTTGAGTATTTGGTATTAATTTTATCTTTATACCTCCACGCGTTCCTGAGAAAAAGGGTCTTGATAGACAGGCAGTGAGACAGAAAGACAGACAGATAGACGGACGGACATAGAAGTGATCCTATGAGGGTTATTTTTTTCCGCTTTGAGGTACGGAACCCTAAAAAATAACAATTTTCTATAAAAGTTTAATACACGTATTTAATAACATCTATTGTGATAATGTAGATTATACTTTTTAGAAAATTCACCTACAGTTTTCATCACAGAATACTGAAAAGATAACAAAATTTCTAGAACAATAAGTAAAAATTACAGGGGCAGACGGTGTCACAAATTTGGCGTGTTATTTCTTGAAAATGGTACGTCAGACTTTTTTTTTATATGAAAACACTGCTTCTTTCTACTAGACCTATTCAACGGAAACCCCACAAGGGGTAGCCTACTTTTTGCGTATCCCCATACGGACTGGACGATCTTACAAGGAAACCTAAAACAGCCAATCGATCTAAAATTAAGTAGTAATCTACTTAAATGAATTAGTACGAAGTGTAACTATTAAGTCTGAAGTTTCTTATTACTTTTGTGCATAACTCTTTCTGTACTTCTCTAATGGATTAACCAGGTGTTCCAAAGTACCTACAAAAGCCTTATACTTTACTTAGTTTTAGTAGCTTAGCCTTTTGTAACTAATTGCGTGCAAAAATAAACTTAGGTCAAACAGATGTTGCCCTAAATGTTGAGAGGAATGGACCTTTTGCATAGAATAGATAAAGGTTACATTTTTAACCTTAACTTGATAAAATATGTATTGGTTCTTTGTGTAAAGTGTGTTTCCAAATTGGATTTTCCACGTAATTAATCTTTGAGAGAGACACTTTAAGGAGTGCAGTGAAAGAGATTTTGAGAGAAAGGAAAGAAATGGTAGGTACTTTTACGTTAATCCACTTTTAAGTTAATTACTATCCAAAATATTTTGTTTATCTTTGGTTGTCCTCAAAGTACCAAGGTTTTGATAGAAAAGGGACAATTACACTCCTTTTCACACACCAGACAATACATCATTTCAACACAATGTTTATCGTCACTATCAACATTCAATGCAGCTCTATCGTCACATTGCTTGCGGTTGAAAGGTCTTTATCGATAACATCACCATACTTTCGCGACACATCACTTTTCACACCCACATATCGTCAAACCTTTGTTAACTTTCGATTTTACCCATCCACTGGTGCTAATACACAACTTAGAAAACCAATCATCAAAGCTAATCGGCAATGTATAACAACACAAATGATGCATGCCAAGCGTCAGAAGTGGGCTCAAGACCGTGGTACGGGAGATATAGATGGCGCCAGATAGAAAAGCTTAGGGTGCATATTTGATCGTTTCTGATGAAAGTGATTTTGCCCCCGGGGCGTCCAAAGCCCTCCATTGTGGGGTGCTTTGATGCCAGTCCGGGGTTGTAATAGGAAATTGATTTCGTCACTGTATGTCGTAATTCCAGGAACGAGGCGGAACACAAATTTACAGTCACTAAATAATTAATCGGTAAGCCATTGTGTAGAAGTCAGAAAGGGGTGATCCGATTTATTCTTCAGCGTTTGCTTATCATCTTTAGTTGATCTTTTACCTGCCACATACATAACAAACGAAATAATAATTCTCAACATACAAATAAGTAGGTTCTCGTCTCCCAAACCACCTGTCTTTGGCCCCTTTCTATCAGTGGTTCATCGGACAAAGAAAAATGTCAAAAGTGTTAGATCAATAACAGAGGTAACTGGTACGTATTATGACTAGACGTATGTATATACTGCAAAAGGTTGAAATTTTTAAACAAGGCTGCACAGATATTCAATATAATTCAGTGTAAGAACAATATCATGTAATTGTAATGAAGAGACATGCACAAAGATTTCCAGAAGCATAAATAGCCAGATGGAGCTGTGTGTGAACTGCAATAAACCCCTTGCTCCGTAAATAACAGGGGTTGCTGTTGTCGCCGCTTAGACACTGTTAGGGTGCGAAATAGAGCGGCTGTTCACCCAAGACGCGGCGAATTCAAAAAATTTGGAACATCCATAACAAATAATGCAATATTCATGTATTATAATAGTTTTTTTTTTGGTTATCATACAACTCGGGGTGGATTTGACCAAACACGAGTGTAACAAACCCCAGCATAATTTAATAACTCGTTAGACTTACTATCAGATAACATAATTTGCGTTTTTCCATCGCAAAAGTAGAGTAGCCAGTACTGGGTATTGTATAGGGAATGAACATGCTAGCCAAGTAAAATCAAAATACAATTATTGTTTCTCAAGCGCAAAGTAAGGTTTTTATGTCAACTTAATTTTGCAGGATTAAAGTAAGATAATTAGTGTGGTTTAAATTGCACCTACAGTGCTAACACTGCTAACAATCGATTTAAATTGTTGGTCAGCATATACACGCTAACAAATTAAACCGACGATTGCATGCTTAAGTCATTTGAGTCAGCTGTTCTGTGAATCTACCTACTGTTTATGTTTTTTTGTTTTTAGTTTTCCTATTTCTCTCTTAGTTCTGTTGAATTTGTTTGCTTCTGCTAAAATAATATAATCATTATTATATGTGAAATTCCCGCCAGACCGCTAGGTTCACCAGGACAGGAGGTAGGACCGTAATTTCAACAACATGTCAACACAGAATGACATATGTCAATTGAATTTGACGTTAGCGCGTGTGAGCGCGCTCACAAAAAAGAGGTAGAGCAGCGTTGTGTGCACACCAAAATGACGTCACTTCTGACGTCATGTGTTCAACGTGGAGAATAAATGCGCATTTTAATCCGACTTTGTGCGCGCTGACTGTACACACATCGCATATTGGTGCAATTTAAACCACAGCATTTATGTCAACTTAATTGTGCAGGATTATATTAGATTACAACTAGATACAACGTAGTTTGTTTCACTATTACCTACCTATAGAATTAAAACTTTAATTGATGGGTGAGAAGACAGACACATGCTTAGGGCAGTTTTTTAGAGACACGTATATTTATGACACGTTTTTTAGTCCATAAAGAGGAGATTCTCAATTCAAATGTTTTTTTTTTGTGAGCATATACTAATATTTTTAGGATTTCAAAATAGTTTTGGTTGATTCTTTATTTATTTGAATCTGGAGAACTTTACTCTGAAGACCTATTCTAGACATCGTCGTCTCTTAACAAGCGACATTTTAGAGATCAAAGACAAAACAAATATGTTTCCCCATGTGCAGCAATACTTTCGCTCAATGTCTGACCGCACAAACTCCTTCCCCTAAGTGGCAACAGTACAGGATCCACTATATTCCTTGCTTTCTTAGGGTAACTAATACCCTTTGTAAGTAATTGTTGCCAGAATGCCCTGACCCCGGCACCTGTGAATAATGGATGAATGGCCTGATTGCATTTGTTTGCTGGTTATTTAATCTAACGCTCGTTGGGGTAGGTTGCTGCTTTGACAGGTCACTGAATTAATAAAGGTTAATAAATAAAGTTTTTTCGTTTTGTCTATTCTTTGTAACTAGCTGTGACCACGGCTTCGCCTGGTGGCGTGGTCATTTATCTAGATTAAAACTACTCTATGTGTTATTCCAAGATTTGAATCACAAATATTCCAACATTTGATCAAAATTTCTTTGGCCGTCAAAAAGTTTTTATCAATTGCTCGGCTTCTACTCATCGGAATGAGATATACTAGAAAGGTTAGGAGACCTCTCGGTTTCTTAATTTAAATAACTCACTTTCACCTATTGGTTTCTACTCATAAAGTTTGTGATGGAAACGTGAAGTAAGTTTTGTTTGTGGAACGAGGTTTTGCTAGGTCAGATTATATTAAACTTTGTGTAAGCGAGTGCGTTTTCAAAACGGGAAATGCACACACATAATGTTATTTTATTACTCCGCCGCCTACTTATTGTTCTTCCAATCCATACAAAGGTTGTCTGGAAGTGATCGCTCTTCGCAATAAGACCGCCCAATGAGCAGTTTTTTTTTTTGGTGCAATAAAGTATTATCTATCTATCTACTTACGCAAATAAATCGTAGTTTAAATCAATATTACTCTATCTAGTAGGTACAGATTTGTTCGCGGGAACATTACGAACTTACATATAATAGCTGTTTCTACTAGGTATGCTTCTAGATATTGCCGGTAGAGGACAGGCCACTGCTTCTGCAGCATGCTCTTCTTCAATACGGATTAAAGGAAATATAAATAAAAAAAACGCTTGTTATAGAAACTGAATCACAATCCATACCTCGCCTACATCATTGAATACAGCCTGGTTTGTCCCACCGCAGGGCAAAAGCCTACCTACCCTCCTTCCATGGATCACGATCTAGGGCTT
Organism: Alsophila aescularia; assembly: GCA_946251855.1. NCBI lineage: Eukaryota > Metazoa > Arthropoda > Insecta > Lepidoptera > Geometridae > Alsophila > Alsophila aescularia. The sequence continues at coordinate 8,171,487 of OX276376.1, read as the reverse complement.
TTACTTGCCAGTCCTTCCAAAAGGAGGCCAGTTCATCCCGCCATCTCTTTTTAGGCCTGCCAAGACGTCGTTTAACGTTGGGTGTGCTCCAAACAGTGGTGAGTTTAGCTCACAGCTCGTCCGACATGTGGCAGATATATCTAGTCCAGTTCCAATAATTAGTAATACGTAAAGTTAAAATGTTTCTTGACCGTGTGATATTTTTAAATAGGTAAATATTTTGGCTGCTCGAGATCGCTAGTAAGCTGAAGCATGATTTATAGTTTCAACTTATGAAGTGAGTTACTGACAGGTGAACATATGAGTAAACACAATCGAATCAAAAGTAATCGCAGTTTATTTCACTCATCACTTAGTACTTGTAAGCAGGACGCTTGCTGATGTACGCCTTGATCGCGGGGACATTGCGAACTTCCATGTATAGCTCGTAGAGGACAGGGCACCGCTCCGCCAGCAGTCTCCTGTTCAGCAGCAGTTCAATGAACTCGAGGATGCCCACGAAGTAGATGTCGACCCAGCTCATTTTCTGAAATTTGGGAAAGACGTGATGGTTTTTGGTATAGTGCTAACAATTGTTTTGTCCATTCATTTCCAGCCAGACATTAGTTTGGCTGGACGCTTATGCTCGTAGTCAAGATTCGAGAGGCCGAAGTGGCATTTGAAAAGGGTGTTGTTTGTTTTTATTGGTGATTTTATTACAACTCCATTTTGTTGCAAATACAAATGTATCTGGGCATATTTCTGTGATTTTGTTTTGCATATGTGTAAATAATATTTGTTCTTATTTTATTAATTTATAATAAGTAAACATTATTATTATTGTAAAGGACATAATGAGTTAAAAACAACAGAAGTGTCCCTTCTTCTTGAGGATCTCCTCCAGGTCGGAAAGGTATTTGGGAATGATGACCTCTTCCAGTTCCTTCCACATGATGGGTTTCAACTCCTGGTTCAATTCGAGGTGCCAGTTCAGGATCTCTGTAAATGTGCAGGTATGGATTCGTAAATAAATAAACAAATACTAATATGACCTTTCTATCAGAAATGAGGAAATCCGTAGAAGAACAAAGGTTACCGACATAGCTCTTAGAGTTTGCAAGTTGAAGTGGCAATGGGCAGGCCATATAGTTCGCAGAACCGACAACCGCTGGGGAATAAAGGTTCTCGAATGGCGACCACGAACAAGCAAGCGAAGTGTGACACGATGGACCGACGACATTGTAGCCATCGAAGGAAGTCGGTGGATGGAGGTGGCACAGAATTGCTCGTCATGGCGCTCTTTGGGGGAGGCCTATGTTCAGCAGTGGACTTCTAAAGACTGACATGATGATGATGATGATGATGAATATGACCTTTGCCAGGGTTCAATCTATCTCCGTATGAATTTTATCAAGATCGGTTCAGCCGTTTAATCGTAGAAAAGGCAACAGCAGACAGAGAGAAAAAGTGACTTTAATATTAGTATGGATTGTATTTTACAGATAGATACTGAAACTAAATTTAATGTGGTACATATGTTTGGGTATATTAGGAAGCATGCTCATCAAGTTGCGTGGTCGGTTTTTACGTCGCAGGGCGTGAGTTCGAAACCAATAGGTACAGTGTTATTAAACCTTGGTGGTGCCACATAGTGTCCACCTGGCTAGATACTACCCAGAATGTCAGTAGTCAAGCAAATTTGCCTTTATATCGCTAGTACCATTGGGCAGTACCATTAATGGTACCAGTGACACTAGTTTATATCGCTAGTACCATTAAATAAAATACAAGTATCAAATTTTAGGGTTTAAACGACTATACGGATCCAGGGTATTCTGCCGGCAGTATGTACAACATGGTAGTGCTGACGTAGTTCATAGTATCCGACCGGGTTCCAACGGGAAATCTTAGCAATCTTCTTTCTTTTTTTAAGGATCTTACCACCTGCGACCTCATCATTATTTAACGCCAGGCAGTATAATAGCATAAAAAAATATTGGCTTTCAGCAATAAAAAAAACTTTAGAGAATCATAAAAGCTGGTATCATGATAATAGCCACCGTGGTGGTAAAGGGTGTCATTAGTTTAATCAATCTGGTTGGCGCAGTGACTCATTCTTGGCCTCCAGTACCAAAAGACGACACTCTTCTCTGTCCAGCGCATCTTCTTGCCAAGGGATAGTTTGCAATCCGTGGAGGTCCCTCCACCTCATCTTTCCAGCGATACTTGGGACGCCCAATAGCCCTTCAGCAATTCGACCATCCCAAGTACACACACTAAGTGACCCAGCCAGCGCAGCCTCTGAGATTTCGTATCGCCGATGATTTTAGGCTCGGCCACCGAGCCTTACATTTGTTACTTAACTTAATTAAAAAGATCATGTGTGTAAAAAGTCCTTACTTTGACCCATTTCACAGATGACCTCAGCAATGGCGTTCATCTCGGCGACTTCCCAGTCATCCATCGACCAGAGACCCACCAGCTTGCCCAAGTACTGGCTGATGGCAACAGAGCTCCAGAGAACCTTGTTGTCTACCTCCAGGACTGGCAGTTTGCTGAATGGCACTACTTTGAAAGGAAAACGTTCGGTTAAAAACTTGCGGTGCCTACTTAACGTTTTTAATGAAAAAGTACGGTGGAAAACAAACAACAAAGAACCGCAATCAAGAAACAGATTAACAATCTGCAAATTAATTTGAATAAAACTAAAGTGATGCATTTTCAACAAAGAACCGCAAATTTGATTTTGGACATTAATTATTTAAATGAATCCATAAATGAAACTGAGACGACAAAATTCCTAGGATTACATATAGATAAGCAACTGACATGGAAACATCATATTAATAATTTAGTTAAAAGAATTAATAGTTTGACATATGCTTTGCATCATCTTTCAAAGATAGTCAACAGTGAAACTGCATTGACTGCATACCACGGAAGTGTTGCTTCTATATTAAGGTATGGGGTAATTTTTTGGGCCAATTCAACTAATAGACAGGACGTATTCTTAGCCCAAAAAAGGTGTGTTAGAGCAATAGCTCATATAAAGCCCACAGATAGTTGCCGATCACATTTCAGATCATTTAAAATATTGACGGTACCATGCATCTATATCTATGAGGTTGCGCTATTTGTGAAGAACAACCTCGGATATTTTCATTCTTTCAATGAAGCTTACAGGTTCAATATGAGAAACAAAGACAGACTCTGCTTAAGGCCGTTCAGTACATCGCTAATGCATAACAGTGTATTTTGTATGGCTCCGAAAATATATAATAAATTGCCAAAGAGCATAAAGCAATGTAATTTAATAAGCTTCAAACATAAATTAAAATTATTTCTTGTTGACAAATGTTATTATACGATTAATGATTTTCTTAATGATAATAATTTGAACTGTATTTAAATTAATTTAAATGATCAATGGTAAATATTATTTTGGAATTGGTATTTTATTTGGACTTGAATTTTATTTTATTGTAAGACATTTTAATTTAACCATATTGACATTTTATTTTTTATTGTATTCAATTTAATAATTTGCATGCCTAATGGTGAGAATGTATAAGGGAAATTGTATATTTAAAGTATTTAAACTAACATCTTCAACTGTTTTACCTACATTCTGACAAATAAAATGATTTGATTTGATTTGATTTGATTTTGATTTGATTTGATTTTGAAAAAGATTCAGATTGTATATATGCAGCGTAGAAACGCTATTAGCATATTTATAAACGCTCTATTACATATTTTTTGGTATTAAAAATATGTAAAAATTGGTGGAATTAAATTTTTAAAGGGGAATTATTAAGCGCACACCAGAAAAATATTCTTACATAAAAATACTTTACACCTAAATTTAGGTCTCGTCCTAATAATCTTAATGTAACACCAAAAATACTGATTGCACATCATATTAACTTTAACTTGCATAAAATACGATTTTCCGATCAAAAATAGTAATTTGATATCATATTAACTTTCATTTTCACTTACTATGTTTGATTTGCGCCTGAAAAAAGGAATTGCGCCTAAAATCTAAGTAAGTAGGTTAGTTAGGTTGAACATGATGATAGGTTAAAATGGCCTTTTGATATGCATTCATAATACTAATTGACAACACATTTAATAGACGATAAGTTAAATTTAGATGTGCAAATTTTGGTGAGCAAACAGTATTTTTTTATGAACGTATCGTATATTCTGTCGGGAAAAATTGACAAATATTGACGTGCGTCTAATTTACTACCTTTTGACTAGGCTAGGCGTTCCCATAGAGAAAGGTTATTTAAAAAGGAATATAGAAACTCACCTTTCTGCATCTTAGCCCATTCAGCATCAGGTACGGCGATGTTCTCGTACTGAATGTTGCCGTAAGCCAGCAGATACCTGATGGGCTCAACCAGGCCCATGCAGTCGAAGTACTTCAGCTTGTAAACTGGTGCCATTCTGGTAGTCAACTGGTCGTTAATGTGATTGTTCAGGGATTACTCTGCCTTTTTATACGTTGTATTATCTGTATGACCTAGGGTCCCAGGTACATCGACTAGATTGGGAATCAATGTTACACTGTTGCAATCTTACTCAATTCAGTGGGAGGGCATATTTGTGATAAGTTGTATTCTGAACTTTATTGTTAAAGAGATAAAAAATAAACCAATTTTCTTAATACACTGAGAATTTTTGTGACTTTCACTTAGTTAAAGTTATCAATGCATTTTTATCAGTGTTTGTAAACATAAGGTAAACATTATTGAAATCCATAATTAAGTATAGATTTATCAACGAGTTTGATTTTCTCTTGATAATTTTATCGAAATAGTTGTCAATGTCAATCTCGGCTAATATTAGAATTATGTTAGCCGATGGGTTTAATAGTGCGGGTTAGAACCTAACAATACCGGGTTCGGGCGTCGGGTCCGCTTCAATGACTTTTCTAAGACATTGGAAACTTTTTCTGTTTTTTTTTTATTTATTTGCTTATTTCCATCCCTTTGCGCTTCGGGGGGCACGTCAAGCTGTGAATTCAGTAGGTATTGATTGATAGGAGGCTGTCGGGCGGCCTGATAAACTGCAAAACCAGAGGACAGCTCTACCTTAAGACAACAAGCAAACCAGCAATATAAGAGTTCCGTATTCCAACAAGGAGCTACAAGTTCACTAACGTAAAAGTCAACATTAGAGTAGATCATAATGAAGATGATGATGATGAAAAGTACCCTATGTTTATTTGTTTACCAAATCGTACTTTCAAAAAATAAATTGTAATAAAGTTATAAGCCACCACGCAAGAAATCAATAAATATATTCGGGACAATTCACACCAACTACCAAGCCTCAAATAACGAAACCTTGTATTATGGGTACTAGACAACGGATATACGAATATTACATCCATGACTCGGAAACAAACATTTCTGCTTATCACACAATTGATAGCACCTAGCGGGATTTGAACCCGCGACCATTGGTTGACTTCACAGTCAGGGTCACTAATCGGCCAACCCATCGTCAAACGCAAAAGCAATAGAATTTTAAAACTTATAGTTTTGGATTCTATTATCATAATTAATTAAAAATGATAGGTTCATGACTCGGAAACAAACATTTCTGCTCATCACACAAATGATTGCATCTTGCAGGATTAGGACCCGCGACCGTTTGATTTCATATCTAGGATCTCTAGCCACTAGACCAACTGGTCGTCAATACACTAATAATAAATACAAAGAACGGGTGAATCAGAATTAATTAACATTCGCTCATCAAAACATTGTCCTGACTTGTTTGTTGTTTGTCATATGAGGTAGTGCTGAGCTCTGGTGTCAGGGTTTGTCAGGCCACCCGAGGGCCTCCGCCATGGCTTAACGATTGTTATTAATCAATAACAGCCGGGTTCGACAGCTTAACGTGCCCTTTGAAGCACGGAACGATGTTCTGACTTTTAAACTACTTATGTATCAAAAAGTAAGCAGTCAAGGGCATATTGGCATAAAATTACTGAGGCAGGCATATTTTCAAAAATCTTTGAATTAAAACATAATATAATGTTCCTTTAAGTAAAATTCGTTATCATCAATATTTAAGGTACTTTCACTCCACCGGCTTTAAATATGTTATGACACCGGCTGTGTATGGTGTCGCGGGATTATTTGTAGAACTAATAAAAACAAATTTATTAGCAATACATTTCTTTCACTTATATCAATGAACCTTCCTTTATTTAAAGAGGTTTCAGGAATGAATCAGTAGTTTCAGAGATAAGCGGTATCAAACTTACTACAAACTTTACTTCTTTATAATATTAGTGTAGGTACCGATTAAGATTAGTGTAATTGAGATCAGATTCGTGGGATCTGATGGGGCTACCCTTAGATCTAGTTAAAGGTGGAGATTGGGCAAGCTTTAATATCACGTGAACATAAACTAGACTAGAAATAACTACACGCAAACACACCCACACAGCTGTTTTCCCAACGTCGTGCTTCATGTGCATCAACCATTAGCAACAGAGATAGAATTACACAGGATGAAAAAATCCATCGTGTGGTCAAGATTGGGCTTTAGGCTGTAGTTTCACGAAAACGTTTCTAGGAGGCTGTCCTTTACTTTTGGAGATATTTTAGGCGCGTTCAACTCAGAGCAAAATGCTAGCAATGTTAAATTTTTAGCCCCAATGCTAGCACAAATAACAAACGTCAAACGTTCCATAATGCAAAATGTTAACATTTCTAGCTTCGGAAACTAGCAAAGTCAGACCCATGTTGCTTTGGGTTCGAAATGCTATTTTTCGACAATTGATAAAATTTAGCGCCAGAGCATGTACTTTTAAATAAAAAAAACATTGTTTTGCTTGGTTTTGTGGTATAAATGTAAGTTTTTTGATAATTCATTTCATTTCCTAGTTTTAAATTACTTGGGATGAGGGTACAAAAGTAAATAGAACTGTTGTGTTTTTATTAAATTTATATTCATTTGCTTTTTAGATGGAAAAGTGACATTTCTTTTAGCAGCAACTTGTTTCACTTGTAGACGTCAACCGTGCTAACATTGTTGGTTTTTCGTAAGAGAAACGCTAATTGAGTGCTAGTCATTCATGCTAGAGTTCATGGTAAAGCATTTATAGGTGGAACGCGGCATTTGACCAGCATACACAGATTTAGAAGAAAAAATGCAGTCATAAAAAAATGAGCAATTTACACAAATATTTTTAAGCCAACTATCATGTCTACATCTACATCTACACTATCTACACTTCTATACTAATATTATAAAGAGGACAGTTTTTTTGTATATTTGTATTTTTGTATGTTTGTTTGTAATGGATAAACTCGAAAAATACTGAACCGATTTTAAAAGTTATTTCACCCATAGAAAGCTACATTATCAGCGATTAATATGGGCTTTATTATTTTTCAAGGTATCAACAATACAGCAGAGTAACATGTAGCCATGGAAACGAAATAATAATGACATTTTGCCATGGAGACAAAATAATAACAAGTCTGTCAAGTACGTGAGTAATTATACAGTTATCAGCTGGGGCGAGTCCGTGTCCGTCACTACAGCCGGCTATTTGTTTGTATGCAGCCCAAAATTTCCCAGCCAGTAGTGCTCTCAAGTGCTCTGTAGTGCCAATTGCCAAAATATGACCATTTGTTCTCGCTTACTTTACAAGATATTCCAATTCAAAGGGTGGTCTGTCAGGGTGACGCTGCTTTCAGCGCGTCGTTGTCGTCGAGCCGAATCCAGCGAACAGAATTAAATGAGACGTGGCTTTTAGTTGTCTAAATAATAAGCTATACTGTCAGTCAAAATTACAATCGAAGTAGTGGTTTATGAGAAAAACATATTAAAAGGGTGGTCAGCCAGGATGACGCTTGCTTCAGCGCGCACAAACCAATTAAAATGTATGTACCTCAGAACTATCAATCAGTCTTCAATCACTTATTTAATCAATATGAGTAAGTACTTTAATATAAATATAAGCATAATAATATTCAAGAGTCGCCATGCCAACAACAATAGACATTTACACTAAATAGTTTTTTTTTATTATTACGGGCTAGGCAATCGTTTGACCACGATCTCACCTGATGGAAAGCGATGATGTGGTCGAAGGTGTTGCACGCTTGCTTAGTAGATAACTATTCACTCCTTACTAGAGTGTCATCCCCAATGAGCCTGATAGCACGTCGCTCAATTGAATCCAAAGACTGATACTTCGCAGAACCGTCCCAGAGGTGGCAGCAGTACTCCAGACAAGATCGGACCTGTGCTTGATAAAGATTAAAAAAGCTGTCCAGGTGTGAAGTACCGCCTAACCTTAGACAAAATACCAAGTTTTTTTGCAGCTACCTTGGCTTTGGATTCAATATATGACCCAAAATTCAGGTTTGATGAGAGTTCGACACCCAAAAGCTCCAGATGGTCACATGTTGGTATTGTTACACTTTGTAAAGACAGAGATTGGTTTAGAGGAAAACAAACACACCTGTGTTTTAGTAGCATTAAATTTAACCAGGTTAGCATCGCCCCAATCGCACATGGCTTCTACGGCTAAATTTAAACGGTCTACATAGCCTCTCAATGTAGGTAGGTACTGCTCTGTAAGTTGTATCAATACTCATATTTTCAGCAGAGATCCTGTCAACAGCATTTTCGTGAAGTGTGTAGATTGAAGGAACCAACATTGTCAAAGTGATCCTTGCATATAAATCTATTGCATTTATTACAAGCGACAAATACCTCTGAAGTGCAAGCTAGAATATATTCGCGTTTTTGGCTCCCTGACGATTCTCTCGTGATGGGTAAAAAAGTAGAATCAGCAACATCGTCATCTCCATAGGCATATGGACCTTTGTGACTTGAGCTTGCGCTTGTCGATGTACGATTTCTTTGTGCAGCTATTACCATTTTCCTTGCTCGTTTGTCTCTTAATTGTTATTTTAGTTTAAACTGTCTCCTAAAGCAAATTGTTTTTTATCTTATATGAACTGTCGATACAGTTCCATTTATAAAAAACAATACCACAAGGGCCTGCTTACACGATACTCTTAACTGGTCATATAGCATTAACTAAAAAATAAAATAGGCATTATAGTCTTAAGTCAAATTATTTTGCATCATACGTTCAAAAAATAAATCATTTTTATGCAATGTAGTCGTAATTTTAATAAAACCCAATTGATTTATTTTATATATAAAAAAGTACTATAAAAAAGTCGCATCTTCGAAATAAACCTATATAGACTAATAACACTAACTTGCAACGTTTTTCGATACAAGACTATCACTCACAAGTCTTAATTTGAAATATGACAGGTTATACACGTCCAGCGAGAGATGAGACTGTGCTACTTGGTGATGAAATAAACGAAATTATTAGTCAATAAAGAGTTATAGAGCCATATTTCAGTGATATTAGGAGGTAGAAATGTAGGTCTTACCAGCTTGTAGATGAAAAATTATACTTTTCGATGGTATACTTAACTCAGAAGTGTTTTTTTTTACTTAAGACATATTAGTTGTGAGGTGTGATTTCATAAGGACGACTAGATAAAAACAACTCATTTTCTAATATTTTTTTCTCAATTCTGTTTATATTCTGATGTAGTAAGTAAGGATAGTATCATAAGTTAAACTTCCTCTTGCCCGTGAGACATTTTAAATAGCTTAATATTTTGACTGTTTGATGTCACTGGTAGGCTGAAGCATGATTTATAATTTTGTGACGATGTCAAACCTCTTCATACTCATTTGATAGTTTGTCTATATTCATTCTAAATTCAAATAACCTGTCATTCCTATATTGTCATGGATGGTCTCATCTCGATGGGGACGAGAAAAATGTTGCAAGATTTGTCATTATATTGGTGCAATTTAAACCACAGCATTTATGTCAACTTAATTGTGCAGGATTATATTAGATTACAACTAGATACAACGTAGTTTGTTTCACTATTACCTACCTATAGAATTAAAACTTTAATTGATGGGTGAGGAGACAGACTTGCTTAGGGCAGTTTTTTAGAGACACGTATATTTATGACACGTTTTTTAGTCCATAAAGAGGAGATTCTCAATTCAAATGTTTTTTTTTTGTGAGCATATACTAATATTTTTAGGGTTTCAAAATAGTTTTGGTTGATTCTTTATTTATTTGAATCTGGAGAAAATTACTCTGAAGACCTATTCTAGACATCGTCGTCTCTTAACAAGCGACATTTTAGAGATCAAAGACAAAACAAATATGTTTCCCCATGTGCAGCAATACTTTCGCTCAATATCTGACCGCACAAACTCCTTCCCCTAAGTGGCAACAGTAAAGGATCCACTATATTCCTTGCTTTCTTAGGGTAACTAATACCCTTTGTAAGTAATTGTTGCCAGAATGCCCTGACCCCGGCACCTGTGAATAATGGATGAATGGCCTGATTGCATTTGTTTGCTGGTTATTTAATCTAACGCTCGTTGGGGTAGGCTGCTGCTTTGACAGGTCACTGAATTAATAAAGGTTAATAAATAAAGTTTTTTCGTTTTGTCTATTCTTTGTAACTAGCTGTGACCACGGCTTCGCCTGGTGGCGTGGTCATTTATCTAGATTAAAACTACTCTATGTGTTATTCCAAGATTTGAATCACAAATATTCCAACATTTGATCAAAATTTCTTTGGCCGTCAAAAAGTTTTTATCAATTGCTCGGCTTCTACTCATCGGAATGAGATATACTAGAAAGGTTAGGAGACCTCTCGGTTTCTTAATTTAAATAACTCACTCTCACCTATTGGTTTCTCCTCATAAAGTTTGTGATGGAAACGTGAAGTAAGTTTTGTTTGTGGAACGAGGTTTTGCTAGGTCAGATTATATTAAACTTTGTGTAAGCGAGTGCGTTTTCAAAACGGGAAATGCACACACATAATGTTATTTTATTACTCCGCCGCCTACTTATTGTTCTTCCAATCCATACAAAGGTTGTCTGGAAGTGATCGCTCTTCGCAATAAGACCACCCAATGAGCAGTTTTTTTTTCGTTTTTGGTGCAATAAAGTATTATCTATCTATCTACTTACGCAAATAAATCGTAGTTTAAATCAATATTACTCTATCTAGTAGGTACAGATTTGTTCGCGGGAACATTACGAACTTACATATAATATAAGTTCGTAATGTTCCCGTATATAGCTGTTTCTACTAGGTATGCTTCTAGATATTGCCGGTAGAGGACAGGCCACTGCTTCTGCAGCATGCTCTTCTTCAATACGGATTAAAGGAAATATAAATAAAAAACGCTTGTTATAGAAACTGAATCACAATCCATACCTCGCCTACATCATTGAATACAGCCTGGTTTGTCCCACTGCAGGGCAAAAGCCTACCTACCCTCCTTCCATGGATCACGATCTAGGGCTTTGACTTGCTAGTCCTTCCAAAAGGAGGCCAGTTCATCCCGCCATCTCTTTTTAGGCCTGCCAAGACGTCGTTTAACGTTGGGTGTGCTCCAAACAGTGGTGAGTTTAGCTCACAGCTCGTCCGACATGTGGCAGATATATCTAGTCCAGTTCCAATAATTAGTAATACGTAAAGTTAAAATGTTTCTTGACCGTGTGATATTTTTAAATAGGTAAATATTTTGGCTGCTCGAGATCGCTAGTAAGCTGAAGCATGATTTATAGTTTCAACTTATGAAGTGAGTTACTGACAGGTGAACATATGAGTAAACACAATCGAATCAAAAGTAATCGCAGTTTATTTCACTCATCACTTAGTACTTGTAAGCAGGACGCTTGCTGATGTACGCCTTGATCGCGGGGACATTGCGAACTTCCATGTATAGCTCGTAGAGGACAGGGCACCGCTCCGCCAGCAGTCTCCTGTTCAGCAGCAGTTCAATGAACTCGAGGATGCCCACGAAGTAGATGTCGACCCAGCTCATTTTCTGAAATTTGGGAAAGACGTGATGGTTTTTGGTATAGTGCTAACAATTGTTTTGTCCATTCATTTCCAGCCAGGCGTTAGTTTGGCTGGACGCTTATGCTCGTAGTCAAGATTCGAGAGACCGAAGTGACATTTGAAAAGGGTGTTGTTTGTTTTTATTGGTGATTTTATTACAACTCCATTTTGTTGCAAATACAAATATATCTGGGCATATTTCTGTGATTTTGTTTTGCATATGTGTAAATAATATTTGTTCGTATTTTATTAATTTATAATAAGTAAACATTATTATTATTGTAAAGGACATAATGAGTTAAAAACATATAACATATTTATACCTTATTAGTGTAGTAGATCTTTGCGTATAAATCAAAGTATAATTTTTTTTTAATATTTATGTTGATTTCGGTACTTCATGTAACATTCATGGACTTTGTGAAAAAAATAATTACCTTTTAAGGAGCAATTTTTTTTGTGGGGTTGGTGGATATGTTTTTTTGGACCCGATTACTCTATCCTATTATCTCGTGAAGATAATCTCAAAATAAGAAATATTAAAAGAAAATAAAAAAATGCAGTACCCATGTAATGTCACGAGAACCAAACGTGTGTGCCAAATTTCAGCCCGATAGCTTCAGTGGAAGTGGCTGAAATATTGATTGCAAAATTCCAAGATATACCATACATACAAGTGAAGTTAAATAAAACATTTCATAATAATTACCTAAGTAGTAATATTTGTGAGTACTTTAGATTTATTATTATCGAATACATCATTGTTTGCCAATACAAAACTTAACAATCATTCATTAAACATATTCAAATACTAGTATAATACGTACAATAGTAACTGCTTTTTAGTGTGTGGTATAAACATGATCAATATAACAATAATATTCTTACCTTTCCACCGAAGAAGTTTCCCTTCTTCTTGAGGATCTCCTCCAGGTCGGAAAGGTATTTGGGAATGATGACCTCTTCCAGTTCCTTCCACATGATGGGCTTCCACTCCTGGTTCAATTCGAGGTGCCAGTTCAGGATCTCTGTAAATGTGCAGGTATGGATTCGTAAATAAATAAACAAATACTAATATGACCTTTCTATCAGAAATGAGGAAATCCGTAGAAGAACAAAGGTTACCGACATAGCTCTTAGAGTTTGCAAGTTGAAGTGGCAATGGGCAGGCCATATAGTTCGCAGAACCGACAACCGCTGGGGAATAAAGGTTCTCGAATGGCGACCACGAACAAGCAAGCGAAGTGTGACACGATGGACCGACGACATTGTAGCCATCGCAGGAAGTCGGTGGATGGAGGTGGCACAGAATCGCTCGTCATGGCGCTCTTTGGGGGAGGCCTATGTTCAGCAGTGGACTTCTAAAGGCTGACATGATGATGATGATGATGATGAATATGACCTTTGCCAGGGTTCAATCTATCTCCGTATGAATTTTATCAAGATCGGTTCAGCCGTTTAATCGTAGAAAAGGCAACAGCAGACAGTGACTTTAATATTAGTATGGATTGTATTTTACAGATAGATACTGAAACTAAATTTAATGTGGTACATATGGTTGGGTATATTAGGAAGCATGCTCATCAAGTTGCGTGGTCGGTTTTTACGTCGCAGGGCGTGAGTTCGAAACCAATAGGTACAGTGTTATTAAACCTTGGTGGTGCCACATAGTGTCCACCTGGCTAGATACTACCCAGAATGTCAGTAGTCAAGCAAATTTGCCTTTATATCGCTAGTACCATTGGGCAGTACCATTAATGGTACCAGTGACACTAGTTTATATCGCTAGTACCATTAAATAAAATACAAGTATCAAATTTTAGGGTTTAAACGACTATACGGATTCAGGGTATTCTGCCGGCAGTATGTACAACTTGGTAGTGCTGACGTAGTTCATAGTATCCGACCGGGTTCCAACGGGAAATCTTAGCAATCTTCTTTCTTTTTTTTAAGGATCTTACCACCTGCGACCTCATCATTATTTAACGCCAGGCAGTATAATAGCATAAAAAAATATTGGCTTTCAGCAATAAAAAAAACTTTAGAGAATCATAAAAGCTGGTATCATGATAATAGCCACCGTGGTGGTAAAGGGTGTCATTAGTTTAATCAATCTGGTTGGCGCAGTGACTCATTCTTGGCCTCCAGTACCAAAAGACGACACTCTTCTCTTTCCAGCGCATCTTCTTGCCAAGGGATAGTTTGCAATCCGTGGAGGTCCCTCCACCTCATCTTTCCAGCGATACTTGGGACGCCCAATAGCCCTTCAGCAATTCGACCATCCCAAGTACACACACTAAGTGACCCAGCCAGCGCAGCCTCTGAGATTTCGTATCGCCGATGATTTTAGGCTCGGCCACCGAGCCTTACATTTGTTACTTAACTTAATTAAAAAGATCATGTGTGTAAAAAGTCCTTACTTTGACCCATTTCACAGATGACCTCAGCAATGGCGTTCATCTCGGCGACTTCCCAGTCATCCATCGACCAGAGACCCACCAGCTTGCCCAAGTACTGGCTGATGGCAACAGAGCTCCAGAGAACCTTGTTGTCTACCTCCAGGACTGGCAGTTTGCTGAATGGCACTACTTTGAAAGGAAAACGTTCGGTTAAAAACTTGCGGTGCCTACTTAACGTTTTTAATGAAAAAGTACGGTGGAAAAAGATTCAGATTGTATAAATGCAGCGTAGAAACGCTATTAGCATATTTTTAAACGCTATATTACATATTTTTTGAAATATGTAAAAATTGGTGGAATTAAATTTTTAAAGGGGAATTATTAAGCGCACACCAGAAAAATATTCTTACATAAAAATACTTTACACCTAAATTTAGGTCTCGTCCTAATAATCTAAATGTAACACCAAAAATACTGATTGCACATCATATTAACTTTAACTTGCATAAAATACGATTTTCCGATCAAAAATAGTAATTTGATATCATATTAACTTTCATTTTCACTTACTATGTTTGATTTGCGCCTGAAAAAAGGAATTGCGCCTAAAAAACTAAGTAGGTTAGTTAGGTTGAACATGGTGATAGGTTCAAATGGCTTTTTGATATGCATTCATAATACTAATTGATCAACACATTTAATAGACGATAAGTTCAATTTAGATGTGCAACTTTTGGTGAGCAAACAGTATTTTTTTATGAACGTATAGTATATTCTGTCGGGAAAAATTGACAAATTTTGACGTGCGTCTAATTTACTACCTTTTGACTAGGCTAGGCGTTCCCATAGAGAAAGGTTATTTAAAAAGGAATATAGAAACTCACCTTTCTGCATCTTAGCCCATTCATCATCAGGAACGGCGATGTTCTCGTACTGAATGTTGCCGTAAGCCAGCAGATACCTGATGGGCTCAACCAGGCCCATGCAGTCGAAGTACTTCAGCTTGTAAACAGGTGCCATTCTGGTAGTCAACTGGTCGTTAATGTGATTGTTCAGGAATTACTCTGCCTTTTTATACTTTGTATTATCTGTATGACCTAGGGTCCCAGGTACGTCGACTAGATTGGGAATCAATGTTACACTGTTGCAATCTTACTCAATTCAGTGGGAGGGCATATTTGTGATAAGTTGTATTCTGAACTTTATTGTTAACGGGATAAAAATAAACCAATTTTCTTAATACACTGAGATTTTTTGTGACTTTCACTTAGTTAAAGTTATCAATGCATTTTTATCAGTGTTTGTAAACATAAGGTAAACATTATTGAAATCCATAATTAAGTATAGATTTATCAACGAGTTTGATTTTCTCTTGATAATTTTATCGAAATAGTTGTCAATGTCAATCTCGGCTAATATTAGAATTATGTTAGCCGATGGGTTTAATAGTGCGGGTTAGAACCTAACAATACCGGGTTCGGGCGTCGGGTCCGCTTCAATTACTTTTCTAAGACATTGGAAACTTTTTCTGTTTTTTTTTATTTATTTATTTGCTTATTTCCATCCCTTTGCGCTTCGGGGGGCACGTCAAGCTGTGAATTCAGTAGGTATTGATTGATAGGAGGCTGTCGGGCGGCCTGATAAACTGCAAAACCAGAGGACAGCTCTACCTTAAGACAACAAGCAAACCAGCAATATAAGAGTTCCGTATTCCAACAAGGAGCTACAAGTTCACTAACGTAAAAGTCAACATTAGAGTAGATCATAATGAAGATGATGATGATGAAAAGTACCCTATGTTTATTTGTTTACCAAATCGTACTTTCAAAAAATAAATTGTAATAAAGTTATAAGCCACCACGCAAGAAATCAATAAATATATTCGGGACAATTCACACCAACTACCAAGCCTCAAATAACGAAACCTTGTATTATGGGTACTAGACAACGAATATACGAATATTACATCCATGACTCGGAGACAAACATTTCTGCTTATCACACAATTGATAGCACCTAGCGGGATTTGAACCCGCGACCATTGGTTGACTTCACAGTCAGGGTCACTAATCGGCCAACCCATCGTCAAACGCAAAAGCAATAGAATTTTAAAACTTATAGTTTTGGATTCTATTATCATAATTAATTAAAAATGATAGGTTTCGCACGGATACTAAGGGTTTATTTGAAAATTTCCTTGTTTAAAACTTTAAAGTAATTTACTATTTCGCCACAAAATATAAATATAAATAAATATATTCGGGACATATTCACACCAAATACCTAGCCCCAAACTAGGATGCTTCTATGGGCACTAGATAACGGATAAACATACATAAATAAGAATAGTACATTCATGACTCGGAATGACAAACATTTCTGCTCATTACACAAATGATTGCACCTTGCAGGATTAGAACCCGCGACCGTTTGATTTCATATCTAGGATAGCCACTAGACCAACTGGTCGTCAATACACTAATAATAAATACAACGAACGGGTGAATCAGAATTAATTAACATTCGCTCATCAAAACATTGTCCTGACTTGTTTGTTGTTTGTCATTGAGGTAGTGCTGAGCTCTGGTGTCAGGGTTTGTCAGGCCACCCGAGGGCCTCCGCCATGGCTTAACGATTGTTATTAATCAATAACAGCCGGGTTCGACAGCTTAACGTGCCCTTCGAAGCACGGAGCGATGTTCTGACTTTTAAACTACTTATATATCAAAAAGTAAGCAGTCAAGGGCATATTGGCATAAAATTACTGAGGCTGGCATGTTTTCAAAAATCTTTGAATTAAAAAATAATATAATGTTCCTTTAAGTAAAATTCGTTATCATCAATATTTAAGGTACTTTCACTCCACCGGCTTTAAATATGTTATGACACCGGCTGTGTATGGTGTCGCGGGATTATTTGTAGAACTAATAAAAACAAATTTATTAGCAACACATTTCTTTCACTTATATCAATGAACCTTCCTATTATTTAAAGAGGTTTCAGGAATGAATCAGTAGTTTCAGAGATAAGCGGTATCAAACTTACTACAAACTTTACTTCTTTATAATATTAGTGTAGGTACCGATTAAGATTAGTGTAGTTGAGATCAGATTCGTGGGATCTGATGGGGGCTACCCTTAGATCTAGTTAAAGGTGGAGATTGGGCAAGCTTTAATATCACGTGAACATAAACTAGACTAGAAACAACTACACGCAAACACACCCACACAGCTATTTTCCCAACGTCGTGCTTCATGTGCATCAACCATTAGCAACAGAGATAGAATTACACAGGATGGATTTTTTAGATTGGGCTGTAGTTTCACGAAATCGTTTGGAGATATTTTAGGCGCGTTCAATTCAGAGCAAAATGCTAGCAATGTTAAATTTTTAGCCCCAATGCTAGCACAAATAACAAACGTCAAACGTTCCATAATGCAAAATGTTAACATTTCTAGCTTCGGAAACTAGCAAAGTCAGACCCATGTTGCTTTGGGTTCGAAATGCTATTTTTCGACAATTGATAAAATTTAGCGCCAGAGCATGTACTTTTAAATAAAAAAAACATTGTTTTGCTTGGTTTTGTGGTATAAATGTAAGTTTTTTGATAATTCATTTCATTTCCTAGTTTTAAATTACTTGGGATGAGGGTACAAAAGTAAATAGAACTGTTGTGTTTTTATTAAATTTATATTCATTTGCTTTTTAGATGGAAAAGTGACATTTCTTTTAGCAGCAACTTGTTTCACTTGTAGACGTCAACCGTGCTAACATTGTTGGTTTTTCGTAAGAGAAACGCTAATTGAGTGCTAGTCATTCATGCTAGAGTTCATGGTAAAGCATTTATAGGTGGAACGCGGCATTTGACCAGCATACACAGATTTAGAAGAAAAAATGCAGTCATAAAAAAATGAGCAATTTACACAAATATTTTTAAGCCAACTATCATGTCTACATCTACATCTACACTATCTACACTTCTATACTAATATTATAAAGAGGACAGTTTTTTTGTATATTTGTATTTTTGTATGTTTGTTTGTAATGGATAAACTCAAAAAATACTGAACAGATTTTAAAAGTTATTTCACCCATAGAAAGCTACATTATCAGCGATTAATATGGGCTATATTATTTTTCAAGGTATCAAAAATACAGCAGGAACATGTAGCCATGGAAACGAAATAATAATGACATTTTGCCATGGAGACAAAATAATAACAAGTCTGTCAAGTACGTGAGTAATTATACAGTTATCAGCTGGGGCGAGTCCGTGTCCGTCACTACAGCCGGCTATTTGTTTGTATGCAGCCCAAAATTTCCCAGCCAGTAGTGCTATCAAGTGCTCTGTAGTGCCAATTGCCAAAATATGACCATTTGTTCTCGCTTACTTTACGAGATATTCCAATTCAAAGGGTGGTCTGTCAGGGTGACTCTGCTTTCAGCGCATCGTTGTCGTCGAGCCGAATCCAGCGAACAGAATTAAATGAGACGTGGCTTTTAGTTGTCTAAATAATAAGCTATACTGTCAGTCAAAATTACAATCGAAGTAGTGGTTTATGAGAAAAACATATTAAAAGGGTGGTCAGCCAGGATGACGCTTGCTTCAGCGCGCACAAACCAATTAAAATGTATGTACCTCAGAACTATCAATCAGTCTTCAATCACTTATTTAATCAATATGAGTAAGTACTTTAATATAAATATAAGCATAATAATATTCAAGAGTCGCCATGCCAACAACAATAGACAATTACACTAAATAGTTTTTTTTTATTATTACGGGCTAGGCAATCGTTTGACCACGATCTCACCTGATGGAAAGCGATGATGTGGTCGAAGGTGTCGCACGCTTGCTTAGTAGACTATTCACTCTTGACTTGGACACACCTTGGTTATAATTTACCGGAAACACTGACGAGGGCAGGGCATTCCACTCCTTTGCAGTTCTTATAATAAATGAAGAAACGTAACGCTTCGTTCTTGTGCAAGGTATTTCCACCATAAAAGGGTGGCGTTTTGCTGATCATCTAGTTGTACGGTGATGGAAAGATGACGCGGGAATCAGGTTGTGCAGTTCTTGTGCATACGCTCCATAGAATACCGACAGGCTTACTACTCACGTCGATGCGCCAGACTTTGAAGCTTACTCCTTACTAGAGTGTCATCCCCAATAAGTCTGATAGCACGTCGCTCAATTGAATCCAAAGACTGGAGCTGATACTTCGCAGAACCGTCCCAGAGGTGGCAGCAGTACTCCGTACAAGATCGGACCTGTGCTTGATAAAGATTAAAAAAGCTGTCCCGGTGTGAAGTACCGCCTAACCTTAGACAAAATACCAAGTTTTTTTGCAGCTACCTTGGCTTTGGATTCAATATAAGACCCAAAATTCAGGTTTGATGAGAGTTCGACACCCAAAAGCTCCAGATGGTCACATGTTGGTATTGTTACACTTTGGAAAGACGGAGATTGGTTTAGAGGAAAACAAACGCCTGCGTTTTAGTAGCATTAAATTTAACCAGGTTAGCATCGCCCCAATCGCACACGGCTTCTACGGCTAAATTTAAACGGTCTACACAGCCTCTCAATGTAGAGTACTCTCAATGAGATCTAACTCAAGAATTGATTTTTGTTCCACGCGATGAATACGCTGACAACGTAGGTCACTTAAGCCCTTTATTTGCTGAAGTACAAGCACGTTTATTCCGCGCTCATGAAACTAACTTGAATTCAACCAAGGCGACATTATATGGACACGTTAATTATCCCATAAGTTCAGCAGGCAAGTACTCGTATTGTTCAGCTAAATTAGCTCCTAAATTTGTAAAATGCATTATAGCAGCTAAAATTTCACCACTAATTTACGATCTCAGTCATTTGTCAGGTAATCCTTTAGGCCGTTGGCATGTCAAATACATTAAACCTATACCACGCACGTGTTAACCATCACTTGTCTACATACTTACATACTTTATTATAATTATGTAATATGAAAGTTACATTGCTTTCATATTCCCGTACCTTATCATATATTTAAATGCCTACTTATTACCATTGTAGGTTTCCTACTTACAAATAACCTTGTATTTAAGTTGTAAGTAATGTAATTTTAATATAATTTCCCTTTACGGAGTATGTCCACATTTTTAGCTTATTTTTCTTTGACTCACTTCATTAACTTTTCGGATTCATTATGAATATTGACTTCAAGTCCCTTCGTATTGCTATTCAGTGCTATTGTACTTACTACATACTTTAATTCTTTGGTACTATCAGTAGTTAGTACCCTACTTGTTAGCTATGTATTTTTTTATTTACATTCATAATGTTCAGTATAGAGCGAAATCAGTCCCATATATTATTTTTTACTACACCTACACACAAAACTTCCAACACTGAAAAGAGCGGCAAATGTGATTACTCTATAAACCAAGCCTAGGTCACAAAACCAGTATTATCTTATAGTTAATATACTATTACCTACCTACCTTACTTATATTATTTTAACATTCTAACACAACGTTTACTATGTATGTAAATGTGCTACAGGCACGTTGTACACTAAGGTGAGTTTAGCCATTTTGGCAAACTAATTGTATATAAATAATACTAATTGTATACACATACATACATACATACTCTCACATAATCACCCTAATCAGCGGTTAGTACTGTATGAATAGGCCAAAAAATTCAATCAATTGTATATTAACGTTGTAAATAAACATGTTCACCTAAAAATTAAAGGCGATAACCCAAATTAGTCAAGAAAAAAAATCAAAGGAGCTTATGCAAGTTTCTTTGAAAATTGGCCAGAGTTTAAAAATTCCTTTTCAGCTCAGCATTTCCATTATTTTAATTAATTATTTTACCATTTTAACTTTATTACCCTTATTATATATATATTTTTATTATTAACTTCAACTTTTTTTTTTTTAAGTAAACCTAATGTTTTGTAGTACAAAGAACATCAAAATTTATACAAAAATATTTTTTTAAGCAAATTATAATTAAAAAAAAAACTCCGGGTTGGCGGGGTATTGTGACGATGTCATCATAATCATACTCATTTGATGGTTTGTCTATATTCATTCTAAATTCAAATAACCTGTCATTCCTACATTGTCATGGATGGTCTCATCTCGATGGGGACGAGAAAACGTTTGCGAGAGTTGTAATTATATATTTACTCGTTTCCTTTATCCTTGGCGATTTATAAGTTTATTATGCATCTCACTAAGTATTACAACGCGTTTGCTTCTAAGACTTAAACATTTCGATGTAGATACCAGTAAAAATATGAGTTATGTGTGTTCTTTCTTCACTTCTTCATTAATAACAAGATCTTCAAGCCACTTCAGCTGCGAGCCTATTATCTGCTTTGAGAGAGAATCTACAATCCAAAGGTAAAAGGATGGCTCCCACCACGAAGTTTCCTCTGCACCTACTAATTATATTATTGTGAGCTAGGAGTCCCTTTAAGCTGGTAGACACCCTCGGGGGGCTCCGGCCACAGTTTCAACTCATGAAGTCGGTTAACATCAAAATAACACAATTGAATCAAAATTAATCGCAGTTTATTTCACTCATCACTTAGTACTTGTAAGCAGGACGCTTGCTGATGTACGCCTTGATCGCGGGGACATTGCGAACTTCCATGTATAGCACGTAGAGGACAGGGCACTGCTCCGCCAGCAGTCTCCTGTTCAGCAGCAGTTCAATGAACTCGAGGATGCCTACGAAGTAGATGTCGACCCAGCTCATTTTCTGAAATTGGGGAAAGACTTGATGATTTCTGTGTAGTATTAACAGCTGTATTGTCGATTCATTTCCAGCCAGGCTTTAGTTTAGTCAAGATTCGGGAGACCGAAGTGGCATTAGACAAGGGTGCTGTTTGTTTTTCATTGCTATATTTTTCTTGCAAATACCTACAAGAGTATGAGGGCATACTTCCTTATTTTTGTTTTGCATATTTGTGCAATGTGTATCATATAAATAATATTTGTCATTATTTTGCGTCCATTTAGTTACAAGTTAACATTATTGTTATTTTATAGGATACAAAAAATACAAAGTACTTATACTTTATTAGTGCAGTAATAGATAGTAATAGATCTTTGCGTATAAATCAACGTATTAACAAACATATCTTCTAGTTTTTTTGTTATACTTCTAGTTACTTTTATGGACACTTTGGAAAAAGATTTTTTTACCGTCAAATGAGCAATCACTTTTTTGTGGACCCGCTGGTCATGATTATTTGGACCCAATTACTCTAACCTTGTGAAAATAATCTCAAAATAAGTACAATTTAAACAAAATAAGTTTTTATGCAGTAGCCATGTTTGTTTTTTCACTCGTGTTTGGTGCACGAGAACCAAACACGAGTGACAAATTTCAGCCTGATAGTTTCAGTTGAAGTGAGTGAAATATTTATTGCAAAATTCCAAGATATACCATACATACAAGTGAAGTTAAATAAAAGCATTTAATAATAATTACCTAAATAGTAATATTTGTAAGTACTTTAGATTTATTATTAACGAATACGTCATTGTTGGCCAATACAGAACTTAACAATGATTTATTAAATCTACATGCTCATTAAATAAATACAAATACTAGTATAACACGTACAATAGTAACTGATTTTTAGTCTGTGGTATTAATTACATGATCAATATAACAATAATATTCTTACCTTTCCACCGAAGAAGTTTCCCTTCTTCTTGAGGATCTCTTCCAGGTCGGAAAGGTATTTGGGAATGATGACCTCTTCCAGTTCCTTCCACATGATGGGCTTCCACTCCTGGTTCATTTCGAGGTGCCAGTTCAGGATCTCTGTAAACGTGTATTCGTAAATAAATATATAAATACTAACATTTACCCGTGACTTCATCCGCGTGGATACAGTATATCGCGATCAAAAGCTTCCCTTGTCCTTCATCAGAGTTCAAACTATCTCCGTACCAAATTTCATCAAGATCGGTTCAGCCGTTTAATCGTAGAAAAGGTAACAACAGACAGAGAGAAAGAGTGACTTTAATATTAATATGGATTGTATTTTACAGATAGATACTGAAACTAAATTTAATGTGGTATACATATGGTTGGGTATATTAGGAAGCAATGATGCTCATCAGGTAGTGTGGTCAGTTTTTACGTTGCAGGGCGTGGGTTTGAAACCAATAGTTACATTGTTATAAAACCTCGGTGGTGGCACATAGTGTTCACCTGATATTACCCAGAAAGTCAGTAGCCAATCAAATTTGCCTTTATATCACTAGTACCTTAGTGGCTTCGTAACAAGGAATATTTTCCCCTGGCATCTAACCCTCACTCACTAAACTATCACTAATGCCTGTCAGCGTAAATTCAACTTTGTTTCCACGCGGCGAGAGTTCCGATTTGTCCAAACGCTGTCTCAGAAAGTGTCCAAATTTATCCAAACGCTATTAGGCAGCGTGTTAAAAACCTGTTTTAATTACGTTATTTTAAGCGGGGCAGCTTAAATTGACGTAAGTTTAGAATAGATGCCAGGGGCAAAAATAACTTGTTACAAAGTCGAAGGTTTAAATTACATTTGTAGAAATTTAGTCTAGTTTAGTTTAAAGAGTAAAATGACCAAATTGCTGCCAATTCCATTATTGGTAATCAAGACACTACTTTATATTGCTTGCACCATTAAAATAAAATACAAGTATCAAATTTTTGAGTTTAAACGGCTAAACGGATTCAGGGTATTCTGCCAGCAGTATGAACAACGAGGTAGTGCTGACATGGTTTGTAGTATCCGGCCGAGTTCCAGTTCCAGCAGGAAATCTTAGCCATCTTCTTATTTTTTAAGTATCTTACCACCTGCGACCACATCATTATTTAACGCTAGGCAGGATAATAGTATAAAAAAAAATTGGCCTTTAGCAATAAAAAAACTTTAGAGATTCATAAAACCTCGTATCATAACAGCCACCGTGGCTGTAAAGGCTGTCATTAGTTTAATCAATCTGGTTGGCACAGCGACCCATTCTTGGCCTCCAGTACCAAAAGACGCCACTCTTCTCTTTCCAGCGCATCTTCTTGCCAAAGGATAATTTGCAATCCGTGGAGGTCCCTCCACCTCGTCTTTCCAGCGGTACCTGGGACGCCCCATAGCCCTTCAGCAATTCAACCATCCCAAGTACACACACTAAGTGACCCAGCCAGCGCAGCCTCTGAGATTTTGTATCGCCGATGATTTTATGCTCGGCCACCGAGCCTTACATTTGTTAATTAACTTAATTAAAAAAATCATGTGTGTAAAAAGTCCTTACTTTGACCCATTTCACAGACGACCTCGGCAATGGCATTCATCTCGGCAATTTGCCAGTCATCCATCGACCAGAGACCCACCAGCTTGCCCAGGTACTGGCTGATGGCAACGGAGCTCCAGAGAACCTTGTTGTCTACTTCCAGGACCGGCAGTTTGTTGAATGGCACTACTTTGAAAGGAAAACGTTCGGTTAAAAACTTGCGGTGCCTACTTAACTTTTTTAATGAAAGAGTACGGTAGGAAAAGATTCAGATATATCATCATAAGAGAAGAAGATCACTTGTGCGTATATATGCAACTTAGAAACTCGGCGCAAGCTCCATTACCAGATATGTCCTCAGTGGTTTGCACTCACCCAACAACCCGGCAGGATATATTTGTAAGTACCTAATCGAACTCTGCGTGAGCAAAGAGCATGTTACGTACCTGCACTGCGTACATATGCACCAAGGAAAAAAAGGGAGGAATTCCTTGGTAATAATTAGTGGAACGAAGTTTTATAATGGGGAATTATTAACCGCACACCAGAAAAATACTCTTCCATCAAAATATTTTACACCTAATAATCTAAATGTAGGTACACCAAAAATACTGATTGCACATCAAATTAACTTTAATTTTCACTTATTGTTTGATTTGCGCCTAAAAACTAAGTAGGTTTGTTAGGTTGAACGTAATGATTTTAGGTTAAAATGGCATTCATAATACTAATTGATCGTAACACATTTAATACATAAACGATAACTTTAATTTAGATGTGCAAATTTTGTTGCGCTAATAGTATTTTTGGTGTACGTATAGATTCTGTTGGGAAAAATTGCCAAATTTTTATGTGCTTTTAATTTAGTTCCTTTTTATTAAAGTTAGGCTAGGAATTCCCATAAAAAAAGGTTTTTAAAAATACTTAACTTTCTTAAGGAACTCACCTTTCTGCATCTTAGCCCATTCAGCATCAGGAACAGCGATGTTCTCGTACTGAATGTTGCCGTAAGCCAACAGATACCTGATGGGCTCAACCAGGCCCATGCAGTCGAAGTACTTCAGCTTGTAAACTGGTGCCATTTTGGTCGTCTTCTGGTCGTTAATGTGTGATTGTTCAGGGATTACTGCATTTTTATACGCTGTGTTATCTGTATGACCTAGGGTCCCAGGTACATCGACTAGATTGGGAATCAATGTTACACTGTTGCAATCTTACTAAATTCAGTGGGAGGGCATATTTTTGATAAGTTGTATTCTGAACTTTATTGTTAAGAGGATAAAAATTAAACAACTTTTCTTCATTTAATGAGAATTCTTGTGACTTTCTCTTCGTTAAAGTTATCAATGAATTTTTATCATTGTTTGTAAACATAAGGTAAACTTTATTGAAACCCATAATT
Organism: Alsophila aescularia; assembly: GCA_946251855.1. Lineage (NCBI taxonomy): Eukaryota > Metazoa > Arthropoda > Insecta > Lepidoptera > Geometridae > Alsophila > Alsophila aescularia. The sequence continues at coordinate 8,145,460 of OX276376.1, read as the reverse complement.
AGGTATAGATTTATCAAAGAGTTTGAGTTTATCTTAGATATTTTATTAAAATTGTTGTCAACTGACAAACTGTAACACCCTCTGGTGTTACAGTTTGTCAGCTCTACCTTAATACGACAAGCAAGCCAGCAATATAAGAGTTCCGTAGTCTAACAAGGTGAAACTTGTTTCACACGAACAAGAGTAATACTATAACATTCTCAATTTGAAAAGAATATGGAATTTCATTGATCGACTTTCAATTGTTTTTACATTCAAATTTTAACGTTAACAAATTGATACAGCAAAAATCAGAGTAATTTTTGAATAAGAGTTCCAATGTCGGACTTACGCAGCAGAAACTGCTCGTAATGTCAATGCTGTGTTTGGAGATGATGCGGCTAACGAACGCACCGTGTGTTTTTGGTTAAAAATCTTGAAAATGGGTGCCTCATGATTTGACTGATCTGCAGAGAGCAGCGTAATTTGAAGCTTGCCTTTACCTTGTTAAACTGGTACAGAAATGAAGGGATTTTGGACCGAATTGTGACGTGTGACGAAAGAACGCAATAGCTGATCCCAGCCAACAAGCTGATCAAACGCCACTACAATGCCCTAAAGTGAAATTTACCCATAGACAGGTGATGGTTTCTGTTTGATGGCCACTTTGTGGTATATTTCACTACAGTTTCCTCAGTTCCGGTCAAGCAATAACTGCTGATGTTTACTGTGCAGAACTCTGAAAAAGATGGCGAAACTCGCAATAGAACAGCCCGGAAACGAAATAATAATGACATGTTTCTATGGATACGAAATAATAACAAGTCTGTCAAGTATGTGAGCAATAATGCAGTTGCCTGTGGTAAAAAACACCACGATTTTTGCTGCTAAAGACTTTGAATTTCGCTTACTGGCGTTTTTTTCTTAGAAGTTACTACGGGTATAGAAATGCTAATGTTAGAAAAATGCCACGATGTGAGCGTACCCGTGCGGGGAAGCTGGAGCGAGTCACAAACGGACCAATTGAGGTTAGGGTAGGTACTCTAAAAGTCAAAATCAAAATTGTGAAATATTGTAAAAACTCAGAACAAGAGACATACATGGTCAATATCGCGTTTCTAATGTTTACTTTACAACAAGGAACTCTTCTACAATCTCTCAGTCCGTCCGTCCATCTGTCACCTGTCTGTAACTGTTCAGAATTTCATATCGTAGGTACTTCATCGTCATCATCATCAATCTCACAGCACTCGCGGGATGAAAATCGTATGTGTCGTGTCCATAGACAACTGCATTATTACTCACGTACTCTAGATAGGCTTTTAACGAACGTCGCAATGAGAGCATTTGATTATCGCCATTTTGGCGCTGATAGCAGTAGTGAGCGTCCACGGAACTAGCATCTTACTACTATTATTTATTCTGTGACTAACGTCAGGAGACGAAACAATGTCAATTTTAGTTCCATGGGGCGCTTTGAATCGGCACAAACGAAAGTACGGCGAAGCCTATCTACAGATATAATATAGATTAGTGGCCGTGTCCTATTACCACACGGCACATACATATCGGCATTTCATACTTATCGGTTTTTAAGTTTATTAGATTTATAAGGGTTACTTTGGATAGATATCTCCATTAGAAAATAAGAAATAAAAAGGATAGTCACATTTCTCAATATTCACGCGTAAAGATTCAAGTAAGTGACGTTTTTTCCAACGGACTTTTGATTATTTATCGTTAATTAAGTCTGTTAAAGTTAGGTACAATTGTATGAAAACACTTTTTAAATACAATTTTTATCAGCTGAAACTTAAAAATGTTTGTTTAATTATAAATATTTCGTACGTATATACATTTCTGTTATCTTAAAATATTTCTACATTATGAACTGACCTGTTGTTTTCATCTAGTTTGTTTTTATTATGTATTTTTATGTTCTAATTATTTATTCAAATAATTAGTATTCGACTGTGGCAAAGCAGAATGCCAACTAAGAAAAGTTTAAGCATTCGGATTAGGGCTTTTCTGTTCCCTTACTCCTAAACGGGACGTCCGATTTCGATGCGCTCTTCAATTTTTGAAAAAAAAACACACTCAGTTGAAAGTTGAATGCTTGCAAGGTCCGATAGCTGCAAAACTCCTAATTTACGGTGCAATAAAAAAAAAATGTTGGCTGTGCTAGGCAAATCAAAATTGCGTAATTTTTAAGTGACTCAATTGGCAAAAAGCATATGCACGGATGGTACGGGATCGAATCCCGTCCCAATTTGTTGTTTTAGAAAAAATATAAGTAAATTATGATTTTCGTTGTTTCTACAAAAATGATAAAGCTTATCTTTATCGTTTGTTACTATTACACCGATTTCAAAGAATGATTTTCTCTAAAAAGTAAAATATATTTATAACAATATTTATTTCATAATTATTTCAAACAAATATTCGGTGTTTTATTTACTGTTCGGAATTACTTTTTCGGAGGAGTGGACTATAAGTACATTTTAACACGTATTCACTTATTTGGTCATAGGACGTTATATTAACAACTTCTTAATTTATTCGTCGTTCAGGAGCTTCGAGGGTTCAAAAGTTTAGTGTTCCGTAAGAGGTTACGAGTATCAACAAAGAAAATAAATAATAATTACTTACTACGAAATAAAGAACAAAGCGAAATATATTTTGGCGAAATCCAGTCTAAGTCATCAATATTTATTATCAAATAGCGTTTAAAAAGATAACTGAGATAGACAACAAAGTCGATTGATATGGTATGTATTTCGTAAACCGACGGAGTACGTGCTTAGACATTATTGATGGAGATAGAACTCGTGGTTAACCGAAGCAGCGCTGGCTTGATCTCGTCAACGATGACAAAAGAGCCAATGGACTCACTGAGAATGCAAAGAATCGTGCGAAGTGAAGAAAGCAATGTAGGAAAGCGAACCCTGGCTCAAACCGGGAACAACGCTAGGCAGAACAAGAAGAAAAAGCCAACTGTTGCATTTTACATGTTTTGACATATTTGTTATATTATTTTGAATACATTACATATTAATTTAGAGAATATTTTAAAAATCTACGCGCTTTTAAATAAAACAAGAGAAAAGATTGAAGTGAGTGAAAATGGTAACTGGTGAGGCACATAACAAAGAACAAACGAACACGTCATTATAACGTTAAATTGAAAATTGCAGGAATAGGTTTTGGCCATTAGGTTTAACTTAAGGACGTTAAGTTGTATTTATAGTCAAACCATGACAATAAAAATATTTGGCATATTATACACATTCAAAATATGTATTGGTTGCAGGGCTGAGGTTTTGTAATGAGTGGTTTTTCTTTTTATTTTATTCTTCTTTTTATATATATATATATATATATATATATACATATATATACTATACTTACTAAAAGACATGTATGACATGTAGTCTTGGGGCCGAAGGCCGAATAGTAAGTACCTAAAGATTGTGATTATTCTACAACATCTCTTAAGAGGTTCAAGGACAGACAACGAATTTGAATTCGTACCATCTGGCACTACTACGACGTATTAAAAATAGTTTTATGTGTCAGAACATAGAGTCTAAATTTGTAAACGTCTGGAAATGTTATGAAATATTGTGCAAGCGCGGGAGCAGCTTGCCGGTATTGCGCAAGGAGTCGCAATTGGTATCTCTAGTTTAAAACTTGCTAGTTTAATTTAATATTTTGCCCAGTTAGCATTACAGGGCAAAAAAGTTTTAGATACTCTTCCTAAAATCATATATAAACAGTTGATGTGAATAGATCGTGAAGAGTTGATCAAAATGGCAAAGGTTCTGAGATATTTTGAGTTGAATGGTTGTGCGGAAGCAATTCGGTATATTCTTTTGTATACCAATCAGAAGTTCGAAGACGTGCGATATGACTTTGTGACTTGGCCCATAAAGGAAGTAAAAGATGGTGAGTTTTATTTTATTAATATCTACTTATATACAAATGAATGAATGTTCATGTTAAATATGGAGGTTGGAATCAACTAGGCAATCAGTGTTTTGTTACACCGGAAAAGTAAAACGGACTGTAGCGTGAATTGAAGGTACTTGATTTATAAACAAATGTGGGCTTAATTTTCTGAAATAGAAATGCACATATATCTCTACTAGCTATACCCGTGGATTTGAATGCGTGGTCATTTCTTTGGGTAACCTATGTGTCACCTATTCCAGGACCAAAAGAGCATATAAAGTACAATTATAGCAAATTTCATCAATATTCTTTCAGCCGTCGGATAGATTTTTATCGATAGGTTTTGAACCTAAGCCATCCAACAGTGAAAACCGCATTTTAATCGGTCCAATCTTTTTTACGTGATACCTACGCGAACATACAGACAGACACCAATTAAAAAATACTTTATTCATGTTTAGTAGCATAATTAATGTACTAATCCAAGATTTTTTGAATTATTTTCGTTGTATGTACTGAATTTATGTTATATACTGCTTTATTATGAGTAGTAGGTATATATAGATGCCTTGCTATTGCGGTTTCTTAGACATAACGTCAACAATGTTTTTGTGTGGCCGACTGATCCGGCCCATCACTAGCTACGACTTACTATGTAGGTGTAAATATTACAGCGATGCCTGCATAAGCGCCTTTAGTTTTATTACATTATTGATTACTCCTGCGCATTGCTCTTCAGTATTTTGTTTATCTGCAGTGAAGATCTGCTAAATATGCTCCCACGGCCCAGGCCACACATTTGCTCAATGACCTGATTGCGCAGGGGCCAGAAATTGATATCTTTTGTACAAAATTTTACCACTTTTTGAACCATTCTATCCCTTTCTTATCTCATTAATATATTTTATGTACTTACTAGTTTTTATGTTATGCATAATAATTGTGTTGTCTTGCTGCGCGCTTTGGTGAATACTGTAAGCGCAGTAAGTAATTTAATAATAAATAAATACAATAAATAATTGAACACAAATAACAACAATCATACAACATATTGTGGTCAAATACACCAGCTGCAAAATAAAAATAAATAGGTACATACTGGTATATTACGAATTTCAAAAAGTTGTTCTGTAAAGGCTCCTAATATATAAACTCCTATAAGATCCTAGGTTCCGCACCAATGACTTTTCTAAGTTATGTGCGGTTTTTCATCGCTCCGTGCTTCGGAGAGCACGTTAAGCTGTCGGTCCCGGCTGTTATTGATTAATAGCAGTCGTTAAGCCTTGTCAGAGGCCCTCGGGCGGCTTGACAAACTCTGACATCCGAGGCACTACCAGCACTACCTCATACGACAAACAAACATATACAGTCAGAGCATACAATTTAAAATTTCTTTTCGTTTTTTAGGTCTGCCGTATGGCCAGTTGCCCGTTTTAGAAGAAAATGGTCGAGTCCTTCATCAGTCTCTGGCCATCGCCAGATACGTGGCAGCCAACACTGAGCTCCTGCCTTCCGATCCCTGGGAACAAGCCATTTTGGACGCGATCGTTCTCACGGTCTATGATTTTAATAAGCGTAAGTATTAATAACTTTCCATATTTTACTAAAGCATCTTTTACATCGAAAATGTTTTTTTATCATCTTATAGTCCGCCGGAGCGTAAATTTTCCATACAAACGTATTACCACAATCATTTGTAACTGGAGCATATTTCCACAGTTTTATGATATTATTCGGATTCAGATAGTGTTTATTCTATATATGTACTGTGTATATGTTCCCAACATTTTGTTTTGTTTTGATTTTGTTATGTAAATGCTTACCTAAAACGCAATATAAGCAAATATTGTGTTTTCCTTATTTATGTCCAAAATGGAATATTCGCTTATATTTCCTTTCGGGTAAGTATTAATAAAACAAAATTACTGTTGGGAACATTGTTAAACACTATACGAATCCCAAAAATAGCATAACACTGTGGGAATATGCTGCAATTACAAATGATTTTGGTACTAAAAGTTCATCGATTGTAAGGAAAATTCAACGTCCGCGGGATCCTTAAACTACGTTACATTTGGCGGTTGCGATGTCTTCAACCAATAGCAATTCATGATTTTTATTTACTAATGTACCTAGCGGCATATAATCAATAATAGTACCCACTACGCTAGCGGTTATATATATTACATGTGTCAAACTAAAACCTGGTGGTGGTAGTGTTCGTAGAGTATGAATAAAATGGGTGTGACATACAGACGAACAGATGGACATGAAGAATCTATATGAGTTCCTTGTTTGACTACGGAACAGTAAAAATGACAGTTACTCGAATATGCATCGTTACCGCAGCCGCGGCGGTGTATTACTACATTAAATCATGAGTTGAATTGTTATTTCAGATGTCTTAAACACTATTCAAGGTGGTGACAAAAAAGAAGAATTGAGGATCAAATTTTATGACGAATTCCTAGACTTCTACTTTTCAAGATTTGAAGAGCATTTGAAAGAGCACAATGGATACTTTGGTGGCAAGGTAATTTTTTTGATATAAAACGAATGAGTGTATACAGAAGAAATAAGTATCACGACCATATAAATAACGTATCAAATATAACTGGAACATTTTTTATAACCGTTAAGAATATCTACAATTAATTTGCATCTATACTTACTAATATTAGAGGTAAAGTTGAGTTTGTAAGGTTGTAGGGGGTAATCTCTGGATCTACTGAACCCATTTTGAAAATTCTTTTACCAATAGAAAACCACTTTATTTGCAAGTGTGCTATATATTAAAATGAACACGCGTGTGAAGCCACGGGCATCGGCCAGTTTTTAATAAAAACCTATTAGAAGCATCTCAATGTTAAAGTACCTAACAAGTTTACCGCGTGGTAATATTTTGGGATAAAACGTTATTCCACGGTGCAACGTAACATCATACAAAGTTTCATCAAAATCCATTCAGTTAATACTTAGCTGTAATAAGAAACCATTGAGATATATGTGCAACTTGTACTCATGTACAACTTGTACAAATATCTCAATGTAAGAAAGGACGAGTTTATTTGACTCATAAAGTAGAGATATCTTTTGGCGGTTACTATGCTCTCAGGCTCAGGACATTACATATACAATGTGTTTGGACTTGGAGACTTTAACAGTGTGTTAAATAAAGGTTAAATACTTAATTATATTGAAGAAAAAAAAAGGGTGCAACCCACTCCCTATTAATGTTAACTATTTTACTTTTTCAAGTGCAAACACCATTTGATTGTCTTTTATGATTAACTAGCAGTGCCCGCGGCTTCGCACGCGTGGTCATTTCTCTAAGTTAAAAGTACTCTAAGTGCTATTTCAAGACCTAAAATACCAATATACTAACATTTTTCAAAATTCCTTCAGTCGGCAAAAAGTTTTTTATCGATTGCTCGGCTTCTTCTCATCGGATTTAGATACCAAGTTTTTAATTCAAACCCAAAACAAAATAGGGTTCTGCGTTTTTTTTCTATCCAACAGTAAAAACCGCATTGCAATTCGTTTTAGTAGTTTTTACGCGATGCGCGAACAAACATACAGACAGCAAGAAAAACATGATTTAAAAATAAAAGTACATTCTTGTTCAGTAGCTTATTTTTAATAGGGGTACCTACTTTTTTAAAAATTATCTGCTTTGTACAGATTTCTTCGTACCTATTGCTTTATTATATGTATACCAACGGAAGCAGAGGCTTCTCAGACGATAAAAAGATAAAAATAATATGTTTTCAGATAATAAAACAGGGTCATTATTCTCTATTGCCAATAAGACACGTTACGCGCCGCGTTAAGATATCTGCGTGGAATCGTACGGCAATTGCCGTACTGACGTCACACGTTTTCGGCAAGGAATTTCATGCGGCATAGTGAATAAGCGCCCTGTTCTATTAAAAATATTCACATGTGAAAATTAGTGTCAAATAATAAGGTATATTTTTAAATTATCTAGTTTATTGCAAAACTAAACTTAATTATTTTGTGCTTAAATGATATTCCCTCTTTTATTTTTTTCACCGATAATATTTAGTGTTTACAATTGTCTAGTCTCTGAGTCTAGTGTCCAGACACATTGTAACAGTACATATTTCTGCTATAAGTCAATGTTCGTGCTTTTTACGATATAATTTTATACAAGCTAGCGAAAAATTAAGGCATTGCTCAAACTGTTAACTAACTTATTTACATTTATACTTATTATTATTCTCATTGTACAGAGCCTGTCGAGGTTAAGAAAATGATTGAAAATACTAGGTTTGACGGACTTAGCAAAATTTTCTAAAACGTTTTGTATCATTATAATTATTAATAGTTAATACTTGTAGTAGTGTAAATAATACTTTAAAAAAAAAAAAACTTCTCGCAAAAATAATAATTAGAATATATTTTTTTTACAGCTGAACTGGGCAGACTTCGTCCTTGTTGGACTTATCGAACTTGCAAACCTTTTCCTCGAAGACAAAATTCAGAAGAACTACCCCGCCATATCAAAACTAGTGGAGACGGTCCAGTCACTCCCAAGGGTCAAGGAGTACATCAAAAACAGAAAACCATACGATACGAAACCTTTTAGTTCATAGGCAATATTATATAATCTTAGAACTAATTACCTAGATGCAATGCTGAATTCATTACATACTTTTTCTGTTAACAGAAAGTTTGCGCATCGTTTTGGTGATTTTATTAGAATAAATGACTTAACAAAGTGGTCAGGTACTGTGATATTAAAAACAAAAAAGTATAGCAAGCAAAAACATTGTATATGAATGGTTAGCTTCACTAACATATGATAAAACAGAAGAATTACTAAACATTATAACCCTTACTTATAAAAAGTTATGCAATGATTAAGTAATGATTAGAAATACTGCGCACTACAATATTGTACTGCGCGGAATTCTTAATTATTGCATAACCATTGCATAACTTTTTATAAGTAAGGGGGTTAATGTTAGATTGTATACACACACTTACATACACATACTCGTACATATTGAATTATAAAATTAGTGAAATGTACATCTTAAATAAATAAATATAGATGTATTTAGTTTTACAATTAACATGGTTTAACAATACCCAATGATAATGATAATATATCATTGTCATTTATTTTTACCTTTAGGTTAAAATTGCAGGTTTGGAGCCTTTTTATGTTCGCTGAGAATCTTAATGTAAAACCATATCAAGAATACAGGTTTACTCGATATAACCGACAGATATAATTTAGTAGATAAATAGATAGATAGATAACTCTTTATTGCACTAAAAAACTTAAAATATGGCACATCAACAATGACCTTAAAATAGTACAATCGGCGGCCTTATCACTAAACAACGATCTCTTCCAGGCAAACTTAGATTAGAAAGCGAGAACATGAACATTAATGAACAATAGTGTGCATATGCAAGTATACATTTACTGAAATGAATAAATTTGTATTTTAGAATATAAATACGATAACATTTAAAAAAAAGTCTGCAATATGTATAGGTATGCACTGATGATGTAAATAAATCTGAATATGTGTTTTTTGCAGTAATAAATATATTTTCATTTTCATTTTTCTTAGATAACTAGTATTGGGACATATACGAGTAGGTTTTTTTTAAAATTATTTAATGTCTCAAACTGAACGTCACAACATAATCTATATACTTATCATAAAACTGCGGGTCCAATTCTGTACGTTGAAGATATTTTGATAATTTTTTTTGGACCTTACTCTATATTCAATACTGAAGCCAAAATTGTTTTTTTTTTTTCATTTTTGTCTGTCTGTCTGTCTGTCTGTATGTCTGTCTGTATCTTGGCTAGGCATCACACCGAAACTACTGAATGAATTTAAATGAAACTTGGTATGATTTGAGTTCATACTACGAGGTAGGACATAGGCTACTTTTCATCCCGAAAAATGAAAGGGTTCCCGCAGGATTCGGGTTGAAAGTTATTTCAAAAAACACTTACCACTCTGAAACTACTGGACAGATTTTGATGCAACTTGGCACAGTCATAGTTTATATGATGGGTTAAAATGGAGGATACTTTTTATCCCGAAAAAATAAAGAGTTCCTGCGGGATAATGTCCCAAATTCTGTAAATTAAAGATATTTTGTAAAAAAAATTGGAGGCTGTTCTATACAATACAATACAATACAATAACTCTTTATTCAATACTGAAGCCAAAACTGTATTTTTTAATTTTTGTCTTTCTGTGTGTCTGTCCGTCTGTCTGTCTGCACCTTAGAAGTGCATCACGCCCAAAATACTCAATGAATTCGAATGAAATTTGGTATGATTTGAGTTCATACTTTGAGGTAGGACATAGGATACTTTTCATCCCGGAAAAAGAAAGGGTTCCTGCAGGATAGGCGTTGAAAGTTATTTAAAGAACACGTATTACGCTGAAACTACTTGACGGATTTTGTTGAAACTTGGCACAGTCATAGTTTATATAATGGGTAAAAATGGAGGATACTTTTTATCCCGAAAAATAAAGTGTTCCTTCGGGATAATGTTCAAAATTCTGTAAATTGAAGATATTATGTTTTTTTTGGAGGACGTTCTATTTTCAATACTTAAGCCAACACTGTATTTTTTTATTTTTGTCTGTCTGTCTGTCCGTCTGTTTGTGTGTACCTTGGCACACCACGCTGAAAATCTATATATATATATATATATATATATATATATAAAAAGTCGTGTTAGTTACACTATTTATAACTCAAGAACGGCTGAACTGATTTGGCTGAAATTTGGTATGGAGGTAGTTTATATCCTGGATTAACACATAGGCTACTTTTGATCAAGAAATAGGGAAAAAAAAGTTTTCTTATGGACTAAAAAAAAAGGAAAAAAGAAGCAAAAATTATTTCTAAGTACCAGGAGAGCAGAAACACTTAAGAAGTTGCGAGATACTAAATTGACAAATAAAGTTATTAAAAGTAAGTATAACTCCCCATGAACATTAAATAGTGTGATGATATTTAAATAATGTTTTTCTAAGTACCAAGAGAGCAGAAAAACTAATATATTAAAATAAAAAACAAAGTACCATGAGAGCAGAAAGACTTAGAAGTTGGAGATATTACATTGACAAATAAAGTTATTAGAAGTGAGTATACCTCCCCATGAACATTAAATTATTGTGATTATATTTAAAAAAAAACATTTTAAAGTACCAGGAGAGCAGAAACACTTTAGAAGTTGGAAATATGACATTGAAAAATAAAGTTATTAAAAGGTAGTGGTACTCGAGAGTACTACAGCCGAAGATCGGGCTCAGTGGCTTGCTTTGAGAGAGGCCTATGTCGAGCAGTGGACTGACACGGTCTGATGATGATGATGATGATGATAACTATCAACATCATCATCAACCTATACTTGTCCACTGCAGGACGTAGGCATCTCCTAATGCACGGCACTGAGCTCGGTCTACAGCTCTCCACGTCCATTTTCTGCCTGCCGCTTTTCGCAGACCGTCACTACATCTGGCCACAGGGTGTCCTAGACTACATTTGTCTAGACGTAGTCTCCACTCGAAAACTCGTCTACCCCAACGGTTATCGGTTCTTCGGAAAATGTGACCAGCTCACTGTCACTTTAGCTTGCTTATCCGTAGAACTATGTCGGTTAGCTTGGTTCACTGTTGGATAGAAATTCTGTTCATTATGCATCATGTTCTCCAGAGAAACTCCAAGCATAGCACTCTCCGTAACTAGCTGAGCCTTACATGTATGGACTAGTTTGACCGTGAGTGTCCACGTTTCGTCTCCGTAGGTCATGACTGGTAGGACGCACTGATTGAAGACTTTTGTCTTCAGGTATTGTGGTATGGACGACGAGGAGACTTGACGAAGCTTGCTAAATGCTGCTCAACCCAGCTGAATTCTTTTGTTGGCTTATTTCTCAAAGTTGTTCTTACCTAATTGCAATATTTGTCTAAGGTAAACATATATTTGGACAACTTCATGAGGTACACCATTGACTACAATCGGATCCGGGTTAATAAGATCGTTAAACTTGATTTTGATTTTATTTATGTTCATTCCGAGACCAATGCGTCGAGAAGCATCATCTAGGTTGGTTAGAATACATTGCAATTCTTGCAACGACTCCGCCATTAGAGCAATATCATCGGCAAATCGTAAGGGTGAGATATTCTCGCCATTGATATTAATGCCCATTCCTTTTCAATCCAGCGTCTTAAACATATCTTCCAGTAAATTAGTGAACAGTTTCGGGGACATAACATTCCCCTGTCAGTGATAACTTACGGCACTGAGACGTGGTCAATTTATTGGTCTCATACATAAGCTCAAAGTCACGCTGCGTGCAATGGGGAGAGCTATGCTTGAAGTTTCACTACGTGATAAGATCCATAACGAGGAAATGCATAGTAGAACCAAGTTAATCGACATAGTTCTCAGAATTTGCAAGTTCAAGTGGCAATGGGCAGGCCATATAGTTCGCAGAGCCGACAACCACTGGGGAATAAAGGTTCTGGAATGGCGACCACGAACAAGTAATCGAAGTATAGGGAGACCCCCACACGATGAACGGACGACATTGTAGCCATCGCAAGGAGTCGGTGGATGGAGGAGGCACAAGATCGTCGTGGCGCTCTTTGGGGGAGGCCTATGTTCAGCAGTGGACTGCTAAAGGCTGAAATGATGATGATGACTGTGTGTATGTGGTCTATGGTGTTAAAGCCTCCACCAAACCCGGCCGGCTAAGTATGCTGGAATTTGTCAAATCTTATAAGGACCTAATATTATAATATGTATACAGGTTGTATAATAAATTACATCTATGTGTGCGTTAGCGCCTTCAGTTTTAAAATATTCTGGACAAAATAAAGAACAAAATATTTAAGATCAATGCGGTCCAGAGCACTCACTCTGGACCGCATTGATCTTAAATATTTTGTTTATTTTCAGAGTAGTAAAGACAAAAATAGCAATCACAATAATTTTCTGGTCTATTTCTAGAGAAAATAAAAATAATTGATTAGATTAAAATTCTGTGAATTAAAAAAAGGTGTTGAATGTATCTGTTTCAAGTATTTTTGCGGTTTAAAAGATCCCAATATCTACACCATATATATATACACACACACATAGTTATATTTCTATTTATTGGTCATAATTCTTTTTGATCTTTAGGTCTACCTTATGGCAAGTTGCCTGTATTAGAAGAAAATGGTCGAGTCCTTCATCAATCTCTGGCCATCGCTAGATACGTGGCAGCCAACACTGAGCTCCTGCCTTCCGATCCCTGGGAACAAGCTATTTTGGACGCGATCGTTCTCACGGTCTATGATTTTGCTAAGCGTAAGTTTCCTGGATTCATATTTTTGACAAATCCTATTTACAAACTGGACTGGACTGGAGTTTGTATTTTATTAAACCATTTTGCTTCGGGTAGAATTGCAAGTTTTTAGGTCCAGAGATTCAAATTACAAGGGGATTCAAACCCCTTCAATAAACCAAAGACCTGAAAAAATATATGAAAATGAAGTACTTAATATACCCATTATCTAGTCAAAGTCGTTTAATATGTCACAAATAATAAAGCGCAAAAACGCATACTTTTTCATGTTAAATAATTTATTCAGCTACACCCCAATTAAATAATTGCGCTCAAAGAAATAAGTAATTTCATCCCCACTTAACATGTAGAAGGAAGATAGGTACCTATAAGAAGTAAATTCATGACATCAAGAGTGTAAGCTGTGTAAAAATCTAGCAAAAAATAAAATACCTACTGCACAGATTAATTTTATAATTGTTCCAGATGTCACAGACTTTATTCATGATGGAGACAGAAGAGAAGAATTCAGAAAGAAATTTTATAACGAATTCCTAGAATGCTACTTTCCAAATTTTGAAAAGCATTTGAAAGAACACGATGGATATTTTGGTGTAAAGGTAAAATCTTTTTATAAATATGTCATGACCATATTGTAGAATTGATCATTTCATGAAATGGTTCTATTTCATGAAATGGCCAGCAAAAACTGACCATATCGTTGAAACATCAACGGCTAATGATATTTCAGTCCACTTGTGGTTGTATCATTAAATATCATTTATGTTGGGTTTTCATGATACCAAATGTGTTCAACAGAAGGCTAAAAAAACACGAAGACGAAGGCGGGAGCGAAGCGCAGCGAGCTCTAACCTTCGCCTTCTAACCTATCACGGCAAAGTCGGGCTTCCGCCCTCGCCTTATATTTTCCGAGAGGTACTCGTATGATCTCTACCTCATGCTTGACATATCATTACGTAACCGTGCGTTTAGCTCTTCATATCGTCAAACGCTTAACATTCATTCATCTGGTCAAACCATTTCATGGTGTCAACGATAATTTCATGAAATAGAACATTTTCATGATGTGGCCCCAACCATTTCATGTGATCATACATTTTATAATATCGCCACGACAAAATATATAACCCATAATATTAAAAGAGGTATAAACAGAAAAAATACATGTAAAGTGTTACGTTCTACTCAAATATTTTTAACTTCGGCTTCGCACGCGTGGTGATTCTCCAGGTTAATAGTACTCTATATGCTGTTCCAAGACCTAAAACACCAATATGATGCGCGAACAAACATACAGACAAACAAACAGACAAATAGACAGATACGATTTTTTTAAACGTTATATTCTTGTTGTACCATACTTTTAATTTTTTAATTATATGCTTTGTACAGACTTCTTCTTACTTCTTATTGGTTTATTATAAGAATAGATAAATAGTTAAATAGATATCCGTATAGTTATATTTAATGTTTTAATTATGGTAGATTTGCATCCAGTTTAGATAAATTTAATAGATACCTATTTTAATTAAATTGATATTTTCGTAATTCCTACACCAAATTAACAAATATATGATAATTTTCGTAGTACCAATTACGAGGCATCTCCATCTTACACTAACAAGTTTTACCCACTTCAAATCACCATCTGGTGTTTTCAAATTAGATATATTTCGAATAAGATATTCTGCTCACATAATCTTGGTAATGTTATTAGTTTCGTTACTGCATACGATACAAGCCGGTATGTTTTGATATAATGCTTATATTATTTATCAAATTAACATTCTTAGATATAATAAAGCAATAAGTACAAAAATGTCTGTACACAGAAGATAATTTAAAAAATACTATTGGGCCGATTTCGATACAATTTTCACTGTTGGATAGCGTTTTACTTAAAAACTGGGGTACTTGGTATCTCCGTCCATTATGTAAAAGCTTCTCAAAAAAAAAGAAAGCTTAACGAATTTTGATCAAATGTTGATATTATGTTGGTATTTTAGGTTTTATAATACACATATAGTACTTTAAACATAGATAAATTACCACGCGTGCGAAGCCAAGGAACAGCTTCTCTATCTATACTTATAATAAAGCAATAAGTACAAAAAAGTCTGTACAAAGAAGATAATTTAAAAAAAAGGTATATGCTACTAAGCACATTTTTTTAAATCATGTCTTTCTGTATGTTTGTTTGTTTGCTCGCGCATCAGGTAAAAACTACTGGACCGTTTGCGATGTGGGTTTCTCTGTTGGACAGCTTAGGGTTTGACTTAAAAACTGGGGTAGGTACTTGGTATCTCAATCCAATAAGTAGAATCTGAGCAATCAATAAAAAACTTATTGACGGCTGGAGGAATTTTCATCAAATGTTGGTATATTCATAATTTAAATCTTGGAGTAGCACTATACTTTTAACCTAGAGAAATGATCACACGCGGCTATCCCGCTTTGCCCGCATGTCTATTTTTCGGGATATAAGTATTTTACTACTATTAAGTTTCATCAAAATTCATTGGCATTACGGAACTGAGTATAACCAAACCTTTCTCACTTCCTATAGTATAATAAGCATGATTATCATACAGAATCTTACCGCTAAATTATACTTTTTTTTATATACAGCTAATCTGGGCAGACTTCGTCTTTGTAGGTATTATCGAATGTGCAAACCTTTTCCTCGAAGACAACATTCAGAAGAACTACCCCGCCATCTCAAAACTAGTGGAGACGGTCCAGTCTCCCAAGGGTCAAGGAGTACATCAAAAATAGAAAACCATGTGATACAAAACCTTTCAATTAATAGGTCGTTATTATTATCGGATATTTTTACAACTGAGTATCTAGTTATATATAATTTAATTAAGTTAATATATAACTTTAAAATATAAAAGCTGTTGTTTTGCATCCCCGCCATATTCGCAGAGTCGATTGAAATAGGTAAACCTTAAAAAAAAAAGAAAAGAAAAGTTTCATCACCCAACAATACCATTTCATTCCATACATTTAACTGGAGGTGGAATTTTTGATTAAATTATTTTTTCATTATTCGTAGAAAAAATATTTATATGTGTGTGTGTTTTTTTTGTGTGTGTGTTTTTTTTATTTGTGTGTGTCACTTTATTTTGGATGACACACACAAATGTATAGTAGGCATGTGTGCGCGCCTCCACCCGCGCCTTAGAATAAATAGCGAAACTTTAATCATCAGTTGGTATAAATAAACTTACTGCAAGTGAGAATGTCTTATCAAAGTTGATATTAGTTAGGTATTTTTGGCGTAGTAAAAAAATTGTAATCAGATTGCTTACAGTTCGATTGGAATGAAAAATTATTAACAAATTTACAATTTACTTTACCTTGATACTGTTCAGTATCCTCCTTCATTTTCAATGCAAAATTGAGCATGACGTCTTTATGTTTCATGTACTTTTTTTAACACGTTCACATTGAGTCTAACACCTGGAATTGCACATAATGCCTCAGTCTCTGTGTGGCACCCAGCAATCACGGCCCTATTTCATAAAGCGAAAAATCATAATAAAACTACAAATGTCAGTCGAATACGCCAAACCTGCGTTTCATATATCAAACAAACACGACGTGCCTGATTATTGTCAGTCATATTGCATTACACAATGCCAGTCATGCCACAGTCATAGTAAAAAAAACCTTCACTATTTTGTTTAACCGAACACTGATGGGTAGAGCTTCGGCTGTCAGATTTGTCACGACAATTCTACAAATCGTGGTAATTTGTAAGCAACCGCCGTTTCATTAACAGTTTTTCTCATGACAATTGTCAGATGATGTCACATAATAAATAAGGCCCAGGGGCCTAATTCTCAAATTTTAAGACGCCAATTCCACGCCAATTTCACGCCGCCTGCGTGGAATTTGTTCGTGATTCCACGCAGGTAGCGTGGAATCGACGTGGAATTCGCGCGGAATTGGCGTGAGTGGTCATACAGAATCCAGGCCCTGCTGGTACAATAGTAACATCTCCACAAGTTCGACATTCAAAAATTGCTCCATTTTAGCATCGAGCTGTAAACTGCCGACTGACTGACTGTGACTGATCGAACAGCTGAAGGCTCGGGCGACCACCAGGGCAATGTCCCGCACGCGTCTTTCCTTCATCGGACGTCGCACCGCCTGCCTTTGACGGATGTTGCCGGCGCATTGTATGAGTGTAAGAGGCAATACACGCGACAGAGCTTCATTAGTGTGTGCTGACGTGTGATTTCTTACCACAAGGGGCGATTTAAAATGAGGATCGCGTACACATATCGCTTTTTATAAACTATTTTACATTATTTTAAATTAATATTTTTGGTACTTTTTTATGAATGATTCGTATTCTTTAAGTGGAGTATACTTACCTACCTCTGCAATGATAGCAGAGATGCAAAACAACAGCTTGTATATCAAACAATTTTTTTTTTACATAACTATAACATTCAAACAATTTTATATTATTAAAATTAATATCCTAAATGGCAAATTACATATCAGGTTTTTTTTATTATTGTAACACAAAGTCTAGATATTAATGTACATGCGTATTATGTACACTATTTCACATAAGTACTAGGTAAGTACCTACAACACCCTGGAAAGTAAGAAAGATAACTAGCTTAAAAATGCCCTGCCAAAAATGTACTTATGCCAATAAATTATATGTGGTTGGAATGTGCTCATCAAGGCCTTTAATTTGATACACATACTGTTTTTTTTTATTATTTGAAAATGGTACCATTCTGCAACTGTACTGTACTGTTTTTATTTAAATTACCTAAAAAATTGCCTATGTTACTCGTGGGGATGTAAGGATTCTAACGATACCCCATACGTCTAAATCTAGGTCTAAATCTGTTCAGGCATAAGTTATCTACATTATATAGGTACTAATATTATAAAGAGGAAAGATTTCATTGTTTGTTTCTTTGTAATGGATAAACTCAAAAGATACTACACCGATTTTAAAAATTCTTTCGCCTGTGGGTAGCTACATAATCAGTGAGTAACAAGGACAGTATTTTATTTTTCAAAAAATTAGCTGTCCCTACGTAAATTGTAATAATGTAACCCAAGGCACCAAAAATAAAGAACGGAAACTACGTTGCCATGGAAACGAAATAATAACAAGTCTGTCAAGTAAGTGAGTATGCAGTTGTCTATGGTCAAGAAATACTGCTGCCAATGATTTTGAATTACGCTTACTGTTGTTTTATTTTTAACCCCTGAACAAGAAGACGGGTGTTATAAGTTTAGGGTGTGTATCACAGTCTCACTTAGTGCGTGTGTGTGTGTGTGTCGTGTGTGTGTGTGTGTGTGTGTGTGTGTGTGTGTGTGTGTGTCTGTCTGTGACATCATAGCTCCCAAACGAATGGACCGATTTTGATGCGGTTTTTTTTATTTGAAAGCTGATGTGATCGAGATGGTTCTTAGCTATAGTAGGGGAGGGAAGGAGAAGGGGGGGGGGTGATAATCACAGCTTCCAAACGAACGCACTAATTTTAATGCGTTTTTTATGTATGTAAACTGATGTGATCGAGATGATTCTTAGCTATATGGAGGAGAGGAGAGGGGGGGGGGGGGAGTTGAGAAAATGGGGGTCACAATCATAGCTCCCAAATGAACGGACCAATTTTGATGGCGTTTTTTCGGTTTGAAAGTTGATGTTGATGTTGTTGTTGTTGTGTGTGTCGAGAAGCTTCTCAGCTATAATGGAGGGGAGAGGTCGGGGGTTATGTAATTTTTTTATCATCACCATCATCATCATCATCATCATCGTCATCATCATCATCATCATCGTCATCATCATACTTCACTCTCAAACAGATTAACGGATATTGTAAAAATTTGGAATTGAGATAGCTTATAATAACACATAGGATACTTTCATCATCATAATCATCATAGTTCACACTTTCAAATGGCTGAACGGATTTTGATAAAATTTGGAATGGAGATAGCTTATACCATCTTATCATCATCATCATCATACTTCACTCTCAAACGGCTGAACGGATTTTGATAAAATTTGAAATGGAGATAGATTATACCCTGGAATAACACATAGGATCCTTTTCATCATCATCATCATCATTATACTTCATTCTCAAACGGCTTAACGGATATTGATAAAATTTGGAATGGAGATATCTTATATCATGGAGATATCTTAGACACATATGATACTTTTCAACATCATCATCATCATCCCTCACGCGGGTGAAGCCGCGGGGCGCAGCTAGTGGTGTAATAGAAAAACTCACATACATACAAACATATATGAATCCTAAAAAAACATCGCAATCCTTATTTCGTGCAGTCGTATAAAAATGCATTTACATATGAAAACAATCAAAAAAATACAATCTAATGGTAAGTTAATGCTGTGTTATCACAAACAGGTCCTGAAACAGCAAACGCTAAGGCCATAAGCCTAGGAAATAGACAAAGCTGGAAAGTTGAGCATGTCGTCCCAAGCGCGTTATTACAGTCAGCTTCAACCAATTCAAACGAAGTTGTTGGATTTGCAAATAATACATTATTTACCACCCACATAAAACTTAGCGAATCGAAAGTCGAACAAACGAACTTTTGGAAAGTAATTAAAACTAAACTAATTTTGGAGCTTCGTCGCCCGTCTTCCAGAGACGCGCGGCTGTATAAACATGAACTTGTACACGTGCGTACTTATTGTTGTGCGTACTATGCTTATATTATCTGCTTCTGAAGTAGGCGAGCTTTCGGTAACGGAAAATTTTGTGAACAAGGCAATCGAAAGTGCTAAAAACTCGACTGAAGAAAAATAAAACGAGGCAAAAAAAATGATAGAATGGTTACTGACCAAATTTAATTCGTTATAGATCCTAAATGGTCATTCGAAATGAAAAATGATAAGAGAAACCTAAAGATGATTTTCAAATACCTATTCAATGATACCCCAAAAGGCACCTCCTCGTCAAAGTACAAATTAAGCAGCAATTAATTACATCTCGGGAGTCGATTTTAGTTAATATTTTCATTGTTTTTTCACTTTTATTTTCCAATATTACGATTTTTCAAAAAACTGATTTCACACAAGTTATTGAATGTTTGTTGGTATTACACAATTTTTTTTTGTTTTTTAACTTCATTAAGTTTCTATCGAAGATGTTTTTATCTTTGATAGAAACTTAATAAAGTTGAATCATTCCATCAACGGGAACGTCAAAACGAGTGCTTCTAGGAAACTTTACGTTTTTTTTTCTATAGAGACATTTCGGTGACCACATCTGGATGAAGTATTTTCTGTACATTTATTACATATAAATAAATAAAGTCAATTAACCGTTTTCAAAGGTCTAGTTTTAAATATTCGTGAGGACGAATCGTCAAATTTGGAGCCCATTTCGCCTTAATTGATTATTTTTCACAATAAGCGCCTGGTTGTCGCCTTATTGAATGTTGATTACTGTCATGTCTTTAGTGACACTCGCTTGCCAAATCGGTTGACGTAAGAATGATCAAAATTGGCCCACGTGTTTGATCTCTAGACCGTCACAAAGGAACAACCATACATCCATACATATACGCTGCTAAGCGCTTTACCCTTCGCAAAGTCGGGTATATAACACTGACACGTACTAGTGTCCGCCCATACCCATCAGCAGCTGTAGTCCGGAATCTTGCTGTTCCAGCATTAGTCCTTGAGTAGTACTTAGTTATAGTACTTACTTCCTTAGTTCCAATATAGAGTTAGCATGCTTACCGTATTCTTCTACTTACGTAAAAACTATCAAATAAACTTTGTCATCTGTTAAGTCAGAATCTACGATATTTGTTTATGAATTTCACACAAAAGTAAATATATGTATAAATCCAGAATAATCTTCTTACAAAAACCACAGTAGATTTAGTTTGGCTCAGACATAAAAAGAGCTACTCTCGTTTTATGAAAACAATTTCTCGGTGAGATGACTGTTTTAATAAGCTCGCTGTTAAGGGGACGAGGCTCAATTTGTTATCTTAGGTATTGTTAGAGTTACTTTACGTCGCTCCTTTCTCTTGGTTATTGAGTCTCTTTATACACATAAAAGCTAAGAATGGCGAGATAAAAATGTATTTGGAGTATTTTGGTTCTAAAGGATCGAGAAAAACAGGTTATATAAAACTACTTAGATAGTCGAGTATCCATTGTTACTTGATTTATTAATGATTAATAACTCTTTGACGTAAAAACATCTTATGTATGGGAATTAGGAGAAAGATCGGGATCTGAGTAAGTATACGTAAAGCATTTCTTTAATTACGTTTAATGACGAGACGGGCAGGTTGCTCACCTGATGGTAAGCGTCACGCCTGTACATAACAGTTGCAGTGCCACCCAGAACTTTGGTTGCAAAGTCTTGCGCGTCACTGCACTGCGCTCCTCACCCTGAGACATTGGTTGTTAAGTCTCATTGCCCAGTAATTTCGCTGGAAACATTGCCCTTCAAACCAAAACACAGAAATGTTTACACACTACTGCTTGGCGGTTGAATAACTGACAAAGGTGTGGTACTTTCCCATGCGGACTCTTGCGTAAGAGGCCTACCACTACAAAAAAATATATAAAAAAATGGTGGTAATTTGAAATTCTTATATTTTTAAAATACCAGGAATCGAAAAAGTAGGAAAACTGTAATAAAAGAGCACAAATAAAATTTTACTCTGTTCGAGGCAAGCAGCAGACGCGTTGTAGCAGTTGACAATGGCGTCCTATACAGATTGTTTTCCAAAATCTGTGAATGCGGGTCAAAATATTTCCAAAAGTTAAGGACAGCGGTTATGGTACCTGACCTTAATGCCCTGTAACGAGAATATATAAAACAACAAAAGCATAATTATATTGAAAGGAAGGGTATTTCAGTACAAATCTATCACAGCTAAAGTCATCTCTGCCGCGAGTACGAGAGTTTCGAGGCCGTCTCCGTAATCAGCTGTGGTCGAAGCGAAGCAAATCAGCGAGAATGTGCCACAGAATAAATAATAGTACAGCGTACATGTGCCACAGAATAATAATAGTACTACTTCTGTTCTAAATGAATGTCTCGAAATCAATGGTTTTTTCAACTTATTATGTACCGTGTGTATGGATAACATGAAATGCGCATATTTTGCATATCCTACCTATTTTTTTTGTTAAACGCTTATTACGGATTGTGCATTCAGCCGATTTTAGGTAATTAATTATGCTTCAACAACATGCCAAGCCGGGCCTGATTAAATCATTGAGCCAGGCCATGAGGGCCAAGAGCAAAAATACGCATAGAAATTCCACATCGATAAACTGTTACACACCTAGTGAGACCTTGCTCAGCTGAGCGGATTTTAAATGGCTAAATTTAAAACTTGGTTAGTTATACTATACATATTTTGATTTTAACATTGCTTAGTACGTAAAATATCGTCATATCTATCTGAGAAACACAGTAGGGCTGACGCCGCGGCTACTTCGGCAGAGCGGCTCAAGCGGCGAAAATTGCTAACCTCGGTAGCGGTTACATATTGAGCCATTTGGTGTTGAGACATTAGGATCGTGGGAACTGGAAGCTCAACGTATTTTCAAAAATGTTTCTGAGTGCCTGATCGATGCGACGCGTGACCAAAATGCTGGTACCTGTTTGGCTCATAGAATTAGCATTGCAATTCTGCGGGGCAATGCCACCAGCATGTACGCTGCCACAATTATGGGCTACCCGTGAGTCAGTTTAAGGTTAGCAGAATGTTTTATGTAAGTAGTAGTTGTTTGTATTTAGTACTAGATTTTCCGCCCGCGACTACGTCGGAGCCGACTACAGTTTATCGTGAAAAAAATACTGCCTATGTTCTTCTAAAATATTAAAAACTAATGCAAAAGAAGGTAAGCAAGCACCAATGCTCTTGATGTTTTTTGAAAAACTTGTTATTTCGTTTCCATCGAAACTGTTTTTTACAGCGAGTAATCAACATTTGTCCATTTTTCCCGTGGAAACTAGCAATTTTCCGGGATAATAAGTATCCTATGTTTTATTCTAGTCTATAAGCTATCTCCATTTCAAATTTCATCAAAATCCTTCCAGCCGTTATTGCGTGAAATCTCCCCAAACAAACAAACGAACAAATAAATAAACAAACAAACTGACAACGTTTCACTTTTATATATTGGTATGGATTAAGTTAATATAGGCACTATAGCCAGTAACAAAAATGCCAAAATATGTTTCACATGGTTATTGACTTCAACAATAGACGAAAACATGCCCTTAACAAGACAATACCCTTATTAAAATAAGGTGGCCTATGGTATGGGAGCAATATTTCAAGCTCACGCTGAGATTATCAACAGGTGCTGTTTGAGGTCAGGTAGTCAAAACTAGTAGAGCTTTTGGCTATGCCTGCGTACTAAAATAACTCAAGGGAAGGGCAATTTCTAGCTGAAACAGCAGGTGGCTACGGATCGGTGATGGAGCGGCACGCCTTAACCAATCAATTTTTGTGAACATCTTTGGCCTTTGCTGGCAATAATGTTGTAATCATAACATTAGGTACAATCAGTTAAGGTTAAGTCAAATGATCCCCGGTTCACAGTCCACAGTCCACATAACAATAGATAAGTCATTGTTATGTGAGCTGTGGGCTGTGAACCGGTAAAAAAACACGATTAAATTCTTGTTGCCACTTCTTTATCACTCTAAGCGGAGCTATGCAAAGACGTAGGTAAGGCAAATTAATTATCTACCATTACACAAACAAATTCAAAATCTCTTCATTCTGGTGAAATTCTGAGAGCAGTCCATCTATCTTCCTCAGAAACTCAGACCAAAGCCACTTAAATAAATAAAATCAGGATCAAACCCATTTAAAACTCGAATAAATCAGTAGCAAGTAAACTGTCCCATCGCAAAATCGCTTCAGGACTGGCATCAAACAATGCCAAGTCGAGTCCAATTACGCGCAAGTCTAAACGAGTCCCAAGTGGGTGAAACTTCATTTCCTTACTTATAGAAAGTGAAGTATTTCTTCTCTGTTTTAGTGCGGTTTAAATGAAAGCGTAGAGCGATAGTAGACGGTCACTTTGTAGGGTACAAGGTATAATTATAACAGGAAGCTGGGCATGCATCAAACGAGCGTTTAAAGACTGGATGTCTTTATAAGGATAGGTAGAATTTCAGAGAAAGCTGTCTGGTTGTCTGTTTGTTGTTGAGTTATTCATGGTAGAGTTCATGGTATAGCATTTATAGGTGGAACGCGGCAATAGGTTCACACATGGTGCTGTTTTTAACACAATAACGATATGATAAATACACGATCGGAAATTTGGCGGAAGGGTTTCAGATACGATATCGTACGCATCACAATATAAGATCGCGTATCATATCGCTTTCAAAGATGTGACCATGATAAAAATTTATGACACACGACAGAGTGAAATATACAAATTAAGGTTACCGGATAAAACTCGATGCATGATTCCAAAATGATGGGAGTGTGAATTTGATTTAACGTAATGACCGCTATTGTCATAATTGTCAGTTAAAAAAGTTAATCTCCATCATCATGAGCCTTTAACGGCCTATTTCTGGCACATCATCTCCATCATCAGCTCGTATTTGTCCACTACTGAACGCCACGGAGCCTGGTCTTCATCTCTTCTTATCGAGTTTCTAGCGGCCACTTTTTGGAGGTAGGTTCACTCAACCTGGCCGGTGGGCATACTACATACACTTTGTTTGCATGGACAGATCTCTCCAAATGTTGACATGTACCAAGCGTTAAAGTAAGGACGTTCTTAATGAACTCTTCGTGTAAATCGTTCCAGAAGTTTGCAACTAGTCCGTCAAGTTGGACGTTAACATTCTTTGTACAGTTTTATTTTTTCTAATAAACGACAAAAGTACAAGTTTGATTTGGACAAGTTATCACTTTAGACTTAAAAGCAGGCGGTACTTACTTTGCATTCCACTAGAAAAGTACATTTCTTAATGTAAAATTGTGTTTTTAATAGGTCTAGAAATGAAAATATATGTTTAATGTACCCATAGACAACTGTATATTACACCAATCTATGTATCTATACTATAATAAAACTGTAAGTGGGCTAAATCTGTACATTTTTTTTTGAAAATTATAATTGAGATAAACTTCTAAATCGATATAGAGTGAAAAAATGATATATTTTTAAATTTTTTGTCTGTCTGTCTGTCTGTCTGTCTCTTTGAACACGCATCACGCTGAAACTACCAGATGGATTTTGAAGCAACTTGGCACAATCATAGCTTTTATGTTATGTATTAACATTTAGAATACTTTTTATCCCGAAAAAAACATGAGTTCCCGCAGGATAGGGGTTAAAGTTATTTAAAAGAACACATATAACGCTGAAACTACTGGTCAGAGTTTGATGTAACTTGGCACAGTCAAAGTACATATTATGTATTAAAATTATGGATTCATTTTATCCCCAAAAAATATAGGGTCCCTGCGGGATTCAAAGTTATGGTAATTTAAATGTAATATAAATAAAACATTAAAACGGTATCATAATTTCGACCACTATACTATACTGTCTGGTTTAGTGGGAGCATTTCTGCCTGCCAACCCAGAGCACAGAATAAATAATAGTACAAGTACCAGACGTGGATCGAAATCACGTACTTATTGAAATGTTTTGTTTCATATTTTTATGCATTTACATATTTTATGCGTAATTTTTACAATTTCAATGCTTTTTTTTTCCTGAATTAAACCGTCAAATTGTTACAACAAAATAGGTCACAATAATTCAAATTCAGATAATTTAGAAAAAACTCAAAAATAAAAAAGAATTCTGGCAATTTACTTTGTAATTTGTTAGTTTTACCTGAAGTGCATGTTTAAAAAATAAATAAATTATCATACATAATTTACATTCCCTCATAAAAAAGCGACCTCTTGCGGCTGTTTTTATTGTTAACTGCTTACTGTTTTACATTTTTAACCCCCGAACAAAGAGACGGGTGTTATAAGTTTAGGGTGTGTATCACTGTGTGTGAGTGTGTGTGTGTGTGTGTGTGTGTGTGTGTGTGTGTGTGTCTCTGTGTGTCTGTGTGTGTGTGTGTATGTGTGTGTGTGTGTGTGTGTGTTTGTGGCATCCTCATAAAAAAGCTCCCAAACGAATGGACCGATTTTGATGCGTTTTTTTTGTTTGAAAGCTAATGTGATCGAGATGGGGGGTCTTTCAACCACTTCTTCACAGCTATAAGCAATAATAACGTAAAAGTCTGCACAAAGAAGATAATTTTAAAAAATTGGTCTGAGCTACTGAACAAGAATAAAACATTTTTAAAATTCGTGTCTGTCTGTCTGTTTGTTTGTCTGTATGTTTGTTCGCGCATCACGTAAAAACTATTAGACCGATTGCGATGCAGTTTTCAGTGTTAGATAGCTTAGGGTTTGACCAAGACCTGGGGTACTTGGTATCGTAATCCAATGATTAGATGCCGAGCACTCGATAAAAAACTTTAAAACGGCTGAAGGAATTTTGATCAAATGTTTATTGTAGGTCTTGGAATAGCACACAGAGTACTTTTAACCTAGAGAAATGACCACGCGAGCAAAGCCGCGGGTACAGCTAGTATTATATAAAAGTGAACCGTTGTCTGTTTGTTTGTTTGGGGAGCTTTCACGGGATTACGGCTGGACGGATTTGGATGAAATTTGGAATGGTGATACAACATAGGATACTTTTCATCCTGGAAAATTGTAAGTTTCCATGGGAAAACGGGAAAATGTTGATTACTCGCTGTAAGGAACGGTTGCCATGGAAACGAAATAATAAAAAGTCTGTCAAAAAACATCAAGAGCGTTGGTGCTAAACTTTTGCATTGGTTATTAATATCCTAGAATATATGTTTGCGATAAACTATAGTCGGCGCGGACGAAGTCGCCGGCGAAAGCTACTACCAAATATTAATCGAACGTAAACGTTGCATACCGACCGTAACCATAACAACTCGCCCGAAGTTACTCAATTAGCGAACTGTGATGTGGTCCAATCATATTTCTACCTTGGTGCGTTGATCACCAATGGCGGCGGATGCGTTTACGAGATCAAGCGGCATATAGCGATTTCCAGATCTGCTATGGATAGCTTAAAGAATATATGGAAGAACCGCAACATAACGAAAGTCACTAAGATTCGGCTCGTCCGTGCGCTGGTCTTTCCTATCTTTCTATATGATTCGGAGACGTGGACCCAACGAGAAAGCGAGAAAAAGCGGGTAGATACTCTCGAAAGTGTAGTGCTGGAGCAGAATGCTCGGGGTATCGTGGACAAAGTTCCATACCAACCAGTCCACATTCCGAAAACTCGGCATCAAGCAGCGTCTATCAGGCACAATACAATCTCACATCTTCACGTTCTTCGGGCACGTTTCACGGCGTGGAAAACTGTCCATCGAGCGCCTTGTAGTTCAAGGCTGGGTCGAGGGCACACGGGCACGAGGGAGATCGCCGATGCGATGGACCGACACCGAGCACTGGACGGCCCTCTACACGAATGCACCAGAAGGGCAGCTAGAGAAGAGTGGCGCAGGATTGTAAAGCAAGCCACAACCCCTGACGTGACAACCACGACCACTCTGCCAAGAATGTAGTGACTAAGAATGAAATGACCGTTGCCCGGCTAAGGAAAACGGACCTCCTTCTCAGGTAAAGGCGAGGAATTAAAACAAGATGGTAAATTCAATAACAAAGGGCTTTATTACAAAAATAGGAAAAAAACACACATGAGTTATCAAATATTGGTACTCTCCCCTTTACTGAGGAATTCAAAAAGAAATATTTTACACTTAATTTAGTTTGTTCTGCATCAAAATAATTCTAAATAGCAAGATCTTATAATAGGAAATACTCTTACTTAATACTCAAAACTCAAAATTCTCAAATATAATTACAATTTCCTCAAACATATATATTATAGTACATAACTTCGGCCTGTAAGATATGAATTTACAATAGTACTGCAGTATCCTAGGCTAGTAAAACTTAGAGAGTCTGTGCTCAGCAGTTCATCATGTATTGGTCCCAACGCAATGGAATAGTCTTGTATTTGCCTTAGAATGTTCTAAATTTAAAGAGAACTTGTGCAAACAGAGTGTGTGTGTGTAAGATTGTGTTTCCCAGAGGGATATAAAACTCTAAAACAGAAAGTATCTTTCAACAGTATATTAACACGCAAGTAGGCGAAGGCTTCCCTCACTACCGTAGCTCGCTGACTCAAAATGATTTGGAGTGGTCCAACCTGGAAGCTTCACGGGACGCCGTACCATCGTCTCGCGTGCCGCCGTGGAACGCCACCCCACTCGATCAGCTCCTACTGCTCTCCACGAACGGTGCCTTCCGCTGCTCTCGAACGGATCCAGTGTCTCCCATGATCGGTGCCTGGTGTCTTCTACTGGACAGGTGGTGCGTTGGAGACCTTCTGGAGTCCCTCGTAGACCGGCTTCTTCCACGAACGGTGGTGAGCCCCGGAAGATCGCGCACAGCAGCTCGCAGTGGTGATGGTAACAGCCGTCCGTAGATGCACGATTTTAACCTGGCTTTTGCACTCGTATACTTATTTCGCCTGTAACAGAGCAGCTTCGTTCTGGACTGCGTGTCTCGGTCGTTTTGTCCACACAAGAGACTGCGTGACTGTGTGTTCTTCTGCTGCCTGCGCCAATCTCAATCACGTGCCAACTATGTGAAACAAACTGAGTTCACGTCTGAGTTCAAAATCAAATCCACAGGCTTCTCTCTTGTATATATACGAACTTTGGTTTCCACGTCGAGTAGCATTCTACTCCGAAATCGAACTTCCGATTATCCAGAAAACTCTAGAAACTACTCTGCCAACTTGCACCGTAAAGCAGACCTTGTCGGCCTAGCTATACAGGTCACTGTCCTCCAGCCAGCTCTGGTACATTCCAATCAGCTTCCGTTGTTTACTTCAAAAAAATTCATACAAAATTAAGTATCTCTCTGGAACTTTGATGTGATTTAGACATTACGTCAAAACATTCCATGGTGTGACCATCGCAAGCGATTTGTAGATGTAAATTATTTTCGACATATGAATCGCTGCCCTCTGAATTTCCGATTTGTTAGCCAACTTAAAGATGCGACCTATTCCGGATTTTTAAACATCCCGCTTCTCGTCCAAAGCTATCCAGAGCCCGAAATATTCCTGGAACGCCAATTAATAATAGCAACACTCAGAAGTGCCGCTACCTCCCGTCAGAGGCCCCCGCTTCGTTTACACCTTCCTTCTAGTTTACGCCTCTTGTCGTTAGCTGTCGCTGCGTGGATTAACCATTTTATCTATTTTGAGACATGAGATGAAAGCTTTTCCCTTCCACTCGCAGAAGCAAATTCAACCATTATTTATTGATTCTTTGATAGGCGAAATCATCAATCTGTCTTCAACAAAGAAATGCTTTCATTATTCCTTCAACGAAGAAAGTGGCGCGCGCGTGGTGGAGTTTGGCGTTTTTTCCAAACTTGGCATCTGGCTTTCAGTTACGGAGAAAACACATCTTGATCTAATAGAGAAGACGCTGCTCCTCGCCAGATGGCGTTGTACCCAATACATTCTATTTAATCGGGATCTATAACAAAAGTCTAACTTGGAGTCATGATTTAACATGTTACAAGAAGAAGAATGGTCTATTGGCAGAGCAAAAATAAAAATAAACCATTTTCTTCTTTCTAACGTTTTAAACACACCTATTGATCATCTATATATGTCGCGGCGATATCGTAAAATTGATCATTTCATGAAATGGTTGGCCACATAATGAAAAAAAAATGCGAAATTATCGTTGATATCATGAAATGGTTAGACCAGATAAATGAATGATTAGCGTTTGACGATATGAACAGCTAAACTCACGCCTACTTCATGATATAATCAAACATTACTGATCATATTGTAAAATAGTTACATTATCCACTGCTGGAGATGCTAGGCGGAAGCCTGGCTTAGCCATGATAGGTTAGAAGGCAAAGGTGGAAGCGAAACGCCTCATTAAATTCATTCAAATGTGTTGTTTCAAAGATATGGTCAGTTTTAGCTGGTCATTTCATGAAATAGAGCCACTTTAAGAAATTATCGACCATTTCCTGTAATTATCGATCATTTCATGAAATAATCAAATCTAAGATATCGCCACGACATAAACGTATGTAATTAAAATCTAAAACTACGTTTTAACGGGAGTTCTTAGAGTAAGTAATTATTTATTATAAGGTTTTTCAATTATTTTTTTAATTGAAAAACCTTATTAATCTGCGTTAAATCAAGAAGCTGATTATTTCATTGCGTGTGTACAAGTAAAGGCAATTCGAGCTAATTACATTTTGCAACCACTTTTTAAAACAAAATGTCACATTCTGGGATACAGTATTTCAACTATTTAGTCATTTTCTATTTCATAATACTGACTGAAGGTAAATATATTTCTTAGTGTTTTTAAGCTATTGTTTTGGTTCTTTTAATGTTTTAGGTTATAGAAACTAATATCATTTTTGGTTATATTGGAATTGTACTCAGAAATCGGATATATATCATGGACATAATAATTATACATTATTTGTATTGAGTTTCCTATATTTAGGTACTTTGCGAGTAAATAGTCCTTACGAGCGGACGAAACGATCTACCTTCTTTCTTACACGTTTATGTTTAGTGCCTGCCTCTTAAAGATATTGAGGTTGATTTCTGCGTCTTGTTATTCTCGCCTATGCGCCCCGCGGTTTCACCCGCGTGTGGGATGATGATGATGAAAAGTATCCTATGTTTTATTCCAGGGTATAAGCTATCTCCATTCCAAATTTCATCAGTCAGGATGACTATAACCAATGTGTAGGCTCTCTCAAAAATACACTAGCAAAATGTTGGACTTGTTGGTATATATGCCAGGTTATAAAATGTTAAAATGTTAGAACCCTCAGCGCGTTTAACAATGCAAGTAGTGGGGCTGTGAGAATCAGCAATGAAAATGCTATGATTTTATGTCTTTATAGGATTATATGAAGAGACAGCAGTTAGAGAAAATTTTGACAGTGATAATTATTGGAAAAATCCCGTACTCAGAGCTAGAGAGCTAACCTGTGACGAAAACCTACTTCAAATAATCTGTCAAATCAAATGCGGTGATAATTACGATTGCATTGGAGACAAATGTTATTGCAAACAAAAATCTGAAACAAAACGTAAGTTCACACCCGGCATTGTCTTATGCTCCAACCCAACTGCTCCAAGCCCCTGTAGGATCAGAACAGTTCCAACTCAAGTTGGAAAATCGATTCGCTGCCTTGGAAACCACAAACGACTTGGATAAGGAAGTCCAAAAAGTTGTAGGAATCTTTAGGGAGGAAAACACTAGATTTAGTCAGCTGCAACGTACTCTAAAATCTTGGATGAGGCTCTCTGGCTTATGGATGAACGACGAAAGCCACAGGTAGCCACACTGTCAGAGCAAAAAGAATTCAATCAAAATATCAGTAAGCTGGTGCTACGTGACCTCCGATGCTCAAATTCACGCTGAATAAAAAGGCAATTGAGCAAAATTGGGAGTCAAAAGTCTTCGCCCAGCAATTAAGTAGACCCCACCTGACGAAACTCAAGACCCATATTGGCATAACCATCGTCTCTTAGCTGGAGATTCTTTCTGAGATCAAAGACTTGGCCGATTGTACGACTCGCATGCTTTTAGACCCGAACCTAGCGTAGAAGATACCCAAGCAGTACTGACCCGCCACTACACTGACGAACTGCCCGACGTTAGCCCAGACGAGATTAAGATGGCCCTCAAACAACTTAAAAATACCCCGGGTGAGAATGGCATAACTTAGGATCTCTTGAAAGCAGGGGGTAAACTCGAACTTCGCCTTCAGGAGTTATTTATACCTAACAGTGGGATAACTCCAGAGGTATGGAGCAGGAGTTTGGTAGTACTCTTCTATAAAAAAGGTGATAAAACCCTTTTAAACAACTACCGACCTATATAACTCTTGAGCCTCATCTATAAGTTGTTTTCAAGTGTCATCTCAAATCGTTACACAAGAAGACTTGACAAATTCCAACCTCCTGATTTACCCTGATTTCACGGAGGATTTAGCACTATAGACCACATACACACAGTGAGGAAGGTTACACAGAAGTCTGAAAAGTATAACCAGCCCTTGTGTCTTGCTTTTGTGGACTATGAGAAGGCTTTGGACTCTGTTAAAAACTGAGCGGTTCTGGAGTCTTTGCAGCGTTGTCAAGTGAACTGGCGATACGTCGAAGTGCTGAGGTTTCTGTATGACGCCGAGACTATGAGTATCCAAGTACAAAACCAGCCATCTAAACATATCTAACTGCACAGGGGAGTGAGACAGGGGAATGTTATGTCCCCGAAACTGTTCACTAATTTACTGGAAGATATGTTTAAGACGCTGGATTGAAAAGGAATGGGCATTAATATCAATGGCGAGAATATCTCACCCTTACGATTTGCCGATGATATTGCTCTAATGGCGGAGTCGTTGCAAGAATTGCAATGTATTCTAACCAACCTAGATGATGCTTCTCGACGCATTGGTCTCGGAATGAACATAAATAAAATCAAAATCAAGTTTAACGATCTTATTAACCCGGATCCGATTGTAGTCAATGGTGTACCTCATGAAGTTGTCCAAATATATGTTTACCTTAGACAAAAAATTCCAATTAGGTAAGAACAACTTTGAGAAAAAGCCAACAGAAGAATTCAGCTTGGTTGGGCAGCATTCGGAAATCTTCGTCAAGTCTTCACGTCGTCCATACCACACTGCCTACAGACAAAAGTCTTTAATCAGTGCATCCCACCAGTCATGATCTACGGAGCCGAAGCGTGAACACTCACGGTTAAACTAGTCCACAAATTTAAGGCCGCTCAGCGAGCTATGGAGAGAGCTGTGCTTGGAGTTTCTCTGAAGGACAAGATTCGTAATGAAGATATCCGACGGAGAACCAAGGTAACCGACATAGCTCAATGGATAAGCAAGCTTAAGTGGCAGTAGGCAGGTCACATTTCCCGAAGAACCGATAACCGTTGGGGTAGATGACTGGAATGGCGGCTCCGTTTAGGCAAATATTATAGTGTAGGATGGTCTGTGCCAGGTGGTGTGACGACTTGCGAAAGGCGGCTGGATGAGAATCGATGAGAAGAGCTGAAGACCGAGCTCAGTGGCGTGCATTAGGTGAGGCCTACGTCCAGTAGTGGACAAATATAAGCTGATGATGAAATTGAATTACTGCTAAGT
This sequence comes from Alsophila aescularia, assembly GCA_946251855.1. NCBI lineage: Eukaryota > Metazoa > Arthropoda > Insecta > Lepidoptera > Geometridae > Alsophila > Alsophila aescularia. Next base: position 8,111,838 of record OX276376.1, on the reverse strand, counting down.
ACTAGATATTCACCTGTTTACAAAATAATAATGACTTTACAGAATATTTGGAAAGTGTTTGGACAAAACTCCAAAAACTTCTAAAGCAAAGAAACTATTATTTGGAAGAAATTTCAAGTAAGTTCTCCTTTTTACCACTGATATGAAATCTACATCTACTCTTATACTTGTATTATATAGAGGAAAGATTTGTTTTTTTGTGTTTGTTCCTATTGGATAAACTCAAAATATACGGAACCGATTTAAATAATTCTTCCACCTATCATCATCATCATCAAGATCAGCCCGTGTCAGTCCACTGCTGGACATATACCTCTCTCAAAGCACGCCACTGAGCCCGATCTTCGGCTCTTCTCTTCCAACTGCTGCCAGCCACTCTACACTACGTTTACCGAGTCGCGGTCTACACTCAAGAACACGTCTACCCCAACGGTTATCAGTCCTTCGACAGATATGACCAGCTACCTATACATATACATATACATTATCAGCGAGTAAGATGGGCAGGAAATTAAATTTGAAAAAAATCTTTTTCTTTATTACTTGGGATGATGTAAGGATCTAACGATACTCCATATACCCAAATCTGTTCAGGCATTTAAAAGTTATGGTGGAATAAAGAAACTCACATACAAACACACATACAAACATACATGAATCCTAAACACAATACACTCCTTTTTGGGCAGTAGTGTGAAAAAATGTAGGTCTCGTTCAACTCTATTTCCACCAGAACAACTTTTTCTGGAGTGAATTACTACAGTAATAAGTAATATTTTGGAAAAAAAAAACTCTTATCTCGATGCCCCATTATTTAATCCGACCTTTTTAAAATATCAAGCTTCGTCAAGTCTTCTCGTCGTCCATACCACAATGCCTTCAATCAATGCGTCCTACCGATCATGACCTACGGAGCCTGTTGATGGATCCTCACAGTTAAACTAGGGCACAAATTTAAGATCTCCCAGAAACTATGAAAACTAAGAGCTATGGAGCTCGGAGTTTTTTTTTAAGGACAAGATTCGTAATGTAGATATCCGACGGAGAACCAAGGTGACCGACATAGCTCTTAGTATAAGCAAGCTAAAGTGGCAGTGGCTAGTAACATTTCCAGAAGAACCGATAACCGTTGGCGTAGATGAGTTATCGAGAGGAGAGACCACGTTTAGGCAAACGTAGTGTAAGACGCCGTGTGGCCAGGTGAAAAGTGTCTGGACGAGAATGGATGAGGTGAGCTAAAAACGGAGCTCAGTGGCGTGCATTAAGAGAGGCCTACGTCCAGCAGTGGACAGATATAGGCTGATGATGATGATGTATACAGGGTGGATTTTTGAGACGGGATAGTAAGGGCAGGTCAGCTGGTCCGATAGAGACTATTGATCCTTATAAGAAACAGGATCGACTGTTTTTTTTTATAATGACTGTTTAATCTGTGCCTTATCTCTTAATGACCACACGTGTAGTTGCGATGCTATCATTAAAATTTCCAACGTTTTTCACCTATAGGTACACCCATACAAGAAGTCAGTCCCGACTATGAAGATGAGAATGCCGATCGTCCACTCTTGCGCCACCACATCGCACATTTCTGCCCAAATCTTGATGATGCCCGAAAATGCATCAGAAAATGCATGAAGATCGGAAAACCAGCGTTCTGTGGAAAGGACCACGTGTGCTACTGCGGACATACATATAACTCTCATGATAAGGTGAAACCAATAAAACCTGACGATATGTACGCAGGATACAGAGATCTTTATGAAAAGTATTTTGGACCTCAAAGTGAAGAGAGTTCGCATGTAAAAGAAGATGAAGGACATGGAAAGTTAATGTTGAGCTTTCAATAGATAATTATATCTATGACTAAAATACCAGCGACCCAGCTTGGCTTCGCCAGGCTAAAAGACGGGGAAATTTCAATACACAAAATTAATATTTTTTAATTTATAAGCGTTCCTAAAAAAATGCAGATCATAGCAGTGAAAACCGCATCCAAATCCGTTCAGTGGTTCTCAAGATTATATAATATAGACTCGCGCATAAAGACTCGCGCCGGGAAATTCCTTTCATACTATGATGTGAATATATTATTTTATATAGGCACCTATTATATTTTATAAACCGAACTATTTTAATATGAATCATTATCAATGTTTTTATTCTAGTATTAGTAAATTACTGCTACAGTAAAAATAATAAAGGCGCATCACAACAGTATTAGTTTTCTACGACGAAATTCCCTTGTTTTTCTTTTACCACTTTCATATGAATAATTTTTCCAGTCACGTATCCATCATTGATTGATAAATAATCCGCCCGCACTCCCCCACAATATCGCACAAAGCAATTCTTTCCAGAAACATAACATTTGAGATTATTTCGTGACACGCACAATCGAAATAAGAGTGGATGTGTATGTACGTCGGGAAGGTAGATTTCATAATAATCTTGAAATTTGACAATATAAAAATGTACTGTGTGCACACGAAAAAATCTTACCTCCTTAAATACATATGTTGACGAGCCTACATAGTGCAGTGCCGGAAAAGATGACAGAAAGCAATATTTTTGACTACTTATAAGGTAAATAATCTATCCGCATGTGCAGAGATTAAAGCAAACACAGCTATTATCACAGATTTGACAAGAGAAATATGAAGCAAAACGGCCCAGAAATCGGGTTAATTTACGGCTATATACCACTACATAAAAACAATTTTATACATAAACAAAAAAAAGCCAGACCTTGTCATCGTTGAAAATCTGTTCGTCTCCGAAGTCTACCGACCCCGAGTGAAGCTGCGTGGGGTGACCCTGTACTGATTTATATGCCGCTAACATAGCCGCAACCCAACTGAATTTTAATTACATACAACCCCTTTGGAAGAGTTTGTCGTTGGGGTCATAGATGCTGGATGGGTCAAATATTATTGTTACTATTTATTTATTATATAACCAGCTGTGCCGCAGCTTTGCCTGCATGGTAATTTCTCTGGGCTAAAAGTTACCAGCCCACTGCCACTTTAGCTTTCTTATCTAGAGCTACTCGAATGTCGGTGACCTTGGTTTTCCGTCGGATATCTTCATTACGAATCTAGTCCTTCAGAGAAACTCCAAGCATAGCTCTATCCATAGCTCGCTGAGCGACCTTAAAACCTATAACCGTTGGGGTAGACGAGTTCTCGAGTGGAGAACTCGTTCCATTGCACGCTGCGCAACTCTGAGCTAGTGTAAGAGACCAATAGTTAGCCCCGAGATTTAAAGAACTATTATTATGAATGTACTTGTTTAAAAAAAAAGGCCGTCATCGGCGGTGATTGGCGATCGGCCGGTCACTGCAACTCACTGTAACTGAAACATATTTTTATCTCTTTTTGACGACGCGGTTCTGTATACCTCTGTGATCTTTTAGCCTCTTCAGTGATGCAAATATAGTTGCATAAGTTCTATGTAAGTAGCTATAGTACAATTTCGCCGTGTTGTAATGGGTATGGCGGCTCCATTGGTAAAATCTCATTGATGATAACCCCTTCCTTTAGCCTCCTATTGTTCATGTACTCACGTTAACTCCACGCACTTCATTCAGCACTGTTTTGATGTTAAATGACATGAGGAAACCATTTCGCAAGGAAAACGTAGTGTAGGGCGCCCTATGGCCAGGTGTAGTGACGACCTGCGAAAAGCGGCTGTGGTTATTACGTGATGCGTGAATAGACAAAGAAATTGAGAGGAAAAATAATAATATACATTACATAATTAATAATTAATAAATAAATAAATAAAAATCCTTTAGAATGAGTTATCGCTATCTAAATTCATTAAATATACTTCACTTCCAGACAAAGCTGATCATGGAAGTAAAACTTCGGAAGTGTTGGACGGGATATTTATCGATTGCGGAACATAGTAGATTGTAACCTTTTACGCGTATTTAACTACATTTGGAAAGATGTTACGATACTGAATTATTTACGTGATTATAACGATCGATAAAAAGTATTAGTTACAAGATGTGCCCGTGGCGTTGCCCACGTGGTCATATAATTTAAAAGTAGCCCATACGTGTTATTCCAGGACCAAAAGTAATTATTTACAATATACGACATTTCTCCAAAACTCAAACAAAAAAAAAACAAGTATGTTTTTATTTTGTATCGATTGCTCAGTATTTAATCATTGGATTAAGATACCAAGTAGCTCAGTTTTTAAGTCAAACCATAAGCTATCCAACAATGAAAATCGCATCACAATCGGTCCAGTAGTTTTTTCGTGATACGAGAAACATACAGACAAACTAACAAACAGACAGACATGATTTAAAAAAATATGCTATTCTTGTTCAGTAGCTTATTTTAAGTACCCTAGACCATTTTGCAGCTAAATACCTTGAACATTTCTAGGTCCCCTGATCAGATTAATCAACATTTTTAGCGTTGCATGAACACTTCGCTTCGAGATCTCGAAACATCCATATTGACAGAGTTGCGCCATTGTTGTTTGTGTTGAGCAAGCACTTCAAAACTTTTACAGGGTAGTCACATGGTTTAAGATGGTGCTTAAGGACAAACTCTAATCTCTTCTCTCTTTATCTTTTTATCTTTTTTTTTTTTTTTCTCTTTTCTCTTTGTGAATAGCAAAGCTTAGTGGCATAGAGATTATGCTTTTATAATGCCTGCTGATGTGGTGCGGGCATCATGTGCATATGAATGACTCCAGGTCACATGAAGCTGTTTTCTATTCACAACTGAAAGAGGTCAAAGAAGTAAGGCGCAAACCTGGGGATCAGTTCCTGCGTTAAAAATATTGACCTTTTACATAGAAGGACGTTTTGTTTAGGTCTATCAAACCTTTGGACCTCCTGAAGGACACTTATTTTATGTGTCCATCCTAAGGTTCTGAGGAAGAGAATGCGCTTTTAAGATCTATAAGATTTGTTTTCTTCTTTAAGCCATATAATTATGTAAGATACCTATTTATTTTAATAATTACTTACCTACCTATGTTTGTGACTACCATAAAAGAAAAATTATCTGTTAAGCTTATGTAATGTATATAATGTTTAATGTACGGCATATTATGTAACAAAGTGCATCTAACTAGTTTTTACCCGACTATGGTGAAGCAAGGGAAGGGTAATGAGTTTAACAGTCTATGTTTGTATGTATATATGTATGTATGTGTGCATGTATGTATGTATGTATGTATGTATGTATGTATGTATGTATGTATGTATGTATGTATGTATGTATGTATGTATGTGGATGTTCCACCAAAGCGTCGCCCCTATTGGACCGATTTTGACAAGCGAGGTTTCAATCGATTTGTCTTCAGGTATAGAGAGTAATAAGCTATTTTTTACAATGGCAAGGCAAAGGAAGGGTTAAGTGTTCAAACTAAAAATTTGGTCCAACTCTTTCAAGCGAGGTATCAATCGATTCGTCTTCATCGCAAGAATGTCATAGGCTATTTTTTACCCGACCGTAGTCAGGTTTCAGTTTTTGAACTTATGTTTTGTTAAGCTGTATAATATAAGTTAAATCCACACCAATATATAAAAGTGAAACGTTGTTTGTTTGTTTGTTTGGGGACTTTTAACGCGATAACGCCTGCTCAGATTTTGATGAAACTTTACATATAGGTACTGTACAATATAGAGACCAACACATGATACTTTTTATCCCGGAAATTGGTAAGTTTCTACTGAAAAACTGGGAAAATATCGATTACTCGCTGTATGCAACCTTTGCGTTGGAAACGAAATAATAATAAGTCTGTCAAGGGGCATCAAGAGCGTTGGTGCTATACTTTTATTGGATATTATTATCCTTGAAGAACATAGGATGCATTTTTTCGTGATAAAGTATAGTTCGCGCGGATGAAGTCGTGAGCGAAAGCTAGTAAATAAATAAATAAGACCGCCTATGTTTTTTGTAAGTTACTGTATCTTTTTACGTTTACGTAATTTGGTATACGAGAATTATCCATTACTTATCTTTTTACGTTTAATTTGGTATACGAGAATTATCCATTACTTATCTTTTTACGTTTAATTTGGTATACGAGAATTATCCATTACTTATCTTTTTACGTTTAATTTGGTGTACGAGAATTATCCATTACTTATCTTTTTACGTTTAATTTGGTATACGAGAATTATCCATTACTTATCTTTTTACGTTTAATTTGGTATACGAGAATCATCCATTACTTATCTTTTTAAAGTGAGTTTACTTACGATTACATAATATCACATTCAAAAACAAAAAAAAAATGTGATTACGGATTCGTCTTATCATATAAGGTCTCTGTTGTGGTAGAGTAGAGGTCATAAATCTTGTTTCACAATTGCTTCCTGTCCAAAAGTTTTCTTCTATGTCCACTTCAGATCAATTCGATACTTTCATTCTGCAATGGCCTAGTGAAAACACTATTAGCTTTTATGTTCAACTAAAACTTATTGCGTAAGCATTTCGAGTTTAGGCTTGTTCCACACGTACCACAACCACACCACGTGGTTGGATGCTAATTTGGATGAAAATGAACAGTTTAAATAACACGGACCACATTTTGCAGTCGCGTTAGTCCAACAGCAAAATTTGGTCCGTGTGAATACCGAACACATCGCAACCACAACACAACCATCAGCGGCACCGCGCACTAGCGGCCGGCCACATCGCAAACACAATGTTGCGTCGATGCTACGATACTGTGCGCACGAATCCCGCACTTGCGCCCTCCTCCCCATAGCAACAACAATGACTCCTCTCCGATGTCCATGAGTTCGTTCAGTCAAGGCATGTTTCTTCTTCGAGAGCCGGAGTCGATCTGTCTGTCTGCAATCATCAACCACAACGCAACCACATCGCAACTTCCAGCGACAACGCAACCTCATCGACATTTTGTAATTACCACAAAGCAACTGAAAAAGCCGCAGCGAAGCTATTCACGTCACCACGTTTTGTCGCTGCGATGTGGTGTGGTTGTGGTACGTGAGAATGGGCCCATATAGTCTCACACACATTTTGTGATATATCCTCATTTTTGCCACACTGAGGGCATCAGATGTCTAGAGCGATCACATGGTTCTCCCTAATTCATTCCGATGAGTAATATGAGCCCATCAGTTTTATCTCTCAACTTAGCACGTTTGTGAGACGCTGTAAGGGCTAAATTGTAGTAGGAGCTTGGAACGCGTGGCGTTTTGTGTCAGTTATGTTACTTATACTGGTATTTATTCCTTGGTTTTTGTGACTAAATTGTATACTGACTCATATAGAAATGGCCACAGTAACAGGAATAATATTATTATTTTTTTTGCAGGTGGTAATTTTTTACTCTTTAGTTTCATCTACTACATTCTACTACTTCATACTAGCCTAGCAGGAAGTGTCGCCAAGTTTCTTACGGAGTGACCAGGCGGGCAGTAGTCTAGAATGGGCGTGTTCAAAAAAAAACCTGGCGTATCCTTATTAACTGATTGATAATACTGGATGGTATTCTCGGCTCCGACAGTCTTTTTGAAGTTATTTGTTGATTTCCGTGCTTCTGAAAGTACGTTGTGCTATCCGTACCGACTGATATTGATTAATAGCAGTTGTTAAATCATGTCAGATACCCTCGGACGGCCTGACAAACACTGGCACCAGAGACTAACACTAACTCATATGACAAGCAAGCAACCAGGTGAGATAATGGCCAACTTCTAGCATTATACCTCATTCGCTTCCCTTACGCGTAGCACAGAGCTAGCAGGAAGGGACCGAATGTAGTTTTCGGAAAATTATAGCGGCATGGTGTCATCACTGTATTACGATGCTGCCACCAACTAGCTTGGGTCAACTCTTTGTTGCGATTGCAAACATTTACAATTCACAGCGTTAGCAACGTTTATTGTAATTCCGACCTTCAGCAAAGATGAGGCACGATATAAATCATGTGAGACGTAATTTGTATGCGAAATCGAATATTTTTTAAGATTTATTGCTGGTTCGGGACCTAAAACGAAAGTTCTAAGATTGCGTTTTTAATTTTTTTGGTTGTGGCTCGGGTTTTAACATATAAAAGTTTATTTCAAATGTATTTGTGAATATTTTAACTATTAAAAACTTGAGATAGTATGATGATGATCAAATATTTGAGCTTTAAAAGATCGAATAGATTAATTTATTTACGTACCTCCTATATTTTTTTATAATATTTTGCGATTATTTACGAGTCTCGATATTGCTCTTATATGTATATTATTATTCAATAACATATTAAATATAAATAAAACGGCTAAAAACTCACGAAAAAGAAGATCGGAAATACTCTGACCAGTTTCGGACTATTTTGAAGTCCTTCAATAACATGGTTAAAAGTTTATTTAAAAAAACTTGTAGCAAAACTTCCTGCTTTTTAATTTCCTCGCTAGAGTAACTTGAAACGCAACTTGAACGCTTAGTTCTTGAAGGTTGTATAAGCAGCAATAAAACATGAATCTAAACAAATTCCTCTCTACTTTTACTTCAGGGTTTCAAAATATATGTATGTATCTATAAATAATAATATTTTTATAGTTGTTGTTTGTCGTATAATTACGGAGGCCGCAACCGGAGGATGCAAAGAAACCCAAATGTGCTATAACTAGGTTTATTAATACATTTAAACTACATTTTACATTCTAACCTAAAGTAATGTGTACTACCGGCCCAATGTTAGGTACCGAAGTGGCAGAATTGGGAGATGCGCCGCCGAGCAGCGCGTGTTGCATCAGCGCCTCGTGGTCTGCATTGAGGTCACTGGTTCAGCGGAAGTATAATGCAGGGTAGCACTTTTCGTGGAGCTGCCATACATAACAGTATGAGGTAGTGCTGGCTTCTAGTGTCAGAGTTCGTTGAGCCGCCCGAGGCCTCTGACATGGCTTAATGAATGCTATTAATCAATAACAGCCAGGACCGATGGCTTAACGTGCCCTCTGAAGCACGGAGCGATAAAAAACCGCACATAACTTAGAAAAGACATTTTTATAGTGAAATAATTAGAGAGACTTGGAGAGTAAACACAATACTGAAAAAAGTGATATTGATGATAGACGACTATAAAGCGCGTTATCCAATAATGTCGGGCTCGGTTCCCGGCGCAACAATGCCTTCCTAAGTTACATATGTGTGGATTTCCATCCCTCCGTACCTCGACGACACTTTAAGCTATTGGTCGCTGCTATTATTGATTGAAAGCAGACTTAAGCCATGTTTGAGGCTCCAACCTGACAAACTCTGACACCAAGAGCCAGCCCTACCTCATGACGAGCAAGCAATTTAAAAGTAGTATATCATTTTTTTTGCAAAAGTCCACAGCTAAGAAAATGTAGTATAGGGCCCAACCAAAAAAAGAGTACCTATCTGGACCTGGGGCTACGCAAGAATAATAATATCAAAGACGTAGTTACCGGGCTAAACATAAATGGTAAAATAAAGACCACGAAAGGGAGAAGATGTGTGAGAAAGCTTAACTATGACAATCTTACGGCTGGTGGCTGGTAAGGAAGATCTAGTTAATATGGATGGACGAAATACAGAAAGACCTGCGTGAGCTCTTGTGGAAGTAGGGGTGGGAGATATCGCCGGTTAAAGAGAAAGGACGCTTGCTTCTGTCATAGGTCACATCCATTTCAGTTCACTGAGTCAGTGTATGGTCATAATACAAAGCTTTGCCTTCATTAAAGCTACTACACAACGTCATCGTCAGACCAGAAAGCTATCATTTAAATTCAATAGTTGTACCCACAAACGAAACCTCTCCTCATATTAGCATTAACATTGTGTTCCAGCTAGAGTGGCCTATTGTTCCACAATTCACATACACCACCACTATTTTACCACATACCCTCACCCTTGATACAAAAGCATGAAGTCCACTTTTGAATAGCTTTAGAGTTTTGTTAATGTGGTAGAGGTGGAAAGCACAAAAGCGAGTTGATTTGATTACATTCCGTTTCTACTTTGAAAGTGTATTGTGCTCTTAATTCGTTGAATTGTGTGTAAATATTCATAGGCTAAGTGGTGTGTGGATGTAGCTGTCGCTCTTTTGTTTAGCTTTGCAGTTGTTTTTGTAAAAGTGTTGAAAAATCATGAGCAGCAAGTGAAATTGTGAAAGAACTCACTTAAAGAACTCTTTTTAACTGGAATTTTCAACCGATGAGTCTATTTTCTATCCAGACCAGTAACTTTATGGTCGAAAAAATTATCGTACGAGAGGTTTTCCTGTGTTCAACCATTTTTGACTAAATAATAATAATATTTTTTTCACTCCACTTGCTCAAAAAGTCCGTCATTGTAGCGTACCAGAGCGGGGATAAAATAGCATATTTTCTTCTAGAGGAACATGAGGGGAACATGTTGTTTTTGTCTGTTACCAACGAGCATACAAAAATGAATAAAAGTTATTATTCTATGTTTAGTAGAATAATCCACACCAATATATAAAAGTTAAACGTTGTCTGTTTGTTAGTTTATTTGTTTGTTTGGGGAGCTTTAACGCGAAAACGGCTGGACGAATTTTGATGAAATTTGGAATGGAGATATCTTTTGCCCTAGAATAAAACATTAGATACTTTTTATCCCGGAAAAATGTAAGTTTCTACGGGAAAACAGAGAAATGTTGGTTAATTGCTGTAATGAACGGTTTCCATGGAAACGAAATAACAAGTCTGTCAATAAACATCAAGAGCGTTGTTGCGAAACCTACTTTTGCATTATTTTGAACATCCTAGAAGAATAAAGTATGCTTTTTTCGCGATAAACTGTAGTCCGCGTGGATGAAGTCGTGGGCGTGAAAGCTAGTCATAAATGATATAATAATAATTATGCTATAATTATGCTGAAATGTCTATTACACTATACACGCTACACGGCTGCTGCGCGGGTGCTCCGCCAGGCGCGCGATCGTCACCTATTGAGTTTCTCATGTAGCAGGGATAACAAGTTTGAATTTTGACTAAGTTAATAATACCTAGTTTTATTTTTATTAGTTATTTACTTTGCATATTTTGAAGATAAATTCTTTTGCATGGACTGATCCATGCAATAATGTAATATACACTTAAGAAAAATATCGAATTCAATGTCACGGTGTACTATATAAGAAAAATAAACAGCTTATAATTTGAAAAGTCATGGTCACAACCTCTATGCGGGGTATAGAGATTGTACCTACCTTTGTCGGTAAGATTTGAATTTTACTTCGTGGATCATGATGCCCTTATTCGCATTCCCTTATGACAGCCCTTATTCGCAATTACCATTCGGCCACGTAACGCGCCACGTTAAGATACCTGCGTGGAATTGTTCGTGTATGTTCATGAATTGTCGGAACTTGCCGAACGATTCAACAACGCGACGCGATACTTGCCTGCATGGTCATGGTCATAGCGAATAAGGGCCTGTATGTAATCTGAGTACAAAAATAAACTTTTATTATCAAAAAATGTTACCTCATAGTACTTACTAAGCTCGTACTGAAATACTCCGTAAGGGATTTTGCGAGTGTCTTGGAACCAGTCCTCCAACAACAACAAGCCTCCATAAAAGACTCGTACTAAAACCTGACACATCAATGACGTCCCCTTTAATTCTATCTTTAAACATAAGCCAAAAAACCTGACACATCAATGACGTCCCCTTTAATTCTATCTTTAAACATAAGCCAAAAGGAGGATGTCAGGTGCAATAAGCTCAGCACGAGGGATGAATGGGGATGCTTTAAGATGCAAGCTGTCAGTTTTAGAAACGGGGTTGCGGTGTGATGAGTAATTTTAGTGAGTTGCCATAGGGGTGGCAATTAGTGTGAACTTTTGTGTGTATAATGAAAAAGTTTGGGTAGTTGTCTTTACGTTTGTACTCTGTTGAAAAAAAATGTGGCCGTAAGTTTTTTTTTTGATCATTTATATAATGTAGATCCGATGGGCATTTATATCACAATAATCACACTAATATTATAAATGCAAATGTGTGTGAATCCGAGGATAGTGTTTGTGTGTTACTTCTTCAAGCTGAAGGAACTGAAGAGATTTTGAAGAAATTTGGCATTCAGATACTAGGTCTTGGAATACATGGTACACTTTTCATCATCATCATCCGCGATGAAAGCACGGAGCGCATGTACGTATAATGTACACACGAACACACAAACACACAAGCGCACTATCACGCACACAGATGTTTGTATTATAATTTAGGTGGGTATTAGTAAAATACCACACATTAAGTAAAACCTTATTGTAAGCCATTTCAAATCTAAAAATATATTTTAAGAACAAAAATCTAATAATAATTTGATTAATATTTTGGATCATAATCTATATTCTTATCTATAAAGGAATAAGAACGGAAAAGTCTGTAAAAAGAAGATAATTAGAAACAAACTAGGGTACTTAAAATAAGCTACTGAAAAAGTTTTTTTTAAATCGTGTCTTTCTGTTTCTTTGTCTGTTTGTCTGTATGTTTGTTCGCGCATCACATAAAAACTTGTGGACCGATTGCATAGCGTTGCGATTTTCACTGTTGGATAGCTAAAAGTCTTTTATTGATTGCTCGGCATCTAATCATGGGATTAAGATTAAGTAACCCATTTTTTAAGTCAAACCCTAAGCTATTCAACTGTAAACCGCATCGCAGTCAGTTCAGTATTTTTTACAGACAAAAAGACAAACATACATACACATTTTTTAAAATATTAATTATCTAAGACCATTAAAAAAAATGACAAACGAAAAAGTCTATACAAAGAAGATAATTTAAAAATATGGTGTAGGGTACTTAAAAATAAGTAGCTTATTTTTAAGTACGTGAACAAGAAATTAATATTTAAAAAAACCTAACCTAACCTAACCTAACCAAGATATTATAATTTTTTTTAAATCGTGTCTATCTGTTTGTTTGTTTGTTAGTTTGTCTGTATGTTTGTTCGCGCATCACGTCAAAAATACAGGACCGATTGCGATGCGGTTAGTGTTGAAAAGCTTAGGGTTTGACTTACAAACTGGGGTAGGTACTTGGTCTCAATCCGATGAGTAGAAGCCGAGCAATCGATAAAAATCCTTTTGACGACTGAAGGTTTTTTTTATCAAATGTTGGTATATTGGTAATATAGGTCTTGGTATAGCACATGGATTACTTTTAACCTATAGGAATGACCACAGTTAGTAAAACATAAGGCGTTACATGCATGAACAAATGAGGTGATTCCGTCGAAATTTGAAGCATAGATATGAGAGAGAGCTCTTCAAAATATTGTCTTTATTATTATTTAATACTTTATGCACAAAAACAGTGTACAGAGGAGGACTTAATGCTATGACAGCGTTTTCTGCCAGTCATCCTGGTCGCGCAAGAAAGATGTGTACAGGCGTGCACTCGAGATATGCACAGTACATTAGAAATAAAGAGAAATTAATTGAAATGACTTCTTAAATATAAAATGTTATATGAAGTGCACAACATCCTTTCCCAGAAAGTATCTCTCCTATTTTTTACCCAAAAAGACCTGCTTATTTTCTCAACACTGCAATACATTTTTTATTACGGACTAGGCAATCGTTTGACCACGATCTCACCTGATGAAAAGCGATGATGTGGTCGAAGGTGTAGCACGCTTGCCTAGTAAATACCTATTCACTCTTGACTTGAACACACCGGGGTTATAATTTACTGGAAACACTGCCGAGGGCAGGGCATTCCACTCTTTTGCAGTTCTTATAATAAATGAAGAAGCGTAACGCTTCGTTCTTGTGCGAGGTATTTCAACCATGAAAGGTTGGCGCTTTGCTGATCGTCTAGTCGTACGGTGATGGAAAGGTGATGGGGGAATCAGGTTGTGCAGTTCTTGTGCACACTCTCCATAGTGCAATCTGTAGAATACCGCCAGGCTTGCTACCTTACGGCGATGCGCCAGACTTTGAAGCTTACTCTTTACCAGAGTGTCATCCCCAATGAGCTTTATAGCATGTCTCTCAATTGAATCCAAAGACTCGAGCTGATACTTGGCAGAACCGTCCCAGAGGTGGCAGCAGTACTCCATACAAGATCGGACCTGTGCTTGATAAAGATTCAAAAGCTGTCCCGGTGTAAAGTACCGCCTAACCTTAGACAAAATACCAAGTTTTTTGCAGCTACCTTGGCTTTGGATTCAATATAAGACCCAAAATTCAGGTTCGATGTGAGTTCGACACCCAAAAGCTCCAAATGGTCGCCTATTGGTATTGTTACACTTTGGAAAGACAAAGATCGGTTTAGAGGACTCTTTTTAGCAGAAAACAAACACGCCTGCGTTTTAGTAGCATTAAACTTAACCAGGGTAGCATCGCCCCAATCGAACACGGCTCCTAAGGCTAAATTTAAACGGTCTACCATAGCCTCTCTCTGAAACTGGACAGCGTCACAGCTGGTTTGAGCATTGGAAGTGAATCTCTCAACTGGCTTGCTGTGCGCCTTGGCGTTGCTGTAAGCACAACAAGCATTTGTTTATAAATAAATAAATAAATTATAAATAACTACAGTACTGTCATCAGCATACCCAAAGGTACCGGGCTTCAGAAGGTCATTAATGTGCAGTAAAAACAGTGTAGCCGAGCGAACCGATCCCTGAGGTACACCGGCATTGATAGCCATTTGATCAGACGAGCAGCCCTCTAAGACTACTCGAATAGATTCCCTCAAGAAATCAACTATCCAATTGCATAAGCCAACAGGTAAACCATTTGAGGGAAGCTTGTTTAAAAGGCCATCGTTCCAGACCCGATCAAATGCCTTCGATATGTCAAGGGAGACGGCAAGCGCCTCACCATGCATCACTATGGCTTCGCTCAGTACGTGAGTGGCATACGCGAGAAGATCCCCGTTAGACCGGTTTCGGCGAAATCCGTATTGCCGGTCACTGAGAAGATCATTGTCTTCAAGGTATGCCAAGAGCCTAATGTTTATGACACGCTCCATACACTTACAGAGTAAGTAGGTTATCGAGATGGGACGATAATTAGCCGGATCAGCACGACTACCCTTTTTTGGTACTGGTTGTACATTGGCAAGCTTCCAGCTATTCGGAACTTTACCTGAGTGAAGAGAGAGGCGGTACAAACGCGTTAAGATGGGAGACTATTCCGGCGCACAGTTTTTCAACTTAATCGCTGGGATACCATCAGGACCACTGGCCTTGTTCACATCTAGAGCTCGAAGCGTTCTGAGAACCTCCTTCTGGCGATTGCGAATTTTGGGAATAAAAACCTCGCAATGAGGAAGGCAGGAAGGTGTCTTGCCAGAAGCATCTAGATGCGAGGCTTCTGCAAAAAGAGAAGCAAATAAATTCGCTTTGTCTCCAGCAGTGTGAGCTAGTGATCCATCAGGTTTCAGCAATGGTGGCAGTGAGGGGCGGCAGAAGTTTTCTTCTACCGACTTGGCCAGGGACCAAAAAGCTTTGCTACCCGCGGGGTATGAAGCCAGTTTGGCCCCAATTCAACTTACGTGATCAAAATGAGCCTTCCTAAGTATCTTCTTGCAGGTCTTAAGGTAAAACTGAGCTTTACTGGAAAGAGTTTTGTCACTGAATGGAATGAAATATTCCATTGCCTGACATATTACCTCTGTAACAGCAGACGCGCAAGTCGACGGGTCCTGGGAGGTGAAAAAAACTTCTCACGAACAAGGTTGTCACAACAGAGCTCACTAATTGAAACGTCAAACTTCATTAAAATTACTTGGGCCAGCATTAAACACTCACAAAAAACAACACCACCCTAATTCATCTCGACCTAAAACTTCCGCTTATGAAAATTAGGCTTAACATAATTAACATGTCTGAAAATTTAGACCGGAATGAATTACCTGGCCAACGTGAAGTCAATTAGGAAAATAAAACATTATTCTTTCCTATAATTTGATGAAGAAACTTTAGCCTCCATTTGTGAGTCAGTTTGTAGCTGTATTTTTAAAACTCCTTAGCCAGTTTTGCTCTAATGCAGGTCAATCTGACCAAAGTGTGCTGAATAACTGTTTTCTGTAGAAATTTTGATACGATTGGAAGGTTCATCTATTTGGTACTTATTGATGGGATATTTGAGATATTACGTTATGCGATGGTGTTTTGTATGAACGTATATATACTTATAATAAAGCAATAGGTAAGAACAGTCTGTACAAAGAAGAAAATCAAAAAAATATGTCAAGGGGACTTATAATAAGCTACTGAACAACAAAAAATCATTTTTTTAAATCGTGTCTGTCTGTTTATCTGTATGTTTATTCGTGCATCACGAAAAGCTTTTAGACCGATTGCGATGCGATTCTTTATTAAATAGCTTAAAGTTTGACTTAAAAGCTGGGGTAATTGGTATCTCAATCCGATGAGTAGAAGCCGAGCAATCAATAAAACACTTTTTGACGGCTGAAGAAATTTGTTCAAATGTTTATATATTGGTATTTTAGGTCTAGGAAAAGCACTTATAACTAGTACTTCTAACCTAGATGAAAGAAAACGCTTGCAAAGCTGCGGGCACAGCTAGTACATAGATAAAGAAAAAAGATACATAGAATAAAGTATTTCGTATCGTATCGCATCGTATAGATACATAAGTAAGCAGCGGTAATCGAATGCTAATTATATGTTGTTCATGTTATTGTTGTCGTCCGATCGTTAGTTAGACTAATAACAATAAGCTCTAACAGAAAACAAGATTCTTTATAGGGTATAATTATATTACTCCATAAAATATAAAGCTTTTATTCCATAGAATATTATTTTAGCATCACATGAGGTAGTAAAAATTTACAAAAAAGTCACAGCTATTATTCCACAACACAATACAGATTATGGACTACAATAAATAAAAAATCAACATACATAAGTTACCTGACATACCCACTGTAATGCAGTTTGGGCGGAAACTCGTAGCATCTTTTAAGTAGGTATAAGCTACTCAGCAGCAGCAAAAACACACTAAAATCAACAGCGAAATCGTCATAACGGTAGCAAGAAAAAAATACGAAGCCACTTAATCCAAGCCATCGTGAAATTATCTCAAAAATCCGGTGAAGCATTCTCACTCCTCCGCGCAGCCTCACTTCGATTGGCCATCCCCGCGTAGCTCGTAGCAACGTGGTTCTGTCGTACGGGAGACCCGCTACGGAGCGGACGTCTACGTCGTAGCTCTCGAAACGGGACCTTGACACGATTGTCACACCCCGATTCACCGAATCACGTTTCGGCGAAACCGAAATTTCCAAATACGAATGCGAAATTCGGAATTCGCCTGACAATATCTGAATTTCACTGTGTTTGTTCAGTGTTAGTGTGGACATTAGCTGGTTGTTCACGTAGAGTACGATCACTGGTGAGTGTTTGTTCTTTTGTTTGCTTTTTTTATTACGCGGTTTGTTAAATTCAACAGTTGTTAGTTAGACAACTACAGTTGTTTTGATTCGGTGCTGTTTGAAATCGTGACTTCGTTGCTATTATAGTAGGCCCTGTTTAATTATGTTAGCGTTTGGTTTCAAAACAAAGCGCTGGCAGCAGTGAAACATGATGTTTCATTAATGTTTGTTGATTAATGTTACGTAAATTGAACTTTTGCGGCGGCTTTATTATTATGAGTCCCGAGAACGGATTAATATCTATTCAAAACATGTTTTTATTTTTATTATCAGTAGTAACAGATTTGCTAATACTTTATGGTTGTGATTTATGAAAATAATATATTTTCTACCAATTTCTTTTTCAATTTTTTGTGATTTTCTAATCTACCGATTTCCGCTCCTTTCCAAGAAACTTCGAAATTTTCCTGAATACAAGATTCATTGATTTTATCACCGAAGTGGGAAAGGATGCTGTGAACCAAATTTTGTATAAAACCCATTGTCACTTGTTTGCATATCTGAAGCATTAAATGAACAAAAAAAAAAAACTCCTATTCGTCAAGCTCCTTAATATTTTTAATAGCTATAAATGCCATGAATATTCCTTTTTGTGGGGCAATACACATGGCAATACGGATTATATACTCTACTAAAAAAAAACAAAATCTTCTCTTTGGATTTTAATAAACACTAGCTTTTGCCCGCGACTTCACCCACATGAACTACAGTTTAACGCGAAAATCATATTGTTCATCTAGGATGTTAAAAACCAATGCCAAAGTATAGCACCAACGCTCTTAATGCTATTTGACCGACTGGTTATTATTTCGTTTCCATGGCAACCGTTCCTTACAAATCAACATTTTCCAGTTTTCCCGAGGAAACTTATTATTTTTCAGGATAAAAGTATATATGTTTTAATCCTGGGTATAAGCTTTCTCAATTTAAAATTTCATCAAAACCCGCCTAGCCAATATCGCGTGAAAGCTCCCCAACAAAAGACAACGTTTCACTTTTATACAAGTATATTGGTGTAGATAATCGAGCAAAATAAAGTTAATCGGTATTTTTATCGATTGCCATGCCAATTAAAAGTTTTAAAGGGTATGCGCCATTTTCATTATCTTAAGAGCTTTAAAAGGTCATACTTTTTTTTAAGATAGAATAGTTTGTACAAAAATTTTGGATAGTTTTGTTTTCTCAACTTTATCAACCATGATGAAACAAGAAACACAAATTCATCCAAGTTTAATTGAACATTCCAATGTTGTTTCAAAGTTTATTGAAAAACGATACCACATCAAAAAAGGGGAGCCAAAACAAACAAATGAAACGCTGAAACGTTTTTGACAATTATGCCGTTAATTTTTACGATATCGTACAAAAATAACGTCCGTCAAAATGTCATGGCTTATAAACAAACAGGATCAACGTAACGAAATTGAAACGTTACTGCGTTATTTTTTCTGGGGAAAATAATAAGGGCTCACAATGCGTAGTAACGAACTCTTAAAATAAATAATGATTCTCGTTACCTACACCTCGATAACAACACCTATCTACTTGTGATGGAGTCATTCATTTTCATCAAAATAACACCAACCTACCTCCTCTGGCAACCACCAGGGGGAAAACACACTTAGATACAGACACCGTGTTCCGTAACTAATCGTTTATTATTCGCCTTTGAGTTTCTCGCCGATTCTTCTCAAAGGTGTATTTCGAATCGGCAGTCAGTTATTTAAATTAATCAAAGGGCTCCTAGCCATTTCCTCAGGCCCCCCTGGATCACCTGCGATCCAGGGTGTTTAGTCCGACCCCCAAAATCAATACGACCGTCCAAGTTGAGGTTCGTACCCCTGGGTGCTCATGTGCCAGTCGTCAAAATTTAAACTTTGGTGAGCACTTTCTGTGACATTCATTGCGATGCGGACGTAGCGCTTTAGCGCGCAATGAGAAGCTGTAGAGGCTGGTAGAGGCAAAGAGCAGTGAACAACAGCACTGAAAAAAAAAACATAGTTTATCACCGAGAAACTGTCCACACACATTATCCATACTTTGATTTTCAAATTCAAAATAGTTCTATAGCCCTCGTTTTCTCTGTCATCCATATATTTGTTTCATTCGATCACACAAACTAAATAGGAGATACGGGATTTCAATCATCGCAGCTGGTACAGTACAAACCTCATAATTTGTAATTACCTACCTAACTAGACTTATTCTCGGAGGGAAAGTCCGTCCTGTTGCCGCTTATAATATCATTTAAATAAATATATCATTACTAAAACTAACCGTTGTAAATATTAATGTTTATTTGTTCAATTTGAGGTCTTAAATAAACAACACAAATTACCAGCCTTACTCCATCCAATGTTATTATTTGCTTTGCTCTGAAGACAAAGCTTTTCATTTATAAATTACCAGCGTAAATCGACTTGTTCCTGTACCACCTTGTTCCTGTTTCTTGTCCGCTTCGAGCTGTCTCCTTGAGCTGGTCCCCTAACCCTCGGGGGACCTCCAGCAACATACTTAGTATAAATGCATATATCAAAGTATTTGTGACAGTAAAAAGTGCGGCCCAGCATATATTTGATGAGTGCGGAGTTTGACATTATATCACATCTTATGATAGCCTTATTCTTAGGTTCTACTGATTTCCGCAAGTCATTTCATCAAAAATATTCTAAATAATTATCAAGAAGAAATAGAGAACGGCAAAGCTTAGCATCGCAAAAGTTCAAGGAAGTGAACATCCATCAATCCGCTCTGGGCCAGCATGGTGTATTACGACCCATCCTCTCTCTGTGCAGGAAGGTCCCCTCGCCAATTTTTTTTATTTATCTTCTTTGTACAGACTTTTTCGTACTTACTGCTGTATTATAAGTACTAACTGGGCCCGTGGCGTTGCCCGCGTGGTAATTTTTCTGTGATATAGCGATGAGTTATTCCAGAACCAAAAGTACCAATATACCATCAAACTTCGTTCAGACGTCAAACCGTTTCTTTATCGACTGGTCGGCTTTTACTCGTCGTATTGAGATACCAAGTACACCAGTTATTAAGTCAAACCCTAAGCTATCCAACAGTGAAAACCACATCGCAATCAGTCCAACAGTTTTTACGGATGCGTGAACAAAGAGACCGCGTGACTGTCTGTACTGTGAACAAACAGACAGACACCAATTATAAAAATGTTATTATTTTGATCGGTAGCTTATTATAAGTCCCCTAAACCATATTTTTTTTATAATCTTTGTACAGAGTTTTTTTTTTACTCCTTTATTCCCTTACTACGGCGAGGGAAGGGTAATGAGTTTCAGTTTATATATGTATGTATATATGTAAGAGCGTATGTGGATGCTCCACCATATAGCGTCGACCCTATTGGACCGATTTTGACAAGCAAGGTGTCGATCAATTCGTCTTCATTTATGGAGTGTCATAGGCTATATTTTTTTACCCGACTACGGAAAAACAATGAAAGGTTTATGTGTTCAAACTAAAAACTTGGTCCGATTTTAACAAGCGAGGCATCATCGATTCTTCTTCATGCATGAGTGTCATAGGCTATTTTGTACCCGACCGGAGTCGGATTTTAGTTTTTTGAACTTATATCTTGTTTTAAGTATAGATAGATATAGAAGAAAGATAGATAGACATAGATCAACAATAAACTATACAGACTAAGTGACGAGATTAAGATTGCGCTCAAACAACTTAAGAATGGAAAGATCCCGGTTAGGATGGTATAAATTCGGAGCTCTTGAAAGCAGGGGGCAAACCCGTACTTTGGGAGCTTCAAGGTTTATTTAGTACAGTTCTTAACAGTGGAAGAACTCCAGTGGCGTGGAGCAGGAGTTTGTTAGTACTCTTCATAAAAAAGGGGATAAAACCCTTTTAAAGAACTACTGACCTATTTCACTCTTGAGCCAAGTCTATAAGTTGTTTTCGAGGGTCTCAAATCGTCCCGCAAGAAGACTTGACGAATTCCAACCTTCTGAACAGCATATGCACAGGCCTTCAAAACTTATTAACACAGTTTTAAAGTCAATAGAGTTTTTATTAAACTTATTGGCTCCTACTCATCGGATTGAGACACCAAGTACACCAGTTTGTAAGTCAAAACCAAAACTATCCAACAGTGAAAATTGCATCGCAATCGGTCCAGTAGTTATAACGTGATGAGCGAAAGGACAGATATTAAAAGTGTGGTACCTACTAAGTTTTAAGATTAATCAAACTATAAATGCTCGCTCGGCGAGCTGTGGAGCGAGCTATGCTTGGTGTTTATCTGAAGGAAAAGATTCGTAATGAAGATATCCAACTGAGAACCAAGGTAACTGACATAGCTCAAAGAATAAACAAGCTAAAGAGTCAGTGGGCTGGTCACATTTCCCGAAGAACTGTTAACCGCTGGGGTAGACGAGTTTTCGAGTGGAGACCACGTTTAGGTTAACGTAGTGTAGGACGACCTGTGAAAAGCGTCTGGAAGAAAGTGGATGAGGAGAGCTGAAGACCGAGCTCAGTGGCGTGCATTAGGAGAAGCCTACGTCCAGCAGTAGACAGATATAGGCTGATGATGAAACTACACAGGACTGTAGTACTATTATTTATTCTGTGACTTGTCCGCAAAGAAAGCAGGTTGGTAAGCGGGTCGGTAACAAAAACCTCAATAACTTCAAAATATTGGACCTAGCTATCCATTCCAATACTTAAAAGTGAAATGTAGTCTGTTTGTTTGTTTGCTTGGGGAGCTTTCACGCGATAACGGCTAGACAGATTATGATGAAATTTGGAATGGCGATATCTTATACTCTGGAATAACACATAGGATACTTTTCATAATCATCATCACCAACCTCACCATCATCATCATACTTCACTCTCAAATGGCTGAACGGAATTTGATAAAATTTGGAATGAAAACAGCTTACACCATGGAATAACACATATGATACTTTTCATCATCATCATGATCCCTCACGAAGGTGAAGCCGCGGGGCGCAGCTAGACGCAGCTTTCATCTATCTATCTATCTATTCTATAATAAAACTGTAACTGGGCTAAATCCCGACATTAAATATTTTTTGAAAATTTTAATTGAGATAGTCGTCAAAATCGATATGGAGTGCAAAGAGGTTTTTTTTTGTCTGTCTGTCTGTCTGTCTCTTTGAACACGCATCACGCTGAAACTACTAGAAGGATTTTGATACAACTTGGCGCAATTATAGCTGATATTATGGATTAACATTTAGAATACTTTTTATCCCGAAAAAATAAAGGGTTCCCGCAGGATAAGGGTTGAAAGTTATTTAAAAGATCACGCTGAAAGTACTGGACGGATTTTGATGTAACTGGGCATAGTCAAAGTTTACATTATCTGTTAAAATTAAGAATATTTTTACTCCCGAATAAATAAAGGTTTTTTTTTAAGGGATAAGGGACGTACTACGCGCATTTAGAAATTTTTAAAAGCATTTACATATTTTATACGTTTTTTTTTTTTTTTTTAACACCCGAACAAAGACATGGGTGTTATAAGTTTAGGGTGTGTATCACTGCATGTGTGTGAGCGTGTGTGAGGGTAGTGTGTGTGTGTGTGTGTGTGTATTTTTATTTTTTGTAGAACATTAAGCTCCTATTGCTTATTGATCTACCAAAAAAATAATACGAAAAAGACTGTACAAAGAAGAAAATTAAGGTTGTAACACTAAGTACATAATTTACCAGCATCAACAACTCCAGCGCATAAACCAAACACATCAAAGTTCTGCCTCCGATTTAACTAGATGGCGCTGATTGACCTTAAAACACGCAAGCATTTCATTCACTGCAACCAAGCGTCCCGCTAAATTCAAATCTGTATATTTTCAGTGCGTTTATTTCATATTGTATTATGTGCGTTTATTCATCGCAATACTTGCACTTCTATGACACACCGCACTTGACACAGCTAGTTATAAATAAACATGTAGGAAGAAGTGAAATCTTCTTAATAAAAAAAATGAGAACAAGCTTCACCCCGCGGTATTATCCGCGTGGACAATAATGATGGATGATGATGATGAAAAGTATCCTATCCATCTTAAAAAAGGTATCTTGTAAATAAGGGCGCTTATTCGCTTTGCCACATGAAATTCCATGCTGAAAACTATTGACGTCATTACGACAATTGCTGAATGATTCTACGAAGATAACGTAACGCGCCGCGTTACGTTCGTGAATGGTCATAGCGAATAAAGGACTTCGGACTAGATATCGGTTTTTAACCAGACAGATACGTTGACGCCTGTCACTTTGACACCAGCCATATTGACACATGTCACTTTGACAACTGTAATTTCTCCCAACATTCATTCTAGCTGCGATTGTAATGATGAAAAGTATCATATATGTGCTATTCCAGGACCTATCTATATCTCATCATCAAAATCCGTCGAGCCGATTCAGAGTGAAGAAATAACAAACATATACAACACACTCAATCAATCACAAACTTTCGCATTTATAATGTTAGTGTGGTTAATGGATCCTTGACAAGTAACTAGTATACCTAGTTACGTAACAATTGCATGACACGATTGTATTACACACATACAATTCAATTACATTATCATCACGCTAGAACAGCGGGCCTAAATAAATACAACAGACATATTATTCTTCAGAGAAACAGATGTTACAGAAAAAGAGGTCACATCAAGAACAAAGGGAAAATTGTATTTTGTTACTTTACCGAAAACGCTTTGGATAAGCGAGGTAGATCATATTTTATCCACTTAAAGTGTAGATATCCATATGGCTGACCTTATTTTTTGGGATAAATGACTGGAAAAATGTAACTTGTAATGGCTAACACAACCAAACCTGTGAAAGAGAGCCCAGTGAAAAATATATCAAAGCTCTGAAACAAAAACAGACTTGTTACCTTAAAAGCTGCCAAGTGACGAGTCGAGCAGGTTGCTCGCCTGATGGTAAGCGTCACGCCAGCGCCACCCAGAACTTTGGTTGTACAGAAATTGCAGAAAACTCAGAAATGTTTACACACTACTGGTTTGCGGTTGAATATCTGAAGGTATGATACTTCCCCAGGCGGTAAGAGGACTACTACAATAGAAATATGAATAGACGACTTATTATACCAAATCATGAAGCAACGTAATTACCACACCCTCTTGTCCTGAAAGAGATCTAGTTAGACTAATAAGATTAATGAAGGGCGGAAATCTATTAATCTCACGCTTACGTGATTGTTGGCCGTCTCTTCGTCCTAATCTTCGTATATAGAGGCTCTTTAGGTATATATTGATTGATCGTTTAATCAAAAGGAAATAAGATGTAGTTACGAGGCTACAATACTTGTAGTGGCCTGAGCTACACTACACTATACATACTGGAAGAAATTACGTTTATCAAGAGTGCTGTTGATGCCAAATATATTAATATATTTTTACCGACTGCAGATGATTCTGTTTTTGGGCTTTGTGTATGTTTGTATGTTCCTTTGGCGCATCTTACAGAGTAAACGGCTTGACGGATTTTGATAAATGAGGTATAATTGGATTTGTCTCAGTTACGAAAGCGACATAGGATAAGAATAAGGCGGCTTACAGCTGCCATATTATATTTCCGATGAAACAATTTAGTATACCTTTCCATATATTTGTAAGGGATCCACAAAGTTTAAAATAAAAATTAATTATTAAATAAAAATATAACAAAAAATCCGACTTCAAACCACCTAAAAAGAATCAAACAAGCTTTAGATCTACCTTTAGATTCTTGATTTTGAAATATAAGATACATTCGAAGCCATTATTCATTTAATATCTCATTTGACGGAATCAGGATCTCGGATCTGCACCTTATATTCAGAATCAAGAATCTAAAGCTTGTTTGCCTTTTTTTAGTCACAGTCGGTTAATTTTTTAAATTAATTTGTTTTTAAAACTCAAAGAAGGACGTCGATGCGGGAAGGTACAAATAACTAACGAAAATTCATTGAAATAATGTCCATATATCAGTGTGCGCTGCAATGTGGCGGTACGACAATCGCTCGAAAAGCATTTCACTTGGACTGGATTGTTCTATTGAAAAATCAATTGTTCAGTTTAATATATATTTATACGCATAATAACCTCATTTAATCTGCCTTGAAATGTTAGCACAGCTAGTAAAATGCAAAAAAAAAACTTTGTTAGGTGTTATATCGCTTTTATAGCTAAGTAGTAACGTGGACCGTTTCCACTCTCAGTGAATGAATGTTACTGGTGTTACCAGGCGTAAATGCCTTTTCTGGGATTAATGCTGATCTGGCTGCTTCAGAAAATAGGGACAAGAAATGCCGAGAGTAATTCTTTGAAACGACAAAACAATATCAAATGTTCACAAAAATCCGACCGCAAACAAAATTAAAATGAGACAAAAATTTGAGTGAATTCTCACTCATATTTTTAGCCACCGTTCGGTTGCTAAACAACTTCAAATCGTTATAGATCCTAAATGAAGATGACAAGAAAAACCTAACGATGATTTTTAAATACCTATTCACTATCAACGATGTATGGGTGACAGTGAATAGGTATTCATCGACTTTATCTTTTCTTTTTCACAATAATTATTGTTTCTGGTTGTCGCCATACTTATAGAAATTTGTTTACTGTCATGTCTTTAGTGGCACTCGTAAGATTAAGACAAATTGATTGACGTCAGAATCATCAAAATTGGCCCTAGCGTTTGATCTATATAGTGCCACAAAGGAACAGATATATATACATACACATCCGTACCAATATATGAAAGTGAAACGTTGTCTGTTTGTTTGTTTGTTTATTTGTTTGTTTGGGGAACTTTCACGCGATAACGGCTGGACGGATTTTGATGTTTGGAATGGAGATAGCTTATACCCTAGAATAAAACATTGGATACTTTTTATCCCGGAAAATTGCAAGTTTCCACGGGAAAACTGGGAAAATGTTGATTAATCGCTGTAAGAAACTGTTGCCATGGAAACGAAATAACAAATAGGTATGTCAAAAAACATCAAGAGCATTGGTGCTATACCTACTTTTGCATTGGTTTATAATATCCTAGAAGAAAATAGGATGTATTTTTTCGCGATAAACAGTCCGCGCGAACGATGTCGCGGGCGGGAAAGCTAGTACATAATATAGGCTGATAAGCACAATACCCTGCGCTTAGTTGGATAAAAAAAGCGATAGAGTGATGGTGGCCGAGCGGTTTAGAATCCAACGATACCAGGTTCATTCCTCGACAAATGACTTTGCTAAGGTATGTGCGGATTTACATAACTCCGTGATTGAAAAGTCACGTCCAGCTGTCGATCCCGGACGTTATTGATTAATAGCAGTCGTGAGCCAATTCAGAACCCCTGACAGGCGTCCTGAGGGCGGCCTGACACCCGAGGCCAGAACTACCTTATAAGACAAGCAATCTACTAAACAAGAAATTTGTTCAATAAATAAAACCCAATTACGGTCGGGCCTATGACACTCATACCTAAAAATCGATTGATACCTCGTTTGTCAAAACCGGACCAATAGGGGCGACGCTATAGTGCAACATCCACACACTTACATACATAAATACATGCATACATAGACTGCTAAACTCATTACCCTTCCCTTGTTTTGCCGTTGTAGGTTAAAGACAAGGTTCCCATACCCCTTTTCATGAAATGTAGATACATGGAATTATCCAGGAGTGGATCTTTTCAAGTAAAAAACAGAATCATCCAAATCGGTTCAGATATCTCAAAGATTCGAAAAAACATAAACATAAAACATGAAAAATTATACTATCAAATTGAGAACCTCTTAATTTTCGAAGTCGGTAAAATAATAAGAAATTAAAAGGTTAAGGTTATCAGTCGATTCAGTCATTTCAATTTGAGTGCAGGTTACAAAATTACTCTAACATACTTAAAATCGAACTGACTAAAAATAATGTAATATAGAAAAAAAAACATCATGAGAAAAAAAAACCTTTAAATTATGTATGAGCAAGCCTGTATAAGTCCAGAATATGAATTAGCCAAGGGTCGTTTTTAGGGAGACCTTTCCTAATACGGCTACTGAAGACAAAATAACATACGGTTCCCAAGTTTTGTAGATAACTGAAAACCTACTGAGTATTCACTAGAGGTTTTAATTCCATCTCATTTCAATTGATTTCTTATCAATGTGGATGTGAATTTTTTGGTGTCATATAGATAGCAAGCGGACCTCACACGACACTGCTTGTCGCTGCGGTGTGTGAAAGCGGTGGATTTTGTAATCACCACTCATGCAAATGATGCAGCCTTCGCTAGCGTTGTACCCGACCACAAAGAGCTGGTCCTACGAGTGCGATGCAGCAGCAACGAACGCGTCATGTGTTAAGCCTCAAAGCATTCATCCTCATCATCATCATCATCAGCAGCAAGACATGGGCCTCGCAAAGCTCGCCACTGAGTCCGATCTTCGGCTCTTCAATTCCAACTGCTGCCAGCCACTTTGCATATATTGTCGCTCCTTCTAGCTGGAAGGCGCCCTAAACTACGTTTACCGAGTCGCGGTCTCCACTCAAGAACACGTCTACCTCAGTCCTTCGTCAGATATGACCAGCCCACTGCCACTTCAGCTTACTAAGCTTACTTAGCTTTTTTTCAGTTTTTTTTTGGCTTTATCTTAAGGACTATGTCGACAACTATGGTTCTCTGCCGGATCACTTCATTCTGGTTATGATCTTTCAGAGAAACTCCAAGCATAACTCCATAGCCCGCTGAGTGGTGGACTAGTCGTACCGTGAGTGTCCACAACTCGGCTCTGTATGTCATAAGAGGTTACACATACTGGGTGAAGACAAAAAAAAAAAGACAAAAGGAAAAAAAAACAAAGGAAAGGATCTGAAATCAAAAAAATCGAATTATGGTCAAAGGATTACTTACAAAATATTGATACATTTTGCTTCGCTTGACCGCGTACCGCAGCGGTGTTCGGCACTGTGTGAGATCCCCTTTAGCCATTTTACGAGCTATATAACGTATCCTTTAATCTGGAATCCAGTTTTGCAAGCACACTACTGTTTAGTGGTGTGCTAGGTGAGCAGCGGATCAAATGGACTCCTGCAAAACTGTCTGAATAGATAATTCTAATTCACAAAGCTATTGGCATGATTGCGATGGACTGCATATTTGCAGCTGGATTTTCATATATTTTGCACTACGGACCAGCTTCATCAACCTTTTAACAAAATTCCGAAAACATCGCACAAACCACAGAACATAAAACTGAGTCAAATGAGGAACGTTCTGATAAAAGCATGTAATGAATCTCGCTGAACTGTGCTCATGAAGATAAAATAAACTTGTGGCTCATGTGTTATTGAATTACCCTCAGGACTAAAACTGTCTTACTCACATGCGAATGAGTCTTGAAACGATTTTAATAGTAGTTTATGAAATAACGAGGGTTATTAAAACACAAGAGTGAGTTTATAAAACGAGCCATAGGCAAGTTTTTTAATAGTATCATTGTAGTGTTTTAATATCTAGTTATGTGCCGTTTCTATATTACTTTATCTACACTCACGCAAGAGAAAATTACTATTAATGAAAAAAAAATGACATTACATTTTCTCGATTTTACTGGTAAAAGCTCGTTCGTCATGTTCATTGCTGTTTCCGTGATGTCAGTTGGAGTCAAATTCTTCTCACTAACACCACAGTACACATATAGTCTTTACGGACAGTAGTGTATCGAAGCATTGTTTTCGAGTTTGATGTCTACTGTCAGTCGGAGACCGAGGGTTGCCACCTGTGGGTCTTTACCCAGCTACAAAAAAGGAGGGTTATGATTTTATCAGAATACCTATGTATGCATGAATGTATGTATGTTCGTCTGTTTGTATATGACCACAATTTACAGCCAACCTTTTAAATTTGTAGGAAACTTCTATTACTCAAACCAGAGTTTCTAAGCTACTTACAAAAAAGAAGATTATCGATTTCACGCGTATGTCTACACTAACATTATAAAGAGGAAAGATTTGATATTTTGTATGTTTATATTTTTGTATCTTTGTAATGGATAAACGCAAAAAAAATACTACATTATCAGCGAGTAACATGGGCACTATTTTATTTTTCAAGAAAGTAGAGATCCCAAAGAAACGTTAAAACAAACAAACATACATAAATAGAACCCAAACACATAAACCTACTTTTTTTTTTTTTATAAAAATATTATTATAATATGATATTTTATCGGTCAAAAAGATTGGAATATATACTCTTTGGTCCAATCCATTTGTGGTACTGGCATCCTACTTGCAGAACACAATCTTTCTTTCTCGTATTTTTACGTGAAAATACAACTCGCTCGTAGCGATCTTTTCAAAACCACGCTGAGACCCCTGCCTCCCGGCCCCCGCACCGCGTGCGTTAAATCGGCCGTTTACTCCTCGATACACTACAGTACTGTCTGTAAATACTATGTTTGTACTGTGCCACTAGTACTACTAGTTTGAACACTATTGTCGGACATATTAATCAGGATAACACTTTTGTTCAATAAAAACACATAAGTAATACATTAAATTGGTTAGGTACTAATTAAATATATAGTAAATTATGGTGGCAAAATCCAGTCCACAGCAAATTCTCACGCATACGATCTAACACGCGCCGCCATAGATAATATATAATAATGCGTTCATAATCCGGATTTTACGATATGAGTGTAGATAAACTATTTAACGTGAATCTGTGACGGTCTTGGAAAGACGGGTGGGTGATCTGACGGACATACGGATGGACTGGATGATCTTTTAAGTTTCGTGTTACTTAGTCTAAGAAAAAAGCTCAAGAATAAGTTAAGCTAACTTAAACACTTACAATACATAATCGAAAGTGATAAAACCCCGACTGCTAACAAAAGTAAAACGAGGCAAAAATTTAAGTGAGAATGGCTGCTTACCAACTTTAAATCGTTAAATTTAAGTGAGAATGGCTGCTTACCAACTTTAAATTGTTAAAGATCCTAAATGGTCATACGAAATGAAAAATGATAAGAGAAACCTAAATATGATTTTCAAATATCCATTCAATGATACTCCACTTGACATAGATAGATAGATAATACTTTATTGCACCTAAAAAGATTACACATATATTATAAAAGATTTACACATATAATATTTCTTTAAAATAAGTACAATTTTGCGGTTTTATCGCTGAGAGCGATCTCTTCCAGACAACCTTTGGGTGGACAGTAATGGAAGAACAAGGAGTAGACGGCGGTGCATTAAAATAACATTCTATTACATAGATACTTTTGTAAAATACAATAAATCAATTACTATTTATACGATAAACTAATACATGTTATTACAATAAACTAATACATATTTATATTACTAATTAGGTTTAAATACATACTTTTGCGTAGCAGTGCTTAGATTGGAGAGATAGTGATTCTTATATTTTTAAATATAGGTAATGTTCATACATGTTGTTATATGGTTTGTTTTGTGACATAGTTCGTCAACTTTCATTTTTTTTATCCCTAAATTTTTGACCCCTATTTTATAACCCACAACTCAACCAACCTGAACGATATAAGCTATATCCTATATACGTCATTAATATAGAACAAGAATAAATAACGTTAATAAAATGTATTTCATAATTTATGTCTGTTTGTCTATGCGCGCATCACGAAAAACTGCTTTGATGCGATTTTCACTGATGAATAGCTTAGATTAAGGCTTAAAAACTGGTTTACTTGGTATCTCAAACCGTTGAGTATAAGCCGAGCAATCGATAAAAAACTATTTGACGTCAAGTATTTTGAGTGTTGGTATTTTAGGTCCTGGAATAGAACATAGGGTAATGATAGCCCAGAGAAAAAAACACGTGGGCAAAGTCTGTACAAGGAAGATATTTAAAAAAAAACGTCAAAGGGAGTTAAATGAGTTAGAGACGGGGGGTATACATACAAGTCTTACACAAACAAAAAACCTGAAAAAAAACACAAACACATCTAACCTGAATTTTGGGTCTTATATTGAATCCAAAGCCAAGGTAGCTGCAAAAAACTTGGTATTTTGTCTAAGGTTAGGCGATACTTCACACCAGGACAGCTTTTGAATCTTTATCAAGCACAGGTCCGATCTTGTATGGAGTACTGCTGCCACCTCTGGGACGATTCTGCCAAGTATCAGCTCGAGTCTTTGGATTCAATTGAGAGACGTGCTATCAGGCTCATTGGGGATGATACTCTGGTAAAGAGTAAGCTTCAAAGTCTGACGCATCGACTTGAGGTAGCAAGCCTGGCGGTATTCTATAGATTGCACTATGGAGAGTGTGCACAAGAACTGCACAACCTGATTCCCCCATCACCTTTCCATCACCGTACGTCTAGATGATCAGCAAAGCGCCACCCTTTCATGATTGAAATATCTCGCACAAGAACGAAGCGTTACGCTTCTTCATTTATTATAAGAACTGCAAAGGAGTGGAATGCCCTGCCCTCGTCAGTGTTTCCGGTAAATTATAACCCCGGTGTGTTCAAGTCAAGAGTGAATAGGTATCTACTAGGCAAGCGTGCTACACCTTCGACCACATCATCGCTTTCCATCGGGTGAGATCGTGGTCAAACGATTGCCTAGTCGGTAATAAAAAAAAAAAAAAGAAAAAAAAAAAGTCTTGCTCACTTTAGAGCCAAATTCTTCGTAAACGGAAATAAATAAAAAAATATCTGTCAAAGACAAATCATTATAATATTAAAATACTTATTTAAAATTATAATATTAAAATACTTATTTAACATTATAATATTAAAATACTTATTTAACATTATAATATTAATATACTTATTTAACGAGACCCTACTCAAATATGTATTATTTTCGTTTTGTTTTATGGGAGTAACTAATAAAACGAATTATTTTGTAAAAATATACCTAGTTTGTTTGTTATATTTATTTGTTGTTTTTATATTTATGTATTTATTTATTTACTGAAAACCACCTTCCCTTACGTTATTCCTTCCCGTGCATGGTTGTCTGAAAGTCCTGGAAGATATCGCTCAGAGCAATAAGACCGCCCCTTGCGACACTCATTGTTAAACTCTATTTAAGTTATAATTTCTCGTTGTTCTTGTGGTGTGTTCAATAAAGAATTAAGATATCTATCTATCTGTGATATTTTTCTAAAACATGCAAAATTTCAAAGATCTCCTCAATAACTGTTAACTTTGGGCCATACGTTTGGGTTGCTTAAATTTGTTGCATATTAACAGACTCTGCCGGGAATACGTTGAATTACCAACAGCCCTGTTATACGTGTGCCAAATTTCAACTTTGTAATTTTAATAGTATCTTAATAAAATGACTGAGACATACAGACAGACGGACGGACAGAGGATAGACGGACACACAGACATATGGTTCTTTGTTTGACTACGGAATCTTAAGAAAGTATTTTGAAGGGATTGTCGTTCACCGTCAAAAGGAAAAAAGCCAAGGACAAAGACTTTGGAGTTGTAATTAACACGACTCGATTATACCACTTCCTGCTATCAGCACCGGTTCAACCATTGTGTTTTTTGAAGCAACACCTCAATTTTGAGAGAACAGCTTCCTCTTTCAAAAGGGAAGAATAATAAACTCCGCTCTCGCTCCTTAATTGAAACAGTAACATCTGTTAGGTTTGTAAACAGCACTTAATTAAAAAATACAATGAAAAAGTTACTTCCTGGAGTTTTTTAGCATTGGTAAATTAAGCTTCAGGGTTTTGGCTTTAATGATTTTTCTGAATTGTTTTATTTTTCAGTTTATTTAAATCAATGTTCGGTTCGATACATCTAGTGATGTTTCCGTTAAAATTATGGGGAGCAATAAGTTTCACTCTGAAGTTCGTGATCTGGTAGCATACTGCCTACTTGCGAAAGTATTCTAGCTGATTACTAGCCGAATGTAAACTACTTTCACACTACGCTCTTATCGTCAAAACAGAATCTGCGCTATATTTATTTACCTCACAAAAACGACATTAATAATTCAGTATTCGTCACTTCGCATTTCAGTTAACCCTAAATCGCTTATCGTCAGTTTGATCGCATCACCACATGACGGAAACCGCGACCGACCCGTAAAAAATTCAAAGCCACCATGAATATAAACTCTAGAGCTGACTATAAACTGGTAGTGTTGGGTCGAAGGGTTTTTATTATGAGTAGTCCAGTGGAGAGGAGACGGCGATTTCAAAATCAATGACAATGCCTAGGACATATATTTAACCCAATCCCACTAAAATTATACTGTTGAAAGTTTTTATGTATGTGTTTGTGTGTATGTATTTGTATGTATGTTTAAGGTATATTTGTGTGTGAGTATGCTTGTTACTCCTTCGTGCTAACGGCTGGATGTATTTGGATGAAATTTGTTATCTACCAGGCTAGCTAGCCTACTGTTGATCCCCATACTTTTTTGTATGGAAATTGCCACTTTTATTTCAAAGTGAAAGGTGTCAAAGTGACAGGTGTCAAAGTGATAGGTGTCAAAAGGACAGGTGTCAAAGTGACAGGTCTCAAAGTGACAGGTGTCAAAAGGACAGATGTCAAAGTGACAGGTGTCAAAAGGACAGGTGTCAAAGTGACAGATGTTAAAGTCACATATGTCAAAGTGAAAAGTGTCAAAAGGACAGGTTTCAAATTGAGAAGTGTCAAAGTGACAGGTATCAACCCTAGTGGGACAAAAGGAGGGCTTTTTGAAAATTCATTTATTTATTTTTTTGTTGAAGGGAATGGCATATAAATTATAAATGAGAGAGGTTGTGTATGTTAGTATGTTTGTTAGAGCGCTTTTTTATCATCTTTATCGTCATCGATTGATGATTCACGGGTGAATCCGCGGGTGCATCTAGTATAATAATACAAATTGCCAGACAATAATAAAGTACATTTCGAATATCACAAACGGGAATAACTCAAATCTGATTGTTCCAACTGTAGCTGCACCTTCATACAATGTTGTTTTTCAAGGCAAGAGGACGAACCGCTTGTGTGCGCGTCTCGCCTTGCACTTCGTTATCAAAACCACTTTAGTTTTCATAATTGTATAATAATAAAAAAACACTTGAAATAACGCTTTCTAAGCAATAGTTGCTAACTATTAAGCAAAACTTTCAAAAATGCTTAGTAATTTACTAACATGTGATACTGGTTTGAATACGTTCGTTCATTTCATATTATATATTTACCTTATTACCGCTACCGCTTATAGCTTATAGCGCCAAAGCTAATGCCCTAAGGGTCAAAACTACGACCTATTCCGGTCTTAAAATCACCATTGCCTTATGTTTACGTGTTTTCAAAGATATTATCGTTGTGACGAGGTCAAAACCTCTTTCATAATAATACTCTTTTGATCTCTTAATTCTTTCATAATCCATTTCTTTTCATTTTGATAGTTGGCCATTATTCATTCTAAATACAAATATCCTGTTATTCACACATTGATTTTTGGAGAAAAAGGGAAATATGATATAAAATACATAAATAAGTTTATAACCAGTTGAATTACACTTGTAAATATATAAACGATAATACCTACATAAGAGGTTATTTTAATCCGCATCGTCAAATTACAAAAGTCTGATCATCTCCTGTTCCTGTGCTTCCAATAGTTCCTGTAATTCTGTGTCACTGAGGTTTGGGTCCTGGGCTAGTGGGAGCAACCCAAACCCTGGGACCGCCTCGTGACATCGTGATAAGAAATATGCGAGTGAAGAATCTTTGTCCTGACCTACTTGAGATCACCGTTGACCGCGTCATCATTAAACATTCAGGTGAGATATTGGTCAAATATAAGGCATATGCAAGCACATTGATTTAAAACAAACTATAGATTTTTATCATTAAAGTTTAATCTGTTTATTTATTTTGTAATTACATATTGTGATGTACGAGGTGCGAACATCGATGGCAAGCACGTTGACGTGGTGAATTTCAAGGTAAATACGTTCTTAAATAGTCAAGTTGAATTGTACCCGCGACAGCTCTGATCGCATCTTAAGATCAGGAGTGATGAAGATTACTTGAATTATATATAACAAGTTTACGCCCTTTTGAACCTTTGGTGCTCTCTGGAACCGAGCCAAAGAGTTTTAATTATGTAAGAAAAACAAGTGTCAAAAAGTTAAAAGTCTTTGGTGTGCTTTAAACGTTTACGGAAAGTTTTAAATTACGTTATCCTACAGGGATAAAGGGTTGAACTTTTTCTCATTTGAAAGTTATTTTTCAGTGTGAATTTTTTATTTTGGCTCAACGAAGCCATGTCGTCAATATTTAATGTGGCCGAAAACAGCTTGTAAATACATAGTAGCATTTGGTCTAAATATTGATTCACTTAGAGGGTTTCGAACCTGAATCAAATACACATTTTATTGAATGCCTTTTCTCGTCAGCAAGAAGTCATCAAAAGTACATTATACCAGAGGGTACTAAGTATCCAAAAATATACTCAGCTAACTGAGTATCCATGTTGCCATTTCACGTTTTTTTCTCTTCATATGAGTTTGTGAGATTTATAAACATATATAAAAAGATCATTAACACTGTAAGATTTGTAAAGGCTTACTTTAAAAAACCTAAGTTTTGTAAAGTAAGCCTTAGGTTGGTCAGATTTGTCGAGTTTAAGGTTAGCTTATCTTGGAAAATTGAATAAAACTTACCATCTCTTAGATGTCATTTATTTATGTGTCAGCAATTATAGGAGATAAAACTTATCTGCGCCTAATATTTAAAAGCAAGTTGCTATCCTATAAAATACTGTAACTCTCTGAGAAACTACACCTACCTGTACCTAGTAGCTACATCTACATAATAAGTTTACTAAGTAAGGAGTATTGAATAAAAACAAG
The DNA here is from genome assembly GCA_946251855.1 of Alsophila aescularia. Taxonomy (NCBI): domain Eukaryota; kingdom Metazoa; phylum Arthropoda; class Insecta; order Lepidoptera; family Geometridae; genus Alsophila; species Alsophila aescularia. Next base: position 8,075,526 of record OX276376.1, on the reverse strand, counting down.
GAAATAGGTTTGCAATTCTTTATATTGTTTACTTATATAATATACCACTATTGAAGAAAACTGACAAGAAACTATAACCGTTGAATAATTAGTTATAGTGGCGAATATGTTTTAAAATATTATTAAACAAATAACCATTAAATTAAGTATTTATTAATAAACATCTATAATAATAACAATTTAAATGTGATAATTGGTCGTCAACATACATTTATATTAGCCTTAGTTACACTAAGAATAATAAATTAGAGAACAGCATTTAAACACAATCAAATTGATGATAACCACATCGACTATAATCTCATTGACTATTTATTGATCATTTCATCATCTCACAATGAAGTGATACACACTTACAAATAAACAATAACTTTTTTTTGTAGGAATTGTGTTTGCTGTTGGCCTTTACCAGCCTCTACAGTTTGAACCGGGCAGGGGGCCAGCACAAGGGCACCGGGGGGGGGGGGGGGGGGGGGTACGGACCTCGACATGGACGATCGTCTTAATTACGAGGGGCGAACTAAACACCCCTAGATTGCTAGTGTTAGTAGAGATCGAAGGGGCTCTGAAAAAATGGCTAGGAGCCCTTTGATTGAATTATAAAACTGACCGCTGATTCGTAATACACATTCGAGAAGAATCGGCAAGAAACTCGAAGGCAAATATGAACTAACTATGAGTTACGGGACCTTCGACCTCGCCGGCGAGGTCGGTGTCTGTGTCTAAGTGTAACCATTGCAAATACACATCACAGTTCGATTATTCCAATTATAGTGGCCTCGCACACGTTCGCGAGCGTTCTGCACTCCCCTTGAGAAAGACCATCGGATGTGGTTGAAACTATAGTTGGAATCATCCACGACCCAAAGATCCTCTCCACAGAACGTCACCAATACTCCAGGATTGTACGTAAAGCGATTGAAATAAAAAAAAAAACCAATTTCAACCAGGAGGATGTTTTCAAGTTGGCTACGTTCGCATCGCGTTTTATGTCAGAAGAAATCTGCAGATGTCGTTAGTGTTGTGTGTCGTGACAATTCTGAATTTTTACAAAACCAAATGCGGGTAGTTAGAGACAACGCTCGCCCTTCTCGAAGTTGACACTCGCTACTTCAGTCTTCTCGTGACCACGGTCAATGCAACTTGATCGAAATGTCGAGGTAAATAAAAATCAAGTTTGGAATAATCCAACATCTATACGTAACCCGTTTTGTATTTAAATGTTTATAAACCACGTTAGTTTTCATTATAATTATCACTACATAACTTCAGGAGGGCTGTCATCGAATGCTGTAATCTTCTTTAGCCTTCGTACGGCGGCATTAATTATACGATCAAAACTTGAGTAGGCGGATTTATTAAATATGCCTGAAAGAATGAAAAAGATACTTTCACACACAAACGTTTCACGAACAGAACAATGGCACTTAATTAATTTTCTTTTGGATCACATAAAAGCGAACGGAAAAGAAAATCAGTCGGCCGTACACGGACATTTACGTGAAAGCGGATTTAAACTGCTGGAAAATTATCTTTTAAGGAAACAAAGGAAAAAATAAAGGATATTTCTCTTTTTTCCTTGTGATCTCTAGAGCCTTTTGTGACTACTTAAGTGTGGAGATAAAAGCGGTATGAAAAGTTGGTGCTATGAATCTGGTGCCCTCGTTTTAAACGACCGTATCGTGTACACTTATAATCGTATCCTACTTTTAATTTGTTGCATTTGAGTGAACTAGGACAGTAATAATTGTTATTATGTCTTGTAACTGCTTTATCTCTAAAAGTGAAATAAAAATTGGTTTTGATGGTACAAAAAGTAATGCTATTTTAAAAATACAATAAAGTTGTGTACCTACATTTTATTAGTTCTGGCTTCAAGATTCATCATCATCATCAGCCTATATCTGTCCACTGCTGCACGTACGCCTCCCCTAATGCACGCCACTGAGCTCGGTCTTCAGCTCTACTCATCCATTCTCTTCCAGCCGCTTTTCGCAGGTCGTCACTCCATCTGCCCACAGGGCGTCCTACACTATATTTGACTATACGTGGTTTCCACTCGAGAACTCGTCTATCCCAACGGTTATCGGTTGGGGTAGACCAACCAATAACCTTTATGACTGAGACCAGCCTACTGCCACTTTAGCTTGCTTTTTCTAAGAGCTGTGTCGGTCACCTTGATTCTCCATCGGATATCTTCATTACTAATCTTGTCTTTCAGATAAACTCCAAGCATAGCTCTCTCTGAGTGACCTTAAATTTTGTAGACTAGTTTAACCGTGAGTGTCCACGTTTTGACTTCGTAGGTCATGACTGATTAGGTGGTAGCACGCACTGATTGAAGACTTTTGTCTTTAGACACTGTGGTATGGACGACGAAAATATTTGACAAAGCTTGCCTAATGCTGGCCAACCCAGCTGAATTCTTCTGATGGCTTCCTTCTCAAAGTTGTTCTTACCTATTTGCTATATTTGCCGAAGGTAAACATACTGTTGAACAACTTCAAGAGGTACACCATTAACTGCAATCGGTTGGGTTCCGGGTCAATAAGGTCGTAAAGATGATCTTGGTCTTATCTATGTTCATTCCGAGACCGATGCTTTGAGAATCATCAACTAGGTTGATCAGCATACTTTGCAAGTCTTGCAGCGACTCCGCCGTAAGGACTATATCATCGGCAAATTGTAAGTATGAGATTTTCTCGCCATTGATATTAATGCCCATTCCTTTCCAATCTTAAACATCTTCCAGGGCATAAGTAAACCGTTCCAAGTTTATTCTAACATAAATATTACAACTACAAACATAACTTCTATAGCTTCAAGTACAAGTATGAACTCTAAGGCAAGCACACATTTGGAAAACAGTTTGGGACTCTTTGGGTTGAATGAGCACATAATACAATGTTGAATAGAACATTCACACAACGCGTATAGTACGCAGTTTGCAGCGTTGCACTCACCGACCTATTCAGTCATTGGCTAATTTGTAGCGAAAGTAGTGATCTTAAGTTTGGACTACGGATTGCTCAGAGTTAGCTTGAGATTTCCTCCAATTTGCAGCTCAAAGTCAGTCATCCGGCAGTCAGCCAACTGTTTGCCTAGTCACCTCATCTGCACAACAACTCAAAAGACGGTAATTAAAAGATACTGATGTAAATTCTCTTGTTCCCAACTAAACTAATGAAGGAAGGCGGAATTCAAGTTCCTTCTCTCCCGCAACCCCCTCCCCATGCACACTCTCCCCCCGCACCCCTCCAGCTTCCACCCACACCTGCTCCGACTACTTTCCCCCGCAACTCCACCCTCGAACCCCTTTCCCTGCACCTCCACCACCTATATCCCCTAACCGGCAACCCCCCTCCCCTCCTTACTCCCCTTCCCCTCACACCTCTTTCCCCACCCTCGGCCGTGCACGATACAACACTCCTTCCCCTACAAGTCCCTTAGTTACGTCACTGATGTTTATTTAGTAGCTAAAATTCTCAAATAGCTTTTAAGAATGTCATAGTTTAGTTAAGTGTGGTGAGTTGAAAAAGTGAATTAACACCACTGTATCGCAGACCATTTAGATCGTTCTCATACTAACTTACAAGCCCATATTTCCAACATTGTTTGCCAATAAATCAGAAGTTCCACTTTAAATTGAAAATACGAAACATTTTCTCCAACGGCCGCTGACGATCGGGGATCGCTTCCTTCCCGTATAAGAAACAAATCAAACTTTGAAAATATCCGAGAGTTTCAGTTAGATACCGGTACAAGTTGCGACAGAGACACGGTTTCATTTGAAATTGTTTCTCTTTGAGCCTGTACTCATAGATTTCTTTCAAGCAGAAATAGCAGTGTGAAAAAAGCTTTGGAAGTGTACTTTGTGTTGTATTCGAATACGTACTTACGTAATTATAAATTTCTCATTATTAGCTCTAATGAGAAAATGTATAATCTATACTTATAGATAGATAGATAGATTGATAACTCTTTATTGTACACCACATAGAACAAAAATACAACTAAAACATTTATACAAAATATATGGGACAATAGGCGGTCTTATCGCTAAAAAGCGATCTCTTCCAGACAACCTTTGGATGGAAAGGAATTAATATACGGCAAAGAAGGTGGTGCATTATAATATAATAAATAAATAATAAAAACTCAATACAATGGATAAACATATTAATAAATGTATATATATATATCCACATATATTCCAATATACCTACACATAAATATGTAAATATATAGTACAGTATATATATATCCATATACATAGTATATATATTATAACAAATTACATTTACTACATATACATTTACAAAATATATACAAACATAATACAAATAATATACAGTGAAACCACAACAGAATAACAACAAAATAGCAAGAAGTGATATTAATTAGAGAGATAAAACTTCTTTACTTGAAGTTTAAAAACAGGGAGTGACTGGGCTCGCCTTATAGTAACTGGCAGAACGTTCCATAGGCAAACTGCTTGGATGGTAAATGAACTGCCATTAAAAGAGCTTCTATATAGAGGGATCATCAAAGCTAAATTTTCTGATGACCTGAGTGACAACTTGTTAGAATCAGACAGGAAATTAAAACGTTCCATAAGATATCGCGGGGAGGAGAGATTAAACAAAATTGTATTAAGAATAGAGAGTATATGAGCATTCCGGCGAAGGCGTATTGGAAGCCACTTGAGCTTAGTGCGAAATTCAGAGACATGATCATATTTGCGCAAACCAAATATAAATCGAATGCAGAAGTTTTGAAGATGCTCAAGTTTTGTTTAGCTGGTCCTCAGTAAGATCTAGATAGCAGGCATCGGCATAGTCTAAGATTGGGAGCAGAAGTAACTGCGCAAGAGCAATTTTAGTAACAGTGTGCAAAAAATATCGGAGTCTTCTGAGGGAACCTGAAGAAGCAAATATCTTTCGAATGACGGTTTCCATCTGAGGAATCCAAGTAAGGCTCTGGTCTATAATTAGACCTAAATTTTTGATACTCTGATAAAGCAGTAAGTTAGAAAAAGTCTGTACATTGAATATAATAAAAAAAAAGTTCTAGTAATCTTAATATAAGCTACTGAACAAGTGTTTTCTTGTATGGTGTCTGTTCGCGCATCACGTAAAAAACATATACAGATTGATGGACTGATTGCAATGCGGTTTTCAATGTTGAATAGCTTAGGTTTAGACTTAAAAAGTGGTGTACTTGGTATCTCAATCCGATGAGATGAAGCCGAGCAATCGATAAAAAATATATGACGACTAAACGAAATTTGGTATTTTGTACCTATGGTCCCGGAATCGGGCAAAGCCGCGGGCGCAACTAGTAACTAATAATAACTGAATTCGTTTTATTTGTGAACTAACACGAAACGAGCACTTGCATTCCAATGCAAAAATATTTTATAACGAAGGAATCAAACCCACAAGCTACATGACACGTTGACAAAGTTACTTCAAAATGTTTCAAATTGAGTTCTAAAGTTTACACAAAAGCAAGATATGACTAAACTATGTGAGATGTTTTGACAGTATTTTAAGCAAACAATGTTGCAGTACCTTTAACTTTGTCTGCGTAATAAAGTTTTACAACTACAAGATGCCAAGTGAACATTGTAGCATTTAAAAGTAGTACGGTTATAAACAAATAAAGCTCTGCCTCTAGAAATGATAGCATTTAAATTTGAAATAAGCCACACTTTTGCTTCGCATTTAATCATACTGTCGACTACATTATATAGACATTAGTACTGCTTATGCATCTAGTATCTATTTTGTATGGTATTATGTGCTATTTGACTGCTGATCTATTTCGATTTGCTTTGCCGTACTTGGGTTTATGCTGATTCAAAGCGCCTCCACCGGAGGTCTTTGGAACTAAAACTGACATTGCTTCATCTCCTGACGTTAGTCACAGAATAAATAATAGTACAATTACGTTAGTTCTGTGGACCCGAACTACTGCTATCAGCGCCAAAATAGCGATAAGGAAATGCTCTCATTGCTACGTTCGTCAAAAGCCTGTCTAGAGTACGGAGTAATATGCAGTTGTCTATGTATTTGATAGTTTTTTTTTAAATTATAAGTAATTTGGGAGGAAAGTGCAGTAGGCGCGGGGCGCGGGAATACAATAATAAAATTATTGTAGGTAATCGTATAGCGTGTTCAGCGGTGATTGCGAGAAATCCGACACACTTGTTACATCGATAAGGTTTTCAACTGGAATGACGAAGGCAAGCGCACGAAAGCATGAATTTTTGTTTTTAAAATTTATGATTAAAAATGCCATAACGCGTACGTATGTAAAGGTTTTTTCGAAGACTTCATGTGATTTATATATAAATAATATACTATCTAAAGTAAATGTTCCAAAAAATTACAAGGGTAAGAAGAATTAAAATTAAAATGTAATTTACTTAATTGGCAAAACGGGAGTTACAAAAGTATACTAGTTGAATTATTCCAACTATAGTTTCAACCACATCCATCCGGTGGTCATTCTCAAGGTGAGTACGGAACGCTCGCGAGTGTCTTGCCTCGTACTGCGGGCCACCTCTGTTCGCGCGATGACAGCAAGTGGTGCGTCGGTGCTAGAGGATTCGATCCCGGTTTTCGGGATCCCAGGATCACGACCTCTTTTCAATCCCGAAATTTTCGGGATTAAGAATTCCTGATCCCGAGATTTTCAGGATTGACATATGTCAAAAAATTAAAAAATTATGCAAATTAGACTGCGTGAAGCGAAACATTAATATTTAATATTAATATTTGGTTTTACAACCTTTTGGATATGAAACTTACTCTTTGCTTACTAAGTTGTTACATGGAAGTCATCTGTTAAGTCTTATGTCAGTGATTTAGTCGATGTTAAAAAAGATTTTTGTAAATTTATCAAGTTTTTTTTTTAGTTTGTTACATAAAGGTTTTCTCAGCTAACACTACTTTAAAGAGATCTCACTGATTTTTGAAAAATAATTACTTTAACATAGAGACAGTGATATTCAATCTTGTTAGTCTGACTCTGAGTCAGATTAGACTGATTTGATTAGCTGCACACCGTAAAACACTTACTTTTCTTCGTTTTTTTTCTTAATCTATGGAAATGGAGGAGACTTTTGGCCATTTCATTCCATAATCACCCGCCAGATCCGACCAACAGTCATGATATGCACCCAAACAGTCTCGCCAGATAGTCTCGGCCTCCCTCAGCGTCGCCGCTAATCTTGTGGCCCCCACTGCGTTACGATTTTGGCCCATCGTTCGGGATGTATTCGCATCACGTGACCCACCCAATCCCACTTCAATCTAGCAGCCTTATGCCCCACATCCAAGATACCAGTGATAGAACGCAACGTGGTGTTACGAACTCAGGCAGTCCTCTTGATCCCTATGACGCTGCGTTGAATCGCTCTTTGGCAAATCCCAAGCTTGAACTTTTGAGACTCGGTCAGTGACCAGGTCTGAGCACCGTAGGTTAGGACGGGCAGGATGCACGTGTCAATGAGTCTGCGCTTTTGTGTTATAGGAAAGTTGCCCTTCATAAGCCCTTTTATGAGCAGCACCTCCAGGCATTTTCGACGATGCATTCAATTTATTTTTCTTCCTGGTTTCCGAATGAAACTAGCTGGCCCAAGTATATGTACTCAACATAGTGTAGTTCCAGCCCATCTACCTACGTCAAAACTTAGATTTTTAAATTTTAATTTGTTTATAACAGATTTCTGAAGGATTTTGCTTATTTTTTAATTGTTACCCTCAATCCCGGGATTATCCCGGGATCCCGGGATTGACTAAGTATAATCCCGAAATCGTGAGATCAAAAATAAGGGCCGGGATCAAATTCAATAGTCGGCACATCCTGCAGTGAGTTTTATTCATCGCTCGAGTAATCTCGAGGAACGCTCAAACAGATTTTCGGATTATCTTAGACATTATTTTCTATAAGTGAAGTATTTCGAATTGTGTATTGAAATTGAGTGTATGATTTCATTGGATAAAAGGCTCAAGAGTTTTTTATAGTGTTTTGTGTATGGGTAGCGTCTTAAAAAAATAGGCGTATTAAAAAGGTTTTCGCTAACGCATAATCTATTCTATCACATCAACCGCATCTTTCTTTTCTCAAACAGAATATTTAATGAGTAAAATACAATGGAACAGATTTAAATAAAACAAAGTGCTTATCTCGTTTTGTAAGTGCTTAAGTGAGATCAGCCTCACTGAGCTTAAAGCTAGGCTTTTACTTAATGCCACGGTTAAAAGAGGTTGGTTATGTATGAATAATACCAACAAAAAAAAGATAAAATTAAGTAACAAATATATATTTTGAACTTACGCGATTCGAACACATACTTATATAGTTAAATGTGACTTAATCGCGTTGAAAGTTAATTTTTAGTTACAATCAAGTTGCATTGATCGAGGTTACGAGAAGACTGAAGTAGCGGGTGTCAGCGTCGAGAAGGGCGAGCGTTGTCTCCAAATACCCGCATTTGGTTTTGTGAAAATTCAGAATTGTCATGACACACAACTATTGCACATTGCAGATTTCTTCTGATATCGCACACACTTTCGCGAACACTTGCTTGTCACGGGATTTCACGACGCAGCCAACTTTAAGTACCTGATAAAGTTTCATGGACATTGTTTTGGGACGCAGAAAATTAGTAGGTTAATTGTATTCTAAAGATTAGCACAATGCGTGGTTAAGGCGTCAGTCGACTATATAAGTTGCTGACTAGGTTCAGCTTCACTCGTCGAGTGCTGTCGTGTGAGTGTTTCCATTGCTTAGTCAATCTCAGTCCAGCACTCGACGAGTCAACATCACCTGAATATGCCTCGTGCAGAGGCGAAACACGTGTCGTATTAATGTCAGACGTTTGTTATTTGGATTGAGGTATATGTTTTTTGTTGTGTATTTAAAATATATGTATATAAATATATAAGTGTTACGAAACTTGTATTTCAGTAGGGTTTGTTTAGCGTGGGGTTTTATATTGTGTATTATATAGTTTTTTTTTGTGGCCTCCAGTCCTTAGGTTTCATTTCATTTATATTTACCATTTATCATTAGTCTGACTTACAGTTTTGGCGGAAGTAAGCTACATATTTTTTATTTTGTTCATTTTAAATATGGGTTTCCGCAAAGTAACGCCTGATTCTATCAACTATATTCTATACCTATTTAAAGAGAACTGTTTTTTAATCTCTGTTACAAAAGAGGGGTATTATAATATGTTTGAAAACCATCATAACTCTCTCCATATCTCGCTGAGTGACTTTAAATTTGTGGACCAGCCCCAACTTGTGTGTCCATGTTACGGCTCCGTAGGTTATAACTGGTAGAACACAGGCGTTGAAGAATTTCGTCTTGGTTTGCCAGAGAACCAAAGTAACCGACATAGCCTAGAGAATAAGCAAGCTGAAGTGCCTATGGGCTGGTCACATCTCTCGCAGAACCGACAACCGTTGGGGAAAACGAGTTTTAGATTGGAGACCACGCTTAGACAAATGTAGTGTGGGATGCCCGCTGGCCAGGTGGAGAGGCGACTTGTGAAAGACAGCTGGCAGCAACTGGATGAGAAGATCCAAAGAGGTTAGTGGCGTTCATTGGGAGAGGCCTACGTCCAGCAGTGGACTAGTATAGGCTGATAATGATGATATCTTTTTTAACCATATGTAACGTCCATTTATTTCCAGAAGATAACCAGATCCAATAAGAAGGTAATGGTGGCTTAGTATGTGTTTTATTAACGGTATGTGTATTTGTAACTTTTAAACTTTCGTGATTAGAACAGGTGGTGTTTATGGTTTCGTAGGTGTATATATGTAAGTGTATTATTGTTATTTTGTATTTATTATTATATGGTGTTATATATTTGTGTAATTTGTATCATTCATTATATATGTAGGTATATTTTTATAATTCTGCATACTACCATCCTGTGTAACAGTCTATGTGTCTCTATTCAGCCTACGGTGGCCTAGAAGAGATCGCTGCTTAGTTAGGCCGCTGATTGTTCTAAGTTAAGACTTGTTTAATGTTAATTAGTTCCTTTCTTGTGCAATAAAAAGTTATCTGTGTGCTCTTAGCAATCTAAGGCATCAGGTTTCATTCTAGCAACTTTTAATAAGTTATGCGCGGGCTTGCCATGCCGTCAGTCCCAGTTGCTAACAATTTATAGCAGTCATTTAGCTTTTTGACCTTTGAGGCCCTTGGACGGCCTGATATGCTCTGACACCAGAGGTCAACACTAACTCATTCGACATAGGTGCATACAGTATGTATTTTTTTATCCGTTTGTGTGACAAGTCTAGCAGGTCATGGTAAGTGTCACGCCTGCCCATAGCAGTTGCAGTGCCACCCTGAATTCTGGCTGCAAAATCTTGCTGTTAAAGTTCTGGGTTTTCCCTTCAAACCGAAACACAGAAACGTTTGCACACTACTGCTGGGTGTTTCAATATCTGACAAAGATGTGGAACTTCCCCAGGAGGACTCTTGCATAAGTTGCCTGCCACTGTTTTAAACAGTTATTACAAAATTTATTAGTAACCTGCCGTTTTTATCATCTAGCGTGAGTGACAAACAAAGGAGCTAGATATCAGACAATTACTCAATTTTCATGAAATCCTAATATGCGAGCCCGAGGCGTGATACCGTACACTGCACGTGCAGTAGCTAAACTTGTCATTTCGTAAAATATTCATCGCTTCAGGAGCGGCGAGAATAGCTCTATAGCAATCAACGTAGTGATATTCAAGTAATATATGTCAACGTGCAGCTTGCCTCCCTTCCCCGCTCCATACCTTAGGTGACATCTTGTAATTGCGCACGGACGGGATTATGTTCAGACTTTCTGCAGGCGTACGGTTAAGGTCTGGACCCCTTGCCAAAACCCTTATATTTTATTTATTTTTACTTTGTGTGACGAGACGGGCAGGTCGCTTGCCTGATGGTAAGCATCAGTTGCAGTGCCACCCAGAACTTTCCTCGTCACCCTGAGACATTGGTTGTTAAGTCTCATTACCCACTTATTTCGCTGGAAACATTTCTCTCCAAACACAGAAATGTTTAAACACTACTGCTTGGTGGCTAAATATCTGACAAAGATGTGGTACTTTCCCAGGCGGCCTCTTGGGTAAGAGGCCTACCACCACAATATACCTACCCCGATAAACAATCTTGCCAATATTGAAAGTAAAAACTACGAGTAAGAAAATTTAACTTTAGCAACTAAACACTATCACAATTCTGTGATCATTATAATGTCTGTATATTTATCGGTCTCATAGTTAAATATTTAAACGGGACTTAATCGCGCTGAAAACTACTCGTGACCACGATCAATGCAACTTGATCGAAACGTCGAGGTAAATAAATATTAAGTTTTCAGCGCGATTAAGTCCCGTTTAAATATTTAACTATGTGTTCGAATCGCGAAAGTTTAAAAGTTACAATTTATCGGTCTCTTCTGCCAACATCTATTACTGTGCACCACTTACACTGAACACAGCACCTTAGCGTTATTCTGTTTCAACACACTCAAAACGTGGTATGTTTGATTCTCCTTTTGTTTGGATACACGGCTAATTGCGTGTTTGGTTACGGAATTGGTGAGGGTGTCTTAGCATGAGGTGTTTGCATGAGGGATAGCTTCAAGTTAAGTAAGTTGGTTTGATAATGTCAGTCTCAAAACATTGTAACAATATATAGTTCTCATGTCATGGCATTTGTTGTCATGGTATTAAGGTAATATACTTATTTATTCATACACCCAAACACAAAACTCGTCTTATAATCAGGTAGAATTTTGGTACAAAATTCCAAGTAGACATGACAAACACACACGACATGTATAACATTTTTGCTAAAATTTTGTCATGACTATCGCTGAAATAAGTTAATTTGTGGCTAACTAACAAAAACATGATGTTCGAGATCATATTTGAGTGAGCTGTGTGTTTAAATAAACAAAAATATAAGAACAAATACAGATTTTATCTCAGAAAATGGCGTTCCAGCAATTAAAATAAATAAATAAATATATTCGGGACAATTCTACACCAATTACCTAGCCCCAAACTAGGATACCCTGTACTATGGGTGCTAGATAACGGATAAACATACATAGATACGAATATTATAACATCCATGACTCGGAAACAAACATTTCTGCTCATCACACAAATGAATGCACCTTGCAGGATTCGAACCCGCGACCGTTTGATTACGTACCTAGGATCACTAGCCACGAGATCATTGCAGCCTTGGATTCTAATTTTTACTACAAAGGCCCTCTTTTGTAGAAATTGATTAAAATTGCTAAAATTTAGTGCTTTTAAGCTCTTAGTTCCACGTTAGTTTATAGAGATATATAGATAAACATCACCTTCACATAAGGTCCAATAGAGTTAATATAATAACCTGGAGTGTGAATTTGAAATCATATAAAGCTTACACTTGCATCGCAGCACACTTAAACAAAATTTAGGGTTCAGCATAACTAATACTAATAATTCTTCCTTGTAAATTAATTAATTTAAACATTTGTTTATGGATTTACAAAGTGTGTGACGTTACAGTCTTTACATATAAATGATTAATAATACTGTCTAAGTATGGCGAGTGTCCTTTACTACAATAAATAAATATAATAGTCAAAATACGTGTATCATTTATTTATGCCGTAAATAAAACGGCGGCCATCACGGTTCTTCCAATTTATTAAAAGCTATTATTCCCTATCTTGAAGCACTGCAGGCTCTGTAGTATTTCTACAAAAAGGATTTTACGACCTGAAGTGCTAATTTTAACTAATGTGCATAATAATAGCTGTAAGAAGTAAATCAGTTGCACATTTATATCCTATGCAGCACTGCGTTGCATAGTATGCCACGCAGGACCATAATGCAGCTGAAAGTGCTAAAAGATATACAATTCTAACTATTGTGCAGTCAATGGTGGTATACAATACTACGTGAAATCATTATGCAGCTGAAATGGGCAAAAGAGATATATTTCTAACTATTGAGCAGTTATTGGTGGCATAGAGTGACACAAAAATATCTTAGGTTCTTGCTGCGGCCATAAGTTTTAATATTACCTGTTGTAGAACTTTTGCCTAATTCTGATCCCCTTATGCCACCCCTTTAGACCTTAAGGCTTTAAGGAGAGGTGTAATTTTCACTAATTTGCTATTTGGGTAGGTTAGGTACTAACTTTACCTGAAAATGGTCAACATTTTCAACTTTCATCTGATTCCTATTTTACCCAATTGCTCACCCTATTTATCTACCGAGGTAAGACCCTGCCGATTGAGCGAACTTTCTCCGTTAATCTCAACATCAAAGCTTTTAACCCTTTGAGTCCTTTGGCCATGTTTTTATGTTCTATGCAGCCACCTGTCGCAACTAATTGGATTCTTTATATTTGTCCCTTCCATACTCTACAACCATTTACACTTGAACCGCACACCTTTGAAAATTGATTACGGAAAGAACGTTTCAATGGCCTTCAAAGGTCAAGATAAATTGGACGAGGACCCTTCCGTACGCCTTGATTAACGTTTTCCTCCCCTAATACGGAGCGCAAGTTAAAATGAATTACATGCATGTTTTCTGTTTCTGTAATGGGTTTTAGCAATATGTTTATTATGAGTTTAATGTAGACCGAAAATTATTACAAGAAAGAATAATAGAAACAAATATAATTTAAAAAGAACTGTAAACTCTAAATATTACTAACAACTATATAAACTAGGGTAGAAGGTAAAAAAACTCGCCCGCCCAGCCAAAAGACAGCTTTTGCTAATAAATTATATACTGTTGGAATGTGTTTATCAATTATCAATTAATTACCTTCAATTTGTTACCCATATTGTAAATATCTTTTATTTTTCGAGTTTTAAAATGGTGCTATACTGCAGCCATATTGATGTTTCAAAAAAGTAATTAAAATATTATTCTTTAAGACCCCCCGCAAAAAAAGAACACAAAAACTCTCTGAGCATACACTCAAACTTATGGCAGAACGAGGCGAGATGAGGCTGCAGTCTTCAGTGGATATGTCGAGTTACAGCTTGCTTAATAAACAAATCTCCAAGTCAATGCGACACGATTTGCGTTCCTATAATACTACTTTACTTATTAAGAACGCAATAGAGCGGAACAAGGGCTCCAAAGTGTTCGCAAGAGATCTGTCTATTGGGCAAAGCCTGTTGACGAAGCAGAAAACCGACAGTGGCAGCATCGTTTCGTCGAAGCCAGAGATTTTAAGTGAGCTCGAGAAGTTCTATGGACAATTATACAACTCATCGCGTAGTCCTCCTAGCAGGACTAGCGATGCAAGACCCCGTTTGACCCGACATTATACCGAAGATATCCCGGACGTCAGCCTATACGAGATCAGAATGGCTCTCAAACAGCTTAAGAGCAACAAGGCACCAGGGGAGGATGGAATAACGACAGAGCTACTGAAAACGGGTGGACCACTGGTACTTAAGGTCCTTCAGAAGCTGTTTAACTCCGTCATCCTCGAGGGTACTACGCCAGAGGCGTGGCACAGGAGCGTAGTGGTTTTGTTCTTTAAGAAAGGCGATAAAACTCTTTTGAAGAATTATAGGCCCATTTCGCTGCTGAGCCACGTCTAAGTATAAGCTGTTTTCGAGAGTAGTTACAAACAAGTTACAAAACAACTTTCAGCCTCCCGAACAAGCTGGATTCCGGAAAGGCTTTAGCACCGTAGACCACATCCATACGCTCCGGCAGATTATACAGAAGACCAAAGAGTATAATCGGCCACTATGTCTAGCGTTTGTGAACTACGAGAAAGCATTTACAAACAAATACAAATACAAAATTGTTTATTGACATAATAAGTTTAACACAGAACATTGTGAATCCAGAGGCTCCCAAAGTAGTGAGATCTGAGCAGTGCTACTGTCATTACAGCGGTGCCAGATTGATTACCGGTACATCGAAGTGTTGAAGTGTTTGTACAGCAAGGCCTCAATGACAGTTCGTCTTCAGGATCAGAGCACGAATTCTATACAGCTGCAAAAAGGGGTGAGACAGGGCGACGTTATTTCTCCGAAACTGTTCACCTCTGCACTGGAAGATATATTCAAGCTTCTGAACTGGAACGGATTTGGTGTTAACATCAATGGCGAATACATCACTCACCTTCGATTTGCTGTTGATATAGTCATCATGGCTGAAACCCTGAAAGACCTAAGCACAATGCTCAGTGACCTCAATATTGTTTGCCGACAGGTGGGTCTTAAAATGAACATGGGCAAGACGAACATCATGTCAAATGCCCATGTCGTACCCATGCCGGTTTATGTTGGGAACGATATTATCGAAGCTGTTGATCACTATGCCTACTTGGGTCAGTCGATCCAACTGGGTAGATCCAACTTCGACAAAGATGTCAACCGACGAATCCAACTCGGATGGGCAGCGTTCGGGAAATTACGCCATATCTTCTCGTCGCAGATACCGCAGAGCCTCAAGACGAAAGTTTATAATCAGTGCGTGTTGCCAGTGATGACATACGGCACTGAGACGTGGTCGCTAACTATTGGTCTCATACAAAAGCTCAGAGTTGCGCAGCGTGCAATGGAGAGAGGTATGCTCGGTGTTTCACTACGTGATAGAATCAGAAATAAGGAAATCCGTAGAAGAACGAAGGTTACCGACATAGCTCTCAGAGTTTGCAAGTTGAAGTGGCAATGGGCAGGCCATATAGTTAGCAGAACCGACAACCGCTGGGGAATAAAGGTTCTCGAATGGCAACTACGAACAAGCAAGTGAAGTGTGGGGAGACCCCCCACACGATGCACCGGCGACATTGTAGCCATCGCAGGAAGTCGGTGGATGGAAGTGGCACAGGATCGCTCGTCATGGCACGGGAGGCCTATTTTCAGCAGTGGACTTCCAAAAAGCTGACATGATGAAATGAATTAAAATATTTTACTCGGGGGGATGTAAGGATTCTAACGATACCCCATACGTCTAAATCTGTTCAGGCATTTAAAAGTTATGGTGGAATAAATAAACTCACATACAAACATACATATACATACATACATACATACATTAATGATAAAAACAATATACTCGTTTTTTTGGGCAGTCGTGTTTAAAATGGGAACAATGCCGCCAGCATGTTGGGTACGCTACCAACTGGTAGTGGGCTAGAACCATAGATCTAAATTTAAGTGTGTAGATTAGGTACCAGCTCCTCGGGTGTGGACCGTATTAATTAAGTGCATCGCACACAATTGGCCTTCATTGGCCTTTGTCATAATTGGAGTTGCGTTTGTGTAGCACGTGTTAGCAGTGACTCTCATTCGCGCTACTGTCTGCGTATGTCTCTTTATCTTTGTTGTTGATGCACATTAAACACGACGGTGGGAATGTAGTTGTGTGTTTGCCTGTAGTTGCATCTAGTCCAGTTTTCGTTTACGTGATATTAAAGCGTGCCGTATCTTCTCCCCTTTAACTAGATCTATGGCTAGAACGCTTGGACTAAGTACTTATAAATGGCATGTGGGTTGTCCAACTTGTTCATGTAGTGGTTAGCTAGTTGTATTCTGTAGTAACTAATAAAGGCAACAGCCCCACTTAAAAAAAGTATAATTAAAAAAACTAATTTAAAAAAAAACTCTGTATTTTTTAATGAACGTTACATGTTTGTTAAGCTTTGTAGCTTTTAATCAGTTTTTTTCTTATTTTTTAGTTAATTTTTTGACATATTTTATATATTTTTCGATATTTTATTGCTTTGTTTGTGAGCTTCCCTGAAAGTTTCAGCCGAATAGCTAATCGGAAAGTGCTCGAAATTTGAATTGCAAGATTCCAGGACAGACAAAATACATAGATACATTGATACATCGATTCATAGATACATAGATACATACAAGTGAAGTTAAATAAAAGTTTTTTTTTAAAAGTGATATAGCTTCAGTCTACCACACCTTTTAAGACTGACTTTCATGATGAAAGCATAATTCAATGTACTACTTACCTAACACATTTGTTTTACCTTCACATTAATAGCCAACATGCCCCAACACTGTTTAAGCTTTTATTTTTCTGGGAAATCGACAATAAATGTTCGTTTATAATCCCTTTTAAATGTGCAAACAAAGGGTCAGATACTGTTCAGATGAATAACACTGCAAGCTTTTGACTTAAAAAGAGATTTCGACAAAAATCATAACATTATCATTTCGTAAAAAATGACATTTTTTTTTAATTATTCACGTTGCAATGGCTGATATTAATCTTATTTATTACTTTTAATCAAATGATGAATTTAATACGGAACGAAACGTTTGAATTTTTTGTCTGAATTTGTTTGTCTGCAGGGAAAAACATATTTGTTACTATATACGTTGCACATTCATCTACCTATCTATATCTATACTTATATTGAAGCAATAAGTACGAAAAAGTCTGTACAATGAAAATAATTTAAAAAAAACGTTCTAGGGTACTTAAAACAAGCTACTGAACAAGACCTTTTCTTTTAAATCGTTTCTGTCTGTTTATTTATCTGTATGTTAGTTTGCGCATTAAAAAACTACTGAACTGATTGCGATGCGCGCTGCGACTTTCGCATTGGATAGCTTAGAGTTTGACTTACAAACTGGTGTACTTGGTATCTCAATCCGATGAGTAGAAGCCGAGCAATCGCTAAAAACTATTTGTTGGCTAAACAAATTTTAAAGATTATGTAGTACATTGTAATTTAGCACTTTTGGTCTTGGAATAACACGTATAAACTACTCTTAAATGTACCATTCGGGCAAAGCCGCGGGCACAGCTAGTATTAATACAACAGTTACACCTATCAAATCAGGGTGGTGGTAAAATACTAATTTAAACAGAAGAATGTCAGAAAAGAAATGATGATAATAGTACATTTATTCTTAGTTACCCGTATCTCCTATTCTTGGGTGTATCAGGAGTCAGGCCACGCATGAATTCACTATTCACATTCACATGAAATTGATAAGAATTATAATTGATAATTGATAAACTACCTACGTATTCATTATTTGCAATATTTAAATATGGCTGGATAGGCCCCACGGTGACCTGATTCGATGGGATGTATTTGTTAATTGGTGCTCGGATGAAGGGAAGAAAGAAGGGCCTGTAGCAAAGCTTGCTCTTTAAAAAACTTATCACATGAACATAGCTCACTCACTGAGTAAGGTGCGTTCAATTTATTATTGAATTATGTCATTGTGATAGTAATAGCCCGTTGGAAAGTTAATCTTAGGTTTATGGACATTAGTTGATAAAAGATGTTCCTTCGGGCTTTTAACAATAGAATTTAGTGAATGCTAGGTTTTACCAGTGACTGCTGGTAAATGTTAGTTTTGGCTTGGTTAGGTAATATTTTTTTTGCCAGTTTGGTTGATATCCTCTTGGATACTGCAGGAAAGTAGTTATATCAAGGTATTGTTAGGTTAGGTTAGTGTTTTTCAACATTTACCATGTCACTGAGATCGATTTACCAAACGAATGGTGGTAAAAGTTCGAAATGAACGTTGCTCACCGAACTGTTTGAACTTTTACCATCACTTTACTTGGTAAATCTTAGGATTTATCGTGTTTCGGAGTTCGGGCTTTTTCAGTAATTTGTAGAATAAAAAGCCACAACTTATTAGAATACTACTTACTGCTAATATTATAAATGCGATAGTTTGTGTCTATGTATGTTTGTTACCGCTCAGCGCAGAAACGGCTGAAAAGACCATGATCATATTTCGGATTTAGAAACTTTAGGTTCTGGTATAACACATATGATGCTTATCATCATCATTAATATCCATCACCATCATTGTCACCCATCAACATAGTCCACTTGGGTAAAACCACATGGTGCAGCTGGTAAACTCAAATTACACCATTTGGATGATGATGTAGTTATCACGGTAGCCATGATCCAAATTTTTCCATCACAAAATTATTGGATGAGTAATTATATTGGACTTTTGGTCCTGGAATAAGACACAGGTTACTTTTAACCCGAAGAAATTACCACGCGGGCAAAGCTGCGGTCACAACAAAATAAAATATGTTCTTTTTATTAATTTGTGTTATATGTAATATAAGCTAAAAAAAAAAGTGGGGCGAGTCGAATTTATATTACTCAGGTTACGCTATGTACGCTCCACGATTTTATTTTATATTACTCAGGTTACGCTATGTACGCCCCACGATTTTATTTCATATTACTCAGGTTACGCTATGTACGCCCCACGATTTTATTATATATTACTCAGGTTACGCTATGTACGCCCCACGATTTTATTTTATATTACTCAGGTTACGCTATGTACGCCCCACGATTTTATTTTATATTACTCAGGTTACGCTATGTACGCCCCACAATTTTATTTTATATTACTCAGGTTACGCTATGTATGGACCATGATTTTATTTTATATTACTCAGGTTACTCTATGTACGCCCCACGATTTTATTTTATATTACTCAGGTTACGCTATGTACGCCCCACGATTTTATTTTATATTACTCAGGTTACGCTATGTGCGCCCCACGATTTTGTTTTATTTTTTAAACTTGTAGTAAGTACATGTAAAACCGTTAAACTTGAATATTTTTTTTACTTATAGTTTTTTTTTTAGTTATTTCTAAAGTGCACTGTGTTCTACTCGTAAAGCCCTTTCATTTGATACCCATATTGAGGAGATTGAAAAAAAAAAGTTTGTTTGTTTTTCATAACGTACTGTATTATACTAGCTAAGCCCTTTCATTTGACACCCATACTGAAGGGGTTGAAAAAAAAATGCATGCAAACGCATTTTGTGGTGGCGGCCATCTTGGATTTACAATGATACTGAATATACATAATTGTATTATCATCTGAACTAAAGGTGTATACCAAATTTCAGATCCATCGGTCAACAGGAAGGGGGTAAAATTTTAATTACTAGATTGAACCAAACATTTAACAAAAAACAAATAGGGCAAGCCAAATAAAACCGTTTAATAGTAGTTAATGAAACGGTTGCATAATGAGGGGTATTAAAACACGAGAGTGAGTTTAAAAAACGAGCCGTAGACGAGTAGTTTTTTAATAGCATCACTCGAGTGTTTTAATACCTAGTAATGTGCCGTTTCATACACTACTTTATCTACACTCATGCAATAGGAACTTTCGTTCGTAATATTTTCTTGATTTTGCTGGTAAAAGCTCGTTCGTCATGTTCGTTGCTGTTACTGTGATGTAAGGTGTCGGCAAATTCTCTTCACTAACACTGCTGTCAGACATTATTAATCAGGATAAAACTTTTGATCAACAAAAACACATAAAACATAACATTGGTTAGGTACCTACTTATTAAATGTAAAGTAAATTATGGCGCTAAAATCTAGTACACAGTGAATTCGCGTTCTGACGGTATAACACGCGCTGCCATAGATAATAAATGGCGAAAACCTTCGTAGTAAGGAGCCAAACCAGTGTATTTATGTTTTTTTTATATAATTGTTTAGTTCAAAAAACAGTGTTACAATGTTTTTTTTCTTATTAGCGACGTGCCGTGCGTAATGTATGTCATTATGCCACTTTTGAGTTCATAATCTGGATTTTACGATTTGAGTGTAGATAAAAATAATAAAAAAATAACTCTGTGCAGTGTATGTTCAACAAATAAACTAGAAATGCTCCAGACTCGCAAAACAAAGCTTTCTAAAACACAGAAGCCGGTGCTCAACCACATAAAAAGACACAATGTTGTGCAGAAGTAGGTCACACCACGACAAAGCTCTGTGCGTAAATTATCTCTTCAGAACTACCTATGTTATATTATTATGTGGTTGGACAGGCTGCATTCGGGCTACAATATTAAATTTAGTCTCAACATGGACGAGTTGCTCCCGCGAATTCAAATTTGTTGCTGATTGTTTCGTTATAGCCAACAAAATCAGTGTCTAGACTTTTTCGGTATCAATACCAAAGTTTTATATTGCACTAGCGACCTGCTCCGGCTGAGTCATACGGTTGAAATTAAGAAAAAAATAAGGTGATAATTTTAGTTCTCGGATGCTTGTGTTATCCATATCCATATTAAATAATAAAAATCTCCAAAACGGCTGGACCGATTTTGACGGGATTTTCACTGGCAGATAGCTGATGTTATAAAGAGT
Source organism: Alsophila aescularia (assembly GCA_946251855.1). Taxonomy (NCBI): domain Eukaryota; kingdom Metazoa; phylum Arthropoda; class Insecta; order Lepidoptera; family Geometridae; genus Alsophila; species Alsophila aescularia. The sequence continues at coordinate 8,054,323 of OX276376.1, read as the reverse complement.
AACATAGGCTACTTTTATTTTTGAAAAGAATTAGGGTTCCACGCAAAAAACCCATGAATTTTGACTACGTAGGCAAAGCCACGGGCACAGCTATATAGCGGTTGTTTTATATACATATATATATATATATATATATATATATATATAAAACAACCGCTACCGCAGGCAAAGCCACTATATTATATATATATATATATATGTATATATATATATATATATATAGTGGCTTTGCCTGCGTAGTCAAAATTCATGGGTTTTTATATAAACCGTGAAAAATAATCTAACTGATGCTGAAAATCGCATTAAAATCCGTTGCATAGTTTAAAAAATTAAGCGTTACAGGCAGACGGTGGAAAGTAACTTTGTTTCATACAATGTATTGATATTAAACTACTACTACTACTATTACTACTATATTGCGGCGTTATTTTAAGTTTAAGCTCTCTGTTTTTTAACAAAGTTACAAATAAGATAGCAGTCATTTTACCTCATTTATATATTTATTTTGGTTTTTATTTACCGTTTTATATTCTCTGTACTTGAAATTGTTATTTTTTCCACATATAATTAGGTTCGAGTCCACAGAGTTCGTTTTTACATACATTGGGATTCGAAAAGATCGTTCCATGCTTTCAGTGCTTTTTATTTCCTGTATTCTTTTTTTTTCTTTTTTTTTTTTCAATTTTTTTTTCATCCACTGCTGGACATTTGGACCTATCCTTATGCCTTGAACCCAATCTTCAGCTCTTCTCATGTAATAAATGCAGCTAGGTATCTACTTTACGAAGGTCGTCGCTCCATCTAGCTGGAGGAAGTCCTACTACGTTTGCCTACACGTGGTCTCAACTCAAGAACTGGCTGACCCTGTCGATTATCGGTTCTTCAATATAATTATACGATATATTCGATTTGTCACTAATTACATCAATACGTAATTAATTTACCGAACATTCGTGTATGTCAAACGGATATTTAATTCGTTATGTGTAGCCGGGATCGAGCGCATGAAAACGTCAGAAGCTGTTTGATAATAGTTTCATGGAGAGAGCACTTGCTACTCTCAACGCTAGTTTTGAATTGAGCACTCGGTCATACATAGTAGTGAATATTTCCAGAGGATGTTTGTGGGTAGCCAGCCGTGATAGACACTTTCATGCCAATGTGGGACTTATCTCTGTTGCCCCATTTGTATCCGAATAGCGATGCTTTTTAGTTAACGTTTTATAGAGACTAGTTAGCAGTTTATACGTGAACTAACTGTGCCCGCAGCTACGCACGTGTGGGCATTTCTCTAGGTTAAAAATACTCTTTGTGCTATACCAATACCAACATTAGATCAAAATTTCTTCATCCGTCAAATATATTTTTATCGATTGCGCGGCTTCTATTCATCGGATTGAGATACCAAGTACCCTAGTTTTTAAGTCAAACCCTAAGGTATCCAACCGCTTCGCAATCGGTCCACTATTTTTTACGTGATGTGTGAACAAACATACAGACAAACAGACAGACACGAATTTAAAAGATGTTTTATTTTTATTCGGCAGCTTATTTTAAGTAACCAAGACCATTTTTTTAAATTATCTTGTTTGTACTGACTTTTTCGTTTTTATTGCTTTATTATAAGTACTAGTTGATGCCCGCGGCTTCGCACGCGTGGTTATTTATCTAGGTTAAAAGTACTTTTTATACTAGAGACCTAAAATACCAATATACCAACATTTGATCAAAATTCCTTCAGCCGTCAAAAAGTTTTTATCGATTGCTCGACTGTTACTGATCGGATTGAGATATTAAGTACACCAGTTTTTAAGTCAAACCCTAAGTTATCCAACAGTGAAAACCGCATCGCGATCGGTCTAGTAGTATTTACGTGATGCGCGAAAAAATATACAGACAAACTAACAGACAAACAGACAGACACGATTTAAAAAAAAAAACATTTGTTTAGTAGCTTATTTTAAGTGCTGTATACTTTTTTTTTAATTATATTCTTTGTACAGATTGTTTCGTTCTTATAGCTTTATTGTAAGTATAGATATAGATAGATAGATAGATACGTCTGTAAATTCGACGTTAGGCAACACGAACGAAAATTTGAGCTTTACCGAAAAGTGATGGTGTATTAGTCGATTATATCGGTTTAAAGAATTGCGCTCATTAGAAGTCAGAGACGTACAGACGAGGAAGGAGACTGAGCAAAGATTTTTTTTGGCACCACCTCAGGCCACCCTCGCTATTCTTAAATTGATTGATTGATTGATTGATTGATTTGATTTGTATTTGTTATTCAAGCCTCAAAATGAATCTCGGAGTTTCAATACTCTAATCTCAATATCACCAGAGTTTTTGGGGGTCTTGGAGGAGGCAAAGCCCTTATTAGCTAAGATAGTCAACAGTGAAACTGCATTGACTGCATACCACGGAAGTGTTGCTTCTATATTAAGGTATGGGGTAATTTTTTGGGCCAATTCAACTAATAGACAGGACGTATTCTTAGCCCAAAAAAGGTGTGTTAGAGCAATAGCTCATATAAAGCCCACAGATAGTTGCCGATCACATTTCAGATCATTTAAAATATTGACGGTACCATGCATCTATATCTATGAGGTTGTGCTATTTGTGAAGAACAACCTCGGATATTTTCATTCTTTCAATGAAGCTTACAGGTTCAATATGAGAAACAAAGACAGACTCTGCTTAAGGCCGTTCAATACATCGCTAATGCATAACAGTGTATTTTGTATGGCTCCGAAAATATATAATAAATTGCCAAAGAGCATAAAGCAATGTAATTTAATAAGCTTCAAACATAAATTAAAATTATTTCTTGTTGACAAATGTTATTATACGATTAATGATTTTCTTAATGATAATAATTTGAACTGTATTTAAATTAATTTAAATGATCAATGGTAAATATTATTTTGGAATTGGTATTTTATTTGGACTTGAATTTTATTTTATTGTAAGACATTTTAATTTAACCATATTGACATTTTATTTTTTATTGTATTCAATTTAATAATTTGCATGCCTAATGGTGAGAATGTATAAGGGAAATTGTATATTTAAAGTATTTAAACTAACATCTTCAACTGTTTTACCTACATTCTGATAAATAAAATGATTTGATTTGATTTGATCATTCGGCCACGTAAGGCGCCACGTCAAGATATCAGGTTCGTGTAAGTTCGTGAATTGTCGTACTTTGCCATACGAATCCACAACGCGACGCGTTACGTGTGTGAATTGTCATAGGGAATAAGAACCCTGGGCTCAAGAACATCAAACATGATGATTAGAATTGAGAGATTAGAAAACAGATTATAATATGATGCAAATGAATTTCACAGTAATAATATTTCGCATCCATGTTGCCTTCCAAACTGACCTACTTATCTTTTCTTCATCCTACTTTCCATTTGGCCTCATTATACTTATTCTATTTCTCCGCCTCTATACGGTGATTTTATTCAAAGGAAAAACTTAAATCCTTGACTATTAAATTCCTTTTGCCGGTGCTTGTCGGACTGAAAAATGGAACTTCGCCCCGGCTTCTTCAGTGATCATTTGCATATCATTTGGAGCATTTGCTGCTATCTCGTACACAATATTTTATTATACAGTAGCTGAACTTACCACTAACAATTAGATTGATTAAAAAAAACAGATCAGAGAAAAATAACAGAGATTAGCATGGGTATGCTTTCTGTTATACATTCCCCAAGCTATCCATTTTAAATGAGGTGAAATAAAACGAAGATATACCTACGATTGATAAAACAATAAAACGAATAGTTACACGAAATAGTTAAATATGTAATGAGGTATTTCACTATTTCGTATATTAACAATTCGTGATCGCTGTACAGATATTCTAGCGCATGCTCGATAGTTATTTATTATATTAATTTTTTCAATGTGATCTAATAATAAGTAAAATACCTTGCAATATGATTGAGCTTACAAAATGGCTACCTCTGTGAACAATCTGGATTGGAGCCCGGATTGGATTTATATAAAAGAATTTATTTACCTGCTATTAAATGGTTACAGTCATGGAACAGTTTTGTCACCAATATCACTTGTTTGTACAAGATTATCGTTGCACGCAGATATTATGAATCAATTTGTTCTGATTCATTCTACTGGATTCTTGTATAAATTTTACTATAATGGTTATTGTAATATGTTGTTATTTGTACATCTTCATCACACTGCTTTTATGTTAGTTTTGCTGGTCAGTATTTATTTAGTGTTTTATAGACTTCAATGATGGCTACCAGAAGTGGGTTATCCATTTATTATCAGAATGTACGCGGGTTGCGTACAAAGACAACAGACTGATATAGAAACATTTCTCAATGCAATTTCGACCTAGTAATAGTCACAGAGTCTTGGTTGCATCCAGGCATCCTGGACAGTGAGCTAACTAATAGTTGTTACGTTATTTTCCGCTATGATCGAGACCTTGTACTCACAAACGCTACAATGGGAGGAGGCGTGATGATATGTGCTCGGCGTGAGTTGGGTGTCATGGTGCGTACAGAAAAGGCATCCGCACCCACCGAGTTGCTGTGGGTCACTGTGCCGTCCAGTTTACTGAATGCTTCTGCAAGCTTACATATTGCAGTAACTTATATACCTCCCAATTATAGAACTCTCCCCACGGACATAAGAAATGTTATAGACAGCGTACTATTAATTCAAAACTTACTACCTCAAGATAATTTCTTGGTAGTTGGTGATTTCAACCTTCCCAATATACAATGGTCTGACCATGGACCTGTACATTTTAAGAAAGGCTGCATAGAGGTACAAAACAGTGGTGTCGAACTTGTTGAACAGTTTATTACCTCGGTTATGAACAGTACAATAATATACAAAATAAAAGTGGCAATACCCTTGATTTGTCTTTTAGTAATCTACCATTAAAAGTATGTAATTGTGTTACCCCACTCATAAGAGAGGATCTGTCGCATCCTAGTCTTCATATTATAGTTGACGACTTAACTATTAAACCACTTGTAGAAACTAGAAGAGACCGTCTATTATTTTATAACGGAGATTACTAGCAAATAAATTGTTTTTTTGTCAAATGTCGATTGGGTAGAGCTTTTTAATTCCAGTGCTGATGTCAATATAGCAGTAGATCAATTTTATTTAACTATTAATGAGTCGATTGATTTGTTTGTACCTAAAGCAAAATGTTCTTCAACTTCACATGTTTGTCCGACTTGGTACAACAGAGATTTAATTAAACTTATACGTTGTAAATGGAAGGCACATAAGTAATGAAAACAGTTTAAAAATGAACGTGATTATGTTTTGTTCTCCAACTTGTCACGACGCGGTCCTAGGCTTTGGGTTTTTTGAACACTAGCCCAGGGACCAAGCCTCAGTGGACGACATAAAAGGTCAGGAACAATTAGGAGCACAGGAACAGGAGCAGATGATCATAAACATCGGCTTACAAAGATATTAATCATATATATTTAAAATCTCCAGTTGTAATAATGTTATTATTGGTATTTTATAACAATTTCGGTTTTTTTAAAAATCTATATCGGAATGACAGGTTATTTGTATTTTTTGAATTAAGAATGTCAAACTATCAAATGGATTATGAAATAATTAAGGAGATCATATGAGTATTATTACGAAAGAGGTTTGATCTCATTACAATAAGAGGGCGCCAATTGTCACGAGGCGGTCCTAGGCTTTGGGTTTGTTCAACCAGCCCAGGGACCAAGCCTCAGTGGATAACATAAAAGGTCAGGTACAATTAGGAGCACAGGAACAGGAGGAGATGATCATAAATATCGGCTTACAAAGGTATTAATCATATATATTTAAAATCTCCAGTTGTAATAATCTTATTATTGGTATTTTATAACAATTTCGGTTTTGCTAAAAATCAATATCGGAATGACAGGTTATTTGTATTTTTTGAATTAAAAATGTCAAACTATCAAATGGAATGAAATGGATTATGAAAGAATTAAGAGATCAAATGAGTATTATTACGAAAGAGGTTTGACCTCGTTACAAACTTAAGAAAAAAAGTTCTTATTAAGGAACATGATTGGTACACTAATTTTATTACATTAGCTCAGGAAAGTATTAAGACTAACCCTAAGCGCCTATGGACATTTATCAAATCATTGCGAGGTGGTTCTAACTACCCCAGATCTATGTCTTATGGTAATTTTACCTATCAGGACGGCCTCAGTATATGCAATGGTTTTAATGAATTTTTTAAGAGCCTGTTTTTTGAACCTAAGCTTACGTACAATACGGACGACTACAACACCGATAGTTTAATGTATAATGATACAGTAATTTGCAATGTTGATGTAAATGAAAAACAAGTACTCTAGTTATTGCAGCAAGTTGACATAAATAAATCTGCTGGTACTGATAGTATACCTCCTGCTTTTATCAGGCATACTGCCAATCAGTTGTCATTCCCAATCACTCTGTTTCCAAACTCATTCCCAATCTCTAAGCGTTCATTACAAGAAGGCATATTTCCCGATAAGTGGAAACAGGCTAATATTATACCAATTCATAAAAAAGCCACGAAATCGGCTATAGAGAATTACCGTCCCAATGTATTCAGTAAGATTTTTGAGAAAATTATTTATGAAGTAATATATCCCGTCATTGCAAGTAGTGTTGGTGATTCTTAGTATGGATTTCTCAAAAAAAGGTCTACTATAACAAACTTAGCGGAGTTTACTGGATATGTTCTAGGTAATATTGAGGGCGGTGGTCAAGTGGATGTGGTCTACACAGACTTTGAAAAAGCGTTCGACCGTGTGGACAATTTCATTTTGCTAAAATTGGAACGGCTTGGCATACACGGTGATCTGTTACGCTGGATAAGATCTTATTTAGCTAATAGATCTCAGGCTGTTATTTTTGGTGGATTTATATCTGATTTTGTGGGTGTTAAATCCGGAGTTCCTCAGGGATCACATTTGGGCCCCTTATTCTATAATGCTTTTTTGTATGACATATCTACCTGTTTCGTGAATAATGTTTGAACAATTAATGTTGTACGCTGACGACAAGAAAATTTTCATCAAAATTAAGACACTTGATGACTGTCTTAAGCTTCAGTACAGACTTAATAATCTTACAGAATATTACACCAAGAATAGAATTATGATCAATGCAAGGAAGTATCAAGTTATAACTTTTACCCGGTGTAAATTACCCATTAATCATACATACTTCATAATTAATACTTGTATCGAACGTGTAGATACTATACGCGATCTCGGTGTCATGTTAGATTCTAAGCTTTCTATGTCAACGCATATCGACTCCATGGTTAGTAAAGCTTACAAAAATCTGGGTTTTGTTAAGCGGACTTGTAAAATCTTTAATGACCCTTCATGTATTAAATTAATTTATATGGCATATGTCAGGAGCGTTTTGGAATATGTAAGCCCAATTTGGAGTCATCAATATATTACTTATAAGGAAAGAATTGAAAACATTCAGAGTAAATTTATTCGTTAACTTAACTATAGAACGAAAACTAGAATTAATAATTACCAGGTAAACTTACGTCACTACAGACTCATAAACATGGAAGATAGAAGAATACTGCTTGACATGGCTTTGCTGTATGATATTGTTCTGAGTAATATTGACAGTCCCTACCTTGTTAATTCTATAACTTATAATACTCCCAGATATAGAAGCAGACAAACAAAATTTTTAAGTATAGCTTTGAACAAAACAAATTATGGTTGTAACTTCGTCATTAAGAGACTTTTTAAAACTTATCGTAGCTTATTTTTTAACATAGACCCTTACATTTGTTCCAAGAACTCTTTTAAATATCAAGTCTCCAAAGGTCTTCAAGCTAGGAGCTTTTCTCTACTATAAGCACATTCTGTACCCATATTATGTATTATTATTCTATTTTTATAATATTGTTTTACTTTATATATTCGTACTTACTTACATTTACTTCACATGCACATGTACACACCTAATACACATTTACACACATAGTTACACATTCAAACGCTAGAGAGCTGTAAGAAAAATGTATGTTAGTTTAGGAAGATCTATTATTAGTCTATATTGCGAACATGTTAAACTTATGTATCTTTGTTTTGTAAATGCTGTTGATTTTCTGTACAATAAATAAATTAATAAAAGAAACATATCAAATGTAAATGTATGATTATGACTAAATGTGCAATGTATAACTAAATCTATCAAATTAGGAACCCCACAAAACCAAGATCTGTACAATACATGCGAACACGTTTTTTAGTTTATTTTTACATGCGTTGTTTGAAGTTTCTGTACTGTTTTATAATTTTCTGTATCTCTATCTTGTGCTGATTTTCCTGATAACGGCCCCTTGTTCTATAAATTGCAGGGGTCGTTTTTTTCTTACATATTCCTTTTGTTTTTAGAATTTTTAGTATCAATGGTAGTTAGAGCTCATTCATCGAATTCTAAAAGCTTTCAATTTGACTGTTTGTTCATTTTTGTTTATGTGTTCCAAGTTTATTGAACCGTTTTGGATGATGCTTCATTTTAACTAAGTATTTAAAATAGTTCATTATCCCGGCAATTCCATATAACAACATATAATCAAAAGTACTTTAGTCGTTTTTAGTAAATCCAATCCAGTCTTTAGTTGTTGTTTTGGTTCCGTGTACAGTATTATTTATAAAGAAAGAATGCAAGAAAACTTATAATTGGACAACATTAAAAAAAAGTTCAGGTTATTCTGACATAGTGAAGTTAGTAAAGGTTTGAAGTCCAAATAAAGTTGAAAAATTAAACTTAATACACATAAAACATAAAAGAGTTCTCATTTAGGCTGATCTTTGGGAAGCTTTATTCAAGTACAGAAATAAGCTGTATCTACCGTTCTATTGAAATTTCAAGTAACGTAATTAATTTACATCCTTCGAAATTTTCGAGTGGCTTCGTTAATCCAATATCTACCATGACGGCATAAATTGAGCCGGTTCACGTTTTATTGGCGCCGGTTCACGTAATAAATTATTTTATTACAATTGGCCACTACAGCGAAATGTGCTCGGACCTGCATTATTAATTCAATTGTTCACGGATTATTTGCTCTAACAGGATCGTATCAATTATGTACGGAGGCCTGCATCTATTTACAGGAGACTCGTCAGCCCTAAATAGGGCTAAAAATAATGGAGGGTTATTTTGTTAAGGGTCGGGGTCAACTTCGTTTGCTTATTAAGGTGGTAAATAAGGAAGCCCTTTGGGGTTTATGCCTGGTTTCTAAAATTGAGATTGCTATAATCAGCCAGAAATACCTTCATTTCAACACGTATGTGCCATTATTTGAACCATAGGATTAGTAAGCTGAATTCAGTAGCAGTAGGCTGGTCATATCTGTTGAAGGACTGATAACCGTTGGGGTAGACGTGTTCTTGAGTGGAAACCGTGACTCGGTTAACGTAGTGTAGGGTGCCATCCAGCTAGGTGGAGCGACGATATACGCAGTGTCTGGCAGCAGTTGGAAGAGAAAAGCCGAAGATGGGGTTTAGTGGCGTGCTTTGGGAGAGGCCTATGTCCAGCAGTAGACTGACATGGGCTGATGATGATGATGATGATTTGAACCAAAAATAATTTAAATAGATTTCGTAAAAACTACTGAACTAATTTTTATGAAAATTAAATGGATTTCTAAACCGATTTACGATTTACCTAGGTAAATCGTAAATCGGTTTAGAAATCCAGAAGGTATGAGATGAGGTAAAAAAACACAAATAAAAAAACCACTTGAATCAAGAACTTCCTCCTATTAGAAGTCAGTTAAAATAGTCTCGTAGTGGATCATGGCTCATTCTCTTGCTCTTTCTGAAGATGAGTTTGAGTCCTTAGAGAACCAGAAGTGGCAACGTAATAACGACGATAATGTTGGAGAAGTTTCTACAATATAGAGGTAAGTAGGTACCTACGTTAATGTAACAGAATTTCATTTTCCTACGGAGTATTAATATCTTAGCTCATCGGCTATCGGTAGACCGTACAGACCAAATGCATCATTGATTGCAAATTTTGCAAAAAATTCAATTAAATTAAATAAGTTTTTCGTTTTTCTTCAATTTTTTGTTTGAATTCCTTCCTTGAATACAGATTTTGTATATGGCAAACCTTTAAATCACTTTATATTTAAAAAAATAGCCGAAAAACTCCAAAAAGGCATTCGTCCACAGGGCATCGTACAAACTTTGGACTTTTTTTTAAAATCATTTATTTAGGTATACAAACTAACGTGAGCGTGAATCATTATATATAGATATGTTATGTTATGTTGCTTTGCGGGTGCAGGTGTGCTTTCATCTGGGCTGGGGCTTCCCCCGCCTGCAGCACCAGTGACGCCAGCGCCACTGACGCAACGGGCGACACGCGCGGCAATCCGCAGTTCGCGTCGTGCCCTCACTGCGCAAACTCCTGAGGATGGACGTCGTTAACGTCCGAACACCGGTCGAATTGTTCGACGAAATAACTCATGAGTTTATTTAACTTCACTTGTATGTATCTATGTATCGATGTATCTATATATCCATATATCTATATTATATATATTCATATATATATATAATATATATATATATATATATATATATATATATATATGTGTATCTATGTATTTTGTCTGTCCTGGAATCTTGCAATTCAAATTTCAAGCACTTCCCGATTAGCTATCCGGCTGAAACTTTCGGGGTAGCTCACAAACCGATGACAAAGCAACAAAAAGAAAACAAAAAAAACAACTTTACAACGCAAAAAGTGAAAAGTAAATAAAAATAAACAAAAAATAAAAACAAACAAACGTAAGAAGAGAATATGAAAAATGAGAATAAAAAAATTAAAAAAAAACCCATAAAAAGTGACTTTTTTTTTTTATTTTTTTTTTAATTATACTAATTTTTGTTTAATGTAGAGAGGCTATTGTTAGCGTGACAGGTGAGCCGTGACAATATCTCAATGTATCTACATATTCATGTCAAAGCGCAAGGAACGTTCGAGACGCGTAGGGTAATCATCTGTACCTGCGGCACATATTATGAGTTACGAATTATGTTTATAGCTTTTAAAATATATATAAAAGTGACGACTGATAACTATACATACATTTGTGCATTTTTTGCGGCAACTAAGAAAATATTTCGATCGAATAGGCAACAGGTGACACTAGATTTCATACAGTATCACACAGGCCGAAAGGCTGAAGGTCGAAAATTTCAATTCTCGTCCGGAAAAGATAAATTTTCTGTCATCCGTTGTATGTCAAAGACACTTTTTTATCTCCACTGACTGGCCTTTTCACTCTTCCTTGCAGGCTTGTCGATTGATTGCTCTCGCTGTGCTTGATAAACAAGTTAGATGCATTCCAATGAACGGAGAAAAAATCGTATAACATAAAAACGAGAAATTAGATAATCCATGATTTTTGGTATACCTTTTTTTCTGTTGTCGGAATTTTTGAACGTTTCATGAATAATATATGAATGATAGAACCTACATAAAAGCTTACTTAAACCATTTACTTATCAGCGTCGTATTTGCGAATATATAAGTGACCTGATAGGCCAGCAAATTTATTCATAGTCACAGTCGCCGGGCCGCAATTTATTCGCTCGCTCAGCGGAATCCGGTCATGCGTATTACCATAACTAAGGGTTGCGATACAAAAATAGTTTGAGTATCGGTCTGGAATAGTTTATAGGGGAAAGCGGTTTGAGCGTAATAAAACGTTAAAAGTTGTTTGAAGAGTGATTTATTTTCGCTCGCTCAGAAAAATGTGTGATAATAAGGGTATTACAAAAATTGCCTAAGAATGGATTTGGATACGACTTATAACGACAACTTAAATTATTGTAAATGCGAATGTATATGTATTTGTTTTATATAATGACACAATGATTTATTGTTAATAGTAGTTTATGAAACGGTTGCATAATGAAGGGAATTAAAACACGAGAGTGAGTTTATAAAACGAGCAGTAGGCGAGTTTTTTAATAGTATCACTCGAGTGTTTTAATACCTAGTTATGTGCCGTTTCATACACTACTTTATCTACACTCATCATTATCATCATCATAGACATGATGATGATGATGCCTTTAGAAGTCCACTGCTGAACATAGGCCTCCCCCAAAGAGCGCCATGACGAGCGATCTTGTGCCACCTCCATCCACCGACTTCCTGCAATGACTACAATGTCGTCGGTCCATCGTGTGGGGGGTCTCCCCACTCATGCAATAGGAAATTACTTTTAATGAAAAAAATAAAGTCGTAATCATTTCTTGATTTTGCTGGTAAAAGCCCTTTCCTCACGTTCGCTGCTGTTCAGTGATGTCAGGTGGATTCAAATTCTCTTCACGAACACTATTTTCGCATGTTTAACACAACTACAACACATTTTAAATCAGGATAAAACATTTGATCTACATAATAAATCAGATAAAATTGGTTAGGTACTAATGTAAAGTAAAGTATGGCGCCAAAATCCAGTAGGTAGGTACACAGTCTAACACGCGCCGCCATAGACAATAAATGACGAAAATCCTCATAGATGCGGTACGTTAATGGTACTTTAATGGTTTGTTTGTTTGTTTGTTTGTCGTATGAGGTAGTGCTGGCCTCTGGTGTCAGAGTTGGTCAAGCCTCCCGAGGGCCTCTGACATGGCTTAACGACTGCTATTAATCAATAACAGCCGGTAAAAACTTTAATGGTAAAAAAAAATATTATAACATCGTTTAGTTAAAAAAAACAGTGTTATAATTTATTTATTTTTCTTATAGACGTGCCGTGCGTAATGTATAACATTATGCCAACATTTTTGAGTTCATAATCCGGATTTTACGATATGAGTGTAGATATAATATACAATGAATCAAAATTAGTAAGATTAAATATATAATTTTACCGTTACTGGCATTTTACCGCAACATTTAAAAAAGAAACACTTAAATTGATCACTAATTATCCATACCTATAAAATAGTAATAAGATAAAATAAAAATTAGAAATAAAATGGGTGACAGTAAACAGAGGTGGGATTTTTTAAAATTCAGTTCCTAAGGGTCGAAATGGGGTGGCGATGTTTACGCGGGCGAAGCTTCGGGGCGCAACCAGTTTTTAATTGCATAAAACAGTCAGTCAGGTGCAGATTAGAAAATTTATTAAATATTAAGCTAGCCATAACTTTTTATCGGGGTATTCTTTTACAGAGTAGTATTATTTATCTACTAGCCTTTTATACAGTTGATTTCCTTCTTTTTTTTTTTGCAAACGCCTATGGATTCACAACACAACATACTTTGTTACCACTCAGCGCTGAAATGGCTAAACGGCAAGATTATCATAATTTATATGTGTTTCTTTTTTATGTCTTTTTTATTGCCTTTTCACTTTTAACGTTTTCATTTTTTCATATTTTTCTTTCCTTTTTTCATTTTTATATTTCTTTGTTATCCGTTTGTGAGCTACCCTGAAAGTTTCAGCCGGATAGCTAATCGGGAAGTGCTCCATTGAATTAAAAAAATCCAGGACAGACAAAATACATATATACATAGATACATACATAGATACAAGTGAAGTTAAATAAAAGCTTTTAAACATAACTTATTTTCAACGTAAATACAGCAAGTCTTTTTCCCATGGTGTCGCTATAAGTCTGCCTCTTACCACTCCTAAACAGTATAGCTCAGCTTAGTTGACCTCCTTCAGTATCGAATAGGAGATTTATTGAGGTCGCCCAACACTTTACACGAGGCTCTGGGAAACAATATCGATATGTTTATTCCGCTGTCGAGATAATCCAGAACGACCATTTATTTTTATTGGCGAAGTCATTTTACTAAGGGTTGCAAGGAAGATGAATGGTCAACGTTTTGGTAACCGACTGACCTCAATTGTTATTTGTCAAGATATACAAATAAAGAGTATTTTACCTGTTTTACAGTATTTGATGCAGATACATAAATACTCGACACTTTATTGGATGAGGAGAGCCGAAGATTGGACTGACTTTTTCAAGGAGAGGCCTACTTCCAGCAGTGGACTAGTTTATGCATCAGCCTATACTCAGATGATGACATACATGCCAACTTAGATAAAAAATAGGTTTACACACATATACTCACTCGGACAAGGTTTTGCTGTGTGTGTGGATTTCCCTTCCCTCTAAAATAGTAGAAGGGGGTGTGGCGGGTACACAAGTCATGCTGGTGAATGTCTGCCACAGCACCCATTTTTCCCAGCCTGTTAATTTATTTAATTTAGTGGCCATTTGTATTTTTATCCCAGTTTGATAATTGTGGGTCATCTCATTGGCACTTTATTTGACGTTTATATGATTAATATTATAATTTATGCGTTAATGTCATTTAGAAAATAATAATTAACAACTGTAAAAAATGAAAAAAAATACATCCTCGCCAAGTTTTTTAATGCTCTCTTTTTGTGTGTGCTTCGAGAATACGCCCGTTAGAGAACGGGCGTATTCTCGAAGCACCGGTAGGGTATTTCCTTTTTCTGTGCGAGATTCAACTCTGAATCGACACATGTCATACATACATTAGGTGGTGCGTGGTAGTGGGTGCATACATTAGGCACGATATATTTCTGTCAGCGTATAAGTCAAATATAATTTCAAATCATAATTAATATTTTAATTAATACAACTAAATATGAGCAATCGAAACAGCGCAAATAGTTTAAGTTATTTCTTGCTATCATTTACAAAAAAAAAATACGAGGCTGAACGATCTGTGCATGCTCAGTGTTCATAGTGAATGGAACTGAAAGGGTAAGGAAGACACTGATATCTATCGACAATTATCCATTTTGCACAACCCAGACCTCGTAATTTTTATTCATTCAATGTTTTTTCCCACAACCTAACAATTTTTACATAAGATAGGTATATAATGTACATATGTGTAACAAAACGATAATTAAAATGTGTAAAGCCAGGGGGCGCAGGGGGGCATCTTCCCGGCACCCACGATGATCACTAATAGATAATAGAAGATTTTGCTTGGTACCTCGGTTGTAGAGACTTGCATTCGTTGTAAACTAATCAATTGGTTTCGTTCTTATTTAGCGATCGGTAGCCTCGTTTTCTATGCCAAGAATGTATGTCCAGGATTCGAACCTGGGACAACCTCACTTACATACTGTCATTTATTCTGTGGCACTACCAACTCTATCATAGTGCAATCGTGTATTAGTTGGATGCAACATTGGCAATGATGCATATTATTATTGATTCACGTTCACGTCAAAAGAAAATGCACGACTTCTCGCAACTTCGTTGGGTGTTAAAAGAAAATGTTATTAAATTAAAAAAAAATTATAATGTTTGATCTCAAAAGTAAATTTTGAGAAATTTTCGTTTGTTATGTTAGTGGCATTTGTTAGGTAAGTACTATCTTTAAGATTAGCAAAATTATTTTTAGTAATATAGTGATAAGTCGATCAAGATATTCGCAAGACGGTAATCACTGCATATGGTCCTGTAGTACCATGCCTCACAATATTTGTACTATTATTTGTTCCCTAACCAAAGTAAAGTGCGCCAACAAAGTTTTGCGAAATCACACTGCACCCTGGGGAGTGGTTTGCTGGCGTATTTCCATTAGGCACTGGCAACGGCACGTCAACCGGGAGCATGTATGAAAACTAGTGACGTAATTTTCCATTGGGCAGCTACCGTACCGGGATTTCCATACAACTCCGGGTTTTTGCTGGTGCGGCGAGTGGGAAAACACCCCAGTTTTCATTTTCAAACAAGCACCTTCATAAAAACCTGACTGCGAACAAAACTAAAGAGAATGGTTGCTAACCATCTTTTTGCTTGAAATCGTCATATACACGTCGTCTTTGGAAATGAAAAATGATATAAAAAACCTATTAAAGGGAGTTTCCTTTAAATTAAATACCTATTAAAGGAAACCCCACTTAATATACCGCCGACTTAAATTTTTTCTTATTCACAATATTATGGCGTCTAGTTGTTTGATAGTCTCAATACGATATAGTGATGATATAGTGCCACAAAGGAGCAGACAAATACATGCATAGATACATAGGCTGATAAACACAATACCCTCCGCTCACTCGAGTAAAAAGGTTGTTGATTTATTAAAGGTCCGTCACGCGAAATTTTACCAACTTCACAATATTTAAACTATCAACCTGTGGACGAATGCGTTTTTGGGGTCTTTGTTTTTTTTTTTATAGTTTAGAATGATTTGGAATGGTTTGCCATACACAACAAAATCTGCATTTGAAGAAGGAAAATGAACCAATGACCGTTTTTTTTTAATTAGCATAAATAGTCGCTTTTATCCCCGTGTCCACGGGTTAATGAAGGCGCCGCAAAATTTGGCAGAATGCAGAGCTACGTTCACAAACGGCGCTAGACGTAGCTCGATGCTGGATTGATTTTTAATTTACAAGTTGACAAAAAGAGCGGGAGACAAAAAAAAATTGATTATTAGAAATATTAGACAAAATCAGAAAGAGTGCAAGCCGCGAACATTCCAAGTAAATTTACCAATATGGATCAATAGTTCGATTGCCTTGCATTTGTCTGGAAAATCACAAGCAACCATATATAGATAGCTCCAGCGCTTGCAGATGAACAATATGAAAGTGTGGATACGCTGAAAGCAGCGCTTCGTCAGTAATGGGAACGAACCCCACAATAACCTTCCTTCGTGCAGCGTCCGTACTTTTGTCCTCAGAGAAGTTATAATTTCTCTGAGCTTTTGTCGGAAGTCTTGATGCCATTATCCATGTCAAAGGAATGCCATATTGAATAATAAGTTTGGTTTTCCCTGTAACGTTCTTTATTTCTAGCATTACCCTGAAATTTTTATAAATATTTTTCTAATTGTCCAATTAACAGCATTTTCTATTAGTAACACTTCGAGTTACGAACTCTGTATTTTAACTAATATTACATGATGAAAATTGATAGTGGAATAAATAAGTGGACATTAATTACTTATTTGTCGAACCACGTATATTTTAGTGTTCCATAGTCATACGTTTTTCCTTCATAGCTCGAAAACGCTTCTTCTTAGAATACCCGAAATAATGTTTGTTATAAGTTTCCATCACAACGAACATCTAGTATGGGTGATCTAAGGTCAACAATATTAAAAATTACATGGGTTGCTGTTTTTGCAGCAACACTTAATTTTAAAAGATGTATTTCAACCATACCACGGAATAATATACAGTGTCTATGACCATACCCCTAAAAGAGGAAGAGCGCCCAAAAAAAGTTTCATCCATATTATACGTTGATAGGGAATAAAAAATATGTCATTTTTAAATTGAGATCTTGATTTAGTCCCTTGTATCCAATTTCATGCAGTTTAGTTCATTCTCAACCATTTCTCACTACACAATTTCCGATGGTGTGACAGACTGGGATGAACAGATGTTCAAAGCTACCAAAACACATTAGCTGCTCCAAAAAAAAAAATGTAAATGTATAAATTAGATATTTAACAACTAACTATTTACTTATACTATTACTACTATGTATTTCTTAAATTAATGAAAAATCTATTATTTTAGGAAATAAATATCTATACTTCTAATAAAACTGTATCAGGTCTCATTCTGTAGATTGAAGATGTTTTGTAATCGTTTTTTGTAGGCTTTTCTATATTCGATGCCATTTTTTTGTATGTCTTTCAGTATCTTGGCCGCAAATCACGCCGAAACTACTGAATGAATTCAAATGAAACTTGGCATGTTCATATTACGAGGTAGGACATTTGATACTTTTCATCCCGATATACTTCTCAGGGCTCAGGATTCTTCAGGGTTCTTCTTCCGGGTTCCCACAGGATAGGGGTATTTTATTTGGAGTTGGTATTTAAGTTTTCTGGTTTATTGTTATTTCCGTAGTGCACCTCTAGGATACTCAAGGAATATTTCTCCAAATTTCAAATCCCTAGGTCCACCAGTTTAGGCTGTGCTTTGATTGTCAGTCAGTCAGACATTAGGTATGTCACGGTACTGTTTTTTAAACATGATTAAAATAATTTAACATAACACATATTTTTATTAATCTGCCCAATAATGAAGGGCATTATTCATAAAATATTTTCAATAGTTATTATCATATTGCCCTTTCATACTGGGTAATTTTCAAACTGTTAGGGTATCTATTTATTTAAATACTTATAGTAAAGCAGTAAGTAACAAAAAGTCTGCACAAAGAAGATAATGTAAAAAATGGTCTAGGGTTCTAGGGTACTTAAAATAAGCTACGAAACAAGTTTTTTTTAATTCGTGTGTTTGTTCGCTCATCGCTTTTATCAAGTGATACATTTTTGCTAATTTTTTTTGATACAAATGTACTCAGGAGGTTAAAAACTGGTGTACATGGTATCTCCATCCGATGAATAGAAGCCGATCAATGAATAAAAAACCATTTGAAGGATAAACAAATTTTGATGAAATGTAGAACATACCAATATAGTACTTGATCGGTACTTTTGGTACTGGAATAACACATAGGTTACTTTTTCCCAGTTAAATGACCACGCGGGCAAAGCCGCGGGCACAACCGCGAGACTATACAATCTTATAAAGGTTTCATTTTAATATAAAATCCTGACTTGGTTAGCTACAGCGAGCACTTTGTCACAAAAAAGTCCCATAATCGGACGATTATGTGACTTTCAAATATACAGCATGACCTTGTCTAGATTCTTCATTACACTAACTTTGATACACTCCCCGTTTCCAAAATGACAGAAGCTGCGACACCAGTCTACCAAACTTGTACCATTCCATTAACCCGGCGGCTGAAACATGGGAATTATTCATATTTCAGTTAGGTGCCTGATGAATATAAGGTATCTAATACAAATTTTGTCATGGAGAACTTACTTCTATTAAAAATTAAGCTAGTGTTTAAGTTTTATAACAACATTCTTTAACACTTCTGTCTGCATTATTAGATAGGAAAACAATTTGCTATGCTGTAAATTATTTTCTGTTTATTTTATATATATATATATATATATATATATATATATATATATATATAAAACCTATAGTCCGTGATTATCATTTTACAGGTACTATTACTGATTCATCGCTAGTTAAGTTTTTTCTGTGTGTAAGTATGTTTGTTGCCATGCTATGCCTTAAAGGCTGAAAGTATTTTGATGAAACTTGGTAGGTTTATAGAATACCAAGCACATAGTATATTTCTTATCATTCGTCCACGCAGACAAAGCAGCCGGCGCAGCTAATCAAATATAATACAATTTCGAACATCAAAAAATGAACTACAAAAAAGACTTCTAGTACATAATTTCTTTTGTGAAAATCATTTATGAACCAATCTTGGAATTCCTTCAAAATAAAATTTATATCTTTCCCGGTACTCTTTTGTTTATTTTCTCGAAAAATCCGTGTATATTTTTCGAGATCCTATGAAATATTCCAACCAATATTCGAGTGCACTTGTAACCCCACCATTGTGGAGGTAGTTTAAAACAATTCTAAGACGATTGTTGCCAGGATATACGACCAGTGAAGGGGAGTTTTATACGAGAAGGGAACAAAATGTGTGGATATATTGTATAGGTTTTATTTTTATTTTGCAGAAGCAAGAATTGCAAGACAAACTTGCAAGAATATAAAAACAAAATTTGGTATATAAGACTACAATTTTGTTGGCTCTTCGAGTGAATACTGTCAAAGGTTTTGGACACTGATAACTTTTTTTTTTTATGTTTTGTTTTACCACGGAATTGTGGTGCCTCATTAAAAATACAATCTAGCCTTAAGACTAATAAGTAATTTTACTTTCACCTAAGCTGCTAAGTAGAGTATAAACTAAGAATGTGTCCAATAACACTTTTCTTAATGTCACTATTTATGGGGAAGTCACTTTGTTCTTCTGTTTATTTGATTTGCACTAATTGATACTAAATTGTAACTATCATATCACTAAACTAACTCAAATGGTTTTGTCCGTTTGAGTCTTCTCACGATGCCCGTTTTGTCGAGGAGCTGGATTGCCTCGACGTTCACATGATGATGAAGTCTTCGTTCGTGAGCTTGGGCAACTTTTTTAATGACCTTAATAACGAGATCCACCTTCAGGTCTCGATGGAGGTCGTTACTTCTGATGTACTACCGTGCATTAACGATGCCTCTGACTACTTTATTTTGGAAACGTTGAATGATCTGTATATTAGTGGATTTGGTACAGCCCTATAGCTGGATACCGTAAGTCCATATTGGCATGAGGACTTGCTTGTATAAAAGTAATTTATTGCAAACTGACAACGAAGAATGTTTTCCTAGAAGCCAATACATTTTTGTGTAGCGAAGCTCCATTTCATCGCGTTTCTTTTTGACATGGGCCTTTCAGCGAAGCTTTGCGTCTAATGTCATACCAAGATACTTGGCCGTATTTTCGTGTGGTATTACTTGATCGTTTATAAATACAGGATGATAATTCGTTTTCTTGTTTGTAAAATCTACATGTGTGGATTTTGATTGGTTAAGTTTTATTCGCCATTTTTTAGTCCAATCGAGGATGGTATTGACGGCTGTTTGCACTTTATCGACCGCTTCCTGTTGAGTAGTCCCAATCGCCATGATTGCTTTATCATCAGCAAAGGTGGCAACGGTATTATTTTCTAAATCTGGGATATCGCAAGTGTACAATAAGTACAGGAACGGACCTAAGACACTCCCTTGCGGTACTCCAGCTTTTATTTGCTTAAGTTCTGAATACGCATCTTCTTGCCTTACTCTGAACATTCTATGTGTTAGATAAGACTCGAGAATATCTGCAAACTGTTTAGGCAGCATTTTTCTTATTTTGTGCAGCAGACCTTTATGCAAAACTTTATCGGATGCTTGAGCTACATCTAGAAACACAGTTGTACAAACTTTTTTCTCCTTAAAACCTTTTTCAATAACATTAGTGATTCTATGCACTTGGTCTATTGTAGAATGCTTTTCTCTAAATCCAAATTGATAATCCAGGATTAATTTATTTTCTTCTATGATAGGCTTCAATCGTCTCAGTAGTAGATTTTCAAACAATTTCAACATTATTGGCTGCAATGAAATTTGCCTATATGATGTTACTACATGAGGTGGTTTACCAGTTTTGGGTATCATAATGACTTCGGCTACTTTCCATTCACTTGATACATGCTGAAGTCTAAATGAAGCATTGATAAGCGTAGTTATTTTAACTAAAGCTTTACGAGGGAGGTTTTGTAGAACTTCGCCAGTAATTAAATCATAACCAGGAGATTTCTTGCAACTTAGATGTTCGATCTCGTTAAAAACCTCTTTTGGTGAAACAAATCTTATGTTTAGCTCAATTTTAGAAGTTTCTTCTTGTATAAAGTCTTCATCATCTGTAAGATCTCCATTTGATTGAAAAACTTGCTGATAACTATATTAATAAACAAAAATGTATTAGATACGATGCCATGATCGGCAGGCAACTCTGCAAAATATTAATTTATACTATTGTTTATTCTGTGGCTGTACTACCTCTACCTACCTAGTTGAATAAGTTAACCTATAGCATTATGTGTAACATGTCTTATAGGTAATTACACAGCTCACGGGTTTCCTCTTACGAGTACCTATAACTGAAACATCTAATATTTCTGCAATGCGTTTCTGTAGAACTTGAAAAGAAAAAATATCCAGCAGTTCATTTACCTTCTGTAAATGCAAATACTCAAATACTCATTTATTGGTAAATATTATTACACGTCATAAAAGCTAATCATCCAGAATAGAGTAAAAAAATGTATTAATCATAATTATTACAATTATTCATAATAGACTGTTAAAAAAATCCTGCGCTAACGATAATATTATGTTATTTAGATATATACAGTGTTCCTATAAAAGGAATATTGTGAACCTTTTACACACTCTTTTCAGACAATGTAATATCATTGTTTTCAACATATTTGCAGGCAAAGTACAGTAACACCCCTAAATAAATCAACTAAGTTTTCCTGTATTTTTCAGCTTATCTCTTTTACAATTTAATAATTTCTCACATTATTTTCCATACTATATATTTTTATGATTATTAAGTTTATACGTATTTTGCATAATAAGTAGCTATTTGGTAGAGTATATATTGTATGTAAATTGATTGTTTTTTTTTTGGTTGTCAATTCCAGCGCTCTTACACAATAAAGCCGCACACTCTACCATTTTTCTTGTACGACCAGGATGGCTGGTAGGAAATGCTTCCTATCATTAAGTCCTCCATGTACACTTTTTGTGCTAAAGTATTAAATAAATAATAAATAAGTTTTTTTTTGTATGAAATGTAAGTAAGGATTTTCGCAAGTCACTAAGAAATCTACATTCCATTCATATCGACACCTAAAATACCCATCAATTCAGATTTCCATGTCATTTCACCTCATACATCACCATACAAAGAGGCAAATCATAAAAATTCAAATCTCTTAAAGCTATCTCACATAAAGGCACTACTAAAAATTCGCATTCAAACGTTGCATTTGGCAAGGGATGCGGGCATCATTCGGGTTTAGTACAAGCGTTTCAAACATGAAGTATACAGAAGCAAGAAGGGTCTTTTAGTTGCATGTGTACTCTCAAAAGGCTACAGTTTTACAGTTTTTCTTCTGATGTAGCCTTACTACCACGTACACTAGACCACGTACTGGAGTTTGGTAACAACATACCTTATAATGTTATTTTTACACGAAATAATGACAGTTAGTTTCTTTTAAGAAAATTAAAATCGGTCTGGATGAAAAATTTGCAATGAAAGCCGCGGGTTATTCACAAATTTATTTTCATGCACGCGTATCTATTTCTGGATGTCTGGGTCCATCTTTTAGATTTTCCACTCACTGCTAACTCCCCTTTGATGCAGCCGTTCCATCTCTTGCTGGGTCTACTCGGTATGTTTTTTTTTTAACTATAATTTCATAATTATTAATTTACTTTATGTGAGAATTATCTTACGTAAATCTAAGGTATGATCTAACGTCACCTAGTTTGATCCTCGCACAGTGACATTTAATACAGAAGTTATACCCTAATTGACAATGGCAGTTTCCGGATCGCCACCGATCTCCAACTGGGTGCTGCCATTGTCGAGCATCATTCGTGTTCAAGTGGCAGTGACGTTGACAGAAGCGGACTCCATGGACTTTATTGATAACGTAGTTCTAGTAGAAATTCCCTTCATTTAATGAGATCTTAAAACAAGCACTTGCCACCATAAACGTACCTTCTGTGCTGGAACCATTAGGGACGGTGCGTGATGATGACAAGTGCCCAGACGGCCTAACGCTGATCCCTAGGAGCAGGAAAGGGCTCTAAAATGGGACGCAACTTGCTGCATTGATCCCTTAGCCCTTTTTCATCTCAGTGGGACAGTCTCGAGGGCCGGAACCGTGACGGACGCTGCAGAAGTGAATATATGATTAGTTCCGTTTCGCATTGAAACTTTAGGTCTATGGAGTACCAGTTCGTTTTTTTTTTCAAAGGGGAGTCCCCTTCTTGTCGACGTCGCTGGTGGTGGTCGAGGGCTAGATCATTACACGCAGAGAAAAAAAAACTATGTCGATTTACGATCTCTCCGTGCTTTGGAGGGCTGTGAAGCCGTTGGTCCTGGTTGCTATAAATTCCAGTACTTAATATTTCTATTTATTTTGTTTAAAGAGGTCCTTAGACTGCCAGAAAAAATGTTGACACCATAGTTTAAGTCCACTCTATCTTTCTAACATTCCCAGACTCCGCACAAACGCTTCACTGAAACACGCTACATTAGGCAGGGTGCAGATGCGCGAAGGAGCACCACATCCACCCCGAATGGCCAATTCCACGTGATAAGGGTACACACGTAAGGGGAATTTGTAAGGGTTGTATTTAAATTTATTGTGGTGTAACCAGCGAAGTTTTGTACTTTTTTGGTGAAGCTGCATTAATTATGTATGAATCATGGATACATTTTCAGATGCCTTTCTAATTGTATATTATAACTTTCTCTGAAGTAAACCTATACTAATTATAACATTAAATAAATAATAATAATTAATAATAATAAATAATTTATTAATTAATTATTAATTATATTTATTTTTATTTAAATGCGAAAGTCTGTGTGTACCTAAGTGTGATTGATGCCACTGCTGCATAATTATTATATATGCTCCGTATATATAATAATTTTCTAATAGCTGAATCAAGGGGTGCCGCTCGATACATACATCAAGCAACCTCTTGTTTTGGCTTGTTTTATGGCGGAGCCATACACGCTCAGCAGTGGACGATGATGATGATGATGAATTATTATTAGAAAAAGAAAAAAAGTTCGAAGGATACTAATACTGTCATGCGTACTGTCTTGCTCAACTGTACGTAAAAATACAATTCAGGTGTAGAGATAGGTAATGAGAACACACATTTCGCTTCCGTCCAATTAGTCCCATCATGATGGAAATACAGACACTATTTCGTCGCAGTAGTTCCATGGACAAGTGATACCAATATTTTGGTTGCAGAAGACCCATTACCGTCATATTTCTAGGACGGTAATTGGTCTTCCACACTGGCCTTCAAAACTTAATACCACACTTTTAAAATTAACAGTTTTTTGGCTCCTACTCATCGAATTAAGATATCAAGTGCTCCAGTTTTTAAGTCAATACCTAAGCTACTCACAGCAGTGAATATCGCATCGCAATCGGTCCAGTAGTTTAAACGTGATGCGCGAATAGACAGACATTAAAAGTGTGGTATTAAGTTTTGAAGGCCAGTATATATACTTACTACGTTTCTGCGGATTTTGAAATTGCGTATTGCTACATCCAAGCTACTGCTTCGCGGCAATTTCCTGAAGAAACTGAAGGCGTTAATGGTAGATCATACAAAAACTTTATTTTATTGTTTTTATCAGCCTATGTATGTATCTTTCCCTAGTGGCACTATAAAGACCAAACTCTTGAATGGATTTTATGATACCAAAGACATGACAGCTATCAAAATTCAATATGGCGATAGAAAGACACCATAAATTAATGATAAAGAAAAAAAATGTCGGCGAACTATGTTAAGTGGGTATCATTGAATAGGTATTAAAATCATTTTAATGTTTTTCTTATAATTTTTCATTTCAAATGACGTTTTAGGATCTATAACGATTTAAAGTTGGCTAGCGACCATTATCTCTTAAATTTTTGCCTTATAGTATTGTTCGCATTCGTTTTTTAGCACTTTAAGTTATGTCTTGTTCGTGTAATGAATGTTTACGTTTGACCTCTTGCTCATATCTTCACATATAATGCGACTTATTCACTAGTCACTTACGACAATGCACGACCGAAGATATCAATCTTCGGTCGTGCATTGTCGTAACGACGCTACACGTGTTCTGCAAAGAATTGCGTTTGGCCTAGCGAATAAGCGCCCTGCTATGACCGTGCAGACACCTAACGCATTGCGTTACAATATCTTCATTGAATTGTTGGTGCATTGTTGTAATGATGTCACATGTTTTCTGCAAGGAATTGCGTTTGGCATAGCAAATAAGCGCCCGATTCCACGAAGATATCTTAACGCAGGGCGTTACGTGCGTGAATGGTCACAGCGAATAAGGGCCCTGAAAGAATAAACACAACCACATCCTTTCCTCTATATCTAATTGCTGTCATGTAATAAGCTTTCACGCCACGTATTGTTTTAATACCCCGAAATTGTATCCTCGTTTCCTCCATGTCTTTTTTTATTCACGCAATGTAATAAAATAGCTCTTACGTTCCATGACGTGCGTTGGAATTCAATAACTCAATCGTATACGGAGACGGGGTAATATACGGGGTGTGTCAAAGCGATGAGCTCTGTATGGGAAAAGGATGGGACTGTGCAAAAAATATTCTGTCCTCTTTTATAGTCACTATTGATTACTACATTATATATATGAAGATGGGTCTATACAGGGAGTATTTAAACGAATATAGCCCTTTAAGAGAAAATAGTTGCATACATTTTATATTTTGTAACGAATTATCTATTTATGAGCAGCTAATGTAACAGTGGAAATAAAAATACATTAATATAAATATTGTCACGGTATCAATTTGAGTGCATCTAAAATTACCATAAAGAAACGCTTTTGTAATGTTAATTATAAGCGCCTATGTCTATGACCTCTAATGAGTTTAGCATGTCTTTTTAACCGTCTGCCCAAAAAAAGGAGTGTAATGTTTTTAGGATTCATGTATATTTGTATGTATGTTTGTTTGTATGTATGTGTATGTGTATATGTATGTATGTATGTGAGTTTCTTTATTCCACCATAACTTTCAAATGGCCATGGGTTATCGTTAGAATCCGTACATCTCCCCGAGTAACATAAGTTATATTTTTTTTTTAAATTTTTAGTATTGCTTGTATGGCTCCATTTTCAAATGCAAAATAAATAAAAAACCTCAAATTTTACAATATGGGTTATCAAATGGGAGGCCTTGGTAAGCACATTCCCATTTATTGGCATTTATTTCCCACTTGAGTGTTAAAAAGCGCTTATAACCGGTATTCCAGTACAAGTTACGTTGCTTTGGCGCGTGTTATGCTCAGGTGGATAAGGCACGGCAGGCGTGTTTTTTTTAGCTTTTAAGCTACTTATTACATATAGTTTTGTATAATAGACGGGATTCAGACCCTCAGCCATCCATATAAGCTGAAGTAGGTTCATATTCTTATCTATGTATGTTTATCCGTTATCTAGTGCCCATAGTGCAGGGTATCCTAGTTTGGGGCTAGGTAATTGGTGTGGAAATATCCCGTTTTTTTTTTAAATTTATTTTTTATATTTCGTCCGTAATTTATAATAGAAGTAACATAAGTTTTCACGCGGTGAGTAAAATAATACAAATAATATTAAGTAATAATAACAACAATCTATCATCAAGATTTATCATGGGTAATTTTACCCTCCAGGGCCATTTCGTCTAACACACCCTGTGTATTGCTATATTAGATACAATACAGAATTGAGTTTGAGATGTTTACGGTGCTATACATATTTTATGGGTACTTAGATACCTGAGAGAATTGGTTGATATTGGAGCTCTGAAAACAGATAGCAATTTCTATTAAGCTATTGTAATTTTATTATCCTGTAATTGATTTTATCGAAGTGGTTTTCGGTACTATGAAAGCAGCTTAGGTACAATACATATTTGATGGGCTGAGTTTGACGACTATGAGCTCGGGACACATTGAGGCCAAAGCTGAAATTTCGATTATGTAGGTACTTAATATACTTTTTGGTACTTAATTGAATTACATAAGAAACTGAATAAAAATTTGTTAGGGAACACGAGGTCAGCCATATGAATGCAAGGAAGTGTGAATAACTAGCTTAAAAGCTAAAATAACACGCCTGCCCTGCCAAAAATGAACATATGCCAATAAATTATACGCTGTTGGAATGTGCCTTTCAAGGCCTTCAATTTGATATCCAGCAAATTGTTAAATTTGAAAATGGAGCCAAACTGCCGCAAAAATTAAACTTTTCAAAAAATAAAATAGTCTATGATACTCCGGGGGATGTACGAATTCTAACGATACCCCATACGTCTAAATCTGTTCTGGCGTCTAAAAGTTATGGTGGAATAAAGAAACTCACATACATACAAACATACATACAAACATACATGAATCCTAAAAACATTACACTCCTTTTTTTGAGCAGTTGTGTAATAATGTGTGTACACTGCAGTGTGAACTATGAAATAAGGTTGTAATGTTGATGATAACTAGCTTAAAAGATAAAAAGCCATAAATTGCTTTTTCCAATAAATAATATACTGTTCAAATGTGTTTATCAAAGCCTTCAATTTGATATACCTAGCGGCACGTAAGTCTAGCGGTGAACGAAACGTGGCGGGGATCTTGGCACAGTCAAAGTTTATATAATGTGTTAAAATGTTGAATACTTTTTATCCCGAAAACTGACTGTGCCAAGATCCTCGCCACGCAGTAACGCAGCGTAAAGGAAGGCCCACACGACGTGGCTATAGTGACAGTGGCGTTTGTTGTGGCGTTCTGTGGGACGGCCTAAGTTCGTATGGCTGATGATGATGAACCAAATTCATAGTAATGTATTATCTTGGCCACGGTCAATACAACTGTCGAGGTATCAAAATGTCATTTAGTCAAATGATATTTTGATACCTCGTACAAGTGACAAGTAAAGTGCGCAAACACTTGATTTTGTCTCGTAAACATGTCTCATTAATCATCGTCTTCATCATCAGCCTTTATCTGTCCACTGCTGGACGTAGGGCTCTCCTAATGCACGCAACTGAGCTCGGTCTTCAGCTCTGCTCACCGATTTTCTTCCAGCCGCTTTTTGCAGGTCGTCACTCCACCTGGCCACTGGGTGTCCTACACTACGTTTGCCTAAACGTGCTCGCTCCACAGCTCACCGAGCGACCTTAAATTCTCTCATTCATAGTTTGATTAATCTTAAAACTTAGAAGGTACCATACTTTTAATGTCTGTCTGTTCGCGCATCACGTTATAACTACTGGACCGGTTGCGATGCGATTTTAGATAGCTTAGGTTTTCACTTAAAAACTGGTGTACATGGCATCTCAATCCGATGGGTACGACCCAATAAATTTAATAAAAACTTTATTAATTTTAAAACTGTGGTAATAAATTTTTAAGGCTTGTGCATATGGATAAAATTAACAAACAGTATAATACTTCTTTCTGCTATCGTAAAAAACAATCTAGGTTTTAACAACAAAAACATCAGATTTTCCAAAAAATAACCATACATCGTTTTCCGTGCAGTTTAAAAATCAGCCCAATTTAAATTCACGTGCTGTCAGGGAGCATTTTGTGAAGCCGTGACACGTGACACCCCACTTTTATTATTTACCTAGTTCTCGTGCATTCGGAATAAAATTGCCAATGGTTTTTCTCACACAGTCAGCATCAAAAGTAACTAAGTTTGCAAATATCGGTAAAAACCAAAGAGACAAAAATTACAAAAAATTAAATAAGGAACAAATAATATATAAAAAAAAAAAAAAAAAAAAAAATATTAATTTGTGGCTTTTGTGTATTGGTTTGCAGTTGCTATTTTCTTTTCTTCAATCTTTTATGTCTTGTATACGAGTTCGAATCGCGAAATAAGAAAAGTTTATGTCGCTACTTAGCTGTTTTTTTATACCATATACAGAATTACAGTCTAACAACTGTTTTATTATCAATGTTCTGTTAATCATCGTCACTTCTCATATAAATTATTGTTGGGCTAGTAGCAAACTAATGTGACACATTTAAATATATTATTAGATACATACATGCGCGCTGCAGTGTGCAATGTTAGATATATCGCCACCCGATGGTCTACTGGGTAGGTACAGAATTGTTGAAAAATTGGCCATTTTGTTATTACCATGCAGACTGTACATTCAGAATTTGGGATGGTTTCCACAGAGCTTTGTCTTGCCTGATGAGAGTATTCCAATATTTTATTGGATTTGATTGAGAGGTTTTCCGGCGTCATTGATTTGAGATTTCGTCTGAGAGTCTGAACTTTTTACTCTCAGATGCTTTGGGTAAGCTTTTTATGTTAGGAATCGGATTTTGCGGTGTAGTTTTTCGTTTATCCTCTTTTCTGAGATAGTAAGCACTGATAGAATGACTAACCGATACCGTGCCTGATTTTATTTATTATTTATTTAATTCTTTATTGCACTAAGAAAGTAAAAAGGAGGACTTAAACATTTTCTACATCCATTTGATGTACCATGTGTCATCCACACATGGTACATCAAACATAGAAAAATATTACAAAAAAACAGAGCTCAATGAGTTGATCAATGAGAATGATACAAAGCATTAATTTGTGGCTGGTAGAGCCACAAATTAATGCTTTGTACTGTAATACCAAACTGGATTTTAGAACACCCATAATATCTTGGTAGCTAGTTCCTTCCAGTAATTATCAACCGACTTCAAGAGGAGGTTCTCAATTTGACCCGTATGTTTTTTATTATGTATGTTAAGCGATATCTTCGGCAATTATGTATGGATTTCAAAAATATTTTGTATTATTGATAACCATCCATGCCTAGGGGCAGTTCCATTAAAATTTCATGAAAATATTCCACCTCTTAGGGTGGAAAATTAGGGGGTGACTTAATTCTATAAACTTTCACCCACTGTATGACGCGATATCTCCGTCAAATGTTAAAATCTCGCGATATCTCTGTTAAATGTTATGTCATAAGTTACCATAAGTGTTATAAGTATTTTTTTACGGAATAGGATATGCTTTAGATATTATGATCCCATATATATAATTTGGTGAAGATATGATGAAGATCTTCGGAGATACAAAGGAACTCTTCAATGGATAAAGGCAAGCCACTTGCGATTGCTGTAATCGCATGTTCATGTATTGTTCACGCCACTCAAAAATAGGGATATAACAATTTGTTTGTTCGCGCATCACGTAAAAACTACTGAACTGATTGCGACGCGGTTTTCACTGATGGATAGCTTAGGGTTTGACTTACAAACTGGGGTACTTGGTATCTTAATCCAATGAATAGATGTCGAGTAATCGATAAAAAACGATTTGACTGCTGAACTACTTTTGAAGAAATGTAGTTGTAAATACTTTATGTACTTTTTGTCTTATAATAACACGTATAGGCTACTTTTAAATAAAATGACCACGCAGGTAAAGCCGCGGGCTCAGTTAGTTTCTTAATAAATCGAGATAAAGTTCATCTAAAGCTGGATTTCAATAACTCTCTTCAATTTATACCACGAGATAATTAATTGTAATTAATTTTGATGTGTAATTTAATTAACCTTGTCTAATTTGGAATTAATTTCAAAGGATAAAATTAATTGAATTGATAATAGCATTTTTTAATTTAAATAATTACCTATATTTTCAAGACACATATATTTATTAAATTTTAAGTTTATTTATGCCAACCATTATTAAATGTATGTAAAAGCAAAATTTCCGCTCTTACGTGTTTTTTTTTATGAATGTCAGGTTTTTTATCATTTTACTTTTTTTTTTGTTGTTTTGTAACTTTTTACGTTTCTAAGGTTTTTTTTTGCCTAGTCTAAAAGTTTCAGCCGGTTAGCTAATCGGGAAGTGCTCGAAATTTGAATTCCAAGATTCGATGACAGCCATAATACATAGAGACATAGATACATCGATACATAGATACATCGATACATCGATACATAGATACATCGATACATCGATACACCGATACATCGATACATCGATACATCGATACATCGATACATCGATACATCGATACATCGATACATCGATGCATCGATACATAGCATCGCCACAGAATAAATAATAGTAGCTCCAAGACTAACGCGCTAGTTTATCGAAAAAGTCATAACTATTGTGGGAAATGGTGGTGGAAGGTATTCTAATGAGGTCAGTCTTCATTACATAAATTAGTTATAATACAGAAATTAGATGACTGGCTGGAAATAATATTTCTTTAATTAATTTCTCGTTGGCCCGCATTTGACCAGTCAGTCCATTCAGACCAGTGACCTCTACTTAGAAGAACAAACACGGTATACACCTTCACAAAAACCCGACTGCGAACAAAACTAAAAAGAGGCTAGAAATTAAGTTATAATAGTTGCTATTATAGATCTTTAATGGTCATTCAAAATGAAAAATGATAAGAGAAACCTTAAAATGATTTTCAAATACCTATTCAATACCCCACTTAACATAGTTCGTCGACTTTCATTATTTCTTTTTCATAATATGGCGTCTAGTGGTCGCCATATTGAATTTAGATTACTGTCATGTATTTAGTAGCACTAGCAAGATTAAGAAGAATCGATTGACGTACGAATCATTAAAATCGGTCCACGCGTTTGGTCTAGATAGTGCCACTAAGGAATAGACATACATAGGCTGATAAACACAAGACCCTCCGCTCAGTCGGGAAAAAAGAATTGTCCTTTTCTTCTTATCTGAGATTGTCTCACCTAGTTTTAAAAGGAATTGCCCTGATCTATATAATGACGTTGTTAACCCCTTCCTGCCTACATTTTGTTCTGAATTATGGCACCTCTAATTCCGAAATATAGTGAACTCTGTAGTAGTAAAATGTAAACCTATATACATTCCGTTTCCAATAATAATATAACACAGAATAAATACTAGTGGCTCTGTGAGCGGTAGACCTCGCGAGTGCAAACTTTTTTGCAAATCTAGCGGTGCACAGTAGCGCCATCTAGTTACCTTATTGTAAAACTAATATTGCTTCATCAATACCTACCTAGTAGGTAAAGAGCTGATTCCACTGGTAGAAACCTAAAAGAGAGCAATTTACTGCATTTTGAGAAGCTATTCTGCTCATCACGCTGAAGGTCCTCATCAGATCTTCACCAAATTTTTATAAGACCAACGTAAATTTACTACTACCTTTGAAATAAAAATCATATTCAGTAGCCCCCTTTTTCCCCTTTTCGGGGGAAGTACTCCCCAATCAAAAAGCCCCGCCGTCTACATTTTTTTAAATTCCTTTAACCTCTATACCAAGTTTTGTCTGGATCGGTTGAAAAATGCGACCTGTAGAGGAGAATAGCCGGAAATCAGGACATACGAAAGCATTTTTGCTCAAGATAAAACGGAGACGTTTCGCTCGCGCTTCGCGCTTGCTCGGTCAAATAGTACTACGCTAATATTAGTGACCATGATTGCTTAAAAACTTGATGTTGGGTATACGAAAATCTATCGACAATAAAAAAAATGATTTCCAAATAACAGGAAAAATAAACCACTCAATGGATAAATCAAGTCGCAAATACGCGTAATTCCAAGCATCAACGGTAATCTATCAAATGCCCCGGCGTCGGCCGACAATAATTTTATTGGCTGGCGAGGCGGACAAGCAAATCTATCGGAAGAAATCCTCGCATACATGGAGTGACCTAAATTCTCCTTGGTAAGAAGTGCGGTGTCTAATTTATAAGGGAAAGAGATTGTAAACTACGGAACTGTTTTCATGGTTATAATTCATTTTAGAAAAGAGTGTATAGAAAACTTAAAACTGATTATCAATGTGTATTGATATTTTCAATAGGGAAGCCAACTGAAGAATTCAGTTGGGCTGGGCGGTATTCGGAAAACTTCGTCAGGTTTTCTCGTCATCCATTCCACAGTGCCTGAAAACGAAAGTCTTTAATGCGTGCGTGCTACATATGGAGCCAAAACGTGGACACTAACAGTGGGACTTGACCACAAATTTAGTCGCTCAGCGAGCTATGGAAAGAACTATGCTCGGGGTTTATCTGAAGGATAAAATCCAAAACGAGATTATCCGACAGAGAACCAAAGTAACCGGCATAGCTCAAAGTATTAGCAAGCTGAAGTGGGAATGGGATGGCCACATTTTTCGAAGGACGGACAGTTGCTGGGGTAGACGTGTCCTCTAGTGAAGACCGCGTCTTGGCAAATAAAGGACGCCCGCAGGCCAGATGGAGTGATGAACTGTGGGAAAGCTGCCTAAAGAAACTGGATGAGAAGAGCCGAAGAGCGGGCTCTGTGGCGTTCACTGGGAGAGGCCTATATCTAGCAGTAGACGAACACAGGCTGATGATGTGTATTATTGCTGGCAGCGATTGGACAAGGAGAGCCGAAGATCGGGCTCAATGGCGTTCATTGGGAGAAGCATACGTCCAGCAGTGGTCTAGTATAGGCTTATGATGATTTATATTATTTATCAAGTGACTAGTCCAATATGAGAGGTTTAGTGAGAGAGAATAATTTGAAATTTATCATCATCAGCCGGAACATATCCAGTGCTGAGCAGCCACTTATCTCCCACACCAGTTGCCAGCTATCTAGCGACTCCTGCAACTTTCACCAGCAGGGCGACCACGGTTGAGAGATTGTAATGGAATTGTTATCGTAAATCGGTCAGATCTTTGTTTGGAACTAGCATGACTGAAAACGCTCAAAACTTCTTACTCGGTCTCGTTTATTATGGGGAGGAGATTTGTTAGGAAAATAAAAATCCCAATAAGGTGGGGCACATACTTTGCATTGTTCTTAGCTTAATTGGAAGAGGGAGAAATGCATGATTTAATGAATTTGAACTATAACTTTTAGAGATCAGAGTGGTTTAAATGATCATTAACAGCAACAAAACATCCCAAACTTTCTACCCGAGTTTTGCCTATCACTTTATTATTTGGGAGGATACAAATCCTCATGGAGGTGGCTTATAGATGCTGCATTTTGCGTACTAGTAATCGTCACAGACGGAAATAGAACAGAACTAAAACCACCGTTATATTAATAAATTTATAATTAAACGCTCCAAACTACTTACTCATTCCCCGCCCAGCACAGGTACTGATTGGGGAGATAAACATCCCCATAGGGTAGGCTTTTATACGCTACGAAGTGAAAGAGAGACAAACAGATGTAACTAGCATAATGTGTACTAAATATAATTGTACCTATCATTGAATGTTCCACACTCCTTAGCACTTATATTATTTAGGAGCATACAAATCTCTATAGCTTAAGTTTTCTGACGCTATATTGTGCGCTTGTAGAAGTTACAGAGAGAAAGGGAATAGAGTTGTAACTAGCATAATATAATATGCTAACCAAAATTCGTATAAAAGTATCATTAAACGCTCCAAACTTCTGCCCAACTCACATTTTGTTTGAGAACATACAAATCCAAATAGCTCAAGCTCGTAGACGATGCATTTTGCAGTTGTACACGTCACAGAGAGAAAGAGATCAGAACTAAAACTACTCTTACATGTACTAAACGAAATTCCTGCAGTTTAAAAGTACTTAGGTACCATTAAAATCTCCAAACTTTTATTCCCTGCCCAGCACACCTATTATTTGTAAGGTTACAAATCCCCATAATGTAGGATGGTGTAGGCATACAGATACTGTATTATGCACTCGTTGACGTCATAGAGGGAAAGAGAAAAGAATTAAAACTACCATTATGTACTAAACAACATTTTTGCACCTTAAAAGCATCAACATACAACAGCTACAATCGCTCCAAACTTTTTACTCGAGCCTCGCCCAGCACACGTATTGTTTGGGAGGATACAAATCCCCATAGGGTAGGCTTACAGACGCTGCATTGTGCACTCCTAGACGTCAGAGGGAACAAATCTATTGGAACTAAGCGGTGTAGGGTTCACGCCTCGGTGGCCTTACACTGTTACGAGCTGGTGAATTATGTTAGGGAGGATATTGGATTCAATATGGTTGGAGGCACAATTCTCATCTTATTTCACTGGTTATTTGAGATATGGTAATGGAAATGTATGATTATGTTTGTTAAATATACTGTATTGTTTTGCCTACTCTGTTTTGTGGAGATAACCTTTAATTTAGTTTTGTTGTTTGTCGTATGAGGTACGTCAAATTTTTATGAAACTAATTTACTACCTTTCAAATAAAAATAAGTAAAAAATAAATAATAGTTTAAAAAACTAAAAAACACGCTTTATATAGAAAACCAAACTAAAAAATAGAAAATAAATTTTAATAATTTTGAATTAAGAATAGTGTAAAAAATTCTAATAAATATAAATGAATAATAGTGTAAATAAGAAACAAATCGTGGGGTGCATGGGTCAATAGTTATAAATATTTCATTGAAAGATATGAGAAGAAGGATTATCATTTCGATAATATCTTAAAAAGCACCCCACGCTTTTTTTTTAAATAAAACATTTTTTTCTTATTTACACTATTATTCATTTATATTTATTAGAATTTTTACACTATTCTTAATTCAAAATTATTAAAATTTATTTTCTATTTTTTAGTTTGGTTTTCTATAGAAAGCGTGTTTTTAAGTTTTTTTAAACTATTATTTATTTTCTACTTTTTAGTTTGGTTTATTTATAAGAGCGTTTTTTTTTTTGAATTATTGCATTGTTATCGGTCTTTGACAGGTGTGCAAAATTTGAATGAAATCTGACCGGTCAGATCCGGACATACAAAAGCATTTTTGCCCAAACTGAAACGGAGATTTTTTCGCTCGCGCTTCGCGCTCGCTTGGTCAATAAGATACTTTGAATTTTGACTTGATTTTTGAATGCTATTAATTAATAGCAGCCGGGTCCAACAGCTTCGTGCCCTCCGAAGCAAGGAGCGATGAAAAACCGCACATTACTTATAACTTAGAAGTCATTGGTGCGTATTATTTAGTAACAATATTAATTTAAAATACTTTAGACGTTAATAATTAATAATTTTAAAGATGTGTAACATTCAGCGGAATTATCACTAATAGCAATTTCTGCCAAGAAACCTTTAAGAACGTAACTCATAGCGTATCATCATCATAATCAAACCAGATACAATGTTTTATGTTGCTTGTCAATACAGCAAAAGTCATTGAACCTTTATTCTGTACGTAATACCTTTTCTATACAACTTGCAATCTGAAAATACGACCATAGATGCATTATCAATAAAATTTTAGTGAAAATGAACAAACAATATCTATCGATTGTTAAATTAAATACCTAGTTATATATTTTCAAAAGGACAAAAGGTTCGCAAAGTCCCGTCCTCCATATTTTTGTTATTAGCTCTTGAATATTGGTCCACCGAAATTGGAACCATTGAGAAAACGGACCTCGTAAAATGAAATATACCCTGAGGGCGGGATTGAATTTTTTTATTTGAATTACGAGTTATAGTTACTTGAATATTACGTTTGAATATATAGAACGTGTTGATAGTATTAGATTATTGTTTTGGCGAAATAGTTAGAGATGATTAGATCTAGATATCTAGATTATATCTTCTCTACATATTCTTATGAAACACTTTTTTTTTAGAAATGATGTTGACTGTACAATCCAAAAGAAAAACTGCTGCCATGGGAGTACTATTTCATTACTCTGTCAATTAAGTTATCCGTTACTTCTACCATGTAAGTATGGCGTATTTACCATTCCATTTTATATTTAGTTTAGAAACGTTTTTATTTATTTTTTATTTTTTTCCTTGTTTCTTTCTTTAATAAGGTTCCCGACCAGCATGCATGAATGTTTTCTAGTAACAATAACTTGATACCAATTTATAACGTAAACCCACTGACGCAAAGATCTAACTAAAAAGAATGACATAGGGTCGTAAATCCACGCTCTGTTAACGAAAGAGGCACCGATAGAGGAGATTTAGAGGGGTCCACACTTAACCCCTAAATAAGGGGTAGTAAAACTAACCGAAAAACAATCCGTGTGCTGGTTGATACAAATTGTTACGATAAAAATAATGGTGCCGCCGCGTGTCTCTTTCATTACATAAGGAGTTGAATGCTCTGCCCTCGTCAGTGTTTCCGCTAAAGTATAACGCAGTTGTGATCATGTCTAGAGTTAATAGGTGTCTACTAAGCAAGTGTGCTACACCTTCGACCACATCATGTTCTCCATCAGGTGAGATCGTGGTCAAACAATTGCAAAGGACATAAAATAAAAATATGTTACAAAAAAAATAAAAAAATAACAAACTTAACTGAAACTAAACAACTAGAATGGCGTGGTGACCCAAAATTGAGTCTTGACCTCTGATAGTAAGTCCGATAGTAAGAGTCGCCATTTCGTTCAGTCCTGCGCCACCTCCTGCTACTCCTAATCCTGGAGCACGCGCGCATGTTCTTGCCGAATTCATCCATACAGCCACTTGGCCGTGCCATGTACGCACGTTTCCCAGCCTGATCTTATTCCATTATTTCAAGCGAATAAATTACATTGACATTCAGTTTTTGAATACCACCTGGAGGCGTAGGTTATGTCTTTTATTTGCAATCTCATATTCTGTGACAAACTTAGATTGTCCTCTGCTGGACGTAGGCCTCTCCTAATGCACGCCACTCGGTCTTCAGCTCTCCCCATACATTTCCTTACAGCCACTTTTTGCAGGTCGTAACTCCACCTGGCCACAGGGCGTCCTACATTACATTTGCCTGAACGTGGTCCCCACTCGAGAACTCGTCTACCCCAACGGTTATTGGTTCTTCGGGAAATGTGACCAATCCACTGCCAATTTAGCTTGTTTATCCTTATATAGAGCTATGTCGGTTCCCTTGGTTCTCTGTTTGATATCTTCATTACGAATCTTGAACTTTAGAGAAACTACAAGCATAGCTCTCTCCATAGCTCGCTGAGTGACCTTAAATTTGTGGACTAGTTTGACTGTGAGTGTCTACATTTCAGCTCCGTAGGTCACGACTGGTAGAACACACTGATTGAAGACTTTTGTCTTCAGGCACTGTGGTATGGATGACGAGAAGACTTGACGAAGCTTGCCGAATGCTGCCCAACCCAACTGAATTCTTCCGTTGGGTTCCTTCTCAATTTTTTTTTTGTTTTTTACCATTTTCAATATTTGCTCAAGTTTAACATATCATGTGAAATAACCTCCCATGTGGAATTCTAATCAATTGATCCTCATTATTCTAAAAACATCCGGTGCACTCTTGGCAGCTAGGCTGCGATGACGCAGGCTAATACTGTCACCGCGATGTTTCAACTAGCTCATTTCAGGGCACGACATTTAAAATTTCTAGGCACACGACACGACTGAAGAAAAACACCGGTGATATGCGACTAAAACGCACGACTTCCTCCGGGCCGGTTTCTAAACACAGTCGATTGTATCTGTCAGGAATCTATACGAGGCAGTGCGTTGTCGTCGCGTGGTGTTGGTCGCTTGTCGAGAAGCGTTCAAAAAACGCAATTCAATAAAATCAATATCACAACATTGGGTGCCGAGCTCCCGTTTCCTGAATTATGGATTAGATTACATTGAGCCACCTTCCAATATCGTCGATTGTCAAAGCATCAGAAATGAAATGAATTTCTTCCAGGAGGATTAATAAATGCGATGTTATTATTTCTTATTACAAGCCAATTTATAAGACATCGATGAATTGGTTCCGACCTTTCCGAGGTAGGCGTTGAGCCTTTTTCGATTCTGTGTCGATTTCATTCGATGGTGATATTTTTTTTGGAGAACAATTTGTACCTTAGCGTGTGCTTTTCTTAGAGGAAATTAACTCGTCTTCAAGTCTGGCCATTTTCAAACCATCACAGCCTGTTTTTAGCCCCCGAACGCGAAAAGGGAGGCGTATTATAAATTTAGGGTGTGTACGTGTGTGTATGTCTGTCTGTGGCATCGTAGGTCCCAAACAAATGGGCCGATATTGATGCGTTTTTTCTCTTTGAAAGCTGATGCAATCAAGATGATTCTTAGCTATTTTGGGGTCAGAGGTTATATCATTTTTTCATGTGCTTGTTGCTTGTTCGTTATCGATGATTTTCTACCATAGCTATTTTGTTAGTGGCGTTTTGTGTATTTTTAACCAACTACGGTGAAGCAAATGAGGGGTTATGAGTTCAAACTAAAGATTTGGTTCGTTTTTGACAATCGAAGTAGTAGGTACTCTTGCGATGAAGACGAATCAATATTCGTCTTCATCGCAGGGTCATAGGCTATTTTTTACTTTCTGAACTATTGTCTTGTTTGTCTTCAATTTATTCATAACTAGCTGTATCCGCGGCTACGCACGCGTGTGCTTTTCTTTAGGATCAAAGTACCATAATGTGCTATTCTAGGACCAATATACCAACACTTGAACAAAATTTCTTCAGCCGTCAAAAATACTTTATCAATTGCTCGG
The DNA here is from genome assembly GCA_946251855.1 of Alsophila aescularia. Lineage (NCBI taxonomy): Eukaryota > Metazoa > Arthropoda > Insecta > Lepidoptera > Geometridae > Alsophila > Alsophila aescularia. Next base: position 8,014,498 of record OX276376.1, on the reverse strand, counting down.
CTTCTAACTCACCGGATTGAGATACCAATTACACCAGATTTAAATCAAACCCTAAGCTATCTAACAATAAAAACCGCATCGCAATCGGTTCCGTAGTTTTTACGTGATGCGTGAACAAACAAATATACAGACAAACAGAAAGAAAGAAAAGATTAACAAAAAAATATGTTCAATACCTTTTTTAAGCAGCCAAGAGCATGTTTTTCATTTGAATTCATTTAGTAGTTTGGTTGCGATGCGCCGTCAAGATACGGACAAACAGACAGACAAAATTAAAAATTAAAACAGTTTGATTTCAGTATCGAATATAGAGAACTATCCAAAAAATATTTTTATTACTTAATTATTAACATAACTTTGGACCCTTATCCCGCAGAAACCCTTTACTTTTTCGGGATAAAACGTGTCCTCAATTTTAACCCATCATATAACTTAACCTGTCGGCTATCGGTATCCCGTACGGGATATTTGAGGTTATTTTTGCAAATTATGCAAAATAATAAAAAAGTAAAAATAAGTAATTATTTTTTTCTATTTTTTGCTTCATTTACGTTCCTCAAATACAGATTTTGTGTATGGCAACCTTTTAACAATTATATATTAAAAAAATAGCCAAGTTACTCCAAAAACGCGTTCATCCACAGGTTAAGACAGTGCCAAGTTGCATCAAAACCCGTCCATTACTTTCAGCGTGTACGTGTTCATTTAAATAAGTTTCAACCCCTTAATAATAACCCATAAATTATTCGATATGTAAAGTATCCTATGTCCTACCTCGTAGTACGAACTCAAATCATACCAAGTTTCTTTTGAATTCATTAAGTAGTAGTTGTAGTTCCGGCGGCGTGATGCGCGGCTAAGATACAGACTGACAGACATACAGACAAAAATGAAAAACTTATAGTTTAGGCTTCATAATCGAATATAGAGTAATTTAAAAAAAAAAACACTATATCTTTAATGTACAGAATTTGGACCCATATCCCACAGGAACCCTTTATTTTTTCGAGACAAAATGTATTCATAATTTTCACCTATCTTATAAACTATGTCTGTGCCAAGTTGCATCAACATCCATACAATAGTTTTAGCGTGCTAAGTGTTCTTTTAAATAATTTTCCACCTCTATCCTGCAGGAACACTAAATTTTTTCGGGATGAAAAGTATCCAATGTCCTACCTCGAAGTGTGAACTCAAATAATACCAAATTTCATTTGAATTCATTAAGTATCTTCGGCGTGATGCGCTTCCAAGGTACCGACAGACAGACGGACAGACAGACAGACAGACAGACAGACAAAAATATACAGTTTTAGCTTTAGTATTGAATATAGAACGGCCTTCAAATAAATTTACATAATATCTTCAATTTACAGAATTTTGGACATTATCCCGCAGGAACTCTTTATTTTTTCGAGATAAAAAATATCCTCAATATATCTATCCTCACCATATAAACTATGACTGTGCCAAGTTGCATCAAAATCCGTTAAGTAGTTTCAGAGTGGTAAGTGTTTTTTGAAATAACTTTCAACCCCAATCCTGAAAGGGTTCTCCTTTCATTTTTCGGGATGAAAAGTAGCCTATGTCCTACCTCGTAGTATGAACTCAAATTATACCAAGTTTCATTTAAATTCATTCAGTAGTTTTGGCGTGATGCCTAGCCAATATACAGACAGACAGACAAAAATGAAAAAAAAAAAAAACAGTTTTGCTTCAGTATCGAATCAAGAATAAGGTCCAAAATTTTTTTTTAAATATCTTCAATGTACAGAATTGGACCCGTTACAGTTTTATTATATGTATATAGATGTAATGTATACTCATCACGGATATTATGTGTAATTATCTGCAATATTATTTGGTCATATCAAACGCGTTTTTTTTACAAAGTATCGAAATTGTAATAGATAGTGGAAAGTATAAGACTTGATAAGTAACTTGGACAATGACTACACCGAAAAAAGACACGTCTCGTGATTCCCTAAAAGACAACGAGTCGAGCCTAGAATGAAAGCCTATAAACCATTTGCAGCAATTCGCGAACCACTCTGAATTTTCGAAATCTTCACACCGCGCCAAAGCAAACGATCAAACGAATTCCAGTCACGTATATCTCAGTCTACAACAGGATTAGTTTATATAGCCTTAGTGCCATTGTAATAAGGTTCAATTTTGTAGTGTGTTCGTCTTACAAGGGTAGCGTCACCTCGGTTCGAACTGCTAATGAAGTTAGGGAGACCTCAACGCTTTCGCATAGATAATGCTATGGATTTGCCGATTGTTCTTGAGCTGTAGTGGAATTTACGGTTTGTACTACATAGATATTAGATTCATCTGTGGATCGAAGTTTGTGGTTTCGTATAGATAATAAGAAACTTTGATATAATTCGATCAGCGCTCTGATTGTTTGTTGTTTGATGACAAAAACACAACCAAGTCACATTTACCTCATTTGACTCTATGGTTATACTTAATGATACATGGTGTTGTAGGATTATAAAATGCTGTACATTAATTTTGGCTTTGTAGCTCGAATTTCATTAGCTCAAAAATCTTTCTCTTGGCAAATGGCCTACTCAGTATTGTTTACTTTAGTTTTCTATTCATATAAAATTACACGCCTACCCAAAAAAAGGGGCCTAATGTTATTAGGATGCATGCATGTATGTTTGTATCTGAGTTTATTGGGTATTATTGGGTTTATGGGGTATCGTTAGAATCCTCACATACCCCCGAGTAATATAGGGTTTTATTTTTAATCGACTTCATTATTTCAATATTACGGTATTTTAAATTACGAAAAAAGTATTACTTTATTGGTATAAGTTCTTCTTTGACAGGGCAGGCGTGTTTTTTTTAGCTTTTAACTATTATTATATTTCTACATTGCCTTTGCCTTTGTTTCTAGGCTTTTATATATACATCAAATATACATTATTATAGTATGCTATGAAATGTATTTTGATTGATTTTTGAGTTTTTTTACACTATTTTTCTTGTTATCTTTCCGATCTGTATTCTCGCAATCAGTCCGGAAACACATCTTATATTTTACTAACATTATTTTTACATGACAGATTTAGGAAGTCGTAGGCAGCATGATACTCGTACATATTTTTATTTACGGAACAATTCCACATAAAGTGTGTAGAAAAACAATACGTAACATTTCTCGACAAAGTCTTGCGGATTTCTTTAAGCTTGGTATGTAAATTATTCTGGAGAGAAATGTATTCTGAGTTGAACCGACGGCCACAATTTGAATTGACGAAAAAAGTTACCTAAAGTTACCTTCTGGAGGAATAACGCCTTCGCTTATTCCGAGCTTATCATTGTTTCAAAGTATTTATGAATGTTAAAAAAGGAAAAGTTGGAAGTTACCACCTTTTGAAGTAACATTTTTTGATTACACCGTACAAGCTTAATTCTTCGTTCGTGGATTCCCAATTGCTTTTTTCGAAACGGAGTGGTGTTTCTGGCAGTAAATCTTAGATCAGTACGGCTGCTCCGAGCCTTTCTAGTCCTCTGAGGTTATAGGTTCTTAAAGACTTGTGATATCGATCTTCAGGTCCCATGTGATCCGCAATGCAATTCTGCGACGACAATTTAAAATTGCTTTTAGTATTAGCATAGAATAGCCAGCCAGGAACCTCAGATATCAACGAGTATATTATAGCCGCGAGAATTAAATTAAGTCATTCAAAAATAGATGTAGGATACGTAGATAGGTTATATGCTAGATGAAAGGTTGATTCATTAAAGCAAAGCATTATTTATACAATAGAAAGACATAGTAGAGACCGGAGATTTTCCTGCTCTATCAATAGTCATAGCTCAAAATAATCAAACCAAAATGTTCAGACCAAAAAGTCCACATAAAAAGTTTATCAGAAAATACGTCACGTATTTTTTCTCGATTGAAAGGTCTAAAGAACTCACGCATAATCCCTGAAGTTTCGTTCCACTCACCAGCGTTGATTTACGCCCGAGTCCGACCTTCAGGAAATACTTCCCAAGTAATATCCAACTTTTTTATTCTTGCAACTCCTATTTTTCCTTTTCAAACGTTTTTATCGTTTTCCTCCTGTTCAACTAGAATCGTAAACAACGAATGGGTTTACGTCAGCGCGCAGAATATGTAGCAGTGTACATAAACACCTTTCCTCAGCTGGTTTTCAGGAAAAACGTAGAAATAAAAGTTTGCGCTTCGGTGTTGTACAAGTAAATGAATTTTGGTTGGTGATTTACGATCTGTAATTGCAAAACTTTTTGCTTTTTTATGGCTCAATAAATACCTTTTGCGGGGTTTGTCCTACTTTGAAAAGATCAAAGGTAAGGTTTGTTTTGGCACGTTAATATTTTCAACTTGTGCTAATTTAAGACTTTTCAAAACCATCCATAGCAAGCAGCGTTTTTTTACGGCCTTGGTAATTGTTTGGCCACAATCTCACCTGATGAAAAGCGATGATGTGGTCGAAGGTGTAGCACGCTTGCCTAGTACCGCCTGTTTGTAGTAACGGATCGCAGTGAGTAGTAGTAGCCACTTATATTACGATCCTTTTCCACCCAAAATTCATTAAATATTTTTCCTATCGGATTGCGCTATCCGTGGACATGCGGAAAAAAATATGGTATAAGAATCGTACAGAAAAAGGTTCCCAATCCCGTATTGAGAATGCTTATAACTTAACTACTTAGTATGGTTAGTGGGGAAGATTCTGTTTCTATATATATTTCGGTAATAACCCGGTTATTGTTGACCTAGGTGGACTAACTTTACTTATTTCGGTAATACCCGGTTATTGTTGACCTAGGTGGACTAACTTTACTCATTTCGGTAATAACCCGGTTATTGTTGACCTAGGTGGACTAACATTACTTATTTCGGTAATAACCCGGTTATTGTTGACCTAGGTGGACTAACTTTACTTATTTCGGTAATAACCCGGTTATTGTTGACCTAGGTGGACTAACTTTACTTATTTCGGTAATAACCCGGTTATTGTTGACCTAAGTGGACTAACTTTACTTATTTCGGTAATAACCCGGTTATTGTAGACCTAGGTGGACTAACTTTACTTATTTCGGTAATAACCCGGTTATTGTTGACCTAGGTGGACTAACTTTACTTATTTCGGTAATAACCCGGTTATTGTTGACCTAAGTGGACTAACTTTACTTATTTCGGTAATAACCCGGTTATTGTAGACCTAGGTGGACTAACTTTACTTATTTCGGTAATAACCCGGTTATTGTTGACCTAGGTGGACTAACTTTACTTATTTCGGTAACAACCCAGTTATTGTTGACCTAGGTCGAAAATCGAATTATATTGACTTTTAAAATACATTAATCCTTTCCTCAACCAAAAATGATCGAGCTGTAGGAATATGCATAGAGTTCTAAATGCAGACAAAGAAAAGCAAAAGTTAAAAAAAACTGTATTTTAATAAATACAGAAAAAGTACGAGTTTATTGCCTAATCTAAACAAATACTGTCTGTATCGATGGCTTAGCCGTGTCAATAAAGATTTATGCATCGACTGAAAAATTTAAATTCACCCCGATATTGCAACGGCTTTGAAGAGAACAAAAAAGGTATATCCGGATTTCATTGTACACCCCGCAAAGTTATCTCTTAACTTGAAGTTTATATTGCCATTCAAAATTCAACCTTACTACATCGAAATAACTAGGAATAGTTGAAATAAAGTATTTGGATGAACGTAAAATAAAATTGTGGAGCAGTATCGATAATAGGATGATACGTTCAAGATTCGCATTGGGAAGTTGATGACTTTACAAAAGTCATTGATTTGTATCGGTTATTTCACTACTTGTGCTTCACGGCTTCACTTGAGTTTGCTGGTAAACTTTTCTTTTCCCAATAGAAGGTTACACGATAGATATATGTGTCGTGATGATATTGGTTCAATATTCGTGCATGACCGAGTAACTATTTCAAGCATACTTTTAGTTTCTTTATTATCCGAGTATGGCGAAGCATGGGAAGGGTAATGAGTTTAACAGTCTATGTGTGTATGTATAAATGTACGAGTATGCTAGTGGGCATGTGGATGTTCCACCATAGTGTCGCTCCTATTGGTCTGATTTTAAAAAGCGAGTTATCAATCGATTCAACCTCATTTACTGTCATAGGCTATTTTTTACCCGACCGTACTCGGGTTTTTGTTTCTGAACTTATGTTTTGTAATATCCTATCTCTTTCAGAAAGCCTCTGTCCCAGCTGTGGGAAACTAACGCTGATGATGATAATATCTGCCGTAGTCCCAGCATTTGTACCATTGATTAGATATAATCGATAAAAACTTTCCATTAAAAATTATGACAAAACTCTATACCCAAAAACATAGTTAAATATTTAAACGGGACTTAATCGCGCTGAAAACTTAATATTTATTTACCTCGACGTTTCGATCAAGTTGCATTGATCGCGGTCACGAGAAGACTGAAGTAGCGGGTGTCAGCGTCGAGAAGGGCGAGCGTTGTCTCCAACTACCCGCATTTGGTTTTGTAAAAATTCAGAATTGTCACGACACACTACACTAACGACATCTGCAGATACCAAAGCCCAATAGTAACAATTTATTTTTGTAATACTACCAAACCATTAAGTTCTTAAAAAAACTTAGCAAAATATAGAGTTTTCAAACTACAAAGAAACTTAATTATCGTGGAAATTTAATTTGCATCTTCTTGAAATTGGAAATGTAATTTAATATTCCAAATAGATTAGTCCATTTTGGGTATAGAAGCAAAAATTAATAAGTCCAAGTACCACCCTATGGACATTCATTTTCGCTTCTATACCTTACAGTTATACCTACCTATCGTTTATCAGTATTAATTATAATGTGCCCGTTATTTTTTACGGCAATCTAGTTAACAGTGTAATTATGGGGTTGTAAATCTGCCATTTTTTACCATTTTTTTTCTATATTTAAATGTGTAGGTATTTTATGGAAAATTGAGAACAAATTCGTTTTAAAACAGAAATTATTTACGTTACGAAATTCCAACTATAGTTTCAACTACATTTAATGGTCTTTCTCATATAGTTGGAATATTTACAAAACAAAAAACAGTTGGTTTTCATCATATCAAATTCATTGATTGAGTTTTGGGTTCTTTATAGTTTGACCGATAGAGGCCGAGCGGTATAGAAGTGCGCGGTAGAATTGAAAGATAACGGGTGAGATCTTTCGATCCGTATCAATGACTTTACCGTCCCGAGCTCCGTGCTTCGGAAGATATGTTTCGGTTCCGGTTAAGGCCCTCGGGCGGCCTGACCAACTGACCCCAGGAGCCAGTACCACCTCATACAAGCAAGCATATTTATAGCAGCGGAAGTGTCAGTTAAGCAATGCCCACCAACATTTTTCACGGCCAACCTTGATCAACAAATAACTAAACAAACTCAAGCAAAGAATAAACACAAGTTTATTTAGCCACCAAGTTACAATAACCCCGCCATGTCCCCGAATAAAGACTTCCAGATTTACTGGATGCGTGAACACAATGAAATTGTTTTTGTTTTGATCACTGGTGCGGTATAATGCCAATACGTATGGGAATATCTATTGCTCAAGGTTTGTTGAGCTCGCAGATATTGTGTCCAATGTCACGCAAGATCAAACTGTATTTTGCTGTTTCACCTTGCGAGATGTTTGTTTGATATATTTTACGAAAGAAAATGTCAAGTGTTATTATTTTGACGCTGCTAGGGTGGATCAGTCCTTGAATGGAGACCACGGCCTGGCAAACTTAGTGTAAGATGCCTATCGGCCAGGTGGGGCAACGACATGCGAATGGCCATTGGCAGAAACAGGATGAGAAGAGCCGAAGACTGGGCTCTGGGAGAGGATATCTAGCCATTGACGAATACAGGCTGATGATCATTATTTTAGCGAGCTGCTAAATACATTCCGTCAATTTTGGTTGTGATACTTATGCAGTGCACTTAGTAAGTTAATGCTAAAGGCAGGCCTCATAGCTCGTAGAACCGATAGCCATTGGGGAAGAATCAATACCAACGACCTGATGAGAGTCGCAGGATGCAAGCAGTGAGCTGTCGATGTTTGTAGCACAACAGTCACTACAATTCTTCAAATTTGAAATAATCACTGTCTTTCATCAGAAGCCAATTACCCAAAATGTACTGCCCGTTAAACAACGAAACTGCAAATTATGAGTATAAAGTAACCATTAGGCACTGGCTAGTTATAAACTCCATCAGAAAGTCAGTCAACCAATGATTGCGTATGCATTAATTATACTAGTACCGAGGTACGTTATTAAACCGTTCACTGTGATGGCAGTGGCTTCATAACGTTGTAGCAGTAAGTCAGTATTACAATGAAAATGCAAACTGTGTATTTTATAGTCAGTTATAGTTGTAAACTTCATCAACGACCCGCCGAACGGATGAATGGTTATGCATAATTTTAGCAACAGCCCCAATTACCTTACTAAGTTCTACGCTATGTTATTTGACTTGTGAATTTAGTAGGTAGGTAAATCGTGAACTAAAGTCATGAACATAATTGAAAAGAATACAAAATGAATCTGGCACAGGGCAAGGCAAGCTCCTAGATAATCCACTACCCAATCGGTGGGTACCTAGTTATTGCTAATTTCTTCCAAACCAGAGCGAAATTTGACCGCTGCCTCTTTTTTTTTGGAAAGTATATGAAGCGGTTTTTTTTTGCGTAATTTTGTACGTAGTGTCATACATTTTTTGTGTCTCTATCTTGATTTATGAATTTTTGAGGCTATGAGGATTCATGGCAAGACATTATTATAGTCATTTATTCATTAGCTGTAAGAAAAGGGACAATCAATTGACCAGAGTAGTTTGGTCACAACAAGCAAATAGCACATATTGGTACAAAGTCGGAAATATTTTAAAATAATTTAAAATACTGCACTGCTCGAAAATCACAAATTGGTGACCCCAGATCATAAAGGGTTTTTTGTTGCAAATTAAGTCTACCATAACTCCCCTCACATATTATTAAACTTCACCAAATTTCTTATATATGTTTTAATTTTTTCAGGTAAGTTCCAGGCGGATTCTATAAAGAATTCTCTTTGCCAGCGCTAAACTTCTGTGAGTCCAATTTCAGAATTGTATGCAATCGTATACCTACATTTGCCTCATATACGTGGGTGTAACCAGGATTTGCATAAGGGGCCCTTAAACTGGCCGTAGGTAAACGTACAATAGAGGGCAATAAATCTGCAGAATCGTCGTGTCAAAGTCGCTTTTAAATGAAATAGTTTTAACGACAATTCCAACGTCATTTAACCGCTTGCTTGCGCCGGCAACAAGCGCTTAGTTTAAGTACTGCGAAACCAAACCGGTTTCGCAATACTTGGTGCCAAACCAAGTATTGCAATAGCTATCAGCAAAAGATTCAATATGAGTGGTTTAAAAATGTTGTCCCTAGACACGCTCTGGTCTTTTTATCGGTAAACTACTGTTTTTACTGCTATTCCGAGACATACGCATGTTTTGCTTTAGTTTAGGCATGATTATTAGTTAGGGTATCAAAAATCGTACGACTTTCAGTAGATATAACTGAAAATCCATCGCCCTCGGCGGATTTTCACCCCCCTTGAGTAACGAAGGAGTAAAATCTATCTTATCAGTCCGTATTAAGTGCTGAGTTTTGGCTCCTCTCGTTTACTCCGTCTTTCCGGTTTTTTTCTAGTCTCATCCATTGGTCCCCAACGTACATAACATTATCGCCTGACCATACAACTAGTTGTCTGCCTTGAGGTTTCAGCCCATCTTTTGGATACCATTCCGTGCCTTGGTCACCTATTTCCACTTTAACCTGGCAATTCGAATACATCTTCAAATTAAGTACAACGAAAGTACCAAAGTGAAAAAAAAAAACTGCCCTACACCTAAACTATACCCCCTCGATGCGTCCATGCTCGTATATTTACCGATATTACTCTTCTTTAGCATATTACCTCTATATTTTAAAGTACTGTCAGCCACGTCGCGACGCAGTAAGTACATTTGAATATTTCATTTTCCTAAAGAACATGTATACTTATTCAGTGAGAGAAACGGGAGTCTGCATTTCTGCAAGCCCAAAATTAAATTTGTTTCTTATTCCTGAGAAATATAGGAGAGGAAGACTTAACTTTTACTTTCTTGGCGCATATTTATTTCGCAAACTTTCCGAGTTAGCGGACGTCCTTAAGATGTCCTTGTAGACAAGGGTATCAAATTATGCCGAGTAATAACTCGGTAATATATGGTTTAAAACTAGCTTGGTCACAAACACTAGAAACGAAATATTTACCATGGATACACGGTGTGATTATATTCTCTTTGATAGATACTATTTTAATTGAGTTCCCGATAGAATGTCGCCACTGTTGCAAGCGCCATGACGGATAACTGAAGTAACTGCGTGTGGATTAGTATTTTACGAGAAGACAAAACAGACCTACCCTCTTTCTCACTCTTTTACGACACCAGTACCATTGTTCATGGCGCTCGCAACAGTGGCGAAAAATTGGGAACACTATTTGAGCAGCATTGAGGCTTAATAGAAGGTTTAAATGGGTATAAGTTGCAAATAGCGCTCCCCACCATTTTCCTTTGGGAACCCCTCTGCTTACATTATGTATAATAAAATGTTTTGACGTGGAAAGTTATCTTTGTTCTCAATTACTGTATAGTATGATTTTTGGTAAAATATATGAACAAAACAAATAAAATAAAACGGGACAATTCACACCAATTACTTAGCCCCAAACTAGGATACCCTGTACTATGGGCACTAGACATCCGATATACATACATAGATGCAATTATTACATACATGACTCGGAAACAAACATTTCTGCATATCATCACACAAATGATTGCACCTTGCGGGATTCGAACCCACGACTGTTTGATTTCGTAGTTAGGGAAAAATAATAACAACAAATAATACGCAATTTAGCGCCTACTATCTCGCATAAGATCAGTACATTCCGTTTCCGTCGCATAAAGAAGTTATATAACAATAGCTTAATAAATTTGTAACAGCTATGTCTACTTTTTAGGGTTCCGTTTTCAAACAAGAAACTATTAAATTTCGTCATGTCAATCTGTCCGTCCGTCTGTATGTCACAACCATTTTATTGACATTACATCATTGAAATTTGTCAATTTTATAACTTCTGCATAAGTGTATGAAAAAATATTGAAATATCTCTTTTTGTGGCGCCCGTACTTGTAAATTGAAGATGTATTTTTTGTGTAACCTGTCAAACGGATGGTAAATGTTGTTTTTTTTCTAACGTAAATGGTAAATGTGGTTTAGTCTTTTAAAATTAAAATTAGGTTCAATTGGCAGTTTTTATCTATATGGTTTATTTTCCGAAATATTAGGCTCTAAATTGATCATTTTCCTCGAGTTGCATGGCCCACCATTAAATACAGATCCAATTGAAATATATATATGTATGACAACTAATAATAATGTACTAACAAAATTATCACAGCTATCTAGAATGAATAAGTTAACGAGATATAGCTGGTCAAGTTAGACCAACTTTGTTGGCATAATCCGTAGAATTTATTAGACGGATTGCAATGCGGTTTTCATAGTTGGGTAGCTTAGGATGCTGGCTACGGAATCTATGCGTATTTAATGCGCACTTGGCCAGTTTTTCTTTTTGGTTCCGCATTAGCTACTTACATAATATCTTACTATTTTATTAAAACAAAAATTTCGTATGACGGCGGGAAAGGAAATCGAGACGGTTGTTTCACTTTGTTTTTTTCTCAATGTTGTTTCTTCGGATATGTGTTTTGTGGGCAAATGACACAAACGCGGGAAAATGTGCCACTTCGTGTTCTTTCTGGGACTCCCTAGAAAGTTTCAATAAAGCTCCTCACATCTTTTCAGAATCGGATCTTGATTTTAGACTACCTGACTGACTGGGGACTCAACGACAGTAAGAAATGTCTGTTACTTAAAGTAGGGGTTCGTGGTTACTCTATGCTTGGACTCGGCAATTTGTTTATTTAAAAAAAAAAGCTTATTAATTCTAATACGAGTATCTCTATAATTAACACTGGTTAAATGTACCTACTAGTCGTGTGGAGCCAAACAATTAAAAAATATATTCATCTGGAGTCCGGTTTTCATCCTTCCGCTTATAATTTTATCACCAAAATTTCCCCTTAAATTGAGTAATAACAATTAACATCCAAACTTAAATACCTTTCTCGGGCAGCAGTGCACGCCGTTAGGTACAGACGCAGCGGGCAGTCTGCCAAATATATATTTTGGTAATTGCTTAGACACTACTTTATAGAGAGCAACATATTTATAGCGATAGTGTAAGGAAATTATGCAGGTAGAAGGGAGCGAAACACGATTTAATATTGCTCAAAGCCAACCTCACCTGCATGTAGTCATTTTGCTGGATAACGAACGAGGCTCTGGCGACCGACAGATGGCGGTATAACCATCACAAAACAAGCGTAGCGGCTACGCATGAAAGACAGAAAAAAATATGAAAATGGATAAGGAGAGCTAAAGACCGAGCACTGGACAAGTATAGACTGATGATGATGATGGAAATTATTCCTAGGTACTTTATATCTTTAGCCTTACCTATAGGTTTAGTACCTTTGGGCGTTGCTTAGGAAATATGATTTTGGATTGACTTTCATTTGTCACAACGAAGTCACGACCAGTAAAAAACAGTGCGCCCAATCGGGGGCCGGTCAACGCTGGTGTTGAATCAAATTGACCAATAGCAGCACAAATAAGTTGATTGAGCCCACAACGATAGACATATACCTATTGTGTCCTACTGCTGGGCAAAGGTCTCCCCCATTATCTGCCACGCATCTCTAACCAGAGCTTGATTCATACAGTTTGGTCGGTAAGCGATTATGTCGTCACGTCAGCATTAACGGGACCAAATCATGACCAGTAACACAAAAAGTAGGTCATATATTACACTATGTCAATGAGTGTATCTACTTGGGCCAGCTAGTCTCTTTCCAAAATCAGCAAGACAAAGAGATCGATCACTGCATTGAGAATGCCTGGAGCTACTGGTCCATGAAGACGCTGATGAAGTGACTTTCCACTGGCATTAAAGCGTACCCTCATTGACATATGTGTTCTGTCCATCCTAACCTACGGTGCGCAAACTTGGACATTGACCGAAGCACAAAAGTCCAAACTCAAGGTTTGCCAGAGAGCCATGGTGCGGAGCTAACTCGAAGTCAAAAGGACAGATCCAGTTCCAAATACACTCTCCGCTCAAAGACTGGCATTGTAGATGCAGAACTCAAAACTGCTAAATTGAAATGGGATTGGGCAGGGCATGAAGCCCGTATGCACCTAGAAAGATCGGCAAATGTTGTCACACATTGAGAGCCAAAAGACGTCCCTATCGGTCAATATATTTTCCACTGAGCAGCTGACATAGTGCTCACTAACACATTCACACTGCGTGCAAAATCATTTTCGCTTGCGTGCCGTAGATAGGTATATCGAATCAGATTGAAAGTATCCTTAGTGTCCATCTTGTATCCAAGGTTCAAAGGTTCGAGATCAGATTGCTTGAGAGTTCGCATTTTAAAAGTTAAAACCTAAGAACACTTGTCACCTTGGCACGTTTCTCATCTCATTTGGGAAGTACGTGCTCAAGCTCGGGCTATAAACCTTTGGAACATTGTAAAATAACTTCAGACCTTAGAAAATAGAACAACGTAAGTATAGCTCAAGGAGCTTTCACGTATATTACTTTCTATTTAAATATTGATACTTCAAACTACACGTCGTAAGCCTTTATGTGGAGCCACGTTTTATGTGGCGAAGGGTTCCATTGTCATTATCTTGGTAATGCTTCCATGTGCTTAGTGGTTTTATGGTTTGTGATGATATATAGTGGCTTGGTCTTGATTTTATTTGCTTTGGGAGGAAATGGCAAGGATTTATTTTTAATCATATTTATTTTTTCGTATTTTTGTTTATTTCTTCTATTGGAATATGCTGTATATCCACACCAATATATAAAAGTGAAACATTGTCTGTTTGTTTGTTTGGGGAGCTTTCACGTCAAAACGGCTGATCCTATTTTGATGAAACTTTGTAAATAGGTACTGTACAATATAGAGACTAACATAGGATACTTCTAATCTCGGAAAATGGTAAGTTACTGCGGGAAAACGGGAAATTATTTTATTATGTGAACTGACGGATTAAACTTGACGTTTCTGACGACAAACAATACGATATTTTTACAAATATATTTGAACTAACATATATTTGACAGATTAGTTCCGAAAATCAAACTAAATGGCGATGATACATAAGACCTATTTTCTGAATCGCGGTGACAAGATTCTCCGAGTTCAAAGATAGGTCTAACTTTCTTTTTTTTTTACGTTTCACTTGTATATATTGGAGTAGATTACCTACTAGTGGCTCTGTAAACTGTAGACCTTGCCAGTACAAACTTTTTTGCAAACAATCTAGCGGTGCACAGTAGCCACAGTAAATCCAGTTACCTTATATAAAACAAACATTAATAACCAAAGTGCTCCATCAATCCCTATCTCGTAGGTAAATAAAGGGCTGATTCCACTGGTAGAAACCTAAAAGTGAGACGTTTACTGCATTTTGAGGAGCTATTCTGCTCATCACGTCGAAGATCCTACTTCACCAATTTTTTAATCTGAATTTGGGGGAAGTACCCCCCCCCCCCACACACACAATCAAAAATCCCCGCCAAGTTTGAGAAATGCGACCTGTAGACGAGAACAGAGATCCGGACAGCGGACAGCCTGACTACGAAAGCATTTTTGCCCAAGCTGAAACGGAGACGTTCCGCCCGCTCTTCGCGCGCTCTCGGTGTCAATTACCTTATATAAATGAGCTAAAATACAAAATACCTATAAAACAGTAGATACCCCACTAACGAGGTAGTTACTTTTTTATTCGGGGTAACTAAGTTACAATTAATCACATCCAAGGAAGTTATATGTTCTTACGTACGTAAGTACATACAATTTCCTTGAACACATCCAACTACTACTAGTGGGTCTGTGAGCTGTAGACCTCGCGAGTACAAACTATTTTGCAAACAATCTAGCGGTGCACAGTAGCGCCATCTAGTTACCTTATTGTAAAACTAACATTAATAACCAAGGTACTCCATCAATCCCTACCTAGTAGGTAAATGGCTGATTTCACTGGTAGAAATCTAAAAGTGAGCAATTTACAGCATTTTTAGGAGCTATTCTGATCATCACGCCGAAGATCTTCATCAGATCTTAATAAAAAAAATTATGAGACCAACTTACTACCTTTCAAATAAAAAAAAAGATCGAAATAGGATCGAATAGGGCGGAGATATTCAGTAGCCCCCTATGCTCCATTTTGGGGGAAGTACCCATATAAAAAATCCCGATGACTAAAAAATTTGTTTAACCTGTATACCAAGTTTCGTCTAGATCGGTTGAGAAATTCAACTTGTAGAGGAGAACAGAAATCCAGACTGACAGGCGGACGGCGGGCAGCCGGACATACGAGTACGAAAGCAATTTTGCCTAAGCTGACACGGAGACGCTTCGCTCGCGCTTCGCGCTCGCTCGGTCAAGTATAAATCAGAGAAATGGAGACACTATCGTAAACAGGCCAATCAGAGCTTAGAGTTTTAAAATTTAATACTCTCGATCGAGCGAAAATCTTCGTATGTGTGATGCAGAACTCCATACATTAGAACTGACAGTCCATACAAAACGTCATAAAATGCTTAAAACCTATTAGCGCCATCTATCTTTAGATGTATGTGTATGTTTGTTACTCCTTCACGCCCAAACGGCTGAACGGATATGGATGAAATTTGGTACCAGGATAGCTTATATCCTGGAACAATACATATGCTATATTTCATAATCATCATCATAATACATGCGGGTGAAACCAAGGGGCGCAGCTAGTAATTATAATAACTCTATCTATACTTATAATAAAACTGTAACGGGTCCAATTCTGTACATTGAAGATATTTTAAAAAATTTTTTGGACCTTACTCTTGATTCGATACTGAAGCCAAAACTGTATTTTTTTTTCATTTTTGTCTGTCTGTCTGTCTGTCTGTCTGTCTGTCTGTCTGTATCTTGGCTAGGCATCACGCCGAAACTACTGAATGAATTTAAATGAAACTTGCTGTGATTTGAGTTCATACTACGAGGTAGGACATAGGCTACTTTTCATCCCGAAAAATGAAAGGGGAACCCTTTCAGGATTGGGTTTGAAAGTTATTTCAAAAAACACTTACCAGTCTGAAACTACTAAACGGATTTTGATGCAACTTAGCACAGTCATAGTTTATATGATGGGTTAAAATTGAGGATATTTTTTATCCCGAAAAAATAAAGAGTTCCTGCGGGATAATGTCCAAAATTCTGTAAATTGAAGATATTATGTAAATTTATTTGAAGGACGTTCTATATTCAATACTAAAGCTAACACTGTATTTTTTCAATTTTTGTCTGTCTGTCTGTCTGTCTGTCCGTCTGTCTGTCGGTACCTTGGCAGCGCACCACGCCGAAGATACTTAATGAATTCAAATGAAATTTGGTATTATTTGAGTTCACACTTCGAGGTAGGACATTGGATACTTTTCATCCCGAAAAAATTTAGTGTTCCTGCAGGATAGGGGTGGAAAATTATTTAAAAGAACACTTAGCACGCTAAAACTATTGTATGGATGTTGTTGTTGGCACAGACATAGGTGAAAATTATGAATACATTTTGTCTCGAAAAAATTAAGGGTTCCTGTGGGATATGGGTCCAAATTCTGTACATTAAAGATATAGTGTTTTTTTTTTGGAAATTTCTCTACATTCGATTATGAAGCCTAAACTGTAAGTTTTTTCATTTTTGTCTGTATGTCTGTCAGTCTGTATCTTAGCCGCGCATCACGCCGCCGGAACTACTACGAGTACTTAATTAATTCAAAAGAAACTTGGTATGATTTGAATTCGTACTACGAGGTAGGACATAGGATACTTTACATATCGAAAAAATTATGGGTTATTATTAAGGGATTGAAACTTATTTAAATGAACACGTACTACGCTGAAAGTAATGGACGGGTTTTGATGCAACTTGGCACTGTCTTAACCTGTGGACGAATGCGTTTTTGGAGTAACTTGGCTATTTTTTTAATATATAATTGTTAAAAGGTTGCCATACACAAAATCTGTATTTGAGGAACGTAAATGAAGCAAAAAATAGAGAAAAAAAATTACTTATTTTTACTTTTTTATTATTTTGCATAATTTGCAAAAATAACCTCAAATATCCCGTACGGGATACCGATAGCCGACAGGTTAAGTTATATGATGGGTTAAAATTGAGGACACGTTTTATCCCGAAAAAGTAAAGGGTTTCTGCGGGATATGGGCCAAAGTTATGTTAATAATTAAGTAATAAAAATATTTTTGGATAGTTCTCTATATTCAATACTGAAATCAAACTGTTTTAGTTTTTAATTTTGTCTGTCTGTTTGTCCGTATCTTGACCGCGCATCGCAACCAAAGTACTAAATGAATTCAAATGAAAAACATGCTCTTGGGTTCTTAAAAAAGGTGTTGAACATATTTTTTGTTAATCTTTTCTTTCTTTCTGTTTGTCTGTATATTTGTTTGTTCACGCATCACGTAAAAACTATTAAACCGATTGCGATGCGGTTTTTATTGTTAAATAGCTTAGGGTTTGATTTACATCTGGTGTAATTGGTATCTCAATCCGGTGAGTTAGAAGCCGAGCAATTGATAAAGTATTTTTGACGGCTGAAGAAATTTTGTTCAAGTGTTGGTATATTGGTCCTGGAATAGCACATTATGGTACTTAGATCCTAAAGAAAAAAACACGTGTGCGAAGCCGCGGGTACTGCTAGTGACCAATAAGAACTTAGATCTCGACGTCCCTTTTATGAATTCAGTAGAATTCATTTATGCTCAAATCATTTCCTACCAAAGCAAGGAGGTTAAATTACACATACTACAAAACCGAAGGAAAAATCAACTCCAAAAATATCTAACGAAGATCACGAAATTCCTTCCGACGCGTTTAAAATCAGCAATTTACGTAAACGCTTTATCACGTGCTGGTAACAAATTCAGTGAGCGGGCGGCGTCGCGGCGGCACTCCAAATTTAACATTTTAAACAACGTGGAAATCATTCCAATAGTGCTCCAGTGACCTGATGAACTCAAAGATTATAAAAAAACTGATAACGAGATATATTTTGCACTCGGTTCTGATATTTTTGGCTCGAGAGGTTTGCATGTGATTTTAATTTATTTCACCTTCTGTTTTAATTTAATTGGCGTTTATTTCAGAACACATATTCAGTATGTTTATTTTTTAGTGGAAAGAATCTTACGCAAGATTCCGCCTCGGGAAGTACCACACCGTTTGTCAAATATTCAACCGCCAAGAAGTAGTGTGTCAACATATCTGTTTCAGTATGAAGGGAAATTTTTCCAGCGAAATTACTGACTAATAAAACCAATGTCTCAGAGTGACAAGCGCAGTGCGGTGACACGCAAGATTGTGCAACCAGTTCTGGATGGCACTGCAACTGTTGTAGACAGGCATGACGCTTACCATCAGGCGAGCGATCTGTTCGACTCGTCACATAAAGGAATAAAAAAACAATACCTGAGTATCCAGTGCATCTTTAATTTAACTAAAATGTCACATAAACATCGAGATAAAAACAACTTCGGTTAGTTGGTTATCTTCTAGACTAAAAGGCTCCACTTTTCTCGGAAGCCAATAAGCGTAATTCAACCTCTTTGCAACCACGACCTGCGAAAAGCGGCTGGAAGAAAATGGATGGAGAGCTAAGACCGAGCTGAGCGCAGCGGCATGCATTATGAGAGCCCTACGTCCAGAAGTGTACAGATATTGGCTGATGATGATATTAGTCGAATTTTTGCTTTCTAGAGTCTGGCTAGCAAGACATGTTTAAATTAAATATTATTAGAGAATTTCATGTGGCAACTTCAATAATTGTATTATCAAACGTGTTCGTTTACAGACGGTGTTAATTTTTTTTTTTTTTTTTTTTTTTTTTTTTTTTGTCTCTAATTGTCCCGTGATGTTGCTTCTATTCTTTGCCCACCCCTGTTCGTTCACCCCAAGGAATGCGAATTTTCAAAATTCATAATTCTCTTTAGTAGACCTGAAAAAAAAAACAACAATCCATACCAATATATAAAAGTGTATCGTTGTTTGTTTGTTTGGGGAGTTTTAACGCTATAACGGCTGGCCGGATTTTGATGAAATTTGGAATGGAGACATACTTTTCATCCCGAAAAATGATAATCCACGGGAAAATTGGAAAATGTTGATTACTCGCTGCAAGGAACGATTGCCATGGAAACGAAATAACAAGTCAGTCAATAAACATTAAGAGCATTGGTACTACACCTACTTTTGTAGATAGATAGATAACTCTTTATTGCACCAGAAATGAAACTGATGATACAATAATCAAGTTTTAACATAGAACAATCGGCGGCCTTATCACTAAGCAGCGATCTCTTCCAGGCAACCGTCGGCTGAATAGAGACACATAGGCTGTTACAAAGGATGGTAGTGTGCTTTTGTATTGGTTACTTATATCCTAGAAGAACATAGGATTCTTTTTTTTCGCCTTAAACTGCATGCAAAGCTAGTATCCAATAAAATGTAGAAGAGCATCTTATATAGAATTACATATGTATTTTATTAAATTGGCGGGTTATTTTCCAGTCCTAACCGTCGTTAGCCACTGAACCCGCTAATGAACTATTTCAAGCTTGAAATTTAATCAGCAATCAGCATTAAATATGCAGACAGCAACGACACCAAAGCAAGTGCCGACAGCATAAATAATTTGCTACCCATTTATGTCACTTGCTTGAAACGATTTGTATTCTGTTTGATAGCAGACATCACGCAAACTATGTGCGTAATACACATACCTACTACATACACACATTATGTACTAGGAAATATTTACTAAGTTTGGTTAGTGGCCTTATACATAACATACAAATTTTATCACGATACGGGTCCTGATTCTGAATAGCAACCAGACTAGTAAGATTCAAAGGCTTTATTAAGTTCAAAGACTATTTCTAACCTTCGTCACACATTGGACAAATGTGTCCACGAGAACTTAAGCACCCATTTACATGGCCCTTTTAGTCAATAGACACAAGATCAAAGCTCTATTCAGAGTTTGCCTTGAATAGGACCATTTATATGATACAGTTTGTTTTTCTCGCTAGCTGGAGCAATAATGTTTAAGAATAGGTAATTAATATGTCGGAGATGAGTAACGTCGAACGTTAACAAACGATGGTTGCAAGCTTGTCTACGTTCAGGTATAATCTGGTATAAGGTAGTGGCTATGCGAAGATAGTGACGATCGAATTTCAGCGAGAACCGTGGAGCAGGGTGTCGCTCGCGCACGTCGTCGGGTATACCGTGTTATCTCGTCTCCGAGTATTCTACCTACCTACCTAGAAACAATTTTTGATTTGGAACTAGTAGACTGTTCTTATTGTTTGTACCTGTTCAGTGTTCACATTAAACGTCTGATTCAAGCCAGTGTTTTCATAATCGCCGTCAGTGCATACGATTTATCGAATCTACACACAAAGCGCGCACAACTATGAACACAAACATTGACCATCCTGACGCAGCATTGATCATCCTCACGTTGATTCATGGCCTTCCTGATCATCCCCGGTTAAATAAATATTAAGGCGGGGTACGCTCTTAATTATTTTTCCTGCTCGTCTAGGTGCAGTGTGAGCGGGAGATGTAGGGAGTTGATTTTAGATACATTTTGTGCTTTTCTAACGATATCTTAATATTTAGAACTCAATTAAAAAGTATTCGGTTATTTGTTAAGTTTGATAGGGAAGCAATATAAAGATTTAAAAAGCAGAGCAGCGATGCAACAAGTCATTTTCATGCGGTAGTTCGTGTTTTTTTCGAAGAATACCAAGCCATTTCTGAAAATTATGTTCAGTTATTTGTTCAGATAGTATATTTTTCTATCCACAGTATTTTTTGGTTTGTATGAAATTGTTTCGATATGTACGTCGTTCTCGACTTCAAAAAAGAAAAGTCGAGAACGACGTACATATACATATGGTTTTGTTTGTTTTTATTCGTCTTTTTGCTGATTTCTGGACTGACCCCGCCTTAATAGTCCGAAATTGGTTGGAGTAGATCCTATCTACTGTGTCGAGAGTTTTTATCCGTTTTATATATATATATATATAAAAATAGTATAAAGACTAAATTGATCGTCTGGGGGCTTTCCTTCCAAGGAATATGGAATGATAATTTCTCATCGAATTTGTATTGCAAATCAATGGATCAATGCTGCCAGCAATGTAAGTTGATCTGTGACTCAATCTCAATGTTCTTGTGATAAAAAAATACTTGAGCCAATAAATAAATATGAAAGAGAAATTCAACGAAGAAAATTCACAAACCTCCATTTACCCCGACGCTTTGATCGTTTGAAACAAAGCAATTATTATTTCACATCGAAGAGTAAAAAAAAAACCTTTTTGCAAACCGTAAAAGAAATAACTTATTCAAGGCGTGCTCCCGCAACAAATTACTTTGAAATTTAATTGAAGGACAAAAAGCATGGGGTTACTCAAGGGGCGTCTACACAGTTTCATTAGGAGTATTAGTGTACCTCGTGAAACCCTTAAAACACTTCCGCGCTCTGATTTTGTTAGGTGAATATTCTCTTTTGATGTTTCAGGGGTGTTTTTTGTTTTCGGATAACAAAAATATGCGCTCGCTTTTATTTACTTCCTTTTTTTATTTTACCGCACATCGGCTCCATTTTAAATTCACTTATGCCACAGCTTATACTTTGCTTAATGTATTAAAAAAAATATGTTTTTTTTGATTTATTTTTTGATGTGGAAAAGCTTGAGAAAAATAAGGAAAGGTGGGGGAAAGTGAGGGGAAGTGGACGAATAGTGAGGGATGTCGGGGAAGGGTGTGGGAAGTGGGGCAGGTGGTGCGAAGTGGAGGATGACTGACTGGTGGGGGCAGAGTGGGAGAAAGGGGGAAGAGTGAGGGGAAGTGAAAAAGAGTGAAGGAAGGTCACAGGGAAATAAGGGAAGGGTAGGAAGAAAGAAAAGGGCGAGGAGAAGTGGAAGAAGTGTGGAGTGTATAAATGGGGGCACCTTTCCCCCTCTCTCCAACTCTGCCCCCACCCTTCCTTTCAGTCTTCCCCCACTTTGCACCAACTGCCCCACTTCCCGCACCCTTCTCTGACATCTCCCACCATTTGTCCACTTCCCATTTCCCTACCCTTACTTCCCCAAACCTTCATCCCTCCACATTTCCCCAGTTTTTTATTTTTTCTGAGTATGGCCACACCGAAAGGTAACACGATCGCGCAGCGATCATGTTGCGGTTTGTTAGTTGAATCACACTGCATCCTTCAAGTAGTCTCCATTCTATTGAATAACACGCTCCCAGAGGTGTTTCCACTTTCCGAAGCAGTCCTGGAAGTCAGTTTTTGGAATTGAGTGTCCTCATCGAATTATCCTTAATGGTCTTTTTGACATCAAACCGATGTCCTTTGAGCGGTTTTTTCAAATTTGGGAACAACCAAAAGTCCCAAGGGGCTATGTTGGGACTGTACGGTGGATGGCGAAGCAGTGCGATATTGTGTTTTGTTAAAAACTGCTGCACAAGATTCAATGAGTGCGCTGGCGCATTATCGTGATGGAGGAGCCAGTCACCGCTTGACCAAAAATGCGCCCGTTCTCAGTATTCCAAGAGTTTTTGGCATTCCAAGATCATCTTCTAATTCGCGCACAGTCAAACGCCGATCTTCTTCAATCGCAAGTCGCACGCAATCGAGATTATCCGGAGTTGTTGTCGTCGAAGGTCGGCCAGAAAGAAGATCACTATCAACAGATGTGCGGCAACTTTTGAAAATATTATACCTTTTTTTAAATTTTATTTGTATTTTGCTCATACACTCATCCCCAAAGGCCTTCTGCATAATTTGAATAGTTTCTGAACTAGATTTACCGAGTTTGAAGCAAATTTTGATACAAATTTGTTGATCTGATCTATCAGTCATTTTTAACAATAACAAAATTCGATAGTCTTTAAAAAGGCTTTGTTAACAAATACACGCTGAGCATGAACTATACGTCCTGTAGGTGTCGGCGAGCAACCGATAAGTTCGTGAGGCTTACTGTTCACGTTCATGCCTCGCAGAGGTCGCTCGAACACTCTGGCTCGAAGATATAAAAGCATGTCTTATATTTTATTATTCGGCTTCTAAAGGAAAAGGGAGATTCTCAATTTGACTGTATGTTCTTTGATTTGTCTGTTTATATCATTTTTGTTTTTGTTAACTTAAATCCCGGGATTTCTAAACCGAAAAGAATTATATATTTTTATTTGAAAGGGCTTCCAGTGTGGTTCCATATACAATTTATCTACGTTGATGTATTTTTTGAGTTAAATTATTTGATGTTGATTGATTCAAATAATTATTATGACAATTTATTCTAATCAATACACACCAATTACCTAGCTCCTAACGAGGATACCCTGTACTATGAGTATATACAGACAACGGATAAACATACATAGATACGAATATTAAATACATGACTCGGAAGCAAACATTTCTGCTTATCACACAAAAACTATTGCACCTAGCTTGATTTGAACCTGCGACTGTTGATTGACTTTGCAGTCAAGGTCACTAGTCAGTCTAATGAGCCACTTGGCCAACCGGTCATCAATACTCATGATTAACTGTCGTACCTGTTGAATACATCATAGTACAAAAGAAAAACCAGACCTTTAGACTGGCCTTAGTTCAAGTAAGTACAACATGTAACATCCACCTACCAGCACTTGAGCAGTGGCCTCTGGATAATGGCCAATCCTCTCTTTTTCTTTTATCATAATTATCATCATCAGCCTATATCTGTCCACGCCTATATCTGTAGTCTGCTGCACACGCCTCTCCTAATGCACGCCACTAAGCTCGGTCTTCAGCTCTCCTCATCCATTTTCTTCCAGACACTCTTGTTCTTTCAATATTTTTTTTTCTGATGACGATGGATTTGCAAAACGTAACATTCATCCCCGCATCGTTATCGTCGGTGTATATTGTCCATATATAAATGTACTAGCGACGTTTGCTATCCCGCGAGCGATAAATATGTATGTCCTGGGACATCGGGGCGGGCGGGTCACCACCTGGGACGGTGTAATTGCGTCCCGCTGTCCCGTCCCGAATTATACATATTTATATTTGGCTGATTCTGTCTGTGCTCACGTATTTTAGTTGGATGTTAGCGGTTAGTTGTTGCGGTTGGCTGGTTAGTAATGTTTTTTTTAAAATGTTTTATAGCAGGACTGTTTGTTGTTTTAGAATTTTATTGAGGTTAACAAAAAAAAATATTTGCCCGCGGCTTTACCCACTTGGGCATTTTTTTTGGGATATAAGGATCCTATGTGTTATTCCTAAACCGAAAGTACTAGTATACCAAATTTCATAAAAACTCGTTCAGACATCAGATTTTACTGATTGCTCGGCTTCTACTCATCGGTTTGAGATACCAAGTACACCAGTTTTTAAGTCGAACCCTAAGCTATCCAATAGTGAAAATGCATTGCAATCGGTACAGTAGTTAAAGAAAAAACTATCTTTGTACAAACTTTTTGTTACTTACTGCTTTATTATAAGTATAGATAATTGTATCAAATTCATTTATGATATATAATATATTGTATTGGATAGCATGTCAGTAAGATCCTGCTGGTGTAGTTTTTTTTAAAATTTATTTTAGATGGAATTCAAGTAACCTTATTATGTAGGTACCAATATAAGCATCGACCAATTTTTATAGATCCCAATGGTAGTGGAGATAAAGAGCTATAAAGCGCAACATAATTATTGATAAGAAGCACCACAAGCACCAAGCAGCAAAGTGTGAACAAATTTTCATTTTGCTTTTTACTGGAAACAAAATTTCGAAAGATACAGGAAGAAGTAATGAGGAAACAACCGGTACTAAAATTACTGCCAAACCAATTTTCCCTCTATAACTAACATTCCCAGTGACATCAACAACACTCGGCATTCTCGGTCCACAGTCCAATGTCTACGGTCCACTACGGTAATGGGTGCCGCCTGTGCGCAATAACCACGTAGGTAGGCAGGGAGACACTGGGAAATTTAGTCACACGCCGAATAGAACTTGTTTGAAACTCTACTCTACTTGTACTCCATTTTCACCATAGTGGAATAAATACTATTTTATCAATAATATCTAATATATTTAGGGAAACCAAATAAAAGATGAGCCCCTTTTGTGACCTTCTTTCTTGTTACACATAGAAAAAAGATAACGATCACACACTAAAAAAACATATATACTCGTAATTACAGATAGCATATTATAAGTATTGTAATTCAATAAGTTCGCATGCCAATTTTGGCGATGTGTTGGAATTAAATCATGTTTTTACCACCTTGTATTATCCACATCAAAGCAAATAAATAAATAAAATAAATTATCATATTATTATTATCCTTAACATTTCATTGTGTGAGAACTTTCGTAACATAATGCCGTGAAAATAAATATAAAGTGTGTGTGATAATGCATAAATGGTTATATTTTTAACACATTTCAAACAGGCAGAGGTTCCGCGTTGCCTGCACAATAAATGACTTTGTTACTATACAATCTGTTAAAGTTTGTCTCCACGTCTAGTGAACGTATTCCCCTGCGCCCTTCATCTAGGAGGAAAGTCGAGTAAGCAGAAATTCTCCAATATCGGGTGTGTCATATTTATTGACCAGTCCAATATTCGTTCGGGTAACGAGGAATCCCGGAAGCCATGTGTGACTACAACGCAAAGTTTGTTACGAAGACCTTAATATCGGCTAAGATGTATCAACGAAAGTGTATGAAAAGGATGGATGGACCAAGTTCTCTATCTGCCTCAAAAGGGATTGTAAGAGATGACTACTTATAATAAAGCAAAGAAGACCAAGATGTCTGTACAAAAAGATAATTGAAAAATTTGGTCATGGTACTTAAAATAAGCTATTGATCAATATATTTTTTAAATCTTTTGTGTCATTCTATCTGTTTGTCTGTTCGTGAATCACGTAAAATCTATTGGACCGATTGATTGTCGATTGTGGTTTTGTCGAATAACTTAAGGTTTGATTTAAAAACTGATGTACTTGTTATCTCAATCCGATGTATAGAAGTCGAGCAATCGATAAAAATGTAGTTGAAGGATGAACAATATATTTGAAAGGAAAATTTATTTTTCAAACTCAAAGCATACTTAGTTAACCTACAATTTAAATCAAATATTTGATGTATCTTCTTGTTCATGACATGTTAATTTTGACTTGTAAAAGTGCTATAATTGTGCCTATTTACACTATAATACTTTCACTTTGACATTGGAGCACCAACTCAATTTTTCTAGCTGCAATAGTGCCCGAGATCCCTGCACAGTCAGAGCTGAATATCTCAGGAAAGTTTGCACCGTATTTTTTTCAAACAAAACTAAGAACCATCTTGCCAACACAGGCTTATGCACTGAAATCGGTCTAACCGTTTGGGAGGTATAGACATAAGAACACATAAATACACAAAAATCTTTGACATGTAATTATTATTATGACTGCCTGATCAGATACGCAAGAAAATATGCATCTCATTTCTATCTAGAAACACATTCTTTATTATCTTTGATACGACTGCGAGCCGGCACTTATATACTTAAAGGTACACATTTAGGTATATTTTTACGGAAACTGTTTTCAGGGAAAGATAGTGCCCAGAAATTGGTGAGTTTGTCATTCAGTTAACATTGATCAGTAATTTCAACCGGGACACTACATCAAATCCTGGAAATTTTCACAAATATTTCGACACCCAAGAACTCCGCACAATGCCAGCTTTTCAACTGTCAGCCAGACGCCTTGTAAGCAGAACTCGGTCCAATTTCCCGGTCTGTCATATTTATTGGCCCTTCCACAATATTCGGTCGGAATTGTCCCAGTCTGACATAAACCCTGCTGAATTAACGAGCTGACCGTGCTGATTCGTTTCATTTTAGGATTGTGTAACATTGAATAATTTCGGTTCTAGTTTTACACTCTTGAGGAATTATGCAAATGCAAAATGTTGCCTTAAACTTACAAAATGACAAATGAGATTCCGTTAACGGTCTAAAAAGCTATGGCATGAAACGTAGTAGTTTTTCAAAGAGTTGTTATGTCGTATCATGTCTTTTGCCAAGAAATTGAATTGTATTTCTATACTATAATAAAACTGTAAATGGGCTAAATCTGTACATTAAATATTTTTTGAAAATTTTAATTGAGATAAACTTCAAAATCGTTCTGGAGTGCAAAAAGGTTTTTTTATTTGTCTGTCTGTCTGTCTATCTGTCTGTCTGTCTCTTTGAATACGCATCACACTGAAACTTCCACAGTCATTGATCATTGCTCGGTTCTTAGATATTTGGAGAATGGGAGGGAAAGGGGGAGGTGAGAAAAGAGGGGTGAGAATCGTAGCTTCTAAACGAATGGTCCGATTTAGCTGCGGATTTTATGTTTGAAAGCTGATGTGATCGAGAGGGTTCTTAGATATATAGGGGATGGGGTGGAGGTGAGAAAAAAGGGGTGAGAATCGTAGCTTCCAAACAAATGGACCGAATTAGCTGGGGTTTTTTAAGTTTGAAAGCTGGGGTAAACAAGATGGATCACGCTAAAAGAGTCTAAAACTGGTATATATTAGAGTTCGACTATAGCACAATGGAGTATCCTACTTCCTTAACACGGGTGTAAGTATTTTTATTGTAGGACCTCTACACTAGAGAGCGTAGTATCTGTACTTATAATAAAGCATTATGAACAAAAAAGACTGTACAAAGAGGATAATTAAGGTTTGATTTAAAAACTGGGTAACTTGGTATCTTAGGGCCTGGCGCGCACTGCCTTGCGGTGGAACGCTGTGCGTTTATTCTACCGTTTATTTCATATTGTGTTACATGCGTTTATTTCACCGCAATACGTGGACGTCTATGACACTCCGTACTTCACAGAATATGCGTTATAAAAACGCAAGGCAGTGCGCGGTAGCCTTATGCCGATGATTAGATTCCGAGAAATCGATAAAAAACTACTTGACGGCTTTTGAACGAATTTTGAAGAAATGTACTTAGTATAATATTGTACTTTGTAGGTACTTTTGGTCCTGGAATAACACGTGTGGGCTACTTTTAAATGAAACGACCACGCGGGCAAAGCCGCGGGCACAGCTAGTATTTAATAAATGGGTGTTCAATTTGACCAGTGTAATTTTTATCTCAGTATTTTAAAATAAGAGTACACGTCACTTATTTGGGAAAAACTGATTTATAACATTGAATAACCAATTATATTACTATTACTAAATAAATAAAATAAAATAAAATACATAAAATATTGATGTTTTTTTGGAGACAAATATAGTAAGAGCTTACTAACATTTTGTTGATTACATGTAAATGTATACAAATAAATTCATTTTCATGATTCAAATTTAGTCGAATTTCAGCCCAGTGAAGCTTTTTTCTTTCATGACTCTAGCGATCCATTAACTAATTTATTATATTATTATTATTATTTATTTATTATTATTTTATTTTATTGGTTCTGCCAAGTATCAGCTCGTGTCTTTGGATTCAATTGAGAGACGTGCTATCAGGCTCATTGGGGATGACACTCTGGTAAAGAGTAAGCTTCAAAGTCTGGCGCATCGACGTGAGGTAGCAAGCCTGGCGGTATTCTACAGATTGCACTATGGAGAGTGTGCCAAGAACTGCACCATCACCTTTCCATCACCGTACGACTAGACGATCAGCAAAGCGCCACCCTTTCATGGTTGAAATATCTCGCACAAGAACGAAGCGTTACGCTTCTTCATTTATTATAAGAACTGCAAAGGAGTGGAATGCCCTGCCCTCGTCAGTGTTTCCGGTAAATTATAATCCCGGTGTGTTCAAATCAAGAGTGAATAGGTATCTACTAGGCAAACGTGCTACACCTTCGACCACATCATCGCTTTCCGCGTCCGTAATAAAAATAAAAAAACTTTTTATACTTGTAAGTAAGAATAAAAATACTCATGGCTAAAAAAATATTTTCGAATTGAGCAATGATTGATGAATCACGTATTAGTTGTGCTATATGATCAATCAATCTCTTCAAAGTGATAAACTGCTCGTATAACTTTTATTTTTATTAGATTTGAAGTTACCAGACTGTTTTTAGTTATAACTTTGAAGGCATTTTGCTATAGCAAAGCAGCTGCCACATTAATTTAATTTAAAGATTTAACATGTCACATGGTTTCTCTACACTAATTATTAAGTAAACTTTAAACCTCGCTTGGTCCATGATAATATTTCAGTTACCATAATGTTACCTTGATATCTTCACATCTCGAATGAAAATGTATCGTTATTTACCTCCATCATCGGCCGCTACTTCATTTCCCATCAGAGCAGTCATGCCTATATTTAAAAATACCCCTAAATATTTTCTTTCGAGAAAATCCTTTCCTATTTACTACCTATGGTGCTTGAGTATTTTCTCGTTAATCTAATATATACGTTAAGCCAAACTAGTGTCGCATTAATTCTTACACAAAGAAAACAAGACAAAACAAGATTCTTCTTTATTTATACCTCCACTAACATTGTTTTTCGAAACAGTTTTCTCTAAAAATACTATAAAATAGACATCTAAGTCCTTTTAAGACAAAAGTTGCCTTTTCCTTAGACAACAAAAGATTCAATTAAAGGTACAGACTAAGCAGTGTTTAAGATAAGAAGCATCCGTTAAAAATAGTACTTGCCTGATAGACAGCGTATAAACCGGGCCTTTTGTAGGTCGAGTCTACTTAGGATGCGATTTAAGTGATGAGAATTTAGCGGAGGTTTGTGTTAGATTACATTAAAATTTTAAGCATATTGGGTGAAAGCAATGCCATACAATCCTACTAGGTATGATATATGTCAATAATTTTAACAAAATATAGGGCATTCTCAAGCTGGAGCTTAGACACTCCGAGTGCTAGAACTAGAGTGTTTACCAGTGTTTTGTACCACCAAACAGTACGCATATAGTAATAATAATACCCTACTGTTATACCCTACTGTTCATAATAGGATTTGTACAAGAGTATTGGTATAGGTAGTGAGCTAGCTGGGGGCGTATGGAAGTAATCAGGGTGTCAAGCGCAGTGTTGTGCCATACAAGAGTTTGCAACTCTGCAAAGTTATTTTTGCCCCTACTAAATAGAGCAATAGAGCAGGCTGATTACCACAAGGTGAAGGAGCAGTTGAATAAAAAAACTGTTGAAATGACGATACGTATCCCGTGTTATAAATTAAGGCTACTTTTACACCAAACCAAACGCTGGAACCAGTCTGAGAGGTTCTCTCGTAAGACTGAGAGGTTTTCTCATAACATTGTGAGGTTCTCTCTTATGACTGAAAGGTTATCTGGTGAGACTGAGAGGTTCTCTCGTAAATAGTTAGTCTCTCATACCTTAGACCAGAATAACAGAGGCGAGGACTTAGCTCCGGGCTATTGGCAATTATACCAGCCTATCCGCACATCAAAGAGATACCAAGATGCCGGAATGAGGCGCTTTTCACGCGTGCCAGGCGTTGTGTAACCAAACAGGTGTTTGTGGGCTGTTGGCAGAGATTTATGAGATTTTTTGAGCTTTCAAAGTTATGAAGTTGATAAGTGGTTGGGATTTGAGGTAAGTACTGAATATTAAAATGTTTGTCGTAAATAATCATGATCTTCCAGTGTTAGTCCACTGCTCAATTTAGGCCTCTCCCAATAAACGCCACTGAATCCAGTCTTTGGTTTTTCTCATCCAGTTTCAACCGGTCAACTTCCGCAGGTCATCGTTCCAACCTGGCATCGGTTTGCATCCCACACTACGTTTACCTAGTCATGATTTCCAACTCAGGATGCGTCACTCCAACGGTTGTCCTTCATGTGACCAACCGGACAACCGTTGGAGTTGCTAATATTATAAACTACGCCTATGGATTTGTTTCTCAGAGGTGATCCGACATAGAATATAAGGTGTATTTTACTAAAATAATTACCAAATTATTCAGGCATATTTATATAATTATTTAATATTGGTTGTTATGACAGTACACTGTAACAGTAAGTTTATAACTCATAAAATTGATCATTTGATAAGTAAGTGTCTAGACACAAAACGTGAGAGACATTAGAAAATATAGATCAAAGAGGGTAAAGTAGGAATGTTTTACAAAGGATAAAATAAAAATGGAATTCAAAACTCGGCAAGACTAATGTAAAAAGAGATCACATAAAACCGCATTGAAGAATAATCCGTTTACTGTCTATCTTTCACGAGCAAAACTTGTCAGCTGCTAAACCTCGTATTTTTCACGTGAGTTTTACATTTTTTACTGCAAATAGTGTTAGTAAAATAAACTGAATGCTGTAAGGGTCAGACGTAGGGCACAGACGGGCACCTTTGAAACCTTAGATATTTCCAATACATTTTGGTTTAATATGTCAAGCCTTTGCTTGTTTAGGGCACATTATTCATGTATGTAAATAGATGTTTTCTAAGAAGTACGTTAATTGGTAGTATCAATATTGAATGTAGTTTTGTGTAGAAATAATTACTTAGTTTCGTGTTAGCAGAGTATATTTATTTTTGAACAACATTTGATTATACTCTAGTTATATATAAATTGAATTCTGACAACGTAAAACTCGGTTATGTGCTTCACGCATATATTTAACTCACCGTAAGGATGTTATTTAGGTTAAATTATGCAAGTTATTGTAGACAGTTCAGACATTATGTCTATCTATATACGAGACTTGGAGACTTTAACAAAGTGTTACTTATTTAATTTCATTGAAAAAAAAAGGAAAACTAGTTATTCTAAAATGTTTTATGTGTATTAATATTTTTTTAGGTGCAATAAAGTATTATCTATCTATCTATCTATCTATGAGTAAATTATAGGAGTTCCTTTTTCATTATTTCGATAAGTAATCTTAATCATTTTTAGGTTTAGTAAATATCAAATAAATTTCTGAGGAAAAAAATGGATAACGGACGGGACTCGCACCTGCATAATACAATTAAACTTTCACAAACTTATATAAAAATAACAAAGTTTTTTTTAACTTAGAAGCTCCACAAATGTTTTTATTTGTTACCACAACTACTATTTCAAGTCAACGAACTGTACACCTCCACCACAAAATCCCTTATATCTCTCCCAATTAAACAAAGATTAACGTTACCACCGAAGCTTAGCTGTCACAGCAACCACAAATCCCGTAAGACAAGTCTGAGCTTCAAACGAGGGTCTCGAGGGAGCCAATCAGACTGGCAGAAAGTTTGGTGAGGTAAATGTAGAGTACTGCGGACTGTACTCTCGAAGGATGTGCTTATTACCTCGCTTGAAGTTGGTCGATAGTTTGCTGAGCTTGTCTGCGCTGTGACAGTTGGACAATTACTTCGCATAGTTTGATCTACACTAATAGGAAAGATTTGATTGTTTGTTTGAATGTTTGTAATGGATAAACTCAAGAAATACTGACCCGATTTAAAAAAAAACACATATTGAAAGCTAAATCATCAGCGAATTACACGAGCAGTATTTTATTTTTCAAAAAATTTGAGTTCCTATCTATAATTGCAATAATGTAACCCGAGGTATCAAATTTTGCAAAAATCTCGATTACTTTGTTTACGGAACGTTGCCATCGAAACGAAATCACAGAACATCTAATAATCATTGACGTAGGAAATGCTCAATGCTAACAATACACGAAATAATAACAAGTCTGTCAAGTACGTGAGTTGTCTATGATCAATTGTACTGCTGCGTGTACTGTTTTGAATTACATTAATGGTTATTAACGGGGTGAGCGCTACCGATAAACTCAAAAGATACTAACCGATTTTAAAAATTCTACACTTAGCGTAGACGTTTCACGACAAACAAACGGCCGTGCGCCTGGCACAGCTCCAATCGGTTTTTTAAACTAAAGGAGGTTGAATAAGCGTTAAACCTTATAATGAGTAAAGATTTTATTATTGTATTTTTGTTTGTTTGTAGTAACACCGTAGTATTATTTGGTGTTCTGTGGTAAATGGACGCACAGAGCAAAATCAGACAAATTCACGACAAATAAACGGCCGTGCGCCTCGACACAGCCCCATCCAGTTTTTGACCCCAAGGAGGTTGAATTACGCCCGGTTCCCACCCGGTTTTTAAAGCAAAGGAAGTTGAATTACACTTACTGGCGTTACACCTTTTACAGTAACCGTAACTCAACCTCCTCGCGTTAAACAAAATAATACTATAGACAAAATGGTACGTCAGTTTAAAACAAAACATTATATGTATTAAAATAGACCCCATAACATAATATACATAATAAACGTAACATAATACGAATAATCTCTCTACGTACGAATATAATATAATTATTACTAACGTTGTTTTCTAATTTAAGGCTTAATACAGTAATTGACATATGGGGTCAATTACTATAAATGTACAAAATAATCGTGACAGATTAGCTACACATTTTTTTAGGCTAAGGAAGACCTTATCGCTGTAACACCTCAAATACGTTAATTGTGTGTGCATCAGCTGTACATTTTATAAAATTTCTGTAACTACACTTCTTGTTATTTTCAAAATACCAAATGAAAAAAATCTGCGGTCCCAACATGTTTACAACGAACTTACCTGTTTTCATCAACACAAACAGTATGAAACGATAAAAAAAAGACTAGTTCTATAGCTTATTTAACTCTAGACCATTTTTTTAAAGTTCTTCTTCGTTGTACAAGCGTTTTCGTACTTATGAATTTATTACAAGTGTATATAGATAGATAGAAGATAGATTATAGGAGAATACTATTGCTGTCAAATTCAGTGGCTATACTTCAAAATGAGACCAATAACGCAGGCACAACCTGTCTTAACCTGTTATTGGAAGATAATAAAGTACCATAAAACATACTTAAACATTTTTGAGATAGGACTATAATATAGTGAAAAGTCGTGAATGCTTAGCCAGATCGTTGTTAGGCGATTTCATCCCAGTGTTAATTGTCAACGTTATTTAAGTTCTTGAAATTGTTTCATTTTATCTTAAATCCGCTATTTCATTGATCTCGAGACTATCAATGCAACTTGATAGTAAAGTCGAGGATATAAAATTAAGTCCCAAGAGATAGTTACACAAAACAATAAACACTCAATACAACAAAAACACACAAACCACAAAATACTCTTTACGGTTGTTTTAACTAATTTATAAAAGGATGTCTACACGTTCAAACGATTCATCATTCCTTCTATCCTACGCAGTCTGATCGCCAGAGCATATCCCTATTTATGTTGCCCCTAAAGCATCGGCATTACCGTATTTAATTGATGGTTCCATACACAGATCGTCCGGGGCTAATTGGGGTTCGTTAGATGTCGATTGTTTGCCGACGACATCCGATGTCCAGGTAAACGCGCGTAGGTTACGGTTGTAGGCTATTTTATGTGAAGAAAAATAAAGCACATTTCGTTTCTGGGATTCAGGAGATCTATGGCTTAAGGATGGCTTTGTGAGTGTAACCACGATTCTCTAGTGTCAGTGTGAATGTCTGCGGTGACAAAACGGCAACTCGGTGGAGAACTGAGATTATACCCTACTTCAAAATTAAGATTAAGTTAGAATAATGTGCGAATTTATGTCACTTGCTCTGTGATTGTGCAAAGAGAATACAAACGCTACTCAAGTGATTTAGGAAAAATAGCTACCATGATGAAACCAGTACATTGTTGAATTACAAAATTCAAGTGCGTTTGCTAGGCATTAATACTTAAGCCAGCATGTTGAATTGTAGCCCGTAGCCCATAGTATTCTATCGCAGGAAGAGATTACGCGAGTACGCGTTCAAACTTTTGGAGAGATTTCAAGTAGAAACAAAAATGTCTGTGATACTTTTTCTACTTCATGATTTTACATATATATATACTGTAGTTTTTACGGTTGTAAAAGCTTAGAGTAGATACCGGGGCGATACCGGATTAATTCCTTCCTAGGCATCGCATCAGTGACTTTTCTGAGTCATGTGCGGTTTTCTATCACTCCGTGCTTCGGAGTGCAAGTTAAACTGTCGGTCCTGGCTGTTATTGATGTCAGATAAGTTGAATTCAAACTCAAAATTCCGATTTACAAACAAAAATTTTGGAAATGCAAAGGTATTATGCTAACAGCCGAATAGCATAAATGAAGAGTTTAACCGAATCTTGCTTTACACAACGCAAAGCCTGTTCTGAGTGTACAATTACAAAGGAATTACGACGTAATACTTACAGCGCTACAGTTCAAAATGGAAGTGTTGTCGTGGGTATTGAACAACTAATATTAACCATCTCTCCAACCGGTGTAGACTGAACAAACACAAACACTGTTGTATTGAGCTAATCAAACATCGTAAGGGCTTATAAACCCCTCGATGTTAATAGAGATCTTCATAACTCATTGGACTTTAAACCTTACAACGAAGAGAAAGATGCGAAAGTTATGAAAGAGAAAATAGCGGAAGAAAAGGCGCTCATTATCCTGAAGAAAGGTACATAAAAAAAACTGTGGAAATAATTTTGAAATGTGTTTTGGTAGACACCAAGATTTTAAAATAAACAATTTTATAAATGTTTTACCAAAATATATAAATATCGCCAGCGTTGTTACACGTACAATAAGTTGGTCGGACTGTCGTTACGTTTTTAACAATCATTTGTTTCGGTTTTTTGGTGGTTTTTCCACTATGTATTGAAAAACCTATTAAAGTACCATAGACTTGTAAGTAAAAAAAACTCTAGTACTAGATTATTGCCGTAACAGCTCGTTACTTCAATTAAAATCCCATTCTCATGGGTGCTTGCCATTATTAGAGTTTGTTGACTTTTGTAATTTTTTAATTCTTAGCATATTGTTTTTCTTTTCAAAAAAAAAACCCTTCGCCTCTCGGGGGATGTAAGAATTCTAACGATACCCCATATGTCTAAATCTGTTCAGGCATTTAAGAGTTATGGTTTAATTAAGAAACTCACATACATACGTACAAACAAACATAAACGAATCCTAAAAACTTTTTTGGGCAGTCGTGTAAAAAACACGAATGCCCTGCCAATAAAACACTTTTCAAAATTAAGTGCCTATGTCATTCGGGATGATGTAAGAATTCAAACGATACCCCATACATCCAAATCTGTTGTGGCACTTAGTAGTTATGGTGGAACAAAGTTACTTATATTTTTTCTCCACATTTCATAAATACATACATGAACCCTATAGACATTACAGTCTTTTTTTGGGCAGTCATGTAACAAAAAAGAACCTCAAGGATGTTCTGTTAAGTAAGGAAATATATAAATATTTTTTACTTTTAATTAGGTTACTAAAATATAGGTAAAATTTTCTTATATAAATTATAAATGTATATTTTTCCCTATCAGTCGAAACAGATCTTTGTAATTTTATTCTGAAGATTTCGTCGCGTAAGTTTTACAATTATGTCTCTACCGGGCCTTTATCGGGTCTTGTAGATTTTATTATTGACTTTAATTATTGGTAGCTAGGCTTTGTTAAACAAATATTACATTACTTATAAGTTATAAGACTCTCTGAGTGCAACTTGAAAACTTGTTTAGCAAGAAGTTATTACAACTAACAGATTAAACAAATCAACAAAATGTAGGTCATCCGAGACAACTGTTTGATGGAATCCTTGCGGTTCGAACACCTCAATTTCCTCTTGTCCTTTCAGGAATGAGTAGAGGAAACGATCTTCCTAGTGGTCCGTGGGATAGTAAGTGTGACCATAGAACGAACGGACTAACGGTAATAGCTAAGTTTCCGTTTGTTGAGTGCGGGCCTGTGAGCACTTATGCTTAGCTTTAATCTGGCAGTGAAAGGATATGGGGAAAACTAAGAAGAAGAAGAAGAAAATACATTTATTTATGACAACACACAACATTACACAGAAAAACAAAGAACACTATTTACAAACAAAAATAAAAGGTACGAAATTAATGCTGTGTGTTGTCACAAACAGGTTCCAACTCAGCAAACGCTAAGGCCATAAAGCCTTGGCACTGATTTTCTGCCGGAACCTATTTGTGACAGACATCACGAACGCAGAGTGACAACACATAAAAATTAATACACATAGAAAATCATAAAACAAGAAGTGAAGTGAAGTCATAAAATAAAATCCAAAAAAACTGAACGGATTATTAAAAATATAAATAAGACAATAATAAGACGTGTTTCTCGAAATACATTTACTATAGGTTTAAATAAGGTAAGGTATAATTAAGTATGTTAAGATTTGGGAGACTTCAAGTCACGAGTGAATAGGTTACTTTTAGAAGCGTGCACTCGTGGACGGCACCATAGCTAAGATAGTAACCAAACGCAAATCTATCCCACTTCACACCAATATTTTATATACGAAAGTGTTTTTCACGCAGCAATGAAGTGGATAGGATTAGGAACCCACGCGGTTTCTACATGTTTTGCCTTATATTTGCCGTGAAAGCTTTGAGGTAGAAAACGTTTCCTCCATACTAAACCATAGCCAAATCAAATAATTATGTATTTTTTTATTAATCACAGAATAAACTAAGTTTCTAGCTTTTTATTTTTAAACATATTTTATACACTCATTAATTCAAATTCTTTACATATTATAATAAAAATAAAAATTTATAAACGTAGTTTATTCTGTGATTAATAAAAATGACCAGAATTATTTATTGGATTTGGTTAAAGTTTATGGTAGAAACGTTTTCTCCCAAAACGCAAATTTCAAGGAAAATGTAAGGCAAAACCTGTAGAAGCTGCGTGGGTATCCTCTTATGCGACTTATTAACGTGTTTTTTTTGCATAGGTATTAAGTACATGATGTACCGGACATATGCTCACATCACCTACGTATGTGAAGCTGTGGGATTAGCAGTTGTATGTTTTAACTTCTCAAACATCCCAGTAACGGCAGATGCAGTATATTTGCATAAATTGCAACCTCTACAATTCACCATAACCACGCCATAGTGTTTCTTTTTAGGTTCCAATGTTTTAATTATGGTACCCTAAGATTAGCCATTTTTGCTGAAATGTTATAGTGGCAGGATTTAACTAGCCAGGCCGCTAGATGCCCAGGTTTCATCTAACCTTTTTACAATTGTGATCCCTATGGGGATCGATTAATCAGAACTTTACTAGGGTAGGCTTGTCTTGCACTCTAAATCACTAATTAGTCCTATTTCGCTTTGGTTAAATTTTTACGCTCCAAATTATTTTCTACGCTAAAATTGAATCCAAACTTTATCACTTACATACCTTCAACAACATGCAAATACGGAAACGCACATGAGACACAAAATTAATGTTTGTTTCCATTCATACCAAGCTCAACAAAATTAATCACTAACTAACTTGCTGTTTAATAACATTATTATACAACATGGGAAGTTAGGAATCACGTTC
Organism: Alsophila aescularia; assembly: GCA_946251855.1. Taxonomy (NCBI): domain Eukaryota; kingdom Metazoa; phylum Arthropoda; class Insecta; order Lepidoptera; family Geometridae; genus Alsophila; species Alsophila aescularia. The sequence goes on along the minus strand of OX276376.1, from coordinate 7,975,741 downwards.
TGTATTTTAGGTAGCTTACAATGGAAATGTTAATCGCTGATTGCCAGAGGTCGCTTCCTTCATGAATAGGTATAGCCTACATTGGGGAGGAGTTTACCTAGTGTAGTATCAGCTTGTTATTCTGCTGGCTTTATGTTTACATGTACCGGATAATATCCATTGTTTTGATTTTAAATCAACCGGTAGGAGGTAGCGCAGGACTGACTGATGAGGAGAAATTAGACTTATTAGAACTTATTATTAGAGGCCAAGACTCATTTTCGATCACTTTTTTTAAGGTAGGGTCATGTTATTGGTTTCTAGCCGACCTTGACAGCGTCGCTGAGTTGGGAACTGTGCGCATAAGAGCACCGCCGCAATTGTTAAAACAGAAGGCGCTTCTCCAAAGGACGCAGATTTTTTTGGGTCACTGCGCCATCCTTGTTAGCGAATTAAGTAACTATACGTCATCATCTTCATCAGCCCATTATTTTCTTACTGCTGCGACCCAGAGTTTTGGGGGCGAGAATTTAACTATATGCTGCGTTCAGTTCAGTTTTCTTTGATGCTGCAATTACAATAGTTTTTGATCTATTATCCATAACCAAACTGGAAGTCAAAAGTAACCGTGGTTCAAATTAAATAGATCGTTTATTGTCACATTTGTAGGTTGATAAAGTTGTTTAGTATAATTTTAAATCCATGCAATCCACCCTATTCAGGGGTATGCACATTATTATCATGTGGAAGACTTCTAGTCTTCTAGTCTTCCACATGATAATAATAATTATTAAAGCAGAGATTTAAGGATATGATGAGAAGGTGCTTCCGATTCATACATTCACGTCGCACGCTACACATATCCATAGCTTAATCATAAAAGTGATAGAAATATAAATCTAGAACTAAACTCCATCGACATTTATTAGCTGGAACAAGATTTATACAGCAGTTGTTATAAACGGAGTTTCTATCAAAAACAAACCTATCAATCCGTTATAGCTTTGACGTACGGATGCTGATAGCGCACTACATTCACAGAGCAGTAGGGAAAGTAGAAACATATTGACGTTGGCTAAGGCAGTAGGTGACCCAAGAAAGTTGGGAAAATGGTAGAGCCCATCCATCTGCCTAGTTTCCCTCAAGCAGAATGTCTTTAGCCAAGTCTGTCACTTAACCACAGAATAAATAGCCAAGTCGCCTTCGTCGTTCAATCAAACACAAGTCCAAAAAACAATAAAATGCAAATAAAAAGAAAGAAAAGAAAAATCATTTATTGGCACAGATCACTACAACATCTTGCAGCTGAACCCAAGAGGCCTGCACTCTGCAAAAAAATCTAATGCTAGCCTCCGGAAGTTGATTTTAAGACACACCCCGCGGGTGGCGTTAAATGACAGATATTTACGCGTTTCTATATTTTCTATATTGTCCTTTTTAACGACTTTATGCTTTGGTCTACTATGACCTTTCCCTTACCATTAGTCCGTGAAAGTAGCTACCATTAGTACATTAGCTAGAAGATAATATCTTCCAATGAAATGATGCGCGGACAATCGAAGTAAAATTGTCTTATCAGTGCCACTTTTGAATGTGTGATTTTCGTTCAAGAGCCTCACCTAAATAGGGTTTGCAAGAAAATCAGCATTCGGAGACTAGCACTGGTCATTTTTGCTGAGCGCAGGCCTCTTTGGTACAGTTACGCTTACAACAAGTCACCTATTTATACCAGACTGCGCAACAAAAAGGCCCAGTAATGTGATTAGCTGCCTATGTATGTATGTATGTATGTATGTATGTATGTCTCTTCATTTGTGGTACTATATAGACCAAACGCGTGGACCGATTTAGATGACTCATTTCAATCGTTTTGACATAATCTTGCGAGTGCTACTAAAGACATGACATTAATCAAAATGCAATATGGCGACCACTATTGAAGTGTACATAGTGATATGGAATTTATTAAAAGATGTCATCTTAAGATACGAAATATATCGTAAGAGATACATAATATAATATATACTATCTTAAGATGCAAAATATATCGTAATATGCTCTACAGGTTGCTCTGTTTTGTATTCGTGACGGTTTTTTTAACCCCTGAACAAAGAGACGGGTGTTATAAGTTTAGGGTGTGTATCACTGTGAATGTGTGTGCGTGTGTGTGTGTGTGTGTGTTTGTGTGTGTGTGTGTGTGTGTGTGTGTGGCATCGTAGCTCCCAAACGAATGGACCGATTTTGATGCGGTTTTTTCTATTCGAAAGCTGATATGATCGAGATGGTTCTTAGATATATGGGAACAGGGAGGGGGTAGGTGAGAAAGAAAAGCGGGGTTAAAATCGTAGCTTCCAAACAAATGGACCTATTTAGCTGTGGTTTTTTTATGTTTGAAAGCTGGGGTAAACAAGATGATCCATAGCTATAATTTGAGGATGGAGAGGGGAGGGGGGGGGGCAGTGGTGCGAATAGTAGCTTTCGAACGAATGGACTGATTTAGCTGCGGTTTTTTATGTTTGAAAGCTGAGGTTAACGACATGGTTCTTAGCATACTGCAAGTCGTTGTTCTGTACAAATGCTATCGCGCATGTTCGTATTTTGTTTCACTAAATTTTCCTTGATAAAATTATGAATTTCGAGCAAAGTTTCCTTCGACTTTTTTTTTGTACAAACATCTGCGTAAAGAATAAATTCACCGCGGCTTTTTCTAAATTTAATGTGATTTTCTATCCAAATTGATCACATTTTACAGTGCGCTAATGCAATTTGCATATCAAATTCAAAATCAGAATCTGATGAGCTATCTCATACATCTAATAGTGAAACCGTACTACTCATATTTTATCATTCTGTATATAGAAAGCGGTGAAGAAATACGTGTGGCACCTAGGGCGGCCTGCGAGCGAATGAATAATTTCAATATATTATCGTATCTTAGCCGTGTGTGATACCCTAAGATGCTATAATATTGTATATGCAGATATCGTAACATCAAATATTATAGTATCTTAATCGTCTGTGACGCCCTTAATACAAACAAATATAATATGAAAAGTTTATAATAAAATAACTTATTATAACAAACAAAAAAACCCGACTGCGTTCAAAACTAAAAAGAGGCCATAAGTTGTTTCTTATAGTTATTATATATGTGTTATTTTTTGTTGTAATGTGAATTTTGCCAATAAATCACATTTCTTTCTTCTTTCTTTCTTTCAAATACTTGGAAGCTACCAACGTTTACGATGCGTGACATTTATTCTGTTTTAAGATGCTTTACTGTTTGATGGTAGATCCAGCTTTGACGCAAGGCCGATGATAGCGACCGAATTTATGAGTTGATAAGGGAAACCGTTCGGTTAATGGATTGCTCCACATTTACGAGGATTGGAAAAGAAAAGAATTTGGGATAATTCAGCCGAGACAGGTTCATCTGGGGTCGTTTAGGAACGATGCGGGTATGGTTATGGTATGTGGTAAACAACATTGTTAATAATATGTAATTGGACAGTTTTCTGAGTAACATTTCATAAACAGAGTCGAGATAAATTTATATGTATCTTAAGTTTAAAAAGTTTGCGTGTAAGCGCTTACTCGATCGATATATAGTTGTTGATAATGAAGGGCTTGATAATTATGTTTTCACCTCACAAGCTCGGAAAGATTCTGTGTGTCATTCGAAATCTGAGTGCAAAAGTGCATTTTACCCGCTAGCGTGGAAAGAGTTTTTAAAAATCGAACCTTACTATTCAATAATTTTCTATACCGCCAATCCACTTAAAATACTTTATATTATATTATTATCCGATTCTACTCTACTTGACTCTATTCGTCTCTATTCGCCTTTTTTGTCTCTACTTGACTCTACTCGACTCTACTTGACTCTTATCAACTCTACTCGACGCTAATGGAATCTATTTGACTCTACTCGACTCTACTCGACTCTAATCGACTCTACTCGACTCTACTCCACTCTACTCGATTCTATTCGTATCTTTTCATTTTCAATTCTATTCTACTCTATTCTACTGTTCTACTGTGTTCTACTGTGTTCTACTGTGTTCTACTGGTTCTACTGTGTTCTAATGTGTTCTAAACTCTGTTCTACTCTGTTCTACTCTGTTCTACTCTTTTCTTCTCTTTTCTACTCTGTTCTACTCTGTGAGACAGTGTTCGTCTGTATTCTGCTCTGTTCTGCTCTGTTCTGCTCTGTTCTACTCTACTCAACTCTACTTGACTCTACTTGACACTATTCAACTTTACTCGACTCTGTTCGACTCTTTTCATTTTCAATTTTATTCTACTCTATTCTACTTTACTCGACTCTACTCGACTCTACTCGACTCTACTCGACTATACTCGACTCTACTCGACTTTTCTCGACTCTAATCGACTCTTTTCGTTTCAATTTGACTCTTTGCAACCCTATTCGACCCTATTCGACTCTTTTCGATTCTATTCTATTCGATTCTGTTCGACTCTATTCTGTTATGTTTACACATCTGCCAGGCATCCCGCGACGGCCCATTTTTTATTTATTATTATAAACACTAATTTAATATATTATTTTAGCTGTTTGTCTTGCACCTAGCATTTTCCTCGCTGTAGTGAGGTGAAAAGTTTTGTGTTGCGCACGGCAGCAAAGTTATTTGGCGTCTCGTACTTTTGAATCCTTCGCTTGCTCAGGTTTCAATACAAGTACTCTCGCCAAAAAATCACTTTGCAGCCTTGCATAACAAATAACTATTAAAACATTGATGTTGCAATTAAACCAATTTTACACATTATTTATTTAAAGCCTTCTGCTTGATAACTTGTTAAGAACTTCGTCATTTTATTTTCATCCCACTACACAGTAATACTTGTATCACCATTGTTCACCTAAAACGTAAGCAGAACGTAAGCATTGTTCACCTAAAACGTAAGTACCTCATTACTGCTCAATAAAACAAGTGCAGAAAAGTAAGTATGGAAATCCATTACTGCACTGTTTTTTACACGACTGTCTACAAAAAGGACTGTATGTTTGTATTCTTGTATCTTTGTATGTGAGTTTCTTTATTTCACCATAATTTTGAAATGCCTGAACATATGTAGACGTATAGGGTATCGTTAGAATCCTTACATCCCCCGAGTAACATAGGCTTTTTTTTTTAAACATTTCAATATTTCGGCTAGTTTACAATAGTCTAGTTTTACAATATGGGTATCAAATTAAAGGCCTTGATAAGCACATTCCAATTGCATATAATTTGTTGGCATAAGTTCATTTTTGGCAGGGCAGGCGTGTTTTTTTAGCTTTTAAGCTAGTTTTATTTAGTTTCATGTTTTATCACTCTAATATTATAAAGGCGAAAGTTTGTATGTATGTGTGTATGTTTGTTACTCCTTCACGCTCAAACGTCTGAACGGATTTTGATGAAATTTAGAACGGAGACAGCTTATACCCTGGAATAACACAGTGAATACTTTTCATCGCCATCATCATTTTACTTCACTCTCAAACGGATGAACGGATTTTGATAAAATTTGGAATGGAGATAGCTTTTACCCTGAAATAACACATAGTATAATTTTCATCATCATCATCATCATCATCATTTTACTCCACTCTCGAACGGTTGAACGGATTTTAATGAAATTTGGAATGGAGATAGCTTTTCCTCTGAAATTACGCATAGGATAATTTTCATCATCATTATCATCATCATCATTTTACTTCACCTTCAAGTGGCTGAACGGATTTTCATTAAATTTGGAATGTTGTTTGTTTGTTGTTTGTCGTATGAGGTAGTGCTGGCCTTTGATGTCAGAGTTTGTCAAGCCGCCCGAGGGCCTCTGACATGGCTTAACGACTGCTGTTAATCAATAACAGCCGGGACCGACAGCTTAACGTGCCCCCCGAAGCACGGAGCGATGGAAAACCGCACATAACTTAGAAAAGTCATAGACTTAGATGAAGCCAGTAACGTTGGATTCTAAATTGCACTATAGATACGTTAAGCCACCATCGCTCTCATCATCGCATATTTGGAATGGAGATAGCTTATACCCCGGCTAGCTTAAAACACAAAGGATACTTTTCATCATCATCATCATCATCATCATAATTCATCACGTGGTTGAAACCACGGAGCGGAGCTAGTATTGAATGAATGCATTCGTCCAATAGAGTTTTAAAAATAGAATGTACTATTTTTCAAATATGAGCGCGACGGAATAGATGCGAATTTAGAAGTCAATGTGACTGTAAATTGTACTGCTTACATTTAGGTGAACAATTGTACTTCGTAATAGAAAGAAAAGCACATTACTGACACTCGCTCGATGAAATTTGGTAAGGAGGTAGCTAATACCCCGGATTAACACATAGGCCACATTTTATCCCGGAAAAATGCACAGTACTTGAGAGACGCGGGTGAAATGCACAGTACCTGAGGGACGCGGGTGAAATGCACAGTACCTGAGGGACGCGGGTGAAACCACGGGGCGCAGCTAGTATTTATATGAATTTAATGTTTCTTATTTACTTATATATTTCGCTTTACTTTAATACTTGCAATTGCAACAATAGACTATAGTATTTACATTAATTTGAATAATCTAAAATTGAAAAAAAAAAATAGCTTAAAAGACAATTGCTTACTGTTAAGTTATAAAAATAATATATATTTGAAATGGTCTTTTTTATAGGTGTTCATTTTACTCACTCGACAGGTTTGGGTCATTTTTTGTTTCGTCGGAAATACAATATGGCAGCTGTAAGCCGCACTATTAGTTTTCAGGACACTTCATTATCGAATAGCACCCTCGTAATCAAGACGAATCCAGTGATACCTCATTTATCAAAAAATAAAAAAAAAACAAACAAACATACATACAACCCAAACACATAACCCTCCGTGCAGTGAGGTAAAAATACTGTACAATGAAGATAATTTAAAAAAGGTCTAGGGGACTTAAAATAAACAACTGAACAAGTTTTTGTTTTAATATTTTGTCTGTCTGACAGTTTGTCTTTTTGCCCGTTTGTCTGTTTGTTCGCGCATCACTTAAAATTTTCTGGACCGATTGCGATGCGGTTTTCAATTTTGGATTGCTTAAATTTTGACTTAAAAACAGGGGTACTTGGTATTATGTTCCGATGATTAGAAACCGAGCAACAGATAAAAAAACTATTTTACGGCTAGACGAAATTTGGTATTTTGTAATTTATAGGTAATTTTGGACCTGGAATAACACATAGGTTACTTTTAACCCTGGTTGGTTTAGTATCTAGAGACACTACTACAAAATCAAACGGTCGTGGGTATGGATCCCACAAGGTGCAATCAATTTGTGTGATGATTGTTTCCGAGTCATGGTTGTAATATTCGTATCTTTGTATGTTTATCGGTTATATCCTAGTTTGGGGCTAGATGTCAATATTATTATTCATTTTATTACTAACCCAGAGAAATAACCACGCGCGCAAAGCTGCGGGCATAGCTAGTACTAATAATAAGGCAATAAGTTACAAAAGGTCAGTACAAAAAAAAAGGCATCGAGGACTTAAAATGAGCAAGAATATAACTTTTATAAAATTCGAGTCTGTCTTTCTGGATGTTTGTTCAGTTGCAGTTTTCATTGTTGGATAGCTTACGTTTTGACATAAAATCTGGTGTACTTCATTTCTCAGTCCGATGAGAAGAATCCGAGCAATCACTAGAGGAATTTTGAACAAATTTAGTTTGTTGGTGTTTGCGTCAAAAACAAAATCTTTTTTAGGTTAAGAACGTAGAGAAATGACCACGCGTTCAAAATCGCAGGCACAGCTAGTAGAAGAATTAATAATACAATGCCTCAAACATTTTAAACGAGTAAATAATAAAAACAAAACAACATTTTCCAGCAAAATTAAATATCCAGGATACAGCCACTCGGAAGCAAATAATTGGAGCAAATCAATAAAGCAGGTGCTCATGAGCGAGTCACTCGATGTAATGTTAATCGTGTTAGAACGCATCCGAAGCCACCCCTAAAGGGACGTGCAGAGCTTTATCGATACTATGGTCTATGGTTTATTGGAACAGAAATGATTGGAGCAAATTAATATAGCAGGTGCTCATGAGCGAGTCACTCGATGTAATGTTAATCGTGTTAGAACGCATCCGAAGCCACCCCTAAAGGAACGTGCAGAGCTTTATCGATACTATGGTCTATGGTTTATTGGAACAGAAATGATTGGAGCAAATTAATATAGCAGGTGCTCATGAGCGAGTCACTCGATGTATGCTCATCGTGTTAGAACGCATCCGAAGCCACACCTAAAGAGACGTGCAGAGTTTTATCGATACTATGGTCTATGGTTTATTCATTGGAATAGAAATGACTGGAGCAAATTAATATTTCAGATGTTCATGAGGAGTCACTCGATGTAATGCTAATCGTGTTAGAACGCATTCGAAGCCACCCCTAAAGAGACGTGCTGATATTGATATTGAGTAATATTGATTCCCAACAGCTGGGTCTTAAAATGAACATGGGCAAGACGAACATCATGTCAAATACCCATGTCGTACCCATGCCGGTTTATGTTGGGAACGATATTATCGAAGCTGTTGATCACTATGTCTACTTGGGTCAGACGATCCAACTGGGTAGATCCAACTTCGACAAAGAGGTCAACCGACGAATCCAACTCGGATGGGCAGCGTTCGGGAAATTACGCCATATCTTCTCGTCGCAGATACCGCAGAGCCTCAAGACGAAAGTTTATAATCAGTGCGTGTTGCCAGTGATGACATACGGCACTGAGACGTGGTCGCTAACTATTGATCTCATACAAAAGCTCAGAGTTGCGCAGCGTGCAATGGAGAGAGCTATGCTCGGTGTTTCACTACGTGATAGAATCAGAAATGAGGAAATCCGTAGAAGAACGAATGTTACCGACATAGCTCTCAGAGTTTGCAAGTTGAAGTGGCAATGGGCAGGCCATATAGTTCGCAGAACCGACAACCGCTGGGGAATAGAGGTTCTCGAATGGCATCCACGAACAAGCAAGCGAAGTATGGGGAGACCCCCCACACGATGGACCGACGACATTGTAGCCATCGCAGGAAGTCGGTGGATGGAGGTGGCACAGGATCGCTCTTCACGGCGCTCTTTGGGGGAGGCCTATGTTCAGCAGTGGATTTCTAAGGCTGACATAATGATGATGATGAAGTCAATGTACCGATATCAAAATTTGCCCCTCTCTACGCTCCCTCCCTACTTTACATCAAAGGTGAGTGGTCGTAAACATGCCTTCGATAAGTAACATTAGCATCCGCCACCGAACTCTGCAGAGCAGTTATAACCATTGTTATAAATCTTTAACGATTTATTTAGGTGATGACGTTTAGGAACAGCTGGGGTGCTTCGTTTATACCATGCTTTTTTTACGTGAAAACGCGTTACTACAGTCCAGAAATGTTTGGATGACAGTTGATTGGAATCTGTACCAATACTTATTTATTAAGTTCTGTGTGGACACAAAATACCACAAATAATACGTGTGGATTAAGATGACATAACTTAAACTCGGCAAAAAACTTCGTGAGATAATGTCCAAGAACCCCAAATTTAAGGAAATGGGCATCCGCCAGTGTTGAAGCTCTTTGTCCCAGTAGTGGGAAAGTAATATGCTCTAAAATTTTATTTGGATTTAAAGAAAGAAAGAAAAGAAAGAAAGAAAAGACGTTTATTGTGAGCAAACAAGATTCATGTTACTCAAGATGTAAAAGTAAAGTAAGTAGTTACGTAACTAAATAAACATCAATCCATCTTTTGTGCACAAAAGGAGCAAGTAGTAAGGTGTAAGTAGTATATGGTTTCTAAAAGCTGTTACAAATAATAATTTAGAGTTGTTGTGAGAAAAAGCACCGTATATTTTGTGATGTTTAGTAACTTTAGTTCGTGATAAATTATTCAGCGAATGATCAACAGAGCTGTGCCGGTCAAATAATTATAATTAAATCGAGTGACGAATCAAACTTGCTTTAATTAAAATCGAAAGGCTTGCTTTCCAGTAAATTAATTTGAAATAAAACTCTATCAATGCTTGGTATTTAATTGAAATTGCTACGGGGGAAACAAATATTTTCTACGAATTCAAGTATACTCATAGATTTGAGAACTTTCATTCAACAAATTTTACTCCTGATTGAAAACGAACATTTTGGGAAACAACATCCACATTTTAGTATTAGCTAATTCATTATACTCGTATACTTGTAATAAAACAGAAAGTAACAAAAAGACTGTATAGAAGATAATAAAAATGATCTAGTAGATTTAAAATAAGTTTCTGAAAAATAACATAACATCATAAAAATGGTGTTTATTTGTATGTTCGGGCGTCATTAAATTACTAAACCGATCGCAATGTGGTTTTCACTGTTAGATAGCTTAAGTTTTGACTTAAAAACTGAAGTATTCGGTATCTTAATTCGATGAGAAGAAGCCGAGCAATCAATAAAACTATTTGACATTTGAACGAATTTTGAAGAAATGTAGTATTGTCACAGGAAGTCTCCCGGGGGTTGATCCTCCGTCTCAAGAAGACTACTCGCAGAAGATAATATAAGGAGTTACTGGATCTAAGTTGATAAAACCTGAAAATTTTTAGAAATTGCTGCTCCTTGAAGTTCGGAACAACGCAAATAAAACTGGAGAGGATACTGGTCAACTCTGTGCCTTTAATGTCAGTTACATATAGACCTTTTATCCACAATTATAACAATAGAATTTTAAACTGCTTTTTTAGATAGAACAGCTATTTTAGCAAATTATAATAATCGTAGTATTTACCAGACTGAAAAAAAATACCGGGCCGGGTAATGTTTATCAGCCTATGTAGGTATATATATATGTATGACTGTTCCTTTGTGGCATTATATAAACCACATGCTTGGAACGAATTTGATTATCGATTTGTCTTAATCTTGCAGTGTGCTACTAAAGATATGAAAGTAATCTAAATTCATTCAGACGCCATATTGAAGTCAATTAACTATGGTTAAGTAGGGTAGCATTGAATAGGTATTGGAAAATCATCTTCTGGTTTCTCTTCATATTTTTCATTTCGAATGACTATTTAGGATCTATAACGATTTAAAGTTGGTTAGTAACAATTCTCACTTACATTTTTGCCTGTTTTTAGTTTTGTTCGCAGTCTGTTTTTTTGTGAAAGAGCTTGACAGTGCTTGTTTAGGATTTCATTAGAAGGTCTAGACTGTACCTGGAGGCAACAGGTGGGCCGAGCAAATGTGACAAATGCAAGAAAAAATTAAGGCTATAATAGGATTATTTGATTTTGAGAATGTAAGAGTGAAAAATGTGTGTGGACAGTGCACAGCGGTAAACAATGAAATAAGGTTGTAATGTTGATGAAAGAGGATGAATTTGTCACATTACATTGTACTCTAATAAAGTAGTTTACCAATATTCTAACATGGGCTACAAACTACAGCAAGTACTCGACCGTCAAAGAATAACAAAAACTTCGCGGTTCTGCCGATAGGTAAACTAACGTCGAGAGTTCCACTGTCAACACTTGTAATTTAATTTCGAACACCACCCAAAGCTACGTTACTGGTGGCCATAGTGGAATCAGTAGGGCGTCTCACGTACATTTTGAATTTCCATAATCATGTAGTGATCACGGGTGTACTGAAAGATTTTTATGTTCAATAAAGCTTTCACTACTCTTATCATAATTCTAAACCTACTCAAAATAAACAAAACTTAGTCTCTTACGAAGTCCGACTTCGACTTACAATAAATTTACTAAAAACTATACGTATTATTTATTTTGATGAAGTTTGTGTGGAACCAACCTGGAGGTCTACAATTTCAAATTATAATATATTATATAATACCTGGAAACATGACTGAAACAACACAAAGAAAAAAACCGCTCAAATTAAAAACCTCCTTCTTTTGGGTGTCGATTCAATACTGATATTACCTCTTGCCACTGCCCTTTCTATGTTTTTATTCCCACAAATCTGTTTCATTTCCCTTTCATTTCCACGGTCAATGAACCCGAAAGAAAATATGTTTATAACTACGAGTATAAAGTTTCAATTCTCATTTTCTATGTCACTGTAGTCACGACTCAAATCCACACAAGAGTTAGGCAAAGTATCAAACTCTACTAAGTAAATTCCGGGAGCAAACACTATTTGTCTGTCATACGACTAATGCATTAACTGGACTTCGAGCGAGCTGCCGTCATGTTTGAGGAGATCTCATTTGAGATAACCAGATTTTAGAATAGCATTTTGGAGAAATAATGTTTGAATTTTATATCATTATGTTAAGAGTTGCTATTCGTGAATTTGACATAACTCAGAAAATGGAATCACGTCCGAGATGCGTTCAAAGCTCAATTCAAGAAAATGTGAATGTATTTATAAGGTCATTTTCAAGGTATAAGGTAATCTAATAACCTGCTTGCTTGCTTGTCTTATGAGGTAGTGCTGGCCTCTGTTGTAAGAGTTCGTCAGGCCAGAGGGCCTCTGTTATGGTTGAATGACTGTTATCAATCAATAACGGTCAGGACCGACAGCTTACCGTGCCCTCCGATGATGCACGGAGAAATGGAAATCTGCACATAACTTCGAAATGTCATCAGAACCCGAACTCGGTATCGTTGGATTCTAACTCGCACTGGTATATCGCTCAGCCATCATCACTCTGACTACATTAACCTACAATTAACTAAATTGGCCACTATGTCTAGCGTTTGTAGATTACGAGAAAGTCTTTGATTCAGTCGAGACCTGGGCATTACAGCGGTGCCAGATTGACTACCAGTACATCGAAGTGTTGGAATCTTTGTATAGCAAGGCCACCATGACTGCCCGTCTCCAAGATCAGAACTCGAATTCTATCCAATTCCAAAACGAGGTGAGAGAGGAAGACGTTATTTCTCAGAATTTGTTAATTGTTTTAAAGCTTGAATATATCTTCCAGTGCAGAGGGCACTGGAAGATATATTCAAGCTTCTGAACTGGTGGTATTAACATCAATGGCGAATGCACTTTCGATTTGCTGATGATATAGTCATCATAGCAGAAACCCTGGAAGACCTAAGCACAATGCTCAGTGACCACAATATTGTTTCTCAATAGATGGGTCTTAAAATTAACATGGGTAAAACGAACATCATGTCAATTGCCACAAACTACCCAAATAGCGTACCTACGCATTCATATGATAAAAAATGTAAACACAGTAAATTCATCAAAACTTCATCCAAATTCATAGCACGTCGTCGGAGAGCTGTTAGCAGTGAACCTAGCAAAAATAATATCATGGAGTAACGCATAAAGCTCTGGGGTTTATGTCCGTATTACTACAGACCGCAACATTCAGTTTTAAACCAAAAGCGTTGAGCGATTAAAAAAATAATATAAAATTGATAAATGATCATAATTATACGGCCATTGCAAGTTTTTATCACAATTATTATTCTAAGTTCGCACCCCATTCATGAATTAAAAAGAAATCGAATTAAAAAGAACAACAACAATAAAATGGTGTAGTACAGAAAGACCAAGATGGTAGCAAGCCTGTTAAGGTTTTTGTACTGACGTCAAGGTTTGACGTTAAGGTTTTTGTATAGTCAGTACAAAAACCTTAACAGACTTGCTACCATCTTGGTCTTTCTGTACTACACCATTTTATTGTTGTTGTTCTTTTTAATTCGATTGACTGACGAGACGAGTAGGTGTCTCGCCTGATGGTAAGTGTCTTTCGTAGCAAAATCTTGCGCTTCATCATCTCTTCATCTTATGAGTGCGATTGTCACTCTGAGACATTGGTTTTTAAGCCTTATGCCCACTAATTTAGCTGGAATTATTTCCACAAAACAGGAACACAGTAATCTTTGCACATTAATGCTTGGCTGGTGTACATCTGGAAAAAACTTCCCCCAAGACTAGCAAGAACCATACTGGGTTCGGTCCTGGGCACTTCACCAATGGCTTTTCCAAGTTATGTGCGGTTTTTCATCGCTCCGTGCTTAGGAGAGCATGGTCAAGGTCATGGTAACTTATCGGTCCCGGCTGTTATTAAGTAGTGGCTCTGTGAGCTGTAGACCTCGCGCGTACAAACTTTTTTGCAAACAATAAAAAGCAACATAAAAAACAATAGCAGTGCACAGTAGCGCCATCTAGTTGTCTTATTGTACAATTCACATTAATAACCAATGTGCTCCATCAATCCCTACATAGTAGGTAAAGGGCTGATTCCACTGGAAGAAACCTAAAAGTGAGTTTTCCTGCTCATAATGCCTAAGATCCTCATCAAATCTTCACCATTTTTTTATGACACCAATTCAAAGTTATAACGTTTTAAATAAAAAAAAGAACCATCGAAATCGGATCTAATAAGACGGAGATATTCAGTAGCCCCTTTTTTGCCCCTTTTTGGGGGAAGTACTCAACCAATCAAAAATTCCCGAAGACTAAAATTTCTAAAAGTTTGTTTAACCTGTATACCAAGTTTCGTCTAGATCGGTTCAGAAATGCGACCTGTAGAGGAGAACAGAGATCCGGACATATGAAAGCGTTTTTGCCAAAGCTGAAACGGAGACGCTTCGCTCGCGCTTCGCGCTCGCTCGGACAATTAAAAGTAGTCGTCAAGCCATGTTAGGCCCCCAAGTAGCCTGACAAACTCTGACACTACTTTGTCTTACACGATCAAGCAACTCTAAATATTCAGTAAATATGTTATTCTCTATTTCCTTGCAGTGAAGTTTGCTGCTAGTTTTTAAACTCTGTGAGTCTCTGTCTCTGTCTGTGTGTCTGTGAGTGTGTGTGAGTGTGTCTGTGAACTCTGTGTGTCCTTTAGGCGAGAAACAGACTGGGAGTTCATACACTCAAAAGCAGTTCAATCCCACCACAGAGAAAAACAGACTGACAACCATCACTGTTTCAGAAGGATTCAAAAAATCATCCGAGAAGAAATTAGCTTTTAACTTAAGTCGCTCAAAAGCTGGCCCTTTCTGTAATTGGAAACATTCAGATACGCAAAGCCCAGGGTTGCGCCAGAAATGGCTCTGCTGAAAAATTTATGCGCGCCCGTTTGACGTGACCCATGCCTTTAGGAAGCCGTCCTTTCCCTGAAATTAATGATCAACCCTGATCAGTATAATATTTTATTTTGTATTGTTTTTGGCTATGAATAACTTTTTTGTTTTTTTTTTCAGTATTTTCTAAGGAATAAGAAGTATCTATTGTTGGACCATTTGGAGATATGAAGGCTTTTGAAATCTCCGAAGTTTTAGCTTTTGTTATCTTTAAATTATGCCATCTATGTTGTAGTATACTCGTGATCTGCCTTTGTTTATCACTTCATCCAGTTATTTCGAAAAGGTGTTCGGCGCCAGCTATTTTCAGAAGCCAATTTTAAGTTTTATCGTTTAATTCTGATAGTTTCAACAAAAGCTACGGTTTCAACAAAGCAACTCACTATGGACCGTCCCCTGAAATCTCGTACATCCGGTCTCCGTCCCAACCGTAAAAGCAAGCCTGGAAGTAATCATGCATCAAACTATACGGTCCAAAGGTCGCTCATACTTAATCGGGGGTAATCCATTTGGCAGACAAGTTTTACTCACCAACCAATATAGTCTGACCTACCTCACTCCTTTACCAATCACCATTTAAGCTTGATGGAGGTACAGTGAGTTTTCCTCAGAGGTCTGAGATGACTGGCCATGTTTTATCAGGTCATAAATTTATCCGGTATCTGGCGAGACGTCAGCCTTCCGATGCGGTTACTGCAGAATTTTCGGAACGACACATTTGTACTTTTGGCTCTGATGTTGAATTGAAACTGATTCATTTTTGCAAAGTAGACAGTATAATAAAACGCACATTCTGCAGGATCGTAGCTGATAAGCAAGTGTTCGCGTCATGGTATATGTCAGAAGAAATCAGCAGATGTCGTTAGTGTTGTGCATCAATTCGTGAAAATTCTAAATTTTAAACCAAAACCAAATGCGGGTAGTAGGTAGGAGACAACGCTCGCCCTTCTCGACGCTGACACCCGCTACTTCAGTCTTCTCGTGAACACGATCAATGCAACTTGATCGAAACGTCTAGGTAAATAAAAACAAAAATATTTCAGCACCGATTAAAAAATTTACTTATTTTTAGCTGGTAATTTTATGGATACGCTCTTGTAGAAGTGTTTTTTGTTCCTGTAAGTTTTAAAATCGGTAATGTTTTCTGTGATTGATCTGTTTAAAAAATAATTTGATGAGATAAGCAGTCGCAGCTGTAGAAAATGTTTTATTATATAAAAAGTAAAGATAGATAACTCTTTATTGTACACCAAAAATTTACAAATACAAATGAACTAAATCTAAGAAATATTATTGTACAATGGGCGGTCTTACAGCTATAAAGCAAAATCTACAAGACAAATGAAAAAAAAAAAAGTATCTCCAGTGAGAAAGTGCCGAGTTAATGTACCTCTGTTTCTGTTTAATCTTTAGTTTTTTTTGTTAGTTTGTTTTAAGTTTTTTGTTTGTTTATAGTTATACAGTTAGTTACTCCGGCTATTGCTATTTGCAAATTGTTAGGCTAGGTACCTATTTACAAAAAGGAATCTACTAAATACCTAGCTACCTAATTAATAGTATTTCGCACAACAATTCATTCCTTTAGACACCCTAAAATGCTTACTTAAGTGTAACAACCTCTATCTTATTATGCACTTACTATTAAGTATTGACTATTTATGTGATGGTTTAAATACAACAAAATGGCAAAATCTTTATATATCGGGTACCGGTGTAGAGGGGGGAGGACTTCCATTCCTCCCCCCGGCCCTCCTCCTACCCCCTCTACGCCGATACCAGATAACCAAAGGAGTGGTTTTTTTTTCTAAAAAAAACATAAAACTCAAAAACTATACATCTCCTGGACAGGGTAGGGTCGAGGGGGACTTGCCTGAACTTCATTTTTTCCCCGACTTCAGAGGGTTATGTGTTTGGGTTGTATGTATGTATGTTTGTTTGTTTGTACGTTTCTTTAGCGAGTCCTACAGTCTAAACGGCTTAATGGATTTGGATAAATATGGTATAATTGGATTCGTCTTAATCTGAAGTCTTTCTAATCTTCATCTTCATATGAAGTGTCAAGAAAACTTATATGGCGACTTACAGCTGCCATATTGTATTTTCAATGGAAAGAAAAAAAAAGATCAAATCCTATCGAGCAAGGTATCGAAATGAAGGTATTTAAAAGACCAATCTAATAATATATATAAAGAAACATACTTTTTTTTAAATAGATCAAAATGATTACATTAAAAAAACCCGACTGCGAACCAAACCAAAAAGAGGCTAACAAGCTTTAGATTCTTGATTTTATATATAAGGTACAGTCGAAGGCATCATTCATTTCATTTCTCCTTTGACAGGATCAGCTAAAACCTGGCGTGCTACCTTCTGTGATCCTACTTCTCATGCCTCCGACTGTGTCTTATATTTTAAAATCAAGAAACGAAAACTTTTAGGCCTCTTTTTGTTTTTGGTTCTCAGTCATTTTTTTATACAATAATTTATTTTTATGTCTCAAATCTTCGACAACGAATCCAACTCCGTATAAATGGCAAATATTTGTGAATATTGTCACATCTTTGCGATTCTGTCTATTTCTTTTTCTTCGGTCGCGCTTGCGTCCCTCTCTCCATCAACAGGCCTCCTGGCATGTCACCTACCCTGCCCTGCCAAAATAGCCCCTATATATTTCAGTGTGTATGGATGTTTGAATATCTCTAAAAACTCACAAAATATATCGTGTTTTTACTTCCAACTGACCGAAACGTAACATAAGAATAAACTCAAATAATCTAGGTATAGAGTAATTACATTATCTTTTGTGGTTTTATACGCGTGGTCATTTTTCTGGGGAAAAAGAAGCCATGTATTCCAGGACCAAAAGAACAATTTACCCAATTTCGTCCAGTCATATATTTTTTAACACTCGAACTTCTACGAGAGGGGTGTTATAAGTTTAGGGTGTGTATCACTGTATCACTCACTGTGTTATTCTGATAAAATCATAACCCTCCTTTTTTTGTAGCCGGGTAAAGACCAAAAGTGGTTTCCGACTGACAGTAGACATCAAACTCGAAAACAATGCTTCAATACACTATTGTCCATAAAGACTATATATGTACTGTGCCTTATTCCACAGCACATAAATAGTGTAAGGAAGGCGTAGCGAATAAGCGCCTGGGCGTGCCCTCCGAAGCACAGAGCGATGGCAAAAAGCATTATAACTTATTAACACTCTAGGACCGGGATCTGAAACTGGTGTCGTAGGATTTCAAAGCGCACATAATACCGATTGGCCATCATCATTCTAAATGAAACCACATGCTCAGTTTTGATACCTGGAAGTTAAACATTTTGATGCAATTTTAAATAATCAAACCCTCGCACAAATCATCATTACTCTTTTCGAAAAGTTTCTAAAAGTTCAATCTCTAGAGACTTAACCATAATAGCTCACTTAACCCTCTGCCGCCTGCAACGAATGCGGGTCGCGAGGAAGTCATTTCAGGAATGCCATACCGCTCGGTGTGAAAATTAGTGTGTTTCAGAGCACTAGACAAAGTCGAAAGTGGTGCTTGTCTTCGCAACACTGCGAAGGAAATGTGAGTACGAAAGGGTAATGTGGACAGGACCATGCAGTTTTATTGGTCCGTGACTTCGTCTGCGCGGACTACAATTTTATTATAACAAAAAGTATTTAATGTCCTTCCCCAGGATTCAAGCTATCTCCATAACAAATTTTATCACAAGAGGTTCTGCCGTTTATTCGTGAAAACAAAGTAACAGATAATTACTTTCCCTGTTACAAGTACGGACATATTTTTTTAAAACTGTTTTGTGAATAATCCAATTTTATCATGATCATGATCATTCGCAAATAGTGTTTTTTGTTTCTCACTTTCGCATTTTTGATCCATTTTTTATTAATGTTTATTCAAAACAAAAATAGCCCCTTTTCCACAATTAGCAACTAGAACAACATTAAGATGAAGTCAAAGTAACCAAGAAACTCTATGGGGATGTAATTCTGTTCCATTTTTGATCATTTTTATTTATATATTTTTAGAAATGTCAGTGCGAATGAGATGTACCACAACCATGAAAGCATCAAACTTGGAAACATAATTAAAAAACAAATAAATAATAAGAAACGAGGCTGGACCAGTCCCCACAAGCAGCACCCGTTTACGAGTATGTCTTGTGTACCAGACATCACCCCCTCAACCATTTTAGAGGGAAAGGAGTGACCCGGTACACAGAGCCTCCACAAGTCAAGACAATTTAGTGAGCATGACCATAAAATCTAGTTTCTCTGAACCCTTACTTTCTAAGTATGTTGAATGCTAAGTGCAAACACCACACTTTTATGTCAATTTACCTAGGCCTAAAACTGTAAACTTTACGGGAACACTTTACCTCGACTATGTATCACACATGCCCAAGCTAAAAGCTTTAAAGTTGTGAGCCACTAAATATCGGATAATGACCCACTTGTGCAGTTTGAGCTACTTAAAGCGTAACAGCGCACCGTATGTTTTAGGAACTGCGAAAGTTCTAATATACTACTATGTCAGGGCTGAGCTAAGAGTATAGTAGTGAATGGTTGGCCTAGTTCTTGCAGCAAACATTAGGAAGGTTTTAGATGGAAATATACTAAGAAATGAAGATGGACGTCTTTGGTGTTATGTTTTTCGTTTATTGACGAGTCGAGCAGGAGACTCGCCTGATGGTAAGCATCACGTCTGCATAAAACAGTTGCAGTGCCACCCCGAAGTTTGCATAATTTTGCGCATCTCTGCACTGCGCTCGTTACCCTGAGACATTGGTTTTTAAACCACATTGCCCAGTAATTTTGTTAGAAAAACATATAAAGGTTTTACACACTAAGCGACGGGTTATTCGCAAGTGGTACACTACTTTTGATAAACACGTCGGTTGTTAATCGAGCACCCGTATATCAGTCTAATGTGAAATTGCCACTCTGTTCTGAGTGCACAGTGCACACGATTGCTCACAAAAACTGCTCTGCAATTAAGGGTTTGTAGCAACCGATCGTGCTATCCTGGTGTAGCAATATAAATATAAATAAATAAATATATTCGGTACAATTCACACCCAATTTAGGTTACCCTATACTATGGGTACTAGACAACGGATAAACATACAAAATATTACATCAATGACTCGTAAACAAACATTGCTGCTCATCACACAAATGATTGCACCCTGCGGGATTCGACCCCGTAACCGTTTGATTTTTCAGCAATGGATTGAAGTGAGTCGTATCCACAGATATCGCTATCCGTTTCCACTCAAATTTATTAAATCTTTTTCCTATCTGATCGCGCGACCCGTGGACATTCAAATAAAATAAAATTGGCCTGCCTATATTTCCGCTTCGTTCCATTAACGGTTTTACTAACACGCAAGCGGGGTCGTCATTTGTATGGCTTTCCACAATTTGAATGTAATAGACTGAATTTAATTATTAAGATAACTATTATCAACTTGATGCGTCCCACGGTTTCACCCGCGTGGGTGATTATGATGGATGATGACGATGATGAAAACCAGCCTATGTAAATGTGAGGATTTAAGCTATCCTGGTACCAAATTTCATACAAATCCGTTCAGCCGTTTGAGCGTAAAGGATTAACAAACATACACACACACACACACACATACACACACACACACACTTCTAAAGATAGATGGGTGCTAATCGGTTTCAATGCATTTTATGACGTTTTGTATGGACTATCAACTGGTTTAATGTATGGAGTTCTCGCTTCGCGCAAACGAAGTTTTCCGCTCGTGAGAGTATTCATTTTAAAAACTCTAAGCTTTGATTGGCCTGGTTACGACAGTGGCCACACTTCTCTGATTTATAAGTTACACTTTTTCCACTCTTTAGCTTACGAAATTTTCTTTGTGTAGTAGGAAAATAACACAGAATAAAAAAAAACATCTCTAAACCTCAGGTGACAGAGTTTTTAATTTTCCAAACTTGCTCCCACATTTGCACCTTGTTGTTCCGTTTGTGGGCACTGTGGGAATTTGGGCAAGTGAAAACCTTTTAAAAGTTTGGGCTTAGGCAAGTTTTTGTGTTTAACTCCTATTACGAAAGGCTACTTTCGTTGTGACGTTTTGTTTCTTCAAAAATATTTTCACGTGGGATTCTCAAATAGCAGTTTACATTGCACGAGGGAAAATATTTTTACAAAAGTTTTTCCTAATTCAATTGTTTTTTTTAAATAAAAATATAAAGATGTTTCTGCAGAAACAAGCCACTTTTTTGTTCTGCTATAATTATAATTAATCCAATTACATAAATTATTTTCAAATAAAAAGAATTAAATCAACTCGATAAAAATATATTTTAGGAACGAAATCTAGCGAGTGCCTTTTTCACGTAAATTGTAAATGCAACATGCGTTCCAACCACTGAGGCTTTATAATTTAGTTCAACACTTAAACAAAACACAACCACAGATAAAATCAAAACACTCATGCCAAAATGACATTCTTATAAAAATGTAAACCGAAATCTGTGTGATGCCAAAAGTACCTACCGAGCGGTTACGGGTCGAAATGCACATTAGAGACTTGTAACAGTGTTTCGCAATTTTCGGGATGGCTAACTTGGGACCAGTTACTGGGAAGTTTATTTTTTATGCGTAATACGAGAGTAAGATGCCATTTTAACGTTTACTTACTTAAAAATAGAGCAGAAATACAAGAGCTAAGGATGCTACGAGTAAGTACTTTGTGAGATGTCTCATGACTACAACATGCCGTGAGATCATGACATGATGTCACGTTGTTTTATACAATATACTTAGTTACAATTTTTACTTCATTTTGCCCATTTTGATTGTTTGATGATTGTGGGACATCTAATTGACACTGTTATCTTTTATATTTGTGTTTTAAATTATGTTTTATTATAAATTATGACATTAGATAAAATTATCAAGCATTAACACATATGGAAGAAATAAGAGAGAGATTTACTATAAAATTGTGTAACATGTATCATTGTAACCTGTCTGTCGCATACTTATAATGACACCAACTCGACTCAAAGTGAATCGTTATTTGAGCAAAATTAAAGTCAAAGCATTGTAAGCTAGCCGCACCCGGCGTTTTCACCCGCTGACGATTGTGATTATTAAAACAAAATACACTTTTGCCATGTGTTAATGACAGGTGTCAAAGAAACAGGTTTTTTTCACATCGACAGCTGTGAACGTCAAACAACCAACATGTCATGATCGGTGTCTTCTTATGGATTTCTACTCGCCTAGTATTTTGAAAGCTTTTTTTTACTTATTTTTTTGTACCATAATGGCGACTCTCCTATGGGTTTCTGATCACCTGATGATGACTCTCCTATGGGTTTCATCTGTTCATTCTGATCATCGATCGAAGATCATCATCAGAACTTCATATTTTTTTATGAGACCAGTTTAAAGTTACTACCTTTCAATTATAAAAGAACCATCGAAATCAGTTCTTATAAGGCGGAGATATTCACTAGCCCCCTTTTTCCCTCTTGGAGGGGCCAATCAAAGATCATCGACAATTAAACAATCAAAATATGTGTTTATCCTGTATACCAAGTTTCATCCAGATCGGTTGTAAAACCTGTAGATGAGTGCCAATAAACTGAAACAACGAAAGCAAATTGATTGAACCTAAAGCAGAGACTTGAGCTCTCTTCGCTCGCTCGGTTAATTAGTAGGATAGCTCGGTTAATTAGTAGGATAGGCAACATAATATAGCACATTTACAGGATCAAACTTAAATATATCAAGCAAGAAGGTTTAAACATAGACGGAGTCCACACCGCCTAATCGAAAGTGAAGTACCCTAGATATGCTGATCCGCTCGTACTCACTAGCCTCACGCACACACTTACATTATATGTTTGCCGATCGGTCTCCATATCTCGACCTTGTTAGTCGTATTGACTTTTGTGATTAAATTGAGTTTTAACCACAAAAAAACACAAATTACTAATGCACATATACGCTGTCATTTTCTATGCTTGCTCCGTCTTTTTTAATCCTTCTAGGTCTCATGATCAATGAGAAAATAAATAAAGACGTTTAAACACTCATAGCTTGTACTAGGATTATCTATGTCGCCATCAGTGCACCACAAACATCCAAGACCAGATAACAAATATTTATGCTAATCACACAAATGATTGCCCAGGTCAGGACTCGAATCTGTGACACTAAGCTTAGCAGGCAGACGCATTATCGAATGCGCTACAGTGTCTTCGAATATAATTTCCTTGATACAACCTAAAGTTATGCACACGTTCCAAATAATATATGCGAACATCCTGTTATACACAACCACAGAAACATAATGGCAAATTCAGAAATTTTTAGCTATATTATCCGTTTATCTTCACAAATCAGAGTTGTAACAAGGTATTTCCTGAGAGGTAGTTTTTTAATTAAAATGCGTCTCTTCACAGAAATCACTATATTGATTTATCTCAACTAAAACAATAACTTTATGTACACTGAGTTGATAATGACACGACTATTAGCGAGCGGGTGGACCGAAGCGGCGTTTGAGACGAAGCACCGACCGGATACGTCACACACACTGAATAGATCGCGTGCGGAGGCGCCTATTAGCTCAGACACTGTTCCGATGCGGAAGCAGCGACTGCGCGTAACAGACTGGCTGCCGTTTTTTTTTTTTTTAGAAAGGATATGTGTTGTTGGTCTATAACTGACCTCTACAGCGTCACCGGACGGTGGGGCGGGCGCAAAAGCGCTCCGCCATGCGTGACGCAGAAGGCGCACGCCAAAGTTAAGTTTTTGGCCACTTGCTCAAGGGCAACCAGGGGGTACGAACCTCGGCTTGGACAGTTGCCATTGATTACTTGGGGAGTATCGAACTAAACACCCCTCGGTCTCTACCGTTAGGTAGTGATCGTGGGGCCTTGATGAAATGGCTGGATCCCTTTAAATGAATTGCATAACTGACCACCAATTCGGAATACACCTTCGAGAAGAATCGGCAAGAAACTCGAAGGCGAATAAAATCGACATTTAATTACGGGACCTTTGACCTCGCATCCGGCGAGGTCGGTGTCTGTGTCAAATTGTGTTGAAAGATGGTGAAGATGACGGAGTGGGCGAATCAATCGCTGCCTGCACTGCGGCAGCGATTTCATCTCCGAATCGCTCAAGATGTCTCTAGGGCGTCTACGAAGGGGCAGACTGCCGACTGGGAGCGTTGGGTTTATATAGGCCTCGGGCTGCGACTCGATGTGTGCGTTTCCACCGACGCGCGACGCTGCGCGCGTTTTTGTTTAATGACTTATACTTTTCTTTTTATTGCATTTTCGCTTACTTACTTTTTTTTTGCTTTGTTATCGGTTTGTGAGCTACCATGAAAGTTTCAGCCGGATAGCTAATCAGGAAGTGCTCGAAATTTGATTTGTAAGATTCAAGGATAGACAAAATACATAGATACATAGATACTTAGATACATAGATACATAGATACTTTGATATATAGATACATATAGACATAGAGATATAGAACATAAATACATCGATACATACAAGTGAAGTTATTTTTTTTTTAAATAAAAGTACATTGAAATCTTGACTGAAAGTACGACCTTACCCTACAAACCCCGACCTTGACCCGTGTTTTCTCTTTAAAAAATCACATCCCTCAAACGCGTCCCGTTTTAACTCAGAAGCCGCGGGTTCATTAAGTTGAGAGCCTCGCCTGAGGGCGCAGAACCTCTGCTAATTAATAAAAGTGTCGCAAAAAGTAGCCTCATAAATCTCGTAGATACGACTCATTGGTGCCGTCAATTTTGTGTTTTGTGTAAAGTTTAAAAGTCAACAAAGTCGGTAAGGCGAGGGTTGCCATCATCTGCATTGTTTTATGTTAAATAGAGCTCTAAACACTGGTTTGATCGAGTTTCAACGTACAGCGTAGTTTATATATGTGCGTGCTTTGTAGTTCTTCAACAGGTTGATTTGTAAGATTTGTATGTATAATCTACACCAATATTTAAAACTGAAACGTTATCCGTTTGTTTGGGGGGTTTCAACGCCAAAATGGATGACCCAATTTTGATGTTTATTTGTTTGTTTGTTTGTAGTATGAGGTAGTGCTGGCTTCTGATGTCAGAGTTTGATGAAACTTTGTAAATAGGTACTCTACAATATAGAGACCAACATCGGTCTTTTTTAAACGGAAAATGATAAGTTTCAAAATGATAAAAGAATCCTATGTTCGTCTAGGATTTAAAAAACTAATGCAAAATCATAGCACCAACGCTCTTGATGAGTCATGTTCATTTCCATTTCAACCGTCCTTACAGCGAGTAATCGTAATTTTCCAGTTTTTCCGTGGCAAATTACAATTTTCCGGGGTAAAAAATAGCCTATGTTGGTATCTATATTGTACAGTACCGATTTACAAAGTTTCATCAAAAGCAGATCAGCCATTTTGGCGTTAGAACTCCCTAAACAAACAAACAGACAACGTTTCACTGTTATATGTTGGTATGGATTATTCAATTCGACATTCCTATCCAGTTGCTTTGATAGTGGTCACGACAAAACTGTCAAAAACGACAAAACTGTATTGGTATAAGAATCGAGAAGAAAGGCAAATGTTGTCTTCCAATATCTGCACTAAGTCTTGTAACAACTTGAGAATCTCCTTTTTTTGTAGACCAATAAAAATAAGGGATTGTCACGGTACACAACAGGTTATTTGTAGCATAAGCTTTGACGAGTACATGTTAGCACAAGATTCCATGCAGAAGCCAACGTGAATCCATCTCGATTGAAATTTGTATTTATAGTAAGTAGATAAATAAAAAGGCCTTTGCCTAGCAAAAGGTAGTGTCGATTTTCATATAATGTTGTTTAGGCCTAGACTCTGATGAAAAATCCAAGTTGAAAGAGGGGTTAAAGGTGTGAAAAAATGGTTTAATCAAAATAATTCACCAGGTCACTTTAAGGGAAATATAGAGTAGAGGGTATAGAGGGTTTTTTGGTAAAACTTTGTGGGGGGGCGCAAGGTCGACAACTTGGATTTTTCATCAGAGTCTAGACTTAAACAACATATGTGAAAATCATTACTACACCAAATTTCTTTACTTACTGTCGTATTATTCTAAACTTCAATTAGGAGGATGGGTTTTTCGAATAGTAATGACATTCCGTGGAAAAGGTTTTCAGGCCCTGGCATCGAACATATAATTATTATTATATTATTAGCAACCAGAAGTGGGTTATATCTAATAATTCTTATAAACACAGGAATAACGTTTAGTGGTAATTTAGTTGTGAAGGACGGTGGTTTTCAGTAAATTAATATATACATACCTATACCATAAAAAACCAACCATGATACTTGTATTACGGACAATTTACTTAAAGAGAAAGCTCACTTTAGAGTCTAAATTCTTTTGAAACGTTCCACGTAACATAAAAACGTTTTCGTAAGTTAGCTGTGACATCTACAGGATTTATGTGACAACTTTTTGCGACTTTATTAATTAGGCAAAGGGCCACTTTGGAGTTTAAAGGAGAAAACATTTTGAAGCATGACATTTTGCAGGAAACAAAAGTTATTGTTATATAAGGGCAGCTGATTATTAATCTTTCGCAATTCAAACATGTAAGCTGTGAAGAATCTCCATCTTTCTATATATCTATCTATACTTATAGATAGATCTAACTATACTTATAGATAGATCTATCTATACTTATAGATAGATCTATCTATACTTATAGATAGATAGATAGATTAGATAATACTTTATTGTACACCAGTTTTCAAAAAAATACAGGAAATAGAAACAATCTTATAATAAATCAATAGGAACGAAATATCCTGTAAAAAAAATATTATTAAAAAAATATGGTTTATGGTACTTAAAATAAGCTACTGAACAAGAATATAACATTTAAAAAATACGTGTCTTTCTGTTTGTTTGTCTATATGTAGTGTTAACGTGATGCGCGAACAAACATACATACAGACAAACAGAAAGACAAGAGTTTTTAAATGTTATATTCTTGTTTAGTAGCTTATTTTAACCATTTCTTTTTAATTATCTTTATGTACAGATTTTATGGTACTTATATTAAGTACTAGCTGTACCCGCGGCTTCGCACGCGTGGTCATTACTCTTGGTTAAAAGTACTCTATCTACTAGTTTTCCCGCCCGCGACTTCGTCCGCGCGGACTACAATTATAACCAACCCATGTTCGTCTAGGATATTAAAAACCAATGCAAAAGTAGGTCTAACACCAACATTCTTGATGTTTTTTGACAGACTTGTTATTTTGTTACCATGGCAACCGTTTCTTACAGCATGTAATCAACATTTTCCAGTTTTCCCGCGGAAACTTAAAATTTTCCGGGATAATAGTATCCTATGTTTTATTCCAGGGTATAAGCTATCTCCATTCTAAATTTCATCAAAATCCGTCCAGCCGTTATCGCGAGAATCCTCCCCAAACCAACAGACAACGTTTCATTATGATATATTGGTATGGACTAAACAAAATGTGAAAAGCTAAAATTATCAAGAAACAATTTAACCAACAAAAACATAAAACTAATTAACCACAGTATCACAAGAAACCTAAATTAATTACTATTTTCATTACAAGACCTTCAGGCATTACGTTCGTTAGGGCCCTGAAAGGCACTTTTGTACTCTAAGGATTCCACAATTTATGTTTCACCTGTCCTGCACAGCTGGGCGGGGCCCTAATTTAAAATATTAGACTCCTAATGCAGTAGGAGATTTTTGTACGTGGAATTTAAAGGTAACATCATTTTAATGAGTTTTTTTATTGGTTGAGCACGTCTGCATCTGCTTGTTATTTTTTTCTAACATAATTTTTATCCCTCAAATGCTACAAACATATTATTTGACCCTTTTTGATCGTCTTCCAAAAAGAAAAGGTTCTCAGTTCGACTGTTTTTTTACGCGTATGTATTAATTGTTTTATTTGATTGAGTGTTAAAAAATCTATAATTTTTTTTTGCCATATAGTTCGCAGAAACGACAACCGCTGGGGAATAAAGGTTCTCGAATGGCGGCCACGAACAAGCAAGCGAAGTGTGGGGAGACCCCCCACACTATGGACCGACGACATTGTAGCCATCGCAGGAAGTCGGTGGATGGAGATGGTACAAGTTCGCTCGTCATGGCGCTCTTTGGGAGAGGCCTATGTTCAGCAGTGGACTTCTAAAGGCTGACATGATGATGATGATTGATTTTTTATTCCATGTTCAACCAATATCTTGATATTTTCAGGATTTCTGAATTGGATGATAATTTTTGTTTACAATTATCATCAAATGTAATCCAGTGTGGTCCCATATACATTTATTGAAAATCTATAGATAAGTACCTACTTTTAATAAAGCTGTAACAAAAAGTCTGTACAACGAAGATAATAATAAAAATGTCTAGGAGACCTAAAATAAGATGCTGATCAAGAATATACCTTTTTATAAATGGTATCTGTCTGTATGTCTATCTGTGTATTTGTTAGTATGTACGCGCTTCACGGAAAAACTACTGTACCGATTGCGATGCCATTTTCATTGTTTGATGGGATGAGATGATGATTTATCTCAATCAGATGAGCAGTAGCCGAGCAATTTTTATAAACTATTTGACGACTGTACTAAATTTGGTAAAAAGTACTTTATGGGTAGTTTTGGTCCTGGAATAACTTCTTTTTCAGAAAAATTACACCCGGGCAAAGCCGCGGCCACAGCTTGTTTAAATGAGTTGTTTCAGTACAGGCGTGTACTTCGAAGTTGATTATATAATTCAAATAATTACGATGTAATAATCCGTTTATTCAATCAGCATTTTCAGCAATTTTATGTGTGTAATAAGCGCGGGATTTGAAGCCGCACTTTAAACACGTAGTAACACGCCTCCTACACGTAGTAGTACTATTATTTATTCTGCGCCCTAATGTGAAATTTAAGTACAAGTAAGTTAACTTAACTTTTGTACTTTGTACATGTAAGTCCATTGACACAACCTTCATCGCGGGGCTGACAATTCGAACAAACTTTTGTAATTTAAATTACATATATTCTTACTTATTTCTGCATCTATTCCTAAGGGCAATTCTCCTTGCCTCCGTAAAAAAATTGAACCCCAACTGTTTAGCACCTCTGTGTACTAGGGCTTACTTAAGTGCTCTTTCCCAAAGGGTCAGACTCTTTATGAACCTCTAGATGGTTTACGTTAATTTTTTCTAGTGTGCTCACTGCTTTAGGGCATAATACCAATTTATCAAGGCCCTTTTGTAAATTAATGTTTGTGAAAATGCATGTTTATTTAATGGTTATTAGACTTAGTAGGTTACAACGAAGTAGTGAGCTGATTTAGTATTTTTTTGTTCTTACACACCTTGCGCCCTTGTACAACCGACAGGTCTTGTTGCTTGAAGCGATCTATTCCACACCTTATCATCAGCATCATCAGCCTAAACTTGTCGTAGTGGATGTAGGCCCTTCCTAATGCACGCCACTGAACTTGGTCTTCAGCTCTCCTCATCCATTTTCTGCCTGACGCTTTTCACCGGTCGTCACTCCACCTGGCCACAGTGCGCCCTACTCTACTTTTGCCTAAACGTGGCCTCCACGCAAAAAAGTTATTTATTGGTTCTTCGGGAAATGTGACCAGCCCACTGCCACTTTAGATTGCTTATCCTAAGAGTTACGTCAGTTACCTAATTGTTATCTGTCGGATATCTTCATTTGTCATCATTTTGTGAGCTAACTTAAGTTTCAGCCGGATTGCTAATCGGGAAGTGCTCGAAATTAGATCGAATAGATACATAGATACATACATACATACATACATACATACATACATACATACAAGTGAATTTAAACAAAAGCTTTTAATAAAAATTAATTCATAAATAAGTGTCTAAATAACCAGCTTCAGCTCTGGCCTTTATAAATAACTAACAATGACGAAATACTGATATATTGAAAAGATTTAGCCATCTTGTATGACGCCTCGTTAGGCATATTAAGTACTCGATGCTTAGCTGTAATAATTAATTCACTATCACAACACACCAACTATCTAATTGAATGCGATAGAATATCGTCACAGAATAACATAGTACCCCGATATCGTTATAAATTAGGTCTCTAGTATTCAGTGTGCCTACACGTATCTATTCATAGTTTCAATCTATTCCACTGTGAATAGATCCAGGATCTATTGTCGAGATCTTTAATTGGTCTTGTCTGTGCCCGTTGCGTGAAGGGTGGTAGGCAGGGCCTTTTTTCTATGGGCCCAATTACCCTAACAGTTAATATTCTCAGTTAAATTATTTTCACTCAGACATGAGCATATCGCACGCTTGATGGTAAGTTTCATGGCTTCCCATAACAATTGCAGTTCCGCCCAGAACTTTGGTGGCATTATATTGCGCGTCACTGCACTCCTGCACAATGGTACATACTTTCCCAGGAAGTGATAACTAAACTTGAATTAATATCGTTTTCGTGACCTTCCACTTAACCATATATTTATCACAATTGCAGTGATTAATTAATATAATATTTATGCTACAAAAACAACGGCTTTAAATCTTTTTAAACGAGAACAAATCTATTAATCTTTCCTCAAAATTGTTCATATTGCTTCCCAGTCTCTGAATAGTTGTTTCTATATATTACGTTTCAAGTATAGCACTGAAGTGGCCTAGTACGAGAACTATGCACTAGACGTTTCTAGAGAGGGGCACTTGTAGGAATCGTATCCTTCAGTGGCCCTCTCCTGAGTACGTCTTTGTAGAGATGGTAATGAAAAGGAATATAACCCTGCACAGTGCGTGCTTGTTTCATTTAGACCCTAGACAGACCAGGATTTACGTGATATATCTAAATGACTAAGTAAACTTGGATGAAGGAGAGGATTCGTTGGATTGCTTGGGAGGCTTTGAGTGTTTTGTCTTTATTGACAAGGACTTTGCATATACTTTATGGCTTAGGATCTAGATGACAAACATGAAACCTTACGAAATTATGCATTACATTTATACATGGGTGGTTTAGGAACTGTTCGTTCAGATTTTAGTACAAATAATAAGAGATGAGAAGGCAGGTCATTTACCTGATAAAAAAATACAAGGCCAGACCTTTTTTCATAGCTTTGAATCTTAAATTTGTTCTAGACAATAAACTGCGCTAACTACACAGAAATATCATCAGTATTTAAGTCTATATTCAGCTCAGCTACGGAGAAAATATGAAATGCTACAAAAAACGTGTTGGACTGACTATAGACTAACAAATAGAGGCATACGTATGCGATCGTATTATCGCATACGTGTGATTGCTAACGTCTCCTCTGCGTTGAGTTTTTAGGTACGTAAAATCAAACACTTCCGTTAAATCAAACATTTCTTTTACATAAATTAACTCTTGCTGAGAGGA
Organism: Alsophila aescularia; assembly: GCA_946251855.1. Taxonomy (NCBI): domain Eukaryota; kingdom Metazoa; phylum Arthropoda; class Insecta; order Lepidoptera; family Geometridae; genus Alsophila; species Alsophila aescularia. Next base: position 7,944,159 of record OX276376.1, on the reverse strand, counting down.
AAAACCTCTAAGGAGTTTCTACACATTTCCATTCATTAAGATTTTGCACACAATTAACTTAGAAACACGAAAATTACATTACAACAAACCCATAACGAAAATAGACTCATAAATCACTATTTTAATTCCAAGAACTTGCGCTTTATCAATTTCGTTTAAAGCAATAAATTTCGCGAATCCAAATTGTTAATTACCCCTTACATTAATGAAGAGGGGGGATCCTGTTAATCAGTTCCCCGGCAATTGTTCATCCCTCCCCTTTACCCCTATTTCCCCTTAATTACCTTACTTTACTGCATGTCCGTAATTTACACCTACAGTGATAAACTTTATGCGTTTTTTGATGTCTCATTTAGAGTTCTGGATAATGCACCTTTTCTGGGAGTTTGTGGCTTCTAATATGTTTATAGACTCCTCATAAAATTTAAATGTCTCTACCGGTGAAAGTTTAATTATGACACCGAAACATCTTCGGCAGAGCAATGAGCAATATGTATTTGTTAAATATTGGAGCCGTTTGAAGTTGAGTCATTGGACCATGGGGAACTGTGCCAAATGTCAGCTCTAGTAGATCAGCCGCCCGCCCATATTACAGTAGCACGCATGTGAGCGCTAAACCGGTTTTAACCGATACAAAGCTAGTGTGTCTAGTCTTGTAGCCGTTGACAGGGTTGCTTTCTTGGCCGCTGAATGAAATTGCTGTGACATGTAGACTGACATACGGACGGAAGGTTAAGTCGAAACTGAAGTTAGCTTTCCTTACTTGACAAAATAATCCTTAAATTGAAGTTTTGCTCATTAATTTATTAAGAGGCTCTTTCGTGATTTAGGCACATAATATACAGCACTGTATTTTTAAGGGACTGTTGAAAAAACAAGCTTTTCTGTTCTCCATTTCTGTGCGCTGTACGTAATAAGGTAAACATTTCTTCTAGTAACAAAACATTAAACTTTCCTTTTGCTCAAGTAAAACTGAATAAATCTACGAAATAGGTACATGGTATGTATATATGATACGACCAATGTTGAGTAATGTTACAGCGTCATAGTTAGTGATATGTACTTTGTTTTACGACTCCACGTGTGTAGTAACCTACCAAAAACGACTGCGCGCACCTGCCTCCACATATTGCTCGAACCATATTTTATGTATGACAACGCCTTTCTCTCCTTTGCACCGTGTATGTCCGTGGTTAGTACGCACCTCACGTTTCGGATCTCGTACGAAATAATATGAGGTCAGTATATTGTGGGGTGACATGCGGAAGTGGTCGCTGGGTTCTGAGGGTGTCATGTTATGTTTTAGAATTTCATGGAAATTAAAGCGTTTTTTGTGTTATTTTTGCGTAGCAGGGCTGTTGGCTTGTTTTACTTGCTCTAAGTATTGATAATAATTAAGGACACTTGTTAAAGGCGTTGATGACGATATGTTGCTGTGAAATCCCGCGTTTTATATTTTATTTATAAAACTGTTGTTTAATCTGTGTTACGTACAAGGGCAGATGTCTGCGCCTCTCGCTCGCGTTTGCTCAATGCCCCCACGCGCCCATTGCGGTTATTGAACCACCTTCAGCTGTTTTAATCCTTCACCACAGTCTTAACTCTTAACATTTAAGACCTTTTTTTTTCTCAAACGTTTTCGAATGTCAGTGAACTTAGCAGATCATTGTCCAGCAGATCAAAAATAAATGAGAGTTATTTTCGCATGCAGTTGAGTTCTACAGTACCTGGTACTTTTTAGGAATAGTTCTGGGAGTTTTTACCTAAAAAAAAGTCAATTGACAAAATGATCTGCTAACTTCCCGTAGCAGATCATTTGTAAGCAAATCAAAAATAAATGAGAGTTCTTGTCGCATGCAGCTGAGTTCTACAGTTCCTGATACTTTTTAGGAATAGTTCTGGCATTTTTACGTGAAAAAAAGTCAATTGACAAAATGATCTGCTAACTTCCCGTAGCAGATCATTTGTAAGCAAATCAAAAATAAATGAGAGTTCTTGTCGCATGCAGCTGAGTTCTACAGTTCCTGATACTTTTTAGGAATAGTTCTGGCATTTTTACGTGAAAAAAAGTCAATTGACAAAATGATCTGCTAACTTCCCGTAGCAGATAATATTGCAGCAAATCAAAAATAAATGAGAGTTCTTGTCGCATGCAGCTGAGTTCTACAGTTCCTGATACTTTTTAGGAATAGTTCTGGCATTTTTACCTAAAAAAAGTCAATTGACAAAATGATCTGCTAACTTCCCGTAGCAGATAATATTGCAGCAAATCAAAAATAAATGAGAGTTCTTGTCGCATGCAGCTGAGTTCTACAGTTCCTGATACTTTTTAGGAATAGTTCTAGCATTTTTACCTAAAAAAAGTCAATTGACAAAATTATCTACTAACTTCCCGTAGCAGATAATATTGCAGCAAATCAAAAATAAATGAGAGTTATTGTTGCATGTAGCTGAGTTCAATAGTTCCTGATACTTTTAAGGAATAGTTCTGGTGTTTTTCACTAAAAAAAAGTCAAATGGCAAAATGATCTGCTAACTTCCCGTAGCAGACAATATTGCAGCAAATCAAAAATAAATGAGAGTTATTGTTGCATGTAGCTGAGTTCAATAGTTCCTGATACTTTTAAGGAATAGTTCTGGTGTTTTTCACTAAAAAAAAGTCAAATGGCAAAATGATCTGCTAACTTCCCGTAGCAGATAATATTGCAGCAAATCAAAAATAAATGAGAGTTATTGTTGCATGTAGCTGAGTTCAACAGTTCCTGATACTTTTAAGGAATAGTTCTGGTGTTTTTCACTAAAAAAAAGTCAAATGGCAAAATGATCTGCTAACTTCCCGTAGCAAAAAATATTGCAGCAAATCAAAAATAAATGAGAGTTATTGTTGCATGTACTGAGTTCAATAGTTCCTGATACTTTTAAGGAATAGTTCCGGTGTTTTTCACTAAAAAAAAGTCAAATGGCAAAAACTAACTTCCCGTAGCAGATAATTTTGAAGCAAATAAAAAATAAATGAAAGTTCTTGTCGCATGCAGCTCAGTTCTACAGTTTCTCATACTTTTTTGGAATAGTTCTGGCGATTTTACCAACAAAAAAAGAAATCATTGTCAAAATGATCTGGATAATTTTGCAGCAAATCAAAAATCAATGAGAATTCTTGTTGCATGCAGCTGAGTTCTACAGTTCCTGATACTTTTTAGGAATAGTTCTGGTGATTTTACCAAAAAAAGAAGAAGTCAATTGACAAAATGATCTGATAACTTCCCGTAGCAGATTATTTTGAAGCAAATCAAAAATAAATGAAAGTTCTTGTTGCAGATCATTTTGTCAATTGTCATTTTTAGGTAAAAAAGCAAGAACTATTCCTGAAAAGTATCAGGAACTGTAGAACTCAGCTGCCACGACAAGAACTCTCATTTATTTATTTTATCTGCTGGACAGTGATCTGCTAAGTTTACTGACATCGTTTTCGGACAGTTTTACTATACCCACATATTTATAACAATTACTTACCTATTTATATTTAACTAGTTCACCTCTAGGGTACTCTAGGATTATTCCCTCCAAATTTTTATTTTCTACTTTCTTTCTTTTTATATTTTTTCACGCGGTTTCTCCCGCGTATGTTATGATGATGGATGACGATGACAATGAGAAGTAGCCTATGTGTTAATCCAGGATATAAGCAATCTTGGTACCAAATTTAATCCAAATTCGTTTAGCCGTTTGAGCTTGAAGGATTAAAAAACATACACACATCCCGAAAGATAGATAGCACTAATCGGTTATTATGCATTTTACAACGTTTTTTATCAGTTTTAATGTATGGAGTTCTGCATCGCTCATACGTAGTTTTCCGTTCGATAAGAGAGTATTCAATATATTTTTTAAACTAAGCTCTGATTGGCCTGTTTACGACAGTGGCTACAATTCTCCTATTTGTAATATTAGTGTGATATTATGTGCCCACCACCATACAATCCAAAAATTCAAATAAAAAAATCCTATTAAACTCCTGATTACTGAATGAATCGCTGACTAATCAACTATTCCTTTTCAGGTGTCCCTGTGGTAATATCCAGAGACGGCGATGCATTGAAGTGAACAGAAATATGGCCGCCTTGGGGACACTGCTGCTAGTGGCGCAACTTGCGCTTAGCGTCTCTGGGAAGTGCAATACGTAAGTATTCTAGATTAGACTTTCTATACTTATAATAGAGCAGTGAGTTACCAAATGTATTAACAAAGATAATTACTAGTAGCTATGTGAGCTGTAGACCTCGCGAGTCTGTCTTTGCTTAGCTTGAAACTGAATCGCTGGTCGCATTACTCAACTAATTCTTGTGAAATTTGGTGAGCAAGTTCGATATAAATATTATTTTTGTTTTATATATATTTTATCGATTTAGTTATTCGAAATTTTTCAAAATGATGGATATATATGTAACGTTAAAATACACATTTCAGCCATTTCGAAAAATGATTAATTTAGTCACAAAAATTTTTGTTACCCTTATTAATCCGCATGAACTTCAAGGGGTCGGGTGGAAAATAATGAAAAAAAAACGCAAACATACTCGCGAGGTCTATTATGTTAGTATTGGTGTATTATATTCATTGCAAAACAAAATAAATTCAAATTAGTAGTGGCTGTGTGAGTCTCTCTTTGCATTGCTTAAAACTGAATAAATGTACAGACTATTTTTCGAAATGCTTGATTTATGTTTTTTTACGTTTACAACCCCCATAACTACGCCATTTAAAAAAAAATGGAAATCTGAATTGACAAAAAAATGGCATATTATTATCAAATCTGCTCACAAAATTTCAAGAGAATCGATTGAGAAATGCAATCTAGAGGAGAACAGCCGGACATCCGCCGGCCGGTCATACCATTTTTGCCGAAGCTGAAACGGAGACGCTTTGATCGCACTTCACGCTCGCTCGGTCAAAAATACAAACTTGCTCCACTCTAATTACTCGCTCCAATTCAATCCTCACAAAACTATGTACACAAATCTCACTTTCATAACGCGACATTAAATTTCATTAAAACTTCACTTGACCTTACCGCGTTTTATAAAAGTACTCGCCTGAGCTCGGGCGCATTCTGTGGGGTGAACGAAAGTGAAATAGTGGAAGCGTGTCAAGTGACGGAAGGGTTACACCATAAATACTGCACGTGTTTCAGCAGCTGTATTTTGTAAGTCAATGCAACTAGCATTCAGATTTTCACTATAGAGTGCATGCTAAATTGCACTTAAATGTCGTAATACGAAATTCTTATAGCAACTGGTTACATTAAGACAAAGCATTATCAACTCTAATGCGCAGCGGTTAATGAGCCGTTTCCTTGTAAGTAAATAATGTAGTTTATTTTATCCAAAACAGATGGCGTTGTAATGCTGTACGACGCATAATATGTCAAATGTATATTTCCCACAGAATAATAATGATAGTTATGTATGTTTTTGTCTTTAGTTTTGTTTAAAGTATATACAAAAAAGTAATTGTGTTTCACAAATAGAGCTTTTATGGTGTCATTTTTGATTAAAATAAGTAATGAAAAGTAAGTAAATACACATTTGTGCTGTCGTGATATGTCGTGACATGGGACGCCATGTCCCTTGGTGAATTATGATCACAGTGAATTAGAGTGATTCTGAGTGTAAACTCCTTGCAGTTTTTAGATTGGAACGCCATCTATTATAAGTCTGACAACCTTTTTTTTTAAAGTAATCGCCTCTTTGCTATTATTTAGCATGCTCGCGATAATGAAAGTCTGATTGCAACTAGTCTCATTGACTTATGCAGTACCAGTGCAGAAGTTTTTTGTAGACTTTCCTAGAGAGTTGATAATAAATCACAATGTTATAGACGCACGCTTACTCCCCTATTTTTAAGCGCATTTATTTATTCCATAAGGGTATTTAATTTTTGTAAAAAATGTATGTTTTTGTTTGTATGTTATCTCATATATCCACGATTTTGAAGCGATTTGGATGTTTTTGTTTTATTTGAAAGGATGGTCCTGGAGTGTCACGTTATGTTAAACAGTATATATAAGTTTTGTTTTATTTGAAAGGATGGTCCTGGAGTGTCACGTTATGTTAAACAGTATATATAAGTTTTGTTTTATTTGAAAGGATGGTCCTGGAGTGTCACGTTATGTTAAACAATATATATAAGTTTTATTTGAAAGGATGGTCCTGGAGTGTTACGTTATGTTAAACAGTATATATAAGTTTTGTTTTATTTGAAAAGATGGTCCTGGAGTGTCACGTTATGTTAAACAGTATATATAAGTTTTGTTTTATTTGAAAGGATGGTCCTGGAGTGTCACGTTATGTTAAACAGTATATATAAGTTTTGTTTTATTTGAAAGGATGGTCCTGGAGTGTCACATTATGTTAAACAGTATATATAAGTTTGTTTTATTTGAAAGGATGGTCCTGGAGTGTCACGTTATGTTAAACAGTATATATAAGTTTTGTTTTATTTGAAAGGATGGTTCTGGAGTGTCATGTTATGTTAAACAGTATATATATGTTTTGTTTTATTTGAAAGGATGGTCCTGGAGTGTCACGTTATGTTAAACAGTATATATAAGTTTTGTTTTATTTGAAATGATGGTCCTGGAGTGTCACGTTATGTTAAACAGTATATATAACTTTTGTTTTATTTGAAAGGATGGTCCTGGAGTGTCACGTTATGTTAAACAGTATATATAAGTTTTGTTTTATTTGAAAGGATGGTCCTGAAATGTCACGTTATGTTAAACAGTATATATAAGTTTTGTTTTATTTGAAAGGATGGCCCTGGAGTGTCACGTTATGTTAAACAGTATATATAAGTTTTGTTTTATTTACATAGAGAATTGTTACATAAATGCCCCGAGAGCACGTTTTCGTTTTCCCACGGAAACTAATAAATTTATCAGACATTTCCATACTACTGAGGGGTGGAACTCCTTACTGGTGTCTATATAGTTATAACCTTCTTCATGTAACGGTTTAATAGGTTACTTCTAGGTAAATGTGAACCATAGTCGTGTCTCCTATTTAGTTTGTGACCATAATTAACCGTGTCGTCTGCCCCCTACTCGGCCCCTCGTCTCGTCTCGTTTTACCCGTCTACTGCGAAGTAAGGCATGGGTAATGAGTTTAACAGTCTATGTATGAAGATATGTGGATGTTCCACCATAAAAAGTTCGATTTTGACAAGCGAGGTATCAGTCGATTCGTCTTCTGGTAAAGAGTATCATAGGCTTATTGTTTTTACCCGATTGCGGAGAAGCAATAGAAGGGTTATATGTTCAAACTAAAAACTTGGTCCGATTTTAACAAACGGGGTATCAATCGATCACCATTTCATCACGGTCATCATTTTAAAGTGTCATAGGCAATTTTTATTCCCGACTATGGTGAAACAAAGGAAGGGTTATGTGTTCAAACTAAGAACTTTGTCTAATTTTGACAATAATTCTTAAGTAGAAGAAGATATCAATCAATTCTTCTTCATCCAAGAGTGGCGTAGGCTATTTTTGACCCGACTGTAGTCAGGTTTAAGTTTTTGAACTTCTGTCTTGTTATCTAATGGCCGGTTCCTATATCTTAAAACGAGCCGTTTTCGCTTTTTGTCATTCAGTTTTTGACATGAACGCCATACGAAAAACGTCAAAAAGTAACGAGACGTTGGAAAAACGACTTGTTTCATTTTTATAGTAAGCGAACAAAACCTGTTTATGTGAATAGTGAAGGAGTGGTCAAACGCAAGCCTGTGAAAACGAATACCACTAGTCTGAAAACAAGATTATTTCGAATTTATGAATATAATTAAAAGCATAGATCTAGTTAAAGGGAGAAGATACGGCACACTTTAATATCACGTAAACAATAACGCATCAACAACAAATATAGTAGAGAGACACGCATTCTGTAGCGCGAATGATATTCATTGTTAAGACGTGCTACAAAAACGCAACTCCGATTGTGACTAAAGCCAAATAAGGCCAATTGTGAGCGTTGCACTGCACTTATTTTATGCTATCCATGCTCGAGTAGAAAGTAGCTAATCTTCCCAGTTTTAATTAGATCTATGATAAAGAGTAAAAAAAATACACTATTAACAAATAATGAACTTAAATTATGGCCATTATCTGATATTTGAATGAATCTAATGTAGTGTCATTAAATATTCGTTAATGACTTACTCGTCTACAAGAAAGGTGACAGATTAAAAATGACGTTGAGGAAAATACTTAGTAAGAAAATCATTTTAAGATCTCGTTTAAAAAGGCGTACCTACTTGACCACCTCGCTCACTCTGAGAGGGAGAGCTAGCGAAAGTGAAACCCGAAAAATGTGTCAAGTAATACTCTAGACTGTACGTGTACAATTCTGCTTTAGAATTTTTTTCCATTTATTAAAACCAACTTCAAAAAGAAGGTTCCCCATTTGTTTTTTTTATTGCAGACTATCGTAATCTAATCGTTTGACCACGATCTTGCCTGATGGAAAGCTATGATGTGGTTGAAGGTGTAGCACGCTTGCCTAGTAGATACCTATTCACTCTTGACTTGAACACACGTGGTTTATATTTAACGCTGACGCGGGCAGAGCATTCCACTCCTTTGCAGTTCTTATAATGAATGAAGAAGCGTAACGCCTTGTTCTTGTGCGAAGTATTTCAACCATAAAAAGGTGGTGCTTCGCCAATCCTGTTTTCGTACGGTTACGGAAAGGTGACAGGCAAATCAAATTTTGCAGTTCTTAAAGTGCAATCTGAAGAATAGGCCCCAAATTTTTATTATGTACCTTACTTTATATCTACGGGAGTTCTATACTAAATAGGTTGATGCCATATACATTTTTTCCAGGTTGATCCCATATAAATATGACATAGTTTGTGAGCGTAGGGTAAAAATAAATTGTTTGCATAAATTACTAGCTGAGCCCCGCGGTTTCAACCACGTGGACAATGATGATGTATAATGAAAAATATCCTATGCGCTGAATTATAAAGATCCTTTTCTTGAATAAGCAAAATGCAATAGATTTTCTGCTGTGTCTAACCTGAATTCCCTTCTCCAGCACTCAGGGAGAAGTACTTAAGTATTTTCTTAAAGACGTGACAAATAGTGCGACCTCAATCTCATCAGACGAGACCCTAGCGAGCTCTAAAGACCTTAACCTCCCTGAAGCACCCTAAAGCGACAAACTTCGTCGATAATCATTTTTCAGAGCCAGCGGTTGTAAAACAACTTGCAAGCGGCCTTCAAGCATTTCCAAAGTAATCATTGGGTTACATTAACTCGGCTGGTATTTAAGACTTTGATAAAAATCTGGGAACTTGCTGATCACCGTTCGAAAGTTCGAAGCTTAAGATTGAGATAAGGTTTAACTAGCGAGTAGATAAGGAAATGGGTCCGTTTCAAGACGCATACCTTTTATTCCTTGTCTTACTTTGCTTTAAACCTGAAACACAGTTGTTTAAGAGTAAGGTACGGAAAAACTGAGAGATATCAATAGGATACTCTATAGTGAAAAATATCCAAAGCAAAATATTACAGTCCGAAATCGAAACTAACAAACTTGTGCAACAATTACAAATATAATTGTAAATAATCTAAAGCATTGCTCATTTTGTGCACTGTTTTTATGTTAATAAGCAATATTATGAAGCAGGTGCAGTGCACAACAAATAACATTAAATTACAATGGTACTTCATATCATATTACCTTTTACAGCAGTCGCTGTGCAAATGTTTCTTGTATGTGGTATATCATGCATTTTTAATAATATAGGAAAAGAGTTTGCCTGAAAGTTTCTCGTTCATTTAATTTTTCGTTATATCAAGTTTCTTCACGCAAATCTGTCAGATATTGTTTCATTTATTCAAATCAAATACAACGTTAAGCTTACGTGGACTTGGCAGATATGATATTGCTTCAGTATTTGTTGCATCAGATTTTTCATTTGTGGTTTGGCAAACTCTTCGTCTCTTTTGTTATTGTTCTATACATCTCACCACGAATTCTATAATTATTTTGCCATCAAAATTATTATAAACAAAATAAAAAGTAATCAATACTTTATTTACAATTAATTAGGTATTATATGAACAATGGTAATCACTAAACATATTACAATAATCACTAAACAAATAACTAAACATATAACACTACATACAGGTTAAAAAAATATGACAATACAAGTACAAGTCAGTGCCAAAGAGATCCATAATGAAATACCTACCTACCTATTTATCTATGAAACCTCCTGCAAAACAAGAAACTCTTATTACAGCAATACCGATATCTGCTTACCTAAGCATTTCCAGAGTAAGATAAATTTATGCTAGGGCAGAGAAGTATTCATACTTATTCAGGGCACGAGTAAAGCATTTTTAGATAGCTATAACATGGCTACAACTCACGAATTTTGAGCTTCATTTCAAAGTTTATCCTTATAATAAAAGTCAACATCCTTATTGGAGTACAACCCAGGGAAACATTATACACTGTAAACTAATTAAGTTCATTGTTTGTTATTAGTGTTTTCGTTTTACTTTTCATAATTGATCGAATTAGAAGTGGGAAGATTTTGAACTAGCTTCTCGATCGTGGACTGCCTAAACTAAGTATTACGCACACAATTGGCTTTATTTGGCCTTAGACTCAATAGTCACTTAAATATGGTGAAACTGCTGCCATAAAAAATAAGATCAACCACCAACCAATTTATCCTGTCTGGACCAAGCTTATCAGACAAGATTACAATAGCAACCTTAGACGGATCATAACAGCTTGACATCTGAAAAGGACTCTCGTTGCCATCATTAGTAAGATGCCCGTCGAGGAATGCTGACGGCTGTAATAATTATGAGAAAGGAAAATAATGGATAACGTTGTCAGGCGGAGATTGGTTCCGGAATTCCGGATGTTTCGGGAATTATGCCAAAAATGTTTTGTACACAAGGCTATTTGGGAAATCTGTAAAATTTTTACTTTTGTTCTTTTTTATGGACTTTTATTTTGTATACGTTGTCCTGAGTTCATCTCATGTTTGAAATTGTAAAGTACTTCACAATGATACGATATTATATTCAGATACATACATACTATATATCATAAATACATTGCTGTACAATTCATTATTCTTTTATTTATTTTCTACTTGAAGCTCTTCGATCCTCGTATATTTTACCGATTAATTTGATTCTAGTATTCTCCCTTATTTAATTTGATTCTGGTATTCTCCCTTATTTTTCGGAGTATGACTTACGTGACATTGGCAGAATTTTGGTATGGCAACTCCAGAAATGCCTTAAAACAAGAAGTGAAATGAAGTAGGTACTTCACAATGTCATATATAAAAGAATGTTTTTTCGTCACAGTTAAGCACGAGTTCAAACTGAGAACTGTTCGGACTGACGGAATCGGTTTGTACTACTTGCAAAATTAACTTTTGAGTCAAATCAAGGTTTCTTATACCTTTATTCTACTGCAAAGTTTGAGTGAGATTTAGTCAGTTTTTTTAGGACTATTACCTGTAACACCATTTTATTCAGCCAGATACGTTTCAGCTTGAAAGCTGAACCGTGTGGGTGTTATCCGAACTTGACACTTTAGCATGAAGATTAATCTGATATTATTATAAAAAGTGTACGAGTTTGTAAAAAAATAGCTATCAGGTGAAGAGTAAGTCACCAGGTAATAAAGCAGTCAAGCTCAAAGAAAATTTGAAAGCTACTGAACTAATGATGTTATATGAAAAAGTAGTGAACCAATTCTAAACTGAACATAACGATAAATTATTCCAGATAATTAACGTTGGCTGAATTTTACTGAAAATAACGCATGACAAGTTCATTACATCATTTAAAAATAAACGCGAAAGAACTCGCAGCAGAGTGATAAATAAAAGTTAAAATAAAATTGAATGAAATAGTAGCAGTAAATGATCAAATGTTTAGTCCCTGTGTAATGAGACAAGACAAACTAATGAAACAACTAAAAGTAAATAATCATAAAATGTGTTTATGAGCATTATTATTTGAACTGAAACGACTTGATTTATATTAAAACTAGCTGCTAATTTCTATGGGTTAGAAGCAACCTGCGAGGAGGTATGTGTTATTCCGGGACCAAAAGTACCTACCTATGAGATTTTTTTGATTGCTCGGCTTCTACTCATCGGATTGAGATACAAAATAGGTACAACAGATTTGAAATGAAAATGTAAATTCATCACTGAAAACCGCATTTCAATCGGTTTAATATTTTTTACGTGACGCGTGAACACACAGAAAAACAGACACCATTTAAAATATATATAAATTCTTGTTCAGCAGCTTATTTTAAGACCCATAAATCATTTTTTTGAATTATATATTCATTGTACAGACTTTTTGCTATGTACTGCTTTATTATAAGTATAGATTAGGGTTTATCAATCCCCTGGTTTATGATGATCCAGGAACCCGGGACCGTAAAATAAACTGGGAATTCTCGGGGAAAAAAACATATATTTGTGTAGTGTTCATTTGAAAGAGGATTCTGTGGGTTTTGAGTTATATAAGTATGCTTTACAAACGATCAACGGACCGACGCTGACTGACACCGATACCGTGGGAGTGGAATAATATGTCAAAATATTTATTTTCAGCACACTTACGTAGTTTATTATTCTTTTCTAAACTAAAATAAGAGCTTCTTAAAAATATTGGTAATGTCGTTGAAGCCCGTTTAACGAATTAAATAACACGCAGCACAACTACTCGTAGTTAACGACGAATACGACAATAATTATACGGAATGATTTAAATGCACTATGATATATGAATAACTGACTGACATTGACTGACTGAACCACAAAATAAATAATAGTAACTGAACGGTGAACGCGCAAAAGATCAGCTCAAATGATAAGCAAGCTAAAGCTGCAGTGGGCTGGTCACATTTCTCGAAGAACCGATAACCGTTGGGTAGACGATTTCTCGAGTGAAGGCCACGATTAGTAAACGTAGTGTATGGCGCCCTGTGGCCAGGTGGAGTGACTACCTGCGAAAAGCGGCCGGAAGAAAATGGATGAGGAGAGCTGAAGTCCAAGCTCAGTGGCGTGCATTAGGAGATACCTTCGTCCAGCAGTGGACAGATATAGGCTGATGATAATGATGACGATGATTGTTAATGCGGGGTGCGTCGGTTGTCGCGTGGTGTGTGTGAGCTACCGAGTGAGACAGAATGATTCGAGATTTAAAATCAAGCGTGACTTGACTTGACCTGGCGCGATATTCAAAACTTTTGAACGTTTGATTTATTTCCCGAAGGTAGGGATTCCCGACTAAAAATTCGAAATTGGGATCGATAGTTTTCCCGGGTCTTCCCGGGATTGGGAACCCGGGAAAGAAACCCTAGTATAGATAGACAGATGGGTAAATCTTTGGGCGAGTTAGATTACAGTCTCTTCTCTCTAAATGGTTTAATTTTATGTTGGCTACAGGATGCTCGGATTGTTACTTTTATCGGATTCTTCAAGTATGGTCTTAATATAAAATAGTTTTAATTTAGTCACTTGAAAATCAATAAAACTAAAACAGAATTAAGTCAAAAGTGTATGCTAGATGCTTAATTGTATTCATTGATATTAATTTAATTTATAAATTACCGTTTTAAATCACTAGTGGACTCGTGTACAATTTGTTACATTCTCATATCCTTCACAAAAATTACAGAAAAAAAAGAAAAAAAAGAACATATTTTCAGAAAAAAATATATAAAAAAGTACTACTCGCAAAATCAGCCACTACAACACTAATGAAAACTTAACGATCTTCCAACAAAAAGTTTCCAGCACAAAATTCAATTCACCCTATTAGAATTTGTTTGTCATCAGTTACACGGCACGCCTCCGAAAAGCCAATTAATCATCCCTTCGCTTCGCCGTAATAAAATTTACTACTCTACGTCACTTCGCAACGGCTTAGGAAACTCGATTCGTTTTCGAAAGTCATCCTTTTAATTGACGAAACTTCCCAACTTTTCCCCAAAGGTCGGGAGCGGGTTTTCTGGCAACCCTGTAAAGTTTTTTATACGACTCGATGAGTTTGTCGTGAATGTGGGGACGTGTTTGCATAATTAAAATTTGAGTTCATCTTTAGATTTTGAATACTAGAGGTATCTCACTTAATTATAATATTTTTTATGTAGGTACCTACTTTAACAGTAGTGCTATTATCTGTCTTGGTTTCAATCTGATTTTCAATATCACTATCACTAATGCGTTGCGATAGAGTCGAAATTGATATGAAGAAAATGACAATCTGATTGAAACCAAGTTCTGTCTGGGGCCCAGAACTGTATTGAAAGACTTTTAAAAACGTGCTAGCTTTAGCCGGGAATCGAATAAAATGCTAAAAACTGTATCCTGTAATTGTATGCAATAGATCGACAGCCTGTATTCATTTCAGGGCCTGCAGTCTCGACATGATAGCGATTTCTTTACAACCTAAATCAGTCGCAAAGTCCTAACAATCCGATAGTTGCTAGTATCTACAGAACAGATACCGATGACAATAATTACCTTTGACGGTTACAATCAATAGCTATCGATTGTCATTGGTATCTGTACTATAGAGGCTAGCAAATATCGCAAATATCGGACTAAGCGACCGATTTCGATTGTAAAACAATAGTTATCTATGTCGAGACTGCAGGCCCAGATACAGTACTGTGGTATACATAGATAACAGGTATAATTGCAGGTACAATTTCTGTGTTAGGAATGCAGCGCTGTACAATATTGGCTCTATTAATATCGGAGCCATGTTTTGTATGCCCATGTGAATCAGGCGGCATTCAATGAAACGTGCGGGGACAAACACTCACGTGTGGAGATTGGCGATGCGTTCTGCTTTAGTACGTTCTACATGTGGAATGCATTAAACGAGACATTTATTTTATTTTAAAACCTCTACATAGTATAGCTAGCGGCACGTAAGTCTAGCGGTGAACGAAACGTGGCGGGGATCTTGGCACAGACAGTTTTCGGGATAAAAAGTATTCAACATTTGAACACATTATATAAACTTTGACTGTGCCAAGATCCCCGCCACGTTTCGTTCACTGCTAGACTTACGTGCCGCTAGGCATATGAGGAGTGATGGAGGTGCACCACTCGGATGTGTGACGGAAAGAAAATATTTTTTTGTCTCCTTTTTATCCAGCATCGCTGCCGGCGAATTATTTTCGTGAGTTACTAAATTATTTTAGTTGGCAATACCACGCTACGGCTAATATATTTTAAAAAGCTTTAATTAACATACATTGTTTGTATGTATGTATGTTTGTTCAGGTCAAATCTTGCAAACTGAAGTATAACCCCTTCCTCCTACTGAGTTGAATTTTTACATGTTGGTTCAGTCCCGATGTCAAAACATTTTTATGGTAAGCATGACCTGAATAGACATTAGTTCCAGGATTAGTTCCAGATAAAGGAACTCTTTAACGGTCAACAGCACAGACACGAAATATTGTGTTCACTTTTTATTATGATAGCCGGTTTTAAGTTTTACCATGGCATGGTTGCTGCACCCAGGGTTCAGTCTTGATTAGGGAACTCCTCATCGGTTAATAGCACAGACACGAAATGTTGTATACGCATTTGACTGTGATAGGCCGTTTTAAGTTTCACCATGACATGGCTACTGCAATAAAAGCTTCTATAGTTAAAATGTTATTTAGCTAACGTATTTTTATTACCAAACTACATACTTATCAAACTTGATGAAGATCGGATTAATTCGTTTTGTAACGAGTTATATTCCTCACAATAATATTTTAATATTACGATTAGTTTAAAGCAGGTAAATCAACGCGTTGGTTATCTTCTCACGAATAATACAAGTACGTATAAATATTTCATCTAGTGTTCAACACTTATCATTTAAAAATATGGCCAAATTGTATCGTCATAGAATTCATTATACGTTTAACTATCTGAACAAAGGGTCACTTGTAAATAAGTTTCTAAGAACTCAAGCAAGACATGTTGGTAATAAAACATTATATTTAATAACTAGCAAAACTTATCACAAACATTCGAAATTATGAACGGGGCATTGTAGTCGGGTTAGCAGGTAGGTAGAACTGCGGGGAGAGGGGAGAATTTCAGCGCCTCTTAACAGACGCGTGGGCATATCAATAAAAGGAAATCTGATTCGAGAAGCGGGGTTGACACAGACACCGACCTCACCAGCGAGGTCGAAGGTCCCATAACACATAGTCAGATATTATTCGCTTTCGAGTTTCTTGCCGATTCTTCTCGAAGGTGTATTACGAATCGGCGGTCAGTTATAAAAATCAATGAAAGGGCACCTAGCCATTGTTCAGGGCCCCCTTGATCACTACTTAACGGTAGCGATCCAGGGGTGTTTAGTTCGTTACCCTCGTAATCAGACGGCCGTCCAAGCCAAGGGCCGTACCTCCTGGGTACCCTCGTGCGGGTCGTCTAAATTTTAACTTTGGCGTGCGCCTTCTGTGTCACGCATTGCGGCGGAGTGCTTGTAAGCGCCCGCCCCCAAGTCCGGCTCAAGCTGTAGAGGCCGATAAGGCCAACAGCATAAGTCATTCCTAAAAAAAAAAAAAAAGAAGAGAAGTGGGGTTAGTTCCTTTGTGAACTTGTAGGAAGCGGTTGGTTACTGATTTTTGGTAGGTCAGATTGGGCAGGGATTTATTTTATAGGGAGTTTTGAGCTAGGAATTTCAATGACACTATCGAGTGCTGAATTTGTGCGAAGCAGTTGTTTTAAGATCTGGGCAGTTGAAGCTAGGCAATTGTAAGATACTGTTAAAGTAAGGGAGGAATTGGTGAGAAGCGGTTGGGCGCAAAATTAGAGTAGGGCAGTAGGATTGGAATTCATGCTAGCTCTGATTGTAGGTATTGTACAAACGGGAAAGTATTGCTAAATGGGAGCTTAACGTAAATCGTAAGCTAGGTAAATGATACGTCATTTACCTAGCTTACGATTAGCTTAGTCTTCTAGGTTCTTTACTCCACAATGTAAATTTAATGTGTTTAGGAGTGTCAGTGTAAATTACGATGCAGTACTTGGGTATGTAATACTGTTTTTATTATATTGATCATACTTTGTTTACAGCTGAAAGGAGAGTTGCAGTACGGCAAAGCATGGCATGTTTGATTTGTTAGTTATAATCGTCTTATTTACGTATATATATATATATATATATATATATTTTGTGTCCTCTTACCGTTAGGGAACATAAAAGAATGGGTTATGTGCATAGTTTTTGTTGATGAATTTAACTGTTTATAACGCTTTTCCTTCGGCGTTTTCCGTATAAATGTCCCTTAGTAACTGGTTATTTCATATCGGCATGTCAGGCAATCATTTTATGAACTAAATGCTAAATCAATTTACCACTGTTTTGATCAAGATCAGATTGTTGACATTTGGAACTGAAAAGTTATACCACAATGACTTTAATATTATCACGAGATTAAGGTGTTAGGTTAATTGACATGTATAGTCTTAATAATATCTCAATAGCAAAGTCATACTTACATGCAGCCAAGACAAATTTCCCCACAATTACATGCTCCAAATAGATCAAAGTTATTATAATTAGGAGAAGAATTTCAAACTTAGATATTGAAGTTAGTTCGAGGAGTTTCATTTGAACTATTAAGCCTTAGAGTAGGCTTGGAGGGGAATTATTTTACTATTCCAGTGATATGACTGAAAAGGATTTTTGATTGGAAGGGTCAAGTTTTTGCCATCTGAGGCTGGCGAGCCTCACAACCTTGTATTCCCGAACTAATCTAGATTGCCTTGTGAAAAAGAAACTTGTTCATGACTGATATGTTAAGAGTTTGGATTTATTGTCTTATTAATGACGCTAATCTGTTTGGTACAAAACTCACCACACATTCCATATCAGAAACAATGTCAATAGAATCTAAAGATATTTGAAGACATTCGTGTCAATTCAGAACAACTGAATTAATAAATGATCCGCTTGATATGCATTTCCTCTTAATAATAAATATCATGGGCAGTCAGTTGTTAGGTATAACTTATTTAGAGTAGAAGAAGGAAATAGGTAATTTAGTTTAGATATTTAATGGTGGTCATGTCAGGATATGTATCTCGGGATTTCAGACGGGATCTGATCGTCCCTGAACGAGTCTTTCTGAACATTCTAGAATTTGATGGTTTGGCATAGGAGACCTGCTTCGTGTGTATGACTTAACCCGCAAAGTGCTGCCTTCCCGCCCAAAGAGATACATATTTTACAAGGAGCTTTATTCATTTTTACAAAATGCTAGGTTCCATTATAGCAAGAATTAGGCATGTAGGGAAATTAGATTCTAGAAGGGTGAAAGGCCTTTTTTGGGGTAGGAAAGTAGTTTCTGAATACGCTCCCGTAGAGTCTGCCTTTTTGAAACAGAAATAGTAATGCATGTAGGAGAGAGCTATCTTGAAGTCTGGAGGCGCAGCTCATCTGGTGGCGCGGTGGATGGGGCGTCACCAACATCCCGTAAAACCACAAATTTGTGTGGGATGTCCATTTGATATTATAAACTATAAATTCATATCATATACTCATACTCATTTATTGATTACAATATCGTTACAGGTCATGTTGTAAGTACACAATATATAGGTACATTTTCAATAATAACAAATACACATTTAAATCATACAACTTGTAAAAATCTATGGGTAATAATATATAAAATGTCAAATGTTCAAATAAAAATATTGATCATTTAAATAATTCATCAAATGAATAGAATGTCTGCTCGACAAGCCATTTTTTCATTCGATGCTTGTAGGAACTCATTGAGGTAGCATTTCGAATAACTTCAGGCATCCGGTTGTAAACTGCCGGTGCCATGACATGGACCAATTTTGATGTCTTGGTAAGCCGGCGCGAGACCGCCCTAAGACGATGCGCGTTCCGCATGCAGAATCTATGTCCGTCACCGAGCTTCGGGTACTCATTCAAGTGTACTCTTGCATAGAGGGCTGCTTGGAGAATCGCCATGGACGGGACGGTCAGTATCCTCATGGATCGGAACAAAGGTTTTGCAGGTGTGTCTTGTGGCACTCGCAACATAGCCCGTACTGCTCTTTTTTGCATCCTGAAAACGCGTTCTCAATCAGCTGCGCGTCCCCAGAGCTCGATGCCGTACTGTATGAGTGAGTGCACAGATGCGTAATAACAGTTCCGGATCATCTCCAAGGGTAGAATGGCAGACAAACGCCACAGTGCGAAACAAGCGCGATCAACCCTTTCGCATAGCTTATCAATATGATACTCCCACGTCAGACTACTATCTAGTTGAAAGCCAAGGAATGTAGTTTGCTGCACCTGATCAATCTCTGTTTCTCCAACGCTTACATTTAGCTGATTTTGTTTACGGCCCGAGAGATTAAAAAAAAAAAGCATATGAAGTGAGTTTTACTAATATTTAAAATAAGCCCATTAGTCTTAAACCAGCGGTGTAAGTCAAAAACTACGGCATTAAGCCTCATCTCCAGCTGGTCCATAGACGATGCAGTTATGACTGCCGCAACGTCATCGGCGTACATAAGTACGTGACCATCATTTACGTTCTCCGGCAAGTCATTTAAGAGAAGAGAGAACATAATGTTGGAGAGCGATGACCCCTGAGCTACCCCAATAAAAGTCTGCAGCGGTTTTGACTTGTTGCGAGTTGCGAGCCCTCGCGGGCCTCCAGTATACGTCTCACCACTTCTCGCGCCAAGCATGTCGTGGATCTACCGGTTCGGTATGCATATTGCCTGCCGGAAAGAGTTCCACACGATGTGAGGTATTCGATCAATCTATAACTGAGCCCGTGTTCAAACACCTTCGCTATACCTGGGATGATCGATACGGGTCTGTAGTTGTTAATGTCTCCTTGCTTTCCCTTTCCCTTGTACAACGGCAACACTAAGACTCGTTTCAGTGTTGGTGGGTAAGTACCATGCTTACTGCACTGGTTGTACAAGTAGGAGAGAGTAGGACCTAATTGGGCAGCTACGGTGCTAATAAGAGACACAGACATGCCGTACACGTCTTTCGACTTCTTATTAGCTACGCCGGTCGACAGTATGCGAAACACTTCCGTGGCAGAGAAGGGTCTCAGCCTAAGGGAGCGGTCAGCATGTGGGCGTGCCGCTGCTAAAGCGCGTCTCGCCGCAAAGACGTCGGCAGCGGGCGCGCCGCACGCCGCAGCAGCACTCACGAAGTGCGCGTTTACAGCGTCCACCGCGTCGGCCTTGCTGGGGAACATGGAGCCATCAGATTGCGTGAGAACATCGGTGTAGTCACGGAACTTTCTCGATCTGCCGGTTTCTGTATTCACAACGTCCCACATCGCTTTTGTAACATCTGTTGTTTTTTTTATCGTATCACAGTAATAATTCTTTTTCTCAATTTTTAAAATATCATCATATTTATTCTGGAATTCGTCAATTTTTAAACCTAAATCTACATATGTTGGAAATTGTAATGTCATAATTTTCATGTCAAATATTAAACCATTTAAAATAAAAATAAAAAACATCAAAATTAAATCATCAGTGACCCAAGTTTTTTTTTTGATAATTATCGGGTTATGTCGTATGGGGAAACATATGTCAATTTTAAAACATTTAATACATTCAAGACATTCCAGTGCCTCCGAGTGCATCCCTTCAATTACTTTCCAGTCCACACTATCAACAGGTGCAACAAAATTACACATGTTATATATTATATATGCATGTGTATATTATATATGCATGACATGTTAATTTAAGTTCTCCGAAAGTACACATCTCTACTATTTAATAACATCTACCTTATCCCCGCTTTCATATTTTGAACGAGAGTCGTCATCGCCAGAGCCGCCCAGACGAAGAAATTGAACGCGCTCACATAACCTGGTCAACATCTCTACAGTCGAGTCTCCGTAAATATATAGTTTACGATCACAGTCTAAAGGTTATGCAATAATTTATTTTCATATCTCATATTATACATGAATTGCGGTTTTTTTCATTTTACTCAATCTAATAAACGTTACTCTATTTCAAATGTTTGCATTATTATTCTAGATTCCTTATAAAATCCTTAAATACATAACGCAGGAATAAACTAAATCTAGACAATCACTACGTAGAGTATAATGAAATCTAGTCGATTTCTATTTCAGGCCAATATAAATACTAAGTAATTATAGAGCACGCTCTAAGTATTTACGATAGATAGGTCCTATACCTATCTATCGTGATACATTTGATAGTTGTCATCAATAGAAACGCCAATTTAACCAAGTGGATTTGGAGATGTCGCTTCGCGCGGCCAAAAATAAAGAATTATTACCTACTAACTGTTTATGGTCATTTAACTGGGTAAATAGTACCTAACTCGTGTGCCTAATTCCAATACCAAAAGTGCCTTTAAAGTACAATAAAGGTACTACATTTCATCAAAGTTTGGTCATGCTTCATATAGTTTTTTATCGATTGATCGGTTTCTATTCATCGGACTGAGATACCAGATACGCCAGTTTTTAAGTCAAAACTTAGTTTTAACGCGATGCGCGAATCGCGTGATGCGTCAACAAACACGATTAAAAAAACTTATAATAATTTTTTAATGGAAAAATTTGGTTCATGGACGAGATTCCATTAGAAAATTATTATATATATTTACGACTAGCTGTACCCGCGGCTTCACACGCGTGTTCTTTTCTTCAGGTTCAAAGTACCATAATGTGCTATTCCAGGACCAATATACCAACATTTGAACAGATTTCTTCAGCCGTCAAAAATACTTTATCAGTTGCTCGGCTTCTAACTTACCGGATTGAGATACCAAACCAAATTTAAATCAAACCTTATGCTATCTAACAATGAAAACCGCATTGCAATCGGTCCAGTATTTTTTACGTGATGCGTGAACAAACAAACATACAGACAAACAGAAAAAAAGACCTGATTAACAAAAAAATATATTGTTTAATACCTTTTTAAGCACCCAAGAGCATTTTTTTTCATTTGAATTCATTCAGTAGTTTGGGTGCCATGCGCGGTCAAGATACGGACAAACAGACAGACAAAATTAAAAAGTAAAACAGTTTGGCTTCAGTGTCGAATATAGAGATCCATCCAAAAAAACATTTTTATTACTTACATATTAACATAACTTTGGACCCATATCCCGCAGAAACCCTTTACTTATTCGGAATAAAACGTGTCCTCAATTTTATCCCATCATATAACTTAAGACAGTGCCAAAACCCGTTCATTACTTTCAGCGTGGTACGTGTTCTTTTAAATAAGTTTCAACCCCTAAATAATAACCCATAAATTTTTCGATATGTATAGTATCCTATGTCCTACCTCGTAGTACGAACTCAAATCATACCAAGTTTCTTTTGAATTCATCCAGTAGTTCCGGTGGCGTGATGCGCGGCTAAGATACAGAAAATACTGACAGACATACAGACAAAAATGAAAAAATATACAGTTTAGGGTTCTCGAATATAGAGTAACTTCCAAAAAAAAAAACACTATTTCTCTATTGTACAGAATTTAGACTCATATCCCACAGGAACCCTTTATTTCTTCGGGACAAAATGTATCCATGATTTTTACCTATCTGGTAAACTATATCTGTGCCAAGTTGCATCAATATCCGTCCAATAGTTTCAGCGTGATATGTATTCTTTTAAATAATTTTCCACCCCTATCCTGCAGGTACACTTAATTTTTTCGGGATGAAAAGTGTCCAATGTCCTACCTCGAAGTGTGAACTCTAATCATACCAAATTTCATTTGAATTCATTAAGTATTTTCGGCGTGGTGCGCTGCCAAGGTACAGACAGACAGATGGAGAGACAGACAGACAGACAAAAATTAAAAAATCTGTGTTGGGTTTAGTACTGTATATAGAACGGTCTCCAAATAAAAATACATAATATCTTCAATTTACAGAATTTTGGACTTTATCCCGAAGGAACACTTTATTTTTCGGGATAAAAAGTATCCTCAATTTTTACCCATTATATAAACTATGACTGTGCCAAGTTTCAACAAAATCCGTCAAGTAGTTTCAGCGTGATACGTGTTCTTTTAAATAACTTTCAACGCCTATCCTGCAGGAACCCTTTCATTTTTCGGGATGAAATTGAGTATTTTCGGCGTAATGCACTTCCAAGGTACAGACAGACAGAAAGACAAAAATTAAAAAAATACAGTTTTGGCTTTAGTATTGAATAAAGAACGGCCCCCAACAAAATTACAAAATATCTTTAATGTATAGAATTTGGGACATTATCCCGCAGGAACTCTTTATTTTTTCGGGATAATAAGTATCCTCAATTTTAACCCATCATATAAACTATGACTGTGCTAAGTTGCATCAAAATCCATCCAGTAGTTTCAGAGTGGTAAGTGTTTTTTGAAATAACTTTCAACCCCAATCCTGCGGGAACCCTTTCATTTTTCGGGATGAAAAGTAGCTCGCTATTATATAGTATTATTATTATTATTATTATTGGGGGGTTATTATTTAGTAGTCCTAGCTCGTAGTATGAACTCAAATAATACCAAATTTCATTTAAATTCATTCAATAGTTTCGGCGTGATGACTAGCCAAGATATAGACAGACAGACAGACAGACAGACAGACAGACAAAAATGAAAAAAAAAACAGTTTTGGCTTCAGTATCGAATCTAGAGTAAGGTCCAAAAGTTTTTTATTTTATCTTTCATGTACAGAATTGGACCCGTTACAGTTTTATTAAAAGTATATAGATAAGCAGGCGTTAATTACTATAAAAAACATTTTAAAAAAACTTGTTCAGTAGCTTAATTTAAGTACCCTAGACCATTTTTTTAGTCATCTCTTTGTACAGTCTTTTTGTTACTTATGATGTCAAACGAACTCTATAACAAATAACGAGCGGTGCGATTAACCTGATAACTACTGTAAAGTAGAAATAAACTTGAGAATTAAAGATGGCACGTCAAAATTTCAGGGATGTGTACCAGGTTTCATTCCATGGTCTTTGAATTAGATCTGCATTCTGATAAACATATTATTAAGTGAAACCTTGCTGTCAATTTCCATTATCAAAAGTCATTCTGTAAGTCTTATCACAGCTTAACATATCTTAATTTCCAGAAATATTTTATACGAGACAATGTTTCGCCATAAAAACCAGCGTCTCTTAAGTAAATGCTCAAACTAGAAGCAGGCACCTTCAGGTCACTAGGCCGGCCTTTTACACAGGTAATCTACACTACAACTAGGGTTGTCATTATTTCTTGATCTACATAATTATATTTATGTATTTTACAGAGAAAGGATTTTTTTGCAGAGTTCGTTATTTTTCAAGTGCCCATCCAACGAACGAAGGGCAGTATTGAAATTGGTAGTTTTATTAAATTGATACCTTTGAAGCAGATTTTCAGAGAGGAAGCATTTGTAAATTAAAAAATGTATTAAGTAGACCTGTGCCCAGCTGAGAATTAGCAAGCTGAAGTGGCACTGAAATGGTCATATCTCTCGAAGAACCAACAACCTTTGGAGGCAACGAGTTCTGGAGTGGAGACCGAGTTTGTGCAAGCGTAGTGTAGGGCAACCGCCAGCCAGGTGGAGCGACAACTTGCATAAAAAAAAGAATTGGCAGGGCCTGGATGAGAAGAGCTGAAGTTGGGACTCAGTAGCGTTGACTAGTAGAGGCCTATGTCCAGTAGTGAATAAATATGGGCTGATGATGATGATGATGTGCCCTCTATAGAAAACTACAGGGTTGCCAAATAAATGCTCTCAGTGGCGTAAAGCTTTGGCTAACAAAAACGAGTATCTTGCTTCGCGGTAACCCTACTTCGAGGCCCGAGAACGGGCGAAGGCGCCGCTTTATGAATTATTCACAACCACGTAATGAGCCGTAGGCAAGTATTCAGACACTGCTCGAGAAATCTAAGGCAACGCGGCTTAGCGTGGTTCGGCCTTAATGATTTCACGAAAAAAGAGTCTGAGAAAATTGGTTGGATGCCAGCTTCTGTAGAGTTTTCAGTGTGACACGAATTTGGAAAGTTTGTTTGAGAATAGTTTAAAAAATGAAGCTTTAATGTTTAATAGGCACCTCAGTTATGTTGCTAATAATTTGCATTGACATTTGATCTTATTGATTAGCTTCATGATCATCAGCCTATTTGTCCACATGTGGACGTAGGCCATTGTGGGTAGGTGTTGATTACTTACTAGAAACTTTATTAACAGGATAATTGAAATAATGTATTGAATCAAACTCGGTAACATTTATACCTAAATCAATACAGTCATCATCAACCGTACGTACGTATACAATATTTCGTGTCTGTGGAGGAATTCTCTAGTCAGAACCCAACCCTGAGTGCAGAAATCACCGGTTTTAAGTTTAACCATGACATGTCATGGTTAAACTTAAAACTGGCTATCATAATAAAATACGCACACAAAATTTCGCATGTGTACTGATGTACCGTTGTAGAGTCCCTTTATCTGAAGCTATGCTGGATTTACCATAAAAATGTCATCGGAACTGAACATTCAAACATTATACTCCATAGGAAGGAAGAAGAAGAAAAGAAAACGCTGGAGGAAGTGGTTCTTATTCAGTTTGCTAGATATGATACCTTAACAAACTAACAAACATACAAACATTGCAAGTTATATAAAAGCTTTAAAAATAAACAAGCATTCAAAACATATTATCGATCCTAATAATACTTATAATGAGACACAACGAGATATTGGAGTCGTTACACCACCTGGCACGATTCTGGTTGAGTCGCTGATTGAATGCTTCAATATCTATGATTTCCCGCAGAATATATTAATATTAATCACGACGTTTCACCGGAATCGGGGTGGATATGGGTTGTTATATTTGTATGATGAAGGGTTTATTATGTCGGAGTAATGGTTGGGTATAAATGTATTTATAGTTGACTAGCTTTTGGCCACGACTTTGTTTGCGCAGACTACTGTTTAGATAGATTTATATATATATATATACATATATATTAAAAAATATATTATTTATTTATTTTTTATTGAATTTATTGTATACCAGTTTCCAAAAATTTACAACAAATAGGAACAATCTTATAACTAAAGTACAACGGGCGGACTTATCGCTAAAAGCGATCTCTTCCAGTCAACCTTTGGAGGATGGCGGTGTAAACAATTAAAACAAATTTATATATATATATATATATATATATATATATATATATTATATATATATTTGTTTTGTTTATTGCGATAAAAAGTATTATGTGTCCTTCCTCAGTGTTTAATTTATCTATTTGTCGTGGCTATACCGTAGAATTGATCATTTCACGAAATGGTCAGCTAAAACTGACTATACCGTTGAAACATCAACGGTTAATGATATTTCAATCCATCAAGTGGCCTTATCATTAAATAGAATTAATGTAGGGGTTTCCTGAGACAAAGGTGTTCACACAGATAGGTTTTCATGGATAAAAATAAATTAAAAATACTCGGGAGCGGGGCCTTCGCCTTCTAACCTATCATGGCCTTCTATTTTACGATGTGATCACTAATGATTGACCTTATCTTGCAGTACAGACATGCGTTTAGAGTGTTTGGCTATTCATATCGTCAAACGCTGTTCTGGCAAAACCATTTTCATGATGTCTGCAATAATTTCATGTTATTTTTTAGAGTTTATGCCGCGTTTAGGGCAAGCGTAGTGTAGGGCGTCCGCCGGCCACGTGGAGTGACGACTTGTGAAAGGCGGCTGGTAGCGACTGGATGAGGAGAGACGAAGATCGGGCTCAGTGGCATTCACAAGGAGAGGCCTACGTCCAGCAGTGGACGAATACGGATGATGATAATGATGAACTTTTTCATGATGTGGCCTCATGTTTTCATGTTTCATGAAATAATCAATTCTATGATATCGATACGACATATGATCTACCAAATTTATTTACGATCGATTCATGCGTTTAGTCCTGAATAGGTAACAAACAGATAGACAGAAATTCAGTATGGAAGTATGGACAGCTCAACTTAAATGTATAGTTGAGCTGCATTACAAACCTGCATTAATTTTGATTACGTTTGAGAAACATTTTTTGATATGAAATCCTACTCAAAACTTTGTGTGTAGTTAACACGCACAGACGTACGGACGGATTCGAAAATTTTATCAAGGTTCCTTGTTGGACAACGGAACTCTAATTCTGCCCGGGATTATCTTGACGGGGTTCGTAATAAAGACATTAAAAGTGACTATACCTAACCTATAATAATTTCAAAGTACCAGGAGAGCAGAAAGACTTAAGAAGTTGGAGATACAATACTCAATTACACACTATGCAAATTGCATATAAAGTTTTTCTTATTTTGTCACTCTGTTTCACGGGTAATATTTTAATTAAATAAATTGAAATTGAAATTAATGCGCGGGGCGCTACTATGAATAACTTAATTTCATAGTAGCTGCGCCCTGCGGTTTCACCCGTGTTGGCTATGACCGTGGAAGTTTTTTACCTACTATCCCACAGGAACCTCACTATTATAAAGGTTAAATTTGATTTTGAAAACTAACGCGAGTATTACTCATATTAAAAGTACTTATATGTTACTAGCTGCGCCCCGCGGTTTTTTTTATTTTAAGCAGTATTTACCATTGGCTATAAATTTTTAAAATATACATTTTTTCTATTTAATATAGGTCAATCTATTGCACGGAATTTTAAAGAAAATAAGTGTCTTTTTTATTGTAATGTATTTTACAACAAAAAGTACCAAATTGGATTCTGCTTATTGCGAACAAAAAGTGATATGTTTTTTTGGAATCTTATCGCTCTTTCAGATAGGACGGAGTAGAAGGGAAAACAGGATGGAATAGAGAAAGAAAAAAATATGAGTATTCCGGAGAAGGCGAAAAGGCAAACATTTAAATTTAGTGAGGAAATCGGATACGTGGTCATATTTACGTAAACCAAATATGAACGGAATGCAAAAGTTCTGTAGTCGTTCAAGCTTTATTAGACTAATTAGAACGAACCGTTTGAGTGCAACATAAAAACCAACGTTACCGGGTTCAATCATAGGCTCTGCACCAACAACTTTTCTAAATTAGGTGCGGTTTTCCATCGCTCCGTTATTCGGAGGGCACAAAGCTGTAGGTACTGGCTGATATTGATTAATAGCAGTTGTTAAGCCATGTCAGAGGGCTTCAGATGGCCCGACAAACTCTGACACCAGAGGCAATCACTACCTCATACGACAAACAAATTAACAAGCTACTCTCTGGTTAAATCCAGATCAAGGCATCAGCCTTTTCGGGTATAGGGTGTAGATGAGACTGGGCAAGTGCAATTTTAGTGGTACTGGGAATAAAATTGCGTTATTTTCGAAGTGAGCCTGCTGTGGCGAATTTTACGGCTAATTTCTGCCAATTGAGGTTTCTACGACAACTCTCTATCAAGGAGAATCTCAAGGTTTTTTACAGTTACACAAATGTTGATAATCGTTCTATCAAAAATCACCTATGGCAGGTGACACCAGTCAATTTCCGATATCATTCTGAAACTATCGGATCACAATGAAGATTTACTCCAGTCGAGGATTTTACGTAATTCTAGGTTTTTAGGATGAATGCGCTTTTTAGCTCAGCTAGTCGCGCATGTCTATAGATCCGAAGATCATTCTGCATGTAAGTGATATGGAAGAAGTAAGCAGGTTAGAAAAAGAGTTGATAAAAATTACGAAAAGTAAAGGAGTAGAACGCTTCCCCGTGGTACACATGCAGCCGTACAACACTTTAATGAAAAATTATCATGTATTTATCTATATACTTATAATAAAGCAATAGGTACGAAACAGTCTGTACAAAGAAGATATATAAAAATAATGGTCCAGGTTACTTAAAATAAGCTACTAAAAATCTTCTCTGTCTATTTGTCTGTTTATTTGTACGTATGTTTGCTCGCACATCACGTAAAAACTACTGGATCAATTGCCATGGGGTTTTCATTGTTGAACAGCTTGAGGTAAGACTTAAAAACTTGTGTTACTTGGTATCTCAATCTGATGAGAAGAACCCAAGAAATAGTAAAAAAAATAATTGTCGGTTAAAGTAATTTTGATCAAATATTGGTAAGTATATTGGTATTTTAGGTCTTGGAATAGCATGTATAGTACTTTTAACGTAGAAAAATGACCACACGTGCGAAGCCGTGGGCACAACTAGTATATTATAATAACACGCTGCCAGCATCCTAACAGGTACTAATTGTAAAACCAATCAATTACCGTAGGAGATATGGTATGGTATGGAGAGCGAAGGAGATCAAGTAATAGTAATAGACAGCTATCAAACTAAAAAGAGCTATAACTCTGAAACGAATGATCCTAGACTAGTAAATTCTTTACAGAAGTGATAATCTTATCGATATCTTCGTATTAGATGACAGCTGTCAAACTTAAAAGGGCTATAATTCTGAAACTAATGATCCTAGAGTTGTAGTTTCCTTACAGAAGTGATTTTAAGATATAAATCTCATTACGAAACGTAAGACTTGACAGCAATCAAGCCAGTCCCAGACAAGACAAATAAGGCGTTCGTTTTGAAGAAAATTGCAATAATAACAGTCACCAAAAATGATCACCTTTGGCATTCAGTTTGGAATTTTGTGTTAGCGTTATAAAAAGTTATCGATCATCGTAAGTTTTGGATAAAAAAAACAATGACGGTTAACATTATCACGTTTTACCAAGGGGACTATCTAAGGTCGTTTGTCCAAAACGCCCTCATTCTTATCGTAACCTAACGTAGGAATAGTTAATTCGAATGACAAATTAAAATAAATTATATATCTTGAAGTGGAGGTACCCCGAAAACCATAAATAAAAAAGTATGATAGTGTTATAACTGTTTATTTTGTTGGTATTACAACAAAATAATCTTACCCAGTCAGTAACCTTCAAACGGGAATAAAGGGACATCAAATTCAAAAGAAAAGTTACTTCTTAGGCGCAGCTGCGCCTGCGGTACGTTGCGCTTTTACCGCGGTACTGCTGGTCCGACTTTGAGCCAGCTCCTTCTCCACCACTGCATGCTTGTGCTGGATCACAACGAGATTGCTGAGGCAGCTTGCGCAATGACAAGTGCTATCAGTTCCAAGAACGAAAACGTAGCCTTTCCTCGTCCATGCCGTCTTCATAACGCCGAATTGCTGGCGAGCCGCTATAAAGACGTCATGCCGTGGAATTTGTGAGTAACTCGGTTATGGTTGTACCCGAGCCCTTGAGACTGGTTTTGGCAGTGCATATCTTGTGGCGCACGTTGATGTCCCTTGCTGAACTTGCATCGCATTGGTCGCGGCCTGCCGTTGATCCCTTTGTGGCCCATTCTAATTCTATGACACCAGCTAATGTCACCCACAGCAAAGAAAGCCAGTTTCAGCCACTCCACCATTGTGCTGGCTATAACTCCGGTTGTATTTTCCTTTGGTTCTTCAGTTAGACCAAGCAACAAGATTTTGTGCCTGCTTCGCAACTTCAGTTGGTCTACATAAGTGACGTACAAGACACTTAATCTGATTTTTGATCTCCCGCAGAGACTTCAGCACAAAAGTTTTGAAAGTGCCAAAATCAGCTGTTAGGTAATCTCTGCTAGGGGAGGAATTTGGAGTTGGAGTCCTGGCATGTCTCTCCTTGAAACTGTTCGTCCTCTGAAGAGAGGTTACCATCTAGAGAGGTAATCATCATTGATTGATGAACTGTGGCGTCCAACTTGGTTATTTCAAGTCAAATTTCAAGTGGTATACAAGTAAATTTTACAGTGATAAATAATCCTTGTTGCAAAATGGTACTGACTGCAAGGAAAACAGTGTGGCAGGTGAGGTGTTAATCTTTTATACCATTGTATGAGAAATTTAGTAAAATTCAGACGTAGTAGTAGTGAAATTTAGTTGATTTTATCTTTTTTATTGTTCAATTTAAGCGTTGAGATCTCTAAAATTGTTGTTGCTTTTTCACACCTACCGCCCAAAAAAACATGTTGCTTATTATTGAATGTATTTTCTAAATCAGATCTGTAGTTTCAGATTAGTGATAACAACCAAATAAGAAACTTTACCACTTTATAATATTATTGTAGATATAGGAGGGACCTTACAGTGCGACGCGGACTGTCCGGAGCGGATGGCAACATCCAGGATCTTCTTTCGTGTTAGTGGCACAACAACCAGAAATAAATGTTATTACACTTATGTTAGACATGGTTTGAATATAACCTTGTCACCTTCATCTTCACGTCCGGGATGTATTGTCATTCAGTTCCATGATCTCCACGTCCGCCACGCACTGAATGCGTTCTTTAGGCATAATACATTTCACCATCCGTCGTGGACTTCCGCGTAGGTCATTCGTATCACACTGAGCGGCTAAAATACTCTCAAGTAAGAAGATATACTCCAGGATACTTACCAGGCTAGTCTAGTAAGTCTATTAGGGAGTTTTATTGTACACTACTGTCTATTTTAGCTCCTTGGATTTCACAAACTCACACCTTGATGACCTTTGCATGCAATTTCTTGTATATTGAAGCAGGTATTTTCCTCCGAAGATAAAGAAAGACCTTTCCAAAGACATTTCCATGTATTTTTAAATAAACTAAAATTATTATATTTTGTCTGGATATTTTAAAAAGCAATAAATAACAAACATAGGTCCTGCACTTGTAATATTGTAAACGTTATGAAAACGTATGGTCCTTCGTCAGATGATGGATTTTTTTCAAGTATAAACCTAATACATAATTTATATCAAACATAGTAAGTAGGTGGTAGAACAAAAAACATTTTAACTCTGAATTTCTAAACAGCTAAATAATAATTTTAATGTTAACATAATAACTCCCACCCAAATAATGTTTTATGATGTTTCAGCATTAAATAATTAAATGAGGAAAAACAACCTTTGCATAACTTATTCCATCTCAAGTTTTTGAAAGTATTTAAGTTTTTCAATTATTCACCTTTTTGATACAGTGATTAAGATATGTATAAGGAAAGATTGGAAAGGTCTTTCTTTATCTTCGGAGCAAAATACCTGCTTCAATATACAAGAAATTGCATGCAAAAGTCATCAAGGTGTGAGTTTGTGAAATCCAAGGAGCTTGAAAGCTTTTGCAGGAGTTTTAAAGTTTTTTTTATTATTATGGTCATCATTACTATCAGCATTTGTATTTGTCCAATGTTGAACAACTTTTCTGCTATGCACATTTTTGTCTAAAATTGTGACGAAATCATCCGTATTTTATCATCATTAAAACCTCATTCCAAAGATTAACACCGTCCACACATATTCTTAAAATTCAAATATTTTTATCGTTCCTTTTCATTATTGGATTGATATATTTGCCCAATTCTATGGTGAAAAGTTGCGATCTTGTAAAATAAGATAATTGTTTGTTTTTCAGCACAATTTTGTTATAATATATTAATGATCGTGTACCAACATATAAAAGCACTATGTTTTTGATATTACCTCATGCTGGTTTATGATGTTGAAATATGTCTTTAAAGAACTGAATTTATGATAAAATATTAGTCGCCTTTTTGAACATAATGCTGTGAAAACTTTGATTATTGATAGTTGAGCTGATACATTAAAAGTACCATATTCGAATAGTATTTGGACGTTATGTTACTTTACACATAGTGAAATTACTTTAGTTGGAAATACCATGGTTGCAAAGTACTTCCTTACGGAGGGTTCGAAGAGTTCCATAGAGCCATAGGTATGACGGAGAAGGTTATGCACCCAGTTCCCTCCTAGTTAAAATGGTAATGGGTGGTAAATGGCTCCAGAGTTAGTCGCGAGGTGGTCCCCCAAGGATGTTCACCAGCCCAAGGGGACGAATCTCAGCGGACAATAATATAGTACCTGTACTATATTATTGTCCGCTGAGAGTCGTCGTGTGTATATATATTTTGTCCTCTAGACTTCCCTCAACATAATCAATTTCAAAATCATACCATAGAAATACAAATTCAATAGTCAAATCAAACTGCAGTAACCCATTACCCAAACACAATACTTTATTTGTGAGACCTTGACCGTTTGTGTTGTTCACCAGGGAGTTATGTGCTCAAATAATTAACTCGTTTTCTCACTGTTAAAAATATGGGTTCATTCAATGTTTTTGGGACTTACTTGTGACATTTCATTTGCCTTACTCTTTCGGGGTTCCTTACCCAAATGTGAAATCAAAGGAAACCATTTGAACATAGTTTTTCAGTTTATACAACATCAATTACGATTAAAGTTATGCGCTTCGGCATCTTTGTATGTCCGAATAAAGTTTATTGAACAAAATCTCGTGCTTTGATTAAAGATGTAAAGTACGATGGCCCGATAATTGAATATAATAAATAATAGTTAATACTAATAATAAATCGAATGAAATCGAACGAATAATCGATCGAACTTTCACTTGGTAAGTTCGTTTGATCATCTAATAATTCGGTAACATGAAAACTGACGAAGTGCATTACTTTAATCGTAGTACTTACTGTAGTTGTGTGAGAGGTCGGTCGATACGCCGCGCCGCAGGGGGCGGGTTCGAAGTTAACGTACCCTACAACTCGTCTCTTTGTGAAGGTAAATATCATTATAAAACCTTGGTAGTGGGGCACCACTCTGCAGGTGACATATTATGGCTCGCCACCTAAATACCAAATACTTGATGAACAAAGACGTCCACATGTTGAGTAGAATATACACTCATGTTGAATAGTGTATTCTGTGGTAGGTAGTAGGACGAAAACAGCCAAGAATTAAATGTTTTTCTTCCATCAAAAACAACCTACGTCGGAACGAATTAAAACAACACCGTCCTGTTTGAGGTTAATTGGATTATAATTCCTAAATATTATCGTTTAAAATTGATGGTAAAGTGATTTAGAAACAGTAAACACATTTGAGAGATATACATTTGAATATTTAATAAAATATGAGCGTTGTTTAATTTGGGCAATGACCCGTCCACCCACTGGCTTCACCCACTAGTAGGTGCACGGGTAATTTGCATTTACCCCTTCACCCACTACTCTAGAAATGGAAAATTTTAGGAAACACAATTTTTATATAATTATTTTATAGAAAATTTTATGTTCGGCAATTTGTATCTACAAACTCTCGAAAGTGCGTTCACCTTAAACACTTTCTGTCTCGTTCATCAAAATTATTGTCGACAGAAAACAACAGTATCAGGTTTTCCAGTGTGACATACACAAAATCGAAAAATGTTTGTTCAAAATTTTACGAAAAGAAGAATTTAGAAAAACACTTCATACAAATCTCACGAACCTGGCCAACCGATCAATGTGCGAGTACAAATGCAAAGTCACGAAACATTAATGTACGAGTATCTGTCACAACGTTTTTTCAATTTCTCACTTTTTTGCTAATGTGGTTAAGTTTGTTTGGTGGCTTGAAAGTTTTTTTTGGGGTTTTAAAGGTTGGGCTATATGATCATCTTCACTATAAGCAATAACCCGTCCACTGCTTTACATATACTTTCTGAAATGCAAATTTTTAGACAAGACTCTTGAGCCAATGTCAGCTACCTACAATTTGTTACAAGGAATTAAGAAGTCCACCCTATTTAGATGACGCTGTCTGTTTTGTCTGCCTAGTATCTCCTGTCTTCTAGACTTCTCTCCACATAATATATGGGTAGATTTAGATATCGTACCATGGAAATACAAATTCAGTAGCAGTCAAATCGATTTGCAGTAACCCATTACCCGAATACAATATTTTATATGTGATACTATTCACGCTGGCGTCGAGTATCGGGTTCTTGACAATGGAGTCACGCTCTCGACCACTTTACTCGCTTTCTCGTTGTTGAAAAATATGAGTTCAGTTCAATATTT
Organism: Alsophila aescularia; assembly: GCA_946251855.1. Taxonomy (NCBI): domain Eukaryota; kingdom Metazoa; phylum Arthropoda; class Insecta; order Lepidoptera; family Geometridae; genus Alsophila; species Alsophila aescularia. Next base: position 7,909,155 of record OX276376.1, on the reverse strand, counting down.
TTGGGACTCAATGGTGTATTGTTCGTGAAGTTTATCTGTGTATATTCGTTACTTTTCCATCGTTTCTTAGCCAAACAGTGAAAACGTACACTCTTTTAATTTTGTCATCATATCCATTTGCTCTCATATCCATTTCATCTTTATCTGTTACTCTGCGTTTGTTGTTGTTATTTGTAAAGCTTTATACTCAATTTTCATCAAATTTTTCATTTTTTCTTTTGATGTTACAATTATGTTATGCGATGAGTTATGTTGTTGGAAATAAGTAGTTGGGAACCTTGATAAATAATATCCAAATCCGAATAAAATAATAACATTGTGAAAATATACTCCAACTACTACGTTTGTATGGACAATTCCTCTTCCGCCAAACCCTTAAGAAAGACTCGTCGTTTCTAGCATCTTAAATAGCAAATGAAATCTGAGAATCCAAATCAAAGAGTGTGAAAACTTGAATGGCCTCATTATAATACACTGTTTACTGGCCTATGCTTGCTTGTCGTATGAGGTAGTGCTGGCCTCTGAAGTCAGAGTTTATCAGGCTGCCTGGAGGCCTCTGACGTGGCTTAACGACTGCTATTAATCAATAATAGCCGGGACCGACAGCTTAACGTACCATCAAAGCACGGAGCGATGGAAACCGCACATAACTTAGAAAAGTCATTGGTGCGGAGTCTAGAATGAACCCGATATCGTTGGATTCTAAATCGCTCTAGTAAACCGCTAGAGTGCCATCGCTCCTGGCCTATATCGAAACGCTAAGAAGCTAGACAAGGTATTTCTTCAAGCGCTATCGATTGAGTAGACCGAGGTTGGCTTGGCAAGTGTCCATTTGAGCGCCTTTTGTTATTCCAATTCGTACCAATATCATATATATGAATCTAGTATGTTTAACAGTAGGTAGGTACTAACTTCATGTTTTACTGTATACAATGTGTCTAGACACACGACTTGGAGACTTTAACACTTTCAAAACAAAAAAATAAAAGAGGGATTGCATCCCAACTCCCTATTAAAGGCAACTAATTTTTCAAGTGTAAATATTATTTGATTTTCTTTAATCATTAATATCTCCGGAAGTAGAGGCTTTTCAGACGTAAAAAGAAACTCTTTTACGAGTAAAATTAATCCATTTTAAGATATTAAACTTTCAATTAAAATATTTGTTCATCATAAATATCATAGCAAAAAAATAATTATGTTTAAATTTGTATGAAAAATAAGGTAGGTACCTTTTTATATTTTCAACTCTGCATGGTTGATGCAGAGTATTTTATGAGAGTTTTTTTTTAGTTTATGGTATTTTGTAGCACAGTGGAAAATCATTATTTTTGATACAAATTTCCACATCTATTTTTTTTGCTTATAGACCCGGAACTGATTGCAGTCAATGTTGTACCTCTTATTGAAGTTATCCGAAAATATGTTTACCTTGGGCAAATATTGCAATTATGTAAGAACAACTTTAAAAAGAAAGCCAAAAGAAGAATTAAGATGGGTGGGCAGTATTCAGCAAACTTCGTCTAGTGTTCTCGTCAACCATATCACAGTGCCTGAAGATAAAAGTCTTCAGGCACTGTGGTATGTGCGTGCGTGCTAACCACTACGAAGCCAAAACGTGTACACTCACGGTCAAAATAGATCACAAATTTAAGGTTGCTCAGCGTGCTATGGAGAGAGCTATGCTTGGAGATTCTCTGAAGGACGGAATTCGTAATGAAGATATCTGACAGATAACCAAGGTAACTGAAATAGACCTTAGGATAAGCAAGTTGAAGTGGCAATAGGCTTGTCACATTTACCGAAGTACCAAGAACCATTAGGGAAGACGAATTCTCGAGTGCAGACCACGTTTAGGCAAACGTAATGTAGAACGCCTTGCCTAATCGAGGTCTCCACTCGAGAACTCGTCTATCCCTACGGTTATCAGTTCTTGTGGAAATGTGACCAGCCCTCTGCCACTTTAACTTACTTATCCTAAGAGCTATATCGGTCACCTTGGTTTTCCGTCGGATATTTTCATTACTAATCTTGTCCTTCAGAAAAACTCCAAACATAGCTCTCCCCATAGCTCGCTAAGCGATCTTAAATTTGTTGACTAGTTTAACCGTGAGTGTCCATGTTTCAGCTCCGTAAGTCATGACGCACTGATTGAAGACTTTTGACTTCCGGCTTTGTAGTATGGTTGACGAGAAGACTTGAAGAAGCTTGCCAAAGGCTTCCCAACCCAGCTGAATTCTTCTGTTGGCTTGCTTCTTAAAGTTATTCTTACCTAATTGCAATATTTTTCCAAGGTAAACATATTGTTGGACAATTTCAAGAGGTACACCATTAACTGCAATCGGTTCCGGGTCAATAAGATCGTTAAACATGATCTTTGTCTTATTTATGTTCATTCTGAGACCGATGCGTCGATAAGCATCATCTAGGTGGGTCATCATACTTTGTAAGTCTTGAAGCGACTTCACCATTAGGACGATATCATCGGCAAATCGTAGTGTGAGATATTCTCGCCATTGATTAATGCCCATTCCTTTCCAATCCAGGGTCTTAAACATATCTTCCGGGGCATTAGTGAACAGTTTCGGGGATATAACATCCCTCTGTCTCACTCCCCTGCGCAGTTGGATATGTTTAGACTGCTGGTTTTATACTTGGACACTCATAGTCTGTATGAACAGAAACCTCAGCACTTCAATAAGGTGTATGGAAGCGAAAAATGATGTCACTGCTATAAGCCAACCTTTCTTTCACGCGGTCATCTTGCTGGATAACGAATGAGGCTCTGGCAACAAACGGATGGTGGTATACCCATCACAAAAACAAGCGTAGCCAAATGACACAGGCCGGTGACGGGCAGCAGCGTCACCGGTGCGAGAAGCTATGCCCTGCGATCGACAACCCATGCAGCGTGGTGATTATGGGCAAAACCTCCTCATGAGCAGAGTTGTTAAGTGGACTGGCATATGATACATCGATGTCAATCCTTGATGTGCAATAAGAGGTTTTTTTAGAAATTTCATTTTAAAAGTGTGACAAGGTTGACAAAGCTTGCACGCGGGTGAAGTTGCTGGACGCAGCATGTTATCATCATCATCATGATCATCATCATCATCATCATCATGTCAGCCTTTAGAAGTCCACTGTTGAACATAGGCCTCTCCCAAAGAGCGCATTACGAGCGATCTTGTGGCACCTCCATCCACCGACTTCCTGCGATAGCTACAATGTCGTCAGTCTATCGTGTGGGGGGTCTCCCCACACTTCGCTTGCTTGCTCGTAGTCGCCATTCGAGAACCCTTATTCCCCGACGGTTGTCGGTTCTGCGACTTATATGGCCTGCCCATTGCCACTTAAACTTGCAAACTCTGAGGGCTATGTCGGTAACCTTCGTCCTTCTACGGATTTCCTCATTTCGGATTCTATCACGTAGTGAAACACCGAGCATAGCTCTCTCCATTGCACGCTGCGCAACTCTGAGCTTGTGTATGAGACCAATAGTTAGCGACCACGTCTCAGTGCCGTATGTCATCACTGACAACACGCACTGATTACAAACTTTCGTCTTGAGGCTCTGCGGTATCTTCGACTAAAAGATATGGCGTAATTTCCCGAACGCTGCCCATCCGGGTTGGATTCGTCGGTTGACCTCTTTGTCAATATTGGGTCTACCCAGTTGGATCATCTGACCCAAGTAGAAATAGTGAACAGCAGCTTCGATTATATCGTTCCCAACATTAACCGGCATGGGTACGACATGGGCATTTGACATGATGTTCGTCTTGCCCATGTTCATTTTAAGACCCACCTTTTGGGAAACAATTTTGAGGTCACTGAGGATTGTGCTTTGGTCTTCCAGGGTTGCTGCCATGATGACTGTATACTCAGCAAATCAAAGGTCAGTGATGTATTCGCCATTTATGTTAACACCAAATCTGTTCCAGTTCAGAAGCTTGAATATATCTTCCAGTGCGGTGGTGAACAGTTTCGGAGAAATAACTTCTCCTTGTCTCAACCCTTTTTGTAACTGGATAGAATTCGTGCTCTGATCCTGAAGACGAACTGTCATGGTGGCCTTGCTGTACAAACACTTCAACACTCGATGTACCGGTAATCAATCTGGCACCGCTGTAAAGACTGTAGCACTGCCCGGGTCTCGACTGAATCAAAGGCTTTCTCGTAGTCCACAAACGCCGATAGTGGCTGATTATACTTTTTGGTCTTCTGTATAATCTGCCAGAGCGTATGGATGTGGTCTACGGTGCTAAAGCCATTCCGGAATTCTAAATGTGCAGCTTGTTATATATGAAGGCTACAGGGAAAAAAGGAAACTATAATTTTTTTATTTCAAATTATTCGTCGTGCAATAATTTGTATGGTGGCTTTTTTGTATGCATGGAATAAACGTACGTTATCAATGAGTTTGAAAGTAAGATTACAACTAGCAACAAGAATAAAACATGCTATTATTCAAAATATTTTTCGGCTGGCAATGTTGAGATTGTGTCATGTCTTGTCATTTGATATTATTGGTTTGGCTAGTTCTAAACTTCAATTTTAACTCTCAATTATATGGTGGTATAGTTGTGGTATAAAATGTGAATTACATCAGTCGAACACGTTACAATTTTTAGTGACTTGGCGACTGTCGAACAATACATTATACAATAACCTAAATATGAATGACTTTCCCTTACTCTTTTGTTTATATGTTTCAGTATACAGACAAAGTACGTTTATTCTGTGTACAAAAGAGGTTAATGATATATTTTTTACTTATTCGCTATGATTGGTTTATTTACTTCGAACCATAGCCTAATAAATACAAAAACAGTTCGTGAAAGTACAAGACCATATTTAATATTTTTACATGATTAAAATATCAAATACCTATGGTATTCATAGAAAAGGTACTCATATTTCCAAACAAAAACTTGTGACTATGAAAAATTAAGCTATTCTGACAAAGTATATTCTTTTCCTGTACCCTTAATATAAAGCTGTATATAAATCAGTCTCTACTTTAATATTTAAAGCTGTATTCGTGGTCTCCACAAAACACGCAAAACTAAACTTTTACCGGCCAGAAATAAAGTCTTAATTTTCCTGTCCTTGAAACGGTCGCAGATTTCAATGACGACTGAAATATTTTAATTCTAGTCATGAATTCAGATGGACTAATTTTATTACCTTTTTATGATTATGATGTCTGAAAAGTTGGGGGACTTTCAATATCACATAGAAGACAACAGTTTGTCTACTCATCACTATTATAAAAGGCCTTTGAAATGAATGCATACCTTTAATTTTCATGTAAACGTTGCTAGTAACGCTTTGAATACAATAAAAGAAGAAAAAATAAACTTATAAGCAAAATATAACTGGCAAACAAGCCTATGGTCTACATTAAGTCTCTTTTAATCCTTTAAGGAAATTTTCAGGTCTGCTGGAAAAGCATTTTCCTTTGTTTGCAGAAGTTAGCCAGATAAAATGACCTTAAGGCAATTCCCACAATAAAATAAAATATAGTTTTTTTCCTGTGAGGTATCGTTTCTTGTCGTATCAAGTAGTGCTGGCCTTTATGAGACTGAGTAATTCAGGCCACCCGAGGGCCTCTGAAACCGGGACTGTCAGCTCGACGTGCCATCTGAAGTACGGAAAAGTGTGATGTAAAATAGTGATACTACATGTATGCGGACAAATATGATTTAAAATCGCAAATATATAAAGTCAAGACCACTACAACAAACGCTTTTTATATTCAATCAAATTGCGGTAGTAACAAGAAAACCGACGCCATTTTCCGCACTTATCGTAATATCCTGCTTTTCGTTATTAATCAATTTCCATTCAACACAACACGAAAAATATGTGACGTTTAATTCCCAACTCTCACAAGAATGGAACTAAGCTTGAAACTTTCACACATCCCAGTTGAGAAGAGCACAAATAAACTACAACTCGGGGAACCGTGGAACAGTGGTTCCGGAATAAGTTGTGCTTAAACTTAAACCCCATAGTAAAGTTTTGCGTCGAGTAAAAGAGTTTAGAAATAAATAGGAAGAATATCACAGCAAAGGCGAAGAGTTGTCGATGATCATTTAAACCCGCTGTAAGAGTCACCTTCTTTTACGATCACGTTCTTGGATCTCTTTAATCAACTTCCTCAAGAAGGAGATGATCAAATGCGTCTATATGTCTTTGGTTTGTATAATAGTTTGCATCCTACCGACTGCGCCAGTTGGATTGCTGTGTTGTAATGTGATGTTTCGTGCAGAGGCTCGCGTTGTCGGTGGTGGATTTCCTAGTGTTGCTGGGTGAACACCCAGCTCATAATACTCAAACTATCTCTGGAATGTATGTATTTTTCACACTTTCTTCAATAACACAATTCGAAAGCTTGATGCCCTCCCATTTTTTAGTATTCAATTATTAAAGTTTCCTTCTATCTTCACTCACGTCTGCACATCCGCACCTTATACTTCATTCTAATTTAGTTGCCAACTTTATACATGACATTTAGCGTTACGCTTCGTCTCACGTACGAGATTGGGCACAAGTTTGTAAACTAGTATTCTGCCTCTCCTAGTGCTTTTCTATGGCCTGACTTAGATATGAAGATTTATCTGAATAGATTTGTTTATCTCTTGGTCTGGTACTTTTTGCGTGGTGGCAGCTTATTTTTTTGGGAGCTAACTTTTTTATGACGCCTTTTTGCCCTAGTTGCTGGTTAGGCACGTTCGTCTAGATTAGTAAGTTTAGTTCAAAGAGACTTTTTGATTTTAGTAGTATGTGTCTGGTAATTTCTGACAAATGGCTTATAAACGTTTGGGTAGACGTCTTCTTGAGCGGTCCGTGACTCATTTAATGAAGTGTAGGAAGCCATCCAGTTAAGGTTGGCTGGTTGGGATAGAAGAACCGAATATTAGGCATAGTGGCGTGTTTTATGAGTGGCCTGTTATCTAAAAGCGGTCTGACACAGGCTGATTATGAACATAACAATGTTATGTGACCAAAATTGTATATGGACTTTATGCATCACCCTAAAAGGTCTCTTTTGAATAAATATTATATGACAATCATTCAATTAAAATATAAATTTGATACAAATAATTTTTATTAAATTGTACTTTTTAACTCCCGAATAGAGAGAGGTGTTATAAGCTTAGGGCGTGTATGTATCCGTGTGTGTGTGTCTGTCTGTGGCATTGTAGCTCCCAAACGAATGGACATGTTTTGATTCGGTTTTTTGTGTTTGAAAGCTGATGCAATCGAGATGGTTCTTAGCTATAATAGAGAGGGGGGGGGGGGGGAGGTAAGGATCATAGCTCCCAAACAAATTGTCTGTTTTTGATGCTGATATGACCGAGATGCTTCTTACCTATAATGGAGGGTGAGGGAAGGGGAGGGAGGATTTTATATACATTTTTAATTTAAGGTTCTTCAAGCAAGCTTTTAAAAAGCTGTCTATAATTTTGTTCCTTATCTGAAATATGGTATAGTTGTATAATGTGCACTGTCTCTCTTGCTGCCTCATCAGACTACCACATCAGGTCGTATGTGTAAAAATATAGTATTTTCATAGGTATGTACAAAATTTCAACTTCATAAAGTAGTCCATTATTAACTTGCAAGATTTGACCTAAACATACACAAAAGCTTGCAAGTCTTGCAACAAATGTTCAGATGTGTAAATAAGAAGCTTGTCTTAAAATAGAGTCCAATATACATGTTCGCGACACAACCCTCGTCAAATCCCGGCGTTATGAGGCCATCCCCAGTAAATAGATACATTGGAGATAACAAATGTGCCGTTGTCTGATTTCGTGTTTATTTGACTTTCATATTTAATGTTTCGATCTATTTTTATTTCTTTGTTGATCCAATCTTTCGCGTGTCTCTTCTGTGGGATATTTGAAGAAAGGGCCTCATTTGTTTGTATGTTTTATTTATAATCTAGTGAGTCGCGCGGCTTCGCACGGGTAGCGCTTACACCGCGGATTTTTAATTTAAGCATTTTTATATCCGTCGTAACTTCTAAAATAAACTAGTGGTTATGTGAGCTGTAGACCTCGCGAGTACATTTTTTTAAACTTATTAAACTAATATTAATAACCAAGGTGCTCCATCAATCAATACCTAGTAGGTAAAGGGCTGATTCCACTGTTAGAAACCTAAAAGTAAGCAATTTACTGCATTTTGAAAAGCTATTCTGATCATCACTCGGAAGATCCTCATCAGAACTTCACCATTTTTTTTATGAGACTAATTTAAAGTGCTACCTTTCAAATAAAGAAAAATAACCATCGAAATCCGATCTAATAAAGTAGGAGATGGAGGTATTTAATAGCACCCTTTTTCCTCTTTTTGGGGGAAGTGATTCCCAATCAAAAATCCCCGTCGACTCAAAAATTCTACAAATTCATTTAACCTGTGTGCCAAGTTTCGTTTAGGTCGGTTGAGAAATGCGAGCTGTAGAGGAGAACAGAGATCCGAACATACGAAAGCATTTTTGCTCAAGCTGAAACGGAGACGCTTCGCTCGCGATTCGCGCTCGCTCGGTCAAAAAATACGCCAGTATGCTTTACGGGCGTTTTTTTTTAATTGTTAGCGTAAGCGTAATTCATAATCTTTGGCAGCACTCTCATGGTGCTTTTGGACAGACTTGTTATTATTTCGTTTCTACGGTAACATGTCAATCCATACCCATACAGCGATTAACTGACATTATAATAGTCAAATTTTTGATAACTTGGGTTACATTATTGCAATTCTCGTAGGGACCCCAAATTTTTTGAAAAATGTAATCTTACATCGTTCGTAACTGACAATGTAGCTTTCTATGGGTGAAATCATATTTAAATCGGTTAAGTATTTTTTTTAGTTTATCCATTACAAACAAACATACAAAAATCAATCATTCCTCTTTATAATACTAGTGGCTCTGTGACCTTTAGACCTCGCACGTACAAGCTTTTTTTGCAAACAATCTAGCGGTGTTCAATAGCGCCATCTAGTAATCTTATTGTACAACTAACATTAATAACCAAGGTGCTCCATCAATCCCTACCTAGTAGGTAAAGGGCTGATTCCACTGTTAGAAACCTAAAAGTGAGAAATTTACTACATTTTGAGGAGCTATTCTGCTCATCACGTCGAAGATCTTCGTCCAAATCTTCTCAAAAATTTTATGAGACTAATTTAAAGTTACTAACTTTCAAATAAAAAAAGAACCATCGAAATCGGATTTAATAAGGCGGAGATATTATATAGCGCCCCCTTTTTACCCCACACCAAATCAAAAATTCACGACATTTAAAAAATTCAGAAAAATCGCTTAATCTGTAAACCAAGTTTCGTTTAGATCGAGTTGAGAAATGCAACCTGTAGAGGAGAACAGCCGGACAGATATCCGGACATACATTCGGACATACGAAAGAGTTTTAACCCAAGCTGAAACAGAGACGCTGCGCTCGTGCTTCGCGCTCGCTCGGTCAATTAGTGTAGCTAATGCTATTGGATATATAATTTGGCATTTCAGAAGGATTAAGAAAGTGGTTGGACAACTGAAGCAGTTGATCATGAAAAATGTAAAGAATGAAGGGATGGTTATACATAATCGTCATCCGGCCATCACGCGATGGGTGATCACTAAAATCCACAGTTTCTCTCAAAGAAAAAGAGAGGGGTGGGGAGGGGGGATGCCGAAGGAGAGATTGAGAACGTGATAATTTTTTTTATAGCCGTGTCTAGTGCGCATTAGAATCCAATGATACAAGATTTGATCCTCGGCTCCACGCGACCAATTACTTTTCTAAGTCTTGTTTTGATTTCCATCGCTTACGTTAAGCTGTCGATCCCAGTTGATTTATTAATAGCAAACGTTCAGCCATCTCAGAAAGCGGCCTGACAAACACTTACATCAAAGGTCAGCACAACCTCACACGGAGACCTACTTCTAGCAGAAAGCTTGTCGCTCGCCTGATAGTAAGTTCCATAACAAACAAAAAGTTATTAATGGTAAGCACCGTACCTGCTTATAAAAATTACCCTCATCTAGTTCAATAGCTTCTAAATCAAAAATGCATCTATTCATCTCCACGCTATTTTCAATGGAACGAATACTCTATGCAACTGTTTTTTTTTTTTTTTTTATTACGGGCTAGGCAATCGTTTGTCCACGATCTCACCTGATGGAAAGCGATGATGTGGTCGAAGGTGTAGCACGCTTGCCTAGTAGATACAAACACTCACTCACTCTTGACTTGAACACACCGGGGTTATAATTTACCGGAAACACTGACGAGGGCAGGGCATTCCACTCCTTTGCAGTTCTTATAATAAATGAAGAAGTGTAACGCTTCGTTCTTGTGCGAGGTATTTCAACCAAGAAAGGGTGGCGCTTTGCTGATCGTCTAGTCGTACGGTAATGGAATGGTGATGGGGGAATCAGGTAGTGCAGTTCTTGTGCACACTCTCCATAGTGCATGAGCCTGATAGCACATCTCTCAATTGAATCCAAAGACTCGAGCTGATACTTGGCATAACCGTCCCAGAGGTGGCAGCAGTACGCCAGCTGTCCCGATGTGAAGTACCGCCTAACCTTAGACAAAATACCAAGTTTTTTGCAGCTACCTTGGCTTTGGAATTGAATCCAAATCCAAATTCAAATCTCAAAATACCAAGTTTCTCGTCTACCATCATCCTACCTTGGCTTTGGATTCAATGTAGGATCCAAAATTCAGGTTTGATGTGAGTTCGACACCCAAAAGCTCCAAATGGTCGCCTATTGGTATTGTTACACTTTGGAAAGACGGAGATCGGTGTAGAGGACTCTTTTTAGCAGAAAACAAACATGCTTGCGTTTTAGTAGCATTAAACTTAACCAGGTTAGCATCGCCCCAATCGGACACGGCTTCTAAGGCTAAATTTAAACGGTCTACCATAGCCTCTCTCTGAAACTGGACAGCGTCACAGCTGGCTTGAGCATTAGAAGTGTATCTCTCAACTACAGTACTGTCATCAGCATACCCAAAGGTACCGGGCTTCAGAAGGTCATTAATGTGCAGTAAAAACAGTGTAGCCGAGAGAACCGATCCCTGAGGTACACCGGCATTGATAGCTATTTGATCAGACGAGCAGCCCTCTAATAATATAATAATATAATAATATATTCGGGACATTTCCACACCAATGATCTAACCCCAAACTAGGATACCCTGTACTATGGGCACTAGATAACGGATAAACATATATAGATAAGAATATTACATCCATGACTCGGAAACAAATATTTCTGCTCATCACACAAATGATTGCACCTTGCAGGATTCGAACCCGCGACCGTTCAATTTCGTACCTAGGATCTCTAGCCTCGAATAGATCGTTCCCTCAAGAAATCAACTATCCAATTGCATAAGCCAACAGGTAAACCATATGATGGAAGCTTATTTAAAAGGCCATCGTGCCAGACCCGATCAAATGCCTTCGATATGTCAAGGGAGACGGCAAGTGCCTCACCATTCATCTCTATGGCTTCGCTCAGTACGTGAGTGGCATACGCGAGAAGATCCCCAGTAGACCGGTTTCGGCGAAATCCGTATTGCCGGTCACTGAGAAGATCATTGTCTTCAAGGTATGCCAAGAACCTAATGTTTATGACACGCTCCATACACTTACAGAGTAAGGAGGTAATCGAGATGGGACGATAATTGCCCGGATCAGCACGACTACCCTTCTTTGGTACTGGTTGTACATTGGCAAGCTTCCAGCTCTTCGGAACTTTACCTGAGTAAAGCGAGAGGCGGTACAAACGCGTTAAGATGGGAGACAATTCGGGCGCACAGTTTTTCAACACAATCGCTGGAATACCATCAGGACCACTGGCCTTGTTCGCATCTAGAGCTCGAAGCGTTCTGAGAACCTCCTTCTGGCGAATGCAAATTTCAGGCATAAAAACCCCGCAATGAGGAAGGCAGGAAGGTACCTTGCCAGAAGCATCTAGATGCGAGGCTTCTGCAAAAAGAGAAGCAAATAAATTCGCTTTGTCTCCAGCATTGTGAGCTAGTGATCCATCAGGTTTCAGCAATGGTGGCAGTGAGGGGCGGCAGAAGTTTTCTTCGACCGACTTGGCCAGGGACCAAAAAGCTTTGCTACCCGCGCGGTATGAAGCCAGTTTGGCCCCAATTCGACTTACGTATTGATTACCTCAAGTAATCACTTTACTGAATATTCATAAATACCACCACACCACCAGGTAATTAACGAGCTATACACACATGTCAATTATTGAACCCATCTCTCATACTACTTCAGAAATAACCTAATCAAACTGTATAAGAAACCACAGTCAACACTTTGTATACAGTAGGACACCTCACGCATTATTTATTTATGTACTTTAAAATTACATTTAATTATCAAGTTCGAATCCATAAAAAAGTTAAAATTAGTCAATTTACCATAATTATTTTATGGTACGCTGACTTTGCTTGTCATATTATGATAACCTATGTGTACTCTTATGATTTACAGTTACTCATAGCCTTCGTCATCCCCAGCTCTGTAATAATCAATGTTTTAAAGTATTAAAAAAGTTATTTTAAGCCAAAGGTACATAAACTAACCATATAAATAGAATAACAAAAGTAACATTTTATACCAATTTAAAGTAATTTTACTGATTTTTCAAAGCCAAGAATTTTAAAATCAAAACTGAAGAAGAAAAAATAATGCAAAAAGAGAACACTGAACTACGTCCAAAAATTATAACAACTCAATCAAACTGCCCATATTCCGGACACATGCAGAAAAATACAATAACAGGGACGTGTTCACCCGATTTGTCGCACTGCAGCAACTGTTGACTGTTTCGATATTCGACGTATTTATATTCTGCTTGTTTCGCTGTTCTCGTCGCTAAATGTTTTACTGATGTATGTTCTGTCGATCAGTTTAACCCGTTGAAGATGTGGCAGGGTAAATTTGACCGTGCACATTTTGTTTTGTACACAGTTTTTTTGTCCCGGAGTCGTACGTTGACAAACTTCTCAGTACTTCGACAACGTACGGCTATTGAACTCCCTTGCCCTCCAAATACCGCAGCCTGGTCAGTTGGAGTTTGAGCAAAAGTTGAATGGGGTAATTAAGACCCCGTAATAAAACGCAGTTAATGTAGAAAATGCAATCCTGAGATTTGATTATTTACGTAAATTCCTGCAATACGTGTAATTAAATCCCTACGTCTGCTAAAGTTGATTAATTAAACACCTATGAAAAATATATACAACTAGTTTGCCCGCCCGCGACTTCGTCCTCGTGGTTTATCGTGAAAAATAGCATCCTATGTTCTTCTAGGATATTAAAAACCAATGCAAAAGTAGATATAGCACCACTCTTGATGTTTTTTGACATACTTGTTATTTCGTTTCCATGGCAACCGTTACTTACAGCGATTAATCAACATGCTTCCAGTTTTTCCAGTTTCCCGTGAAAACTTTCAATTTTCCGGGATAAAAAGTATTCTATGTTTTATAACAATATAAGCCATTCCAAGTTTCATCAAAATCCGTTTAGCCGTTGTCGCGTGAAAGCTCCCCAAATAAACAAATAAACAAACAAATAGACAACGTTTCTCTTTTATATATTGGTATGGATTATTATTTACTAGCTGAACCCGCGGCTGCACACTCGTGGTTATTTCTCCAGGTTAAATTACTCTTTATGCTATTCCAAGATCTAAAATACCAATATATCAACATTTGATCAAAATTTATTCAGCCCTCAATAAGATTTTTATTGACTGCTCGGCTTCTTATCTGATTGAGATACCAATTACACCAGTTTTTAAGTTAAGCCCTTAGCTATCCAACAGTGACAACCGCATCGGTCCATTAGTTTTTACGTGTTGCACGAACAAACAAACATACAGACAGACAGACCTGCCCCCTTACTCTAGAACATCATTCCGATTCAATCACGATCCCAACAGTGCGATTCAGCTAGAAAACCTAACCTGCACTGCATCGTGATCGTTACCTTTTGGTGTGGCAACATGTCTGCCATCTTGGTTTAAAAAAAAAACGATTTCCTCCACTTCCCAACCTTTCTCCCACTTCCTCCCACCCTTCTCACTTTCTTCCTACCCTTCCCTTATTTCTTCCGTACCTTCGTCCACTTCCCCTCACTCTTTCCTCACTACCCCTACCCCTTTTCAATTTCACCCCTTTCTCCTGCTCTGCCCCCACCATTCCCATCAGTCTTCCCCCACTTTGCACCACCTGTTTCACTTCCCACACCTTTCCCCGACATCCCCCACCATTCGTCCACTTCCTTCTACCTTCTTTTCACTTTCCCTCACCTTCCCTCACTTCCCCAAACCATCCCCCATAAGGCCCATGTTGCAGTGCAGTTAGGTTTTCTAGCTGAGTCGCACTGTTGGGATCATGATTGAATCGGAATGGTGTTCCAGAGAAACCCGATGATTTAAAAAAAATAAAACTTGTTCAGTAGCTTATTTTAAGTAAAAAAAAAAAAAAAACTATTTGACAACTGAAGGAATTTTGAGTATAGGTATTAGGTCCTGGAATAGCACATTGGGTAATCAATCATGACCCAGATAAATTACCGCGTGGGCAAAGCCACGGGCACAGCTAGTTCGTAATAAATGGCCAAGTGTGCCGGACTAGGCATTAGGTTCTGTGATCGCAGTTTTCCTTTCATAATTTCAAAAAATGACATCCAAGTTTGACCCCAAAAAGTAATTTTCTTCTTTTTTTTTTGTTAATAGATAACAATTTTATGATCCGTGTATCTCTTCATAAGCCCAAAGAAAAATCTATCTACAAAAATTATCTTATATTATCCAAAAAGAAAATATTAGTTCGAATTCCTGGGTTATGTTCCGAGTATATATCATCGGTTATTTTCCATGTTGTTCAGTACAGGAAAAAAAAATGTTACGCCCGGAAGCTTCCTTGGTATTTAATTCCTTTCCTCTTCCGTCTTTTCCTAAAAATGCTGAAGAATCATAAGCATTTCAGATGAAGGAAACATTTATTATTTCCGGGAGCCGAAATTAAGATTATTCTACTGTTACTTCGTGATAATTCAAGTTTTATTCTTCTAACTTTGCATAATATTTATACTAGCATAATTATGATGTCCCACGGCTGGGGAAATCCTTCACAATTGAAACTGTAATTAATTTATTTACACATGAATGAATTCACACAAAAGTGATTGATACAATCATTGAGGTATTATTATTACAATAATACCTCAATGTTGATTGATTCTCTTTCTACGACCTCAATGGTTACAATAATGAGTTGACATCTATCTATACTTATAATAAAGCAATAGGAACGAAAAAGACTGTACAAAGATAATTTAAAAAAAAGAGAATTTTTTAAATCGTGTCTATCTGTTTGTTTGGTTGTTAGTTTGTCTGTATGTTTGTTCACGCATCACGTAAAAACTTACTGGACTGAATGCGATGCGGTTTTTAGTGTTGAGTAGAAGCCGAGAAATTGATAAAATATTTATGACGGCTGAAGAAATTTTGATCAAATGTTGGTATATTGGTATTTTAGGTACTGGTTAGTACAAATAATATTTTAACCTAGAGAAATGACCACGCGTGCGAAGCCGCGGGCATCAGCTAGTAGCCAAATAAATAAGCAGTGGGTCACAAACACGACATATGTTAATTATTTTCAGCGCTTAACGAATTTACAAAAAAAAAAGTATGTAATACAAAATATTATTATTAATTATCTAAAATACTTCTTTATGTCCTACGTGCCAGAATTTTGTATCAACACCATCATCAGCCCGTGCTTGTCCACAGCTGGACATAGGCCTCTCCCAATGAACGCCACAGAGCCCGATCTTCGGCTCCTCTCATCCAGTTTAGAATTATGAATCTATAAGTATTTTTCAATACAGTACCTCGAAAAGTGTATATGTATTAAAAAATCATTTTACCACCCTAGTACGGTAAGCGTAAAGAAAAACCACTATATTATATACGCCTATTTCATAACAGTTTTTTTTTTATTTCTACTTTCTCAAAACAGTTTACTAGCAAGGAGTTTTATGAAATGAGAACTGAGACTTTATACCAAGAAAATAGAAAAAATAAGCAATTAATTTGATTTACAAAGAATAATGCTCACGCCCCATACATGCGATGACCTGTCATTCTCATATTTATTCTGGTAATGTTTATAGACATTTAGTGTATCAAATTAATTATTTGTGCTTTTAAAAACAGCTGTGTAAATGTGGTTCGTTTTCTAAATAAGGGAAAAAAGTTGTAATGAAATTAATTTTAAGGTTATTTTAGCTATTAAACAGAAATAAAGTACATTAGAGCCATTACTACCATTGAAATGTATATTTATACGATTTAAGTTTCCACTAGCTACTCCAGTATGAATATACAAAACATTATATGTAAAGTATAATGCATGTCAACCTTTACTCCATTGTGATAGACACTGATAATTTGCAATTATAGTTAAACTAGTTCCTTAAGATCAGAGTTAACAAACACTTTTAAAATCTAGTACCTACGAAATAGACTTCAAGTATAATACTATTTGTTACACAATGTTTTATTCATAACCTTCCCTAATTACAACGTCGTCTAAAGAAACTACTGGAGAAAATACATTCATAACATGTGCACAACATCCCACAGTGCGACGTCCTACTATGCAGTTGCAGCAATTTTCACTTATTCCTTCCCTTCCGTATAAATTATTTTCAATTACAATACTTATAAACACTTAGGAGGGCCCACTCCAACTTTTTCAATATCCAGTGGACTCTCCCATGAATTAATAAGTAATCAAATACTTTTCACTTGTAAAACATTATATTATACGAGTACGATCAGGATTGATGAGACGAACTCGATAGTTATTATTTTACAGCTCAAAATATATATTATTACATTCACGCTTGGAGAAATATTTTCTCCTCCTTTAAAATCATGTGTCTATGGAAAACACTACGGAGGCTGGAATCAACATCGAAAAGGTTGGATGTGTTTTTCCCACACACATAATATTGCCGCCTGCCAACATGTCTTGACAGATAACAAAACATAACGTTCCGTTTCACAAAAGTTACAGAGATCGTGTTGTAGGTGAAATATTAAAACGTAATTATCTCATTATCCTGATTATAGATATTGATTTCGGTTCGTGATATGTACATAACAAAAAAAA
Source organism: Alsophila aescularia (assembly GCA_946251855.1). Taxonomy (NCBI): domain Eukaryota; kingdom Metazoa; phylum Arthropoda; class Insecta; order Lepidoptera; family Geometridae; genus Alsophila; species Alsophila aescularia. The sequence continues at coordinate 7,891,918 of OX276376.1, read as the reverse complement.
ATGATTTTTTTAAGATATGTTTTCTCGCTATACACCCAACTCATCTCAAAATGTTTGACAGGTCAAATCTGGGCATCCTTCTTTGAATTAAATCATTATAAACTGTATTTAATTGCCGCAGTTTTTTTTAAGGGTTTAATATATTATTTAAAACGTTAAACGTTAATGCTGTATGTTCGCAATACCTACTCTTTGCGAATTTTCTATCAATAAAAAATTGATTGTAATATTCGTAGAAATTGACACAAATTACAATTGTGCGTCTGTGGCAGTTACGGCAGTTACGAGAATGATCTGTATAATTTGTGTCCATTTGAGTATTGTTATTGAAAAAAAACATAAAATTATGAGTAGTTGAAGTATGGATATGGAGTTAACTCTGCTCAATATTTTTATGAGGCCCAAATCGCGCAAAGCTATTTTTTTAACGTTGCGCTATTTGCGCCTCATAAAAATACCTACATAAAATACCTATATTTGACAACTTACGATAATTCCATATCATGGAAGACACAAATAAAAACTAAGTCGTTCTCTGAGGATGTCTTGATGATTTATTTCAATTAAATGAGTAGCAAATATAAGCTGTCCTCCATGTGGTCAGTATATTCCATGCTGGAAAGCACGCTGACTGAAGACCAAAAATTTAATAGAAATTACATGACATGAACTGTTTTGGTATTCTTAATTACACAACTGCCCAAAAAAAGAGTGTAATGCTTTTATGATTCATGTATCTATGTATGTATGTGAGTTTTTTATTCCACCATAACTTTTAAATGCCTGAACAAATTTAGTCGTATAGGGTATTGTTAGAACCCTGACATATTCTTGAGTAACACAGGCATACTTTTTTTGAAAAAAAAAAATAACTATTTGGCTGCAGTGTGGCTTCATTTTCAAATGCAAAGAGAATATTTTTTCTTCGAATTTTCTAATGGGTATCAAATTGAAGGCCTTGATAGACACATTCCAACAGTTTATAACTTATTGGCATAAGTTATTTTTTGGCAGGGCAGGCGTTTTTTTTTTAGTTATTAAGCTAGTTATTATATTTATACTCGTATATAATATATAATTATTGACTTTTTTCAAAACTGTATTGAAAAACGTGGTATGATACACGGGCGTAAAGGTTATATGACAAACTCTTTGACGTTCGAAAAAGTACCTGCCTTCGGTTCGTGCTTAGCAAATGTCAACTCATATTTACGAGTACGACCCTATATCACAAAGTACAATTACAATATTACTGTTTTTTATTGATCGTCCAAAATTTTATAACTTTTTACATAATACCAATTTCCAATATATGCGCTCCATTTTATGTTTTGAACTAACACACACCAACCCTCTTGGCATAAGTCCAAGCTATCTCACCACCTCTTTCAGGCCCAGTCTTGGCAGCTTCGTCCATCTTCAGGAACCCAGTGTTTCTTATGATATTTGTCCACACCACAGGTCTGTAAACATACTATTACTATTAGCCTGTACAGACTAACAGTACTCACCCATTCTTGGGCAAAGGCCTCCCAACATGACTTCCAGATATTCCGATCTATTGATATGTTTGGGCAGTCTGTAGTTCGTCCCGCCATCTCTTACGAGGTCTGCCGCTACGTCGCCTCACTGCATCAGGGCTCTATTGTGGCGATTTTGATAGCTATGTCAACAATTTGAATTTTGGAGCGCAACGCTGTTTCGTACTCGATCATATAACTTAACATCTAGTATGCTACGCCTGTGGCTACGCTCTATTGCTCTCTGGAAAGCCCTGAGTTTGTACCTTGGGATGCTCGTCAAAGTGAACATACATTTATACAGTTCATGGATTCAAGCTACTTTAGCTATTAGATATGGTGGCATCGGAATAAAAAAAAAAACTGGTGTAGCTCTTCCAGCTTTCCTTTCATCTGTGCACAGTGTGTCAAGCCTGTGTGCGCAAATATTAAGAACACCTTCAGCCAAGATACATTGTGCAGCCGATGCAATTGAAGCATGGGAGTCTCTTTGCCCCAATGAAAATATCCCAGTGGAACCAAACAGTCAAAAACTCTGGGACTTTTCATTGGTTCAGAGAGTTTCCAAAGATTTGGCTCAAAATTTATCCAGTTATAATGACCACGCAAGGCTTCTTGCAGTCTCGGAACAAGAATCGGGACAGTGGCTGCACGCCCTTCCATCTGCGAACCTCGGAACGCTGCTTGACAATGGTAGTTTCCGGATCGCCGCCGGTCTTCGTCTAGGTGCTGATATTGTCGAACGTCATCGGTGTTCATGTGGCAGCGACGTCGACAGGTACGGACTCCATGGACTTTCTTGCCAACGAAGTGCTGGTAGGTTTTACCGCCACGGCTCAATCAATGAGATCATTAAACGGGCGCTTGCCACCATCAACGTACCTTCTGTACTAGAACCAGTAGGGATATTACGTGATGATGGCAAGCGCCCGGACGGCCTAACGCTGATCCCCTGGGAGCGGGGAAGGGCTCTCGTATGGGACGCAACTTGTGTTGATACGTTAGCCCCTTCTCGTCTCAGCGGGTCAGTCTTGAGGGCCGGAGCCGCGGCGGAGGCCGCAGAACAAGCCAAACGACGCAAGTATGTATCGCTCTCAAGCGACTATATATTTGTGCCGCTTGGCTTTGAAACATTTGGTCCATGGGGTCCCAGTACGAAACAATTTTTTAAGCAAATTTCTCCCCGCGTTATCGACGTCGCTGGTGACAAGAGAGCTGGCTCATTTCTCGCACAGAGAATAGCTATTGCTATTCAACGCGGAAATGCAGCTAGCGTTCTTGGAACCATGCCACATGAACACCAATTATTTTTAGATTATTAGTTTAGTTTTATGGTTTATGTGTAGGTTTAATTGTTTATGTTGCTTGTGTTGATTTAGGTTTTTACTTTTTTATATTTGAAATGTAAAATTATATGTGTATCATTAGGTAAATTTTGTCTAAACATTAGATGATAAAGTTTATATATTGTTACAGGGGCTTCTCCGTAGTTGCGCCTGAGGTGGCAGTGCCCGGAAAGACTACAGCAGTCCTCGTCACTCTTCATGGTAGAGCCGCTGATGGACCTCTGGACCCCCTCAATGTGACCGTCCGGTTGGAGACCCAAGATGCTGAGAATGATGTGAAGCTGCTCACAACTGCCAGTCAGATGGTCACTGGTAAGTCAACTTTGATATGTAGGTACTTAAGCTAGATTTACTTAGCTAGTTTTGCTTGTGACACAGGAACTCCTGTGCAATTCGAATGCGATGAGATTTGATCTTAAGTTCTTATTGACGTTAGCAAAAACAACGTAAATCTGTTTTTTTTTCTAGGTTATTTATTGCTGGTTAGTCATAAAAATACAGCAAGTCTTTAATACCGTGTGACGCATATCCCATTATACTTTTTTGTTTTTTTAGAATACACTCATACGTTTTTAAACAAAACAGCGTTATTTTTAACAGACTTACAGTAAATTCTAGGCGTGGACTAATGTGGCTGCACTTTTCCGCAAAAACCCGTTAAAAAAGTAAACAACATAGTGAATATGGACCGACCACAGAGGACCGCGTTATCCGCAACATTTTAACATTTGTGTTTAACATTTTTGCTTATATATACTGCACTTAAATTGGAGCAGTGCAGCGTATCTAGCAAAATTAAAATTCTAAATTATACACACATTTATGTAGTTCAAAGATTACTAATATTGAGCCATGTTTGACATCTACTAATTTTATTATAATAGATTAAGCTTTCAGTCCCGGCTGCTATTGATTAATAGCAGTCGTTAAGCCGTGTCAGGATGCCCGAGTGCATCTGCCTCGGGCGGCCTGGCAAACTCTGACACCAGAGCACGGTAATGTTATCTATCAGTATTGTGACTCGGCTCTGTCCTTGAAATAACTACCTACAGCCACGTGGTACGTAAACACGCGATAGGGCTGCCCGCCTGCAGTATTTAAATTTCATCTACCTACTTGAATTTCTTTCTAGTTTTGTGATTGTATATTTTAAAATGTAAAAAAGAAAAAAAAAAGTTGTTAATGAAATAGGAAGTGTTCAAAATACATGTGTGTTTTTTTAACTAGTAGATTTAATAAAAAAATACACCCTTATAAATTTGATACAGAAAAGTATTTGTGCCTCGACTGAGACGTACGGAAAGTTTTATTGTTAAATTTGATAGTATAAAAAAATAGTTTAATTAAAAATACTTTTGGGAAACATGGACAAGGAGGATACCGTACTCGCAACGTATCACCCCAAAAGCGAAATACCTACCTATTAAAAAAAGAAACAAATTACTTACTAGGTTATATTTTTTATAGTCTAACCTTTCAGAGTTTGCAGGTAATTTAAAAAATGTTATCTCTGTATGCGTTATTGAAGAATTCAAACAACCAAAAACAGCACAATATGGTCTATTCGTGCTCTTTGCCATATTAAGTTAGTACTTGTACTTATTTCAGTAAAATATTCACAAATCGCACGGTTACTGATTACAAAAAAAAACACACCGTTCGTTCGTTACTGCGGCCACGCATTACCGAGCCACACCGAGCTGCGGCGCATTCGCGACTGGCCGTATACCGAGTGGGTACCGACACGAGGCGCGTAGGTATAACTCACTTTCCGGCCGCTTGTATGAAGATAGAATACTGTATAGATAACATTACCGTGCCAGAGGCCAGCACTAACTTATACGAAAAGCAAGCATTATAAAAGATAAATACTTTCCATGTTATTTTTATCTCATAATTAAAGATTTTATTGTTTTTACAAGTATTGGAACAACATCTTGAACAACATCTTTATCAAAACTACTTCTTTTTTTTTAATTATTTATGTTGATTTGCTAATGAAAGGAGAGGTGTCTTAGATTTAATATCTAGCTCCAGTCCTTCATTGATGGATGTTTTTTATCTGTTCCTTTTCTAAAAATACTGTAGGTAAATAAAAAAAATATAAAAGCCGACGTCTAACTAATAATTGAAGAAAGTGTCTTAACTTTCTGTATAAACTACTTGAAACTACTACATCATAAATAATTGAATATAATTAGTTTAGAAACATTCTATATAAAAGATGGAATGAAATAAATTCATTTTATATCTGTTAAATAAAATTGCAGCCATGTTATTCCTTTATTCTGGACTTTAATAGATAACACGAGAGCACTCCACAAAATATATCGAATTGGGTCAACTTCGCGTAAACTTCCATAATAAAATGGCTTCTAATATTATTTTGGATACAAAAGTAGAGATGTGATTGACTTCCGCCAACTAGAGGCTGATCCAAATTCTTATATTTATGCAGCAAAGCTGTACATTTTAGATTAAATAGAATATCAGACATTACATATGGTGAGATAGTGGCTAATACAAGACAATCAGTATATATGTACGTAATATATACATAATTTTAAACTGCTTTAAAATAAACTTTAATCTACAAAAATATTCCAGTATTTCGAGATTTAGAATCGTTCAATAATTTTTTACATTATTATGGAGGCTGCCAAATATGACTAAGAATAATTATTATTTCAAAAGAAAACCACAAAGGGCATCTCACATTTTACTAGGAAACCTGGTGATCAGTTCCCACAATCTTTCGGTTCTCACTTGTAGGTTACAAGTGAGAACCGAAAGATCGTGGGAAATGATCAAACCTTAATAAATCTATAGAGCAATTCGATACTACCAAAAAACAGTGGGTCTCATTTCTTTGATATTGGAACTCAAAGATAGTTTATGTGATACATACATACTTACTTACATAGTATAAAACAACGTCGCTGCCCGCCGTCAGTCCCTCTGTAACGCTTAATCTTTTAAACTACGCAACGGATTATAATACGGTTTTCATCAATAGAGTGACTAAAGAGGAAGGGTTATACATATAGTCTTATCATATAGACATATAGTCCAATTTTAGTTACAGGATTATTATTAGTATTCTTCTGGAAGAAAATTAATGATTTGCATTAATATGAAGTAACTTTAAGTTATTGTTATTGTTTTGTTTTTTTATTTTAATTATTATTTTGGTATGTATTTGGAATCATAGAGACGTTGTATACATCTACATGTACACTAATATTATAAAGAAAAAAGATTTGTTTTTATGTCTGTATTTTTGTTTGTTTGTATAATAATATATAATAAGTACAGTTATAATAATATAATAAGTTCATAAAAAATAAATAAAATTGCTTAAAACTAGCTTAAAAGCAAAAAAAGAAACACGTCTGCCCTGCCAATAAAGAGCTTTTGCCAATAAATTTTAGACTCTGTTGGAATGTGCTTAACAAGGCCTTCAAAGTTTGAAAAAAGTTCAAATTTTATTTTTATTTTGAAAATGGTGCCATATTGCCGCCATATTGAAAGTTTTCAAAAAAAGAATTGCCTATGTTACTCGGGGGGATGTAAGGATTCTAACGATACCTTACCATTTAAAAGTTATGGCGGAATAAAGAAACTCACATACAAACATATATACATACATACATGAATGCTAAAAACAATACACTTATTTTTTTGGGCAGTCATGTAAAAAATACCGCGAGGCTATATGTCTAACTACTTTAGTTAAGTCACTATAACCGTTTTTTCTTCAAATAAGTCAATGAAAACACGGTAGAATCGTGTACAAATAAAGATACACCCTTAGCTTCCCGTGCGAAGGGTGGGCGAGTCGCTAGTTGCTAGATAAAGGAATCACTACAATGAATAATTACATAATGGTTAATCTATGAGCAAAATGTACACTATTATTTATTCTGCGATAGTACGGGTATTATTGACAAAACACGTTTTCTATGCAAACAGGGCGCTTATTCACTATGCCGCATGTATTATGTCAGTACGGCAATTGCCGTACGATTCCACGCAGATATCTTAACGCGGCGCGTAACGTGTCTTATTGGCAATAGAGAATAATGGCCCAGGACTTAACCGGCTAAACATTCTTCACACCATCACTAAAGCTTTCTATCTCCAAGAATCGTGCCCCAGATTCTATCAAGTTATTACTACCGTAGTAAAAATCTCATTTCGACCAGACGTCGCTATTGAAAACGGGGGTTATTGCCAAACAGAAATAAACTGTGTTGAAAATGCACTTCCGTGTTCGAGAAACCCGGAAAATATTGTATTTAGTTATTGGATGTTGCCCGCTAAAGTACTTACGGTGATTTGTTGACTACGTTCTTTCCTGGTTATTGCAGTATTGAATAGGAAGTGGCATTTTTGTTATAGCAACTTAACTGTCTTACAAAACATAGTACCACACTTTTAAAATTAATAGAGTTTTTATTAAATAGCTTCGTACTCATCGGATTGAGATACCTAGTACACCAGTTTTTAAGACACATCCTTAGCTATCCAACATGGAATCGCCATCGGTCCAGTAGTTTTATTAAAAACCTAGTACCTACCATACTTTTAAAATTAATTGAGTTTTTATTAAATAGCTTCGTACTCATCGGATTGATATACCGAGTACACCAGTTTTTAAGTCAAATCCTTAGCTATCCAGCATGGCATCGCTATCGGTCCAGTAGTTTTATTAAAAACTTAGTACTTACCATACTTTTAAAATTAATTCATTTTTTATTAAATAGCTTCGTACTCATCGGATTGAGATACCGAGTACACCAGTTTTTAAGACACATCCTTGGCTATCTAACATGGCATCGCCATCGGTCCAATAGTTTTATTAAAAACTTAGTACTTACCATACTTTTAAAATTAATACAGTTTTTATTAAATAGCTTCGTACTTATCGGATTGAGATACCGAGTACACCAGTTTTTAAGACACATCCTTGGCTATCTAACATGGCATCGCCATCGGTCCAGTAGTTTTATTAAAAACTTAGTACTTATCATACTTTTAAAATTAATACAGTTTTTATTAAATAGCTTCGTACTCATCGGATTGATATACCGAGTACACCAGTTTTTAAGACACATCCTTAGCTATCCAACATGGCATCGCCATCGGTCCAGTAGTTTTATTAAAAACTTAGTACTTACCGTACTTTTAAAATTAATAGAGTTTTTATTAAATAGCTTCGTACTCATCGGATTGAGATACCGAGTACACTAGTTTTTAAGTCAAATCCTTAGCTATCCAGCATGGCATCGCTATCGGTCCAGTAGTTTTATTTAAAACTTAGTACCACAATTTTAAATTTAAATGTTTGTTTATTAATTTGCTTGGCTTTTACTCATCGGATTAAGATACCAAGTACTTACGCCTGTTTTTAAGACAAAACCTAAGCTTTCCAATAGTGAAAATCGCATAACAATTGGTCCAGTAGTTTTATTCAAAACTAAGTACCACACTTATAAAATTAATATATTTAGATTTTTTATTAAATTGCTTGGCTCCTACTCATTGGATTGAGAAACCAAGTACAGCTATACCAATTTATTATTACCAATTTTTAATTTAATTTATTTCCAACAGTATTTGAAATGTTGTGAAAATTGTTGCCCAGTAGTAGTTTTAAAGTGATTGCGAACTGAAAGCCATTAAAAGTGGTAGTAAGTTTGGTAGGCAAACCTAATGCAGGACGCTCTATGGCCAGGTGAAGTGACGACCTGCGGAAAGCGGCTGGAACAAAATGGATGAGGAGGGAGGAAGTGGTCTAAATTTGAATTACAAGATTCCAGGACAAAATACATTGGTACATAGATACATAGATACATCGATACATACATACATACATACATACATACAAGTAAAACTGAAATAAAAGTTTTTAATAAAAACACTTGCAAATAAAAAAATGTTATTTACAGCTTTCATGAAAATCTCAAAATGTACACAAAAGTTAACATTAATATACTTCAAAAACAGCATACAATCTTGGCATCAAAGTCGACAGTAACATGAAAATGCTCATAATAAATTCACAACAAGCCGCAATACGCGAAGACCCACTCTAAACGAACTTCCGCGAGTTGTGAGATGTAGGAAAGGAACCGCGAAGATATCATACAAACAGTATGGGTACCTATGCCGCCTTTCGCCTGATGGACGCAAGCATACAAAATAGACTTTTTGGTTAATTTGACCACGGTGAATGCTAGAATGTTGTATTTTACTACGGTTTTTTTTGTGTATCGTTATGATATTCACTTGTTAAAATTATGTACGAGTAGGTACCTACTTAATTATTTATATACTGTAACGAGAACCTACTTATATCGTTTATAACAGTCAAAACTTTATGACAGCAATCCATGGAGTCTCTTATTGTCTTAAAAAAAGTAATAAATTAAAAATGCAAATACTTTTTCCAAAATAGGTAATAAAAAAAAACATTGAACGAATCTTTTAATGTAAAAAAGGAGTTTAATTTGCTTCCTGTATGTTAAGTTGTGTCCTTGTGTTTATCCCTTGCTTAACTAATTAAAAACGTTCAATGTATAATTTATTTTACTCGTTCACAGAATATTATAAAATCTACCATATCTATACCAATATATAAAAGTGAAACGATGTCTGTTTGTTTGTTTGTTTGGGGAGCTTTCACGCGATAACGGCTGGAAGGCTTTAGATTAAATTTGGAATGTAGATAGCTTAAACCCTGGAATGAAACATAGGATACATTTAATCCCGTAAAATTGTAAGTTTCTACGGGAAAACTAAAAAAAAAAATGATTACTCGCTGTAAAGAACGGTTGCCATGGAAACGAAATAATAAGTCTCTCAAAAAACATCAAGAGCATTGGTGCTATATCTACGTTTGTATTGGTTTTTGATATCCTAGAAGAACATACTATAAGATGCTTTTTTTCGCTTTCAACTGTAGTCCGGGTGGACGAAGTTGCGGGCGGGTAAGCTAGTTCACAATAATTCTAATTTTGCGCGATTTTATGAAGACACTCGTAGCATGACTGTAAAATAAGATTGTGTCTGGGTAGTTTTTCTACTGTTGGTTATTATGTATTGTTGCAAAAGTTTGAAAGCCGTTTTTATAACGTCTCTATGGTTCCTGACGACATTGTGAATTGATATTTATTTAACCACTCGCGGCGCGACCTTCTTAGTCCAGAAATAGTGTACATGGTCTAAGTTTCGCGGTCAAATCTATTCATTTTGTGGAAGAAGTTGGTTTGGGTTTATATGAAAACTTTTGGGCTGTGTAAGGTTGTAACGTTTTCAATAAGGAAGATAACTTTTTGCATTAATTTTATTTGAAATACAATCTGTGCCCCCGGTTTTGCACGCTTGGTAATTTCTGTAAAAAAGGTACTCTATCTGATATTCCAGTACCTAAAGTACCAATACCTTATGATAATAAGAAAACCCACAAGACGTATAAAGATTCAAAAAATTTGGGATAATAGTAAATATGGTTATGTAACTATAGCAAGTTAATGTCAAGAACTATTCAAACTAATTATTACAAAACCAGTTCTGCGAGTTCGGTATAACAGATCTCATTAGCATTGATGCGAGAAAACTATTTATTTGCCACACCTGTGACAGTCTTCTTTCTTATCAAATACTTTCAAACAGCTGTGCAGTGCAAAAATACTTTAAAGTTATTTAATAATGTGAAAATCTAAGTATTTTTGAATGTTGTGTCTTGTTTACAAGCTGATGAGGAAATATCGTAATCTATGATTAGGAATATTTTCATGGTCACAAACAAGTTCCAAGCTCTTTTATTATAAGTGAAATACTTTAATTCTACTGTAACTTACCAATTATTCTAATTGTGAAAGTGTTTGATGTGATATTGTGTAAAAATCTAAAACATTTGAACGAAAAAGTATTAAAAAATATTATTGCTCAATACCTGCCTCAATAGCTGCCTAGCTCAATCAAGGTCACTCAAAGCGTTCCGATAACATTAACCATGTACCAGCAAGGCTCTGTGTACAATACAGCTGGGTACCGTACCTCAATCGTGTACAAAGTCATGTGCGGGAATAACTACTACAATGTTCGACAGGAAGCTTGGCCGGTGAGTCACAGCTTTACACATCCATGTAGTAACTGATTAAATTGATTAAAACATTCGGCTGATAACCCATTAGACAAGAGTTTACTTCATTGTACTAATCCAGTCTAGTGTTAGAGTGTTACATCAATACCTTTATATCACAATTCCTTCAGCCGATGAAAACAATTTTAACTATTGCTTGGCTTCTACTCATCGGATTGAGACATAAAGTACACAGATTTTAAATCAAAATCTTAGCTATCCAATATCGAAAACCGCAGTTCAATCGATCCAGTAGTTTTTACGTGATGCATGAAGAAACAAACAGACAGACAGGCACCATTTTTTTAATATTTGATCAGTAGCTTATTTTAAGTCTCCTGGACGACTTTTTTATTATCTTCTTTGTACAGACTTTTTATAACTTACAATTTTTTTTATTTTTTTTTTGTGCGGACCGTTACAAGCTGTTGATGAGATAATGAAAACAAACAATGAGAGCGCTACCACAACAAAGCAGTTAAATTAAAACCCGGTGAAATTAAATGAGCCTACATAAAATTAAATGATTTGCGTCAAATTTGACAATTCGTTTTACAATTTTCACATGAAAACAGTACTATTGTGAAATTAAACTAGAACTTTCCACTGTATCGGTAAAGTAGAGTACACCCGACGTGCACATCCGTCTATGTCGCGATGCTGTCGGAGTTTCGTCGTGCAGAAGCGATACTGCTTGGTAACTAACTTTATTGTAGCGCACCTGAACAGTGAACAATTACGTTCTTGGTTCTTGCTTTCTTGTGTAATTTCTTGTTGCATTGTGTATCTTCGTGTTACATGGTTCGTAGTCAGTTTGTGTAGCTTTATTACACGATTGTCCAAAAAAATGAGTGTAATGTATTTAGGATTTATGTGTTTGTTTGGATGTATGTATGTGAGTTTCGTTCCTTAACTTATAAATGCCTGAACAGATTTAGAAGTAGGTGTGGGGTGTCGTTAGAATCCTTACTACCCCCCGAATAAAATAGGTTTTAAAATAAGAAAAATATGTTGGCAGTATCGCTCCATATTCAAATGCGAAAAATATACGAATTTTACAAAATGGTTATCAAATTGAAGGCCGTGATAAGAATATATAATTTACTAGCTTTCCCGTCCGCAACTTCGTCCGCGCGGACTACTGTTTATCGCGAAAAAAAGCATCTTGTGTTCTTATAGGATATTAAAAACCAAAGCAAAAGTAGGTATAACACCAATGCTCTTGATTTTTATTGACAGAATTGTTATTTCGTTTCCAAGGAAACCGTTCCTTACAGCAAATAATCAACATTTCCTAGTTTTCCCGTGGAACCTTACAATTTTCCGGGACAAAAAGAATCGTATGTTACATTCCAGGGTATAAGCTATCTCTATACCAAATTTCATCAAGCTCCCCAAACAAACAAACAAACAGACAACGTTTCACTTTTATATATTGGTAAGGATTGGCATAAGTTATTTTTTGGCAGGGCAGGCGTGTTTTTTTAGGTATAAGCTAGTTTTTTTTTTTCGCTTGTCCCGCGATAAATTTAAACTATAACAACACTCATTGCAAAGTTTCACATATAAGGTGCATGCTGCCGTGAATCCCAACTACAACTTTACACTACGATCGGTGTTTTCTAGTAGCTGGCTTAGTACACCCGACATGCACATCCGTCTATGTCGAGATAGTGTCGGGTTTCGTCATGAAGAAACGATAGTGTCTGCTTGACTAGTTTTATTTTAGCGCACTTGAATAGAGATCATCTGTCTCGCTGTCACAGATCGGGCTCTCAGTTTTTGCCATAGTTTTATTGCATCGGATGCTACTTCACTTTTTACACGACTGCTTAAAAAAAAGGAGTGTAATGTTTTAGGCTTTATGTATGTTTGTATGTATGTATGTGAGTTTATTTATTCCAGTATAACTTTTAAATGCCTCAACAGATTTAGATGTATAGGGTATCGTTAGAATCCTTACTTCCCCTCGAGTAACAAAGGTAGTAGTTAAAAAAATAAATGTTTCTTCGAATAATATGGGTATCAAATTGAAGGCCTTGTTATACACATTCCAACAGTATATAATTTATTGGCAAAAGTTCTTCAATGGCAGGGCAGGCGTGTTTTTTTTAGCTTTTAAACTAGTAAATGAAATGACCATGCGGGCAAAGCCGCGGGCGCAGCTAGATCAAACTAACTTTGTGCTTGAAAGGGTAATTTTCTTTTCATATGCCAAGGGTTGAAAAGGAAATGCCTCCTTCCTGCCTCTAACGGTGATTCGAAAATAGCATTAATAAACTGCGGGATATAATTTTTTCTATTTCATCAAAAAAAAAAAAAAACTACATTAATGGGCCGTAAATTGCTAATGTTGTTTTATTTTCAACATTTTGTACTTGGAACTCGGTACGGGACACGATGCGACGTGTACGTCCATCTACCGCGATACCGTCTATTTGCGCCATTCAGAAGCGTACTGTCTCTTGGCTATTTTTATTGTAGCCCGCCACAGATATCAACTGTCTCACGGTACAGCGGGGGCTCTGGGAAGCCTGAGGTTTTTGATTTCTTGTACCATAGTTTTGATAGATTGTCTCTCTCTCTCTCTCTCGGTCCATTGGTGGACTTTTTATTTAAAGCTTTGTGTGTGTTTTTAACCGCCGAACAAAGAGACGGGTGTTATAAGTTTAGGGTGTGTATCACTGTGTGTGTGTGTGTGTGTGTGTGTGTGTGTGTATCTCTGTGGCATCATAGCTCCCAAACGAATGGACCGATTTTGATGCGTTTTTTTCTGTTTGAATGCGGTTGTGATCGTGATGGTTCATATCTATATTGAAGAGGGGGAGGTGAGAAAAGGGGATGAGAATCATATCTTCCAAACGAATGGACCGACTAAGCTGCGGCTTTTTATGTTTCAAAGCTGAGGTAAATGAGATGGTTGTTAGCTATGATGCGGGGGGGGGGGGCTTTGCCCACGTGGTCATTTCATTTAAAAGTAGCCCATGCGTGTTATTCCAGGACCAAAAGTACCCATAAAGTACAAATACTAAATTTCTTACAAATTTGTACCACCGTCAATTAGTTTTTTTATCGATTGCTCGGCATTTAATCATCGGATTAAGATACCAAGTACCCCAGTTTTTAAGTCTAACCTTAAGTTATCCAACATCCAAAAAAATCGAATCGCAATCGGTCCAGTAGTTTTTACGTGATGCGTGAACAAACACACAGAGAAACAAACTAACAAACAAACAGCCAAAGAGACAGACACGATTTAAAAAACACGTATTCAATAGCTTATTTTAAGTACCCTAGACCATTTTAATAATTTTCTTTGTACAGTCTATTTCGTTTCTATTGCTTTATTATAATTATAGATAGATAATGATGTGGTTCAGAGTAGCGCGGGTTGTTGATGAATAATTGATCTCTATTGAATATTGCTTGCTTACTTTATAGAAGTAGTTTGAATCTAATGGAGATAAGTAATACAAAATCGATACCTCTCAAGCGAATAGAACAGATCAACAACAAAGAGTCATCGTCTTGGGAGTTAAATCACCGTATTAATGCCTCAAAGCGATTGCCAATCCCAGTTCAAAGACGTCGCCCGAGCCTAATGAATCATGATCAAGATTACGATAGTGATGTGCCTGTAACCGGGGATTATCGATAAAGGTTCGATCACTCGGATAACATAACGACCGATTGATTGACAGCGTGTTTGCTTTGATTAACGTGGAATCCATTGAATACTGTTAGGCTTACTCTGTTTAAAATAAGGTAATCAAGACAAGGAAAAATTATACATAAACGTATAACTGGCCAAATTGTATGAAACAAAACATAAGTTCATAAATTAAAACCCGTTAACTACGGTCGGGTAAAAAATAACCTATGACATATTGTCAAAATTGGACCAAGTTTTTAGTTTGAATACATAACACAAGGCTTGCTTTTGGCAAGGCTTGGTTTTGCTTGTAAAAGGGTCACAACAAATTGGACTCTATACCTGAAAACGAATTGATTGACACCTCGCTTATCAAAATCGAACCAATAGCACAGAATAAATAATAGCCAATAGAGGCGACGCTATGGTGGAACATCCACATACCCACATACATAAATACATACATACATACATAGACTGTTAAACTCATTACCCTGCCCTTGCTTTGAGATAGAGATAAAGAGACAACATTAATTTCAGTTTATCCGTGATCATAGCGCTTGTAACAGTGCCGAAATATCGATAACTCAAAAAAAATACATATCAAATATCCCTTTACTACTGTTAACTTCAATTTTCATGAAATGTGTATATTCATTTCTTCTCATTTTATCACTAGTTGCACGTAATAGTAGAGCTTATTTCGCTGCTACCCACATGCTTGGTATTCTCAGTGTCGTAAAATTGAAAAACTGTTTTTTTTTATGTCTTGAGGTAGTGCTGGCCTCTGGTGTCAAAGTTTGTCAATCCGCCCGAGGGCTTCTGACATGGCTTAAAGACTGCTATTAATCAATAGCAGCCAGGACCAACAGCTTAACGTGCCATCCATGAAAAACCGCACATAATAGTCATTGGTGCGGAGCTTAGGATCGATTCTGGTTCTATTCTAAGTTGCACTGTAGAACCGTCAGGCTACCATAGTTCGTTGAAAAACTGTGCACTGATTGGTCCACAAGCTAGCAAATAGCATGTCCGTTCACGAGTTTTCGATTCCTTACAATATTACGAATCGGGATCCTTTAAATTACTATGTATCAGTTTTTACAATTTAACGGTGAGATATTTAAGCATCCTGGAGGTCCATATTTTCAAATAAAATAATATTATCTTTCAAATCGGTTCGAAAACCTGTACACAAAGAAAAAACGTACACAGAATAAAACACTGAATTTGAGAACCTCTTCATTTTTGACGTCGGCGGATATGCTACCATCATCAGCATTTATCTGTCCACTGCTGGACGTAGGCCTCTCCTAATGCAAGCCACTGAGCGACCATGGCCGATAATAACATAGCATATATAGCATATAATGTAATGAAATGTATTCGTACAAGTTATAAAAGGAAACACACTCATCATTATAAATAATATTACATTAGGAAAAACAAGGATACACATAATTCCCCTGAAAAACAAAATAAATACAAGCCAGTTGCTCGATATTCGTATTCCCAACTATTCCTTGCTTCCAATTTCTTTCTCGTCACACGTGCAAACATCTGAACGTACACAAATTACCTACTGGCATAGCTGCAGGGTAAACATTTACCGGAAACACGGATGACATAACTAGTAGTAACAAGGGTGCCTTCTTTTCACTGGTAATGTAACTGAAATAGGTTACATAATGGTATCGATTAGATGATACGAGTAGCACATAATGTTGAACTGTGAATTAGTGCGTTACGTCACATAAACATCAGTTGCCTTCAGGCAGCCTGACAAACTCTGACATCAGAGGGCAGCACTACCTCATACGACAAGCAAGCAAGCAAGCAAGCAAGCAAGCAAGCAAGCAAGCAAGCAAGCAAGCAAGCAAGTAAGTCATAAAAATATTTCTTTTAGAAGCTGATGCCTGTGCCATGATATATTCAGTGGTTTTGCGAAGGATTTTAGATCTACTTTTCACCATCTCGCCTGATTGTAAGGAATGATGTGCCCGCGGGCAGATCACACAGTTCAAGAAGCATAATGTTGAACTGTGAATTAGTGCGTTACGTGACATAAACATTAGTTGCCTTCAGGCAGCCTGAAAAACTCTGACATCAGAGGGCAGCACTATCTTATACGACAAGCAAGTAAGCAAGTCATAGAAATATTTCTTTTAGAAGCTGATGCCTGTGCCATGAGATATTCAGTGGTTTTGCGAAGGATTTTAGATCTACGTTTCACCATCTCGCCTGATGGTAAGGAATGATGTGCCCGCGGGTGGATCACACAGTTCAAGAAGACATTTTCACTCTAGCCTTGAATTTATTTACCCATATTGTGATTTTCCGGTAAAAAAGAAGTGCGTTCTTGAAATCAAATAGACTCGTCCACAGCTGAATACTTATAAACATCCACAAACAAGTAATTGCTTGCTGTCGCAGGGCCTTTATTAACTATGACCATGCAGACATGTAACGCGTCGCGTTACGATATCTTCGTTGAATTGTTCGTGCATTGTCGTAATGACGTCACACGTTTTTTTGGCATAGCAAATAATCGCCCATGTCGTAGGGCCACCTCGTAGGGGCTGTACTACGGTTCGTCTTCTGGTCCGGGTTCATCACTCGAGAACCATTATTTCCCATCGGCTACCGGTTTCTACAAACTATGTGTATGGTGGTGTGGTACATGTCATTCTGTAGCAACTTTATTACTCGTGGTAATTCTGTCAAGTTCTTACGGAAAATTAAAACCAATGCAATATTTTGTGACAAAATTCTATATCAACCACAAAATTCCACAAATTATCCACTTACGCACACATTCGCAGCCACCATTTGCTATGCTTCACTCGTTCGTTTTGGCATTGTAAATAATAAGTATATATCCATCTTATCACAAAATATATGAATCTCTAGATCTCCATTCCATGTCAGATCTAATATTTCAGTTCCACCAACGAGACGGCAGCTGCGAGTGCTCGGTTCGTTAGCGACTGCAAGCGAATACGATTTCTTTGAGATCGAATTAGCAATCACTTTGCACAATTTACACCTGTCGGGGGAGTTTTTTTTTATTCTGCCCTGAGAGCGATGAACTTTACGATGAAGTTTTTTTATGATTTGGTACTCTTCCTCTCTCTCTCTCAGTCTCCATTATTCTTGTTTTTTAATATAGCTACTTAGTTAACCAAACAATTAGCAATTGCCAAACATGCAAGGTTAAGAAGCGGTTATATAATTTTGAAATTTTGTTATATCATCATAATAGATTAGATTAGTAATGTTTTTTGCCAGGAAGGGATGCCTCCATTAAATTCAATTGTGATAAGAAATTCATACCAGGATTCCACGACACGGGTCTAGAGCCTAGTGTGGGGCCGCTGCCTGTCAATGTACATCTATCTTATTTTGTTAATATATATATTATTATTATTATTTTTATTATTATTATGGATCATAGACACACGGGCCTATGAGCACTCATTGATTTGTTGTCGCGTGTCATGTGAGTTTTATATTGTATTTAAGTTGTTTAAGTTTGTTGGCAATCAATTATTTTTATTCTTATTCTTATTATAACCAGCGCTGTTTGCTTTCATCAATCAGCTTAATCTATCTATACTTATAATAAAGCAATAGCAATAGGAACGAAAAAGTACGTACAAAGAAGATAATTAAAAAGAAATGGTGTAGGGTACATAAAATAAGCTACAAGAATATAACATTTTAAAAATTCGTGTATGTCTGTCTGTTTGTTTGTTAGTCTGTTTGCCTGTATATTTGTTCACGCATCACGTGAAAACTACTGGACTGATTGCGATGCGGCTTTCGCTGTTGGATTGCTTAGGGTTTGATCAAATGTTGGTATATTGGTATTTTAGGTCTTGAAATAGTACATAGAGTACTTTTAACCTAGAGAAATGACCACGCGTGCGAAGCCGCGGGTACAGCTAGTGCTGAAATAAGACCAATTCAGCGCCACTTTTATTTATTGCTGTTTATTTTTATTAGTTCTTTCTCTTTTCTTTCCTATTTCCTTCATTATTGTTATGATTGTTTTTTGTGCGTGTTGAATTAAATATGTATTTCTTTCTTTCCTTACTTTTCTTTCTTTCTTTCTTATTATCCTCTTAAATTTACTTATTAATCTACATATTAAATAGTTTCAAAATTCGCATTCTCAACAATTTATAGTATTTTACCATACAATTTTCTGATTTAACACTATTTAAATACATCTAAGTACATGAATAATAAAAGAGATATATATCAAATTAATAATTTTATCAAAATAAAATGTGAAGTTATTATTGAGTTTTCAATCGACATAATTTTGCCATTTCGTGTCGATATTGTTGAATTCGATAAAATGGCTATAATACATTCCAAAACATGAATACCAGTTGTGCATATTACCACAGTAGAAATATTATTTTAAATAACAACGATATTTTAGATGGAAACCAACTTTCACAATTTGCATGCCGCAATCATGATGCATGGGTTGATTGACTTCAAACACCAAGGGAAAATCTCATTAACATATAGACGGGCGTCGGGACGAATCGAAAACACGAATAAATTGCTGTGCTAAATGAACTCTCCTACCAAAATTCTGACGCGTCAATGGGCACAATTTTATTGTGGAACCCATCATCAGACCCTGTGGGAGGTATGGGGAAAGCAAATTACTTGAGCAATCAATTTGCTTTTTACACGAATGCCCAAAAAGGAGTTAATGCTTTTAGGATTCATGTATGTTTGTATTTATGTATGTTTGTATGTATGTTTGTATGTATGTATGTATGTTTGTATGTATGTATGTTTGTATGTATGTATGTATGTATGTATGTATGTTTGTATGTATGTTTGTATGTATGTTTGTATGTATGTTTGTATGTATGTTTGTATGTATGTGAGTTTCTTTATTCCACCATAACTTTTAAATGCCTAAATAGATTTAGACGTATGGGGTATCGTTAGAATTCTTAAATCCCCCGAGTAACAAAGGCTATTTTCATTCAATTTTGGGGCAGTATGGCTCCCTTTACATATACAATAAAAAATATTTTTTTCTTCCAATTTTCCTATATGGGTATCAAATTGAAGATGATTGAATTTGAATAGAATTGAAAAAAGATTGAACTTGATAAGCACATTCCAACAAAATATATAATTTATTTGCATAAGTTAATTTTTGGCAGGGCTAGAGTGTGTTTTGGCTTTTAAGCATTAAAAAGACATAATTCGAATGAGGAACGATTACTCACTGGGACTATTTCCGTACATAATATAAAACACAAAAAACTACGTCACTTGTAGGGTGAAACCTGGGCCTGTAGTCTTGACATAGAAAGTGATTGCTTTACAACCGAAATCAGTACAAATACCGATGACAATCTTTAGTTTTGACAGTAACTGACTAAAACTATCAACTTTCATCGGTATCTGTACTGACATTGATCGTGATTGACATCGATATTTCGAAGAGACTACCAAATATTGTCATATTCAGACTTTGCGACCGATTTCGGTTGTAAAGCAATCTCTACCGATGTCGAGGCTGCAGGCCTGCAGGATGTATTTAACCTTCCAAGAGTTTGCGTACACGTGCATAGTCTTGTGTGACTGTCAATTTTTCTTTGTATGATTAACTAGATCTAGATGTTTCTCTTACACAAGTAAACTCAATAACACGCTTCCTTAAATGTCAGCGAATCAATTGTTCGTACAACTCTTAGCAAAAGCAGGCCACTTGTCTAACTTTTTTCGCTATCCGTCGATTCGAATCGTTCCCTGGGTTGAGCATTGAATGCCTTTGTACAACTCCTTGTTTGTGAGTTTGTGAGTCGGGACAAAAGCAATCTTTCGGATTTCTATGCAAAATAACTCCGAAGAAAATATTAACGTACACTGTTTCTTTGTGCTTATGGAAATTTTCATTTTGCTCGCCATTCAACGGGGAATATTAAACAGTTCATTTTAAAATTGCCCTTTTGAAAATTCTAGTGCCATTGAGATTTTTTTCTTGGTAGACGGTTACCTTTTTACTTTTATCAGTTGCGTTTCAAGAAGTATTTATTGGCTTTTTGTTTAGTCGTGACTTTAATCTTATATTGGAATATATTGTATAGCAAAGAGAGGTAAAAACCAATAAGCCATCAAAAGGATAGTATAACACATTGTAATGGCTCAATACGCGCGGTACCTGTGGTTAACAAAACTTAGTACAAAAACCAGTTTATGCGTTGAGCCATAACTGTGTTTGAACATGTTAAAATTTTATTAATTAATGTCACTTTGCTCGATAATTGGAAGTAGACATTAATGTCAGTGTGGGATAGCAGGTCAATTATGATTGAGTTAGAAGACCGAGTTGAAAGCGATTCTTTCTTAAAATACGTTTTTTGAAATATATGTTTCCACCGAGGCACGTACATAAAGTGCTTTTCAAAAAATGTGCGAGAAAATTATATAAATAGTTTTCTTTGACACCATTTTTCACATATTTTATTTTAGGTATCATTGTTTTAACTCCGTCAGACGGCAGTCAAAAGAGATTATGTAGGTTACGTCTTGGGGCGGCCGGCTCCATTTATTTTGTTTCATTAGTTACTTTAGTTTACTGGCTAGTCTGTAAAATATCACAGATAAAAAATAAAAGTGTACCATTTCCGGCGACTATTTAAGTTTGCTGGCGATGATTTAACATTTACTGGCGACTAAAATCTTCCTCAAATTGTTTGTTATACATTTTTGAGAAAAAAATAATTAAACTTTCATCTACAATATATTCCCACTACCGTTTCCGTTCTGTTACGTGCAAAATCTACTGAATCGTCTAGTAAATAAAATTCCAAGGAAAAGGTTCCAATTTTCCGGGGCATAGACAGATTTGCTTTGCGTTCGTTGCAAGGAACTTGGCACGTTTCCTATACTAGTGGAGTCGTGTAAAACAGTAGTTGAGGTGCTATTAGATAGCTGAAATGGATACAACCTGGACTCGATGGATAGAAGTTAGTTAAAATTGTATTTGCAGTTTAATGAAATGAACGTACTCGTATACATAAGTTTAGAAACAATACGATTGGAAGCGATGATGTGGTTGAAGGTGTAGCACGCTTGCCTAGTAGATACCTATTCACTCTTGACTTGTATACATATTGGTTATAATTTACCGGAAACAGGCAGGCAGGGCAGGGCATTCCACTCCTTTGCAGTTCTTGTAATAAATGAAAAAGCGTAACGCTTCGTTCTTGTGCGAGGTATTTCAACCATAAAAGGGTAGCGCTTTGCCGGTCATCTAGTCGTATGGTGATGGAAAGGTGATGGAGGAATCAGATTGTGTAGTTCTTGAGCACACTTTCCATGGTGCAATCTGTAGAATACGGACAGGATTGCTACATCACTTTGATGCGCCTGACTTTGAAGCTTACTCTTTACTAGAGTGTCATCCCCAATGAGCCTGATAGCACGTCTCAATTGAATCCAAAGACTCGAACTGACACTTGGCAAGGTGGCAGCAGTACTCCATACAAGATCGGACCTGTACTTAACTTCATGTATTTACATTTCGATCAATAATATAATGAAATAATAGTGATTGAAGTGTTAACATGCGTTATCACATACCGTATTACCTGTATTAATTGTTTCTCTTATTTATTGTGGACGCTGTCTTCGTTATGAGTTCAGATCGTCCAACCTTTGGTACTGACCTATGCGTAGTTTCCTGTTATAGTGAGTAATATATTTCACCAGCAAGATATGGCATCACTCCAGACTGTGTCAATACAAAAAGTAGGTGCACTCCACAAAAATATATTTCAGTTGAATTTCGTTGTAGCAATAAAATATTCACTAAATTTTTGGACTAAAGCTTTACGCCGATTTTTTCTGCTGCAACTGTTATTTTTATAAAACGATCAACATAAAAAAAACTTGCCTAGTTTGTTTTTCTTCTTTTTTTTTTATTGGATGGCTTTTGCGGAGGCACTGGCCTACTAGCAATTTCGCCAATGTCAAGTGTATTATAGTTTAAAGTAATGTCACGTCACAGTCAATTATTGTCAAAGTCACGAATCAGTAAAATGGTGGACATTTACTGAAACTTCCGAGGGAGATTTGGAAAAATCACAAAATGCCATTTATTTCTGCGTTTGATTCTTTTGCCCGCACTCGTGCACGTTAACGAACACCTAATAGTTAATATTCCACCAATATTACACATTAACACTCGAAGATACACAAGATTGAGAATAAAATCTAACTCTACATCACAACATTTTGAATTTTTTCAAAAAACCCCCCTAGTTTTTTTTGGAAATTATTTTAAAAAGTACACGCCATGACAATTGGTTTCATTTTTTTACTCGACTACGGCGAAGCAAGGGAAGGGTAGTGACTTTTACAGTCTATGTCTATGTACCTATGTGGATGTTCGAACATAGAGTTACCCTTTTTGGTCCGATTTTGACAAGCGAAGTCAATCGATACGTCTACTCGCAAGATAATTTTGTACCCAACCGTAGTCAGGTTTTAGTTTTTGAACTTGTCTTACTAAATTATAAGTACTTGAGAAATATTGTACAGTATTTTATACTTCCCAAAATGTTACATGACTAACATTCTTAGAATAATAAAATAAAAAGAATATACTAGGATGTCAGTTAAAATTCAAATTTAATTCTGTAAAATATGTTCCTGTACATTCCAAAATTGCCGACGTCTTCTATACTAACGAAGGTCTAAGGTAAATAATTAAATGCAACTTGCAAAGGACAATGTCCATTTCCATAGAAGATTATGCCGGCACTTAAGCATTTTTTACAGCATATTTATGATTTGGGTTCATTAACTAGTACACATAGACCCAAAAAAAAGATAGAACTTTCCGCGCTATTATGTGAAGAAAACAATAGGAAGACAATCCGGCCATAGGAAGCCGGCCGCTCGCCAGTCCGCCGCGAGTAAGCGACAGCGCACGTCGAATTTTTGTTGATCGAACAACACGGAAATCATGCCGTCGTGTGTCGTAATAATAATTCTACGTACAAGAAAAAGCTTCTGGGATTTCTTTTCACAAGAAATTAATAGATTTAACGTGTAATTTATACTTAAAAAAACTTACTTATAAATATTCGACCAATTTTTTTTTGAAACGAGGTCCCTCTACTCCCTTGTATATGTGTGGCAAGTGAAGAATATTTTATTTATCCCAAAAGATGGGGTATTTATAATAGTTCGTAGGAAATCGTGTCGTAGTAATGTGTCTTGGTTCCTTTCACAAATCATCAACCACCAATATGAAGAAGGTGGGGGAAGTTGTTAACAAGTGAAGGGAAGGTAGGGTAGGTTAGGAAAATGTCAAAGGAGGATGGGGTGTTTCGGGGGTCACTCACTTTTTCAAACTTACCCCACTCTCCCCTCACTTTGTTCCAACTTCTCTGATTCTCCCTTTATTGTTTCCTTACTTACCTCCCCTCACATTTTTCTAACTTACCCCACCGTCCCATCACATTTTCCCATTCTTTAACCCCCCCCCCCCTCCATCTTCCCCCACCTTTGCTACACTTCCCCCACCCTCCTATTAAATTAATCTCAACGTCTTTGACAATATAATTGGGAGTCGAAGTAAAATGCTAGCAGCATTATTTTCTAGCACACCTGCTCATTACTTTCGTATCTTACGCTGAGTGACGCACACAATGATTGACATAAGTCTTCACTTATTTCGTCACGCTTGTTCGCAACAACGCTATCTTTTTTTTGGAATATAATGGCAAAATATTGAGCAGTCAGGACATTTGTATAACCCTTAATGTAAGGTTCCACTGGGTAAGGTGCGAGTAACGTAATCTGTAAATCACATACTTAATCTACATTGTAGTGTGTATTCGTGTGGAATTTATAATTAGCTTATTGTACCTTTCAGAAAGCAGCTGGTATTTAATATAGGACGATGGTGTAGGTAGGTACATACCACTTCCGGACCAATCCATTGGCGTAAAACTACTACCTCGGCAAGGACAAGCCTATGTTGCTGTCTTTGCGAGACATCTGTGCCGCAATTCAAACAATGTGCCATTAGTACAAAGCAGAAATATCAGAGTCCATTAACAACAAAACAATCACAGAAAACAAACGAACAAACACTATCCGCGATGCCGTAAACATGCCGTAAACAAAGCAATTAAACGACTGTTAAGAAAGAAATCTTGCTTGAAGCAATCACCATAGAGAATATAATTACTACTACGTAGACCACAGCACACCACATCATCGCACACCTTCGACCACATCATCGCTTTCCATCAGGTGAGATCGTGGTCAAACGATTGCCTAGTACGTAATAAAAAAAAAAAAGTAGTATCTATATACTATACTCTTTGATCACTACGTGCAATCTCTTTATGGATGTTTGATTTCAGTGTTGCTAGCTTAAGACTAATGTCAATTAATGAAAGCATCGATTCCAAAAAAATGTTAGTGATAACGAATGACAAAAGCCAGATGCCGTAGGGTAAAAAACTAGTTGATAGTGAACATATCCGAGCGCCCAACGCCACGATTCGTTCCTAAATCGAAAACTAATTTTGGGGAGAAAAAAGGTATTAAAGAGTTTTTTTTTGACGTATGGCAATGGCAATAATTTTTACTGTCCGGTATGAGTGATCAAACAAAATGGCGTCTGTTGAATTGGAGTTTCCTGTGATCATGTAGAACACTAAATAACTTTAACTTTTTATTAAGTCATTGCTACAGGCTGGAATGATTAGGGCCAGGATTAAAAATTTTTTTTTTTATAAAATTGACTCTTGATGAAGACTGTGCTTATTGGTGAGCATATTTTGAGCAATGTTCTTTGTTCAAATTATTACACCATAAAACAAAAGGATGATATTTAATAATTGAATACATATTCAGCCAGTGAAACAGTAATTCATAATGGTTCAGTTCACTGTTAGCTTAATTTTTTTCAACATACAATAACGTAGCAATACGTTGTCCATTCAATAACTCCATGTCATTTCGGAACGAACATGAAAGAGATGATTGATGCCGCGGCATGTCCAAAAAGCAAACATTGCAATTTGTTTTCCCCAGTAATTTGGATCCACAAAATATTTGCATATATTCTAACATTCAACTGCTAGGGTAAAAATACACCAGTCACGATTGAGCATGATACCTTAGATTTGTGGTTGATAACCGTTTACATATTAGATGTTCTGTGCCGTTTATCCCTGTGACAAATACAAACAGAGCATCGTAATTTTTTAACTTTGTAATTTGGTTTTGTTTTGTCGTATGAGGTATTGGTAGCCTTTGGTGTTAAAGTTTATCAGGCCGCTCAAGGGCCTCTGACATGGCTTAACAACTGCTATTAATCAATAACATTTAGTAGAAATCATTTTGTCAAATGATAATAATTTGTCAAATAAGACTGTTGTTAGTGTTTTTAAATATATTAATTTGACCCCGAACACATATAAAACATTAGAAACACATAAAATATGTCAATATAATTATAAATATAGGCGGTGGTACTGTATGCATTA
The DNA here is from genome assembly GCA_946251855.1 of Alsophila aescularia. NCBI lineage: Eukaryota > Metazoa > Arthropoda > Insecta > Lepidoptera > Geometridae > Alsophila > Alsophila aescularia. The sequence goes on along the minus strand of OX276376.1, from coordinate 7,865,696 downwards.
GAAGTTATAGTGAGTTTCGATTTAAAAGCTGGTAACATAGTTATTATAAAATTTGTCAATATAATTATAAATATAGGCGGTGGTACTGTATGCATTAGAAGTTATAGTGAGTTTCGATTTAAAAGCTGGTAACATAGTTATTATAAAATTTGTCAATATAATTATAAATATAGGCGGTGGTACTGTATGCATTAGAAGTTATAGTGAGTTTCGATTTAAAAGCTGGTAACATAGTTATTATAAAATTTGTCAATATAATTATAAATATAGGCGGTGGTACTGTATGCATTAGAAGTTATAGTGAGTTTCGATTTAAAAGCTGGTGACATAATTATTATAAAATATGTCAATATAATTATAAATATAGGCGGTGGTACTGTATGCATTAGAAGTTATAGTGAGTTTCGATTTAAAAGCTGGTAACATAGTTATTATAAAATTTGTCAATATAATTATAAATATAGGCGGTGGTACTGTATGCATTAGAAGTTATAGTGAGTTTCGATTTAAAAGCTGGTAACATAGTTATTATAAAATTTGTCAATATAATTATAAATATAGACGGTGGTACTGTATGCATTAGAAGTTATAGTGAGTTTCGATTTAAAAGCTGGTGACATAATTATTATAAAATATGTCAATATAATTATAAATATAGGCGGTGGTACTGTATGCATTAGAAGTTATAGTGAGTTTCGATTTAAAAGCTGGTAACATAGTTATTATAAAATTTGTCAATATAATTATAAATATAGACGGTGGTACTGTATGCATTAGAAGTTATAGTGAGTTTCGATTTAAAAGCTGGTGACATAATTATTATAAAATATGTCAATATAATTATAAATATAGGCGGTGGTACTGTATGCATTAGAAGTTATAGTGAGTTTCGATTTAAAAGCTGGTAACATAGTTATTATAAAATTTGTCAATATAATTATAAATATAGGCGGTGGTACTGTATGCATTAGAAGTTATAGTGAGTTTCGATTTAAAAGCTGGTAACATAGTTATTATAAAATTTGTCAATATAATTATAAATATAGGCGGTGGTACTGTATGCATTAGAAGTTATAGTGAGTTTCGATTTAAAAGCTGGTGACATAATTATTATAAAATATGTCAATATAATTATAAATATAGGCGGTGGTACTGTATGCATTAGAAGTTATAGTGAGTTTCGATTTAAAAGCTGGTAACATAGTTATTATAAAATTTGTCAATATAATTATAAATATAGGCGGTGGTACTGTATGCATTAGAAGTTATAGTGAGTTTCGATTTAAAAGCTGGTAACATAGTTATTATAAAATTTGTCAATATAATTATAAATATAGGCGGTGGTACTGTATGCATTAGAAGTTATAGTGAGTTTCGATTTAAAAGCTGGTGACATAGTTATTATAAAATTTGTCAATATAATTATAAATATAGGCGGTGGTACTGTATGCATTAGAAGTTATAGTGAGTTTCGATTTAAAAGCTGGTGACATAATTATTATAAAATATGTCAATATAATTATAAATATAGGCGGTGGTACTGTATGCATTAGAAGTTATAGTGAGTTTCGATTTAAAAGCTGGTAACATAATTATTATAAAATTTGTCAATATAATTATAAATATAGGCGGTGGTACTGTATGCATTAGAAGTTATAGTGAGTTTCGATTTAAAAGCTGGTAACATAGTTATTATAAAATTTGTCAATATAATTATAAATATAGGCGGTGGTACTGTATGCATTAGAAGTTATAGTGAGTTTCGATTTAAAAGCTGGTGACATAATTATTATAAAATATGTCAATATAATTATAAATATAGGCGGTGGTACTGTATGCATTAGAAGTTATAGTGAGTTTCGATTTAAAAGCTGGTAACATAATTATTATAAAATATGTCAATATAATTATAAATATAGGCGGTGGTACTGTATGCATTAGAAGTTATAGTGAGTTTCGATTTAAAAGCTGGTAACATAATTATTATAAAATATGTCAATATAATTATAAATATAGGCGGTGGTACTGTATGCATTAGAAGTTATAGTGAGTTTCGATTTAAAAGCTGGTGACATAATTATTATAAAATATGTCAATATAATAATTATAAATATAGGCGGTGGTACTGTATGCATTAGAAGTTATAGTGAGTTTCGATTTAAAAGCTGGTAACATAGTTATTATAAAATTTGTCAATATAATTATAAATATAGGCGGTGGTACTGTATGCATTAGAAGTTATAGTGAGTTTCGATTTAAAAGCTGGTAACATAATTATTATAAAATATGTCAATATAATTATAAATATAGGCGGTGGTACTGTATGCATTAGAAGTTATAGTGAGTTTCGATTTAAAAGCTGGTAACATAATTATTATAAAATATGTCAATATAATTATAAATATAGGCGGTGGTACTGTATGCATTAGAAGTTATAGTGAGTTTCGATTTAAAAGCTGGTAACATAATTATTATAAAATATGTCAATATAATTATAAATATAGGCGGTGGTACTGTATGCATTAGAAGTTATAGTGAGTTTCGATTTAAAAGCTGGTGACATAATTATTATAAAATTGACTCATACTCGACTTACTCTGGTGATCACTTCTTCTTAACATCTTTTTGATCCACCGGCACTCCTTCTGAGAGAACAATTATGTCAATGAGTCAATGAATCATTGGATATCCGACTGTATTAAAAAAATACTACGGTCGGGTAAAAACTAGCCATGACACTCTTGCGATAAAGACGTTTCGATTGACACCTCACTTGTCAAAATCGGACAAAGTTTTTAGTTTGAACACATAACCCCTCTTTTGCTTCACTCTAGTCGGTTTTTTTTTTACCTATGACACTCTATAACTGAAGACGAATCCATTTCTACCTCGCTTGTCAAAATAGGACCAATAGTGGCGACGCTAAGGTGGAACATCCACATACATACATAGATTGTTAAACTCATTACCCTTCCCTTGCTTCGCCGTAGTCATGTAAAAAAATACCTTATTGATCAGCTTTCTTAGACTTATGTTGGTCTTTGTTTGCTTTTACACGGCACTTAATTTGATTCTCCAGTTTCATCACAATAGAATTATTATTATAACAGCCCCGATGGATTTCGGGGACAATCCAACTGATTCAGTTTACGTGTCTGACATTCTAACAACGCTGTCTCTATCGTTTTTACAAATCCAATACGGCCCAATGCTCTCTTTATCGGATTATATCGGATAATATGCGGTTATTGCATATATTTTTTTATAAAATAAAAGGAAATAAAAACTTTAAGCCAACTTCCTGGTTAGCTCGCAGCCAGTACTCGCTCCTCTTTTCTTTTTTGCCAGACCCGAGCACGAGTGCGGTCTTCAAATGCGTAATTTGTTTTGTTCCCTCCAGCGCTGTTTTCTCAGTAAAGAATGAGCTCATCACTACGGGTGTTTTCTGTACGTTTGCGGGTTGGTATTGCATATTCATTTAGCGTTGGCGTTGGCGTAAAGGCAGCAAAAAATGGCTTGCCATTCTTTAATCAACCCTGATTAAAAGAATGGCAAGCCATTTTTGCTGCCAGAAATATGTAATATATTCTTTGTTGAGGCGCTTGAATATGTATTAAATTATTATTTTGAGAAGAGCACTAAATGATAGTGCTTCTTATATATGTGCACAGATCCTTCGTGTGCATCTGATAGGTACACTTAAGTACTGTTGAGTTTAAGCTCTAAAGCTTCAAACAAAGATGAATTCTTGTAAAGGAAACCCCTATTTCAATCTAACATGGGACTAGTTCATCGTGTTTTTATAAGCTTTTATTTAACTTGCAATGTTAGTACGTATGTATGTCTATCTGTATGTAAGTTAGTTTAAGTCAAATCTTGCAAGCTGAATTAGAACCACTTCCTCTTATTCCAAGGAATTGAATTTTTACATGTTGGTTCAGTTCCGATGACAATGCATGTTTATGGTAAGCATAACCTGAATCAACATCCAAAAACAGCTCGAGATATAGGAACTCTTCAACGGTCAACAGCACGGTCACGTTCTTTTTTGTACGCATTTTATTGTGATAGCCGGTTTAAAGTTTCACTATGAAATGGCTGCAGCACTCCAGGTTGGCTTCTGACTTGGGAACTCCTCAACGGTTAACAGCATAGGCACAAATTTTTTGTACGCATTATATTATGCTAGCTGGTGTGAAGTTTCACCATGACATGGCTGCTGCACTCCAGGTTGGCCCCTGACTAAGAAACTCCTCAACGGTTAACAGCACAGACACGAAATTTAGTGTACGCATTATATTATGGTAGCCGGTTTAAAGTTTCATCATGACATGGCTACTGCAGAAAAGTTTTAATCTAAAACGTTTTTTAATTAACTTATTTGATTGTTCGTTTCGAACATTACGAGCGTCATTTCGAGCGGGAATTCGTCGCATGCAGTCCGCACCGCGATGCGGGCACAACAAAACTCCGCAGTTTTATCTTTTAAACAAACCGAGTTTCCGTTCCGTTTCTGGTTTCAACCTACACCAGATGCTGAAGAAATCTCCAGACTTAATTAGTAAAATGAAAAAATGATAAATGATAGGCAAAATAAGTAGCTTAATTATGTTATGCCAATAAATCATATACTGTGGAAATGTGCTCATCGAGGCCTTCAATTTTATACCCATATTGTAAACATAGAAAAAAAATTTTTTTTACTTTTTTATATGGTGCCATAATGCCGAATTATATATATTTTTTAAAACATGTTCAATTCAGTTCAAATATTTTTATCTCAGACCAGGGTCCATAAAAGCACACAATAACATTAGAAAAATAGAGAAAATTAAAGCAATGGATCAAGAATGCATTATATGTATACTTGTCCAGTGCTTCATAAACGGGCCATCTACGTCCATTCGTCCAGCAATTAACTGTAGGTAGCTGTTGGCGCTGCCCCGCACCCGGCGCATTAGGGATGCTGTTTTTTTTCGCATGATGGCTATGAAGTCGTCCACTCGTGCGTCCGTAAACATTCCCGATGCGCTATAGAAGCGTGGCAGCCCCATCAGCATCCTGAACGTGTTATTATATTGGACGCGCAGAGCATTGTAGGCACTTTTCGTATGTTTAACCCATAGGCAGGTGTAGAAGGTATGGCAATATGTTCTAAACAAAGTTGTTTTAACCTGTGCAGTACACCGTGCAAACCTACGAGCCAGCATATTTGCCTTTACCGACAATGCCCTGTGCTCCATTTCAACATCCATATTATCTGCGAGTGAATCAGTGACTCTGATGACTCAGATACTTGAACTGTTGTACCAATCCAAGCTCACTACCATTAAGCAAGACTGGCGGTACAGTACTGTAGCTTTGTGATCCCGCCTTGAATACCATCAGTTCGCTCTTGCTGGCATTTTATCTGAGCCCATGTTCCTCCGCATAACACTCACAGATATTGACGAGTTTTTGAAGGGCTCAGCAGTACCATATCGTCAGCGTAACTTATATTGTTGCAAAAATACCATCTATTGAACAGCCAACACTGGCACTGCCGAGCTCACAAATCAGGCAATCCGTGTACTGGTTGAAGAGTTTGGGTGAAGTAAGGCCACCCTGCCTCACCCCGCACTCCAACCTGTACTCGTCCGATAGCGATCTCAACCATCTCATATTGTTGCTCTGATTGCCATACCAATATTTAAACAGCGATATGAACTCACGGGGCAACTCTGTATTACGAGCCAATTTATGCCACAACCTGTTATATGCCACAAAATCAAACGCCTTCGATAAATCCAGAAAGCAGGCATAGACTCCTAGGTGTGCTCCTACTATTTTAAGTCTCAAACACACCGTCCAGTACTACTCTACTGGACGGTGTGTTTGAGACTTAAAATTGCTGTTTCGGTGGACAAGCCAGGTCTAAAACCAAATAGTGCATCGTGAAGCTTTAGATGTTTTTCCAGGTGTTTACCAATCACACCGCCCAGTACCTTAGCTATCAGTGTTGCCAGTGATTAATTATTCAAGCATGACATGTCCCCCGTTTTATTCTTTATTATAGGGACAACCAAAGTCGATGAGGATCGGCTCAGGTAAGTATGCATGCCCTACGCAGAATGTGAACAATATGGCGAGCACACTTGGCAAATGAACGCCTGCATGTTTCAGATGTTCAATACTCAATGAGTCATGGCCTGGGGATTTACCTCTTTTCATATCCCTCACTATCCGAGCAACCTCCTTTGCCGAGATGAAGTCGATTGGTTCTCCTGCAACGATCACACCTGTCTTCGACCCTCTCAACTGAAATGTGGTGACTGCACCCTAAAATGCTGGCTAAATAAATTGGCAATCTGAACGGGATCGCTAATTAAAACCCTGCACACTCATTGGGACACTCGGTTTCGGATTTAACTTACTAGCCTCCTTCCAAAATTTTGTAAAATTCTTATCTTTGTGTTGGGTCGCCAAAATATCTATTTTAATTTGTGTTTGATTGTTTTGGCACCATTTTAATTTGTATTTGAAAAATATCTGCGACTCAAGCATTTTAACATACATGAGTCCAGTTGATGGTTTCTCTTATGAGATCCAATCATGACAACGAAGTCGAGCCTCCCTATGAGCCTCTCCAACATACTTATTCCAACCTATAACACATTTATTGCCTATGTTACTCGGGGCGATTCAAGGATTCTAACGATACCCAAAGACGTTTGGGTTGTTAAAAACCCCCATAGTTATAATTGATAGATTCAGGCGTTACTTTGCGGAAATCCATATATAAAATGAACAAAATAAAAATATGTAGCTTACTTCCGCCAAAACTGTAAGTCAGACAAATGATAAATGGTAAAATTAACACAAGTAAAACCCCACACTAAACAAAACCCTACCCAAAATTGAACTAAAGAAAAATATAAACGAAATGAAAGCTAAGGCCTGGAGGCCAGAAAAAACACTTATATACAAATGGACTGAGAGAACTTTCTCTCAGTCCAGCACTCGACGAGTCAACATCACCCGAAGATGCCTCGTGCAGAGGCGAAACACCTGTCGTATTGATGTCAGACGTTTGGTATTTGGATCGAGGTATATGTTTTTTATTGTGTTTTTATATTATATGTATATGAATATATAAGTGTTTCGATACTTGTATTTGGGTAGAGTTTGTTTAGCTTGGGGGTTTTTGATTGTGTATATATATTTATATATATTATTTGTATATAAGTGTTTTTTCTGGCCTCCAGGCCTTAGCTTTCATTTCATTTATATTTTTCTTTAGTTCAATTTTGGGTAGGGTTTTGTTTAGCGTGGGGTTTTACTTGTGTTAATTTTACCATTTATCATTTGTCTGACTTACAGTTTTGGCGGAAGTAAGCTACATATTTTTATTTTGTTCATTTTTTTACCCCCATAGTTGTGTTATTCTGGCTTGTCAAATATTGATAAATGTCTTTGATTAATTTACTGATTTCTGTTATTTTTCCGACCTACAATAAAAGAATTGATTAAATATTAAAAGATATTAATCGTCATTATGAAAATTGTATCTGTTTTTGTGTTCAACTTGACAAAAATTACAACAATTACTTCAGTGAAATTCTGGAGATTAGTGAAGTTGAGCTTAGTACATAATATATATTTTAGTTTTCTCATATTTAACCCCCGACGTAAAAAGAGGGGTGTATCTGTGGGTGTGTGACATCGTAGCTTCCAAACAAAGGGACCGATTTTCATGCGGTTTTTTCTGTTGAAAGCTGATCTGTTCGAGTTGGTTTTAATCTAGTGTCAGGTATTATAATTTATTTAAAATTTATAGTTATTTTGTAATTGTAATAAATTTAAGCTGCAGCGGTAGACACTGAATTGAATCCCATCTAAGAAAAAAGAAAGAAAAAAATAAAAATACACAATGTTTATGACAACACACAACATTATAAAGAATGAAAAAGAACAAAAATTACATACAAAAAAAACTGTACGAAATTACTGCCGTGTGTTGTCACAAACAGGCAGGTCTCTGTTTGTGACAAACATCACGAACGCAGAGTGACAACACATAAAAAATAATATACATAGAAAACGGTAAAAAATGTATAAAGAAAAGAACAAAAAGTTACCTTCACTACATGTTGCAATGCTTTCGATCACCATTCGTTTTGCATACAAGAAGCAAAAGACAAAAAAAAATACATCGGAAATGCCACTTTATATTGTAGGGACTAAGGTCGTTTGTCATTCAGTTTGAGAAAGATCGTAAGTGACAAAAATTGCAAATGTTTACAAAATGTTCAATCCGAACGGTTTGTTGAAAATATAAATTCACTACTAGGAGACGTCAAACATTTTTGGATATTGTTCTAATTACCGCTATGCTACTGTTATGCTACTGTTTGATTACCGTAGAGTAGTATGGCACATAATTTTTTCAGGTAATTAGATTCAGTAATTGTTTTTAGATGATACTAAGATTAAACTTTGCTAATATTACCTACAATCTATCAAAATTTAGACTAAACGATTCTCACTTTTGTTCAAAACATAATTAGTTTGGGTACGCTTTGTCCATTAACGTGAAAGCTTTTATAGTGATGCAAAACGATGCGAAGCAAACAGGGACTGAATTAGTAAAAGAACGAGGATCTAAGAGTGATAATAGCCTAGCGGTGTACTAGTGCGAATTAGTATCTAATGATACAGCTCCGCATCAATGACTTTTCTATTTATGTGCGGTTTTCCATCGCTCCGTGCTTCGGTTAGCACGTTAAGCTGTCGGTCCCGGCTGTTATTGATTAATAGCAGTCATTAAACCATATCAGGGGCCCTCGAGTGGCCTGACAAACTGTGACACCAGAGGTCTGGGCGCTTATTCGCTATGCCACACGAAATTCCTTGCTGAAAACGTGTGACGTCATTACGACAATTTTATTGCCGGACGATTCCATGAAGAAAACGTAACGCAGCGCGTACAGGGCCATTATTCTCTATTGCCAATAAGACACGTTACGCGCCGCGTTAAGATATCTGCGTGGAATCGTACGGCAATTGCTGTACTGACGTCACACGTTTTCGGCAAGGAATTTCATGCGGCATAATGAATAAGCGCCCAGTAGTCGCAGCCAATGTAAACTTAGGCTCTGTGACGATTGCGCAGGTACTGCTGTGGGGATAAAATAGCATAAAGTAAAAGCGAGATAGAATATGCGAAAAACGTAAGCGAGTGAGCGAGGCAGTTATACAATGCTGTCTTCACCGTCAACATTCGGATTGCGCCTGAAAAATAGCAGTTTGCGCAGCGACTAGCAGACAACTTCCGAGACACATACTTTCGCTGCGACTACTATAACGTGCGTGAATGGTCGTAGTGAATAAGGGCCCAGCACTACTTCATACAATTAAATATTAGCAAGCAAGGCTCTAAAGTAATTTAGTCATGATAAAAGTAGGCGAAGCTTACACGTATACCGTATTGAAAATTGAAACGAAGCTTTCCATGGCAGAACTTTTTAATTCCTCAATATATTGGCACTGTCCAAGTGCAGCGGAGAGCTATCCGACGCGGTCGTCTGATTGAAACATTTCAATCACTAATTCGTAAAATGGCAGCGATTACGCAGCATAAATTGGAGGTGATTTTATTGAATTAACAGTTCCCTCTGTTCATAGGTTTACTAGCTGCTAGCTTGCCCGCGTGCAAACTTTACCATCCCTGTTCACCCTTTTAGGGGTGAAATTTCCTAAAATCTCTTCTTTGTGCACCCCTAAGAATATTCCCCCCCCCCCCCCTAAGTATATCACGGTACTGTTTTTTAGGTATGGATTATTAACTTAAACTTAGTAAGAGCGCACGGAAGATGATATCAGTATGCGGTGCGATTTTCAATCGATGAGGAGGTTATTGTATTTAACGTGGATGTAGGGTAAAGTTTGTATGTTTGTATGCCTATAAAGCGATTTAATAGACAAAAAACAGATCAACTTGATAAGAGGAATTCTTAACCCGCCATTTGTGACGAATAAGGCCAGGTGGTTCTCTAATTTTTATATCCCCAATCGATTTGAGTTGTGATTTCGTGTACTTTCTTCATTGCGCGTCCCCCATCGTTAGACCAACCCGCGCGGGTGAAGCGGATGCGCAGCTCGTAATTTTGGCACCCGGTCCCGGGGTGAATGACTACTACTTATGTTTTTTTTTGGTTGACAGACTCATTTTTTGTTGTTCTACGTCTTAAAGAATGACAGAGGCTGATTTAGTTATAAAAAGTATGATTGTTAACAGTTTCGATATAGAAAAACTTGGTAATTACTTGTGTTACCAAGTTTTTCTTCACTCAGCGTCTTTAAACATCATGATAAAATGTTTTATTTATCGCACTAGCTGAGCTGCTGCGCCTCAATTTCTGTTATTGTTATTTGTGTAGGAATATTTATTAGTATTTATTGATATTAGTTAGTATGTTTATTATTTTTTGTATTTTGCATTACTTTTATATATTTTATTGGTTATTCATTTATTTACTGATAACCACCGTCCCTTACTACCGTTATTCCTCTCCGTGCACGGTTGTTTGGAAGAGATCGCGCTGAGCGATAAGACCGCCCCTTGTGACTTTTAGATATATTTTTTCGTTGTACTTGTGGTGTCCAATAAAGAGTTAATCTATCTATCTATCTGTCATACATAAATGTGAAGATTAATAAACGAGATATGATTTATAATATAGGTATCTTTGGTTTATTGTTAAAAACATATATTTTAATATTTGATCAAGTAAAAGTAGCATGGACTATTTTAAGGAAAATCTTAAGTTGAAAAACTCGGTACGGAAGACCGGCGTCACCAAAGATTTATGTCGAATTCACGTCACAAGGGCATGAATTTGTTGGACCGCCGGGCTAAAATGTATGGCGTCTTGACACAGATTACTAATTAGTATGGGCGAGCGTCCGGCCACGCGCCTGGGGCGCTTGTAATATCAAGCCCTTGAGGCCGCGCATGCCTTAAGTCATGATTTCGTCCAGCGGGATTCCAGCTCTATTTGTACAACGTTAGAGCAGAGTTTCATATTACCGTTATATACGACAAAACTGAACTTGAATTGAGTAATCTTATTGAATAATAAAAACGTTCGGTTTCTATACTTTTTTGTAAGTACACGCAGTTTGAAGATGGAACTTGTTTTGCGAACTAAGTAAAATATGCGAACCTAAGTGAATGCCGAAGCGCAACTACACGAGCTAAGCCCCTCCCACCTACCCTGGCACCCCTTCACAACACTGACTAAGATTTCGCTTGGTTCTTGGTGTTCACGGGACATATTTCTAGTTTAGCTTAGATTAGCTTAGCCTAGCTGACTTAGTTTAGCTTTGGATAGCTTAATTTTCATAACTTAGTTTTCTGTCTGCAACCCACTTTATTCTGCAATAAATCGGTGTAAATGATTTGAACAAAATAACAAATAATTGTAGCACTTGAAACGATCCTGATTTCAATAAGCACCTTAGCAAATTTTAGATTCGCATTCCAGAGTTCAAGTGTCACCCAACAGCTGAAACGATATACGATTTTGAGCTATAACTACTTTGTAATAAGACCATTTTTAGAACACCTAAGAAAAAAGTGTATATAGGATCAAAGTATATTATTATTCGTACTCAAAGACAATATTTTCAAACGATTTGAGGCCCTAACACTTTAGAATTAGGAATTTATTTGGTAACCCTTATCTCTGAATCAGACTATCGAATAAAACGATTATCGAATAAACTCTTCAATATTGAACTCTAACTCGTGTGCCATAGTAATTAATTTATTAAGCGCACACATACCTAATCCTATGTATGTTTGGTATGTGGATGAAATTGGGTAAAAAGTTAGTGTACCGAAGAAGTGATTGAATTATCTTTGTCCCCTGTCATGTTATTAGTTATGCTTCTTTGTTTTGAACTCGTGGGGAATGAGATAAAAGTAGTAATTTTTACGATAATTTCCTGGGAATTATTCTATCGTAGGGAAAATCTTGTCCTAAATAATTTGAAGACCAGTGAAGCATGGTTAACATTAAATGTTATTTAATCTGTGGTACCATGAAAGTTTAATCTTCGATCAAAATGAGATTTAACGCAAGAATGATTGAAATAAAAAAAAAATAGAAAAAACTTTTACGGGTTCTTCTTGTTTCCTTTTTTCTTAAGGTTCTTTTTCCTTTTTTCATATTTTCTTTTTGGCTTTTCACTTTTAACGTTTTTATATATTGTTTTTTTTTGCATTGTCATCGGTTTGTGAGCTACCCTGAAAGTTTCAGCCGGATAGCTAATCAGAAAGTGCTCGAAATTTGAATTGCAAGATTTCAAGACAAACAAAATACATAGATACATAGATAGATACAAGTGAATCAAAAAAAAAATGCTTTTAAAAAAGCTGCCAAACAAATGAGTGAAGCATAGCAAATGGTAACTGTGCGAGAGTAGATAATTTGTGGTGTTTTGTTGTTGATACACAATTCCATCACCAAATACTGCATTTTGTTTTTCGTGAGAACATGACAGGATTAGCACGACTGACGAGGTCCAGATCTTGCTGCAATGTGGCAGCCGATTGGCATAACATGGTGTGTGTGCGTAAGGCTTGTGCGTACGAGCGGATCGGAATATATATCTTAGGTGCTACTCTTTCGATTTGGCGGTGTGGAATCCATATTATTTTTAAACATTCTTGGTTTAACGTATAAAAATATTGTAATCCAGTGCCACGCAATATTTTACAATCCTTTAAAAGTAAATTATTTTAAAGTAAATATTTTACAATCCTAAAAGTAAATATTTTACAATCCTTTAAAAGTAAATCATTTTAAAGAAAAAAACCTTTTAAAATTATTTGAAATAGATAGGATAGACACTTATTTTACTATGTACATAAAAGTTAACGTAATAGTAGTAAGTTTAATACTAAAATACACGCTGTAACTACGGATACGATTTCCCCGGGCGCCCGATACACGCTGTAACTACGGAAACGTTATTGAGTTTATCATTTTTTTGATATTATTCTTGGTTTTATTAAATATTGTTATTATATGTAGCTTTTATGTTGTATTATTATAATAAAAGGATAGTCTGTGAACCTGCAAATGTAATTTGATAGCTATTTGATAATATTTAATGACAAATTTCGTCATTTTGTTTCGAATCTCGTTTTTTGCAAAATTTTTTGCTGTGCATTTACGTTTTCTGGACGTATATAAAAGTCGGATCGGACGGGGGCGCGGTTTTACGTTTTTAGTGTTACGCATTAACTTTACCGTAGTTTCAAGCCCTTTCTACTGATACATATATTTTTGAAATAGCTTGTAAATTGTTGATGGGAAACGGTTTCAAGCAAAAATGAATTTAAACTAGGCGGGTTTTATTCCTGATTTTTTAATTAAATTATGGAGCAGATAAATATTTTTTTATTGTTTTAGTATTTACATTATTGAATATTAAATTAAGAAAAAAAATAAAAAAAACAAAAAAAACTTATACTTTTTTTATAAATGTTTTTTTTTATATCGGGCCCATATTCTCCCGCCAAAATATGTTTTCGCGCCAAAATCTACATAAAAAATAAATAAAGAAAATAATTTTTTAAAAACTTTTTTAACTTGCTTTGTTGATTGAACTTCTCAAAAAAGCAATAATATATATACCTTATCGATTTAGATTCCGAAATAAATAATGTTTTTATAAAAACTCTCCTCTATTTTTTTTCTATCAATTTCCAACATTTTTTTAGAAATTAAACATTGCCTATAACTTATCAACACCACTTTAAACAAATAGTGTCGTCTGTCACGATTCAAACCCATAAATTGTATAAACAAAAGACCCTTTGAAGTGCTCATAAAGATTTATTGTTTACGTTACGTCATGGGTGGTCCTCTCATTTGTATTGCCGCGTCAAGTGCTTGTATATGGCGAGGGCGGGAGGGAGGCGCGGGTGCGTTACCGGCTAAGATATTTTCAATATTATTGTAATTAGGTAAGCTTAGCATAATTATTACACTGTCTGGTTAGCTTATAACATTAGTATTTGTTACACCCTAGTTAACAGGGTACATCTTTAGACATAAGGCTATTGTATAGGTGTGTGCATTAATAATAAATAAATAAAGTAAATCCTTTAAAAGTTCTGGTTGGCACTGTTATTAAGCTTACCAGCTAAGGCACTTACCATCGTGCGAGCGACCTGGGACCTAATTCTCTATTGCCACTCGGCCACGTAACGCGCTACGTTAATCTGCGTAACGCGCTGCGTTAATAGATATCTGCGTGGAATTGTTTGTGCATGTTCGAGAATTGCCGTACTTTTCCGAACGATTCCACAGCGAGACGCGTTACGCGTGTGACTCTTCATAGAGAATAATGGCCCTGCTCATCTCGTAACTCATTTTTTCAAAAATATTTAAATTTTAATAAGTGTAATTTATAAAATGTTTCTTTTCGTGATCAGCCATAATAAAATGTTGTTGAAAGAACAAACGTGTGAAATTAATTAATGAGTTGTTGGCCCCTCATTCCGTGACAAAGTTCAATACAAGCTTTGTTTATTGCTTTGAAAGCTTTTCTTGAGAATCACTTGGCTGATTTGATTGAATTAAATGTTTATTAGAGGGATCTTGTAGAACAATGCAGAAGGTGTGTCTATTTATAGACGCGCCTTTTAAAAGAGCTCGCCTAGAAATGGGATTGGTTTGGTACCAATTCTGTTGGAACAAACTAAACTATAACTAAATGGGATTGGTTTGGTACCAATTCTGTTGGAACAAACTAAACTATAACTAAATTTGTTATTGCTATCCCTTTCATTTTCCTTTTAGTAAATTATTTATTAGTCTATTTGCCAATTTGTTAGCTTTCACCATTACCAACAATTTCAATCACTCTAATATTTATTAATATTTTTCACAGCTTAATTCGACGCCATTTCTTCTGTTAACATATTGTAGCCGTGTCCTAAGCTGAGGCTTCTCACATACGAAAAAATCACGTCGAATGAAGCTAATCATATAATATTGAACTTCACGTATAAGTTCGTTTGATCATCCACACCAATATATAAAAGTAAAAAGTTGTCGGTTTGTTTGGGGAGATTTCACGCGATAACATCTGGACGGATTTTGATGAAAAGAGTTGTTCACAAACTGGGCTATAGACTGTACAACTTCAGAAGTGATTCATTGAAAAATACTCAAAAAAAAAACTGGGTGGCGCTGATAAAAAGCGAAACATTTTTTATTTTCGGAAAAATATTGTAACCCTGGTACCATAGTGCCACGACTGCACAGACTACTTAGAGATACTACGTATCATGACTGTTACTAAAAAACAATAACGTTCATTGACACTTATTTGAAATTGGCAGCTACTGACGGCCATTTTGCTTGCTTTCATGCTGTCAATTGCTGATCTTGACACTGACATTTCAGACAGTTTAATGTGATAACATGGCGGTGTGTTGCAATAATTAACAAAGTTACAAAATGGTTTGCTTTTTATACACTCATTACTAGTTAAATTGTGTATCTACTTCGAATTTCGTTATATTTTTGCTGTTTTATGACATGGTGTACAGCATTTAGCCCAGGATCCCATACAAAAAAGAATATCTCTTTTGGAATGGAGATATCTTATACCCTGGAATAAAACATAGGATACTTTTTATCCCGGAAAATGGTAAGTTTCCACGGGAAAACTGGAAAATGTTTATTATTGGCTGTAAGGAACGGTTGCCATGGAAACGAAATAATAACAAGTCTGTCAAAAGACATCAAGTGCGTTGGTGCCATACTTTTGCATTGGTTTTTAATATTCTAGAAGAACATATGATGCTTTTTTTCGCGATAAATTGTAGTCCGCACGGACTAAGTCACGGTCGAAAGCTAGATAATAATAGATGTTAATAATAATAGAATGAATAATAGAATGTTTGTGAGTGTGTGTGAATATTTGTTACTTCTTCAAGCTAAATTTGGTAAGTATGTAGATACTTTAAGTCCTGACATAACACATAGGATACTTTTCATTGTCATCATCATCACCACTGGGCGTAGCTAGAATAAATGTTGGGAGAAGTGACAGATGTCATAGTGACAGATATCAAAGTGATAGTTGATTTCTGTCACTGACTGTATTTTATTGTCCATCTTTAAAAGTGACAGAAGGAAACAGTATATCACGAAACGTATGGACCGATTTCAATGTGATTTTTTTATTGGATGCTCGTATCTAGAAAAGGCGAGATGGTTTCTAAGCTTTGGAAAAAATCGGTCGCTCCCAATATACTTAGCTCTGATTACTCTTTGAAAAGAGATATAGGGCGCTTGTTTTAAATTTTGACCGAAATTACTTGTTTAGTAAATTCATTTATTCAATTTAATAGTCGATTGTTTGGTTCAAATAAATATATTTTTTAAGTATAGCGACTACTTATCAGTAACGTAATAATAACGGCTTATATTCAACTGTTACTAATTCCTGAAACTATTAAAAAAATATGAAAATTTAATTTAAATAAAATGAAAATTATGTTTTATGTGCTGCTTAACTGTTTTTTTTAAATCCTTGTTCTCTTTTCGTGTGTATTTTATTGCATTTTCATCGATTTGTGAGCTACCCTGAAGTTTCAGCCAGATAGCTGGGCAGGAAGTGCTCGAAATTTGAATTGTAAGATTTCAGGACAGGCAGAAATACATAGATAAATAGATAGATAGACAGATAGCTACATAGAGAGATAGATGTAAACATACACATTAGTGAAATAAAAAATAAATTAATATGTTTATTAAAACAAATAAACATTTGTTTTTGAAATGCTTTATCATAAATTTGTGAGCTACCCTGAAAGTTTCAGCCGGATAGCTAGGCGGGAAGTGCTCGAAATTTGAATTGTAAGATTCCCGGACAGACAGAAATACATAGATACATACATAAACAAGGACAAAGACATACAACATACAAGGGAAGTTAAACAAAATATGAATAAAAATTAATTACAAAGATAAGATAATTTTAAGTCAAACTAAAAACGATGTAATTTAAATAAGTAGTATTTGGTAACGAGCTACGGTAAATTACGAATAAAATTAATTCCATAATTTACCGCGTGGTTTGTAGCCCGAAGGCACTTTCCCATGTTCAATTAACAAAGATTACGTTATGTTAAATAAGGTATACAATTTTAATGTATAAATTTGCGCTGAAATTAGAGTTCGTTAATTAAGACTAAGTAGTCATAAACGACTTTAAAAGGAGAAGATTTTCAATTCAACTGTTTTTTTTGTGTTACCTGCGGGATATCATAAACAATTTGGATTATTATTTCTTTATAAGTAGACCTCGATGCTTTAATATAACTTTATTGAAAACTGGTTCAGAAGATTTTGAGTAAATACATATGTTTTAATGTTCAAAGATTTATTTTTGAGATCTGAAATGATTCTACTCTATAGAGGTCTAAAATTACAAGGATGGATTACCCAATGTTTATGCTGTAAGGGAGATGCAAATATATTATTTATTATGTGCCAGGATCCAGGACCAATTTTATCTTCCAACCACACAGTAATATTACACACATATAACACATTATTGTTCACCTAAAACGTAAGCAGAAAGCACCTTATTACTGCATCATAAAAACAGTACAGAAAGAAAGTGTGGATATTCATTACTGCACGGTTTTTATCCAACTGCACGATTATGTGTGTATGTATGTTTGTTTGTTTGTAAGTTTCTTAGACGTGTCCTACAGCCTAAACGGCTTAATGGATTTTGATAAATGAGGTATCGTTGAATTTGTCTTGATCACGAAAGTACTTTATGATATATGAAGTGTCAAGAAAACTAATTTGGCGGCTTAAAACTGCCATATTGTATTTCTGACGGAACAAAAAATTACCAAAACCTATCGAGTGGGATATCAAAATGAAGTTCTCTAAAAGACCAATTCAAAAACTGACTTATAAGCTACTTACACAATTTTCAATTTTAGATTATTCAAGTTAATGATTATACTATACTAAGTCTAATATTGGAGTTGCAACTATTAAAGTAAATTATGTAAATAAATATAAAACATTAAATTTATATCAATGCCATCTGCACCCCGCGGTTTCACCCTCATCCCTCAGGACGTTCACTTTTTATTTTACGGGATTAAAGGTAGTCTTTGTGTTAATCCAGGATATAAGCTATCTCCGTAACAATTTTTATCCAAATACGGTCAGCCGTTTAAGCGTGAAGGAGTAACAAACATACACCCACTCTCACTCACAAACACACACACACACACACACATACACACACACACAAACACACACACACACACACACACACACACACACACACACACACACACACATTTTATTTTCATAGGAGAAAGCTTTTGTTATTATTATTATTATGTAGTTATAGGGTGCAGTTTGTATTCTTGGTTATTTTAATATTGTGTGTAACCAATTTTAGACTTAATGTGATATACACTCCAAGGTCTTTCTTGCACTCCTGTTGTTGATGTTCTTAGCAGATTTCGAGTGAGAAGGTTGTTATGTTGCTTGTCTAGTTTATATTATGTACTTATACCTAATCTTAAATCTCTAACCTGAAACATAATAATAGTAACATATACATAAATGGAATAATGTTCCATTAATAAGTACCTATCATAAATAAAGTATTACCTACACGTACGTAAATCAAATTGGGATACCTAAAGCATTGGTTAGCCATCATTAGCTGTACAAAAACATAAAATGATACCACGGGCGCGCCCTTACCTTTCAATTTATTTAAAGCTTATTTTCCCTTAATAAACTTAGCCCTTTAAATCCGTTTTAAGCTCAATTAAAGTCCAGTCCATACATTATATAGTAGGTAGGTTGTATTCCGTTTTGTTTGATGTACGTACAAAATAGCAAGTTAATTTTATGTTGTTTAAATCATAGAAAAGAAACCTGTCAAACTGACGAAATATTTTCTTGTTTAGACCAAAGACAAGGTAGATTCAGTCATGGACATTTGTTCATTTTTAAATAATTGTGCAAAACTTCAGTTTATGTGATGTTTAGAAGGTTTTTATGAATCAAAATCGCTAAAAACAAAATAATGTATTTTATTAATGTGTTATTTGCAACACAACCACAATAATAATATTTTGACTGATGCTCGATTGATGGCTTTCATCAATTTTATTTCAGTGGCAACACTCAAGTGATTTTAGCAAAACGTAGCACATCCGTGCCACTGCGTTTCAAATGAGATAGCGACCTTAATTTACAATATAGCCAGCCCAATTGCAGAGATGTCGCAGTAGCGAGGATTTTGTCAATAACTATCAGACTTGGGGCCCAGCTCGCATTCAATAATTTTGTTCCCAGTCGGGTTTTTTGTATTGTTATACTAATTTTAATTATTATTTTTAATTTTCAGTTGTATCCCAGCTTTTTTTTAAACTTAGCAGAGTCAACAGAAAAGTTCAAGTATCAGTTTCATATTGAAACTAGTTTTCCCGCCCGCGACTTCGTACGCGCGGACTACTGTTTATCGCGAAAAAAAGCATCCTATTTTATTCTAGGATATTAAAAACCAATGCAAAAGTAGGTATAGCACCAGTGCTCTTGATGTTTTTTGACAGGCTTGATATTTCGTTTCCATGGCAACCACAGACCATTCTGTGATGACAACCGTTCCTTACAGTGAGTATCAACATTTTCCAGTATTCCCGTGAAAACTTTAAAAAACTGGGATATAAAGTATCCCATGTTTTATTCCAGGGTATAAGCTATCTCCATTCTAAATTTAATCAAAATCCGTTCGTGAAAGCTCCCCAAACAAACAAACAAACAGACAACTTTTTACTTTTATATATTGGTATTGATAATGCATTCGCCAATAGAGATTTAAAATAGACTGAACTGTTTTACAAACGGTTTTATTTAGCTTGTCCTGTATGTTGTTGTTGTTGATTATTTTTGGGTCAAATCTAGTAATTTAAATTTTAACCCCTTTCTGTTCACTGTTTGATCTGAAATTTGGTATACACCTTTAGTTTTGATGACAATACAATTATGTATCTTCAGTATAATTGTTAATACAAGATGCCTGCCGCCACAAAATAGTGGATTACATTTATTTTTTCGTTCCCCTCATGGGTTTCAAATGAAAGGGCTTAACTTGTAGAATACAGTACACCTTGAAAAAAAACAAAATCCAAGATGGCCGTCACCACAAAATGGCGGTTAACTTTTTTTTCCAATATCTCAATAAGGGTATCAAATGAAAGGGCTTGACAAGTAGAACACAATACACTTTAGAAATAACTAAATAAAAAACTAAAATACCTAAGGTTTTTTTTATGAAACTATTTTTTATGTACTAACGATAAAAAATAAAATAAAATCATGAGTAAAAGAAATTCATCTCGCTCCACGATTTTATTTTATTTTTTACATATGAAACCGATTAACTGAAAATTACTTATTACATATTTTATTTCAATATGAAATGGAATTAATGCGAATTTAATAGTCAATGTAACTGAAAATTTTACTGCATACGCTTTAGGTGGACAATTGTGATATTGCTTTGTAAGAAAGAAAAGCAGATTATTGTCACTTGCTCAAGTGACTTCTTGCTGCGCTCGTGTCTATGGAGCCCTCGCTAAAGCTTGGGCTCCAATCTAACACTCGGTGCAGCAATAAGTCACTTTCCACTCGATTTACTATTTTTTATTAAATTTTTTATTAGTAAAAAAAGTAACTGTGAAGAAACCGACTTAGTTTCTTCACAGGTACTTTCTTTATTGCTTTGAGAAATGGCAGAACTGGATCTTTAGATAAATAATTGATGAAGTAGCTACCAAAAAATGTAAACTGGATTCATTTAAAGGTTACAAATTACAGCCCATCCACTACAACTTAATAGTGAGTCAAGTAATACAGAGAAAAAGATACACTTTTTCGTTGAGTACCAACAACAAGTTGGTACTCAAACTACAAGCATCAAAACTGTTTAAACCTCCGTTAATAAGATATAAATCTTCACGTTCGCCGTTATCTCTTCATGACAATTATTCATTACAGCCCATCCACTACAACTTAGCAGTGAGTCAAGTAATACAGTGAAAAAAAATACACTTTTCCGTTGAGTACCACAACAAGTTGGTACTCAAACTACAAGCATCAAAACTGTTTAAACCTCCGTTAATAAGATATAAATCTTCACATTCGCCGTTATCTCTTCATGACAATTATTCATTACAGCCCATCCACTACAACTTAGCAGTGAGTCAAGTAATACAGTGAAAAAAATACACTTTTTCAGTTGAGTACCAACAACAAGTTGTACTCAAACTACACGTATCAAAACTATTTAAACCTCCGTTAATAAGACATAAATCTTCACGTTCGCTGGTATCTCTTCATGACCCAGTGATTTCAACCAAGATGCTACGTGGAATTGGTTCATCTGGTAAATTACTACTTGCACGCGAATTTTGCTCATATTCTAAGGGCGTTGATCGTGACTTTCCCGTGACAGTATTCGTGCAGGTGAGTTTACTCTAGTTTTAATTAGAAAGGTCGGTTTTGCAATATTTGAGAGTGAGTTACATTGTACTTAAGTTTCCTTAGAGAATTTATTATGTAGATGAATTTGTCATCGGATTGAGTTGAACAATTATATCTAAGTAGAGAAAGCATTTATTGTTCTCCAATTTATGATTGTGTGCAGTTTATAGGCTGGTTATAAAATAGTTGTCGTGTTTTTTAGGTTTCCACCAAACAATCAATATGTACATACAAAATATATGCTTTCTTCGCAAAAATAATTAACCAAAATTTAACTCACTCTTAAAATGTACATTGTTTTCCTAAACTTAGTAAAGTCACCAAATTTTACATATAATATCTAGAATCTGGATGGAGGTGGCACAGGATCGCTCGTCATGGCGCTCTTTTGGGGAGGCCCTTTTTAGCATTCGTTTAGTAAATTTTGGAACATTGGTGTTTTTTTTTTACGTCAATGGACTCAAAACGTCTGCCAAGAAGTGGTAATTTGAGTCTGGAGAAGAAGAAAAGTCACACAATAAGGAGCTTGTATTGTACGATCATATTCGTTAAATTTTGTATTATTATAGTATTATTGAGGTGTGAGATGGTGCATTTTCGTGGTCCATGGTAAAATACACTTTAGGTCGTCTAACAAATATGAAAAGTTCAAAACAATTATGAGACAGATTACAGCTGACGCAGGAATTCTTGTTTCAAAATTCCCGATTCTTATTTGACAGAACGAGTATTTGTTGCATTTAGACTTACAATAAAGCAGTAAATACCAAAAAGTCTGTACAACGGAAATAATTTAATAAGAAATTGTCTAGGGTTAAAATAAACTACTGAACAAGAATTCAACATTAAAATATATTAAAATCGTGTCTGCACTCATGACGTAAAAACTACTAAACCGATTGCAATTTAGTTTTCATTGTTGGATAGCTTAGAGTTAGACTTAAAAATTGGTGAAGTTGAGCAATTGTTAAAAAAACAATTGACGTCTGAACGAAGTTTGATGATATTGGTACCTTTGGTCCAGGAATAACACATAGGTTACTTTTAACCCACTGAAATGACCACGTGGGCAAAGCCGCGGGCACAGGTTGTATTTAATAATACAGGTAAACATTTAATATATTTGGCCCAAACCGGTTCCGTTTTTAGAGAAGGACCTGTGCCAGAGACTCAAAAATTATTCAGCTATGTAATGGTTCCACAGATTTTAATGAAAGTTAGTAGAACATATTAGATACTTTAGGTACTCAATTAACACGATAATCCCGGAAAAATATATATGCAGGAAAAATATTTTAGTTGTTACATAAAACAGAATTTACACCAAAAAGCTTTTTTCACACAGCAACAAATCAGACCACTATTTTGCAACGATGCTCAACCCATTCACCGGGAAAAGAGGGTGCGAATTTGTCACTATTATATGGCTTTTAAGCAGCAAAATGTCAGGGGTCCAGGCTACTTGAAACCTTGCGGCGGTTATCAATCTGGTTGGGACAGATGGTTGTAAATAAGCTATTTTACACTTATTGCAGACACGGTTTCGATACACTTTTTGTCCTTTTTCTTGCGCAAACTGCTCTGGAATAAAAAAAATGTATGAAAAAATATACTAATGATTGAGTACCAATCTTGTAAGCAATGACTCTTATAAATTGCCTTAAATTATATAATAGGGGCATTTAAGGTTTATTTATAAAACTAGCTAATGACCGCGGCTTTGCATGCGTGGTCATTTTCTGGGTTCAAAGTACTCTATGTGCTTGACTTAAAATACCAATAAACCAACATTTCCATTCGCCAATGTACCGTATGACGCGCACATACAACGAGCGATTCACTGATCTTGATATACTAGCCCTACCCACATTCACATTTAAAAGTAATATTAAAAGGCTTTTCTATTCTATTTAATTGTACTCGTGCATATAGTCAAATTGGCTATGTAATGTAAACTTGAAATGAATTAATAATATCATCTTGTTTTCTATAACTGTTATCGCAAATCTTCAAATCAATTGTCAAAATAGCTACTTAGCAGCTTGATCAAAATAACTTAAATACTTGTTTGGTAATCTGTGGATTATGTGGTTGGCTGTGAATTTGTTTACCATTATTTATACTTACTTTATGCAAAATTCTCATGTACAGGTGTTTATCGTTCCTAAATAAATAAATAATAAATAACATTTGATCAAAATTCCTTCAACCGACAAAAATATTTTTATCGATTGCTTGGCTTATACTCATCGTATTGAGACACCAAGTACCTCAGTTTTTAAGTCGAAACTAAAACTATCCAACAGTGGAAACCGCATCGCAATCGGCCTAGTATTTTTACGTTTATTTATTAATTTTGATGTATAAATACTAACACAATTTACTAACACCATTTGGCAACGCCCTTAATGGTTATAATGTACTTTACCTTGCATGACTTTTTTTTAACCGTGATCTGCCCTCGATGTACATTAAGCTTAATAAATAAATATGAAATATTAATATGAATACGTGATGCGCAAACAAACATAATGATAAACAAACAAACAAAAAGACAGACATGATTAAAAAAAAAAAGAAAAAACTTGTTCATTAGCTTACCCTAGATATTTTCTTATTAAATTATCTCGTACGTCAGGTCAAGCTGTAGACCTCGTAATTTTATATATATAATTTTTGACTCCATATATATATGGACATACGAGCGTAGACTCCATATATATATGGAGTCAAAAATTATATATATAAAATTACGAGGTCTACAGCTTGACCTGACATATTTTGACATTGTAATCCTCTTTTTGACTCCATACCTCAACAATAGCTCAAAAATTATATATATAAAATTACGAGGTCTACAGCTTGACCTGACATATTTTGACATTGTAATCCTCTTTTTTGAGTTATATATATATATATATATATATATATATATATATATAACTTAACTGTGAACAACAATGATACACATCTGTCCACGCGAGGTCTTCGTTTGCGTAAACCAGTAGAAAAAAAGGTGCGGTTAATTTTCTTTAATATTGATTGTAATTTTTATACAACTACAGAAATAACTTTTCATCTAAATATAAATGATGAGGGCGATAAGTGCAGCGAGACGGAACCGGAACATACCTCGTAGCGTCTCGTAGCCCGTAGCACCGTAGTTCGTAGCTCGTAGGACATGATATTCACCTACGGCGGCGTAGCAGCGTGAAAAATGATTAAATTTTACGAGTGACTTTTGCAGTAGAATACTTTGGGTAAAATACATTTGAGGAATAATTTAAACAAAGGACTTAAATTCAAATTAAGTTATGCTTGTAAATGTCTAGTTTTTTTAACAGAAGGTTATATACTCGTAGGTTTTTTTTTTTAACCCAAGTTTTGTTTTTCTTTTAGTTATTTTATAAGAGTGTAAGCCTTTAATTACTTTAATTAATTATGAGGCAAACCATTTAAATTTAATTTCATTTATATTTTTTATTTGGCGGTATTATGCAGATGACTGTATTTGATGTAAAATCTAATAAAAGGTGACGTAAAGCATTAGAAGACTTATTTCCGTACTCATAATCGTCAATGCTTATCAAAAATTAAATCTCTTGTTCAGTATGGAATTAATGCTTAGATTAGCGTTAATTAGCAATTATGAGTGCGGCAGTTAAGCCGAAAACACTTAAACGTCCTTATCCTTTCAACAAAACAACAAGATCACATAATATTTGTCTAGCGTCTCGCTATTTCTTCAAATGTAACGGCGATCTATTCAAGTTTCAGTAGTGGCTTTGAACACAATGTCCCGCCTCGATGGAAACTTCATACAAGAGTTAATTTACACCTGGAGTTGGCTTCTGGAGCCATTATCGAGGTAGCATTTAGAACGAAAATGGGCATACTAGACGTTGTTGACGTTTCGATTCGATGGTTACAATGTCGTTGGAGCTATGTGTGGTTCCTATATTATTTTTTTGCGAAAATGCTTTTTCTTCTAGTACTGTAGACTCTCGCCTATTGAATTATAAAACAAAAGATTTGCTTAAACAACACATTTGACGGGTTAAAAGGAAAACATTGTTGGTATAGGTTTTGGTAGGTGCTTTGTTATTTAAATCTGTTATGGGCTCGCATGGCCCATTTCAAGCAAATGGTCTTCAGATCCTCATAGTTGTACAATACAATACAATACAATACAATACAATACAATACAATACAATACAATAC
This sequence comes from Alsophila aescularia, assembly GCA_946251855.1. Classification (NCBI taxonomy): domain Eukaryota; kingdom Metazoa; phylum Arthropoda; class Insecta; order Lepidoptera; family Geometridae; genus Alsophila; species Alsophila aescularia. The sequence goes on along the minus strand of OX276376.1, from coordinate 7,839,873 downwards.
AATACAATACAATACAATACAATACAATACAATACAATACAATACAATACAATACAATACAATACAATACAATACAATACAATACAATACAATACAATACAATACAATACAATACAATACAATACAATACAATACAATACAATACAATACAATACAATAACTCTTTATTGAACACATCAGAATTAAAAACAACTTAAATTATACATAAAATCCAACGTAGTACAATAGGCGGCCTTATCGTTATTAGCAATTTTTTGCAGGCAGCTATTGGATAGACATGAATTGAATATTAACATGTTTTATTTAAAAACAAACGATAGATAAGGGTGGATGATTTACAATATCCCAATTATTTGTTACAACGATTATTAACAAGACATAAGTTCATAAACTAAAACCCAACTATGGTCGCGTAAAAAATAGCCATATGACACTCTTGATAGAAAACGAATTGATTGAAATCCGATTGTCAAAATTGAACCCAGTTTTTAGTTTGAACACATAATCCTACATTTGCTTCCCGTAGTCGTGTAAAAAATAGTCTATGACACTATAAATTAAGACGAATCGATTGACACCTTGCTTGTCAATACGGTGAAAACGTAGAGTTTCTTGTAACCCACTTATTTAAAGATAATTCTCACGCAATTTTCTTGTTTTTTATAGATTCAGTCTTTGACTCAATGTCAATCTTGGTGGTTTGTTTAGTGTCAATTACTGAACAAACCAAGTCCTTGATCTCTACCAAAAAAGGTACTTTTTATCGTTCAGAACGCTATCCCTTAATTCACAGTAAAAAAAAACACCAACAATTGAAGAGCCATCTGATATAATCGAATAAATCGTTTCCTTTGTCGCAGTTCCTTGACAATATATAATAACTAGAGATTAAAAAGTGCCAAACGCTGGTTTTGGCCGGATAGTTTAGTTTAAGCTGTATTTTTGTTTGCTATATCGGTCAAAGTTTTGGCTGATAAAACTTTTATACAAAATAACTTTCATTTATTTGTAAACTCGTGCTCAATTTTATTTAAATATAAATTAAATTTTATACATTGTTGTTAATATAAGGTAATAAGTAACAAATTACTGAACGTTTCACACGTTTGATTAGTTTAACCAAATAAACCATAAGGAATTGTTATTTCAAATAATAATAATTTATTCGACACAATGCAAGGCAAATGCCCCTTTTTTTCTCTAAAAGTGTTTATACTTTTAGAAAAAAAGTATAAACAGTTTTTTCGGACCCAACCTCAGCCACTAATTTATATAACACAAAAGCTCACGTTTGATCTGCTAAGTAAGTTAAAATAACTAATCTGACATCACAGTATGTCAAAGTTGACATATCTACTATAATTTAAGATTTTTGTGCAATAGTTATCTTTTTAACTATAGATAGATATATAACTTAATTTAGAACGTCAACATTGACCTTGAAATAGTATAATCGGCAGTTTTGTCACTAAACAGCCAACCTTGGATTAGATAGCGAGAACATGAACGGTAATGTGCATAAGAATAAATTTATTGAAATTAATACATTTAAATTATTAGAATATACGAGTAAATACGATAAAATATTACTTATAAAAGCCATATATGTATACTTAAATGCCATATAAGTGTACTTAAATGCCATAAGTGTACTTATATGGCATAAACACAATAAAATGTAACTAAAAATTACATAGTGTTGAAAGATAAAAGATTCTGAATTGAAACATTGAAGTGATGTCGCTTCTCTTGTGGTTATTATAAGTTCTTAGAAGGGTGGAATATCGGTAGTAGGTATCTAAATAGTGGATGAACAAGCCGGATACTGATTCATCTCTATCTCATATAATAACTCTTACCTTTTAATAGTGTCTGGTGCGCTAAAGTGGTTGGCGAACGTTACTGGAGTTTCTCCGACATCTTCACATTTGGAGGGTCTCCAAGTTTTCATTGTAGGTATCGAAGGTTCTCGTACCTGAAGGTTTTAATGGAGTGTGTAGGGTTTGTTTAATGGTGTTTTGTTGGAACGGAAAAGGGAATAACGGACTTTTTATGAAGTGGTTGGCATTTTAAGTTTATGTGACTTTTTATTAGTCTTCGGATTAAGCAATTCTAGTGGAACATGAAAAACAGCAAAAACAATTTTCTATTTTACTTTTGATTTTGATTTTTCATCACACCTGGGTGATCCATCATTTAAATAGTTTTTCACGCATAAATGTACCTATATCCCGTTTTACGTGTGTAGATCCAGTCGGATAACCACATGTCACGGGGAATGATTGATGTTTGTGTAACTTCACCCAACACTACAGGGGTTCCAGGCTGTTTAAACCCAGGTTAACTCGATATTTTCGTACACATCCCTAACTCAACGAATATCCACTTAAACCTTAATACACAAAGATTAGCTAGAAGAAAATGCTAATAGGAAATGTACTTGTATTTTCTTGTGCAATAAAGACTTTTCCATCTATCCTTTTCCTTCTAGTTTCATACTTGATCACGAACAAGCTAAGGTATATGTGGTTTACAACTAAAATGGTAACAATCACTAGAAGAATGAACAATGGTACTGGTGTCGCGCGTAATAAATGAGTGAGAAGGAGGGTAGATAATTTTTTCTGCTCGTAAAAACTCATCCACCGCAGTTACTTCAGTTATCCGTGATCATGGCGCTTGCAACAGTGCCGAAATATCGGGAACTTAATAAAAATAGTATCCATTATAAATATCCCGATTCTAATGTTTATAATATTAACGTTATTCAACGTTCTTTGGTTGCAGGCTACGGCATCATCACACTCAAGATACCGACCTCGCCGGCGACACACTGTACCCTCCACACGACGGTTGGATGCCTTGGCGATGACGACTGCACGTCCAAGAGTCACAGCATCATCAGGTTGCTGGGTCCCGTGAGAGACGTGGTCGTGAGACCTGCGAGACATCATTATAGACCTGGAGAGACGAGTGAGTATATCAAATTTTAAAAAATATTTCAACAGACTACTGAGCTATTGAAACTTTCGCGATTTGAATTCATTATTACCGTAAGTGTTCGCATCGCAAGTTGTTTTCGAGCATATTTGCCTGTTTGTGGGTCGCAATGACAGAGTACTTTATATATACGGAAAAGTCGCGATCCGTATAGTTTCGTTTAACAAGACCAAACGCGGGTAGTTGGAAACCACGCCTTCTATTCACTTCATTGATACCTTATTGATTTCTACTTTTCTCGTGACCACGGTCTATGCAAATTGATGGAATCGTCAAGGTTAACTAAAATGATATTAATTTGATCTACATATATATATATATTTATATACTTATAAATCGTTTTTATTTATATACATATTTGATCTACATCCACCCGTTTTATTCCACATCTGTCTCTTTTTTTCTTGTAAAAATACCTCGTCCAGATAGTCCTAATATACGTACTTCTTAGATCAACATCGAGTTAAATCGTGTAGACATCGAGCAAAGAATCATTTTTATGCTAAAAATAAAAATAATAACACAATATTTTACGAAAGAAATTTCTTTATTTTAGTTGTTTTTATAGCCTTTTTTTGTAAAGAAAAACCTCCTTCAGGTATAAAATACTTGTATTATCCACTGGTCACTTATATTGTACTTTACATTTGTATTAAATAACTTCTTCAGACATGAATATACTACTATACAGTCGTCTTCCCCGTTCCGATGCTCAACAAGAATTCAATAATCTACCTCCTCACAATCTTTTCCGTCCAAGAAAAAAAATGGTGCCTTCGTCGTGAGACTGAGTTGCCGGTAGAAACATGACACAGGAAACGATTGCCAGGTGGCGCCACCTTCGTGTGACGTTCCGGTAGCCATGCTTTTTAAATATTCCTGAAGTATTAGTCAAATTGTATTCTAAATCTACTGCAAAAACCCTTTTAATTTATCATAATATTTGGAAATCATGACATTTTTGTATTATCACTGGGCCGCAAAGAAAGTTGTATTACCAGCTCGTGGTGGCAATACAAAATACTAAAATTTGTGAAAACTGCAAATTTGGTACCGTAGCATATTTTCGGAAATTATAAAAATCGAATTTATTTTATATTTATGGTTTTTAATACAATCGCCAAAAAGTATAAAAAAGGTTTTACTTCTACCTATATTTTTAATGAAATAAACTTAATTTAGTTTTTATTTTAAAAGGATTGCTCAATTTTTTTATAAGTTATCGCATTTTTTATAACCGACCCGCCGTCTCTGCGGCGCTGTGTATTCATAGTTCAATTTTTAAGGTTATAAAACAAAAGTGTTTAATTTCATTTCGTGCAAGTTATTTAGTCCTTAAAAATATAACCCAAAATGAAACAAATGCTTGTATCTTCTGCGCGTAAACATCTTTACGCGTTATTTTACACTCCACAGCTCATAAAGTGCCAGTAAAAGGAGTCGTACAAAATTTTAATGGAATCAACACTTAACTCGGATTATTTTCTTTGTCGTTATCTCGTAAACTGTGTGTTGTAAGGACTAAATATTTTGTAGGGTACTAATTTTTGGCAGTTTGAATTATCTGCCCAACCCACCTGTATTCTTCTGCGGGTCTCTCTCTCTCTCTCTCTCTCTCTCTCTCTCTCTCTCTCTCTTGAAGTTGTTTTTATAAAGTTTCAAAGTTTCCCCCCTATAAGTTATACCCTGAAAAACTTTGAGAGCAGTTCCGTTAACAGCAATTGGTTCCGGAATAATATGTTTGTTGAACATTTCCTTGGTTTTGTCCAAGTTCATCCAGATCACAGTACCTCCTTGATACTGGATACTTGATATTTTATGAAATTTGATTGTTTTGCTAATAACATCAATGAGTCAATGTTAAATAAAAAGTCAAATATGTGGTTATCTGCTCGTCAAACAGGTAGATAAACTTATTCCTCAGTTAAGCGAGTTGTTCGTCAAATGAAGCCTTGACGATTGAAAATTAATCTTATTGCTTGTCTGAGCATTGAAAAATCGGTACTTGGAAGTTTCTGCTAAATGATATAAATGAAAACTACGGAGCACTGCGGAGATTTGGTGATATTAGCTAATATAATAATAACTAGCTTTCCCGCCCGCGACTTCGTCCGCGCGGACATAGATAAAGCATCGTATGTTATTCTAAACATGCAAAATTAAAAACCAATGCAAAAGTAGGTGTAACACTAACGCTCTGGATGTTTTTTGATAGACTTGTTATTTCGTTTCCATGGAAACCGTTTCTTACGGCGAGTAATCAACATTTCCCAGTTTTCCCGTCGAAACTTACAATTTTCTGGGATAAAATGTATCCTATGTTTTATTCCAGGGTATAAGCTAACTCCATTCCAAGTTTTATCAAAATCCGTCTAGCCTTTATTGCGTGAAAGCTCCCCAAACAAACAAATAAACAAACAGACAACGTTTCACTTTTATATATTGGTATGGATATTAGCTACGAGTATAATATCATGGTGACGAACACATGTGCAACGTCACACAGAACATTGTAGTAGCAGTCCTGGAATATACCATAGAACGACTTAATTCTAGACCACTTACCATTAAAGACACTTTATAAATACACAGACCATCAATTAATTATTCGTAATGCAAAAACAGAGTAACAAAACAATTCCCACTGACCGAGACGCCTCAGCACAAATTCAGTACAGGTACAGCGAATGTTTGGCAAATGTTCACTCGTGCATGCCAAATCGCTGTATCGACGAAATTCTGGAACTAGTGGTGTTCGTACTCCCTTACATCATTCATCATCATGCATTGGAGGATATGTTTTAGACTCTGGACTAGAAACATTAACAATAACGGTGAGAACATCTCACACTTGAGATTCGCTAATGACATAGTCATTGTGGCAGAAAAGTTGCAGGACTTGCAACAGATGTTGGACAGCCTAGCTGATTCTTCTCAACGCATTGGTCTCCTGATGAACTTAGACAAAACCAAGGTTATGTTCAACGAACATGTTATTCCGGAACCAATTGATTTCAGCGGAACATTTCTCGAAGTTGTTCACGAGTATGTTTACTTGGGGCAAACTTTGCAACTAGGTAAAGACAACTTCGAGTGAGAGACCCGCAGAAGAATACAGCTGGGCTGGGCAGCATTTGGGAAGCTTCGTCGAATTCTCTCGTCACCAATACCGCAAAGTTTGAAGACAAAAGTCTTCAACCAGTGCGCCCTACCTGTTATGACATACGGAGCCGGACGTGGACACTGACGGTTCGACTAGTCCACCAATTTAAAGTCGCTCAGTTGGCTATATATAAAAAGAGCTATGCTCGGTTTTTCTCTGAAGGACCGTATAACAGTTGGGGTAGACGTGTTCTTGAGTGGAGAACCCTTCTCGGCCTACGTAGTGTAAGGCGCCCTCCGGCTAGTTGGAGCGACGATATACGCAAAATTGCTGGCAGCAGTTGGAAAACAAGAGCCGAAGATTGGGCTCAGTAGGGTTCTTTGGGAGAGGCCTTGTCCAGCAGTGGACTGACAGGGGCTGATGATGATTGTAGACTTATTGGATGAACCTTATCTCTTTTTACCACGTTTTTATTAAGTCATTTTTTATTTGTTTGTATGTCTGTCTGTCTGTCGATCAAGGTGGGATCTAGCAACTCAAATATCGAGCACTTCCCGATTAGCTATCTGGCTGAAACTTTCAAGGTAGCTCTCGATTTTTTTCGACATTTAAAAAAAAGCACACTGAAAAAATAATCTTGGTTTTTAGATTAGTTTTTTATGGCCACGTGCGTGTCAGACAATGCATAGTATAGGGTCTCATGATCACTGTTTTTCCTTCATGGTTAATTTTTTTTGTATTATTACGTCTTACACCACACGATTATAAATATTGCCATTTTAAGATTGCGGCGAACAATGAGTTTCCCTTACAAAATGAATAATAAAATATTTTTTTACTTTATTACTGCCCTGCCAAAAACGAAATAAAAAGTCAAAAACAAGACATAAATTCAATTTTCATTGCTATCGGGGAACTTGGGAGGTAATATAAGATGCAGTTGGAGGCATGAACATACTTGATCCCTTCAATGGAGAAAATATGTACATATTCATGATTCCTGCGACTGCATCGTGTATTTCAAAATCAAAAATCTAAAGCTTGAAAGCTCCCGTGACTGCGATGATAATTTTATTTATCTCTCGCTTTTTACTTTTTAGTTTGTTTTTGGCAGGGCAGTCGTGTTTTTTAATGTATTTATTTTTATATCATGGTTTTTAGTGACAAGTTTTGAGCTATGCCAATTTTGATTATATTATGTTGTAACGTGCACATCAAAACTTTTGATTTTGACTAATGTCATGTCTTTAGTAGCACTCGCAAGATAAATCGATTGACGAAAGATTCATCAAAATCGGACCATATGTTTGGTCTAACAGTGCCACAAAGGAACAGACATACATACATAGGCTGATAAAGACATTACTGGGCCTTTCGTTTACGCAGTCTGGTAAAATAAAGACTTCCATCATATATTATACGCTTGTGAAAATATTTTTGAAACGCTGTGTACATACCCCATCACTAAAGAAAGTCTTGCGTACACGACCGACTCCGAAACTTGTCAGAACACAGAACTTTTGCGTTATTGTATAACTTCGAAACCCAGCATCACTCGTAACCATTAATTACTGATTTAACTAAGTGCTTACAAACTTTACAGCTATGCTAATATGCTTACATCTTGTTAGTGGAGCTATTAATAAGTCATGAGATTGAAAGTGACGTAACTGAAGTTAAATACGATGTTCGATGCTGTTAAGAATTAACATCGTTATGATATTCTTCTGAACGTTCGGCGGAGATGTAAAGATTCTGCTGATAAGTCAAACTGTATTCTCAAACTGAAACCCTGACCAAAACATGCGTGCGACAGTTTTACCACACCAACAAGCATCGCTCAGTGGTACGTCGTCACCAGTTGCCGTTGCAAGGCCCTACATGCCATTAAACTTTTTTTTTAAATTAACTTTGGAACTGTATCATCATTGCAAAGTTTCAATCACCCACAAACATTGTGTTCGGAAATTCCAGTCCAATTCAATATGAAATTTAAAGTATCGTTTTCCTGACATATGACTGGCTTGCAACAAAAAACCCCTGTTCAATTAACTTTCGCAAATTTTAGGCAGGGCAGCGTTTGGGGAGCTGCATAAATTTTCCCGTCGCGTATTCCTCAGAGCCTAAAGACGATAGTGTATGGCTTAATCAAAAAGCTATAGCTATAGGAACCGATAACGATCTTGAATAGCGATAAGACGAAAAGAGATGAACGAATCTTGTTTTTAAACTATTGCATCAATTAAGTACAAGATAAGAATATCTTAGGAAAGTATTTATCAGAAAAGTTAATTCTAGAAGAATAATAACTATAGCAAATTGTTAAAATTTACTTTTAAATATATGCGGTTATGTTACTATCACACGAAAACTCATCATAAACTTTATTTCGTACGCTTAATTTGAACTTATGTTCATACAGAGTCAAGCCGCAATAATAAATATCAACTTTAAATGAAAAGTTATTGCCACCCGTTGCCGACAGCTCATACTCAACTCATATAAACTCATATTATAAAATGATAGAGCGTTTCATATAAAAATATCGTATCGAATCTCTCTTTTATGTTGCTGTCATTAATTTCGACGTAACTTTGTGTTGTTTTTACGTTCGGTTTTATGTTTCTGTGACCCTAAAATTTGGCTTAGATGTTTATGAAGCACTAAATTAATGTTCTACGAAATTACTTCGGCAAACGCCAATGTTTTTACCTTCTTTTTTAATTCCTAAAATGATTAAAATACTGACTCTTTGTAATTAAGTACTCTTTTTTCGGTTCGTCACTTTGAGATAAATTAAAAAGTCGGGAACCTGATATTTTAAAGCGGAGCTATTTAGAAAAAGCTTGAGGAAATTTACTGTTCCTATATTTTGCTTTGTAATTAAAAGGGTTACCTTATTTTATTCAACACTGTATTTATTAACCGGCTTAAAAAGAGGTATTTTCCTTTATTAACATGAAGTAGGTACAAAAAAAACTTTTTCTATAAATTTAAGATGATATTGAAACATTTTGAGAATAAAATATCTAAAGCTAGCACAAAATAAGTGTAGAATACATAAGTTTCGTAGTTAGCTTTCGATAAATCGTACATCGTATTTTCCGTGGGGCAATTCTGCTTCTTAACTACCAAAAGATAGAAGAGAGAATCAAAAAGTTGCTCTTTTTCTGTTGTGTGCAAGACATTAATATACTGCAGTGTACTAAATACTTGCTCTGAGGAGGGAGACCATATACTTTTAATTGATATACTCCTAAAGAACAATGGCGAACTCCCATACACACTTTTATATCAGTAAAATTCACGGCGTCTTTACACAAAAAATATTGCTAGTAATTCAGCATCATTTCCTGAGATTGTTAGTCTAAGATATTTTTTTGGGGAGGCCAGGAATAATTGTTATTAGGCTTCAAAGTTTTGAAGGTTACGTTACTGTTAATGACCTTTGAAACAAGTCTTAGAGATTTTAATTATTTTATCCGCTTAATTAGGTAGGCAAGTAAGTACTTATGCGTGATAAATTTAATGTTTCAAGATATTGTAGGTACCTACCACCTACCTACTTTTGTGCAAAACAATTAAATATATTAACATACCCTATTTACACTTCCTCCATAAACTAGTATTTATATACTCTTTGCCATAAACTATAATGCATTGTATTCCCTTTGCTACGAGTATAATGTTTTGTATAGAGGTTTTATATTGACGTACCATTTTGTCTATATCACAGTCTATATTATTATTATTATTATTAGGTTCATCGCAAGGAGGTTGCATTACGCTTACTGTTTAACGCTTTTAACGCCAGTAAGCTGAATTCAACCTCCTTTGGTTTAAAAAACTGGGTGGGAGTATACTGTGTTGACAATTTTGACGTCCAAACCGGAAACGTCATTGTATTATATATATTTTTACACCCGTTGGGCAGGCAACAAGGCCGGTTAAATATTGTAGGACGAAAATGTTACGATTTCATGATTTTTTAAATTGATTTGTTATCCTGGGTTTTTCTAGCTTACAGGCTATGCTGAAAAAAACGTAGAAAAATAATTACTTAAGTTGTGTAGAAATGATATGTCAAGACACTGCAAGATTTATCGCATAAAATTCCGCCTATATTCTTTACTAAATTGGCATAGTGGGACAGCAAAGGCTAAAAAAAACAAAATTATATTCGAAACTCTTTTGCTTACCTGTCATTGACATCTACCCATACATGTCATGTTACCTGCCATGAGTCCCGATAAAGCAGAGAAGCAAGACTGTTAGGCGTCATTTAATTTTGAATTTCGAACGAAACATCCAAGTCAAGGTTGAGTACATACAAAAATCCCGAACATTCAGATTTTTCCCAATTTGAAAATTTTCCGGGAAACTTTTTTAAAACCAAAAATAGCCAAATCGGTCCAGCCGTTCTCAAGTGTTGTGTTTTTTACCAACGAACATTATTTCATTTTACCACGCTACCACGGTTTTATTAAGTCACTTTCTTGTTTTGTCTGTCAGTCTGTCGTTCCGGGTGGAATTTTGCACCTCAAATTTCGAGCACTTTCCGATTAGCTATACGGCTGAAACTTTCGGGGTGGATCACAAACCGATGACAATGATTTCTACAAAAAAAAACGTGGTTTTTAGATTAGTTTTAAATCTACATTTTCTGCTTCTTTATTTATAGTAAAGAATCATTTTTCGATATTATTCGTTTTTAAATATGTATGTATTATATTATATAAAATCTAAAGTCATTATTTTGTTCTAGTAACCTTCTGGATACTAGCCCTGGACCACGACCTGAGGCTTGTCCGGGGAGAGTTGGCCTACATAGCGCTGAGTGACCCGGCCGGCACCAAGGTCGCCATTTGGGAAGAACTCTCAATGGATGAAGGTAGGTATTATAAGTTTTTTGTATTTTCCTTCGCACTCTTCGGGGGGCACTTTTGGCTATCTTTTCCAGCTTTTATTGATTAATAGCAGTCTTTAAGCCATGTCAGAGACTTCACAAACTTTGACACCATCAGAGGCTAGCACTACCTCAAACGCAAGCGATTTTAACACTCGACAAAAAAGAGGAGTGTTAATAACTGTTATAAGTTTAGGGTTTATCCGTGTGTGTGTTTGTGGCATTGTCGCTCCCAAACGAATAGACCGATTTTAATAGGTAATTTTGTTGAAACCTGATGTGATCGAGGTGGTTCTTAGCTGTAATGGGGGGTAATTATTTTTCGTGAGTTTTTAGCCGTTTTATTTATATTTAATATTATAAAGACAAAGATTTTATTTTTGTTTGTAACCATAAAAAATATATTTCACTGTTAGCAAACTATACAATTCCAGATGGACTTAGGCAACTTTTCTGCGGCAGATTGCAAAGTGGGATAGCGGGAAAACTACGGGCGCAGCCGTGGGGCAGAGCAGCTAGTATTTAATTAAGTATTAAAAAAAAGAGCGAATGAAATTACCGTAACAACCCATTCACAAATTATGTAAGTGGGCATACATTGGTAATTTCGTTCCAAGGGCACAAGTTCATCTTGATACCAAATACCAAGTACCAATACAATATCTCCTTAAAATGTATATTAATTGGAGATCTGCGCTACCTCATACGACAAACTACTCGTATTAAAGATAGGTTATAATAAGAATGTTTCATTTTAAACCATTTTATTTCCAAAACATACATCATTTAATCAAACCTCAAAACTGTCCGAAACTAAATTGTCCCTTAAGGGTCGCATTGCACAAACAATGTGTGAAGTGGAACCGATCGGCGGGTAAAAGCGTTCTCTTGTCGCTTCACAGATCGCTCCTAGAGCCGTTTGACAGATTGAATTTCCTTAGCGGTGTCAAGTACATTGTAAACTACTTTTTAAGTTAAACCTTGAATTTCCAAAATAAATCCCTACAGAGGTAACATTTTATAACAAAGGCGTATCTAACGGTAGTTTTTAGAAAAATCGTTTTTACACGACTGCCCAAAAAACGGAATGTATTGTTTTTAGCATTCATGTATGTTTGTATGATTGTATGCATTTGAGTTTCTTTATTCCACCATAACTTTTAAATACCTAAACAGATTTAGACGTATGAGATATCATTAGAATTCTTATATGCCCCCGAGTAACATAGGCATTTTTTTGAATAAATTAATTTGGCTGTAGTATGGCATCACTTTCAAATTCGAAAAAAACTTCGAGTTTTGCCATATGGGTATAAAATTGAAGGCCTTGTTAAGCACTTTCCAATAGTCAATAATTTATTGGCAAAAGCTCTTTTTTGGCAGGGCAGGCGTGTTTTTTTTTTGCTTTCAAGCTAGTTATTTTTAACGTTTTTTTCCCGTTGAGTGGCGAGTCGAGCAGATCGCTCGCCTGATGGTAAGCGTCACGCCTGCCCATAGCAGTTGCAGTGGCACCCAAAACTTTGGTTGCAAAAATCTTGCGCGTCACTGCACTGCGCTCGTCTCCCTGAGACAAGTCTCATTGCGCAATTTCGCTGGAGTGGAGTTTTGAAAAACATGAACATTTGATTTTAGAGTGCAATGCTGTAAACTCTCTTCATGCTTACTAACAAGGCGATACAGTCTTGCAAGACTTTATACAACATTGATAATATAATTTAGGCAACTGCTTTCTTTTAGAAAAAATAAACTTCAAGTTTTGATTACCAAAATATTGTGTGAAACGAAAGGGTTATAGCTCTTGCAAAAATAGTAGAATAGGTACATACCTGAATAGATTTGTTTGAAAATCCACAAGTTCTACTCTGCCCTTAGGAATATGTTACTGTAATTGTATTCTGTACTAAACCGGCCCAATTCCAAATCCTCAGAGCTTCCTTGAGAGACACATATATACACAATATGTGCGATAACGGTTAAAAGGGTTTTCTTGTTATTTTGTACGATCGTACTACTCGTACAATTGTTCGTCAGCAGTGACAGATTCGATTTCCGGTAGGCGTTGTACTGCTTATTTATTCATTTTGTAACGAACTTAAACAACACCACATACTTTATTATAAATATAATTATAACGCCAAAATAATTGCAATTAATTTGATATTATTTTTATTAAGTCAGTGACGGAAAAGCATAAAACAAGTAACAGGTATGAGAAAAATTACGACCGCACTTAACAAGACTTAAGTTCAAAAACTAAAACCGGAGTACGGTTGGGTAAAAATAGCCTATGATACTCTTGTGATGAAGATGAATCCATTGATACCTCGCTTGTCAAAATCGGACCAATTTTTTAGTTGAACACAGCTCCTACGTAACTACAGCGTAGTCGGTTTAAAAAAATAAACCTATAAATGAAGACGAATCAATTGACACCTTGCTTATCGAAATTGGACCAAGTTTTTATTTTGAACACATAACCTTTCATTTGCTTCTTTGCAGCCGGGTAAAAATATATAACCTATGACACTTTGTACCTAAAGACGAATCGATTTTCACCTCGCTTGTCAAAATTAGACCAATAGGGGCGACGCTATGGTGGAACATCCACATAACCACATACATAGATACATACATAGACTATTAAACTCATTACCCTTCCCTTGCTTTGCTGTAGTGGAGTAAAAAACGAACTTTTCAACAACAAAAAATACCTTATATGTCACTCGGGATGATGTAAGGATTCTAACGATACCCCATACTACCAAATCTGTTATTGCATATAAAAGTTATGGTGGAATAAACAAACTCACAAGCATATACATGAACCCTCAAAACATTACACTCCTTTTTTTGGGCAGTACTCGTAGCTTGCTAGAATTCAGTGATGTCAGTCTCATTTTTTTTCTTTAATTTTTTCTATACTGTACAATAATAAACTACAAAAAGGCTGTACAATGAAGATAATTGAATAATTGCTAAATTAATTGAAATTGAAAATTGAATTTAATTTGGTCTATGGGACTTAAAAATAAGCTACTAAACAATAATATAACATTTAAAAATGGTGTTTGGCTGTCTGTCTGTCACACGTAAAATCTACTATACTCATTGAAATGCGGTTTTCACTATTGGTTAACTAAAATTTTGACTTAAAACCTAGTATACTCTCTCACTCCATTATTTCTTTCCATCCAAAGGTTGACTGGAAGAGATCGCTTTTAGCGATAAGTCCACCGGTTGTACTTTAGTTATAAGATTGTTTATATTTGTTGTAAATTTTTGTAAACTGGTGTACAATAAAGTATTATCTATCTATCTATACCTACCTTAATCCGATCCGGTATCTTAATCCGAGATGAGTAGAACCCGAGCAATTGATAAAAACTAGTTGACGGCTGAACTAATTTTAGTATAATTATTGTACCATATAGGTACAGTAGTCGCAGCCGATCTTTATGGTTTTGAAGTTAGGCTCTGTGAATGATTTCACAGGTACTGCTGTGAGGATAATATAGCATAAAGTAAGAGCGATATAGAATATGCGAAAAACGTAAGTGAGTGAGCGACGCTGTTATACAATGCTGTCTTCACCTTCAACATTGGGATTGCGCCAGAAAATTCGCTGTTTGCGCAGTGACTATCAGATAACTTCCGAGCTACAAACTTCCGCTGCGACTACCTTTTGGCTCAGGAAACATAGGATACCTACATTTCTTCAGAAAATGTCCACGCAGGCAGCAGGGGTGCAGCTTGTACTACACTGGCCTTCACAACATAGTACCAAACTTTTAAAATTGTTTTGTTTCCTAAACTTTAGAAGTCATAGTTTTGAAATAAAAAATCGTTTTATGGCAAATTTCATCGACTTTCTTTCAAATTATGGTTTATTAGTAACGAAAAAGATTTAATCCAAAAAATAGGTGTCTGTCTGTTCGTGCATCACGTTAAAACCTGAACCGGTTTGAATGCGATTTTCTTTGTTGAATAGTTTAGGTTTTGACCTAAAAACTGGTGAACTTGGTAACTCAATCCGATAAGTAAAAATCAAGCAATTTAAGAAAACGAAACGATTAATTTCAAAAGGGTGGTATTCAGTTTACCTTAAAACTACTGGACCGATTGTAATGCGATTTTCACTGTTGGATAGCTTTGGATTTGACTTAAAAACTGGTGTACTTGGTATCTCAGTGCAATGAGTAGGAGCTAAGCAATTCAATAAAAAAACTATTAATTTTAAAAGTGTGGTACAGTGTATATAAAACAATAGAAGAATAAGAACCGAAACAATAATTTAAGGCTTCATAAAATTAATTACAAATTAACCAATATTTCAATACAAAAACCAATCAGCCAAGTTTCCCAATTAAATCACATGATATGAAAATTCAACAAGAAACCTTGCAATAATTTATATCAAAGCTCGAACTTAATTAAAGCGAACGTTCATTAACTTTGGTTCACCGCAAATGAGCTGGCCAAGTTTAAGTAACTATTCCAAGTAAAATAGTTCCCTGTCAGGCTATACTTGAACGTGAGTTTTGGAGTGTTTTAATGAGTTCCAAAGAGTAGTGGTCTCTTTTGGAGTCCAATTTGTTAATTGGCAGTTTGTTTTGAAGTAGTTCTAAACATAAACATCTATGTACTGGGCACGTCACTTGAAGAAGTGTTACTTATTGAAAATGTTGTTACTTGGTCGATTGGTATACAATTTCTGAAAATTTCTGGGTAATGCTAGAAAAAAGCACATTTCAGGGGAAACCAAAATTGTTGTTCAATGTGACCTTCTTTGACATGGATAATGGCCCGTCAGGGGATCACACACATAGACACAGACACCGACCCCAATCTTACCTCCTCTGACAAACCATCAGGGGATCACATAGACACCACCTTGAGGCAAGGTCAAAGGCCCCGTTATTAGTAAACTAGCTTTTCCCCGCGACTTCGTCCGCGCGGACTAGTTTATCGTGAAAAAAAGCATCCTATGTTCTTCTAAAAACCAATATAAAAGTAGGTATAGCATCTTGATGTTTTTTGACAGACTTGTTATTTCGTTTCCATGGCAACCGTTCCATACTGCAATTAATCAACACTTTCTAGTATTCCCGTGGAATCTTACCATTTTCCGGGATAAAAAGTATCCCTTGTTTTATTCCAGAGCATAAGCTATCTCCATTCTAAGTTTCATCAAAATCCATCCAGCTATTATCGCGTGAAAGCTCCCCAAACAAACAAACACACAACGTTTCACTTTTATAAATTGGTATGGATAATTTAATGTTGCAGCAGTGTGGAGTTCGTAAGTAACACTTCACTTCGTAAGCAACCCTGTATATTATACTCTCAGATTAAGCTTATGTAGATTCTGTAAGAATATTAATGTCAAGACAAACTTACTGCATTATGAAAACAGACAATCAATACGGGTATATTATGAAGTTACCTAGAAAAATACTAGTGGCTCTGTGAGCTGTAGCCCTCGCACGAATAAACTTTTTTGCAAACAATCTAGCGGTGCACAGTAGTGCCATCTGTTTACCTTATTGTACAACTAACATTAATAACCAAGGTGCTCCATCAATCCCTACCTAGTAGGTTAAAGGGCTGATTCAACTGGTAGAAACATAAAAGTGAGCAATTTACTGCATTTTGAGGAGCTATTCTGCTCATCACACCGAAGATCCTTATCAGATCATCACCAAATTTTTATAAGTCTCATAAAAGTTACTACCTTTCAAATAAAAAAAGAACAATCAAAATCAGATTTAATAAAGCGGAGATATTCAGTAGCTCCCTTTGCATCCTTTTTTGGGGGAAGTGCCATCAATCAAAAAGCCGTGGCGATTAAAAAAATCTAAAAATTCGCTTAATCTGTATACCAAGTTTCGTCTAGATCAATTGAGAAATGCGACCTGTAGAGGAGAACAGCCGGACAGACATCCGGACATACGAAATAATTTTTGCCGAAGCTGAAACAGAGACGCTTCTCTCAAGCTTCCCGCTCGCTCGGTCATATATACTGCAAAAGAACGTGGATGGCAGCCGCGCCACTACCAAACAAATGTTAAATGTTACAGAAAAAAACGCTTTACCAACAGAAAGTTATTTCAATTATTCGCACGTCGTGCGAAGCGTTTACCGCCTTTGCAATAAAAACTGCAAAACAATCGGATTACTAGTAGGTACCAGTGTTATTTGACCTCATGATTTACACAGGTTCTTATTGCGAAGCAACGATTGGCAATCAATAAAAGATCAAGTAATATTGGTTTTGAGCAGTCTTTTCTAATTGCGGTGCTACTTTTATTATTGTTTCTGAACGGAAAACTGAACCATGGAAGATATTGGAGATGTTGCAAGATTGTTATGCGGTAAAAGGGTTGTAGTGGGTAGAGATTTAGCCGGATATATCCAGGTAACTAATGTAGTGTACCCACTATATTTATATATACCTGTTATTTATTATCTTAAAGGTGCCTTTGGTTGCATCGATTACTATCTTCGGCATCATGCTTTACTTCTGACCAAGTGGAATATCAAAAAGGAACATCACTAGGTATTTTTTGAACGGCCTAGCTTTCTATTGCCAAGAGGATTTTAAGCAGATTTTCAAAGGTAAAAAAAAGGCAAGCTGAAGTGGCAGTAGGCTGGTCACATTTCCAGAAGAATCTACAACCATTGGGGTAGAGAGTGGAGACCGTGCTTAGGCAAACGTAGTGTAGGACGCCCTGTGGTCAGGTTGAGTGATGACCTGCGAAAAACGGCTGGCAAAAACTGGATGCAGAGAGCTGAATACCGTGCCCAGTGGCGTGCATTAGGAGAAGCCTAAGTCCAGCAGTGGACAAATATATGCTGATGATGATGAGGACTACAGTATAGAGCATGCATATGTCCTGTTCTGGAGCTCTGCGAATTATGTGGCCGATCATTTGATCCCATTTGTGTTGCCGTTTGATCTGATTTTCATAGTCTCAAAGTTCTTCATTTGAGATTTTGATGGGCAAGAAGATCTTAAGCGATCCGCACAGGCGCCGGTATTAAATAAAATATACAAGTCTTTGCGTGAGACCGTTTGTACTTTCTACGTGTCGCATCCATACGGCAGAACGATTCTAGGATCTGTGTGGCAGTTGGAGCTTTGATGATTCTTGAAGGGTTGTCCTCTTCTGTTCCTCCGGATTCTTACACGATGAGTATAAATGGCAGGGAAGCCAGTTACATGGGCCATACCTACCCATTTACAATACCATTGTAGAAGATCTTCCTTAAATTTCAAATTTCATATGAATTCATGAGGTCACGACATTTACGATATGAATACTTCCTCGCTTGAAGTTCGTGCTCGCCTTACTTGTTCGATAATACCATAATATTTCAAACTATTTTACATGTTTGATCTCAAATTAAATTTTCATAAATTAAAGATTTTTAAAAGATTAAAATATGATTTTAAATTTGTAGTGTCCGGATAAAACCGTTGCAGTCTTCCCACCAAAAGATATTTTTCATAGGTCGTATAAAAGTTGAGCGAAACTTTTGCTGCCGTCGGAGATATTAAATTGAAACGATAACTTCTGATCCGAAAAAAGAGCTTCAAAGTTTCGTAATAGGCACATGAGTAACGGGAGCTAAGGGGGGTTTTAGTTAAGGGTGATTATTAAGTTTGTCTGTTTTTCGAGAAAAAGAGACAAATATGTCTTTATTATATTTTACACTTACTACTGCGTCTTGATCATTCCCTAAATAGAGAGAGAAGAGAGAGAGAGAGAGAGAAGGGGGAGTGGGGGGGGGGGGGTTAAGGACTAAAATCGACCATGTTTGCCCAATGGGATTGATCAATACTTAAATCATAAATTATACCAGCTTCTTCGTGAATCATCTCAGATATTCTCGACGACAGATATTCTCGATGTCGTTTCCTCAATACGATATTTATATATGATTATTATAATATTCTGAGATATTGCTAGAACACTCACGCTATTCTTAAGAGCCTTTCCATGTCATTCTGAACAGCAACAATGCCAAATCTGATATATTGGAGCCAATTCACTACATATGATTGACTTATATCTGACAGATTGGGTTTACTTATGACTGGCAGATAATGTGCTAAGCAACCTAATATTATTTCTCAACTAGGCTGAGTTTCGTGACCCCATCATGACAAAAATGACATTCCCGTAAAATTTCTTGGTACTATCTTCTCTTAAGGGCGTATTTTCGCAGCACCCAGTCAGATCACATAGCTATTTACTTTTCCTGTGTGAGATTTAATTCGAATCGGCACATGATTTCTTTTTTACACGACTGCCCAAAAAGGAGTGTAATGTTTTTAGGATTCATGAATGTCTGTATGTATGTTTGTATGTATGTTCCAAGTAACACATGCTATACATTTTTTGAAAAAAATCAATATGGCTGCAGTATGGCTCCATTTAAAAAGGCGACAAAAAACTTCGAATTTTACAATATGGTTATCAAACTGAAGGCCTTTGTTATAAGCACATTGCAACAGTATATAATTTATTGGCATAAGTTATTTTTTGATAGGGCGGGCGTGTTATTTTAGCTACTAAGCTACATAGTTATACTTGAGACTCAAGCGCATATATGAGCTCATTTAGTTGTAGGAGAATATGTATAAGTTGTTTAAAAAATATAATGCTCCAAGTTAACATGCCCCCAAAAAATGATATATTGGAAACGTTGTAACCATTGACGGTTGACGCGTGATCGACCAACATTCTGACAGTAAACAATTTATAACGATGTAAGCCGTTTTTTTCGTATGTTTAGGCTTTGTACGTAATCTTGATATTTTTTAGTTTCGATTTATTGTTGTCCGCTTGGGTCACAGGGGATATCTTATGGACGATTTTTCTGTAAGTTTTAAATGTATCTATAAATACTAGTAGTATAAACATTACAAACGGGATATTTACCATTTATTTGTATTGAGTTCCCGATATTTCGGCACTGTTGCAAGCGCAATGATCATGGATAACTGAAGTAACTGCGGGTGTTTATCTATAAATATATATTTATATCTATGTACATATGTATAATATCAGATGTTCTAACTTAAATGGAGTGGTTTTTATATCTCATTATATAAGGTAAAGAGTGTAAAAGTTCTATCATAGTAGTTCTATCGTAAAAGTTAAGTGTAAAAGATATAAGTATCTATCCAAAGGTTTGACGAATCAAAGTAACGTCTTACTAACGCTTGTCCACAGGTTAAAAATCGATTACTTTACCAAAATCATCTACCTTATTGAAAGCCAAGCAGGCGGTATACTTAAAAGGAGTTTCCCAAAAGTACAATGTAACAAGATTTTAAAAAACGATTTGTCATATCCGCAAATAGATCCTTCTAATATGGATATCGGGTTCCTTTTTGGAGCTCGAGGGACTGAACACGAGTCAGGTAAAGTTAACCTGATCCTTTTTGCGGTAAAAGAATTTCCATGTTCCACTAAGATGAGGGATAGGGATACCTATCTAAAGAGTGGATGTCGCTCATCTATATCTCCTAAGTGTGAAAAAAATATGTATAATATTAAGCTGTGGTAGCGGATTTTCCCGCGTGTTTATTTCTCGGGGCTAAAAGTAACCTATGTGTTATTCCAGGAATAAAAGTATCAGTAGTGAGGGTTAATTGATATCTTAATCATCGGATTAAGATATCAATTAACCTAGTTTTTAAGTTAAAACTTAAGCTATCCAACAGTGAAAACTGTATTGCAATCGATCCAGTAAATTTACGTGATGCGCGTCCAGAAAGACAAATAGAATGACGATTATTTTTTTTGTTACATTCTTGCTTAGTAGCTTATTTTAAGTCACAGACTTTTTTTTATTATGTATCTTCTTTGTACAGACTTTTTGTTACTTACTTCTTTATTATAGATACATATAAGATAGATTAACGATCCGCTATCTGCCCATCGTCTAGCGGGCTGGAAATCAGTACGTCTCTTGTTAGTTTGATATTTAACCGAGCGAAGCGAGCTTTCCAAATCAACTTAGACGAATCGGCGTTTGTGTGTATGTATAAATACAAACCGTTATATTGATATGTAAACTAACGTGAGCGTGATTCATTATATAAAGATATGTAACAACTGTCACCCACGAGTTATTTCGTTGAACAATTTGACCAGTGCCAGTGACCGGTGTTTCGATATATTTATATTAAGTGTTCAAATCGTGAAGTGTTTGTTGTGTTTGTTTGTTGACAACAAACAGTTACTGTTTGTTGTTTGTTCGAAGGTAACTTTGAAATGTTGTTGATATGTATAATAATCAAATAATGGAAAAAAATGGATCACGGACGAGATTTGAACTCGCATACTGTGCCTCAGCGCGGCACATGCCTCTACTAATTCGGCTACCGTGACCTATGCATCGCCAACCAAATTTTTCCACTAGCTTCTTTGAACCCGTCTTATGGGAACGGTAACGCCATCTATTGATAGTATTTCGAACTAACCAATAAAACACGGCTAATATTGATTAACTTCGTGTCTGAAAGATCCAAAATTGCCTACAAAATTTATTTTTTATGGGTTTTTATTCGTTATTGATATGGTATTTTATTAATAGAAATATCAATTTTTATATGAGCTGAATATCTGCCAAATGTCAGTAGCTTTTCTTGGCGGACTCTTGAAGAAAAAGTTAATTACACTATTACATTATTGTTAGGTTGTAATAAGCAGATTTTATTACTATCTGTCATTTTGTATCCAAGAAAATCTAAGATTTAAATCAAAAAAATATAATGCAAGTTAAAACACTCCGCATTATATTTCAAATTCAAAGCAGCGTTTCAAACAGGAAATCTCAAAAGCTCCCTAACATTATGTCACAGAAAGTTAACGCATAACCCTGTCACAGTTGAGCTGGGTCCCAGTAGACACTGTTTGATTAATTACAGGCAGACCCTCTTATAGTCACAAGTCATAACATGGGATAAACACTTTGATACCCACTGGTGGTAATGTAAAAGTAAATGTGAGAGAGTTGATTTAAATAAATATAACTTCGCCAAATGCGAGTCCGCCATGCAATGTGTAGGGTTCCATAATCACAGCTTGAACAGTATCCATCACAAGATACACAGCTGGACTTGGATAAATAGCTTATATCATATTTATGAAAAAATGAGAATTGCCACTTCTATGTCAAAGTGGCAGGTGCCAATCTTAGGGGTGCAACAAGGAGGGATATTTTGTAATTTCTCTCCTAAAGTGGTGACGGAAATGGCATATCCATACCAATATATAAAAGTGAAACGTTGTCTGTGTGTTGATTGTTTGTTTGTTTGGGGAGCTTTCACGCGATAAGGGCTGGAGGGATTTTGATGAAATTTGGAATGGAGATAGCTACTTCCCTGGAATAAAACATAGAATACTTTATATCTCGGAAAAATGTAAGTTTCCACGGGAAAACTGAAAAATGTAGATTACTTGCTATTAGAAACGGTTGCTACGGAAACGAAATAAAAAGTCTGTCAAAAAACATCAAATCATTGGTGCTATACCTAATTTTTCATTGGTTTTAGGATATTAAAAACCACTAATCAATAAAGAGCATTGGTGCTATACCTACTTTTGCATTGGTTTTTAATATCCTAGAAGAACATAGGATGCTTTATTTCGGGATAAACTGTAGCCTGCGCGGACGAAGTTGCGGGTGGAAAAACTAGTAAATTATAAATGAGAGTGTTTGTGTATGTTAGTATGTTTGTTAGAGCGCTGTTTTATCATCATCATCATCACCAATTCACGCGGGTGAAAACGCGGTGCGTAGCTAGTGAATTCATAAAATGTTCCACTAGCGTGAGTGTTGACAAGATGCTAAACAAATAGTTAAGAAATTACTAAGAGGAAAACATAAAAAAAATAAAAAAAATAATGAGCAAAATAAAAATATATAGCTTACTTCCGCCAAAACTGTAAGTCAGACAAATGATTAATGGTAAAATTAACAAAAGTTAAACCCCACGCTAAATAAACTCTACCCAAATTGAACTATTGTAAAATATAAATGAAATGAAAGCTAAGGCCTGGAGGCCAGAAAAAACACTTATATATTTATATACATATAATATATATGTGCCGTGGCGGTCTCGGCTTAGAACAAGACCCCTCCCAATCCTCCCGTGGATGTCGTAAGAGGCGACTAAGGGATTATACACCGGAAGACGGGCAGCAGCGTCCCCCGAGCACATTTGCTACACTGCGGTCACTAATCCGCCTGTCAAGCGTAGTGACTATAGTAATCCCCCCCCCCCCATATGATAGGATAGACACACCAAAAAGACGGCCCCCAGTCCCCGGTGGCTTCGTTATTCCTGGCACCGGTAGCAGCCATGGTAACGGCGGAGCAGGGGGTGCTAAGAAAATCCGGCAGAGACCCAGCTACCAACCCCCACGATCTCTGGACCTGACAACTTATAACGCACGCACCTTGAGGACCGATGAGAAGTTGATAGAGCTGGAAGAAGTAGTAAGTAAGTTGCGCTGGGGTATTATAGGGTTATCAGAAGTCCGAAGAGAGGGAGAGGATACGATGACCCTCAATTCCGGCAACTTACTCTATTACCGGGAGGGCGACCAGCAGTCCAAACATGGTGTCGTGTTTCTCGTCCACAAGTCCCTCGTCAACAACATTGTGAAGATCGAAAGCGTTTCGAGCAGCGTGGTATACCTTATACTAAGAATTACCGAACGGTATTCGTTAAAGGTCATACAGGTGTTGTAACTAACCTCTCTCCCTCTTAATAAATAATCGCTTGGCCAATTGATCGTCTATACTACGTTGTGAATATAAGTAACCCGGAACTTTTAGAGTGCGTGACTGTACTGGGAAGGAATGAAAATTAATATGAAAGTACAAATACAGATATTACAATAAATATGTTAACTTAGCATCTGAGATTTGGTTATTAACATAGTGTTAACAAGAGCGTGTTCTTTGATAATATAAATGTGTTATTATAATATTCAAATAATTACTGAAGTCATATCGTTCGCATCTCTCCATACAGACATCATAAAATATAAAACAGGAATTCAGAAGACTCATTGTTTACTTATTATTTAATTGTGAGAAGGTGTTTGTTTGTTCTGCCTGATATTCTCCGACAATATGATCAGAGACCTTAAGGCATAACATGTTTATTCTCTTTTTATTTTAGAGTTTGGCTATGTAAAACCACTCATATGATAGTAGAACTTTCATCGTCTACTAAACGGAGTGGTATGAGGATGGAGTAGCGTAGGTATATTTTATGTGTATAGCAAAGCAAACCATTCAGTCTAACATAACTGGAGTTAGTTCAGGTTGACTTAGTTGAACATAATCGGTCTATGCCGTAACTTGTCTTTTACTGACTATGTCAGTTAGTTTTATTTAAATAAAGTCTGGATTATACCAGTAAATGGTTATAGTTGTCATTAGGAATAAATCCCTTTAGTTTATCGGCCTTGCCGTAATTCGTAGTTGAGACTAAAGCCTCTGATATTCAATATGTTTCCTTAAAATATTTAAGGGTTTTATCTGGACTATGCCAGTGTGAATTATTTAGTATTCAGGAATAATCCTCAGTAAATTAATTATGAAATTATTACACTTTTGTAAGTACATTTCCATAATAATTGCTATTAATTCAAGGTTGTACCTTAATTAAAGATTTCGTAATCGATCAACAGTAAGCATGTCAATCCATCACTAGTGCCTGACAGAGCCAGAATTTACACGATAAGGGTCCCTTTGTTCAGCTTATAGCCTTCATCTTTTTTCGGAACATAAGATATTCTATCAGTGCTGGGTGCCAAAACAACAAAGTGAAAATTAACATCCCTTCCATATATTTCAACCAAGAAACCTATTAATTAGTTCGTGGTTGATTATATAAATATAACAGTTCTGCTAGACTGAAATAGTATTAAAATTCACCCTTAAGGCGTAATTCATCTTTAATCTTACATAAAGAAATTGGTTTGAAGGGTAGGAATATGACAATTAGGAGGAAGCAATCGGAGTCAACCTCCGCTATCACCGATTACTAATCAAGCCATAATTTATCTGTATTTGATATTTATGTTTGAAGGTTGAGTCAGTAAGCAATGATCTGTTGGCCGAACAGAACAATACTCCACTTACTCATTGTATAGTGTGCGTAAGGGTATCCCCTCTTTGTGAAGTCCTTTTGATAGCAGCAGATATTATTTACAAGTCAGCAATGCATAGGAAAGATCACGTATATAGTAAAGGTTGTGAGGCTTTAAAATCGCATCTATCTCCATACAATATCACTCACTTGGTAATAATTCATACAGTATGTAAATGAATAAGCTATCACTCAATTAGTATATAATGTAAAACAAAAGTTCGTTATTTTTCTATTCTATGAGGATAAGGGTATGTTATACTAATTTCTAACGCTGTTGTATTTAGTGGTCATTCACCTGCGCCAACCAAGGGAAAGGGGGATCCTGCTTCTATCAGAAACAGAAAGCCATTCCGAGACCTAACAAATGAATGACCCTTAAATAAACGATTTCGCCTTATTAGCTCTATAACCCTCCACCAATTTATTCTAAGATCAGGAAATCTCGTGCCGTTATCTAAAGGGAACATAATAATAAGATATAATGTGCAAGGTTAATAACTGGCATTGAAATTCAGGTAGTTGTAAATAAACATTATTATCATCCCTAATAACACTTCTCCAATCCATGATACAATCAGGAAATCTCGTACCATCATTAACTGAAAGTGACATGATATAAAATAATATGCAAGATTACTAATTATAGTAAAAGTCATTTAGCTGTAAATAAACATCATTATAATTTTCTAATATCCCTCCACCAATACATGATACAATCAGGAAATCTCGTACCATCGTTAACTGAGAAAAACCCTGTATATATATAAAAGTGAACCTTGATTTCAAAATTGTTCTTTAATTTCGATTAAACACACTAATTACATCAAACTAGATACCTTTAGTCTGTATTTTAGGTAAATTCCGACTAGAGATCAGTTATAATCGGCAAATTTGAGACTAGGTGCACCTGTTCCTAGTACGTTCAGATACTTGTTTAAAATATTTATTCCATCCAGTCCTCCTGGTAATTCAGAATATAAGCCATCCTAGTACCAAACCTCATCCAAATCGGTTCAGCCGTTTGAGTGTGGAGTTACGAATGATGATGATGATGAAAAGTTTACATGTGCCAATCCAGCATATAAGCTATCCTAGTATCTGACTTCATCCAAATCAGTTCAGCCGTTTGAGCATAAAGGAGTAAGAACTGCGAAGACGAAAAGTATTATATGTGCTAATCCAACAGATAAGCTATCCTAGTATCTGATTTCATCCAAATCAGTTCAGACGTTTGAGCGTAAAGGAGTAAGAACTGCGAGGATGATGAAAAGTATTATATGTGCTAATCCAGCATATAAGCTTTCCTAATACCTAATTTCATCCAAATCTGTTCAGCTGTTTGAGCGTAAAGGAGTAAAATAAAAATGGTGATGATGATGATGATGAAAATCATTCCATGTGCTAATCTAGTATATAGCTATCCCAGTACTTAATTTCATAGCAAATCAGTTTAGCCGTTTGAACGTAAAGGAGTAAAAAATATACCTACATACTTCCGCCTTTACAATGTTAAACAGTGTAATCACTCAATAATCACCAGCATTCTTCAATACACATAACCCGCTAGTGGCGACCATCATCTGATAAAGAAGAAAGAGTTCCCTAAAGTATTTATCTAGACTTCAACTTAATGCCCATTTTAAGGTATAGAAATCACTCGAAGATTTCTATTTATCTAGTGTTTATATAGTCAATTTTCTATGAAATTTGCCGTTGAACATAAATGTCTTACTTAAACCGGTGAATTATTTTTATGGTTATTTTATGATATAACTAGCCGCCCCCACGTCTTCACCCGCGAGTGGCAAATTTCATCAGTTAAAAGAGTTCTCTAAAATATTTATCTAGACTTCAAAATAATGATCCATTTTAAAGGTTCAGAAATCACTCGAAGATTTCTATTTATCTAACGTTTGTATAGTTAATGGTCTATGAAATTTGCAGCTGGAAATAAAGGCCTTACTTAAACCGGTGTGTTAGTTTTTATGATATTACTAGCCGCACCCACGTCTTCACCCGCGTGTGTCAAATTTCATCAGTTAAAAGAGTTCCCTAAAATATTTATCTAGACTTCAAATTAATGCTCCATTTTAAAGGTTCAGAAATCAATCGAAGATTTCTATTTATCTAGCGTTTGCGTAGCCAATGGTATATGAAATTTGCAGCTGAAAATAAATTTATTACTTAAACCGATGAATTCATTTTTATGGTAATTTTATGATATAACTAGCCGCACCCACGTCTTCACCCGCGTGTGTCAAATTTCATCAGTTAAAAGAGTTCCCTAAAACATTTATCTAGACTTCAAAATAATGATCCATTTTAAAGGTTCAGAAATCACTCGAAGATTTCTATTTATCTAACGTTTGTATAGTTAATGGTCTATGAAATTTGCAGCTGGAAATAAAGGCCTTACTTAAACCGGTGTGTTAGTTTTTATGATATTACTAGCCGCACCCACGTCTTCACCCGCGTGTGTCAAATTTCATCAGTTAAAAGAGTTCCCTAAAATATTTATCTAGACTTCAAAATAATGATCCATTTTAAAGGTTCAGAAATCACTCGAAGATTTCTATTTATCTAACGTTTGTATAGTTAATGGTCTATGAAATTTGAAGCTGGAAATAAAGGGGTTTCATTCCAGGGCACAGCCACCCTAAATTCAAACCTCAACCAAATCCGTTCAGTTGTTTGATCATACATCTAGTCATGAAGTACATCGCGTACCATACCCAAACTAGGTACAAAGTACTTTACTAAAGAATGGAAGCAATATTCATATAAAAGGATTACCACTATTAGCGTGTTGCCTACCGTCCACGACTGACTGCACATGCGGCGAGCGGCGAGCGAAAGATCCGATTACGGGAAGTACTGTCTCGCTCACTCGATATACCTAGTTACCGCGCTACAATCTCACGATCTATGATTTCATGTGGACCAAGTTGGTAGGTACCTAAGACTAGGTGCCGCCCACCACCAAAGCACACGTGATCCCTGCACCTGTTCCAGTATCCTCCACTCGATACTCGAACAAACATACAGACAGACAGACAAAATTTCCAAAGGTTATATTTCCGTTCAACAGCCATTCCAAGCACCACAGACCAATCCTTCCCAAACTACACTGTACAGAGACCCCCCGACACTCACGGCTCCATTATAAGTATTAATTAATATGATAGAATAATTATATCTCCGTGCGCACTGCTTACGTATTTTTTTTCCTATGTCGATCGTCCCTCGCATCGCTGCACAGAATAAATAATAGTACAAGATAGAACGTAGCCGATTATCTCTTTAAATGCTTTACGTTCACTACCACAATTATCGTATGTTCTCTGCTTGTTAGCTACTACCTTACCGCGTGCGCACGCGCAGTATGTGCGCAATGAGGCATGTTGGCGATATATCGTCACCGACTAGACAAAACATAACACAAAATTCTCTTTACGAGGGCTACGTCCCTCCAGCATGCCGGACGGAGCGGGCGCCGCACACCGAACATAAACACTACCCTAATTCATTAAAACAAACCCCAAGTAACCCTTCTCGAATCAGAAATAATTTTAGTATGCCTCTCATCCTGTTAGTGCACTATTTCGCTGAAACTCCAAGTATCTTCCAAGAGCGCCGCTCGGTGACTCTCCGGGCCCAGGCCGCCCCAATCACTTTAGGTACACTACGATTTTATTGAACTCCGGAGCCGATCGGCGCACGCACAACCACTCACTTATAGTGTTTCTTCTTGACTGGCCTCTCGACACGTCTTAATTTCTCAAGGTCTCGCAACGACTGCCTCGGACGCCCGGCCTCGCTTAACTGTTACGTACGTGTCTCGCGGAGACGCTCCGCACGCGACCTATCCAAGGGACGATCCCGCACTGACTGGCTCCCGCTCCCGGGGTTTTTCCATGCGCATGATTCAACGGACTACGTTCGTTGTTCTCCCCACCCTTTGGGCTGCAATGCCTACAACGCCGAGCCAAAACTTTCCACTCATAATACTAAATAATTCCAGTACCTACGAACTTTATGATTAGAATAACAATGCAATGTTCACGTTAAGCAAAGGGTTAAACACATTGACGATCGAATTATGGTTAGTTTCAGTGTCCGCCCCACACTCGAAACGCCCGGACGATGAAGTGGAGGCTATGTATGATAACATTTCTAATGCCATACATGCCCCGAAAACACACTTTACAGTGGTGATGGGGGACTTCAACGCACGGCTGGGCATGAGGAATGGCGATGAACTGAGAGTGGGGCAGTTTGGATTTGGACAGCGGAACCAAAGGGATCAGCGATTGGCCGACTTCATGGAGAAGGAGGGACTCTTTATGATGAACTTCTTTTTCGAGAAGCGCCGCTCCAGGAAATAGACGTGGTTGCACCCCGGTGGTTATAAGCATGAGATAGATTTCATTTTGACGACCAATCGGCATATATTCAATAATGTCTCTGTGATCAACAGGGTTAAGACCGGCAGTGATCCCCGCATGGTAAGAGGCTCATTGAATATCAACGTGAAGCTGGAGAGGTCTCGTTTGATGACATCTACTCTTCGCCCAAGTCCTGCCCAAATCCAAAACCCCGAGAGCTTTCAGTTGGAGCTCCAAAATCGCTTCCAAACCCTTACCGAATGCGATACATTGGACGAACTAAATAACGGGCTGGTGGAAATTGTCCACGCGGTCGGGTCGGAGTTCTTTAAGACCCCCCACAAAAAAAAACACAGAAACTCTCTGAGCATACACTCAAACTTATGGAAGAACGAGGCGAGATGAGGCTGCAGTCTTCAGTGGATATGTCGAGTTACAGCTTGCTTAATAATCAGATCTCCAAGTCGATGCGAAACGATTTGCGTTCCTATAATACTACTTGTATTAAGAACGCAATATAGTGGAACAAGGGCTCCAAAGTGTTCGCAAGAGATATGTCTATTGGGCAAAGCCTGTTGACCAAGCTGAAAACCGACAGTGGCAGCATCGTTTCGACGAAGCCAGAGATTTTGATTGAGCTCGAGAAGTTCTATGGACAATTATACACCTCATCGCCTAGTCCTCCTAGCAGGACTAGCGATGCAAGAGCCCGTTTGACCCGCCATTATACCGAAGATATCCCGAACGTCAGCCTATACGAGATCAGAATGGCTCTTAAACAGCTTAAGAGCAACAAGGCACTAGGAGGGAACGGAATAACGACAGAGCTACTGAAAGTGAGTGGAACACCGTTATTTAAAGTCCTTCAGAAGCTGTTTAACTCCGTCATCCTCGAGGGTACTACGCCAGAGGCGTGGCACAGGAGCGTAGTGGTTTTATTCTTTAAGAAAGGAGATAAAACCTTTTTGAAGAATTATAGGCCCATTTCGCTGCTGAGCCACGTCTATAAGCTGTTTTCGATAGTAGTTACAAACCGTCTCGCTCGTAGGTTTGACGACTTTCAGCCTCCCGAACAAGCTGGTTTCCGGAAAAGCTTAAGCACCATAGAACACATCCATACGCCCTGGCAGATTATATAGAATACCGAAGAGTATAATCGGCCACTATGTCTAGCGTTTGTAGACTACGAGAAAGCCTTTGATTCAGTCGAGATCTGGGCAGTGCTATAGTCATTACAGCGGTGCCAGATTGATTACTGGTATATCGAAGTGTTGAAGTGTTTGTACAGCAAGGCCACCATGACAGTTCGTCTTCAGGATCAGAGCACGAATTCTATACAGCTGCAAAAAGGGGTGAGACAGGGCGACGTTATTTCTCCGAAACTGTTCACCTCTGCACTGGAAGATATATTCAAGCTTCTGAACTGGAACGGATTTGGTGTTAACATCAATGGCGAATATATCACTCACCTTCAATTTGCTGATGATATATTCATCATGGCTGAAACCCTGGAAGACCTAAGCACAATGCTAAGTGACCTCAATATTGTTTCCCAACAGGTGGGTCTTAAAATGAACATGGGCAAGACGAACATCATGTCAAATGCCCATGTCGTACCCATGCCGGTTTATGTTGGGAACGATATTATCGAAGCTGTTGATCACTATGTCTACTTGGGTCAGACGATCCAACTGGGTAGATCGAACTTCGACAAAGAGTTCAACCGACGAATCCAACTCGGATGGGCAGCGTTCGGGAAATTACGCCATATCTTCTCGTCGCAGATACCGCAGAGCCTCAAGACGAAAGTTTATAATCAGTGCGTGTTGCCAGTGATGACATACGGCACTGAGACGTGGTCGCTAACTTTTGGTCTCATACAAAAGCTCAGATTTGCGCAGCGTGCAATGGAGAGAGCTATGCTCAGTGTTTCACTACGTGATAGAATCAGAAATGAGGAAATCCGTAGAAGAACGAAGGTTACCGACATAGCTCTCAGAGTTTGCAAGTTGAAGTGGCAATGAGCAGGCCATATAGTTCGCAGAACCGACAACCGCTGGGGAATAAAGGTTCTCGAATGGCGACCACGAACAAGCAAGCGAAGTGTGGGGAGTGTGGGGGGTCCCACACGATGGACCGACGACATTGTAGCCATCGCAGGAAGTCGGTGGATGGAGGTGGCACAGGATCGCTCGTCATGGCACTCTTTGGGGGAGGCCTATGTTCAGCAGTGGACTTCGAAAGGCTGACATGATGAATATATATATATAATAAAAAACCCCACGCTAAACAAACCCTACCCAAATACAAGTATCGTAACACTTATATATTTATATACCATAATATAAATATGTATGTATGTTTGTTTTAGTCAAATCTTGCAAGCTGAATTATTACCACTTCTTCTTATCCTAAAGAGTAGAATTATTACGTGTTGGTTCAGTTCCAATGACAATGCATTTTTATGGTAAGCATGACTTGAATCGACATTCAGGATTAGCTCCAGATAAAGGAACTGTTCAACGGTCCAACGAAATTTTGTGTACACATTCTATTATGATAGCAAGTTTAAAGTTGCTCCATGACATGGTTGCTGCACTCAGAGTTGGGTCGTGACTAGGGAACTCCTCAACGGTTAACAGCACAGACATGAAATATTGTATACGCATTTAATTGTGATAGTCCAGTCTAAATTTCACCATGTCATGCCTACTGCATAAAACCTTTTATTTATAAGACCAACTTAACTATACCCCACAAAAAGTTTACGCTCTTACTATATTGCCATGTATCGTACCGATAAAAAACATGTATACATTTTAAATAACGATCAACTTCTAATAGGATCTCTTGTAGTTTGGTTCATAAAGCTAGAAGTTATGGTGCTGTGACAGATTATGACAAATGGACAGACGGACAGACTGAAAGATCTTTATAGGGATGCCTTGTTGAACTACAGGACTCTAAAACGGAGACTATAGCAAAGCTAGCTAAAAAACTATACTTTGACTATAGCTTTGAAAATTCTCTTTGCACTAATAAATTTCTTTGTAACTTTCTGCATTGTACCTAACATGCGACAATTTCTGGCTAATGCTCTAAACTAATTTCGTTTTATTATTATTATCTTCATAGCTAATAATTTGGTTTCATTCATAGTTTCAAGTCCATAAATGGTTCTAATTTTATAAATATTGTAGTGTAGCCACAACTTAATATTTTTAAAGTAATCTTTCCGTCAATATACAAGGAGTGACTGAATAGCCATATACGAGTATATACGCAGCAGGTTTGTTTCAATAAAGTATGTGAATTCGTTTACGAGTGCAAAGGTTGAATACATCGTATTTAAAATTCCCATACAAAAGTAAAATCTTAGATATTAGCGACAAACATAAATATTTGTTTACTATCACGTCTCACCAAAAAGTAGGTTTGTAATGCTGTTCTATCTGATCCTCTCGCTGATGCGCTGGTAGAGCTGAGATAGAGCCCCCAAAGGTAGGTAGACTCTTACACTCTGACCGGAGATAGTTCAGATCCATGAATGATGGTGTGTTTTTCATATTCAGCAGTACAAGAAAAAAACATGTTTTTTTTTTGTTTTTTTTTTGTGCACGCACTGAACGTCAATATATACACACACTTAAAATTTTCAATCACTTTTTTTTAACCACAAATTTTATGATAAGATTTATTTACCCAACTTTGTAGAAAATTCTGACATTATTTTCACTACAACGTCTACTGACGTCTTTCTCTATCTACATGCAACTGTCTTGATATCTACCTACTGCGCAGTAGATTTTGATTGCGCAATGTTAATTCAAGGTCAAGGTGATTATCGTTTTTTTTCCAGCAGATTACTAGGATGTACTATTATTTATTTTGTGCTACTATAGGGTTTGATAAAGTGCTTTTTTTGCGTAAACTTTTAAAGTAAATTCATGAATGAAAACCTTAGAAATCTCTAAGGTCGTATAACTAACGTTATTTGCCCCGCCGAACTACGTACTCCAACCCGGTATCTAATAGGTCATCCTTGTATAATCCAAATAAAATCAATTTTTATAAAAACGCTTTTATAACTAAAATGTTTTTTGTAAACAAACACTAAAAAATATAAAATATAATAGACAATATAATTGAAAAAATATATATAAAAAAAAAAAGTATATATATTATATATGTAGGTATAGTAATTTTTGCATGATTTATTGTATTGTTTTGCACCACCGTCCTTTTTTTAATTCGTAATTTCTGTCCATCCAAAGGTTGTCTGGAAGAGATCGCTCTTAGCGATAAGATCGCCCATTGTGCCGTATTTTAAAAATAAGTTATTGTATTTGTTCCATATATGGTGTAATAAAGTGTTTATTATTAATATCACGTCTTTAAATTAAAAATGTTACCAGTACAAAACATAAGTAACATAAGTTTAGAAAGAGTTTTTAGAATTTTTTAATGTTTTTCTAATTGGGGTCCTACCCTTTCTTATAATTTATTTTTATCCATTTCGGTTCAGTACTTTAGAGATATGAGGTACGAGTAACAAACACACAAAAAAATATAGATGACTTGAGAACCTCCTCCTTTTAGAAGTCGATTATAAAAGGTTATCATCTTATTCCACGCGTAAAACACAAAATTCGTTGTTAGTCTAAATTTATTTTTATGATGCCTAATTTCAAATTCCTGACTTATCTACTTTTATGTGTGGCTGAGGGTTCTAAAAGGACGTAGACTATATTTTATTACTAACGTGAAAGGCTTTTTCATAAAGTTATTTTCATTAAAAAAGTCTTATGACAAGTTATCCAGATCCAGATTCACGGATTGCAGCTGCAAATGCGATTCTAATTAGTTTAGTGTTGTGTGTCTAATGTATTAGTAACTGCGTGACAACTGCCGAATGCATGACCAGTTAGTTACAGCACTTGCACAATACAATATGTGAACTGTTCTGTGTTCTGACTGCAAGTCGGCAGTTTGGCAGTTGCAGTTATAATCGAGATGCATTTCGTGAGTGTATTTCTTTGGCATGCATTTCTTTAGCCCAGAATTTCCGAATTCGTGACAGGCTTGTGACAGGTGAAAGACGATTAACAGCTTTCATTTGATCAACAAGTGCTGTAAAAATACCAGAATACAAAAAAACGATTACATTTGTATTAAATAATTAAACAAACTGTTCCAATTTTGATAAAATAGCTATGGGACCTTGAGATTCGAGTATAACCTTACAATCAAAATAATTTTCAAAATAAAATCAGTATTCAAACACTTAAAAGAAAAATCAGGAAAAAAAATGCTTTTACGGGTTTTTTTTAATTAATGTCACTTTTTTTTTACTTTTTTGTTGTTGCTTGGTAACTTTATACGTTTTTTTAAGTTTTTTTTTCTATATTCTTTATTTTATTGCATTGTCGTCGGTTTGTGAGCTACCCTGAAAGTTACATTCGGATAGCTAATCGGGAAGTGCTCGAAATTTGAATTGCAGTATTCCAGGACAGACATACATTCATACGTAGATACATAGATACATACAAGTGAAGTTAAATTAAAGCTTATAATAAATAAAAGCTTATAAAAATACTAGCTTGAAACCTAAAAAACACGCCTGCACAGCCAAAAAATAACTTTTGTCAATAAATAATAGTTATATACTGTTGGAATGTGCTTAACAAGGCCTTCAATTTGATACCCATATTGTAAAATACGAAGAAAAATATTTTTCGTCGCCTCTGTAAATGGAGCCCTACAGAAAAAACTGGGTGTTGTTAGGATTCTAACGATACCCTATACGTCTAAATCTATTCAGGCATTCAAAAGTTATGGTGGAATAAATAAACTCACATACAAACGTACAAAAATATAGACAAACATGCGTACAAACATACATACAAACAGACATACAAACATACATACAAACATACATACATACAAACATACATACAAACATACATACATACATACATACATACATACATACATACATACATACATACATACATACATACATACATACATACATACATACATACATACATACATACATACATACATACATACATACATACATACATACATACATACATACAAACATACATACACACATACATACAAACATACATGAATCCTAAAAACATTACACTCCTTTTTTTGGGCAGTCTTATAAAAACCTTTTAAAAACAGTCAACCTTACTCCTAGAGTAACCTCCTTTTGTGTAGTCGATTGAAAATGGGTTAAGTTTGCTACCTGAAAGCATTTAAATTCGTTTCAATAACGACATTGACACTGATACTGTGATAACGGTCTATATCGATGACCTATCGATCTATCTATCGAAACTTCCTAACTAGATTTAGATCATCATCATCATCATCATTGGCAGCTCAATCCACCCACTGAAGGGCATACGCCTCCTCCCTTTTACGCTAAACTTCTCTGTATTGAGCCAATTTGTGTCAGGTCTTTCCTATAAACTTATTGATGTTTAGATTTAGATATTTAATAAAAATTTGAAGCTATTAAGTCTCTTGTTTTCCGAGCCTTAAACACTAATGCAAGTATAGTTTTGCATCTATATTTCACTGGCACCGGATGTTCATGATGTTGGCACCGTAAATCTGTGTAGTACAACTTTAACCTCATCTCGAGGTAAACTTATTACCGCCAAGTCCCAATATTCCTAGACAAACCACATTATTACTTCTTTTATGACGTTTTACTTCACTGTCTCTTGGTGGAAAGTTACCAGTAGATAGATCGTATAAATCGTCTAGAATCAAGATGGAACGAATTTTATCATAAAATCCCGGTAACATTTATTCAGAAGTAGGTATTTTTAATGTTGTACCATTCTGTTGTGATTCCTAATTAAAATTACAATCTAGCCTATTACTAAAAAAAACTAATTAATTACTATAAAATTACTAAGTAATAAATTATTATTTTCACGACCGGTTGGTCTAGTGGCTAGAGCCCTAGGTACAAAATCGAGCGGTCGCGGGTTCAAATCCAGCAAGGTGCAATCACTTGTGTGATAAGCAGAAATGTTTGTTTCCGAGTCATGTATGTAATATTCTTATTTATGTATGTTTATCCATTATCTAGTGCCGATAGTACAGGGTATCCTAGTTTGGGGTGGGGCTAGGTAATTAGTATAGAATTGTCCTGAATATATTTATATATATATATATATATATATATATATATATTCTAATTTTATACTAATTACATAGCTATATATATATATATATATATTATAAAATTACTAATTATAATTAGTAATTTAACTTTAACCTAAACTGCTAAGTAGATAGATTAATTCAGATGTAGGTATTGAAAAAAAAAACGAAACCTGAAGAAAAAAAAAAGGAAAAATGAAGATGATGGAAGATGGGCAGTATACAACTCTGGCGTAGTATTTTCGTTACTACGAGTACCTATCACAGAATAAATATTTTGCCTAGAAGGTATTTTACTCGTAGCATGAAAATGAAATAATTCTAATAATACTTAAATCATTTATTTTGCATAAAATAGCTTAAGTTAAGTTAAAAAAATTCATGAACTAACATTTATACCTGTGGTAGATAATCTGTAGAATTTATAAGCACCTCTGCCACTGGAATAATAATATACGGTGGTACTACCAGAAAGGTTGGTAAAAAAAATAATTACCCGTAGTACTACTGGTAGTACCGTAGGTAAGTCGCGGTGCCGTTAAGCTGTATATTATAATGTCCTCGAAGTATGAGGTTATTTTTACGACTTACGAAAAAAATGCAGTGTAATGTTTTAAGATTCATGTATGTTTGTAGTTGTGTATGTATGTATGCGAGTTTCTTTATTCCACCATAACTTTTAAATGCCTGAACAGATTTAGACGTTTGGTTTGGTTATCGTTAGAATTCTTTCAACCCCCCGAGTAACATAGGCTATATTTCTTTGGAAAAAAAATATGATGGCAGTATGGCTTCATTTTCAAATGCGAAAAAAAACTTTTTTCTTCGTATTTTACAATATGGGCATCAAATTGAAGGCCCTGTTATGCGTATTCTTATAGTATATAATGTATTGGCATAAGTTCTATTTTGGCAGGGCAGGCGTGTTTTTTTAGCTTATAAGCTAGTTATTTCGTCACGGTTTTTCTTTCATTGCTTCGAGCGATGAATCCGAAATCATATTGAGCCATTGATGTAGCCAAGGCCGAAACTATGCCCAAATTCCATCAGATTATGTTTACTACTCCACACAAAACTATAACTCTAATAATTAATATCCTTTTCCTCTTTTATCATCAGGTGTCAGAAAACTCAGTGCAGCTCTTGCTTCTGGTGCCCGTTCTGGTACTTGGAGGATCGAGGCCCGCTGCGGCGGGGGTTCTGCCCGAGTAGACATCACGGTCGGAAACGCTCCGGGGAGCTCTGCCGCAGCAGCACCAGCTGCGGAACAGCACTACGTAGAACTGCGCTTTGCGGACAGCATGAGAAGGAGATACAAGCCTGGCCTGCCTTTTGTTGGGAGGGTGAGTAACCAAGAAAATTTACACCAATAGAAAAAGTCTGACTGAGAATGGTTGCTCACCAACTTTAAATCGTTATAGATTTTAAATGGACACTCGAAATGAAAAATAATATGAGAAACCTAAAGATGGTTTTCAAATCCCTGTTCAAGTTTTCAAATACCCCATTTGACAAAGTTCGTCGTTTTTTTTTCACTATTTGGCGGTTGGTTGTCGCCATATTAAATTTTGATTAATGTCATGTCTATAGTGACACTCGCAATATTAAGACAAATCTTGCGTCATCGTCAAAATCGGATCATTATCCAAGAGAAAGAAAAACAATATGTTTTTATCTACATAAGTAGCTTTTATCATAAATATCTAATCATATGCCAAATTTTAACTTAGTAATGTTAATAGTTTCTGAATAAAATGACTGTGACATAAAGACAGACAAAATGAAACTATAAGAATTTTTTGTTTGACTACGGAACCGTAAAAATGATAAACCATTTTATTATTCGTAACAGTACCACAGAATAAGTGATAGTACCGCGTAACTGTATACTAATTTCCCCAACTTGTAACTCAAAGGCTAAATTGCAGCCCAGCTAATTTAAAATTTCAATGGGAAACAAAACTAACATGCGCCTTTTTCTTTAAAAAGCTATAGAATCCGAATAGCGATGCGCGGAATGAACACGGTAATTCAAGACATTTCGTTCGTACCGTTCTAGTACAACAATTACTGACAGAACAGTAGTAAAGATTACCACAAGACCTTGTCTTGGTCAACATCCGTCGTAGAACACTTAGCTTCAGGCTATATGGCTGTACAAATGCAAGTGTCCACAGATTGTAATGCATAGTTATCTATAGATTGGACTAGCCAAGATTGAATCTATTGAAAAATAAAGTAAGAAAAATATTTATTACAACTTAATAATTAAAAAAGCTAACTATAACATTTAAATTATAAATTTTATGATTGGTAAATAAATACGCAAATGATATATGTAAACGAATATCTATACATATAATAAAACAAGTATAAACAAGCAATAAAATAAGTAAGAAAAAGTCTGCACAATGAAGATAATAAAAAAAATATGTAAAAATAAGCTGTCGAACAAGAATATTATCATTTTTCTAAATTGTGTCTGTCTGTTTGTTAACGCATCACGTTAAAACTATTAGACCAATTGTTATGCGGTTCACTATTGGGTAGCAAATTTTTTGACTTAAATACTGGTATACTTGTAATATGAGAAGATGCCAAGCAATCGATAAAAAACTATTTGACGGCTAAAGGAATTTTGGCATTTGGACTTTATAGAGGTACTGGAATAACTCGGGTAACTTTTAACCCCGAGAAATAAACACGCGGGCAAACCCGCGGGCACAGCTAGTTTTTAATAATATATCATATTTTTTATTTATGAAAAACTTATAACCAACTGAAACTTTGAAAGATATTTTAATTTGACTGCATAATTTAAATACGCATAAAATTACGACCAACCTCAGAGGGTATATGACTGTTTTAAAGATATAAAAGTAAAAGAGACAATGGTAGCTATTTGGACTAATTTACACTAAATTAAACTTAATTTCTTCAAATGTAAATTAAACATTGTTGGCTTCGTAACCAGGTATTTTTGCCCCTGGCATCTATCACTCACTCAACTAATCACTAAAGCCTGTCAGAGTAAAATCAACTTTGTTTCCACGCGGCAAGAGACCCGAACGTGTCTCAGTCGCTGTCTCAGAACGTGTCCGAATTTATCCAAACGCTGTTAGACAGCGTGTTAAAAACATGATTTAATTAAGTTATTTTAAGCGGTGCAGCTTGAATTGACGTAAGTTTAGAAAAATATGCCAGGGGAAAAAATACCGTGTTACGAAGTTTACAAGGATAAATTATATTTGAAGAAATTAAGTCTAGTTTAGTTTACGGAGTGATATGACCAAATCGCTGCCATCAACTAAACTTTTGTGTAACTCTGTGATAGGGACTAAACATTATGTCCATAGTGAAAGAGGTGTAAGTTCGTGTGAGATACCTCAGCTTTTTTTACCAGACAGCGCAAAGCAAAGGGCGGTAATGTGTTTATCAGCCTATAATATTTATGTCTGTTCCTTTGTGGCGCTCGAGAGACCAACATTTTTTTTTGTTTTTTTTTCTTAATTTTGCAAGTGTCACTAAAGACATGACAGTAATCAAAATTCAATATAGCGAAAAGCAGACGCCACAAATAAAATAAGAAATTAAGTTGACGAATAGGTTTGTCTTATCATATTTCATTTCGGATGACTATTTAGGATCTTTATTGATTTAAAGTTGGTTAGCAACCAATCTCACTTAAATTTTTGCCTGCTTTTAGTTTTGTTTCATGTTATTTAGCACTTTGGATTATTAGTATTTCATATTACACTCTCTTTTACTAGTTCCTATATTTTTTCAAGCAGGCAACAATTTCATATATATCGCGCCAGCTTAGGTACTGGCGAAAAAACTGATAGAGAGAAATACCTAGGGCATTGTTAGAGCTGTATCGATAGTTGTTCCACCTCTCCGAACAAATGGTTGCTCGTTAGTTCATCGTACCGGGAACTTGAGAATTTTTTGGCCGAAGTAAAAACGACCGCGGAGTTCCAGAATTAATCACAGAAGTTCAGCCGATTGTTAAGAAACTTTGATTTGTGCCCTTTGTAGTGCATGCATCCTTAAACTTTCATGTAGTCTGATGAACCATTATATGAGTTCCGTTCTAGCTTTTTATATTTACTAAGATTCGGAAGACTATTAAGTATGTAATAATCAAACAAGCTACACTGGGCTGCAAAGAAAGCGGGCCGGTAACAAAAACCTCAATGACTTTCAAAATATTGGAACTAACTTTATGAAATAAAGACAAAATTATAGACATTTTTATAGTGCTTAAATAAAAGTCATAAAGTTCAAAATTATAAAGTTTATTTTGAATAATAGTAGGTTAAGTAAAAATATCAATTTTTCACTAGATTTCGAAAAATGTGCTAAATATGCAATTTACACTCAAATCGTAAAATCCGGATTATGAACTCAAAAATGGTGGCATAATGATATAAAGTACGCACGGCACGTTTCTAATAAAAAATAAAATTACAACAATGTTTTTTGAACTAAACGACGTAATAACATATATTTTTAACCATTAAAGCACTGGTTGGCTCCGCACTTACGAGGGTTTTCGTCATTTAATTAAGTTATTTTAAGCGGTGCAGCTTGAATTGACGTAAGTTTAGAAAAATATGCCAGGGGAAAAAATACCGTGTTACGAAGTTTACAAGGATAAATTATATTTGAAGAAATTAAGTCTAGTTTAGTTTACGGAGTGATATGACCAAATCGCTGCCATCAACTAAACTTTTGTGTAACTCTGTGATAGGGACTAAACATTATGTCCATAGTGAAAGAGGTGTAAGTTCGTGTGAGATACCTCAGCTTTTTTTACCAGACAGCGCAAAGCAAAGGGCGGTAATGTGTTTATCAGCCTATAATATTTATGTCTGTTCCTTTGTGGCGCTCGAGAGACCAACATTTTTTTTTGTTTTTTTTTCTTAATTTTGCAAGTGTCACTAAAGACATGACAGTAATCAAAATTCAATATAGCGAAAAGCAGACGCCACAAATAAAATAAGAAATTAAGTTGACGAATAGGTTTGTCTTATCATATTTCATTTCGGATGACTATTTAGGATCTTTATTGATTTAAAGTTGGTTAGCAACCAATCTCACTTAAATTTTTGCCTGCTTTTAGTTTTGTTTCATGTTATTTAGCACTTTGGATTATTAGTATTTCATATTACACTCTCTTTTACTAGTTCCTATATTTTTTCAAGCAGGCAACAATTTCATATATATCGCGCCAGCTTAGGTACTGGCGAAAAAACTGATAGAGAGAAATACCTAGGGCATTGTTAGAGCTGTATCGATAGTTGTTCCACCTCTCCGAACAAATGGTTGCTCGTTAGTTCATCGTACCGGGAACTTGAGAATTTTTTGGCCGAAGTAAAAACGACCGCGGAGTTCCAGAATTAATCACAGAAGTTCAGCCGATTGTTAAGAAACTTTGATTTGTGCCCTTTGTAGTGCATGCATCCTTAAACTTTCATGTAGTCTGATGAACCATTATATGAGTTCCGTTC
This sequence comes from Alsophila aescularia, assembly GCA_946251855.1. Lineage (NCBI taxonomy): Eukaryota > Metazoa > Arthropoda > Insecta > Lepidoptera > Geometridae > Alsophila > Alsophila aescularia. The sequence goes on along the minus strand of OX276376.1, from coordinate 7,797,590 downwards.
TAGCTTTTTATATTTACTAAGATTCGGAAGACTATTAAGTATGTAATAATCAAACAAGCTACACTGGGCTGCAAAGAAAGCGGGCCGGTAACAAAAACCTCAATGACTTTCAAAATATTGGAACTAACTTTATGAAATAAAGACAAAATTATAGACATTTTTATAGTGCTTAAATAAAAGTCATAAAGTTCAAAATTATAAAGTTTATTTTGAATAATAGTAGGTTAAGTAAAAATATCAATTTTTCACTAGATTTCGAAAAATGTGCTAAATATGCAATTTACACTCAAATCGTAAAATCCGGATTATGAACTCAAAAATGGTGGCATAATGATATAAAGTACGCACGGCACGTTTCTAATAAAAAATAAAATTACAACAATGTTTTTTGAACTAAACGACGTAATAACATATATTTTTAACCATTAAAGCACTGGTTGGCTCCGCACTTACGAGGGTTTTCGTCATTTATTATCTAAGGCAGCGCGTGCTAGACTGTAGGCGCGCGAATTCACTGTGGACTGGATTTTGGCGCCATAATTTTCTTTTCATTAGTTGGTACCTAACCAATTTAATGTGTTTTTGTTTATCAAAAGTTGTATCCTGAGTACAAATGTCCGACAGCAGTATTAGGGAGGAGAATTTGACTCCACCTGACTCACGGAAACAGCTACGAGCATGACAAACAAACTATTACCAGAAAAATGAACAAAATATTACGACATTTTTTCTTTCTTTATCTGTAAGTTCCTATGGCATGAGTGTAGATAAAGTAGTGTATAAAACGGCACATAACTAGTTATTATGCAACCGTTTCATAAACTATTATTAATTTAGTTTTTATTTTAAAAGGATAGCTCAAATATTTTTAAGGTTATCGCATGTTTTTATAACTGACCCGCTTTCTGTGCGGCTCAGTGTATGTCATGTAGACAATAAACTACCATACGTCGGACTATCCGAATGCTAAAATGTCCCTATATATTTTTCTTAGAAGTAAAATTAGAAGCAGCCAAAACTCGTAACAGAATCAGAGACCTCAAACCGGTAACCTATCATAGCAACTTTAATTGCTATCTTTACGTATATGTACATTCGCCTCTACCACGAGGCAACTGAAATAGCGCTGTTGGAGCAAAATCCGGCAATCTTGTATTATATTGCCGTAGGTTGGTTTGGATCTAAGCCAGGTCTAGAGCTAGAGTTAATGGCTTGATTAGACGCTGAGTCGGCGACAATAGCGTCTCTGTAATATGCCTTAATTATTTGGCAACTATTTTGGTGCCTTTTACTGAAAATATTTGGTTATTTGGCTGCTTGTTATCCAAGTACGGTGAAGCGACGAAAGGGTCATGACTATAACAGTCTATATAGGTATATCTATGTATGTGGGTTTGTGGATGTTCCACTACAGCGCCGCCCTTATTGGTCCGATTTTGACAAGCGGGGAGCAATCGATTCGTCTTCAGGCAATGAGAGTTTATATATAACATCATTGTCTTCAGGTATAGTGTCATAAGCTATATTTTTTTACACGACTACGGCGAAGCAAAGATTGGGTTATTTGTTCAAACTAAAAACTTCGTCCGATTTTAACAAGCAAGCTATCAATCGATTCGTCTTCATTGCAAATGTTATAGGCTATTTTTTATCTGACCTTAGTCGGGTTTTAGTTTTTGAATTTATGTTTTGGTTTAAATATGATTATTGGATGAGTTCATAAAAATGTTGCAGTGATTGTACTTGATTTTGATATCTTTAAGTTAATACCTGATTATCTTAATTGTATGTACCTTCATCTACAAAAATCCCTAAAAGTTGAAATATTTTATGGTTGTGCATCAAAAGATACACATAACATAGCGATGGCGGCCACGGTGGTGGTCTGTAACTACCTTGAATTACCATGTTTTGATACCGACACTGCGCTGCCATGTATTGAGCCTTCTTCAGCTGATTTGGGTCCATTTCTGGACAAAGACCTTTCCCAAATTTTTTCCATGACACACAATCCTGGGTTTTGGCCATCCAGTCATATCCTATCTCTTTTCAACGTTTTGGAGAGTACCCGGTGATCTGGTGTTCGCCCCAATTCAAGGACCCATTCAAAGACCCGTCTTGACCAACGGTCCTTGTCTATGCGAACAATATGACTGGCACAATCCCACTTTCGCTCCGCGAATACGAGTACTTAAGTTTTCACTCGTTTTTGGCAGGATCCAAACATTTATTTTCCAATATTTATATGATATTAGCAATAACGCCTGCTTAGCGAGAATACATCTAATAATATTCTATTTAATTTAGATCGCGGACGGGGTTCGAACCCACATCATTCCATGCCTCTGCACGGCACATGCCTTTACCCATTTGGCTACCGTGGCAAAATGATTAAATATTTATTTTCGTTTCGCGCAAGGTTATCCCGAGCATAGCTCTTTCGATCACCCTTTGCGTGACACTGAATTTAGCTGCTGACCGTTCAGTAATAATCAGTATAATATCCGCAATGGTATAAACATATAAATAAACATTAATTTTGAACACAGGTTGAAGCAATGAGCACGGAGAAGCGAGTCCGCGTCAGAGTGAAGCTCTACGACGACAAGACCGACATCTACAGTCAAGACATCGACATGTCGACCGGAGAAGGTGGCTTCATAGTCCCCACTGTCATGGCTGACGCACCGTATGTCAACCTTCAGGTAAGGCTTTCTAAGAGAGTATTATCGATAGTTAAAAGAGTTGTATAAAGAGTCGAAGAGTCACCACGGGCAAGGGTATGTTCGCCGCTTGCCCCCTTTCTGAGTTAGCATATTATTTCTAGCCATCCATAGAAATTGTTTTACATTTCTTACGGCTAATCAACGTTTGCCATCCATTAATTATTACCTAAAAAAATCTGTTTTCAGGCCAATTTTCATTGAATTGTAGGTGTATTAGATATGAACACTACTATTTCCGAATAGAAAATTAAGAAAAATATATTATGTGAAATATATTGAGTGCTGAAAGGTTACTTTTTTGCGTAATTGTAAAAGTTCTGACTCTTTATTTTCCCACTGTTAGTTCACTGTCGTGTTCGTTAGTCTATTGGTGAGCCTATTCAAATGTTTGCCTAGCACTATTGGCTAGCTAGCTCCGTATCCCTGCCGGCTGAAGTGCTAATGTGATCAGTGGACGCTGACTGATCGAGGTGCTGAAGATATGTACGCATGTGCATTAGCATAAGTTTGCTAGACATAGACTATGACTGTTAGTGTTTATTCACAGAAGAAATAAAACAACGATAGGTGAGCGTCTTGTCTCTAAAGTTGGTTTTAAATACTCCTGTCTTTCTGATAATCGCTGTGTTTTTTTTGTGTGACTGAGCGGAGGGTATTGTGTTTATCAGCCTATGTATGTTTGTGTCTTAGTGGCACTATATAGACCAAACGCGTGGGCCGATTTTAATGATTTTTGCAACTAAAGACATGACAGTAATCATGAAAAATAAAAAAAGTCTACGAACTATGTTAAGTATCATTGAATAGGTATTTGAAAATATTATTTAAGTTTTTCTTATCATTGTTTATTTCGAATGACCATTTAGAACCTACAACGATTTAAAGTTTGCAGTATAAAAACATAGTACGTTTCAGTACAAAATATAAGTAACTATGAAATTCAGCATAATGTTCAACCTTACGTATAACTAACGCACTCTAAACCTTTTCGGTGCTATGTAAACGCACTCTTCGCATCTCCTGCACGGTCTAAGAAGTTACTCCTGATTGCCAATGCCACAGAATATATCTGCATGACGTCATAGTCAGCCCGACCCCTGCAATTGGTTTCCACAAGCGAAGTCAAGATTGATTTTAAAATTGAAGTGGACGCTTGAAGAAAATTGAACCATCGCTGGGAAATCTTGGAGTTAACATTTTACACACAGTATGAATATTTGTAAACTACATTTTAACCGTCAACAAATGATGATCCATCTGCGCAGGGGAGTATGACAGGGAGATGTTTTAACCTCGAAACTGTTCATGCCCTGGAAGATATGTTTAAGACGCTGGATTGGAAAACAATGGGCATTAATATCAATGGCGAGAAAATTCCAGACTAACGATTTACCGATGATATAATTCTAATGGTGGAGTCGCTGTTAGACTTACAAAGTATGCTGTCCAACCTAGACGAAGCTTCTCGACGCATCGGTCTCGAAATGAACATAGATAAGACCAAGATCATGTTGAATAATCATATTGACTCGGAACCGATTGCATTCAACAGTGTAAGTCTTGAAGAATATTGTCCAAGAATATGTTTACCTTGGACAAATATTGCAATTAGGTAAGAACAACTTTGAGAAGGAAGGCAACTGAAGAATTCAGCTGGGCTGGGCAGCATTTGGCAAGCTGCGACCATACCACAGTGCCTGCAGACAAAAGTCTTTAAGCAATGCATCCTACCAGTCATGAGCTACGCAGCCGTAACGTGGACGCTCAAGGTCAACCTAGTCCACAAATTTAAGGTCACTGAGCGAACTATGGAGAGAGCTATGCTTGGAGTTTCTCTGACGGACAAGATTCGTTATGAAGATATCCGAAGGAGAACCAAGGTAACCGAGATAGCTCATAGGATAAGCAATCTAAAGTGCCAGTGGGCTGGTCACATTTCCCGTAGAACCCATAACCGTTGGGGTAGGGGAGTTCTCGAGTGCAGACCACGTTTAGGCAAACATAGTGTAGGACGCCCTATGGCCAGGTGGAGTGACGACCTGCAAAAATCGGCTAGAAGAAAGTGGATGAGGAGAACTGAAGACCGAGCTCAGTGGCGTGCATTAGGAGAGGCCTACGTCCAGCAGTGGACAGATGTAGGCCAATGATGAAATAATGATCACTAGCCACATCTATGTGTGTGTGTGTGAACGGTTACTGACACGAAAAATCATTTACCTGATTGTAAAATTCAAACCTGTGCATCATATTGCAGTATCATCCAGAACTTTTCAAAATTGATCGTGATGTATGTTACTTTTTATCACTGGCTACCACCGGCTCCAAGTACCTACTAGCAATTATTTTCATACCTAAGCTAAAGTGTACTTACTTGGTACTTGGTACTTGGTGGGCTTCTTATCCGCAACTAGGCCGATTATCGGCCCCTTTTTCGTGAAACGGGCGGCGACAGCTAGTTCAGCCACTCGATGTCCCTCGGGAAGGCCAGCAGCTCACGAATTCCGGCGCAGGCCTCCCTCAGGGTGGAAGTTGTTTCCAGGAACTGTTCCCTTTGTGGCGCCACGCTTTCGCACTCGAGGAGTACATGCGTGGCCGTTTCTTCTGCCCCCATGCAAGCTATAAAGTGTAGTCGCCGATTCGTTACCGGTACCGTGCCGGTGTCAGCCAAATATGCCCAAGTGCTTACCGGCTTGTCCAACATGATAAGTTATCTCACGTAAAAATGTTATAAGGGCAACTACCATTTAAAATTCATTCAAGGTATTATTTTCGTTTCGACGCATAATGCCAAAAATGCAATATGCCAAAATCAAAAGATTTGGCATTTTGCGTTACTAAGATAATACTTACGCAAAATACCAAACGCGCGTAATGCCAAAACCGCAAATTACCAAAATCTATGTTTTGTGTGTTTGTTCATTGCATTTGTTTTTTTTTATTGAAATGTCGAGGAATATCTATCTTCTTCCACGTATACATAAAAGTGAAACATTGTCTGTTTGTATGTTTGTTTGGGGAGTTTAAATGGCAAAACCGCTGATCCGACTTTGATGAAACTTTGTAAATAGGTACTGTACAATATAGAAACCAACGTAGGATACTTTTTATCACGGAAAATGATAAGTTTCTACGGGAAAACTGGAAAAAAATGACGTTTTCTTGCTGTAAGGAACCGTAGACATGGAAACGAAATAATAACAAGTCTGTCAAAAAGCATCAAGAACGTTGGTGCGATACTTTTACATTGGTTTTTAATATCCTAGAATAACATAGGATGCCTTTTTTGCGATATATTGTAGTCCGCGCGGACGAAGTCATGGGCGAAAGCTTGTAAAGAAATAAGTACCAAAAAGTTTTGAATCATGAAGATAATTAAGAAAATTGGTCTAGGATACATAGAATAAGCTACTGAACAATAATATGACATTATTAGATATCGTGTCTGTCTATTTGTCTGGTTAAATGTTTGCTCGCGTATCACGTAAAAACTTCTCAACTGATTGCGATGAGGCTTTCATTATTGGATAGCTTAGGGTTTGACTTAAAAACTGGGGTACTTTGTACATCACTCCAGTGAGTAGAAGCCGACCAATCGATAAAAACTATTTGACGGCCGCACGAATTTTAATATTTTGTACTCTACAGGTACTTTTGGTCCTAGAATAACGCATAGGTAACTATTAACCCAGAGAAATATTACGCTGGCAAGCTAATGTTTAACATGTTCTGTAGCGTAGAAGATTGAGCTTGACGTCGCATACGAGATTTATTTTACCAACAAACCATAGCTCTCTCCATCACACTAAATCCCTCGCACCACGATCGATCAATCGATCCAGCCCACGCTCTCAAAGCTAATTCCTCTAATCGCATCATTAATTGGGTCCGAAGTTGCGAAACTTCCACTCCCAAGAGATGGCGGTTGGATCCTGAATACAAATGACGAGATTTCGGCCTTTTCGGCCTGCAGAGTGCTCGGTCTTTTGGAGGTCGTAGTAATGGCAATATTATCTTGCGGACGGGATAAGCTGTTGCTATTTTTAGTTCTGAGCCTCGCTAAGTATCCGCGGAAAGAGTATTTTTACATGACTGCCCAAAAAATGAGTGTATTGTTTTTAACATTCATGTATGTATGTATGTATGTTTGTATGTGAGTTTTTTTCCATCATAACTTTTAAATGCCTGAACAGATTTAATTACAGGACAGTTTAGATGTAGTACAGTATGGGTATCAAATTGAAGGCCTTGATAAGCACATTCCAACAGTATACTATTTATTGGCAAAAGCTCGTTTTTGACGGGGCAGGCGAAAAATGAGCTTGGGTTTTTGTTACTCGGGGTGATGTAAGGATTCTAACGATACGTCTAAATCTGTTCAGGCATTTAAAAGTTATGGTGGAATAAAGAAACTCACATACATACATACATGAATGCTAAAATCATAACACTCCTTTTTTTGGGCAGTCGTAAAAATATACTTAAGTAGTACCATTATTTATTCTGTGACTCCAGTAGAGTTCCAACAATATTTCTGAGAGGCTCGAACAACCTGTTACCTGCAGAGGTAATAAATTAATTTTGAGGTGTATATAACTGCCTGTGTAATTGCTGCGCTTATTGCTGTAAAACATGAATTTAATGACATACTAGCTGTACCCGCGGCTTTACACCGCGTGGTCATTTATTTTAAAAGTAGCCATACTTCTTATTACGTTATACGTGTTATTCCAGGACCAAAAGTACTATAAAGTACAATACAATACACTATATACATTTCTTAAAAATTTGTTCAGTTTCAATTAGTTTTTTATCGATTGCTAGGCATATAATCATCGGATTAAGATAGGTACCAAGTACCCTAGTTTTTAAGTCAGGCCCTAAGCTATCCAACCGTACCGCAATCGGTCAAGTTTTTACGTGTGCGCGAACAAATATACAGACAAACTAACAGACAGACACGATTTTAATAAAATGTTATAGTCTTGTTCAGTAGCTTATTTTAAATAATCTATACCATTTTTTTTATTATCTTCTTGTACAGACTTTTTCGTTCTTATTGCTTTATTATCCATACCAATATATAAAAGTGAACGTTGTATGTTTGTTTGTTTGGGGAGTATTCACGCGATAACGAATGGACGGATCTTGATGAAACTTGGAATGGAGATAGGTTATACCCTAGAATAAAACAGGATACTTTTTATCCCGTAAAATTGAAATTTTCTACGAGAAATCTGGAAAAATGTTGTTACCTCGCTGTAAGAAAAGGTTGTCATGGAAACGAAATAACAAGTATGTCAAAAAACATCAAGATTGGTGCTATACTTACTTTTGCATTAGTTTTTAATTTCCTAGAAGAATATAGGATGCTTTTTTCGCGATAAACAGTAGTGCGCGCGGACGAAGTTGCGGGCGGGTTAACTAGTAAGTATATATAGATAGATAGATTTCACGACCAGTTTTGCAAAGTTCTGGATGATACTGCAATGATGCGCAAGTTTAACTTTTATTATCAGGTAAATGATTTCTCTTGACGTGGCTAGTGATCATCATTCATTGGTGTTAATAATGTAGTTTTCAAACATGTATGTATGTGTATAAAGTGATAAGTCCAAGATTTCTCAGCGCACTTTCATATAGTTCAATTTTCTTCAAGCGTCCACTTCAATTTTAAAATCAATCTTGGTGACGTCGCTTGTGGAAACCAATTACAGGGGTCGGGCTGACTATGACGTCATGCAGATATATTCTGTGTGATTGGCAATCAGGAGAAATTGCTTAGACATTGGAGGCAATGCAATGAGTGCGTTCACATAATACCGAAAAGGTTATTTATGAGTGCGTTACGTAGAGTTGAAAATATGTCTGAATATCATAATGACTCATTTATTGTACTACTTGTGAAGAAAACCACGGCTGAAATAAATACTTAGCAGGTGATGAATGATTAGTTTTGTATATAATTATTATTATTATTATCCTGTTAGATCCTTAATTTTACCTGTTTCCCAGAAAGTGCTTTCCTAGCCTTTGTTTCTTATCATCACATTTTCAAGATGAGGTTCTCAATTCGACCCGTATGTTTTTTTATGTTTTTTTTTGTATGTATGTTGCGCGATATCTCTGGCAATCGTGAATCCATTTAAAAAAACATTTTTTATTTTTTTAAATTTCATGAAAATATTCCAGGTTGGAAAATTAGGGGATGACTTAATTTTATTAACTTTCACCCGCTTTAGGACCTCCGCACCGTTAAGCGGGCTCGCGCGACGGGAGAGCTCACTGTAAACTGGAGTATGTACAAAAATAGCCTTTGACAAGCGTAAGTTGACCTAACCGCGTCTACGCGCGGCGGGCACAACGTACGACCAGAGTTACGCTGGTCGGAGCTTATTTTTGTAGAATCTTCTTAGCCCGCTTATCGGTGCAGACGGCCTTATGACGCGTTATCTCCGTCAAATGTGGGTCGATTTTGAAGTTTTTTTTATAGAGTAGGTTATGATTTAGGTATGGTCCCATATATATATAATTTGGTGAAGATCTGATGAAGACCTTCGGAGATACAAAGGAACACCTCAATGGATAACAACAAGTTGACTTCAAAATGAATAATATAATCTTATGTGGGAAACAGTTTAGGAAGTCGGTGCCCAATGTTCTTAAATATTACTGATTTATCAAATATTAAGTAACAACAATTTGTATATAAATAATTTTCATGTTTAACCTAACTAACTTACCTATATTTTAAGGCACAATTCTTGGAGTAGTAGTATGCAAACAAACAACAAACAAAAACTACTATTTTCACAGAATTGCACCTAAAAAACTAGGTAGGTTTAGTAGGTTGAACATAAAACTGTTTATAAATATAATACTCTATGCAAACTACTATGGTTTTGGTTATGATTGAATTAAAATGAAGAGTGGTATTGTCTATTATATATTTTTTTTGTCATCCTTACTATCTAAACACAACCACGGTGGATCCGACCGGAATGGAAATAAATAGTTTGGTGGATCAGACCAGAATTTTATTTTAATAATAAATAGTGGTGGATCAGTTTGAGGTATCAGACCGGAATAGACAAAATTAACGACACAGACTTCCTTAACTGTTTCCCACATAAGGTTATTTTATTCATTTTGAAGTTGGTTTTTACTTCTTTTTAAATTTATTTTTATGTTACGAACATATACTCGTATTTCATTTGTTTTTATTTTGTAACTAGCTTTCGCCAGTTAGTTCCGCGCGGACTACAGTTTATCGCAAAAAAACATACATCCCACAGGTTCTTCTACAATATTAAAAACCAATGTAACAAGTAATATTATTATAAATAAGTACAATTTATAAAATTCAATTAAAAAAAAACTATTTTACGACCTTTTTTTAATGAATGTCGATTTGTGAGCTACCCTGAAAGTTTCAGCCAGTTAGCTAATCGGGAAGCTCGAAATTTGAATTGCAAGATTCCAGGATAAAATTCATAGATACATTGATACATCGATACATACATACATACATACATACAAGTGAAGTTTAATAAAAGCTGTTAAAAGCGTGTTAAGCGCGAGCGAAACGTCTTCGTTTCAGCTTGGTCAAAAATGCTTTCGTATGTCCGGATGTCAGTCCGGATCTCTGTTCTCCTCTACAGGTAGCATTTCTCAACCAATCTAGATGAAACTTGCTATACAGAATAAAGGAATATTTTGAAGTTTTCAGTCGTCAAGGATTTTTGATTGAGGGGAGGAGGGGGGGGGGGGGTACTATCCCCAAAAAAGGGTAAAAAGGGGGCTACTGAATATCTCCGCCATATTAAATCCGATTTGAATGGTTCCTTTTTTATTTGAAAGTCACTAACTTTACGTTAGTCTCATAAAAATTTGGTGAAGATCTGATGAGGATCTTCGGCATGATGTGCAGAATAGCTCCTCAAAATGCAGTATCTCACTATTAGGTTTCTACCAGTGGAATCAGCCCTTTACCCACTAGGTAGGGATTGATGGAGCACCTTGGTCATTAATGTTAGTTGTACAATAAGGTAACTAGATGGCGCTACTGTGCACCTCTAGATTGTTTGCAAAAAAGTTTGTACGCGCGAGGTCTACAGCTCACAGAGCCACTAGTATATTGTGTGGAATGGTGTGGATTACTTTATCGTAGAAGTAAAATTCTTATAATCTGAATACGTGCAAAGCAAGGAAAGGGTAATTAGTTATTTTATGTATGTATGTGATTATGTGGATGTTCCACCACATAGCGTCGCCCTTAGTGGTCCGATTTTGACAAACTAGGTATCGATCGACTTGTCTTCATTTAAAGAGTGTCATATGTTTTTTTTACTGGACTAAAAAAGAAGGTAGGATAAAAAAGCAGGTAGGATAAAAAAGAAGGTAGGATAAAGCGTTCTAACAAAAAAATAATAAAAAAAAAAACTAAAAAACACGCTTTATATAGAAAACCAAACTAAAAAATAGAAAATAAATTTTAGTAGAGTAAATAAGAAAAAAATGTTTTATTTAAAAAAATCGTGGGGTGCTTGGGTCAATAGTTATAAATATTTCATTGAGATATGAGAAGAAGGATTATCATTTCGATAATATCTTAAAAAGCACCCCACGCCTTTTTAAAAAAAAACATTTTTTTCTTATTTATCTATTTCAATTTATTATCTATATTTTAGTTTGGGTTTCTATATAAAGCGTGTTTTTTTTGGTTATATTTTTTTTTAATTTTTTTTTTTCGAATTATTGCATTGTCATCGGTCTTTGACAGATGTGCAAAATTTGAATGAAGTCTGACCGTTTAAAGTGGGTCAAAATAGCGTCCAAAGGAGTCGGTTACAAACATACAAACATACAATTGAAGCTAATATAAAGCGTATAAAAAGATCCAATTTTGACTAGCGAGGAATCAAACGATTCGTCTTCATCGCAAGAGTATCAAAGGCATTTTTTTCCCGACCGCAGTTTTTTTTATGTCTTGTTTTTATTTTTGTCAAAGTATCCAGCATAATGGAAATTTGGAAAAAGGTATGACCATAGTACTCATACAAATTTCCGCAAAGTACCGCTGAAGCTATTCATTTGATAACGTAACGCTCATAGTTCCAAAAGTTGTACACTTTGAAACGAAACCACTTTCCAAAATTACTTGGGACATCAACAGAACCAGACTGACCGACCCAAAAGTTGTATGGGTATCATAATTCAGCTTCTAATGGCATGCGTTCATCTCAAATTAGTCGGGTTCCTGCCCCGACATGTGGTTGTACAAATGGGCTTATTTTGGATGTTCACAAACTTTCTGAGGTGTGCGTAATTTGATAGAAAAGCATTATGTTTTGATAGGTTGAAATTTTGATAATGGGTATTATTATGAATGAAAATTGTACTACCCGAATCGGGTAGTTTATTTAATAAATGGTGTTTTCAAATTGTTAAATTAAATTGAAATTTGAATAGGAATTTAAATACAACAATATTGAAAAGTAAATCCGTGCTGTTAGAGAACCTTTTTTTGTGTCGGTTTAAAAGCCAATCCATGTCAATTACATCGATAGTAGCTTCATGCCTAAGTATGGTGTTTTCAATTTGTTAAATTCAATAAAAATTTGAATAGGAATTTAAATACAACAATATTGAAAAGTAAATCCGTGCTGTTAGAGAACCTTTTTCTTACGTCGGTTTAAAATCCAATACATGTCAATTACATCGATAGTGGCTTCATGCCTAAGTAAGGTGTTTTCAAATTGTTAAATTAAATTAAAATTTGAATAGGAATTTAAATACAACAATATTGAAAAGTAAATCCGTGCTGTTAGAGAACCTTTTTTATGTCGGTTTAAAAGCCAATCCATGTCAATTACATCGATAGTGGCTTCATGCCTAAGTATGGTGTTTTCAATTTGTTAAATTCAATAAAAATTTGAATAGGAATTTAAATACAACAATATTGAAAAGTATATCCGTGCTGTTAGATAACCTTTTTCTTACGTCGGTTTAAAAGCCAATACATGTCAATTACATCGATAGTGGCTTCATGCCTAAGTATGGTGTTTTCAATTTGTTAAATTCAATAAAAATTTGAATAGGAATTTAAATACAACAATATTGAAAAGTAAATCCGTGCTGTTAGAGAACCTTTTTCTTACGTCGGTTTAAAAGCCAATACATGTCAATTACATCGATAGTGGCTTCATGCCTAAGTATGGTGTTTTCAATTTGTTAAATTCAATAAAAATTTGAATAGGAATTTAAATACAACAATATTGAAAAGTAAATCCGTGCTGTTAGAGAACCTTTTTCTTACGTCGGTTTAAAAGCCAATACATGTCAATTACATCGATAGTGGCTGGTTCACCATACTTAGGCATGAATGCCTAAGTATGGTGTTTTCAATTTGTTAAATTCAATAAAAATTTGAATAGGAATTTAAATACAACAATATTGAAAAGTAAATCCGTGCTGTTAGAGAACCTTTTTTATGTCGGTTTAAAAGCCAATCCATGTCACTTACAGCGATAGTGGCTTAATGTATATAAGTAGTCTAAAATTGGCCTTCATTTCGTCATTTATAAGGGTTAATAAGGTAGTGGATACTCTACTTAATTTGTTATAGTTACGCTCGCGATGCTGGGTGAGTTGGATAGGTGGAGATGCTAGAAAAACTAACAATTCTATGTATCTATACTTATAATAAAGAAATATAAACGAGAAAAAGTCTGTACAAAGTAGATAATTAAATAAAAAGTTCTAGTACAAACTTAAAATAAGCTACTGAACAAGAATATAACAATTTTTAAATTCGTGTCTGTCTGTTTGTTTGCGCATCCCGTAAAAACTACTGGACCGATTGCAATGCGGTTTTCACTGTTGGATAGCTTAGGGTTTGGCTTAAAAACTTGGTATCTCAATTCGATGAGTAGAAACCGAGTAATCGATAAAAACAGTTTGACGGCTGAAGGAATTTTGTTCAAATGTTGGTATATTGGTATACCATATACCAAAAGGTCTTGTGGTACATAGAGTACTTTTAACCTAAAGAAATGACCACGCGTGCGAAGCTGAGGGTACAGCTAGTATCTATATATATATGTGATCCCATTCTACAGCGTACGCAAAGATCTCTTCTCTCGTCCTTAGAGAGCGGCTCTTGTAATATCCAAAGAAACATGATAAGAAGCATCTATAATCATTCATACGAATATAGGCCTAAAGACTTATTATATTCTTTCAAAAGGCATTTTTTTCACAAATGACTTAAGTTCCTCGCATATTCTTTTCAATACCTGCTCATAAATCAAGCTGAAATAAATCCATTCACTCTGATACAATTATCTTCCAATGTCATTGTTAAGGGATTTCGCTTATCCACATTGATATTAGCATAGCGCTATTGCCAATGGGCTACTTTTAGACATCATTACCTTTATTTCGTTCAAGAGGTTATTTTATATCATTTCGTCGCCGATTCCTGTTATTCATCTCATTGAATTTTTTTTACAAGCTGTTATTTAAGTTTACCGGTATGTCCTTTCGACTGTATAAAAACTTGGGAGACGATTTTGATACGTTTTTTAGATACTTTGCGCTCTACTAATGCGTAACGTTAAGTTACCAATTACGATATTTTTGTGAGCACAAAGCGATATGTTCTTTTTCTCTCTGTATTTGTTTCTGAAAGAAGCCAGGAGAACATGAAGATAGATAGATAGATAGATAGATAAATTCTTTATTGCACACACCACAAACAAAATCAACAAAAAATAAAGGAACAATAGCAGAAGAAGTGTCACAATGGGCGGCCTTATCGCTAAAAGCGATCTATTCCAGGCAACCTTTGGATGGAGAGGATTTGTTACAGTTGTGAGGGACGGGGTGCATTATGATATAAAAATACTACTTAGTGGGAAATAGTAAATCAAATTTCTAATTATACTAAATCTATTTTATGATTAATAATAGATATATTACAATATACATTCAAATATAAATTTCCAATATATACATACAAACATGGAGGCTAGTGATGAAATCTGAAGTAGCTTGTTGGTTCATTTTCCTCAGCTAACCGAGGTGGATAAAATTATTGAAGCTTGTTACACGACTGCCCAAAAAAAGGAGTGTTGTGTTTTTAGGATTCATGTATGTTTGTATGCTTGTTTGTATGTATTTTTGTATGTATGTTTGTAAGTATGTTTTATGTATGTGAGTTTCTTTATCCCACTATAACTTTTAAATACCTGAACAGATTTAGACGCATGGGGTATCGTAAGAATCCTTACACCTCCCCCAGTAACATTTTTTTATGATTATGGCGTCATTATGGCTCAATTTTCAAATACAAAATATATATTTTTTCTTCGAATTTTACAATATGGGTATCAATTTGAAGGCCTTAATAAGCACATTCCAACAGTATATAATTTATTGGCATAAATTAATTTTTGGCAGGCCAGGCGTGTTTTTTAGCATTTATGCTAGTTATTTTTAAAAACGCCTTTTATATGCATACCTTTTGTTAACTCCCTGTTCCTCAATTTTACCACCGATTTTTACCGGCTTAAGTTTAATTCGCCAGATAAATTATGTCGAGATATAGGACAAATAATCCGGTACTCCATTAAATCTAAAAACGCGAACGCTTTTAAGAAATTAGGTGACTAATCTTCTGAGTCGGCAAAAAAGAGGGATTATGTCGAGATGGGAATTGCGTGACCTTTATTTTATGACGAATGTTGTTTTCTTTATCCCGGAGCTTATAGGGAATTTCTTAGAACGAGTTCAATCAACGAAATCCTTTACCAAACAGACGCAAATATTTGACTCCACATTTGCTAACTGAATTTTCAGAATGTAGCAAAGTAGCTCTCGTTTTACCTTCTCACATTGGCTTACTAACAGGATCCAAATCTACACACTTTGCAAACTGGCTAATCCATTAACGGAGTTAGGCTTCTGGCAGACGATGGCCTAAGTTTTGAGTAGTGCCTACGTACCTGTCCTTTAACACCGAAAGACACCTAATTTAATATTATTTTATCAAACTACAGAAGTTAAAAACCTACAATTTAGATTATTACTAGTGGCTCTGTGAGCTGTAGACCTCGCGCGTACAAATTTTTTTGCATACTTTCTAGCGGTGCACAGTATTAAATAATAATAGTAGTGGGTAAATAATATAATAATAATAGTAATTCTTTATTTCAGACGTACATGTCCATAATAAACCAAATTAAATATTTTTTATAAAATCAGATATACTTAAAACAAAAATTAAAATTACACTGAGAAAATTCACTTTTTAATATCTATTAGCAACTGTATTAAATGTGCTTGCAATGGACAATCAGGTTGGTATTCAGAATGCTATTAACACTGCCTCGAGTTCTGCGTAAAAGAGATGTCGCCTTCTTTCTTATGATCGCGTAAAAAGCATCAGTGCGTGCCTCTTCGAACATTCCAGACGCACTGCAAAACCGAGGCAGGCCCAACAGCACCTTGATTCGAAAAGTAGAAACCTAAAAGTCAGACATTTACTGTATTTTGAGAGCAATTCTGCTCATCACACCGAAGATCCTCATCAGATCTTCACCAAATTTTTATGACATATGAGACCAATTTAAAGTTACTACCTTTCAAATAAAAAACCATCGAAAACCGATCTAAAAAGGCAAAGATATTCAGTAGCTCCCTTTTTGTCCCTTTTTAGGAGAAGTACCAAACCAAAATAACCGACGAATAAAAAAATATGAAAATTCGTTTATACTGTATACCAAGTTTCGTCTATATCGGTTGAGAAATGCGACCTGTAGAATAGAACAGAGATCCGAACTGACATCCGGACATAATAAAGCATTTTTGCCCAATCTGAAACCGAGAAGCTTCGCTCGCGCTTCGCGCATTTCGCGCTCGCTCGTTCAAAAACTGTAAACAAGAAAGCTAAAGAAGAATTAAATAAAGAGTATTTCAAACTTTACAAAATATGTAAGTTATTACCAAAGGATAGTAAAGTACATATTTGTATGATTATAATGGAATACTTTCAGATCAGGGCCATTATTCTCTATTGCCAATAAGACACGTTACACGCCCCGTTAAGATATCTGCGTGGAATCGTACGGCAGTTGCCGTACTGACGTCACACGTTTTCGGCAAGGAATTTCATGCGGCATAGTGAATAAGCGCCCAGGGCCCTTATTCGCTATGACCATGACGATACGTAACGCATCGCGTTACGACAACTTCGTGGAATCGTTTGGTATTGTCGTAATGACGTCACACGTTATATGCAAGGAATTTCGTGTGCCATAGCGAACAAGCACCATATACATTTAATAAGGAAAGAAAATGCTGGCTATAGAATATAATGTAAAAAATTAATATGGGCAACAACGTATGTCGAAATGGCTAGTGCCCAATACCAAAGACAATCGAAAGGATAGACAGCTAACGTCATACATTAATACAAAGCTCACGTAAAACTTATTATCGTCGCCGGTACCTAGTAGTTTGCCTTAATATATTAGATGGCGTTACTATACTAGCTGAAGTGTGATACACCTAGTGCCATCTATCGAACAATTGGAAACTAAAACTTAGTTGTAAGTGTGTGTAAAGGTATGTATAGCGTGACATATGAGTGGGTGTGATGGAGCGTAATGTAAGTCGACTAGCGAATGAATCAAAATATCACTGTTTTTATCCAATGATGCCACGACTCAATGATTAGGACATCTACCCTAGGTTCGATTCTGTTAACGCTTTTTGGGTTTTTTAGAGTATTCTAGATAACTAGAATTTGCCTAAGTAAAAATTGATAAATTAAGGTGAAGGGTAAGGAGAAAACACAAAAACGAGGCGTTTTTCGTGCCATTTCCTGGCGAAAATATAGCATGTGGAGCTTTGAAATTAAGATATCGTATTACACATATCTTGAAGTACCAAGATCTTAAAATCTTAGAAGTCATTTTTTATCGGTGTGTCAAATTCGTTAAGTATCAAACTCGGCCTAGTTATTCTTATAGTTCGTAAGTTTTGTCTGTAGGTCCTATTTTTTCAAATATATAATTAAACATAAGGATTTTAACGTAAAAACTATTTGCGCCTACTAAAACGCAACTTTTCACAAACGTATTTTGCCCGTAAAATATGATCAGGAATTAGTATGCGCATGAGATAGCGACGTTGCATGCCCGCGGCATGGCGCGTGGACCGCGCCTTGACCCCCATATCCCTCCAAGATTATCTTTCCTGAGCCGCCTCGTACCAGCCGTCTTGGTAGGCGTCTAGGTCATCTCGCCACCTCTTTCTGGGCAGGCCTCGGCGGCGTCGTCCATCTTCAGGCGTCCACTGTGTCATGACCTTTGCCCACCGGTCGGGATGCATACGGCTAAGATGACCCGCCCAATCCCATTTGAGCTTCGCAGCCTTGTAGCCTACGTCCGTAATGCCTGTCCTGGAGCGTAGCATAGTGTTCCGAACTCTATCGGATCTTTTTACACCTAGAACGCTATGCTCCATCGCTCTCTGGCAAACCCCGAGTCTAGACTTTTGTGATTCGGTCAGAGACCAGGTCTGAGCACCGTAGGTTAGAATAGGCAAGATACACATGTCGATGAGTTTGCGCTTCAGTGAAAGTGGAAGGTTGCCCTTCATTAGCTCCTCCAGGCGTTTTCGATGCGGCGATCGATTTCTTTATCTTGCCGGTTGCTGAAGGAAACTATCTGGCCCAAGTAGATGTATTCATCGACATAGTGTATTACTTGCCCATCTACCTCGACCCTTTGTTTCATGATATTGGTCATCAGTTGAGTTTTGGACCGATTCATCACGAGTCCTACATCAAGGCTTGCCGAGCTCAGCTGTTGGAGCATCTGTTGAAGTTCAAACCCGGTTGGGGCAAGAAGGACAATGTCATCGGCAAAGCGGAGGTTTGTTATCCTCTTATTGCCGACTTCAATGCCTTTTGTTTCCCATGAGGCTGCCAAATTTTGGACTATTTCCTCAAGGGTACTCGTAAATAGCTTGGGAGAGAGCGGATCACCCTGTTCAACACCTTTTAGTATTTTAAATGAGGGTCCTGCGGAATTAAGTTTTATGTTTGCAGAGCTGTTTTTATAGATGTTTTTTATAAGATCTATGTAGGGTTTTTCGACATTTTGATTTTCTAAAGCTGTAAATATTTCTGAATGTTTAATACTGTCAAAAGCCTTCGTATAATCTACAAAGGCCAGATATAAGGATTTGTTGTACTCTGAATATTTTTCTAGAAGCTGGTTAAGTGTTTGAAGGTGGTCGGTTGTGGAGAAACTAACGCGAAATCCGGCTTGCTCGGGTGGTTGAAGCTTGTCTAGTTGACTGTCTATGCGATTATGTATGACTTTTATGAATGTCTTGTAGATGTGTGAAATTATGCTTATGGGACGATAATTTCCGATATCACTTCTGTCACCTTTCTTGCGCAGAAGGACTTTATTTGAGTGGCACATTGTATTAGGTACTTTACCTGACTGCAATATGGTGTTAAACAGGTTGGTGAGGTGGGGTAACAAGGTGATAGAGCCAATTTTCAGAGATTCCGTGGATTCCATCTTCTCCAGAACTCCTATCGTAGTGCATACTGATTAGTGCTCTGTGCACTTCGAAACCGGATATTGGAAGGATGGCGACAGGGTCAGGGAGATTGTTTTCTACACTTATATCGGGCTGTAACTGTGAGTGATTGGAGTAAAGCGATTTGTAAAAATTTGTGGCTACTTCTAGTATTTTGTGTCTGCTGTAATGTTTTTTTCCCATCGCAATCTTTAAGGCTGTTAATCCAAGTTTTTCCTTTTGTGATGCCTTGTTTCAAAACTCTCAGTGAAGCGTGTTTTTCTAGAGCTGTTTTCACTAAATGTGTATTGAGATTCCTAACGTCTTTCCTTATACTTCGTTTGACTTCTTTATCTATTGTCCTGTATTCTGCCGAACCTATTTCCTTTTCTGTTCTCTTTTCAATCAAACTGATTGAGTGAGCCGTTAACTTGACTTTGTTTTTGGGTGTGCTTTTAATATTTTTACTACTTTTATTTATTCCTGTTATTATAGCATTATACTGAGCTTCTGGATCATTTTCGTCGACTGAAAGATCTTTAAAATAATTTGATAGTTCCAAATTAAATTTGTCTGAATTATTTATAAGAGTGTCTTTGGAAATTCTTTTAAATCGTTTTGTGAACAATTTTGCGCGATGGATTTTGAAGTCAAACTTTATTTTGGCTCGAATTGGCTGTGATTGGAACTGTATTTGATTTTATTGATAACACCGACGTCTTTGATGAATTATTTGTCGGATGATAAAACGTAGTCAATTTCGTTACGTGTATGTGTGTTTTAAGTAAAATTAATAAATATTTATATATTCATATTTTTATTAAGTATTCTTTGATTACTATTTTTATGTTTTTTTGTGATATTATTATTACTATAAAGTTGTTTAATTTGTTGTCACCGCCGTCTACTCATTTTCAATCATTTTTATAGTTCATCTAAAGGTTGTCTGTAAGAGATTGCTGTAAGCGATAAGACCGCCAATTGAGTTACCGCAATTTCATATGTTTTTTTAGGTTATATTATGTACAATGTACGATTTACTTGTGGTATGCAATAAAGAGTTATCTATATATCTATATATAGTTATAACATAACATGAGAGTTATCATCTGCCTGCAAACTACTTTGCAGTTTGCTGGAACATTGTTTTATATAATTGCTATATTGATGAATAAATAAAATAAAAAATGAATTGGTTTGACAGGATCTAGGAAAATATGAAAACTAAGGAAAACATTATAAGCTTGGCCGTCAACGGTTTCGTGTCTTATGTTTTGTACAAACATCTAATTAAGAATTAATTAGCCTCATTTCTTCAGATAACGGGCGGATAAAAGTTCAAAGAAACTATCGTCTGTATCTCGAAATAAGTCGGTCCATTGGCGCCGGAACTAGGATCTCACCGGGATTAGAGTACGGAAACTAGGGATTGATTAAGAGAAGCCGTTTGAAACGGCTAGTTCCTTGATTGGCTTAAAGCGGCGCCTGATTAAACATAATTACAGGGGAAATGGGGTAAAAGGGACTATTTGTGTGCAACGTATGGTTGAATAGTTAAAACTTTGGAACCTTCAACAGTATCATCTGTTTGTCTGCCTCAGGGGCGGAGTGGTTGGATGTAATGGAATTTTACCACAATCATAAAAAACAATTGCCTTACAAAATACCTGTAAGTATAGGGTTCCGTAGACAAACAACGAACCGTTATAGATTCGTCATGTCTGTCTGTCCGTCCGTCTGTATGTCACACCCATTTATTCAGACACTATCAACATTACAAGGTTGAAATTTGTCACTTGTATATTTAGAAGCACTAAATAAGTGCATGAAAAAATATTTGCTAAATAAATATTATATAATTGTTTTGTTTACTTATAAAGTGTAGTTTTTTTTTTTTTTTTTTTATATATTTTATTTTATTTTATTAAATTAAATATTGTTCATATTGTTAATATTGTTGTGCCCCCACTCGATAAGTGGGGTCTCGTTGGATATGTATTTTTAAATATTATTAATGTTTCATTGTATTTTTTTTTCTATTCAGTTTAATTTAAATTTATTCGGCTGACCTTTTTGCCTGTGTTGCATGTCTCCGCCTCATCTAACCCATAAAATAAAATATAAAAAATGGGCACTAGAGGTACTATGAATTTACTAACATAATTGTCACGGCTATAATACGCACTTGTCCGATTTTTATCTTTGCAATAACAATTTGAAATCCAAGTGGTCATAAATTATATTAAAACCCAAACATCAAAAGTCTCGAAGTACATGCCTTCATATAAGTAGCAGCGTTACATATAGCTAGATCTATATACATGAGCAATGAGGTGCATTATAATAACCTCCCAATCACCAAACCTAATCTCAACTCCGACAAGCCATGTTCGTTAGTTCCCAAGATCACCGCAGGCAGTCAGAGTCAGCGCTCACTCCGCAGATCTCTGCACTAATTTCATTAATCTCCTCAATGATTGGATCCCCGGCTTGTTGACTAACTTCTGCCTCTTGACTTTCAACTTTAGCCCTTATGGTATTCTTGTTTAGGGCGAAACTCACTTAAAACTTTTTTGCTGACCGATCTTGTCCAAGTTTGGGCGTCCAAGTTATTTTTTGATTCAGTTCATTGAAGCACATTTTCTTTTCGGTTTTTCTTGACCTGTTTATCAGATGAAGTGTTTGGTTCGCTGGATATTTTATGAACGTTGTTATGTATTATTTAGAGCCTAAGACGCTAAACTACTTTTTAATGTAGTAATCTTTTTAATGTAGCAAAAAACGCTAACTGACTTAATACTTTCTCCAGATTTAGTTAGTTCTGGCTGCAGCTAATTCAATTAAACCTCTACAAGTATACCCACTGAGTTTGCCAACGACGGATTATATGGAAGTTCTATTTAAGGCGATAGAGCCCAGTTTCTAGAATATTCATAGCGCTTAAAGCTTGAGAAAATGAACAAGTAAAACGCTTTACTCAAGAAAAGAATAAGAAAAAGCTCGCAGTAAGAAAAGCGCTTAATAAGAGCGATGGTGGCAGAGCGGTAATATGTGAACTTTGCAGTCCTATAAATCGGGTTCGGCGCTCGGCCAATGACTTTTGATAGGTTATGTAAGGTTTTTCATCGCTTCGTGGTCTAGAGGGCACATTAAGCCGTCGGTCCTAGTTGTTAACAATTGAATATAGTCGTTAGGCCACATCCCTCGCTCATGCGCGGTCTGACAAATTCTGACACCAGAGGCCAGCACTACCTCATACGACAAACAAACATAACAGCAAAACAAATAGGTTTGTCAAGCTTATAAGAGAGCCTTTTGTCTGGCACAGTTCCAGTTATTCTGTAAAATACCTTTTCAGATATAATATCTATTTCAAAGTATGAGGATAACCGAAAAATAAAAAAATTATCCCTTTTGTTATATATATTAATAGAACAACATTTCGATTTCTCATAAATTAGTTTGAAAACTATCGAAATTTACGAGCTATTCATATCGATCCAGAAAAAGGACATCAATACTACATAAGTCAAAATCAGAGTTATTTTGGCTTTCATAATAATTCGTATAGCAATTTCATTACTTCAATGCATAATAAGAATGATTTGTAGAGATCACATAGGCACAAACAAAATTGTTTACTACAACATCGTGCCAGAATATTGGCTCTAAGAGGTTACAGATCATTAACTCATGTCGATATACCTAAACGTCTTAAGTTACAGCAGCCCTAATCAAATGTACCCCTATAAATCTACCCTAATCGACACGTTCGTTAACTCTCCCAACGCCAATCAGAAGGAAACGCTAATCAAATATTGAGATGTACTATATTTGTTTTGGACTAGCTGTGCCCGCGGCTCTGCCCAAACTAATTTATAAATAAACTGACATCAAATCATATACTTTAAAATCTTACTTTTTAGTTTCGTTAAGTTTCGTTCTAAGAAAATGAAGTACTTATTCCGATCGCTAAGAAAAAAGCCATACTAGAAACAGTTAACAGTCCATATCTTTTAAACTACTGAACCGATTTTGATGAAACTTTACATATTCCCTAAGATGAAAGATAATAAAATTATTTCAAAAATAATTATTGCAATCACAGTTATAGTTTCCGGAAAATACGTGGACAAACATACATGCATATATGTTCAGATACTTATATAGACTAACATATATAAATATCAACAATATTACATACATATACATCAACTTGAGAATCTCCTTGATTTTGAATTCGGCTATAAAACATTTGTAATTGAAACATATTTCCACCATATTATGATATTCGGATTAAGATAGTAGTTATCTAGTTTTCCAACTGTATCAACTAGAATCTAAGAATTAATTATTGAACTAGCTGTGCCCACGTCTTTGCCGGAATGTTTTATTTAACCCCCGAACAATGAGTCGGGTGTTATAAGTTTAGGGTGTGTATCACTGTGTGTGTGTGTTTGTGTGTGTGTGTATGTGTGTCTGTCCGTGGCATCGTAGCTCCCAAACGAATGGACCTATTTTTAATGCGGTATTTTCTGTTTTTAAGCTGATGTGATCGAGATGGTTCTTAGCTATATGGGGAGGAGGGGAGAAAGGAGGGGGGAGGTGAGAAAAGGGGGGTGCAAATCGTAGCTTCCATGCTAATGGGCTGATTTAGCTGCAGTTTTTTATGTTTCAAAGCTGAGGTAAACAAGGTGGTTCTTAGATATAATGGGTGGGATGAGGATCGTAGCCCCCAAACGAATAAACCGATTTTGATGTGACCGATTTGAAAACTGATGTTATCTAGATACTTCTTAGCTATAAT
Source organism: Alsophila aescularia (assembly GCA_946251855.1). NCBI lineage: Eukaryota > Metazoa > Arthropoda > Insecta > Lepidoptera > Geometridae > Alsophila > Alsophila aescularia. The sequence goes on along the minus strand of OX276376.1, from coordinate 7,773,458 downwards.
GGGGCTGCGAGCCGAGGGTTATATATTTTTTTAATTTGTGCTTGTTTCTGAGATATAAGGATCTATGTGTTGTTATTGTTGTTCAATTTTCGTAAAAAAACGATGCTCTTTGAATTATGTTGTAATGGCAAATCAGCGACTTTTGAACAAATAGCTGTTCTTGGCGTTTTCAAAAAGTGGACATGGTCAGCGACTTTTGTCGCTGACTTAGCACTTTTAAGTCAAAACCTAAGCAATCCAACAATAAACTCCGTATCGCAATCGGTCCAGTAGTTTTACGTGATGCACAAACAGTCAAACAGGCACGATTTTTAGATTTTTAGCATGTTTTATTCTTGTTCAATGGCTTATTTCAAGTCCCCTAGACCAAATATTTTTTAATTATCTTCTTTGTACAGACTTTTTGTTACTTACAGCTTTCGTTATAGGTATGGAATATGGATGTAGATAGATATGGAAAGCTACAATACTGGATGGAGTCTGGAACATTCGGAACCAAATTACAAATTGATTGAGCATGAGCATTCGGAAAGAAATCATTAAATAAAACCGCCCAAGTGCGTATCGGAAGCGCATAGTCTTGTGGTTCCTTAGCCAAAATTGCATAAAAAACTATGATTGCAATCGATCTAGTAGTTTTTACGTATTATGGCATCAAAGTTGCTGAGCTGTATCTCGTAAGCTAGTTAATTCTACAAGCAAAGATAATTTTAAATTAATATTATGTGCCAGTCAGTACCATAGATCTTTCCAAATTAATCAAAACTGCTCTTTATGAGTTATAGGGGGGTATGCAGCTCAAGCAATTTTTTTTATTAACCTGGAATGTACAACACGTTTAATATACTGACTCTGGTAAAATGAAAAATGCATTTTAAGCTACAGGTGAGAAGCGATTTAAACTAAAAATTATACCCGAGTAATGTTCTTTCAGAAGAAATCTAGCTTGGACTCATTTCATTAGCTAAAGCTGTGTGTCAAGAGCACTGGGATTGAATCTCGAGCTGGGGATGAGCTGGGGATGAAATAACAAGCGACCCGCCCCTTAATAGTATCCTATGTTGGTATCTATATTGTACAGTACCTTTCGTCAAAATCAGATCAGCTGTTTTGGCGTGAAAGCTCCCCAAACAAACAGACAACGTTTCACTTTTATACATTGGTGTGGATATAATAAACTTTCCGTGAAAAATTATCTAACTGATAGTGATAACCGCATCAAAATCCGTTGCGTGTTTAGGACGAGATAGCGGATATAAGACGCAGAAAGTGACTTTGTTTAATACTATGTAGAGATGAAAAATACCCAGATCTATGCCGAGTTTTATTTTTTTGACAAATCTTTGTTATTCTCATACCGCATTTTACGTAAATAACTATGGTATCGTTTAACACTTTGATCCATAGAGTCAAATGGATATCATAATCATCATCATCAGCCTATTATTACGTTCCCAACGCTGGTAACCAGTGTGAATGGTCCTTCTCTCTATTAGAGAGAGAATAGACCATAATCCAAAACCACAACGCTGTCCCAGTTCCGGTTGGTGGGTATAATGTATTATAGCATCGCATAGTCGATAAAATGTACCATAATATACTTTAAAAGCTTTAACTATAAGCGTTATATATTTCACTAGCTGCGCCCCGTAGCTTTGCCCGCGTGCAAACTTTGCCACCCCGTTCACCTCCTTAGGGATGGAATTTCAAAAAATCCGTCTTTAGTGCACCTTCAGGATACTCAAGGAACATATCCTCTAAATTTCAAATCTCTAGGTCCACGGTTAGGTCAGTCAGTAGGTATGTCACGGTACTATCCATCCATACCAATATATACAAGTGAAACATTGTCTGTTTGTTTGTTTGTTTGGGGAGCTTTCACGCGATAACGGCTCGACGGATTTTGATACTCTTTATCCCGGAAAATTGTAAATTTCCACGGGAAAACTGGAAAATGTTAATAACTCGCTGTAAGTCTTCATGACAACCGAACGGTACTTGCTTACATAAAAACGGAATAACAAGTCTGTCAAAAAAATCACGAGCGTTGATGCTATACCTAGTTTTGGATTGGTTTTTAATATCCTAGAAGAACATTGGATGCTGTTTTTCGCGATAAACTGTAGTCCGCGCGGACGAAGTTGTGGGCGGGAAAGCTAGTTTAATATATATATTACATATAATCTTGGCTTCATGACTTTATCTTGTTCGATCTAGAAGCTGCTGAAACGATGTCAGAAAGATCTTGAACTAAGAGTTCTTGCTGCTGGGCCAAATAACAATATCAACAAGCTTGTGCATAGCTCCTAAAGCTGTTAAATCAAGCTCTAAATTGCTTCAAGTTTGGACATGGCTTGCCGCATGCATTTGGGTCAACTAATTTCACGCTGTCTAAGTGAAGAACTAACAAACTAGTCTAGAACAAACTCCAATTAGTGCTAGAACTCAAACAGTCAAAGCCTTCTTCAATAACTTTAAACTTAGACGGTAATTTAGAGTACGTGTCAAGAGGATAACTACAAATCTCTTCACTTTACAACAAGATCTAAATTAGTTGAAAACCTGTCTAACTATAATCTGATAGTTAAATCTCCAGAGTTTAATTAATAGATGATGTAATTACAACTGGTAAATACTTCAACTGGCACTTATAAACTTAAATCTAAATTTTTAAAAGTATCACACTAATTGATGATAATATTTTTATATCGTCTTGTAAATGACCTTTTGTAGTGGAAGCCTACGTTTGGCAGTGAAAGTGTTCCGGCTGATGATGATGATGATGATGATGATGATGATGATGATGATGATTATGATGATGATGATGAGGATGAGGATGTATATGAACATTTCGTTCCTTTTATGGTAAGAGTTACGGCGGATAGTAACAATAATGCAGTGTCCCAGAACTTTGTTTATCTTACTCGCAAAGTCCTCAGTCTTCCAATATTGAGTCAATGTTTGAATACAATACTTTGACACGATAGAGAGAAGCATAGGAAAGCAGAGCATTATTAAGAGGCTTACTTAGAATATTTAAGAGACTAGTGACTCGCACCTGCTTCGCACGGATAGCGCTCACACCGCGGCATCATTTTTCTTACTTTTAGCATTTTTATATCCGTCGTAACTTATAAAAAAAATACGCCAGTAAGCGTAATTCAAAATCTTTGGCAGCAAATATTGTGGTGCTTTTTGACCATAAAAAATGCCATATACCATAGACAACTCACGTACTTGACAGACTTGTTATTATTTCGTTTCCATGGCAACTTGTCATTCCGTTCTGTATTTTTGATATCTTGGGTTACATTATTACATTTTTCGGAGGAAACTCATATTTTTTTTAAAGTAATTTACTGCCCATGTACTCCCTGATTATTTTATAGCTTCCTTTAGGTGAAACAATTTTTAAAATTGTTTAGGTATTTTTTCAAACAAACAAACATACAAACAATGAAATCTTTATAATATTATTGTGGAAGTGTAGATAATACGTTACCTTTATTCTTAGTAAAAAGAGCCACGACAATCCTACGATGACTAAGCAAGAGTCTAGATTCCTAAGCCTGAATTTCTAAACACCCTCTTATCAACTTAGTCGCTCAAAACTGATGATTTAAACTTGAAACTTATCTCTTCAAAAGTATATTAGCATCAGGAACTCTGCCACGAGCGATTGAAGTCATTACAAACAGCTCTCGCCAAATTTTTGGCCTGAAGTTGCGTAAAGTCTTCGGAAGTCCCGCACTAGTTACTAAGTGCTTATATCGATTGCCTCTCTTAATGTGTTTCAAAATTTTAGCGGACCATGGTTTTGACTTGGTACATCTATTAATTTTTAATTGGGAAAACTGGCAATATTTTTTTGTGAAATCTCCAGTAGCTCTTATTTATTTCGTGGTTTTGGTGGTAGACTATTAAGGTTCTTGTGTAAACATCTGATTGAGCACAGATTGCCTATTTGCTATGTCTGTAGTCAAGTAAGTGTTTTTAGCCAATATGGAGAAATCTTAATCTACAGCACATGGAGGAAAATGCTGTCAGGAACCATGGGCTCAATTTTAAAGATAATAAACATTTGTTTTGTTTTTTTATTATGTCTTATCGTTAATACGCAAATGTGTATACAAATATTATCTTGAAATTAGTTTCTGTAGCTTATAGCGAACAAAAAGCAATATGTTTTTTTTCTAAAGTTGGTACAACTTCATGAAAAGTAACTGTTTTATTTTCATACATTATGTTACGAAAGAAAAAACAAAATGTAGTAGCAACTTTAGCAACTTTAGAAAAAAAATACATTCTACTGTTGTTCGCTATAAGCAGAAAAATACAATATCGCGAAAGAAATGGTACACTAAATTTCAAGAAAAAAGTTGATTTCGCTTTTATTTTCTTTAAAATTGTACCCACAGTTCCATACAGTATTTTCGCCTGTGTGCTATAGATAACGTTTTCCCCATAATGGCAAAAAAATAACTAGGTGTAAAAACTCGAACTGAGTAAGCTGGAATTACATTTAGAGGCGCCGCACAACATGCATATCCAGCGGCCGTGGTCGCCACTATTCCGTTTAGTTTCTATTCAATCGTCCACTTCAAATTCGTTGACTCCTAGTCACAGAATAAATAATAGTACATACATACAGTAACGAGGGTCCTAGAGTATTGCACTGAACTTGTCATTTAAACATTAGAACGTTTTTGTCGGTTCTTAAATTATTATATAAAGGACAGGCGAGGCTTTCCTATCAGGTTCACTTTGTCATTTTTAAAGTTTTAATGTATTTAGTAAAATAAAAAACATCAACATGAAACACACGTGGACTTTCGTTGTTTTCACTCTCACATCGTTAGACATAACAAAAACTCTACGTTACCACTTACAATTACTTTCCACAAGATTTCACACAGTTTGTAGAAAATTTCAATAGCTAAATCGACGAGCAGTGTTTCAATACCAAACAAACTCTTCCGGGAAATCTACACGGCGAATTTCAACTTGTCACTCCGACACCAAAATGAATATTGAGTAGGCAAATAACTCAGTAAAAAAGTCTGCGCTGTCTTCGTCTCTATCAATCACTGTTCAGCGGAACACGAAAGAGGACTTTTTGTTTCTGTCCTATTCTCCCGATCTGATCCGTCTTGAAATATAGATTGATCGTTTTCCTTTACATTTCTTGGAAGGGTCCCTATTTTTTGTTAATCGATCTTTAATTGCCTTTGGGATATGGAGCCTTGAACATTTTTTTTTGTCTGAGACATAGGAAATAAAGATCTCATTCATCTCTGTAATAAAGATGAATTGATTTCTGAAATCTATGTGGGGATTTTGTTAAAACAAAAAGGTAACGGAGAAAAAATATCCTATTCTTGCTACTTATATACATGGAATGTAAATCAAAAATAGGTTAGACATTAACATACCAGTTCAAGTAAAATATTAACATACAATTTAAGTACTACAATTTCTTTTATTTTGTGTTACATATGTGTAAACTATAATCATTGAATTACATTGTTATTTGATAATTAAATCAACGATATAAAAAAAAAGATTAGTATTGAATGTACAATTTTATTTAAAGAAAGAAATAAAGAAAATACATTTATTCACAACAAAAACAAAACAAATTAAAACACAAAAAATAGAATAAGTAAAGAAAAATTGTCATGAATCGGTCCCAACTCAGCGTTATGCTGGTTGTAATCGACATATCAACAACCAGCGCTGGTCTTCCGTTGGGGCCGGTAGGTGACGTCACGGATCTCTCCATGACCAGTGTTACGTGTCGTCTTAAACAACCCTAATAAACCCTAATAAACCATGTGGCAATACAATATAATATATATTTTAAAGAGGCAAGTAAATAATATCTACATTAAAAAAAAAATATAATACAAATTATACCTATATATTATATTATTATAGCGAACTATTGTGTGTATACCATGTGTACACATAAATTAGTGTAAACATTAGTTGCATAAAATTCAGATTCTTATATTTCATGAAATATTATTTCATCTTTAGGATCATATATTATTTAGTGGATATTCATTTATTTCAGCAGTAGGTATACGCATCTGTTCGGCTTGCTTTACGTGCTTATTATAGTAGGTACCTACCAATAGTATTTAAAACAATCTTATTACAAACAAGCTGTGCCCGCGGCTTTGTCCGCATGGATACGTTTCTGTGAAAATAATAAAGTACCTCCATAAAGTATATATAAAAAAATTGTTCAGCCGTCAAATATTGTTTTATAGATTGCTACTACTCATCGGATTAAGATACCTGTAGACCAGATTTTAAGTCAAAACCTAAGCTATCCAACAGTGAAAACCATATCGCAATCTGTCCAGTAATTTTAACTTAACTATGCGCGTTCACATACCATTTTCAAACCCCAGACCATTTTTAGGGTTCCGTGTCTCAAAGAAAAAAGGAACCCTTATAGGATTACTTCGTTGTCCGTCTGTCTGTCCAGACCCTTTTTCTCTGGAACGCGTGGAAGTTGAAATTAATCCATCCATACCAATATATAAAAGTGAAACGTTGTCTGTTTATTTGTTTGTTTGCTTGGGGAGCTTTCTCGCGATAACGGCTGGACGCATTTTGAAGAAATTTAGAATGGAGATAGCTTATACCCTAGAATAAAAACTTAAAATACTTTTTAACCCGGAAAATTGTAAGTTTCCACGGGAAAACTGGATAATGTTGATTACTCACTGTAACGAACGGTTGCCATGGAAACGAAATGACAAGTATGTCAAAAAACATCAAAAGTGGTGCTATACCTACTTTTGCATTGGTTATTAATATCCTAGAAGAAAATAGAATGCTTTTTTTGGCGATAAACAGTAGTCCGCTCGGACGAAGTCGCGGAAGAAGTCGCGGGCGGGAAAACTTATATCAAATACTCAGGTCTGCAATCCCTTGGACCTGTGAAAAACAAACGTCTAAGTCAAAGCAATCAAAAGATACGCACGTTTATGCCGCATATTTTTTATATCAAAACCTATAGGGTACTTCCCTTTGACCTAGAATCATGAAATTTGGCAACCAATGCACTAGTAAAAGAGAAAAATCCGAAAACCGTATACTCGTATTTATAGCTACTTCTCATATTTTATATTAATTTTTCAAGCGCGAGTCTGACTCGCACTTGGTCGATAATATTTGTTGTATATACTTATTTTACTCAGTGCTTTATTTTATGGAAAGATCTATAGCTTATGCGACACCGCCCGCCCAACTAAGGCACATTCCTGGTTACCGGTTACCGCTAAGCTAAATCTTAAAACTCCTAGTGACTGGCGCTCGCCGCAGACTCGGCAGTTTCCGCAACAGTTTCCAAGGGTGCTGATTAACTTGGCTTCAGCACGTGAAAGCAATTAATTACAGTGAAATATCCAAGTTGTGCGGCTTCGTTTCAGTGTTGCAAGCGTTTTGATTAAGAGTTTAAATGTTTTGGTCAGAGAATTCACCTGAAACGTCACAAGCCGGTTTTGGGTTTCAAAAAAACCATTGCCGTAAAGAATATCTATTTAGCTGTCTACGTCAATCCACTGTTGGGCTTTTTATGTTCACGCCATGCTTTCCGATGCTGTGCTAAGCAAATCCACTGACTTCCTGCCACCTTGATGACGTCGTCTGACCATCGAGCATGTGGTTGACCACGAGTTTGCCTATAAATCTCTCTTCTTCTGTTGGCCACAATTACGTTACTGACCTTATCCATCTGCCCCATCTGCCATGTTTTCGTCTCGATTCTTAGATATACGAGTAGGTATGTTCACCTGGCTGTTGCTATAAATCTTTGAAAAATTTATAAATGTATAGTAAAACTTATGTTAAACGCGATGTACATTAAACACTATAAACAAACATAAAATTCTACTAACGCAGTTTAGACTAGGTAAGTTAAATGAATAATTAGTACTTCCGTGGTCCCTGCCTTTTTCTTTTTCATGCATCAAGATTGGCTTTCCAAAAAAAGTCAAATCGACCAAACCGTTCAAAAACAGCGTTTTATATATCTATACATATACACCAAATGTAGGTATCGTATAAATGTTATGTTAATAACATATATCTAGTTAAACTGGAGTAGACACGGTTCGCTTTAATATCACGTAAACAACAACACTAGATACAACTACAAGCAAACCCTATCAGCTACATTCCCACCATCGAGCTTCCATGTGCATCAACAACAAAGATAGAGAGACATACGCAGATAAATGCCACTCCGATTGTGACTAAGGCAAAAAAATACCAATGGTGTGCGTTGCACCTAATATTTGCAGTCTAGGCCCGCGAATCTGGTACCTAATCTTCCCACTTTGAATGATATCTATGGCCATTAAACATTATATGTATCTGTACCTATAATTTTCAAAAGTTGAACGATACGACATAATTTAACAATAACCCGGAGTGCAGCCATTCGCCGTCATGAAACGCAGATTTTATTTATAAAACTTGGGTTATTGTAGTTTTATAGCAACCCCGCGTAAAAAAGTTCCTCGCTCAGACACGGCAAGTGCACTATAGTTGGTAAAATCTTGGAATGAAACGGTGGTTTAATTTCTAGTTGCATCTTTTTACACTTCTGCCCAAAAAAAGTAGTATATTGTTTTTAGCATTCATGTATGTATGTATGTATGTATGTATGTAGGTATTTGAGTTTCTATAATCCACCATAACTTTTAAATGCCAGAAGAGATTTAGTCGTATGGGGTATCGTTAGAATTCTTACATCCCCTCGAGTAACATAGACTAATATTTTTTTGAAAACTTTCGATATGGCGGCAGTATGGCGCCATTTTCAAACTCAAAAAAAATACATCTTCTAAATTTACAATATAGGTATCAAATTGAAGGCCTTGATAAGCACATTCCAACAGTTTATAATTTATTGGCAAAAGCTCTTTTTTGGCAGGGCAGGCGTGTTTTTTTAGCTCTTAAGCTAGTTATTTACCTAGCTGGTTTAATCAATCTGACTGAAGTAAAATTGTAGGGCTACGACTAGTCTAGTCTCGTCATTGTCATCTTGAGTTTTTATAGGCTTTAACACAGGTGGTTCTTCTGAACCGATTTAGCTAAATCATTTTTATTTGATTTCATAAAAAATGGTTTCAGTAGTTTATTGAAGAATAATTGTAGTCAAAATTATAGTTTGAATCATACCTATAAGTCTATCTCCTTGTACCTAAAGGTTCAAAAAGCTGTATTCTTCTCACACTTTCTTTCGTACGACACATAGGTTATCCTCTTCATTACTGTCTATTTTATCGTGAAAAGTTTGAGAGAATAAATGAATAAATATAGCAAATGTATCATTCAGTTCATATAAAATATAATAATGGAAATAAAGACATTACACATCAACCATGAAATATATCCAAAGGTCGCTCAAGGGTTATCTTTTTCATAGTTACTGTAGCAGAATAATAGAATCTACCCAGTACCTTAACTCGCGCGAGTTTTGATTAATATTGTAGTTACGATCTAAGTGGCAAATTAACCGAGTAATAAATAGTTTGTTTGTATGCAGATGTTTCACCATAGCGTCAGTTTCCGTTGTTCCGATTCGACAAGCAAAGTATCAATCGATTCGTCTTCATCGCAAAAGTGTAATAGGTTATTTTTTCTCTGACCGTAGTAGGCTTTTAGTTTTTGAACTTATGTTGTAAAAACATGGACATGAGCCAAATGCATGAATGACAGTCTAGGAATGACAGGTTATTTGAATTTAGAATTAATATAGACAAAGTATCAAATGAGTATGATTATGATGAAAGAGGTTTGACGTCGTTACAATGTCTTGTGAATTTAAAATTTGATCATGCTTCTTATCCTAGCATTGAATATTACATAATATAAACTGACTAACTTTTGTATTCATTTATGCAATCATTAGAAACGGGAAACTGAGAACGGGGAATAAAATACATGGTAAATACTTTGTTTTTAACAATGATACTAATAATAACATGCAGGAGAATATAGATAGTTACAAAACGTTGAATATTTACTAATTATTTGGCACCGGCAATTACATTCCCAGATTGCAATTAATTGTAATAGTTTCAAGTTTTCGCCACTTTTTAAAAGCTTTTATTTAACTTAACTTATATGTATTTATCTATGTATTTCTGTCTGTCCTGGAATCTTGCTATTCAAATTTTGAGCACTTCCGGATTAGCTATCCGGGTGAAATTTTCAGGGTAGCTCCAAACCAAAGCCAAGGCATTAAAAAAAAATAACTTAAATTTGGCAATGCCTTTAAAATAAGTATAATTTAAAAATTCCTTTTTTTTGTTGCTTTATACTCTTTAACTTTTTTTTTGCCTTTTCACTTATAAGTTTTTTCCATTATTTTTTTGCTTTGTCATAACTCAGCCGGATAACTAGTCGGGAAGTGCTCGAAATTTAAATTGCAAGATTTCAGGACAGACAAAATACATAGATACATAGACGCATTAATACATAGATATATTCAAGTGAAGTTAAATAAAAGCTTTAAAAGCTTTTTTGTATTATTGTACATATTGTTTTGTGTTTAATTTATGCGCCATAATAGCAGAATTTTTACTAAACACGAAAACACGAAATTCCTTGCAGAAAACGTGTGACGTCATTACGTCAAATCACTAACAATCCTACAACGTAACGCGATTCGTAACTTATCTGAATGGTCATAAGGGCCCAGGCTACGAATAAGTAATTAATTAGCTCACCGCCCTAAATGTTTTATAAGTAATCCTGAGTACAAATTACGATACGCAGTTGTTATTTCTTTTAACTTGAACTTATATTCTGACTATTTTTCCATTTTGCTATTAGGGAAGAAAATATTGTGCCTATACTTTTATATTTTTCCCATTATTTTTGTCTCTATTACGCCTCCGTCCTTGAGTATCGGATATCGGGTGATCGGCAGCCTTTGTTAGAGGTCAGGTCGAATAAGGTATTTTGTCATTGTTAAGGATAAGGGCTGCGAGGAATTTGACGCTTTTATGGGGAACGGTCGATGTATAAAAATAAATTATTAAAAATGCGAAAAATTTACGATATTAAAATTATACTTAGACCTTCCAGCGATTATGTTAAATTATAAGAAGTACATTTAAAAAAAATGCATTGGGTTACACATATATATATTTGCGGATGTTCCACCATAGCGTCGCCCCTATTGGTCCGATGTTAACAAGCGAGGTATAGTGTGTCATAGGCTATTTTTTACCCGACTACTGCGAATCAAAGGAAGGGTATGTGTTCAAAGTAAAAACTTGGTCCATTGTTGACAAGCAAGGTATCAATCGATTCGTCTTCATCGCAAGAGTGTCAAAGGCAATTTTTTACCCAACCGTAGTTTAATTTTGAACTTAAGTCTTATTATTTAATTGAGTGATAAGATGAGCAGGTTGCGCGCCTGATGGTTAGCGTCACGCCTGCTCATAACAAAAGCAGTGCCACTCAAAACTTTGCAAAACCTTATAAATGAATCACTTCACTGCGCTCGTCACCCTGGTACGTACCTATGACTATCGGTTACAGCTATGATAAAACGATTTGACTCGTCATCCAAGCATTTGAATCATCGTTACTATTCGGAAAAGTACAAAAGACATTTATCCTCCTAAATTTTTTATTACATCGCTATTTCTGAAATCTTGAAACTCCCTAAAATTTTGCAACTATTACAGTAACTTTTTGATGAATTGTACATAAACATTTAGCCGCATATTTTATTTTAACAAAAGACCCGCAAAATATAGGTACGTAATTCATTCAGAAAAAAATAAAAAAATATGTACAGTCAGGCAACCAACCATCTCCTAGCTAATTTGTCTCCATCCCTCCTATATACTAAAATAAATAAGATCCACATCAAACCGAGTATACTGTAATTTGCGAAAATATTATTTTAGACAAAGAAAGTTTTTTCTCGCAACTAAAGGGATAATCGGCGATGTAAAGCCAGCTTTACATCGCCTAGAATTTGCCCCGAGACGTACGATGAGAATTTCTTCTGGGTTAACCTGCTGCAAAAACATTCACGGTGCAGCATAGTGCATTTGTTACGTTTTCCTCCGTAGTGCAAGGTCCAAGGAAGTTTTCACATACGAGATTTATGCTGCTAAGATTCTCCGTTTTTGGTTATTTGATGTTTCTAGGTATTTTGAGAACTTACATGCGATGCGCTGGAAATGTGATGCGTTCATCAATGCACGAATGTGTGGGCTTAGAGAGAGACTGACTAGAGTCGGATCCCGTATGACGATCGAGACGTTAATCAAGATTGATAGTTAGACTTTCATTCTCGTGTTCAGCTTGTCCCGTTTAATGTAGAGTTGGCTTTATTCAAGGGACAGATAAGGGAACAATAGAAAACAAATGAGCTGTAAGTTATTCAACGTTGCCTGTGGAACGGGCTTAGGGTTTGATAAAAAGGGAGCAACCCCTGTCTCCATTTATGTGGACGGTTTCTAGAAATATGTAATATGAAACACAAAAAATATTTTTACTTCGGTATTCTTCTGAATTATCTAGTGCAAAGATTTAGTTTAAGTCTGTTTATTAAACTTTTAGTTTGAAATCAATTTGATTCTTGATCATTTAAATTGAATCCATTTGTTCATAATGCATACCTAGTTAACTATTTACATTAATCTTTACAGCAATAACTACGAAAAAGACTGTACAAAGAACATAATAAAAAAATGGTCTTATAATACTGAACAAGAATATTACATTTTCAAAAATCGTGTGTCTGTTTGTTTGTCTGTATGTTTGTTCAGACAAACAAACAAACTGTAAATACTACTAGACCGATTGCGATGGGGTTTCACTGTTGGATAGTTTAGGGTTTGACTTAAAAACTGGGGTACTTGGTATCTTAATTCGATTATTACATACGGAGCAATTGATAACATACTTTTTGACGGCTGAACGAATTTTGAAGAAATTATTGTAATATAATAGGTACTTTTGGTCCTGGAATAACACGTGTGGGTTAGTTTTAAATGAAATTACCACGCGGGCAAAGTCGCGGGCATAGCTAGTTATAGAATATTTCAAAATTCTATTCATACGTTGGCAAGCATTAGTTAGTTATTGTTTTTTGTTTCCAGGATTATCCTGGAGGTTAAACTTCCAGGATAATCCTGGAGGTTTTTGAATAAATCTCATGAAAATTTGAATATTTTCCATTCCACGCCGTCAAATACGACAAAGTGGTAAAAATTTATAAAGAGATCATATTCAAAAATATATTTAAACAAGCTTTTTGTATATTTTCTTGTACTTCTTTACCGTACCTCCATCTCAAAACTTGTCAGCTTAACATAAAAGATAAAATACGGTTTAAGCTCCAAAGAGCACGAGAAATAAGTCAAATAAAACTTGTTATCGGAGTGACCATTCACCGCCGCTGTAAGTCTGTAATACAGCTGCACTGAAAAGGGATCTTATTTCTTGTAACGAGACCTCTTTTACTATATTGCTTTTAAGTTAAGCGCTTAAGTTGGATTGGATTTATAAGTTTAGTAAAATATTCTTGTAGAAATATGAATAAAATGACGGAGCAAATTAAAGAGTTGCGTAAAATGCTGTACTGGCACCACATAGTCAAATAAACCATTATTCTACACAAATATGTTGGAATGAAAATATATACATATATAGTAGAGTTATAAATAACTTAACAACAAAATGGTTTCATATAGCTTCATAGATAAATTTAAGACTTATATAATGAATTAATATATTTGGTTATATTTAACCATTGACGGAATATTTAGAAGATATATGGCACATCACTACATTTATTTTTTTGGGTAGTTGAAATATACTGAATTGATATTCAATGCAGTGGATTTCAACTATATGTTATATGTTTAAACTAATATGGTTGTTGTCTTACATAATAAATTTGGTGTTTTTTTATAGGTTTTACGTGTTTTGTTATTTGCTCAATTATGATTTATTTATAATTCCTATTAATAGCGGCGTAATAAAACTAACTTGTGTCTAATTCACAACGTTATAAATACAAAGTAAGTACATTTATTTTATGGGAATAAAGAAATTCAATGAACATAAAGTGAGTAGCAATAAAACTGTATATCAGCATCGAGCAAGACCCGGCGAGCTCAATATTTACGATATTGGCTCTCGAAAAGGCTTTATAACACTACACCGAATAGGTACTCAATGGGTTATTGCAAATATTTAATAAAATGAAATATTAGGTGTTTATACGCTTGGGATAATCCTTGGGATATAGCGGCGTCCCGCGGCTTTGCCCGCGTGGAAATTATACCGGGGTTAAAACTATAATATAACTATTATACAGATTTTGGAAAAATAATGGGGCATTAAGGATTAGCGACTTTTCCTTTGTAGTTAGAAGCTTTTGTTCCTAGAAGAAATTGAGTCAATTTTGAAGAAAAAATATAAAATTTTTTGTTTTTCCAAAAAAGTACAGTAAAACACATTTTTTTAAATAAACAATTGTTGGTCATCACTTATCACACACAATCAACATTATTTATCACCAGATAAACTTTTCCCAAAGTAATTTACCAAACCAAATGGTAAAATTTGGAATAATCTCAATAAAAGATCCTATACGTTTTCTATTATAGTGTCATTCACCACACCATTACGAGGTTCAGGTAAAAATGTTTTTAATTTTTTTGCAACTTTAAATAAAAATTACGGTTTGCCCGTACGCGCCAGTGATCGCTCATTGGTCTAATTGGCAAGTCATTCACCTGATGGTCAATTCCACTCCTGCGCATAACTGTTGCAGTACCACCCAGAAGGTAAATAAGTTTGGATTGCTAAATCTTATGCGACACTACAATGTGCTCTTCACTAGGTACCTACATAAGTTTGGATTCCAACATTTTATGCAACACTACAATGCGCTCATCACTCTGAGACATTGGAAGTATCTAATTTCGCTGGAAATATTACCTGTCATGTTTGCATAGTGTACACTACTGCTTGGCGGATGAATATCATTTGCTAAAGTTTAGTTCGTCTTGCAGAAGAAAAATTGTAAAACAGTTTGATATAAAAAGGTAAAAGCTCTGGCAAAAAATCGAACGTTATAGCAAGCGGCACGTAAGTCTAGCGGTGAACGAAACGTGGCGGGGATCTTGGCACAGTCAGTTTCGGGATAAAAAGTATTCAACATTATAACACATTATATAAACTTTGACTGTGACCAGAGCCCCGCCACGTTTCGTTCACCGCTAGACTTAAGTTCCGCTAGGTATTAAAAAATGTATATCTTTTGTCACTCGGGATGATGTAAGAATTCTAACGATACATCCAAATCTGTTCAGGCACTTAAAAGTTAAAGTGGAACAAAGAAACTCATATACTTACCTACATTTACATACGTGAATCCTAAAAATATTACGCTTATTTTTTTGGGCAGACGTGTACTATCACATCGTCAGAAAACAATTACATAGCAAAGTGACGATACATAAATTATAAAAAAAAGTATTTGCCTTTATTATCAGAATATAGTGCCTCATCTGGTTTGTATTACTGATATCTCTTATCAATATTATACATAAGGCAATTCAAATACTTATATTTACAACTAAATATGCGATGATAAGGTAATTTAATCTAAAGCGACTTGTTTGTCATTAAAACCTAAATCTAAAAACACCTGCTCATTTCGGTGACAAATAATATTAAAAGGAATTGAAAAAGAAACATTAAAATGAATCTCACACGATTAACAAAACATTTACCAGCAAGTCTTTTAGTAACAAGACATAAGTTCAATATATATAAATTATTATAAAAATAAAAAACCAGACTGTGAATCAAACTAAAAAGGGACACACAAGCTGTAGATTTTTGATTTTGAAACATATGATGCAGTCAGATGCATCATGTATTTTATTTCTCCTTTGATACGATCAGCAAAAACCTGGCAGGCTAAGTCTTCATGCCTCCGACTGCATCTTATATTTCATTTCTCCTTTGATACAATCAGCTAAAACCTGGCAGGCTAACTCTTCATGCCTCCGACTGCATCTTATATTTAATTTCTCCTTTGATACGATCAGCTAAAACCTGGCAGGCTAACTCTTCATGCCTCCGACTGCATCTTATATTTCATTTCTCCTTTGACACGATCAGCTAAAACCTGGCAGGCTAACTGTTCATGCCTCCGACTGCATCTTATATTTCATTTCTCCTTTGATACGATCAGCTAAAACCTGGCAGGCTAACTCTTCATGCCTCCGACTGCATCTTATATTTCATTTCTCCTTTGATACGATCAGCTAAAACCTGGCAGGCTAACTCTTCATGCCTCCGACTGCATCTTATATTTCATTTCTCCTTTGATACGATCAGCTAAAACCTGGCAGGCTAACTCTTCATGCCTCCGACTGCATCTTATATTTCATTTCTCCTTTGATACGATCAGCTAAAACCTGGCAGGCTAATTCTTCATGCCTCCGACTGCATCTTATATTTCATTTCTCCTTTGATACGATCAGCTAAAACCTGGCAGGCTAACTCTTCATGCCTCCAACTGCATCTTATATTTCATTTCTCCTTTGATACGATCAGCTAAAACCTGGCAGGCTAACTCTTCATGCCTCCGACTGCATCTTATATTTCATTTCTCCTTTGATACGATCAGCTAAAACCTGGCAGGCTAACTCTTCATGCCTCCGACTGCATCTTATATTTCATTTCTCCTTTGATACGATCAGCTAAAACCTGGCAGGCTAACTCTTCATGCCTCCGACTGCATCTTATATTTCAAAATCAAAAATCTAAAGCTTGTTTGTATCTTTTTAGTTTGATTCACAGTCTGGTTTTAGGTTTTTATAATAATTCATATTTAATTTATATACCTTTTAGTTTATATTTATAAGAATTAGTGGGAATCGTTGCTAACCAACTTTAAATCGTTATAGATCCTAAATGGTCATTCAAAATGAAAAATGATAAGAAAAACCTAAAGATGATTTTCAAATACCTATACAATGATTGATATAGTTCAATGACTTTAATACATATTTTCACTATATGGCGTCTGGTAGTCGCTTTATTGAGTTTTGATTAATGTAATGTCTATAGCACTCTCAAGATTAAGACAAATCTATTGACGTAAGAATCATCAAAATCGGTCTAAGCGTTTGGTCTATAAAGTGCCACAAAGGAACAGACATACATACGAGTATATAGGCTCATAAACACATTACCGGGCCTTTGCGTTGCGCAGTCTGGTAAAAACTAAGACCAGACTAAGGTCAGGTAAAAAAAGCCTATGACACTTGCGAAGAAGACGAATTAATTGATACCTCGCTTGTGGAAATCGGATCAAGCTTTTATGTTTGACCACATAACCCTACATTTGTTTCACCGTAGTTGGGTATGAAAAATGTCTATGACACTAAGGCCCGTAATATCAACCATCGTTTAACTCACAGTTTAACTAATCGGCTTCTAAAGTTAAGCTGTCGATTAAACCTCTTTCGTAATATCAATGGCAAAACATTGGCCGATTAGTTAAACTTCGATCAGTTTTTAAAATGTAGCAACACTCGGGATATCGTTCATTCCTTTCGCTCCTTTGTTCAAGAAATGTAAGGAATGTTGTACTAAGAAAACAGACGTTTCATTGACTTTAACAGATACTGACAACATATTAGATTTTGAAATTACGCGATATGCTAGGTTCTTTCTTGTATGTTAAACGATGTGCTTCGGTGTTTATTTTTATACATTACTTTTCATTTCATTTTGCTGCCACATTTTTAAACCTGAATTATGAGTGTAAAATCTCGTGTTCCTAATTTTAATAAATCGGAGACAGGACTGTTAACATCTTTGGTGAAAGAACATGCTGCCATTTTAGAGTGTAAAAAACAACGTTCTGAATAATAAAAATGAAAGAACGTTGTTTTTTGTTTTTGTTGTAACCTGGGCAATTCAATGGCATCCCAATTATCAAAATTATATTCTCTCGGCTTAACAACGTAAGGTCTCGTTGTATAGGTATGAAACTCATTAATAACTTCTATAATTACAATATCCGAATCTGAATCGTCGGTAAAAGCCATTCTAAGGTTACTTGTTTGCAATCTTCAAAAGACAAACAAATATCTGTTTAAAAGCGGCCATTTTGAAACAATAGCTTAAACTCTACACAACAGTTTAATCGCCCCTGCTTGACCGTTTAAACTACGTGGCAGTTTAAACTCTCATTTACTGATTAATCATCATTGATATTACGAGATAATTGACAGAGATAGTTTAAACTATGATTTATAGATTAATCTGCTATTGATATTACGGGCCTAAACCTGAAGAGAAATCGATTGTACCTCTTTTTTTTTAAATTGGACCAATAGGGGCGACGATATTGTGGATTATCCATATACATATAGACTGTTAAACTCATTACCCTTCCCTTGCTTCGCCCTAGACGGTGAATTACCTACAGTGGAAGAAGCTTTAATCAATAAGAACGTCCATTGTGCTACTTTAATTATGGGTTTCTAGAATGTTTGTTAACTTTGACTTGCCTTTGTCTGACACTAAAGACCATTTCCCTGTCAAAGTTAAGACGCTGTGTGAGTAAACTTTTTTTGGATTGAATAATGTAATACATCGAAACATCACCGAAGAAACTATCCGAATGCTGCCCAGCCCAACTGAACCCTTCTGTTGGCTTCCCTCAAATTAGCTTCTACCCAATTGCAAAGTTTGCCTGACATATTCCTTAATAACTTCAAGGAGTTTACCATTAATAAATACAGGTCACGTGGTAATAAGATCGTTATACATGATCTTGGTATTGTCTAAGTTCATCCCAAGACTGATTTGTCGAGAAGCATCAGCCAGGCCGTTCAGCATTCAAGTGCTGGTCGTTTAAATTTATGACCTTCTTCTTTATGACCTCATTTATTGACCTTTTAAATGGGAACTCTTTATTTTGAACGCAAATGTTTGCTTGCACAAAATTTCAACAAATTGCGCAATATTTCACAACATTGTGTAATTCTAAAGCAATAGGAACACGGGAAACATGACAAATTGTTGTGCAATTACAGCCATGGTTCTCACAAAAAATACCTATTATTATGTTATTATGTATACACAAACTATAATAGTTAAAATGACACACACACACTCAAATGAATTCAGCCATGTTGAATAAACAGATCTCAGTTCATAGAACTCTATATAAGTACGAGTACTCAGACACTTATGTAGGTAGATACACCTATTATGCCAAATAAAACGATAAAGTTGATAAAGTTACATGTAAAAGAAATATTAATCAAATACAAATATGACGGATGTGTTTGTGGGTTTCCACACTTATCGTTAAAACAAACTCTCGATACGTACATATTCATACCTATTGAGAAGAATGAGTAAGTACAATATATCGAGTTATCGAATATTATCAGACAAAAACACGAAGCTCTAGAAACTGGAATCAAATAGGTAATCTCATAAAACAGCAATTTTAGACGCTATTGTTAAGTCGTAGAGTGCATATTTAACCAAACGAAGAATGTACCGTTATCGCCTTCTATGAAACCGACTGTATGTTATTTGCATGACCTGTGAGTCACGCCGAGTGAAGGTATATAAACGCCCCGTCGGCATTTTACGTCGCATAAACTGTTCCAACGCGTCATCAGATCGTTGTGTATTTACATTCCACTGTTTATTGACAAAATGAGTGTTAATTGCGAACCAGACGTCAGCCGCAAAGTAGCGGCTTTTACCACGTATTTGAATCAGAACCAGGAAACCAGCCAAAACTTGACAAATGAAAATATGGAATTGCTGTCGAAATTCGCCGAGTTTCTGAAGGCGGAGAAAATTGAGAAGCACAAGTTCATGCATGAGTTCAAGCACGGCCATAAACATGGAAAGTTCGGTAAGCATGGCCACCATGGAATGTTTGGCCATCATATTGGCAAACATGGTCATTTTGGGAAACACGGGCCGTTTGGGAAACATGGTCCATTCGGCAAACACGGTCACGGTCATGGCCGACATGGTGGCGGAAGGCATGAGTTTGGAAAACATGGACCTGAATTTTACGGAAAGCACGGACTTGAATTCCATGGAAATCAGGACTCTGATTTTGGAAAGCACGGTCCCGAATTTTTTGGAAAGCATGGGAAGCATCACAAAATGGGCAAGCATTACTGGAAGTGGGCTATGTTCCACGAGCCCTGCAAAAATAATGCGAGTGGTGAGTGTGTGATCGAAAATGGATGTAACCCATCGCCGCCTACGCAAGGGAATGCTTCAGCAACCGCTGTAGTTGAAGAGACATCTCAAGCGAGCAACACAAACTGCGCTTGTAACTGCAAGAGTCGTTACTGGGGTCACCACGGTCGTCGGCCCATGTGCCCCTACAGGCGTGAAGCCACTACTACAGTTACTGGACCAGCTGAGAACGCAGCTCAAACTGAAAATGAGGCACCACAAGAAAACTTAGCTACAATGGTGGAAAATATTACCATTGAGAATTCTCCTTCTCCACAAAAGGAATAAAGGAATTAATGGAAATACATTAACTGGAAATATGAAGTACTAGATAATCCAAGCGGTCAAGGACTAAGATATAAGCCGCTTTAGTTCATGTAGGTACATAATATTATTTTATCTTTCAGAGCAATATTTATCTCCAGTGGATAATGATTAAATTGAAGCACTTCTTTGTAATTTGCTAATGTTTTGCCTTAATTTTGGTGATGGATTTGTATAATCTTCTGAGTAGATATAGGGATAATTTATAGCTGTAATCTGTATGTTCTCTCTGAAGTTTTTTGTGTAGGAGGCTACGTGTCCTGATTTTCAATATGCTTCATCAGTCCTACGTAAGAATCTTAGGTGTCTATGTATTTTTCGTTGTTTAACCTTGTGTTCGTTTTTTATGTTTTAGTGGTATATGAACTAAATATGTTATGGTATTGATGCATAATAAATATAAAAGGAGTAAAATATCAAAAAGAGAAGAAGTAGCGAGGGAAAACTATAAAATGGAACAAAGGAAACTGATTAATCAGATATGCAAAGTAAAAGTACAGGAATATCAGAGTAAAGCGTGATAAGAGCTAATTTTTCGCACAATACAGGTAAAGTTAAGGGTTTTGTGTAATAAAATATTAAACTATAATGATGTTTTATTTTTAGCTTTCTCAATTCCAGATAATTATGAGGAAATCTATCTATGTCTATATATCTATACTTATAATAAAACAGTAAGTACCAACAAATATGTACAAAGAAGGTAATTAAAAAAATAATGGTCTAGGGTACTTATAAAAGGCTACTGGACCAGCACATAACATTTAAAAAAGTCGTGTCTGTCTGTTTGTCTGTTTGTCTGTATGTCTTTTCGCACATCACGTAAAAACTACTGGACCGATTGCGATACAGTTGTCACTGTTGGATAGGTTAAGGTATGACTTAAAAACTGGGTACTTAGTATCTTAATCCGGTGATTAAATGCCGAGCTATCGATAAAAAACTATTGACGCATGAACGACTTTTGAGGAAATGTGGTACATATATTATACTTTATGGGTACTTTTGGTGCTGGAATAACATGTATGGGCTACTTTTGCCTCTCAAATAAAATAATATATATTTTATAAAGATCATCGCATTATTATTATACTTAATCCTCCTATACAATAATAATTCGGCTCTTTTATGAGAATTAAAAGATATGAGGTATCAGGGCTCTTTACGCTTAGAAATCTAAGGTAAAGTAAAGGCAAAGTTCTGTGTTGTATAGATGTGACTCAGCTCTGAAACGGATTTGGATGAAACTTGGTACTAAGATACTTTAGATTTAGGACTACTTGTCATCATTACTTTATGTCAGTTATAAATACTTTATGTCGAGGAATAGGGCGACAATATCCTTAACCATATCCTGGTTTTATTTTTCTCCATATTTCAAATCGAATAAATGAAAGAAAGCCTTAATCTATTCACAAAGTAACAAGAATTCACTGTGTTACAAGCTATACAGGGTAGATTTTTGAGATGCGACAGTAAGGGCAGTTACCTTAACCGTTATAGTTACAGGAAAACATTCCTAGGAACCATCCATAACTTTTTCAGATATTCTGAACTGCTTTCACAGATTTTGGAAAAAAAATACAGTCAGCATCAAAATAGTTATTTTACACAATTTTTAATGCTAATCGATCCTGTTTCTTGTAAGGATCAAAAGTATCTATGGGATTGACTGAGCTTTGAGTACTAGAAATGACAGAAATTGCGAAAAACTGTTCCTATACATTTTATATGAAATTACCTTAACCGTTGTAGCTACAGGAAAACGTTCTAAAGAGACACTCCTTACTTTTTTTTTTAATTTAAAATCTGTAAATGCAGTTCAGAATATCTTAAAAAGTTATGGATGGTTTCCTAGGAACGTTTTCCTGTAACAATAACGGTTAAGGTACCTGCCCTTACTGTCCCGTTTCAAAAATCCCTTACTTTATTTTATTTTTATTTAAAATCTGTAAATGCAGTTCAGAATATCTTAAAAAGTTATGGATGGTTTCCTAGGAACGTTTTCCTGTAACAATAACGGTTAAGGTACCTGCCCTTACTGTCCCGTTTAAAAATCCTTCTGTATAAGAAGTCAAAATTTTATTCTTTCCCAATACATATTTGTGTTCTAAAATTTCCCTGATCTGGAATAAAACCCACAACCGTCGTGACTTTTCTACCATGTATGTATGTACCTTACCAACTACTTACAGTAGACTGTCAAATTCAATCCACATCAATATATAAAAGTGGAACGTTGCCTGTTTGTTGGTTTGTTTGGGGAGTTTTAACGCGATAGCGGCTGGACGGATATTGATGAAACTTTGTAAATAGGTAACTAGGTAACTGTATTATATAGAGACCAACAAAGCATCCTTTTTATCCCGGAAAATTGTATTTTTCTATGGGGAAATGTCGATTACCCGCTCTAAGGAACGGTTGCCATGGAAATTAAATAATAACAAGGAATCAAAAGGCATTAAGACCGTTGCTGGTATGCATTGGTTTTTAATATACTAGAAGAACATAGGATGGTTTTTTCGTGATAAACTGTAGTCCCCGGCGAAAGCTAGTACATAAATAAATAAAAATATATTTAAGACAATTCACACTAATTACTTAGCCCCAAACTAGGATACCCTGTACGGTTACTAGACAACGGATGAACATACATACATACAAATATTACATCCATGACTCGGAAACTAATATTTCTGCTCATCACTCAAATGATTGCACCTTGCGGGATTCAAACCCGCGATCATTGGTTGACTTCGTAGCCAGGGTCACTAACCACTCGGCCAACAGGTCGTTAAAAAATGCCTGTGTTGCTAGGTCCTGGTAATTAAGTAGGTAAAGCAACTATTGCACTAATATTGTTTGATTAATACATCCAGTTGAGTTCCTTGACCTGTAAACGTAAGAATAATTTCATGAAATATCAAACATAATATATGGTTATAAACTACGAATAAGTAATAAGTCGATAGAAACAAAATTTATATTGCAAATATTTGTCTCGATCGGGTTTGTTGCAGTTTAAGCAGGTCAAGTCATAGTAGAAACAGGTAGAGTCTGAAATGTTCACTTTGTTGTCTGGTATTGCATCTTTTTGCACGACAGCCCAAAAAAGGAGTGTAATGTTTTCAGGGTTCAATATGTGTTTGTATGTCTGTATGTATGTGACTTTCTTTGTTCCACCATAACTTTTAAATGGCTGAACAGATTTGGGTGTATGGGTGTGTAGAGTCCTTACATCATCCCGAGTAACGTATAAACTATAAAAAAAGGAAATGTTCGTTTTTGGACAGGGTAGTCGTGTATTTACACGACTGCCCAAAAAAATGAGTGTTATCTTTTTAGCATTCATGTATGTTTGTGAGTATCTTTATTGCACCATAATTTTTAAATGCCTGAACATATTTAGTCGTATGGGGTATCGTTAGAATCCTTACAACCCCCCGAGTAACATAGGCTATATTTTTTTGGAAAATTTCTATATGTGCGCAGTATTGCTCCAAAAACAACGGCGCAAAAAAACATCCAATTTAATAGTATGGATATCAAATTAAAGGCCTTGATAAGCACATTCCAACAGTATATAATTCATTGGCATAAGTTCTTTTCAGGCCAGGCGTGTTTTTTAGCTTTTAAGCTTGTTATTTCTCTGTGATGATGTACTTATTATTATATAATATATATATTATATTAGTTAATGATTCATTATTATGGAAGCCTATATAGCCAAAGGCCTGACAAACTCTGCACCAAAGACCAGCACTACATCATATGACAAACAAACAAAACATGATGAAAGCCGCGTGTTTTGTAGACATGATCTAATCTAGAACCCACGCGGAGTTTGAGCAACAAATGCTACAATAAACTATAGTATACAATATACGTAAATCAACGATTTTTATTCTACTTACACTAGATACATAAACCTTCAAAAGTAAGAAGACACTGAAGATCTAAGGGAGTAGAAACTAAAAGATAATAGATTCGGATATCTATTGAGTAGGTAGTAAAGCATTTTAACTACGACAACACAAAGTGATCTGACTTAATTAATTGAAGACATATATATATATATGTCTTCAATTAATTAAGTCTGAGAATTAATTACAATTTGCTGAAAAATCCTTAAGCGTAAGATTTTTGACTCCTGTTATGTTCTCACTCCAACTCTTGTGAACGGGCAAGATAGGACTTCTAGATTTATAGCAAAATATTTACCATCAATTAAAACACTATTTGGGTATCATCATTATCGGAAATCTTTGACCTGAACGCTGTTAATTATCTTCTAATTAGTCCATCCATCGTTCCTCGGCTCTGCACCAACTTTCCTAAGTTATGATTGTCATTTACATTTGCGGATTTCCATCGCTTCGTGCATCGGAGGGCACGTTATGCTGTCGGTCCCGGCTGTTATTGATTAATAGCAATTGTTAAGTTATGTCAGAGGCTCTCGGGCGGCCTGACAAATTCACAGACTGGCTCATAAGACAAGCAAGCAAGTGAGTCCGTCCATTTTGATTACGAGTAACCTTAATAACAATTTTACGTATCCTACCCCACCGGTAAACAATATAAAAAAAACATACATAATATCGAACACATAACCATCTCCTTTTGTAAAGTCACTTAAAAAAAGTACCCCGATAACAGTGTTCGCGTTATCCAGTCGACTAACTTATGAATTATGAAAACATAATCTATAATTTCGGTTGTTTAGATTCTGCTCCGATAGATAGATAGATAAATTCTTTATTGCACACACCACAAACAAAATCAACAAAAAATAAAGGAACAATAGCAGAAGAAGTGTACAATGGGCGGCCTTATCGCTAAAAGCGATCTCTTCCAGGCAACCTTTGGATGGAGAGGATTAAAAAAAATACATGTGAGGCTGAGTGGCACTTTCTATTTTGTTCCAAATTTTACGTTGATAGATAATTTTATATTTTGGATCTAGATACCTATCCTGTTATTGTGGTTTAGGTATCTATCTATGCTATACCCATAGCCAATGAACTTTGATGACCATTAATGAATATCATCATCATCAGCTTAAACTTGTCGACTGCTGGACTTAGGCCTCTCCTAATGCAGGGCACTGAATTCGGTATTCAGCTCTCCGCATCCAATTTCTGCCAACCGCATTTCGCAGGTCGTCACTCCACCTGGCCACAGGGCGTCCTACGCTACGTTTGCCTAAACGTGGTCTCCATTCGAAGCTCATCTACTGCAACGGTTATTGGTTCTTCGAGAAATGTAACCAAAAACTGATTCAAAACTATCTTGCTTATCCATAGAGCTATGTTGGTCACCTTGTTTAATGACTATGATATATTGTAATTACCATAGCAATCAAGCCACCGTATCAATTGCCGCGTCTATTTTCGCAGGCAGAGCTGGTAGCGGTAGAAGGCAAGGAGATCGAGACCCACTACGTCCTCGCGAAAGAGAGGATCCGGAGATGGAACTCCACTTCCAAGTGCTATCTGCTGGTGGAAAACCTGCCGACGCCTCTTCAGGTAAGTAACCAATTACATAAGAGGATAGGCATCATCATCATCATCAACAGCCTGCATTAGTCCACTGCTGGACATAGGACTCGCGATTCATGCGCGCCACTGAGCCCGATGTTCGACTTTTCTCATGTAATTGATGCCAGCTACTTTGAGTAAATCGTCACTCCATCTGGCCGGACGGCGTTCTACACTACGTTTGCCTATACGTGATCTCCACAAGATTACGTCAAGCAACTATCCTCTAGGATATTTGCTTGACGTAATCTTCTCAAAGTTGGTATTTATTAATTTGCTATCTCACTTCCCCCCGATCCCCTATACGAGTGATAAAGAGAGTTGCTGGTTGTGAGTTTTAGTAGTAAAGCTTTTCATAGAATTGGGGTTTTGGGGGAACGTACTTTCCACCCCCTAAATTGTAGTGAAATCTTTTGTTATTAGTGTCGATCACTTGAATAGTCTATGCTTTCAATAAAAATAACTTTTGTTTCATTTTATTACACGACTGCCTAAAATAGGAGTGTATTGTTTTTAGCATTCATGTATGTATGTATGTATGTATGTATGTTTATATGTGAGTTTCTTTATTCCTCCATAACTTTTAAATGCCTGAACAAGTTTAGACGTATAGGGTAACGTTAGAATCCTTACATCCCCCCGAGTAACATAGGCTATATTTTTTTAAACATTCGATATATCGGCAGTGGCACCATTTGCAAATTCGAATAAAAAGAAAGCTTCGTAATTTACAATATTGGTATATCAAACTTAAGTCCTTGATAAGCACATTTAAACCTTGTATAATTTATTAGCAAAAACTCTTTTTTGGCAGGGTAGGCGTGTTTTTTTTAACTTTTAAGCTAGTTATTAAAGAAAACTTTATGTTAAAAACGAATACGAGTAAACGAAGTTAATTAATGAAAATTTACGGGTAGTTATGCGTTTATTTCTTTATATATGGAGAAGGGCGCAGTAGAAGTCAATGAACGTTTAGTACAAATAAATATTTAGAAGCAAAGCCGGGGCGAGTCACTGGTACTATATAAGCTTAAAATCAAACTAATTTTTACATGAGTGCCCGAAAAAAGAGTGTAATGTTTTCAGGATTCATGTATATTTGTATGTATGTGAGTTTCTTTATTACACCATAACTTTTAAATGCCTGAACAGATTTGGATGTATGGGGTATCGTCAGAATCCTCACATTATCCCGAGTAACAAAGGTTTTTTTTTATTCTGTACTGTTACTGTATCCAAATCCAAATGCGAAAAAAAACTAATTTTTTACAATATGGGTATCAAATTTAAGGCCTTGCCATTCCAACAGTATATAATTTAAGGCCTTGCCATTCCAACAGTATATAATTTAAAGCCTTTCCATTCCAACAGTATATAATTTAAGGCCTTGCCATTCCAACAGTATATAATTTAAGGCCTTGCCATTCCAACAGTGTATAATTTAAGGCCTTGCCATTCCAACAGTATATAATTTATTGGCATAAGTTTTTTTGGCAGGGCAGACGTTTTTTTTTGCTTGTATGTATTGCTCCTGTCCAATACTCATACGATTGTCCCCAGGCTGGTGGTATAGCAAGCGCGAGCGTGTGGTCGTCATGCGGCTGCCGCCAACGGCTGCTGGCAGCGGTGACCAGCGGTGGTCGGGCGGTCCACTGGGCGGCCGTGCCTTCCCCGCCGGCCAACGACTCGGACCTGTGCCGGTTTAACTACACGTAAGTTTTTTTTTAAAATGCACTTTAAAAAAATAGGAAAAATAATATTTCCTTTACGAAGCGCCACGAATATTCAATAAATTACTGGAAACAATAAAAGAAGCTAAATTTCTTAACTCATTATAAAACTGTTAATTATCCACATATTAAACAACCAATCTTTGTTTGCTACAGCAAATAATAAGGGTAATGATATTAACAGTCTATGTATTTATATATGTATGTGGTTATCTGGATGTTCCACCATAGCGTCGCTACCATTGGTCCGATATTGATAAGCGAGGTGTCATTCGATTCGTCTCCAGGTACGTAGAGTATCGAGGCTATTATCCGACTACTGAGAAGCAAAGGTAGGGTTATGTGTAAAAAAACAAAAAACTTGGTACGAGTTGACAAGCGAGGTGTCAATCAATTCGTTTTCATTAATGGAGTGTAATAGGCTACTTTTTTTACCCGACTACGGCGAACCATAGGTTATGTGTTCAATCTTAAATCTTGTCAGATTTTGACAAGCGAGGTGTCAATCGATTCGTCTTCATCGCAAGAGTGTCAAAGGCTACTTTTTACTTTAGTTTTTGAACTTATATCTTGTTTCTGTCACCTCCATACTCTTTGGCCAGTTTGTGCGTATGTTTTTAAATACCTCTACCTCCTTTATTCGTTACAATAATAACAATTATATATTTAGTAAAGTCAATTTAAAATCAAAAATTGTAATGATTAAGTACCTGTTAAACAGCGTGTCATTGTTTACACTCGGTAAACATAGATTTAGTATATTGTAAAATTGTAATAACATATACCACCTACGGCTGCTCAAAGGCAAAATACCTTAGATTCAGTTTGAAAATTCTCTTATAAGTGAACTACGTATGTTTTTTATAGAAATAATAGTACATTACTGCCGCGGTCTGTAATGACTGCGTTGCTGGCAGCGATGATGATGGAAGAGAATTTAACTAAGCAAAGCTCGAGGCCATCATAGCGTGGCCAGCAGGGCAGTCATTGCGGACCAAGGCTTGTATAGTGCTTTACTCAAACAATGCGAGGTATTTAAATAAAACCAGCTTAGTATAATAAGAATTTACTCAAACAATGCAACAACAACGATAACAACAACGACAACGACAAAGACAACAACAACGACCACAACAACAGAAACAGAAACAGTAACAGAAACAGAAACAGAAACAGAAACAGAAACAGAAACAGAAACAGAAACAGAAACAGAAACAGAAACAGAAACAGAAACGGAAACGGAAACGGAAACGGAAACGGAAACAGAAACAGAAACAGAAACAGAAACAGAAACAGAAACAGAAACAGAAACAGAAACAGAAACAGAAACAGAAACAGAAACAGAAACAGAAACAGAAACAGAAACAGAAACAGAAACAGAAACAGAAACAGAAACAGAAACAGAAACAGAAACAGAAACAGAAACAGAAACAGAAACAGAAACAGAAACAGAAACAGAAACAGAAACAGAAACAGAAACAGAAACAGAAACAGAAACAGAAACAGAAACAGAAACAGAAACAGAAACAGAAGCAGAAGCAGAAGCAGAAGCAGAAGCAGAAGCAGAAGCAGAAGCAGAAGCAGAAGCAGAAGCAGAAACAGAAGCAGAAGCAGAAGCAGAAGCAGAAGCAGAAGCAGGCGCAGAATCAGAAGCAGAAGCAGAAGCAGACGCAGAAGCAGGAGCAGGAGCAGAAGCAGAAACAGAAACAATAACAACAACAATCACGATCACATCAGCTTTCAAACAGAAAAAAAACATCAAAATCGGTCCATTCGTCTGGAAGCTACAACGCCTCTCTTTTCGCGTTCGGGGTTAACGAACCTACGGAATAAATAATAGTGCTACGATAAAAGACGACAATAATGGATTTTCAAAGGAAATTGCTGGCCGCAAAACACGACAATAATGAAATTCCATACAACTTTGCTGGCGCCTATTCAAGCAGCGCGGCAAGGTCGACTTTGCCCAAAGAATGTTGTCGAAATAATGACCACATTACTAGTATTGTTTGAGTAAAGAATCTTAAACCTTATATACTTGAAAACCTAATCATCCCAAGCCCTGAATGTGACGAGTAGAAGCGAGCAATTGATGAAAAACTACTAGACTGCACCTTATGTTTCAAAATTAAAAATCAAAGGCTTGTTTGCCTCTTTTTAGTTTTGTTTGCAGTCGGGTTTTTTGATTTTATAATAATTTATTTTATATTAAACTTTTTAGTTTCTTATATATAAGAATTAGTGAGAATGGTTGCTACCCAAATTAAAATCGTTATAGATCCTAAATGGTAATTCAAAATGAAATATACTATAAAAAACCTAAAGATGATTTTCAAATACCTATTCATTGATATCCCACTTGACATAGTTCGTCGACTTTTTTTTCTCACCTTTTGGCGTTTGGTTGTTGTCATATTGAATGTTGATTAATGACAATCTTTAGTAACACTCTCAAGATTAAGACAAAACGATTGACGTAAGAATCATCAAAATCGATCCACGCGTTTGGTCTATATTGCCGCAAAGGAACAGACATATATATATAGGCTGATAAACACATTACCGGACCTTTGCGCTGCGCAGTCTGGTAAAAAATACAACGCAATTCTTAGTTTGGAGCGAACAACTAAAAAACGTTTAATAAAGCTAAATTTCAAATCACATCTGTATTGTGTATACCTTTGGCCAGCTAGGGGTCAATCTCAACAAAGACGTGGGCATTAGCCGCAATATTGCAAAAGTCTGCTCTGAACAGCCAATTAAGCACACCCAGAGTTGGCGTACAAGAGCTGTTATGGCCACGCTTAACGATCTCACGCCCCTAATTGCACAAATACTAATTTTATTTCTTTGGGGTCAATAATTACTCTCTGAAAAAACAAGGAGCCATTGGTAATTAAAAAGGGGGCTATAAAGTTACGCAATTAAGCACAGACATCATTCAGTTGGGACATAGTGCGAGAGCTAATGATGAAATTAATTACATGTGGTACTGGTATTATATACAGGTGAGTTATGTTTTCTAGCAAGTATGAGAAAATCCTAATCTATAGCATATAAGGGAAAATGCTAAAAGGATTAATTGGGTCAATTATAAATAAAATAAAACAGTTTTTTTGGTTATAATAGTATCTATCTGGTGTATAAGATAAACAAGAAGTTGTATGAACACATTTTTCTAAGTTTGCTACAACATCATGAAAATCAACGTTTTGATTTTCATTTACCTAATGTATTGTAATGTATGAAGTTGATTTTCATGAAGTTGTAGCAGCTTTGAACAAAAAACATACAATTTTTTGAGCGTTATGAGCAGCAGAATCCAATATCATGAAAATAACTTTTTTGTTATATTGAAAACTAGCTTTCCCGCCCACGACTTCGAACGCGCGGACTACTGTTTATCCCGAAAAATAGCATCCTATTTTCTTCTAGGATATTAAAAACCAATGCAAGAGTAGGTATAGCATTAATGCTCTTGATGTTTTTGACAGTGAGTAATCAACATTTTCCATTTTTTCCGTGGAAACTTTCAATTTTCCGTGATAAAAGTAAAAAATCCTATGTTTTATTCCAGGGTATAGGCTATCTCCATTTAAATTTTCATCTAAATCCGTCCAGCCGTTATCGCGTGAAAGCTCCCCAAACAAACAAACAGACAACGTTTCACTTTTATATATTGGTATGGATACATAATATTTAAAAAAATAACAACTCATGAATACATAATACTATTTTATTTAAAATTGAACCCATGGTTTGTATCAGCATCCCCTGTATAGTAGGATGATGTTTTAATTGTAAAACGGGCTTTGTTATCTGAAAACAGCAGCCAATATTCAACTGCAGTAGGTACCTACTTACTCGTTCGCATTACAGCCGTACCAATAACAGATTGTTCCGATACTTGAAACTGTTAAGCATCAATTTTCAGCGTTACAGCAACGTTGAAAATTGATGCTAATTTTCAACGTTAATCGGTAACGCTGAAAATTTACGATGAATTATGTGTTACCATCGGGATTGAAGCGAATGAATTGTGTATAGTTAATAATTTGATTAACATATTATCTGTACAAATATTCCTGGGAGTCTTATCACTTTAATAGTTAAATAGTGACTCACCCGGCTTCACACGGGTAGCGCTTACACTGCGGCATTTTTCTTAACCGTCACTGCGGCATTATTATATCCGTCGAAACTTCTAAACAAAATGGCAAAAAAGTAATTCTAAATCTTTGGCAGCAACGCTGGTACATTTTGACAAAAAAAAACGTACCACGGCAACAGTCATTTTGTTCCTTGAGTTTATCCATTACAAACAAACAAACATACAAAAAATCAAATCTTTCCTCTTTATAATATTGTCAGTAGATCACGAGAATTTTCGTAAAGATAATCTTTCGCAAACAAGCCGACCACGGTTATGGCTCGTTATAAAATACACAAACAGTCAAAGTGTTACGGAACACTTTAGCTACAAAATAACAGTAGTACTAGGAGCGATGGTAGCATAGCGGTATACTAGTGCGAGTTAGAATACAACGATACTGGGTTCGGTCCTGGGCTCAACATCAATGTATTTTCTAAGTTGTGTGGTTTTCCATCGCTCCGCGCTTTAAAAGGGCGCGTTAAGCTGTTGGTGCCGATTAATATTGATTAACAGCAGTCATATCAGAGGCCTTCGGGTGGCCTGAAAATCTCAGAATCCAGAGGCCAGCACTTCTTCATACGACAAAGGAACAAAACAGTTGTCAATCGTTTTTTTTTTTTTTAGTTTTGTTATTAATGTAGGCAGAAATGTACAATTTTTATATCGTTCACAGTTTCACATTAGCACTTCTCCACTCATTAATCTTCGAAAAGTATAACAACGGCACAGAAGCACCATAAATTGGCATAAAATTCACATTATCCTAAAAATACCGTATGCCGCTTTAATATAACCGACATAATTCACCAGATGTAAAGCATAGAGATGCCCCCAGGGGCTATTCATCACCCCCCGCCAGGTCAGCCCTGGATTATTGTTGCTTTTTATCAGGTCAAAGCTGAAAACTCAGGCCTTTTTTATCTGAAAGCTGAAAACTCAGGCCTTTTTTATCTGAAATGTAAAAAATGTTGGCGTTTGTTTTCGTCCTCTTTGTGACCTAGAGATAAAAGTGTTTGAATCAACGACTCCGGATGATGTCGGATTCAGAGGCTAATTTAATGAGTCATTCAGAAGTTTTTATTGTAAATGCCCATTTTGTTTGTGGTTACCTCAAACAATTGAAATCAACAATTATAATATTTTAATTTTATGGTGACTTATACATCCCCACTAATAAATAAAAGTGAAACGTTGTCTTTTCGTTTGTTTGTTTGAAGCGTTTTCACGCGACTTAATTTAATGAAATGTTGTTTGTATGTGACGTATACCATTTAGACCAACATAGGATACTTTATATCCCCCAGGGCGAAAAAACACACAGAGAAGCGTAGCTTGCAAACTAATACAAAATAATGTAACATTTCACAATTCAACCAAAATAAAATAAGTATTCACCTAGTGCAGATAATCTTAGCTTTTTACTTAGTAAGCGTAAAGGTTGTCTGGACGAGATCGTTTTTAGCGATAACCGCTTGTACTTATTTTTTAAGTGTTTTCTAGCATTGAAGCTAGATTGAAGCATTGACTACCATTGTTGGATTGAGGAATGCATGTCGATTTATTAAGTGTATGTATGTATGTAAACACACAGTTTACTTTTTCAATTTGCAATATTATTTCGTAGTAGTTTGACATATAGATAGGTTGAACCACCACTAACAAAAAATATACTTACCGTCTGTAAGTATATTTTTATTACAAATTGAAAAAGTAAACTGTGTGTTTACATACATACACTTAATAAAAACGACATGCATTCCTCAATCCAACAATGGTAGTCAATGCTTCTGCTAAAGTAACCACCCCCAGAGTGACATATGTCAAAGTACGCAACAGTAACCACCGAGTTCTAAAAATTGACACCAAGTTACTACAATTAGATCGTAGAATATCAAACAATCTTTTCGCAGCCAATCAAATACAAATAATATTGTATCGAAATTTAAAATTAATTTAACTTGCTGTAATGGGATAAGTTCTGAGGCTTCTACGGACGTTGAATAATGTCACTACGCTGTCACGGACGAGTTTGTCTTGAAGCTTTACCCACTGCACCTGATCCTATCCACTGACACAATACGATCTCATTAAAATCTGGCGCTTATGTTGCGGGAGGGATTGAGCGCACATTGATTACAGAGATCGTATGCATTCCAAGATTGCATCGGTGGATCGGATTGGGCACAGTGGGTAAAGGCCCTTACTCGGAACTTGTAGCTGGTTTGCGCACCTTACCTTGCTTTGGAATAGTTTTATACTGGAATACCTTTACGTTGTAAAGTTTGTTGTTTATACGAGATTTAGAGGACCGGCCACTAACCACTCGGGGTTATTGACCCTGACTGCGAAGTCAACCCATGGTCACGGGTCTGAATCCCGCTAGGTGCAATCATTTGTGTGATGAGCAGAAATGTTGGTTTCCGAGTCATGGATGTAATATTCGTATGTTAAGGAATGGGTGGCAATGAGTTTTATGTCCCTCTCATCCGTGATCAAGTAGAGCGGGAAAGATGATACGTTTCGGGAGTAAAATTCAAGGTTTTTATTTATTTGTAGGAAAACTAAAGCTTTGAATTAAAAAGTTTCTAGCCATTTTCTCAATCATAATAAGTTCTTCCTCTTGGTAAATCTTTGACATCATTTATTAACGGGGTCTCTTTCCAATCAATGTTCTAAACATAAAGTAGTGTTACCTTTGATTTTATTTTAAGATAATATATAAAATTTTGTTGTGATACCAATTTCATAGTTCTGGGTTAATTATAAAACAAGATACAGACGTTCAAACATGATGGAAAATTGCCAAAAGTGCTAGAACTGGGCCTTAATCCGTTGTCTAGTAGCCATAGTACAAGATATCCTAGGCTATGTGATTGGTGTGAATTGTCCCGAATTTACTTATTCATTAAAAGTTGGAAATGTTATCTAGTAAAACAAATAAAAAAATGACTTGGTAATCCAGTTTTATTGGAGCTATTGTTATTTATAGATTTGTTTTTTATAATAACGGTAGGCAATAAAACAATTGCTCTCAGACAAACCTATAAAATAAAGTGCGAAAAACAAAACGATTGGAGAGAGCCGTCGAACAATACCAGTAGATTTAGAGCGACAAATATTTGGCCTCTGTCGATTGACTTTGATTTTTTATTTTATTCAGCTAGAATATTCTATGTAAATAAGCGAGATTAGTCTTGATTATTTTGAATAGAAAACAAACAAACGTTTAGTATGTAAATAAACGACCGTTACATATTTTTGCACCATTTTTAAGGTTCCGTAGTCAAACAAGGATTCTTAAAGTTACCGTCCGTCCGTCCATATTATGTCCCTCTATAAGTGACTTGCATTTACATTTATCCATTTAATTATCAAAATCGGTTGAGAAATCCTGGAGATATGAGTAACTTAAACATACACACAAGAAATACATTCAAATAAAGAATACCCTCTTTGAAAAAACTGTTTAACATTACCTTAAAGCGTTTTGTCTTTTATGTACCCAGTATGATTAGTACCCGTGTATTTTACTGCAGTGTCGCTCTCTTCCAATTGGTCAGTGCAGGCAAATTCAAATATTATTTTACAGTTGCATTTTATTTTTCCTAAAGTTAATTGCATCTTTTTAGCTTTTTATATTTTTAAATGTTTATATTATTTAATGCTGACATGACCTTGAAATATATTAAATAATAACTGAAGTCTGAGCTCATGAGTACAATCTAAAAGTGTACTAATATGTTGAAGACTTGCACGCCAAGTTTGAGGAGAGATACAAATAAAACTTTTCTGGAATCCACAAAAATCCAATGCCATATCAAGGCTTAGTTCTTGGGGATCACACACAGAGACGTTGTGGTTTTGTCCAAGAAATAAAGACGGAAAGAGCAAGACAAAGTGTCAATTTAAAATTTGCTTGGATCACCAGGTCAAAGTTTTCTAAAGATTCTCAAATTTCTAAGTGGATTTGTGATCTTAAGTTCATACCTAATACTATTGAAATATTTAGTTTAGATTACTGATTTTCTTTAACAAAATATAAGCCTTACAAACTTTGGGGTGCTTCAGCATGCCTTGTAGTAAAATATGGTATGCCAAACAGTGTAGGGCTCCCGGATTAACAGCAATGATTACAATGCACACTCACTTCTTCAGGTTCCCAGTAACAGCGGACATGGCGCCGGTGAGCTCTCTCCTCGTGTACTACGTGACGGAGGCGGGCGAACCAGTGAGCGACGTTGCTAGCTTCCACGTAAAGCTGCTTCATAAAGAGGTAAGTTTTGTATTTCACTGTGCTAGGTCAAAATTTGATCTTACAAAGTATTTTTATCCGACTGCGTAGGGTTATGTTTTTAGGCTGTACGTTTGTATGTTTCTTCAGCCCAAACAGTTTTTTTGTAAATCCAATTATAGTATTTTATTTTTTGTGTTTTTGCGCCGAAACTTGTGCTTTGGCTAAACAGCTGTGCAAGAGATCGCGCGGTGAGCGATGTGAGATCTGCCTAAAGAAGCTAATAGGTAATAATTCTTGTTATCGTTTCGTTCGTCATAAATATTTTAAACTATAACATCAGATTTAATTCTACAATTAAGAAACTGTTTTTTAAATTAAATATCTAAAACAAAAAGAATATGTATATAAATTTTTCGGTTAATCGAAACAAACTCGAAGCAATACAAACAATTTTCACTCGACTAACCAAATTCTACTCAAGACAAAGACAATTCTCTTCAATCTAAAGGAATTAATTGAAACATCCGTAGGCAGCGGCAATGTTTACATTACAAATGAAGTAGACTAATAGGTACCTTTAAAAATACAGCGTTTCATTTATCCAATTCACGAGACAAATATTTAACATTTTTCTTTTGTATTTTATGTATGTCCCGGAAAAATAAGCAATGTAACTCTCCATTTCCGAATAGCAAAATTAATAATGCAGTCGGGATTAGAACCCTTGACAAAATACAAAGTAGGTACAAGTTCTTAAGTACTTGTAGAGGCCATGGAAGGCTCGGTAAAAAACAAAATACATGGGATCCTATTTTTGTCGGTCAAAAGTCAAAGTATTTATTTAATATAGGCAACATCACTTTTTAACGTCTGATCTTCCCTAGCTACTAGAGAACGTTTTTTTCTATCTAGCTGGATAATCTTGTCACTGAGATATTTGAGCCAAGACCGCCTATCTTAGGACATAATTTGTTATTAACGGCTGTTATCGATAAATAGCAGTCGTTAAGCCATGTAAGGAAGGGGCCCTCGGGTGGCCAGACAAACTCTGACACCAGAGGCCATCACTACCTCAAACGACATTTAAACAAGGACACAATGACTGAAACATTGAGACGAAATAAGTAGATAAACATTTACTGTTGTTTCTAGCTGTTAAGTAACGTACCTAAGTGCGAAAATTAACGCTACCTTTGGTCCGCAACGCCATCTATATACGCTAATGCGTGATATATTATGTAATGCAGAAGTAAATACTAAAATTAGAGCTTTATCATCGTGATCTTACGAGCCTGGCGCTGACTTAACATCGCGTAATTTAATTGTTACGTAACGCCGTTTGTCCACCGCAACCGATAACGACAACCGTTACGTTCGGTCTGATATAGCGGCCTATGCATTTGCATGGTCGTCTGTCCACGAGACCTCCGACACATAAATGTATAGGCCGCCATACAGGGCCGATATATCGGTTGACGTTATCGGTCAAATGGTCAAACAGCCTTAAACAATGAAACTCGTAAATAACGGCGCGAAAAGATTAATCGACTTCCAAAAGTAGATGGTTCTTGATTGTGTTTGTGGATTTCAATATTTCTGAAGAGATAATTGAACAACATTGCATTTTATGTATAACTAGTTTACCCGCCCGCGACTTCGTCCACGCGGACTACAGTTTATCGCGAAAAAAGCATCCTACGTTCTTCTAGGATATTAAAAACCAATGCAAAAGTAGACTTAGACTTCTTGGTTATGACCTCTGTGGCTTGTTGTTGGTATAGCATCAACTACATATTCTGTGGCACCAACGCTCTTGATGATATTTGACGGACTTGCTATTTCGTTTCCATGGCAACCGTTCCATACAGCGAGTATTCAACATGTTCACACATGTTCACAACAGTTTTCCTGTGGAACTTCCACGGAATTCATGGAATTTTCCGGGATAAAAAGTACCCTATGTTTTATTATAAGTATATAAGCTATCTCCATTCCAAATTTCATCAAAATCCGTCTAGGGGTTATCGCGTGAAAGCTCCCCAAACAAACAAACGAACAGACAACGTTTCACTTTTATATATTGATATGGATTACTGTTATTTTGTTTTTTATTGTGATGTGTTCAATAAAGAGTTATTGTATTGTATTGTATAATTATGTATGTTTTTGGACGAATGTTAGTGTACGAAAAAGGAATGTAATATTTTTTAGAGATCATGTACGAGTACATATGTATGTTTGTATGTATGTTTGTATA
Organism: Alsophila aescularia; assembly: GCA_946251855.1. Classification (NCBI taxonomy): domain Eukaryota; kingdom Metazoa; phylum Arthropoda; class Insecta; order Lepidoptera; family Geometridae; genus Alsophila; species Alsophila aescularia. The sequence continues at coordinate 7,734,919 of OX276376.1, read as the reverse complement.
TATGTATGTGAGTTTCTTTATTCCACCGTAACTTTTAAACACCTGAACAGATTTGGATGTATATCGCTAGAATCCTTACATCATCCCGAGTAACAAAGTTTTTTTTTGCATAGCATTCGTGTTTTTCTCTTAGTTTGATGATGTACTTGTTTTAAATATATTATTTATCCATATTTTGATCTCCAGAAGTCCCATTTTTGCATCAAAATTGGATAAGTAGTATAAAAAAACATTTGCAGTTGATTTTGTTCCATGTGTTATAGTTTCTCTCATTTCTTATACTTAATTGTGCATTTGTGTATTTACATTGTTGAGGTCAACGTCTTCTTTTTCCTTTCCTTCTTCAATTATTGGAGTAGATGTTCGCTAAAGATGTGTCGTGGCGTTGCACCTACATCAAATAATACAATTTACTTGACCTAATTATTTTTTTAACCATTTATTTTCAGATCAATTAGTCCCTTACACAAAATCTTTCACCATCCAACCTTATTAGCAATCTATATTAATTAAATGGAAAGAAAATTTATAAGCCTCTTTCTTCAGTTTAAGTTTATTTAATAGGCTGGTGCTTTTGGTCGAGGGCATTTAATTTCCGCGGCCTTTTAGAGGCTTCCCGTTGCAATTAACTTCCTGCAAAGGACAAAATTGCCTATTGACATAAACAAGGCAATTTGGCCAAGATTGTATGGGCGGTGTATTTTTCAGAAGGTGACTCAACTTTTCTTGTATAATGTACTTTAAGAAATTCTAATAGGATAACAACAACCACAAATTAAAAAAAAACCCCGACCCCCGCCATCTCCCATTATACTCGTAGCTAAGAAGCATCTTGATCACATCAGCTTTCAAACAGAAAAAACTGCATCAAAATAGGTCCATTCGTTCGGAAGCTACGATCCTCACCCCCTCTTCTTCTCCCTTCCCCCTATTCTACCTAAATCATCAATCACATCAGCTTTCAAACAGAAAAAACCGCATCAAAATCGGTCCATTGGGTCGATTTCGGGGATTAAAAACAAGCAAAGTACCCTTCCTTTCCTCCACTATATATTTGACTGCTCCCTTGTTGCTTTTTTTTTTAAATGGTAGTTCAATTTTAATTTAGGGGCCCCCCCACTTCAATAATTACAGTTTTTTTTTAGTAAAAGCTTTTATTTAATTTCACTTGTATGTCCTGGAATTTTGCAAATATTTAACCCATTCCACTGAAGTTATCGGGCTGAAATTTGGCACACACTTTTGGTTCTCGTGACTGACATGGCTACTGCATTACCATTGTTTATTTTTTAATTTGAATATTTGAAATTAATTTATTTTGTATGTGTATATTATATTCTATCTATTCGACCTTTAACTACCAACGTGGAGGCTGATAAGGAATAAGTAAACAAAAAATTTTTTTAAAAAAAACTGTCAATAACAGTTGTTTAAAAAGTTAGGGATCTACAAAACTGAAAGCTGTTAGTCTAACGGTTTTGCTGGCGATAGAGTTGCGTCAATGTGGAAAACAGTGTTTTGGTTTCATTGAAATAGGCTTCGGAAGAAGAGGCGCAATATAATAAGCACTGAAGTGCCTGCGTAACAAAGTTGAATATCGCGAGCGCCGTTTGAACACACAATTTAACTCGGATCTAAATGACGTATTTTATATAATGTTATTAGCAGGCTAATAATTAACCCCCTTACTTATAAAAAGTTATGCAATGATTAAGTAATGATTAGAAATACTGCGCAGTACAATATTGTACTGCGCGGAATTTTTAATCATTGCATAACCATTGCATAACTTTTTATAAGTAAGGGGGTAAGTTAGGTAAATTTTGTCTCTAAGCATTAGATAATAAACTATTTACCTGCTGTGAGATTTATTTTAGAGATAAACCTTAAACGGTTGAGTAGAAAAATGTAAATATTATCAAAAATAACGTAATTTTTGATAAGAAAATATATCTAATGAAATTCTGTTAATCATGTTTTTGTCTTAATCTTAGAAAGATAAAGATATCAAAAACATATAATATGTTAAGTTTTACATTTATCAGGTTTGTGGTTGACCCAGTATATTTATGGAAAAAACCCTTACAAAAGCAGAGCCTGGTCTTAATAAAATATACCAGTGAGCCGTTCTATCACCTTTATAGATTTTACATCGTCAGTGACATGCCACGTAAGGAAACTTAGCCTCACAGTTTTTCGAATAATTAGACTCTTAATAATATTTAATGCCATCACCACGACGCTATTAAATATGCCAAAAACTCTGCGAAAAAGCGTGAACGCGAATGATCATAAATCTCCCATATTTTTTCCTCAGACCGAGTATTCCAGGGCCAGGATAAAGAAACCGCGCGACCTTAGTCACTGTCGACACTTATCTACGTTTAATCAACGGCCCATAATGAAAGGCAATCAATGGTAAAGGCTGCAATTAAGAACGCTTGTAATTACCGTCGTTGTTCTGAATCAATTCGGCGGTTGTGTTCGCCAGTTTTAATCAAACTGTAATGGAAGCATAACAATCATGTAACTGTTAGATTAATTATGCTATTGGACCTTCAAATTAGGAGGAGAAGGAGATCTATCTTTAGAGGTAATGAATAGTCCCTCCATCCTGAACCTAAATGATGACGTCACTAGCTGCGCCGCGCGGATTCATCCGCATCGACGATGGTGAACTGTGTCCTGTGTTTTATTCCAGGCCATTTAGGTTTAGCTTGCTACGCCCCGCAGCTTTGCCCACGTGCAAACTTTGCACCCTCATTCACATAAAATTTCAAAAAAACCCTCCTTGTGTACCCCTAGGGTAGTTAAAGAATATTTTCTCCAATTTTCAAAAGTCTAGTAAAAGTCAGCAGGTATGTCACGGCACTGTTTTATAGATATACTCGTATTTATATACGGAGCTGGTGGAAACAAAAACAGCAGTTTTATAAGATTCAGATTTAGATGAATTTACTAGTTAAATGTACAAACAATACATCTTACTTAATATTGTATGTCTGAAATGGACATGCTAGAGCAACATTATTGAAATTTAAGACCACAGCCATATTGTACACAGTTCTTTACAATACATAAAATATTGTTATTATAGTAATTCTATACTATTGTTAACAGGTAGCAGTTGCGGTGGAGGAGAGAAGGTGGTGGTACCCTCGAGCTGCCCTTCAGCTGAGGGTCCTGGCTCCTCCCGACTCCATGATGTGTCTGATCGGCGCCCGCGCACCGCCTGACACTCGCTTTGATCCTCATCAGAGGTAATTCATCTAAGTTTTCTCTTTTTAATCTATTGTTTACCACTGCTGGGCAAAGGTCTCCCCATAACCTTCCATACGTGAGCAAGGCTAGGTCTTGCCAACCAATTCTGTAAACATTTAGGTCATCACGCCACCTTTTTCGAGGCCGACCACGACGTCAGCAGGCCCTCATTGAATGATGACTTTTGCCCACCTCACTGGTTGCAAAAAGACCACATGTCCGGCCCAGTCCCACTTCAACCTAGCACTCTTAAAACCAGCATCAGTAATGCCAGGTTTCGAGTGCAGAGGAGTGTTCCGGACTTGATCTATCCTTTTTATTCCGAGTATGCTACGTTCCATGGCTCTCTGACAAACCTTGAGTTTGGACTTCTGCGCCTCAGTGAATGACCAAGTTTGTGCACAATAGGTTAAGACGGACAGAATACACATGTCGATGAGAAAGCGGTTCAGCGTCAGAGGAAGGCCATAGACCAGTAGCTCTTCCAGGCGTTTTCGATACAATGACCGAATTCTTTATCTTGCCTGTTTTCAAAAGAGACCAGCTGGCCCAAGTAAATATGCCTACTCATCGACATACTCCAGTATCTGCCCAGCTACTCGATCCAAGGTTTTGTTATTGGTCGTGATCTAAGTCTTTGATCGATTCATGGTAAGTCCAACCTCAAGGCTTGCTGCGCTAAGATCTTCCAGCATTTTTTTGTAATTCAGGTTCATTCGGAGCGAAAAGAACAGTATCATTAGCAAAGCGCAAATTGGTTAGTAACCTAACCAACTTGCCCAGGAATCTGCTAGTTTCTTAAATATTTCCTCTGAGGTGCTTGTAAACAACTTTGGAGAAAGTGGATCTAAGTATAATCATGGTAAAAACTTGCATAGTTGAAAGTTCTTTTTCCATACAAAAACACATTTTACAATTTTTTCTTCGTGATTTCTTTTTCCTTATTGCTGTAGAACCTACTTTTTAAATTCCTTAATTTCTTTCTAATAAAAAAACTGTAGTGGAAATTGCTAGCTACGAGTATAGGTCCAATGGCTAGTTTCTAATAAAAGAGTACTGAAGGATATTCTGAATATTTTAAGTAATATACTTATTACAAACCATCATCTTTTCACGACCTTCTTTTAAGACGACAAAAAGTCGGTGACGTCACACACCATATCAATTTTCTTGAAAGAAGAAATCCTTTAAATGTCGATGCTCTCGCGACGCTCCGGAAATGTCAATCAAATACTGTGACAATACCGGATGGCGCTCAAAGCGAAATACATCATTTATCGTCACAAGGCGGCTGAGACGCGTCTTATTTTGGCAACGTACGGGTTCTAGAAATGCGCGTTTTTCTTCTTGTTTTCATAGCAATTCACATTGGTTTTGAAAATATCTTGTAGTAGCGGAAGAATATTATGCCAGGAGTCCATTAGGGTTTTTTTAATCTTCAAAGTTCACTGGAATCTTTACAATTTTTAAACTTAACAATGTACCGGTAGCTTCATCCGGAATTGGTGTTTATTTTGGTAGAGATCACCTAAAACCGACATTTTATATGAATCACAAAATTCAAGGGAATCAGCCTAGAATCAGCCCCACAACTCACAATGGGCTAGAGTAGGTACCTAGTGATTAATGTCAGAACAAATCTGCAGATGTCGTTACTGTTGTGCGAAAATCGTCTGACCTTTTAAATGATTTAAGAGCTATGTACATAACAAAAATTAATAGCGCCATTAAGTCCCGTTTTAATATTAACAATGATTAATCACTCATTCTCCCTCGCCAAGAGGAAGTTTAAGTCATTAATATCAGATTAACTGAATTAAATTATTGATCAATTATTATTGTTAACAACACGCGTTGCGCGCTACCTCATAGGTTAACCGATGTCCACGGGCTCCAAAATACAGGCCCTGGCCGAGTTTGGAGCCCACTGTATAGACTTACTGTAGATAAATTGTATGGTCAAATAAATATATTATTATTATAATATAAGTGACAACAGGAGAAAGCTGATGATAATTAATGCGTCTTTGTAACTGAGGAGTGACGGATCAAAAATGATTAAGTACCAAATGTTGAAAATTTCTGAAATGATAAAACCTAATATACCTAACCTATATAATAATCAACAAAATGTATAACATATGTATGAGAAAAAATTGTTAAAAATAAAATAAATAATTAAGTGGTAAATAATTAAATAAATAAGGTGTGTTAAAAAAAGGATTATGAAATATAGAAGCTACATACATTTTTTATTTGCAGTTAACCAGATTTGTTACAAATCTGGAGTAGGTAGTTAACTAGTTATGTTTCAAACCAGTACTGTTTATGAATAAAGTTTGACCACAGTGCCTTTTTCTTCCATTTTTGTGCCGTCAGTCGTTTTTAAAGTGATTTTTACATCATCATTAACTATTTTTGTTTCGATATGATACAAGAAGAGTGTGTAATTTAAAAAAGTTAAGGCCAAAACATGTGCTATGTATTTTTTTTGTATATGAAGCAGTTCCTCATTTTTGTTCCGTCACTCCTCAACTGGTCTGAGTATATCCAACTTTCTTAATACGTAAGTGGCTAGCTGTTTTTACAAATTTTTAAAGTGTCTCTAGATGTGATTGTGTTATAGTTAAAATAAAAGATATCGGTAGGTACCTACTAATATTACTTAACATTAATTTAACGTCCGTCGCAAATTTTTAACAAAACTGATGATGGAACTAAAAGAACTTGACATATTTCATGCGAGGCTTTTGAATGCTCGTTTTAGTGAACAGTCGTTCCCATACAAAACCAAGACCCGTACATTCCGGCACTTCCGCCAATGTCACCCATACGTCTCCGTCGCCTTCCAGTCGTTTTGTCGTCCAAATGCATAGTTCCGCAGTATTCCGATGATAAATTCGTCTGTTTTGAAAGGGAATGCGAGGCAATGTGTTATTCGCCGGGTTATATGGCGGAGACTTGGGACTCACTTTTATGCTTATTTTTGTCGTTAGTATTTTTTTTTATATAGGGTTCTGGCTGACTGGATTGATTGATAGGATCTCTACCTATTAGTATACTACAAAGGTATTTACATATACAACTAACTTTCTAAAATTAAGTCAAATATTAACCCAAAAACAGCCATGACGTCACCAAAAAAGAGATTTCGTTTAGTAAAATGTAATAAAAATCAAAAACTTTTTTCTTCACATATACCCATTTTTACCCGATTGAGCGGAGGGTAATGTGTTTATCAGTCTATATATGATGTATGTCTGTTCTTTTGTGGTGCTCTAGAGACCAAACGTATGGACCGATTTTGATGATTCTTATGTCAATCGATTTGTTTTAATCTTGCGTGTGTCACTAAAAATATGACAGTAATCAAAATTCATTAAAAATAAAAAAAACGACGAACAATTTTAAGTGGGGTATCATTGATAAAGTATTTGTAAATCATCTTTAAGTTTCTCTTATCGTTTTTCATTTTTGCCTCATTTTAGTTTTGTTCGCAGTGGGGTTTGTTAGCACTTTCAATTATTATTCTATTACTATCCTACTAATATTATAAACGCGAAAGTTTGTAATTATGGATGGATGGATGGATGAATGTTTGTTACTCCTTCACGCTCGAACTGCTGGATGGATTTGGACGAAATTTGGTACCAGGATAGCTTACATCCTGAATTAACACATAAGCTACTTTTAATCAAGAGATAAGAAAAAAAAACGTTTTCCTACGGACTTGAAAAAAAAAGGAAAAAGAAGAAAAAAGTATTTCTGAGTACCAGGAGAGCAGAAACACTTAAGAAGTTGGAGATACAAAATTGACAAATAAAGTTATTGAAAGTGAATATAACCTCCCCATGAACATTAAATAGTGTGATTATATTTAAAAAATGTTTTTTCTAAGTACCAAGAGAGCAGAAAAACTAATATATTAAAATAAAAAACAAAGTACCATGAGAGCAAAAAGACTTAAGAAGTTGGAGATATGACATTGAAAAATAAAGTTATTAAAAGTGAGTATACCTACTCGAGAGTGTAGTAGCCGAAGATCGGGCTCAGTGGCGTGCTTTGAGAGAGGCCTATGTCGAGCAGTGGACTGACACGGTCTGATGATGATGATGATACCTCCCCATGAACGTTAAATAGTGTGATTATATTTTAAAAAAAGTATTTCAAAGTACCAAGAGAGCAGAAACAGAAGTTTTATCATCATTAATATAGTTTTGCAAATTTTTTGTGTGTGACATGACGAGGGTGGAAGTTGAGGGTTGTTGGTAGAGGTTTTAAAGGGGACGGGGCCAGTGGGAGGAGTATGGGACCAAAATAAGGAAGAAAACGGAAGCTTTGAAGGAATTAAAAAAATGATAAGTGTCAAAGTGACAGGTGTCAAAGTGACAGGTGTCAAAGTAGCAGGTGTCAAAGTGACACCCTAGGGATGCAAAAAGGAGGGATTTTATTAAACACCTAATGTGTTGGGTGTGGCAAAGATTGACCGCGGGCGAAGCTGCGGGGCGCAGCTAGATGGATGGATATATAGCTATGGAAGGATGGATGGATGTTTGTTACTCTTTCACGCCAAAACTACTGAACGGATTTTCATGAAATTTTGTATGGAGGTAGCTTATACCCTGGATTAACACAAAGGTTACTTCTTACCCCGAAAAAAATGCAGGGTTCCTGAGGGACGCGGGTGAAACCGCGGGGCGCAGCTAGTGTTTAATAAATGTATCAACGGTAAAATGTAATAATGTACTTTGGTGCAATAGGTATATAGATATCCTTACAAATTACTAACCTATTCCTTTCTCTCCAGCTCTGAGCACGAAGAGCCTCCAGGCCCTGAGTTCGTATCAGCTGGCGTCTCGCTGTTCGTCGGCGGTGGCGCTTGCGGCGGTGGCGTCCTCTACAGGCAGAGGACCGCGCCAGCACCTCGATCGCCTGCGCATCTGGTACCACCAGCTACGCATGACAGGCTGTGGATGTGGAAATGTTTCAACTATACGTGAGTGTTACAAACTGACGACATCTGTGAATCGCAGGGGTAGCTAAGAGTTTTCTTTATTTGTGCATGATTCACCCGTGTTTTGATTGATTAATTTGAACAAAAACATGGTTATTGTGATTTAACCATCATAGTTAGACATAATTATAGCCTCGCGGACTTGTTTTTGGGCATTGATGTGTACAATAAACATGTAGTATTTTATTGTATGAATCATATTTAAAATATCAAAAACCAATGCAAAATTATAGCAGCAACACGCCAGTAACCGTAATTCAAAATCATTACCAGCAACGCTCGTGATGCTTTTTGACAGATTTGTTATTATTTCGTTTCCACGGCAACACGTAATTCCGTTCCATACAGCGATTAATTGACATGTTTATAGGCGAATTTTTGATACCTTGGGTTACTTTGTCGTAAGAATTTCTCAATTTATTAAATATAAAATGCGCCCCATCTTACTCGCTCGTAATGTAGCTTTCTATTGGTGAAAGTTTTTTTTTAAATCGGTTCAGTATTTTTTGAGTTTATCAATTAAAAACAAACAAACATATAAAAATACTAAGGGTTGGCTATAGAATCGAGGGGCAGGAGTTGGGGGGTGGTGGTGGTGGTGGTGGTGGTGGGGGGTTGGGGTAAAGGAGATTGAGGGCTACCCCCTGGTACCCCTCCCCTCGCGGCGACTCTTAGATTATTAGATTAGGGTTGGCTATATAATCGAGGGGCAGGAGGTGGAGGGGTGGGAGTTGGGGGGGCTACCCCTTGGTACCCCTCCCCGCCCCCACGGAGACGCTTAGTATATGGGACTTTTCTGTTTTAAGTTTATTAAAAATCGTCTGTTTGGTCGCCGTAAATAAAATAAAAATTAGTAGAATGTATAATTTTTTCGCTGCTTTCGACAGAAAGATTGAAGATACGTATGTACGTTGTTACGTATGGCCCCAAAAACTAGGGTAGGTTAGGTTTGAACATGACTACACATAGCGCGAGCCGAGCGAGCGATGCGAGCGTGCTACGGCAGGAGGCGGCGAGCGCCGAAGTTAACTTACGGCTGTTTGATTGTCAATAGGCGATTTTTAATAAACTGTTACGGCTTTTTATCCGATTTGTATCCGATTTTTTTGATTAAAAATCAAATATCTCACTAATTAAGCGTTGCTTGCGGGGGTGAGGGGTACCAGTGGGCAGCCCCCCCCCCCCTCTCAACTCCTGCCCCTCGATTCTATATAATCCCCCAAAACTAATCTTTCCTCATTATAATATCAGTGTAGATGGATGTCGTTTGATGAACGACCCGAGGCTGGATTGCTATGCCGTTTTTTTGGTAGACTCAGAACTGCTCTAGGTCTTCAATCGCTTGCTCAACTGATTACACCAGGTATGCATGGAAGCACTTAATCTAGACTGTTAGAAACTAGTTTTATGTTGCCATTTTCTCTGAGGGTCTATTCATCATCATCATCTGCCTTTACTTATCCACTGCTGGACGTAGGCCTCTCCTAATGCACGCCCCTGAGCTCGGTCTTCAGCTCTCCTCATCCATTTTCTGCCAGCCGCTTTTCGCAGGTCCAACTCTACGTTTGCCTAAACGTGGTCTCCTCTCTAGAACTCTGCTGTATGCTGGCCAACCTAGCTGAATTCTTCTATTGGACTAATTTACTGCTGGCTATGCATGTGGTGGTGTCATGTAAAATCAGTGAAACGTGCCATCTTCTCGATTGCCTGAAAACCTGGTACCACCGGCTACGCACGGCAGGTAGTGAAGTGCTTCAACTATTACCAAAGAATAACTATTATGCTAACGGTCAATCTCGACGAGCAAAGCTAGCGTTCGGTAATTACGATGTGGCTGGAAGTGGTTGCGTTGTAGTGCGGCCACAAGCAACATAATATCGTGTGGTGGTATGGTGTGGCGTTCAATGGTGCATAATAAGCGGTGGATACCGACCACCACATCGACATCAGTGAATTTTAAATTGATCCTGATTAGGTATTTCAGTTAAATTGAGCCTCGTAAATTGAGGCATAATATTATGTAACAACTTCTTTGTAGGTATTTATTTATAAATAATATTTTAAGATGAATTAATGAACTATCTATAGGTACAAATGTTTGGGTATTTTAAAATCAACTTAAATATAGTTGAAAAGTTACCTAGGGGACTTAGGTTTAAACATAAACCAATCTCAATAAAAACGGCAATCTCCGTATCATTTTGTTGGAAAATGCGTCCAATTTCATAAACCCATCAGGGAAAGTGTTTTTGTTGGAAAAACACCCTAGGGGTGCTTAAAGTACATAATCCTTTCAAACAAGTTTCCAAAGTCGCTGAACTTACATAAAACCCCATGAAAATTCATAGATTAAATTTTAATAATAAACTCAATTTAATCTAATCTCATAGCTTAGAAAAGCTAAGTTTGGATATTGCGCAGAATTGGACGGATTCGTGAAAGTTTATGAAATATTAATACAAGGTCCTACCACGACCTTCTAAGGTAAAAGGCCAGAAGCAATGAAATAATTTTGGGATCTAAAACGTTTTTATATCAGGGATTATCAATAATACATACAAACAAACGCCGCCGTATAACACGAACATTTAGGAAGATATTTAAAATCGATTAAATATTAAATTATCATATTATCGTATTTAAATGAGCCCCAAGAGGGCACTGATGAACGTTAACTGACTCTACTATCTGATTTGAAAAACAACCATTTTGAAAAAACTGTAAAGAAACACGACGGCATTATATTTAACTTTTCAAATCGTTCTTTTCAATAAGAGCGGTAAGAGTGGTTACTAAAACACGGTAAAAAAACCGGTTTCTGCACGTTTAACCTTAAAGTTTGAAATTGTGACCCTAGTAGACTTTCTCCATTCTTGCAACTTGTCAAATATCTTCGTTGCGATACATTTAGAAAAAAAAATATTTTGATATGAAACATATTCATAAATAACTATTACCTAGGTACGTTCATGAATACGTGAAAAAAACTGTTAAAACATTTTTTATTGACTTTCACTGACTCTGCCATACATTTTGCGGACAGACAAAAACTGAAAATGTATGGCAGAGTCGGTGAAAGTCAATTAAAATGGTTTTTAACAGGTTTTACCACTTAGTTGAAAAGGTGCACTTTTTGTTCTTGGTTCATTGGTCGGTGGTCTTTACTGGTTAGGTCGTTGTATTTGAACGATCTCTAAACCAATACACTAATTTTATAAATCAGAGATGAGTAGATTTGTCGTTAAACAGGCCAATCATAGCTTTGAGTTTAGAAAATGAATACTCTCATTAACGAGCGGAAACTACGTGTGTGCGACACATAACTCCATATTAAAATTGACAGTAGGGTAGACCGAGGCGTATCGGATCAATTTGACTTTGAGGTTAAAAAAATACAAATTCTTTCAAAGAATCACAGTATTTATTATTTGAGCTTGAATCAGTGTTTATTCTTCTTTACGTCCCACATGCTTAAAATTATATGGTATTAATAATTTAATTTTTTATAACCAAAAACTAAACTTGGAGAATTATCCGATTCACCCCAAATCTTGGGGCTAATCGGATCTAACATTCTTTAATCTATAAAATTGAAAATTAATATAGGAACATGTTTATAATCATACTTAAAACTAATTAAAATCATAATTATAATATCAGTCTTCACTTCAATCAGTTATAGTAACATAAAACACAAGTGTAAGGTCCTTGGGCACCTTTTCTTTGAGCGCAGTTTTCGTGACACCATTTTCCACATGCACTACTCTGGATCCAGAAAATGCAGTGCCGGTCTCTTGACCGAGCCGTACTTTTCACTTTTATTCCAGGTATAGCTTTATTCTTCTTTTTAACCTTCATGTTCTGTTTATCATTGGCTTTTTCTTTAGCGGTGTATTTACGAACATTTTCTGGAGTAATGCCGATTCCACGAGTTGATAAATGTAACAATCGATCAGCAAACTTTTTTTCAGTGTCGCCGTCCATCATTTGTTGACCACCCTGACTCTCGATTATATCCCTGGAGAAGTTTGTTGTTCTTTGTAAGCTTGTATAAGGAACATTGTAGGTTTCAGCTGCCTTACGTACAGTTAGTTGTTTAGTTAAGACTTTATCGGCAGCTTTTCTCTTCTCTTATGCCCACTGACCTTGGTCAGTTTTTGTTTAATATGTCCAAACCCTCTAAAACAATTACAAGTTAAACATAAATGAGTAATAGGTATTTTAAATATTGGTCCGATTTGCCCCGAATGACATGATCCTATTCGCCTCATATCAATGGTTGTTAACAAATGAGTTTTGACAGAAAACCTGTTAAAATTTTACTAAAAAAACAAAAGGTTTATCATAATTAGATTCATACCAAATAACGTTACACAAAAACATTCACAATTTCCAATAATTTTAAAATTACGAGTAATCGTTATTACGTACCTTACGATTGGCGCGAAAACTGCCATGGTGTCACGTGTGAATGGCTCGCGAGCGTTGCCGGCACTAAAATACGAGCGGTAACAAAATTCTATGAATGGCAACCGAAGCGGGGGAAGGGGACGCAATGATGTGTCACTATGGCTGCTTTCAGTATAGCGCGGTGTTTTTAATTATAATTTATTTCTTATTTTGATCCGAATCACCCAGTGATTTGATTCGCCTCGGTCTACCCTATATACAAAAAGTCATAAAATGCATAAAACCGATTAGTGCCATCTATCTATGATCTTTACAAGTGTTTGTGTGTGTATTTTTGTAACACCTTTACGCTCAAGCGGCTGAACGGGTTTGCATGAAATTTGGTACCAGGATAGATTATATCCTACATAGGCTACTTTTCATCATCATCCATCATCATAATCCACACGGCTGAAACCGCGGAGCGCAGCTATAGTTAGTCCATACGTTCATTAAAATTGCATATTATAGTGCAAAGAGCCCCAACTACATGAAGCGAGAAAGTTATCTCGTATAAATCGCGATCCCACTGATTTTACTGTCAGCCGACCGACGTAAGTTATGTTTGCCCCATGACAAATTGCCTTTGCCTGATAACCAGTCCAAATCTATGAGGAAATACGCCTGGCATCTCTTTCTAACATATCCTTTTCGGGAATGACAAAATGAGGCGGAGATAGGACTGAGAGAGTCGTAGTTTATCATTCATTTATCCTTGGCTTGAAGCTCTGTTTTTGGAAGGAAATATGAATAAAAACCCCGTTGTAAATCTTTGTAACAGATGTAAAGGATAAGGACGAAATGAAGCTGCTATAGCCCTGAATATTTGTTAAGTTAGTAGTGCAGTTCCTAATTGTTAATGCCTATTTATATATTATATACAGCTGATGCCCGCGTCTTCGCATTCGTGGTCATTTATCTAGGTTAAAAATACTAATATGTGCTATTCCAGGACCAATATACCAACATTTGATCAAAATTCCTTAAGCCGCTAACAATATTTTTATCGATAGCTCGGCTTCTACTCATCGGATTGAGATACCAAGTACGTCAGTTTTCAAGTCAAATCCTAAGCTATCCAACAGTGATAAACAGTGACAAAACCACATCGCAATCGGTCCAGTAGTTTTTACGTCATGCGCGAACAAACAAACATACAGACAAACAGACAGAGAAACATTTTTTTTAAGTTCTGGTTCAATAGCAGATTTTAAATACCCTAGACTTTTTATCTTCTTTGTACAGACTATTTCATACTTATTGCTTTATTATAAGTATATATGTTTTTTACTGTTGTTTGTTTGTCGTATGAGGTAGAGCTAACAAACAGACAAATAGAAAAACACACAGACATGATTTTTAAAAATGTTCTATTTTTGTTCAGTATTATTTTAAGTACCCTAGAGCTTTTTTTTTTATTATCTTCTTTGTATATAATTTTTCGTTCTTATTGCATATTAATAGGATCAATTTTCGTTTGATCATGTCCGTTTTACCAAGGATTAGGTAAATGAAATGTCAAGATCTCAAATCAAACTTGGAACAAAGAAAGTTAGTAATAACTCCAAAGTAAATACTTGCAAAAGGTAGTTGGCAGCAACTGGATGAAGAGAGCCGAAGATTGGACTCAGCGGCGTTCACTAGGAGATACCTTCGTCCAGCAGTGAACGAGTGTTTGTATATGCTGATGATGATGATGATGAGAGACGCGTGCCCGCAATTACTGTCTTTGTAAAAGTCTGTCTCAATATATATCAATTTATTATTACTTTTAACAAAACCAATTTAAAAAAAGTTTGTAGAGTAACCCATAGCAACCCCTTGTTGTTTCCTTTTATGTGACGTCATAACCAACGCCATGACAAAACTTTTTTATGGTAAAAAAAAAACAAAAAAAAAAAAAACACTTACCTACGTAAGTATTTTTTTATCAAAACTTATGATGTATTTTAACTGAAAATAGTTTACGAGAAAATAATAAAAGAATGTGTATATATGTGTGTGTTATGTCTAATAGTCAATTGATTTTCTAGAATAAGTCAAATAGCGTATTAACACGAATTCTATATAAAACACTCACTTATCGGATTTCATTAGCATAAAATAAAGAACACAAACTTAGAAAGCAAATAATATAATAATATAATTCGGGACAATTCCACACCAATTACCTAGCCCCAAACTAGGATACCCTGTAATATGGGCACTAGATAACGGATAAACATACATAAGTACGAATAACATATAATATATATGTATATTCCTTGCCGTATTGTACATTTACTTTCCTAAAATGTTTGCGTATTCAGCACTTAGTTCACAATTTGTCACTGTCCGGTGACCGGTCAATATTCCATTCGGGGCGGATATCAGATGTATCATCGTATTATTCACGGCGTGACAAACTGCCAAGACTTCCGGCCGGCTGGACGCCGGACAGAGATAAACTGCCTGGCCGTGTGGAGTCAACTTTAGACCTTTAATGTTTTGGAGTATCGGAGAAACTATCAACTATCAATCGATGTTGCAATTTATGGAACTGGAATCTGGTTCAATAGCAGATTTTAAATACCCTAGACTTTTTATCTTCTTTGTACAGACTATTTCATACTTATTGCTTTATTATAAGTATATATGTTTTTTACTGTTGTTTGTTTGTCGTATGAGGTAGAGCTAACAAACAGACAAATAGAAAAACACACAGACATGATTTTTAAAAATGTTCTATTTTTGTTCAGTATTATTTTAAGTACCCTAGAGCTTTTTTTTTATTATCTTCTTTGTACATAATTTTTCGTTCTTATTGCATATTAATAGGATCAATTTTCGTTTGATCATGTCCGTTTTACCAAGGATTAGGTAAATGAAATGTCAAGATCTCAAATCAAACTTGGAACAAAGAAAGTTAGTAATAACTCCAAAGTAAATACTTGCAAAAGGTAGTTGGCAGCAACTGGATGAAGAGAGCCGAAGATTGGACTCAGCGGCGTTCACTAGGAGATACCTTCGTCCAGCAGTGAACGAGTGTTTGTATATGCTGATGATGATGATGATGAGAGACGCGTGCCCGCAATTACTGTCTTTGTAAAAGTCTGTCTCAATATATATCAATTTATTATTACTTTTAACAAAACCAATTTAAAAAAAGTTTGTAGAGTAACCCATAGCAACCCCTTGTTGTTTCCTTTTATGTGACGTCATAACCAACGCCATGACAAAACTTTTTTATGGTAAAAAAAAAACAAAAAAAAAAAAAAACACTTACCTACGTAAGTATTTTTTTATCAAAACTTATGATGTATTTTAACTGAAAATAGTTTACGAGAAAATAATAAAAGAATGTGTATATATGTGTGTGTTATGTCTAATAGTCAATTGATTTTCTAGAATAAGTCAAATAGCGTATTAACACGAATTCTATATAAAACACTCACTTATCGGATTTCATTAGCATAAAATAAAGAACACAAACTTAGAAAGCAAATAATATAATAATATAATTCGGGACAATTCCACACCAATTACCTAGCCCCAAACTAGGATACCCTGTAATATGGGCACTAGATAACGGATAAACATACATAAGTACGAATAACATATAATATATATGTATATTCCTTGCCGTATTGTACATTTACTTTCCTAAAATGTTTGCGTATTCAGCACTTAGTTCACAATTTGTCACTGTCCGGTGACCGGTCAATATTCCATTCGGGGCGGATATCAGATGTATCATCGTATTATTCACGGCGTGACAAACTGCCAAGACTTCCGGCCGGCTGGACGCCGGACAGAGATAAACTGCCTGGCCGTGTGGAGTCAACTTTAGACCTTTAATGTTTTGGAGTATCGGAGAAACTATCAACTATCAATCGATGTTGCAATTTATCGAACTACTACTACTGAGGGTATATAGTAGTGAACTACGCCATTTTAGGAATTTCAATCTGTACATATAATAAAGCAATAGGAACGAAAAGTCTGTACACAGAAGATAATAAAAAAAATGGTTTAGTGTACTTAAAATAAGCTACTGAACAACAAACATATAACATTTTAAAATTTCGCGTCTGTCTGTTTGTCTGTTAGGTTGTTTCTATGTATGTTTGTTCGCGCATCACGTAAAAACTACTGAATCGATTGCAATGCGGTTTTCACTGTTGAATAGCGTAGGTTTGGACTTAAAATCTGAGGTACCTGGTATCTGAATCGGATAAGTAGAAGCCGAGCAATCGATAAAAACATTTTGACGGAAGGAATTTTGATCAAAAGTTTTGATATTGGTATTTTAAGTCTTGGAATAGTACATAGAGTACCAGAAGTACCTAGAGAAATGACCACTTGTGCGAATTTGCGGGTACAGCTAGTAAATAAATCAAAGTAAATGTTCAAAAACTAAAACCCGACTACTGAAAAATCACGCTCTAAAAGATCGAAACAAGAAAATATTCTCGTCTGAAATTGATATAATTCATATTCATATTTATGTTCAGAGGATAGCCGTGGTCGTATGCCACCTACCCTGACAAAACAATACATTTTAACAGTAGTAAGCGATCTTATGCTTTACGGCAAACTGGCATATGACCAATTTAATGTGACGTTACATAATCTAAAACAGCGGACGATCAAGACGCTTCTAACGATACCTCATTTGTCAAATTATGATACATAGTTTATAGAAGAAACACATGAACATACATACACACATACACAGAAAATGTATTTTACACATATAGTCATCATCAGCCTATATCTGTCCACTGCTGGACGTAAGCCTCTCCTAATGCACGCCACTGAGCTCGGTCTTCAGTTCTCCTCATCCTCTTTCTTCCAGCCGCTTTTCGCAGGTCATCACTCTACGAACATACACACAGTTATAGTAGGCCTTTGTTGAAGTTTACTTTACAGAACAAAAGGCGATTTAAATAAATGTTTTTTGAATGTGGGGTTATTAATTAGCAAGCTGGTTCCACTTTTTTTTTTTGAATTGGTGTACAATAAAGCATTTTCTATTTTTATACGTGTTGTTGATGCTATAGTAATATTATTTCTGTAGTCTTACAAATGCTTCGTAGTAAAAGGATGGGTCCAACAGATCCAGTCAAAATCCTGAAAATGAGCAAAGATAAAATAACTTTGGTTTAAAAATAACACCACTAACTTTTACCTTTTGTACCAATTTTGTAACTAAGTATTTAGTGTTGGTTAAGCTTTAAAATGGCCGTGTGTTTATCCTAGCCACATAAAATAAACGCACTTAATACTATCCATCAATTTCATGATTAATTGAACGGTCTGATGCGTTAAAACTGCACAAATATCCACAACTGTCCATAGTTATTCCAGCCCGCGTTGTTTGTTCACCAAACAAAGCTTTTCAATTTCGTTACACAGAATACATTATACGCATTGTTGGAGCTTTTCTGTGTAACTATTGGCTGTTACTGTGTTAATTAAACTGTATATTAAATTATTTAATTGGATGCGCCGCCTTTATATTACATATCGTTGTAATGGGTAGTTTGTTTTGTTATTTTTATTCAAATGATATTATAGTTTAGGTAGTTTTATCGCAATATTCACCTGCGCACTTATTAAAATTTTAATTTACATCAAAATAAATAGCCCGGAAATAGGATACCCTGTACTGGGTACTAGACAACGGACATACATAGATACGAATCTTACATCCATGAATCGGAAACAAATATTTCTGTTCATCAAACAAATAATTGCACCTAGAGGGATTCGAACCTGCGACCTTGGTTAACTTCGCAGTCAGAGTCACTAACTAATCGGCCAACCGGTAGTCAAATCCGCTATATGCCACACGAAATTCTTTGCAGAAAACGTGTGACGTCATTATTCACGAACAATTCCACGAAGTCTCAATGATCATATCGAATTCAGAACTATTACACGTTAAATCAATAAATAGTGTATCCTTGCCAATAAGGATGTTAACATCCGTAAAGAGTGAAACAAAGTGTAAAGAAATCCTCGAGAGATTAGTGTCAATAAGAAGTGGGCCCTCACTTATTACGCCCGTACACTCGCTGGGATAATTAATTATTTGCTCTTGAATGTTACCAAAGATACTCAAGGTTCTAAGTAGGCAAAAGTAGCTTTAAGCTTACTTAGAGTTTATAATTTTCAGCTGATTTTCTGGTCTTGCGTAGCAAACACTTAGATGCATGTGATCCTTAATTTTAGAAACGTTCAGAAAACGCATAAATTTGAAGGGAATATTCTTTGAGTACCCTAGTGTACAAAAAGCAATTTTTTTAAATTGCTTTTTTATGGTAGTTGTAACTAATCTAAAAACACTTTTTTTATACATGCATTGTCATCTAGTTGTGAGCTACCCTGAAAGTTTCAGCCGGAAATCTATTCGGAAAGTGCTCGAAATTGGTGTTGCAAGATTCCACCCGTAACGACAGAGATACGATGCCACATACACACACACGCGCGCACACACACACACACACTCACACACGCACACACACACGCGCACACACACACACACACACACACACACACACACACACACACACAAAAACTCATAGTTGTCGGTGTAGACTCCGCCTCTTTGAAACCTTCTTGGCGCACAATTTATGATTTTTAATATATCTTTACGTTATCAACTGTATCCGTCACAACAACATACCCGTTATACGTACCAATAAAAAAACATAATTTTCCCACTCTCTGGATTTAAAATAACTTATTTACAATAAATAATAGCAAACTTTAATATCTGGTATGCAGGCGTTTTTTCCACTTGAACCCTCTCCTGTGGAACCCCCGAGGGGTCCACGGATACTCACTATTACACTTGGTCCCCCAACTAGGGGGTTCAGGAATAATTGCAAAATTTAAATTCCACTTGAACCCTCAAAAAAAGTCAAAAACTAAATAATTAAAAGGAAATTGAACTACAGGCAGTTATGTAACGACTAATGTTAGAGGTCGATGATACGGATCATTCTCGTTAGATCAAGGGCTAAGATCCATACTGGATCTATGGGTACATGCTAAGTGAGTTTATATTGCAAACTCAATTCTCATTAGCCGTAATCAGACATGAATAAGAAAATACAATTATTATGTGTAAGTCTCTAACAAGTTTTTTTTGACAGTTTAAGTTTTGTTACCCAGCTACTTGTTATTGTTATTTGTTATGTTATGTTATAATATACCTTACATTACATGACACTAAGCTCAAATACAGTCGTGTCGTGATCAAGACATGGGACACATTACATTGGTTAATTATCTATTTAT
Organism: Alsophila aescularia; assembly: GCA_946251855.1. Taxonomy (NCBI): domain Eukaryota; kingdom Metazoa; phylum Arthropoda; class Insecta; order Lepidoptera; family Geometridae; genus Alsophila; species Alsophila aescularia. Next base: position 7,714,908 of record OX276376.1, on the reverse strand, counting down.
GTTAATGTGACAAAGTTAGATAAGGGTAGATATTGCCTGAAGACTTTAGGATCAAACTCGTATAACTACGGGGATATAATTTACGAGGCTTCACTAAGTAACTATAAAATACCAGTTACCGAGTTGAAATCCTGTAAAATGTAACAATGTACCTATTAAGTGTACAAAACCAGTCCCGACCAAGAAGTTATTAGGTTGTGCCGGCTTAGTGAAATCAGGTCCATGAATCTATTGTTCTCTGTAAAAAAAGTTTCATAGATTTTGCAAGCAAAGTTCTGGGTGGCACTGCAACTGTTATGGGCAGGCGTGGCGCTTACCATCAGGCGAGCGACCTGCCCGTCTCGTCACACAAAGCAATAAAAAAGAAAACAAAAAAATTATAGCAACTTAATTCTATAAGGGTTGTTTTTTTGTACAAAATACTAATTGTTCCTTAGATACATAGATCCTTATGTTTGTAAATAAGTCTTTAACCAAATGTCTGCTTCACATTTACCACAAAAAATAAGGGTTTCTTTGAAATGTATCGTTGCGGTGTTTGATCCTAGTACGTGATTATGAGATCAATTACCTGGGACCTTATTCTCTATTGCCACTCGGTCATGTAACGCGCCACGTTAAGATATCTGCGTGGAATTGTTTGTGCATGTTCGAGAATTACAGTTCTTGTCCGAACGATTCCACAGCGAGTCGCGTTATGTGTGTGACTGTTCATAGAGAATAATGTCCCTGTTCTCAAGGCATTGCATAAAACGATAAGATCATTTTTTTATGCGTATGAAAAAATTATGAAATAAAAAAAAGGTTTATTTACCAGTTTACCAAATACTTAATTAGTACACAAAACAATACAAACAAGAGAAAATTAAGAACTAGGTAATTGGCACGTGGTATAACTGCCACGTGCGATGTAAGGGGCTTTGGTCCCAGTTTCTCACCGCGGCAACTAGGGTGTTCGTAGAGCGGTACAGCGCATACCTTTACCTATTAATATATTATTATGTATTTTCAAACAGTTTTACTATATAATATCACTATAAAATTCGTCATATATGTCGGTCCCGGCTGTTATTATTTAAAAGCAGTCGTTAAGCCATGTCAGAGACACTCGGGCGACCTGACAAACTCCTGAAACCAGAGGCCAGCACTACCTCATACGACAAACTAACTATAGAACTGGGACGTCCCTTAAAAATTAATGTACTTGACTTCTTTATTCGCTGCTCAATCACGTGTCAGATTTAATTTTAAGCACTTTTATTTGGTAGTTTAAGTCTGAAAGGTATGAACGGAAACATTAAAGCCCTCTATTATACCTATTTCAACCCCCGAAGTCCAAAAAAGAGAGAGTCATATTATTTTGTCTGTCTGTGGCTTCATAGCTCCCAAACGAATGGACCGATTTTGATGCGGTTTTTAATCTGTGAACGCTGATGTGATCGAAATGCGTCTTAGCTATTGATGCGGTTTTTAATGTGTGAACGCTGATGTGATCGAGATGCGTCTTAGCTATAAGCGTTCACACATTAAACACCGTATAGCTAAGACGCATCTCGATCACATCAGCGTTCACACATTAAAAACCGCATCAAAATCGGTCCATTCGTGAGAGGGATGGGGGCTCGGCAGTGTTTTGTTTTAATAAATTTCACGATATTGCCTTGTCATTTATTCGTGTAACTTGAACGTGGGTAGTTTAGTTTAGGTACGCAACCGCCGCACGCATGATTTACGATGTGAAAGCGAGTCGTGGTAAGGTTGTGGGCAGGAAACAGAAATGTGAATACAGTAGTAAGTATGTGCCAAGCCGTGAATGAACGAACTCGAGGGTCTTGAGTTGAGACGCTAAGTGGAAAAGCCAAATAACTATGCTAAGTGGAAAAGCCAAATAACTAAGCTAGGTGGAAAAGCCAAATAACTAGCATAAAAGCAAAAAAAAAACTCGCCTGCCCTGCCAAAAAAGAACTTATGCCAATAAATTATATACTGTTGGAATGTGCTTATCGAGGGCCTTTAATTTGATACCCATATTGTAAAAAAAACGAAGAAAAAGTATATTTTTCGCATTTGAAAATGTTGCCATAAAACTAACATAAAGAAAATTTTAAAAAAAAATGCCTGTTTTAATCTAACGATAACGAAGATTCTGCTCCATACGTCTATATCTGTTCAGGCATTTAAAAGTTATGGTGGAATAAAAAAAACTCACATACATACATACATACATACATACATACAAACATGCATGAATCCTAAAAACATGACACACTTTTTTTCGGGCAGTCGTGTAATAAGCATAATCATGGCGAACTGGTAGGGCTTGAAATTTACATAGGTGTATGCACTCGTAATTCTGGATCCTAAAAAGAGAAACCGTACATCGGCACCCCATAAACATGATTCACATAAAGTACAGAGTGTAAGTAAATAGATCTTTGCATACAAATCAAAGTATCAACAAATATATTTTTAGTAAATATGTTGATGCTGGCGGTACTTCAAGTAACATTTGGGAAAAAGTTGTGTACTTAAAAATGTGTAATATTTTTTTGCGAACCTGCGTATCATACTTATTGGACCCGATTACACTAAGCCGTTGTGCCCTACTGCTTCGCCTGCATTTTTTCATTGCTTTTCCAGGAACACATAAATATTTATTGTTATATGTGGTGCACAAGTTCAAAATTACAAACTATTTACAATTTTTCGAGACTCCGACTGTGCTGAATTTCGAATAAACGTAACGCTTCTCTGTAGTCAGATTCCTTTCCAAATATTTTTTTGTAACTTTTTCCATTTTAACAATTAGAATAGTCTTCTTTTTTTTAAAACTACGTTTACTATCTGCTTTTAAATTTCCATTTATGTGTATTTATTCTAAACAAAAACAAATTAACACAAGGCGTATCTATGCCACGGTCAAATTTGACAGACGCGACAAGGCGCACGTTATATACTTACATAAATTATTATGATCTTTTGCAGGCTAGAGATGTGCACAAATTGGGGTCCCTTCAAAACCAATTAATTTTCCAAAAATAATCGATTTTTCTAATATATAAATTGGGATCCCTTCAAAATCCTTTATGCAAAAATCGATTAATTTTCCAAAAATAATAGAATTACCAGAAAAAAAGCTTTTTTGTGTTTAAAGGAATCTAAATGATAATGCTTGAAAAATAAGAATTAACAAATAATCGTTTCACTTAAAAACAATACACCGTTCAAAATAAACGACGTTTTAAAAATAAAAAATCATTTACTTCCCTATTGCAGTCAAAATTCTGAAAAGAACGTACGTATGCCAATTAAAACACCACGTGAAATCAAACAAAATAAATACGACGGGCGTAGACAACTTTTCTTGCGCCATGGCACGTTTAGGAAACGCGTTTACGTGATAAGCACGTTATGACGTCGCACGTTTTCTGCATAGAACTTCGTGTAGTAATAGAAAGAGAAGAAGCAGCAGTTGGAAGAGAAGAGCTGAAGAACGGGCTCAGTGGCGTGTTTTGGGAGAGGCCTATGTCCAGCAGTGGACTGACACGGGCTGATGATGATGATGATGATGATGAAGATGAATAGAGAATAATGGCCCAGTAATGGACGAACACAAAATAAAGATGATGATGATGATGATGATCTAACTATATCTATACTTTTAATAAAGCAGTAAGTACCAAAAAGTCTGTACAATGAAGATAATTAAAAATACTACATTTTAAAAAATGGTATCTATCTTTATGTTTGTTCGCGCATCACGTAAAAATAATGAAACTATTGCAATGCTGTTCATACTTTAGGATAGCTTAGGGTTCGATTTAAAAACTGATGTAATTGATATCTCAATTCAAAGAGAGAAGCCGAGCAATCGATAAAAACAATTTTAAATAAGTTTGATAAAATTTGGTATATTGGTACCAACATTTGGTTCTGGAATAACTCATATGACCCTTACATCCCAGAAAAAATACCACGCACCACGGCTAGTTCCAAATTCTAAATTATTTTCCTCTTTTTCCAGCAACCAGCTATCAACAGACGGAGTCACGATCGCCGCCCCCTCGGAAGCCGGTCGCTGGTCTCTCTGGGCCCTGTCGCTCTCCAACCGAGGTCTTCGCTTCTCCGCCCCACGAACCATCAACGTGTTCCGCCCCATCCAGCTGGACTTCGCGCTCCCGCCCGCCCTGAAAGTGGGGGAAACCGTGGAGGTCGACGTAAAGATCACCAATAACATCAACAATTGTATGGACGTAAGTGATTTGCAGTAATTTGCATTGCTGCGTGCTTCGTAGGGCACGTTAAGCTGTCGTTCCCGGCTGTTATTGGTTAGTAGCAGTCGTTAAACCATGTCAGAGCAAACCATGCACTCGAGCGGCCTGACAAACTCTGACACCAGAGGCCAGCACTACCTCATACGACAAGAAACCGTAGATTTGGTGAAACGTTACAAGTACATTAGATTTTGGTCGTCGCTTCGAAAGTATCCTATGTCCTCCCTCAAGTTCAAACTATCTCACAGATAGACTTTCGCTTTTATGAATGGATATTATTTTTGTATGGATAATCTTAAAATGGGTATTGGGAAGATGCTCCAGGTCTTCGTTTGCGGTTCAACTCCACGTGTTCTTGCATGATGCTTTGCATAATGTGTTCTTGCATGATATGGGAATAATCCTATCGGGTGAAACCAAACACAAATTTTCTTTCTTCAATATATAGACTGTAATTCTTCTTATTCTTCTATAATAGTGTTACTAGTTATCAAACAAACCACACTTCGTTGTTCACTGCTCGGCCGTTCTTCTTACTTTTCTAGGTAAATGAATCACAATTCACATCTATCCTTGGTGATCTACAAAGGATGTGGGAAGATATGTGGGTCGAGAATGTTATTTTTTTCTAGTCACAGGAAATCATAAATTACACAGTAACCGAAATATTATTATGTCATTGACTTATTTATGAAGCAATTTTTAGCAAGAATTAAGATAGATAGATAACACTTTACTGCACCAAAAGAAACACTTACCACTAAGCAGCGATCTCTTCCAGACATCCGTAGACTATATTGAGACACATGACCATTAGAACAAGGTAGTTGTTGGTGCGCAACGTTTGAGTATAATACTAGAAAAAGATAACAAGAATGAATTTGAACAAACTATAAACAAGGTAATATTTTTTTTATTTTTTTATTACGGACTAGGCAATCGTTTAACCACGATCTCACCTGATGGAAAGCGATGATGTGGTCGAAGGTGTAGCACGCTTGCCTAGTAGATACCTATTCACTCTTTACTTGAACATACCGGGGTTATAATTTACCGGAAACACTGACGAGGGCAGGGCATTCCACTCCTTTGCAGTTCTTATAATAAATGAAGAAGCGTAACGCTTCGTTCTTGTGCGAGGTATTTCAACCATGAAAGGGTGGCGCTTTGCTGATCGTCTAGTCGTACGGTGATGGAAAGGTGATGGGGGAATCAGGAAAATAAAACATAATGTTCTAATATCTTAATTCCGAAAATAAAATATAATGTTCCAATGTCTTTATGATTTGTTGAATAAAGTCATTTTCACAATTATTAAATATTATTTATTTTTAATTAATAAATGTATATATTAATTATATATATAATGAAAATGTAAATAACAAATACTACTAAATATATAAACATCATAATAAACTTGTAAATATTTTATGGTTGGTACATATAATATACATGCGGTATACTAGTTTCAGCCAAAAGTGAAAAATTCTTAAGCTGATGATTAAAACTAAGAAAGCAATGCATAGTTTTGTTTTCTGTTATACCTATACCTACCGGTATTATTTAACTGTATATAGTATTTATCCAGTAAAATCCCCACAAAATTTCTACAAAATCCCAAACTAAATGGCACGCCAAAAGCTTTTCATCTAACGATGTGATCGGATAAACTCGCTAAAGGATAACGCAAAACTAAATTGAACAGCGCGGCATATTGAGCTGACTCGACTATGGACCAGTTTCGACCGATTCGATTTCAAATGTGCATTAATTAGAATAAAATGCGGTTTCAGAATTTTATTTTTAGTATTAATTAAAATCTAGTCTACAATTATGGGCACGTAAACTAAAAGTCAAGAGCCGCAGAGCCTCAAGACGAAAGTTTATAATCAGTGCGTGTTGCCAATGATGACATACGGCACTGAGACGTGGTCGGTGTTTCACTACGTGATAGAATCAGAAATGAGGAAATCCGTAGAAGAACGAAGGTTACCGACATAGCTCTCAGAGTTTGCAAGTTGAAGGGGCAAGGGGCAGGCCATATAGTTCGCAGAACCGACAACCGCTGGGGAATCAAGGTTCTCGAATGGCGACCACGAACAAGCAAGCGCAGTGTGGGGAGACCCCCCACACGATGGACCGACGACATTGTAGCCATCGCAGGAAGTCGGTGGATGAAGGTGGCACAAGATCGCTCGTCATGGCGCTCTTTGGGGGAGGCCTGTGTTCAGCAATGGACTTCTAAAGGCTGACATTGATGATGATGATGATGATGATGAAACTAAAAGTCTATATTTCAGTGAAACATAGAGATTTTTAGTCAAACTTTTTAGTTTTGCTGTTGGCCTGACAAACTCTCCAGAAGCCAGTTTCATTCGAGATACTTTAAACACATTCTACAAAAAGAGGTCAAAACAATGACCTTAGATGTTGCATGTTTATTTATTTATATTAGACCATTAGGCCAAAACGGTACTCTAGCTCTTTACATAGATCGACTAAAACTAACTCGTCTTTCGAGATTTAAGAAATTAAGAAAAATAGAAGTATTGACAGAAATAGATAAAAGCTTGTTTAAACATTAAAATATATATCAGACTAGCTGTACCCACAGTTTTACCCGCATGGTCATTTCTGTGGGTTAAAAATAACATATGTGTAATTCCATGACCAAAAGTACCTAATAACAAATTTCGTTCAGCCATCTAATAGTTTTTTATCGATTGCTCGGCTTCTACTCATCGGATTGTGATTCCAAGTACACCAGTTTTTTATAATAAACCTAAGATATCCAACAATGAAAATTGCATCACTACCAGTCTTGTAGTTTTTACGTGATGCGCTAATAGACAAACCGACAGACATGTTTTTTAAAAACGTTATTTTCTTGTTGTATTGTTTATTTTAAGTCCCGTAGACGTTTTTTTTAATTATATTCTTTGTAGATATTTTTTGATGACCTACGGAGAGAAATGTGAATGACACTCAAGGCTAGATTGGTCCACAAAAAGGTCACTCTGAGAGCTATGGAGAGAGCTATGCCTGGAGTTTCTCTGAAGGACAAGATTCGTTATAAAGTTATCTGACAGAGAACCAAGGTAACCGACATAGATCTAAGGATAAGCAAGCTGAAGTGGCAGTGGGTTGGTCAAATTTCCCGAAGAACCGATAGCTGTTGAGGTAGACGAGTTCTCGAGTAAACCATTTTTAGGCAAACGTAGTGTAGGACAGACACATTGTCTCCAGATGGAGTGATGAACTGCGAAAAGCGGCTGGAAGAAAATAGATGAGAAGAGCTGAAGACTAAGCTCAGTGGTGTGCATTAGGAGAAGCCTACGTCCAGCTGTGGACAGATATAGGCTGATGATGATGATAACATACTTTTTGGTACTTACTGCTTTTATAAGTATAGGTTAAAAGCTCATATTATACTACACATCTCAGACGCTCATCATAAATGTTAAGCCATATCAGAGGCTCTCGTGGGGCCTGACAAAGTCTGACACCAAAGGCCAGCACTACCACTACCTCATACGACAAACAAACATCATAAATGCGTGTACGAAGAATGCACATCGAATATGAACATTTAATCACAGACTCAAAGTTCGAATATTGCTCTAGATCCCTTTACAAAGAGTGATCAGAGCTGAATACGAAATGGTTTAAAACCACACCATGGAAATTCAAATGAAAGTGTCACCTGTTACTCAATGAAATAGCATAGGTACACACATAAGCACAATTTATAAAACAACAAACATACAGTTAAATTTAATAAAGCAAACAAAATAGCCGTCAAATTATTTTGGAGCGTTTTGCGATGATGAAACTCTCATTTAGCAGTTACTAAGCGCTTTTCATCGCAATTAGACTTATTTAGTTCGTGCAAGCGCAATTTAGTGAACGACTATTCAACGCGAGTAATTGCTTGTTTTAAAATGATTGGATTCTGATTTATCTGTATTGGATATTTGTTAGATTATGACATCTGATTCGAAATTTGTATGTAGGTTAGGTACTATACATACATATTCTGTAGTTCAGTGAAACATGCAAAACTTGACTTTATATTATTGTAATGATTGTGTATCGTAGATTCAAAATTTTATTCACAATTTTCACAGAATAAATAATAGTACAAAGCTGCGTTTCAAATGATTAAGTAATAGTAGAAGGTACTTGGTGATGGTAATAACTTTGTTAAATTAGAAAAGTTAATCTAAGACAGATACATTTTTGATTGAAACACAACAATGATCACTGAAACAATTCATAGATTTAGATTAAATTTTATTTCAATGATGAAAGCTTCAAAAACAATTATCTAACAAAATATAATAAAAACAGCTCCATCTTTTCATTATAATTTAATTAAATTTTTATGAGCTTAAAATGTCTGGGCTCGTTAATGGATAAATGACCAAGTGCGTGTTGGAAAAAACTGAGTCCATGGTGCCGGCATGGGCACAGTTTTTACCCGACTGCGCGGAGGATATTGTGTTTAGCAGCCTATGTTTGTTTATTGGTAGCGCTCTAGAGACTAAACGCGTGGGCCGATATTGATGATTCTTAAGTCAATCTATTTGATTAATGTTGCGAGTGTCGCTAAAGACATGTCAGTAATCAAAATTTAATATGGCAACAACCAGACGCCTGTAATAAATTATTGCCAAAAGCCAATAATTTATTACACTGTATGTAAATTATTGGCTTTTGAATTTTTTAAAGGGGCTTAGGTGGCCTAGGGGTTCTATAGTGCAATTTAGAATCCAACGATACCGGGTTCAAAACCTAGGCTCCGCTCCAATGACTTTTCTGAAGTTGTGTTCTATCGCTCCGTGCTTCGGAGGGCACGTTAAGGTGTCGATCCCGGCTGTTATTGATTAATAGCAGTCGTTAAGCCATATCAGAGGCTTGACAAACTCTGACATCAAAAGCCAGCACTACCTTACACGACAAACAAACAAAACCATATAAATTGATATATTTAATATATATTTATAATTTAATATATTTGAAACAAACCGAATGAAGTATTTAAAAGATTTTAATATATTTGTCACAATAAGTTTTTTTTAATATTCGAAAATGGAATTATTGTTTTTTTTTGGGTATATTTTTGTCTAATTTTAGTTTTGTTCGCAGTCGGGTTTTTTAACTCTTTCGATTACAACTTGTTCAATTTATTTATTGCAAATATATCTAGGTACATAATAAAAATCATAAGCATTATGGTGTTAGTGTCAACATATGACCCTTACAGGTTATAGCAACAAGTAGCAAGCAGACCGAGCCATTGTCTACCTGGCCTTCAAAACATAGTACCATATTCAAATTAATAGTTTTAATTATATTGTTTGGCTCCTACTCATCGGATTGAGATACCAAGTACACCAGTTTTTAAGTCAAAACCTAAGCTATCCAACATTGGAAACTGCATCGCAATCGATCAAGTAGTTCGTGATGCGCGAACAGACAGAAGTGTGGTATTCTACTAAGTTTTGAAGGCCAGTGTAGGTATAATACCAATTATTTGTTTTTATGTTATAATTTATTTTATAACTGGATAGTTTTTATCATAGGTCAGTCAAAATATTTTTTTCTACATGTTCCACTAGCATAGGTAATTAATTACAAGTAGGTTTCTTGGTCAAACTCCTTAGAAATTTACGAGCTACACAAACATTTACAAGCACATCAAACTACTTTTCTCACAAACGGAACGGGAGATAAAAAAATATATAAGTTTATTATATTTCATCATCATCATCATTATCAGCTCTCATCAGTCCACTGCCGGACATAGATTTCTCCCAAAGCACGCCACTGAGCCCGAACTTCGGCTCTTCTCCTCCAACCGCCACCGTCGCTCCACCTAGCCGGAGGGCGTCCCACATTACGTCTGCCGAGTCGCGGTCTCCTCTCAAGATCACGTCTACCCCACCGGTTAATCGTTTGTTTTATATCGATAACTTTGGTTCTCTCACGGATCACCTCGTTCCGGATTCGATCTCTCAAAGAAACTCCGAGCATAGCCCTTTCCATAGTACGCCGAGCAACTTTGAATTGGTGAACTAATCCATGAGAATCCACGTCTCAGCTCCGTAGGTCATAAAAGTTAGGACGCACTGGTTGAAGACTTTAGTTGTCAGGCATTGGGGAATTGGTGACTAAAAGACTCCACGAAGTTACCAAATACTGCCCAGCCCAGCTGTATTCTTCTACGGGTCCCTCTCTCAAAGTTATTTTTACCCAACTTCAGCATTTGCCCAAGGTAAACATACTCTTGAACAACATCAAGAGGAGATCCGTGAACAGCAATCGGTTCCGTAAAAACATGTTCATTGGACATAATATTGGTTTTATCTAAATTCATCCGGAGAACGATGTGTTGAGATGAATCAGCTAGGCCGTTTAGCATCTGAAATAAGTCCTGCAACGATTCTGCCATAATGACGATGTCATTCGCAAATCTCAAGTGTGAGATGTGCTCGCCGTTGATGCTGCCACGTCCTTTCCAGTCCAGAGTCTAAAACATATCCTCCAATACATTTGTGAACAATTTCCGGGAAATATCGTCCGTTAGCTCGATGCAGGAGGATTTGCTTAGTCTGCTGATTCTGTACTTGGACGGTCATTATTGCGGCATCATATAGGCATCTCAACACTTGAATATATCGCCAGTAAACTTGGCTTCGCTGCAGGGACTCCAGGACAGACCAGGTTTCGATGGAGTCAAATGCCATCTCATAGTCCACAAACGCTAAACACAGGGGTTGATTATACTGTTCGGTTTTCTGTATAATTTTCCGCACTGTGGAAAGTGGTATACGGCGCCGTATCCTCCTCGAAACCCAGCTTGCACCGGTGGTTGAAATTCGTCGAGTCTACGAGTGAGACGATTAGAGTATTATGTATTATATTGTTTTAAAGAACCATTTACTTCCACAAAAAAACAAGGAGGAGCGCTTAAAAAGTATCATCACATTAAAGGAAAAAATAATTAAGTCGTGAAGTTTTATTTTTCTGAAATTGAGATCTACATGCATCCATATATAAAGTTTTACGCTGTTGGATTCATAACTCTAGAACTTAACATTATTTGACAGATTAGGAAGGACAGACAGACGCATTGGATGATCTTTATATTATGAAGGATCCTTGTTGAACAACGGAACCCTAAAAAAGAGCTCCACATACAATCCAGTTTATGTGTGTGTCTAAAATTAAAATAACCTTTTATACAAATAACGACGTTTGTTTAGGACAATTAGCAGAGACGTAGGTCTAGGTGTATAATTTTGTTTCTCTCCTTAATTATACAATATAAACAAAAATAATATACTGAATTTATTATAACCTGCCGTTGGGAGAATACAATAATAAGTTAATTTAAAAACATTTAAAAAAAAGCTTTTATCAGTAGCCATGTCATGTCATGTCATGTCAGGCTATCACAATTAAATGCATATACAACATTTTGTGTCTATGCTGTTATCCGTTGAGGAGTTCCCTAAACAGGAGCCAACCCGGAGTCTAGCAGCCATGTCGTGGTAAAACTTCAAAGCGGATAGCATAATAAAATGCGTAAACAACATTTCGTGTCTATGCTGTTGACTGTTGAGGAGTTCCCAAGTCAGGAGCCGACCCGGAGTGCTACAGCCACGTCATGGCGAAACTTCAAATCAACTATCATAATAGAATACACAAAATTTCGTGACTGTGCTGTTGACCATTGAAGAGTTTCTTTATCTGGAGCTCGTGCCTGGATGTCGATTCAGGTCATACTTACCATCAAAATGCATCATCATCGGAACTGAACCTATATGCAATAATCAAATTCCGCAGGATAAGAGGAAGTGGTTCTAATTCAGCTTGCAAGATCTGACCTAAACAAACATACATCGCAAATTAAATAAAATCTTTTAAAAATAGATCTCCTGACTAAAATGCCATAATGCGGGGTTGCTTCCTTTTTGCATTCAGTGGCACCCCGCGACCCTCACCAAGTCTGCGGCCTCGTGGGGGTCCGTTCTACGCTCCGTCTGCAGGTCCGCGGTCGCCATTCAAAAACATTTCTTCCCCACTTTTACGGCTATGAGATGTGTGTCCTGCCCATTGCCAATTTTTCAGTTCTGGCTACGAACTTTAAAATAGTTACATTTTTTATTTGTTTCATTGTCATCATCATCAGCCTATACTCGTCCACAGCAGAACGTAGGCCTTTCCTAGTGAACGCTACTGAGCCCGATCTTCGGCTCTCCTCATCCAGTTCCAGCCAGCCAGTTTTCGCAAGTCGTCACACCTGGCCGGCGTGGCACAGCGGGCGTCCTTTACTACGTTTGTTTCCACTCTAGAACTCGTTTACTCCAACGGTTGTCGCTTCTTCGAGCGATGTGACCAGCCTTAACTTTAAACTTATGGACCGCAGTCTTACCGTGAGTTTCCACGTTTCAGTTCCGTATGTCCGTATGCCGGGGCACACACGCGTCTTTAGGCACTGTGGTAAAGTAAACAAAACTAAAAAATAAATTACTTGATGTCGGTGGTATCAAGTTTTTTATCTCATCAAATAAATTGAGTACTTCCGTCAGGGCATAGAATAAACAATATTCCTATTCAGGATAAAAGAATCCAAGGATCATGAATCTGTAAAACAACAAACAAAAGACTTATAAGCGAAGCGATGATAAATTGGTCGCTCTTATACTTACTTAAGTAGCCGCTCGTACTGAGCACTTATCAACGTAATCCCTACTTACTTCCCATTTCTATAACGGGACAAATCGTAGATCGGCGAAGTACCTTCCTATATCCCGTACATTCTGCTAATCAGTATAAACATTATGAAACATTTTGGTTCCACATTTCAGTGCGTTCATTGCTAAGTAATGGAATTCCCTGTCTTCTTCCTTGTTCCCTGAAAACTAGATGCTGGGTATCTTCAAGGCTAGTGCGAATGGGTCACACCGATTTGTTACACTAGTTTGACCACGAGGAAAAACAATTACTCTAAAGCTATCAAAAGGATCACTCTACAATAATTCATTTTCAATACATACCTAATAGGGCACGAGGCTAAAACATATCGAATTATTATAGTACAGTCGTGAGCAATGAAATCGACTCAGCTCCTACGCGCGAAATCAACATAGAAAAAGATGTTTTTTTCTATGTTATTATTATTTAATATAAAAATTAAAACGATTATTTGATAATTGGAATCATTAGGTGAAAAAATAATCGTAAAAATCTGACACTTCTTACTGAAAATACGTACAGTTAGAATTGAAAATATTGCTCTCCTAAGTTTTGCGCCTCCTAAGTTTAAAAAAACGTTTTCCCATAGCATGGTTTCAAATTTGTACATAATCTCGTATAATTTTAAGTGCGTATCTCAAAATAAGCTCAACTGATTTTCACGAAATTTGTGTAATTATAAAGGTGAGATGGTAAACTTTCAGTTCCATAATTTGTTTCGCTTGTTAGGTACATATTTTCAGAATTAGAAAACACGATTGGGCGCATGAGGTCTTGAGTCGATTTCATTTCACGCGAGTGTATTTAAATAAATCATCAAGGTAAGAGAAAAACACGACTAAAAAGACAAAAAAAAAAAAACAATTTGGTTATGAAAACTAACGCGAGTGAAATTCATTTTAAAAATATAAGTAGAACGGCTAAAAACTCACGAAATAGAAGATCGGAAATACTACGACCAGTTTCGAAAGACATTTTGAAGGACTGCAAAATAGTCCGAAACTGGTAGGAGTATATCCGATTTTTATTTTAGTGAGTTTTTAGCCGTTTTATATATATTTAAAAAATATAACAATTTTTTCAATAAAAATATAGCTTTTGTCATTCGGGATGATGTAAAGATTCTAAAGATACTCCAAACATACAAAACTATTCAGACTCACAGAATTATGAACCCTAAAAAAAAACTGCTCCTTTTTTGGGGCAGCCGTATAAAGTCTCAAACTACCCGGAGAGTAGAAGACCTATAAGAGGTTGGAGATTGGAAGGGTGGGGAAGTAAAGTATCTTTTAGAACTGTGTGCTCCTCTCTCGGCCATATTGCCGCTTACCATCACGCTTGATGGAGGCAAAACGAAGATCTAGATATAAAAATATGATAAAAAGCCATCACAATCCATCTTGAATCGTGATTCTTGATATTTTGATCGAGATTACACCTCAAACGTGTAAACATTACCTTCTGATCTACCATTCCACCTTTTCAAAGCCCAATAACATCCGTAAATAATCAAGTCATAAAAAACACACGTACTCAATCAAACCCCGCTCAACGCTTCGCTCCAGTTCAACGCGACCTAGTTAGTCTGATGTATTCTGTGGCTTCAGCCCAGTCGCACGTGTGTGGCCAATTTGTTCGGTATCAGAGTGTGACTCGTCGAATCCAGATTAGGGATCCCCGGTTGATCGCGGGATCCAGCGCGAATCCCGGCAAATGGGGCGATTAGGCGATCTAGCCGGTTCAAACCGCTTTGAACTGGCGTTAGTCACCAGTTGGCGGTTGTTTTTGGGCGAATTGTTTTGAACTGGATAACTAAATTTTATGTTGCCCTAGATTCAACAAATCCCAGTAAGCAATATTTGATGTGAATAATTTGGTGTTTTCATTTTTCTTATAGCAAATTTATCCTTTGGAATACTTTACTTTTGGAATTTGGAGACTCGAACCCGCGTGCAAAATGCTTTTTGCTCTTTTTGCCACCATATTACAACGCACTCCAAATTCTCTTTATTATTCATTATGTCTTTAGGGCGACTTTTTAACCACTGAGCAGCAGATTTAATTTTTCTATTCCCTCATCGGTGTTTTTAAATAAAAGATGCAGTTTACGAGGTAATACTCCATTAATGGACGACTGGTTGGTCTAGTGGCTAGTAACCCTAGGAACGAAATCAAACGGTCGCGGGTTCGAATCCTGCAAGGTGCAATCATTTGTGTGATGAGCAGAAATGTTTGTTTCCGAGTCATGGATGTTGATATTCTTATTTATGTACGTTTATTCGTTATCTAGTGCCCATATTACAGGGTATCCTAGTTTGGGGCTAGGTAATTGGTGTGGAATTGTCCCGAATATATTTATTTATTTATTTATTAAGCTCAATTGGAAGAACGATAGAACGGAATTCTAGAGGACGTAGGTTCAATTCCTGATTCGTGGTCAAATTTCTCCTTTCACAAATTTTACTTAATTTATCTCCTCACAAAGTTCTATCCTACAAATGTAAGGTCGCTCAGCTATGCTTGGAGGTTCTCTGAAGGACAATTCGTAATGAAGTTTCCGGCAGAAAACCAAGGTAACTGACATAGCTCTAAGGATAAGAAAGCTAAATTGGCAGTGGGCTGATCCGGAGATATTTGCCGGAGAACCGATAAACGTTGGGGTAGTCGGGTTCTCGAGTGGAGACCACGTTTAGGCAAACGTAGTGTAGGAAGCCGTGGCCAGGTGGAGTGACGACCGGTGAAAAGTTGCGTGCATTAGGAGAGGCCTATGTCCAGCAGTGGACAAGTATAGGCTGATGATAATGATGATGAAAGTTCCATTCACTTTGTTTCCCCAGGTGACAGCTTTACTAGCTCTAAGCGCTGGAGCCGCTTTCGCAAGCACTGGAGCCCTATACGTCACCGAGAGACTGCGCCTCGGACCCCGCGGCGGGACCCAGCTGGTAGTGAGAGTAGCTGTTAATACTCCTGGCAGGAAAAACATCACAGGTATGTTGAAATTTTTAATCCCGGTCGTTAAAAGAGAGTTGTTATAAATGTTAAGCTTTTATCTTTCTCTAGCATCGTAGCTCCAAAAAGTAAGTACTTGTACCTACCGATTTCAATACGGAGCGATTTCTTGTTTGATGCTCTCTTAGCTGTTATAAATTAGTACTTATTAGATCTCTATTTAGTTACCATCATCGTGTCTGCGTCAGTGTATTTGTACTTAAACAAAATTGGCTCCGTTTTTATAATAATAACTGTGCCCCATGCTTTAGCTCTCCAAGACAATGTTAAAAAGTATTCTATGTGTTATTCCAGGATATAAAGTATCTATGTCCCAAATTTCATTCAAATACTTTCAGTCTGTAGGTACGTAACTGAGTAGCAACATACATACTTAAACACAGACTTTCACACTTCTTTAGACCTAAAATTGAGTTCATTCTTCATGGAATGTACATATCCACCCTGAAGGCCTAACTTTTCCAATGAAAAAAGAGCATCTAAATCGGTTTAGAAATCCTGGATAAATAAGGTAACATACACTAATGAATACAGTTATAATAAAGAATAATTAAGCCTTTTCAAGTGCCAAACTTACCGACTGTTTTTTAATTACAAAACAATGTCTACGGAATTTTTCGTTTCTTATTACTTCAATTCATTAAATAGTGTACAAGTGTTTTCGTCCCTCCATTGTTGTGTAGAAATTACGCGATACAATGTTATGATCAATTCTCGGTTAAATTGTTGAATGTAGCAGAACTCTGATCAATGCCTTCGAAATAGACACTTCAATAACAATGAGATACCATTGTTTTATTTGAGCATTTTATTTATTATGTTACCTATTGTTTTAATTTACCTCTTAGATTATAAATATACAACACCTACTAGACAGAAAAGCAAATAATAAAATCAAAACAACTACGTTAGATTTTATAACCTCCAAAAATAAATAAATAAATTAAATCTATTTCTAGATAATAAAATCTACTTCAGATTGAATTCTTAATTCAATACAGGCAGCGTCAAACGTCACCCAATTAATTGGCAGGCTTTAATTAAAGCAAAGGCTTCTAAAATCTGCCTTCAATCTTAGAAGCTATCCGCGGCGCGAAATATTTTAATGAAGACGGTGGCCGAATTCTTAACCTCGGTCACAGTAATTTCTCAATACAGTAGGCATACTTTCTGCTCAAATGATTTATTTTTAGTCAAATTCCCTATGTAGGAGATTCAATTCTATTCTCGTATTTCTTTTGTTTTAATTCGATTTCTCAAATTGATCCAGATTTCTGAACCGATTCGGATAATTTTTCCATTTTTAATTTTTTGGAGGGTTTATTGTTTGCTCGCGTCCGTAGGATTCAGCCCTCGATGTCCTACACGTGACCCTCGGGTGGTGCCAAAAGAGCAACCGAATCACCTGGTGGTAGGCTTCGGCCGCCGGCTTTTTATATTACCACCCTCTGGACAAAGTCTTGATGCCAAACGATTTGTCGTGTTCCATTATGATGTTCAGGGAAGCTGTCCGGATGAGTTGTAGGATGCAGTTGTGTTGGAAGGGTGGACCGTGATCGGAATCATGGTGTTTCTGCGTCGGAGGCCTTGCTTTGGAGGGAAGCGGGATACGAAGCACGGTGTTCTCTGCTGGCTGACCGCAAGTTGTAGGGGGCCCAAGTAGTAGTTTAGCCAGCTACAAAAGGCTGCCCCGCCGCTTGTGAAAAATCCTGAAATGATTCATTGGGCCGGCTGGCGACCGGATGTGAGGAACTGATGAATTATTTCAGGGGGGTTCGGGCGTCCCCGCGGTCTCCACGCAAGTTCTTCAATGGCGTAGTTATGCCTTGACTTCCGTGGGTTAGCCATTCCGACATCTCGTTTGCTATTACTCGTCCAACCTATTCACAAAATCACATCATGAAAAAAGTCCAAAGAAGATAAGTTAAAACGGCAGATGCACGTCCTCACACTTAAAGTGGATCTTGCGAATATTCGCGGGATTCACTCCAATCTCCAACCAGTCCATTATCATCTGGAGAATTCTAAGCCCCACTTGTTCTTCTTGTCGGAGACGCAGATAGGATGTCCAGCTGATACGGCGTACTTGGATTACCCAGGCTATATCTTGGAGCATCTATTTATCCGAAATGCCGGCGTTTGTGTATACGCCCGTGATGACATTTGCTGTCTGCGTCTCCGAAATCTTGAGCACCCTAACTTCGGTGATTTGGGTGCTGGTGGACTCACACAGCGGAGATCGGGGGACGACTTTATTGGTAGACTATCTAGGTGAGATAAACAGATAAACAGATAAGTGTGGCCCAACAGCGTTACCCGTCTGCTCAATTGGTGTTTTTGGGGGATTTTAACGCCCACCACAAGGAGTGGCTTTCCCATACCAAAAAACCGACCACGCTGGTAGAGAGACGCGGAAGCTTGCTCTGGTGTTAGATCTCTCTCAGCTTGTGCAGGAGCTGACACGGGTACCTGACCGTGACGGTGACACTGCCAACTGTCTTGACCTGCTGATGACGACTGAACCAGACCGATACTCCGTATCAGTATCCCCACCTCTTGGTAGCTCTGATCACTGCCTGGTTAAGTCCGTCTCAGTGTATTCCCCACCTGATCCTAGCCTTAAAGGAAATAGGCGCGTGTGGAGATAAAACTCAGCAGATTGGGATGAGATGCGGTAATTCCTTGCACCGTACCCTTGGCGGCAAACATGTTTCATCTCTCAGGACCCGTCGACTTGCGCGTCTGCTGTTACAGAGGTAATATGTCAGGCAATGGAATATTTCATTCCATTCAGTGACAAGACTCTTTCCAGCAAAGCTCAGCCTTGGTTTGGATCCAGCTGTGGTCATGCTGTGGCTCTATAGCGTGCGGCATATCTAGACTGGGCTGATGCTCGAAAGCGCAAGTCTTCTGATATTCGGGCTAAGAAGAGAAAATTTAACGTTGCCGCTAAGACCTGCAAGAAGATACTTAGGAAGGCCCATTTTGATCACGTAAGTCGAATTGGGGCCAAACTGGCTTCATTCCCCACGGGTAGCAAAGCTTTTTGGTCTCTGGCCAAGTCGGTCGAAGTAAACTTCTGCCGCCCCTCACTGCCACCATTGCTGAAACCTGAGGGATCACTAGTTCATACTGCTGGAGACAAAGCGAATTTATTTGCTTCTCTTTTTGCAGAAGCCTCGCATCTAGATGCTTCTGGAAAGACACCTTCCTGCCTTCCTCATTGCGGGGTTTTATGCCCGAAATTCGCATTCGCCAGAAGGAGGTTCTCAGAACGTTACGAGCTCTAGATGTGAACAAGGCCAGTGGTCCTGGTGGTATTCCAGCGATTGTGTTGAAAAACTGTGCGCTCGGATTGTCTCCCATCTTAACGCGTTTGTACCGCCTCTCTCTGCACTCAGGTGAAGTTCCGAAGAGCTGGAAGCTTGCCAATGTACAACCAGTACCAAAAAAGGGTAGTCGTGCTGACCCGGTCAATTATCGTCCCATCTCGATTACCTCCTTACTCTGTAAGTGTATGGAGCGTGTCATAAACATTAGGCTCTTGGCATACCTTGAAGACAATGATCTTCTCAGTGATCGGCCATACGGATTTTGCCGAAACCGGTCTACTGGGGATCTTCTCGCGTATGTCACTCACGTACTGAGCGAAGCCATAGAGATGCATGGTGAGGCGCTTGCCGTCTCCCTTGACATATCGAAGGCATTTGATCGGGTCTGGCACGATGGCCTTTTAAACAAGCTTCCCTCATATGGTTTACCTGTTGGCTTATGCAATTGGATAGTTGATTTCTTAAGAGAACGACCTATTCGATTAGTCTTAGAGGGCTGCTCGTCTGATCAAATGGCTACCAATGCCGGTGTACCTCAGGGATCGGTTCTCTCGGCTACACTGTTTTTACTGCACATTAATGACCTTCTGAAGCCCGGTACCTTTGAGTATGCTGATGACAGTACTGTAGTTGAGAGATACACTTCCAATGCTCAAACCAGCTGTGTGTCCAGTTTTAGAGAGAGGCTATGGTAGACCGTTTAAATTTAGCCTTAGAAGCCGTGCCTGTTTGTTGCGATGCTAACCTGGTTAAGTTTAGTGCTACTAAAACACAGACGTGTTTGTTTTCTGCTAAAAAGAGAAAACAAACACGTGTTTGTTTTACTCTAAACCGATCTCCGTCTTTACAAAGTGTAACAATACCAATAAGCGACCATTTGGAGCTTTTGGGTGTCGAACTCACATCAAACTTGATTTTTGGGTCTTATATTGAATCCAAAGCCAAGGTAGCCAAAAAACTTGGTATTTTGTCTAAGGTTAGGCGGTACTTCACACCGGGACAGCTTTTGAATCTTTATCAAGTACAGGTCCGATCTTGTATGGAGTACTGCTGCCTCCTCTGGGACGGTTCTGCCAAGTATTAGCTAGAGTCTTTGGATTCAATTGAGAAACGTGCTATCAGGCTCATTGGGGATGACACTCTGGTAAAGAGTAAGCTTCAAAGTCTGGCGCATCGACGTGAGGTAGCAAGCTTGGCGGTATTCTACAGATTGCACTATGGAGAGTGTGCACAAGAACTGCACAACCTGATTCCCCCATCACCTTTCCATCACCGTACGACTAGACGATCAGCAAAGCGCCACCCTTTCATGGTTGAAATACCTCGCACAAGAACGAAGCGTTACGCTTTTTCATTTATTATAAGAACTGCAAAGGAGTGGAATGCCCTGCCCTCGTCAGTGTTTCCGGTAAATTATAACCCCGGTGTGTTCAAGTCAAGAGTGAATAGGTATCTACTAGGCAAGCGTGCTACACCTTCGACCACATCATCGCTTTCCATCAGGTGAGATCGTGGTCAAACTATTGCCTAGTCCGTAATAAAAAAAAAAAAAAAAACATTAGGTAGTCACAAAATTTACAAAAGGACTGCATCAAAATCCATTCAGGCCAGTTTTTTGATACACTTAATTACTTTACAACTCAATCACGACAACGATGTCTAAACGTTATATGTATAGAGATTAACGTAAATAAGGTACTTGTTTATTAATATTCATTCTTGTCATACAGACTGGCCGAATATCTCTCTCTCAAATTCAATATTGATTTTAAGTAAGTTAATCTCTTCTTGCACGTTACGTTTCTGTGACGTTACGAAATAACGGCAGCAAAGCTAAGATGCGTTTTAAATAAATAAGTTACGGTATTCATTGCCTTCTGCAGTTATTGAGCTGTGCCACCAAAGTCGTGGTCTCGCATAATTCTGAAACGAAAACCTGCCCAACTTTTCGAAAGTTTGATACCTAGATTCGAATAGTTTCTGGTTTTACTAAAATAGGGGACTTTTACAGGTATTTATTTGGTCGAAGGTAGTTATGGCATTTTATGGATAGATAGATAGATAGATCTAACTCTTTTTCTCTAGATTAACTCTTTATTGATACCAAGAAAATAAAACGATGCAGACCGGAAAATACTTAGATTATAGGTACAATGGGCGGTCTTATCGCTAACAGCGATCTCTTCCAGACAACCAGCCTTCCGTCAGGATATACAAACATCTCCTTCTGTTTCTCATTTGATTAAACAAAGGCCCTGCAGCTCGGTACAAATAATATGCTTATTGATGAAATCTATTTTTACAAGAAAAAGTCTGTACAAATAAGATAATTTAAAAAATATGTTGGTACTTATAATAAGCTACTGAACATCATATACGTAACATTTTTTAAATTCGTGTCTGTCTTTTTGTTTGTCTGTATGTTGCGGTGCGGTGTACTTGGTATCTCAATCCGATGAGTAGAAGCTGAGCAATCGATAAAAACTTTATGACGGCTGAAGGAATTATGATCTAATGTTGGTACTCGTATATTGGTATTTTAGGTCTTGGAATAGTACATATATAGTACTTTTAACCTAGAGAAATAACCACGTGTGCGAAGCCGCGGGTACAGCTAGTACTAGAATATAATGCTCAAGAAACAAAAAAGAAGGCAAAGAATTCCAATTTTTAACCCCCATACTAAAGAAGGGGGAAAAAAAGGAGGCGTAAAGAGAGGGGTGTTATAAGTTTAGGGTGTATATCACTGTGTGTGTGACTGTGGCATCATAGCTCCCAAACGAATGGACCGATTTTGATGTAGATTTTTTTGTTTAAAAGCTGATGTGATCTAGATGGTTATTAGCTATAATGAGGGGGAGAAGGGGAGTGAGGATCGTACCTCCCAAACGAATGGACTGAATTTGATGCGGTTTTTTTAAATGAAAGCTGATGTGATCGAGATGGTTCTTAGCTATACCACCATTATAGAGGGAGATCTATATATATATATATGTATATATATATATATATATATATATATATATATAGAATTGTTCTTCTTACGAGAAGGAATGCGCTATAATGGCAAATTGTAATCGCCAGTGCCATTATTTAACATTCTGTCCCTGTGCAGCCATCATCTTTAGGTATTGTGACATAAAATATGTATTTTAAGATTGATAACGTCTTTTTTAATATTGTAAAAAGACCAATAAAAATATACTTTACATTCCTATGGTTATTGAAAAGTCATTCGCAACAAACCATAATTTATAAACCTACTTATAATTAATCAGTAAGTTATAAAAAGTCTGTACATTGGAGATAATAAAAAAAGGTGACTTACAAGAAGCTAACAATTACAAGAATATAAATAAAAAAATGGTGTCTGTGTCGAATAAAAAATTACATGTATACTATTGTCGTCTTAATGAACTTTGAAGAAATGTTGTATATGTATACAAATTATAGGTTACTTTTAACCCATAGAAATTATCAGGCGGGCAAAATCGCGGGCATAGCTAGTTCATAATAATTATTAAATCTCCCAGATGCTGAAATACAAGCTAAATAAATTATTTTAATTAAAAAAACGACGGTTCGCAGTCCACGTCTAACAAACCGTTTGCGTCTTCAAGTTTCCTTCAAAATATCTCCCGTGTTTTCTTTGCAGAAAATATCCAGCAATATTTTGTTTGCTTCGTAAACAATCCGAACATCAGACTCGCGAAGTTTCCGAATGCTCACATAAATTGTAATCCTACTTTGATATTGATATTTTAAGTTACGAGCCTTAACAGGAAGAGGGGATATTAAAAGCTTGTAAATAATTAACGGGAATATTTGGTTAGAAAATTGAGCACAGATTTTATAATTATTAGAGAGATATTTCGTGAAAGGACGAAACAAACATCATCTACACTATCTACACTAATATTGTAATGAGGAAAGATTGGATTGTTTGTATGTTAGTATGTAATGGATAAACTTAAAAACTACTGAACTATTTAAAAAAAAATATTTACATTTAGAAAGCTACTTTATCAGTGGCTGATAAAGTAGCTTTCTATATGTGACATGGTCACAATTTTATTATTGAAACAATTGAAATGCTTTCCAAAAATTGCTTTATTGTAATCAAAAGTATCAAAAATACAGAAAGGAATGACATGTTGCCGTGGAAACGAAATAATAACAAGTCTGTCAAGTACGTGAGTAAAAACAGATGTTCAAAAAACACCACGATCGTTGCTGCCAAATATTTTGAATTGCGCTTACTAGAGTTTTTTTTGGAAGTTACGACGGACTATAAAAGTGCTAAAAGTAAGAAAAATGTCGCGGCGAGTCGCTATTCTTTCATATAAAGCCCGGTTCTAGCATTTTTGATCATTTTTGAACGTCTGTATCTTGTTTTATAATTAACTCAGAACTATGAAATTGGTATCACAACAAAATTTGACATATTATGTCGTACTTTGTGAACACAGAAACATGATTAATATGAACTCACTCGATTGAAAATAAAATCAAAGGTACTTTATTACTTTACTACTTTATGCTTAGAATAGTCTAGAAAGAGACCCCGTCACTAACTGATATCTAAGATATACCAAGAGAAAGAGCTTATTATGATTGAGAAAATGGCTAGACACTTAGTTCAAAGCTTTAGTTTGCCTACAAATAAATAAAAACCTTAAATTTTACTCCCGAGACGTATCATCTTTCCCGCTCTACTTTATCACGGATGAGAGGGACATAAAATTCACTGACATCCGGCCTTAAGTAGCGGTACTTTATGTCCGAGTTTAATTAATATACTAAATCTTTCAAATACTTCAAGATGGATAAACTGTTGGATAACCGTATTCCAGACAGGCTTATTAATTGGCATCGTTCCTAACCTGTTAACAGCATTGCACCTTTGAATGGCAATATTAATTCGATAAGCTAAATAAGTACCTACAAGAATTTTGGTCACGCATCGCATCGACCAGACACTGAGATGTATTTTGAAAATACTGTGATTCCCACGGTCCCAATATCTCAACACCAAATACACCTTCAAAACTTAGTTCCACACTTTTAATGTCTGTCTGTTCATCTCGTTAAAACTACTAGACCGATTGCGATGCGATTTTCACTGTTGGATACCTTAGGTTTTGACTTAAAATCTGGTGTACTTGATATCTCAATCCGATGAGTAGGAGCCAAGCAATTTAATAAACTCTATAAATTTTAAAAGTATGGTACTAAACCAGTGTATATGCCTTACCATTTACCGAGGTTAGTATACTTTCGCTCTTGAGGTGCTCTGCCAAACTAGCAATGGCAGCCGTACTCTGAGTCTTAGAAAGATGTGACCGTATGAAAAAATATAAAAATATTCAAAATGCTTACCAATAGCCCTGTATAGAGGTTCTTATTTTGTTAGATTTCCATCTATCACCAAGCTGCCGCTCAATCAATATCGCAGAAACCTGTCGCGTAACAAGTTCCATCGGCTTTCGATCAAAGACAATCGTTTCGCAAGACTTTTTCCTTTTATCTATAGATGTTATTAATTCTATTCTTGACATTGTCGCTCTATACCTCTAGACTCAAGACCCGGACATTAAATCTACTAGCACGGAGAAGGATCTCAATCGAAGGCCTTACTCTGAGGCGTTAATGGAAAATAGTAGATTGCATCCTATGGCGATTTACTTCGTAATTTGAGGTGGGTAGTATTTTTTCCCAGTATTTAATTGTCAAGTGAAAACATTAATATTTTGACCTTTTATTTTGATATTTTGAAATACCAGACCAGTTTGTCTCCAGAACAGTACAAAAGTATTGGAACTCCTTGATATTTACCATGTGTATTATATATTTAGCGTTTGTCTTGAAGTGATTTGAGTTGAAAGAAATATTGTAAAATTTTTTGTAAAAAAGTCTATAAAAAAAAATGAGCACGCAAGAAGGTAGACCGTTTCGTCTGCTCTTAGAACATAATAGAATAGTAGCCTGTGTGTTACAAAGGCTTCTTTCCATCATCATCACCATCATCATAATACACGAGGGTAAAACCGCGGGGCGCATCTAGTCCATACCATTATATAAAAGTGAAAAGTTGTCTGTTTGTGTTTGTTTGTTTATTTGTTTGTTTGTTTGGGGAGCTTTCACGCTATAACTACTGGACGGATTTTGATGAACTTTGACAGGTGTGCAAAATTTGAATGAAATCTGACCGTTTAAAGTCGGTCAAAATAGCGTCCAAAGGAGTCGGTTACAAACATACAAACATACAAGTGAAGCTAATATAAAGCGTATAAAAATGGCACACACATACTTTTTATCCCGAAAAATTGTAAGTTTTCACGGGAAAATAACAAGTATGTCAAATAACATCAAAAGTGGTGCTATACATAATTTTGCATTGGTTTTTAATATCCTAGAAGAACATAGGATGCTTTTTATAGCGATAAACAGTAGTCCGCGCGGACAGGAAAACTTGTACATTAAAAATATCCCGTTTGTAAAAACCTGTATAATAAATTCACGCCGTAACTTCATTATCCAATCGCAAACACTCGTGCAAGCAACCAGAATTGCTTCGGAATCATTTCTATTTAAATGTTAATTGAAACGCCGGTGCCGTCGTGGATATCAGACAATGGAGCGCAAATAGACGGATGCACGTAGTCGGATGCAGACGTGAGATGAGATTTCGTTTGGTGCAGTTATACTGGTTTAACATCAGACAACATGCAGTTACGAAAATTTGTAGCAATGTTGTGCTTTGGAGTGGGCATGTGGGACTAACATTAAAACTTGGTGTCCGTGCCGTGTGACTGACCAATAAGGAAAAATCACCCATTATTTTAAAAATAACATAGTTCTTCTTCTTCGGTAGTCGATTAAAACATGGTAAATAATAAGTAGACCAACCTGTTGCTCTCGAGATCGTTTTCACATCAAGCTTAATGTAACCCGGTCTTAACTATGGGATTTGTGCAGGTTGATAGCTTGAGATTGAGACAGTTATCAGTTTGAATTAATCTCCTTTATTTTGTACTATTTCCTAGCCTTCAATTTAATTCAATTTAATTAATCAATAAAAAAATAAAAAAACATGAAATGTCGATATAAAATGTTGCTGTAATTGAGTTGCCTATCAAAGTTGAGTCATACCTAATGGTATGTACCTATTACGAGTTAGTGAGATTTTCATTTTAATCAGTATTTTATTCTAAACTAGCTGTATCCGCGGCTTCGCACGTGATAGATTCTTGAGATCATTATTACTGTATATAAATCAAACCTAAGTTTGGTTATGTTATCCTAAACCTTGTTTAGCATATTAAATAAAGTTTCAACGCTATGGTGTTGTTATTTATTTATCTTTCAACCAAATAGCAAGTGAAACTAATTCATAACCTGACAATATACAAGCAAGCTGCTATATCATAAAAGCTTGAAATTTACTCAGAAGTTAAGTACCTATCTAAAATATACTGAATAGAATAGCATAACCTAAGGAGTATTCATAGAAACAAAAAAATGTAATTGTTATATTTTTATTTATTCTACCACCAGATTCGGAATACACTACATAGAAGAACTGGCAAGAAACTATGTAGCTAATATATGTTTTATCATCATTATTTACGATTATAATTAACACATTGTTATTGTCACACTAACAACCTATATGTGATACATCGTCTGTCACAATTATAGCATTTAAACAAAATTATCTTGACCTAATCATTTCGAACACAATCACATTGACCATATTGGTTATAATAACATCACATTGAACCGACAGTACCTAGTCAAACTTCCACTTTGGGGAAATAGATTTTTAAAAACTAAAATTAGACAAAAGAAGTAAAAATACGTCCAGCCGATTCGGAGGCTCGATTTATTCTCTTCTATAAAATGACATCATTACATATCGTCTAGACTCTAGAGTACTGTCCGCTGACGATGCTAAGTCAGCAGGATAGCTACTAGTCTAATACAAAGGGGTTGAGGTGGATGCATAACTACCTATGAAGTATTTGTATACTCTGTGGTACCTATTTGCAAAATAATCAGTTACACATAATAAATATGAGACAAGGAAACAGTAGCAGAACACTATAGTAATATCAATAGTACTTAACTTGAGTCCTGTTGGTGCGACGGCCACAGTAAAAGTGAACATGTATACTCCATGGTGAACATTGCTAAGCCACCTTTATAAAATAACAGAAAAATATCATACCACCTCACAATATTTTTCCACCAGATCGACCAATCAGGAATCATCAATGGCGTCTGGCGTGACGGACTTGTTCAATCAATTCACTTCTACTTACATTTGGATGTCCAAAATAATCGTAGATTAAATATTGTAAGACAATTTTAAATCATTATAATTTTTATGGAATTATACTTACAGATATTTCAGATATGCCATCATTAATTATTAAATACACAACTTTTCACAAAAGACTTGGTAATTTTACTTAGAATAATGAATAACTCTATCAAGCATTTTAAACATCATTATATAACTCAATAATTATAAATTCGAAGCTTTTGCCTAATAAGTTGTTTTATAGATTCAACCACATTATCGATATCGTTCAGAAACATTTTTTTTATTACCACAGATTACAAACTCACCATAGATCTAATAAAAGACAAATTTACAAATAGATTCAATCGGTTGTCTCTTTTGGCTTGACAAGCAATATGTTCTGATACCGTAAGTGGTAAGGTTATTCAGTGAGAATATTTATTTTAAATATTTTACATTGTTAAATATTATGTTATAATCTAACACACGCATGTTCTTTTTTTTAGGTTCAAAGTACCATAATGTGCTATTCCAGGACCAATATACCAACATTTGAACAAAATTTCTTCAGCCGTCAGAAATACTTTATCAATTGCTCGGCTTCTAACTCACCGGATTGAGATACCAATTACACCAGATTTAAATCAAACCCTAAGCTATCTAATAATGAAAACCGCATTTCAGTCGGTTCTGTAGTTTTTACGTTATGCGTGAACAAACAAACATACAGACAAACAGAAAGAAAGACACGAAACAAAAAAAAAATTGTTCAATAACTTTTAAGCACCCAAGAGCATTTTGTTCATTTGAATTCATTTAGTAGTTTGGGTGCGATGTGCGGTCAAGATACGGACAAACAGATAGACAAAATTAAAAAGTAAAACAGTTTGGCTTCAGTATCGAATATCCAGAACCAACCAAAAAATATTTTTTATTACTTAAATATTAACATAACTTTGGACCCATATCCCGCAGAAACCCTTTACTTTTTCGGGATATAACGTGTCCTCAATTTTAACCCATCATATAACTTATATAACATAACATAAGACAGTGCCAAGTTGCATCAAAACCCGTCCATTACTTTCAGCGTGCTACATGTTTTTTTAAATAAGTTTTAACCCCTAAATAATAACCCATATTTTTTTTCGATATGTAAAGTATCCTATGTCCTACCTCGTAGTACGAACTCAAATCATACCAAGTTTCTTTGGAAATTCATCCAGTAGTACCAGTGGCATGATGCGCGGCTAAGATACAGACATACACACAAACATGAAAAAAACGTTTAGGCTTCATAATCGAATATAGAGAAACTTCCATAAAAAAAAACAATGTATCGTTAATGAACAGAATTTAGGCCCATATCCCACAGGAACCCTTTATTTTTTCGGGACATAATGTATCCATAATTTTCACCTATCTTATAAACTTTGTCTGTGCCAAGTTGCATCAACATCCGTCAAATAGTTTCAGCGTGCTAAGTTTTCTTTTAAATAGTTTTCCACCCCTATCCTGCAGGAACACTTAATTTTTTCGGGATGAAAAGTATCCAATGTCCTACCTCGAAGTGTGAACTCAAATCATACCAAATTTCATTTGAATTCATTAAGTATTTTCGGCGTGGTGCGCTGCCAAGGTACAAACAGACAGACGGACAGACAGACAGACAGACAGACAAAAATTAAAAAATGCAGTGTTGGCTTTAGTATCGAATATAGAATAGCCCAAAAAAAAAAAAACTTCAATTTACAGAATTTTGGACATTATCCCGAAGGAACACTTTATTTTTCGGAATAAAATGTATCCTCAATTTTTATCCATTATATAAACTATGACTTAGCCAAGTTTCAAAAAAATCTATCAAGTAGTTTCAGCGTGATACGTGTTCTTTTAAATAACTTTCAACGCCTATCCTGCAGGAACCCTTTAATTTTTCGGGATGATAAGTATCCTATGTCCTACCTCGAAGTATGAACTCAAATCATACCAAATTTCATTTGAATTCATTGAGTATTTTCGGCGTGATGCACTTCCAATGTACAGACAGACAGACGGACAGATAGACAGAAAGACAACAATTAAAAAAATATACAGTTTTGGCTTTAGTATTGAATATAGAACGGCCCCCAATTTTTTTTATAAAATATCTTTAATTTACAGAATTTGGGACATTATCCCGCCGGAATTCTTTATTTTTTTCGGGATAAAAAGTATCCTCAATTTTAACCCTTCATATAAACTATGACTGTGCCAAGTTGCATCAAAATCCGTTCAGTAGCTTCAGTAAGTGTTTTTTGAAATAACTTTCAACCCCAATCCAAAAAAATAATTCAAAATATCTTTAATGTACAGAATTGGACCCGTTACAGTTTTATTATAAGTATAGATGGGATTAGAATTATGCCGATATAGTGAATGCGCCCCGTAAGGTGGAACCATTAGCTACGAGTATAGGTACCCACAAAAAATATTATCATCATCATCATCATCATGTCAGCCTTTAGAAGTCCACTGCTCAACATAGGCCTCCCCCAAAGAGCGCCATGACGAGCGATCTTGTGCCACCTCCATCCACCAACTTCCCGCGATGGCTAAAATGTCGTGGGTCCATCGTGTGGGAGGTCTCCCCGCACTTCGCTTGCTTGTTCGTGGTTGCCATTCGAGAACCTTTATTCCCCAGCGGTTATCAGTTCTGCAAACTATATAGCCTGCCCATTGCCACTTCAACTTGCAAACTCTGAGAGCTATGTCGGTAATGTTGCTTCTTCTACGAATTTCTTCATTTCGGATTCTATCTCGTAGTGAAACACCGACCATAGTTCTCTAGCTAGGAATCCATTGCACGCTGCGCAACTCTGAGCTTTTTTATGAGACCAATAGTTAGCGACCACGTCTCAGTGCCGTATGTCATCACTGGCAACACGCATTGATAATAAACTTTCGTCTTGAGGCTCTGTGGTATCTGCGACGAGAAGATGTGGCGTAATTTCTCGAACGCTGCCCATCCGAGTTGGATTCGTCGGTTGACCTCTTTGTCGAAGTTGGATTTACCCAGTTGGATCGTCTGACCTAAGTAGATATAATGATCAACAGCTTCGATAATTTCGTTCCCAACATAAACCGGCATGGGTAAGACATGGGAATTTGACATGATGTTCGTCTTCCCCTTGTTCATTTTAAGACCCACCTGTTGGGAAACAATATTGAGGTCACTGAACATTGTGCTTAGGTCTTCCAGAGTTTCTGCCATGATAACTATATCATCAACAAATCGAAGGTGAGTGATGTATTCGCCATTAATGTTAACACCATATCCGTTCCAGTTCAGAAGCTTGAATATATCTTCCAGTGTAGAGGAGAACAGTTCCGGATAAATAACGTCTCCCTGTCTCACCCCTTTTTGCAACTGGATAGAACTCATGCTCTGATCCTGAAGGCAGACTGTCATAGTGGCCTTTATATACAAACAGTCTCTTCAACTCTTCGAAGTATCCGTTGTCAATCTGGCACCGCTGTAATGACTGTAGCACTGCCCTGGTTTCGACTGAATCAAAGGCTTTCTCGTAATTGACAAACGCTAGACATAGTGGCAGATTATACTTTTCGGTCTTCTGTATTATCTGCCGGAGCGTATGGATGTGGTCTAAGGTGCTTAAGCCTTTCCGGAATCCAGCTTGTTCGGGAAGCTGAAAGTCGTCAAACCTACGAGCGAGACGGTTTGTAACTACTCTCGAAAATAGCTTATAGACATGGCTCAGCAGCGAAATGGGCATATAATTCTTCAGAAGATTTTTATCTACTCTCTTAAAAACCAAAACCACTACGCTCCTGTGCCACGCCTATGGCGTAGTACCCTCGAGGATGACGGAGTTAAACAACTTCTAAATGACTTAAAGTACCAGTGTTCCACCGGCTTTCAGTAGCTCTGTCGTTATTCCGTTCTCCCCTGGTGCCTTATTGAGCAATAAGCTGTATAATCCTTATGATGTACACTAGGTAATTTTTTTTTTATCTTAATCCTGATAAAATCGCAGCAAACGGTATTGGCGTGTGGCGGGAGGATTGAACGAAGTCGATAATAATTTGGAAGCAATTCACGGTGTACTAATATGGTATCTAGTTTGATCTATATCTATGGCTACACAAATTCTGTCAGAAAATATTTTGATTTTGAAAACTAACGCGAGTGATATTCATATTAAATATAAATAAAACGGCTAAAAACTCACGAAAAAGAAGAAGAAAATCGGAAATACTCCGACCAGTTTCAGACTATTTTGAAGTCCTTCATCTGGGAGTGTTATGCCGACAAGCCGCGACGAGCGCTACGAACGTCAGCACGCAATAGACGACGCGTGCGTGGCGCGGGCGGCCCAGTGGGCGGCGATTGCGGCGCTCGAGTATGTTCGGCCTGCACAGTCACTTCGTTGTCTGTCGAGGAGTTATCACTGTCACTCACTTCCGTTAACTTTGATTGTTGGCACACTGCGCTCGTTGTGCCCGGCTCATGACAGATGATTAACAGGGCTTTGCAAATATGTGACCCTCAGCATGTCAGCGCTGAACTGGAGCATGTCAGAGGAGTGCTGGAAGGCAATGGCTATCATTGGCGTCAGTGTTGCCGCTGGGCTAGTACCACTGTACGTAAGCGACCGGACACAGTGGATAGATGGGAGTGGGACTGGGGGCCGTTTTTGCGGTGTGTCTATCATATTGGGAGGTTTTATTCTAAGCCGAGACCGCTACGGCGAATAAAACAAAAATATATAGGGCTCCTAAAATAATATGGATAAGCCGAAGTAATAAGGATCATTCTCGTTAGATCCAGTGCTACGATGAACTCATACCCATAAAACATCGTTGTCTCTTTTACAATAATGGAAAATTATTTCGTCTTCATTTCCGGAATCTCAGCAGTCTGAATTCGTCTTACCCAAATGTCGAAAACAACGCACGTATCATTTTAACGACGCTTCTTTTACGACTCGTTTTGGACATCCCCGCCTAAAACACAATAAAATAAAGGGTAGAAACAAAAATTGCTCACAATAACCTATACATAGTATATGTAAGACCTTGCCTGCGTCACTAAAAAATATGCATTTTTTTATTCCATGCGTTACTGTGCAAGTTGCTATGAGCGGCGACAATTTTTATCACTAAACGACTTTTGTTGACGATGACAGTCGTTAAAAGATTTCGTCACAGCGCAGTATTTTTTATGCAGTCACAAATGGCTCATTGCTCATAAAAGTATGAAGTGTGCGGGAGATTTATACCAATTTATGTCCACTGGAATTATGCGAGCAATTTATGGGCTGGAAGGTGAAGCCATAAAATTTACTATTCATTTCTGCTCGTGCGTAATTTTGCGATATCTGTGTGCAGATACTGCGCAATGGGTAGGGAGGTAGGTACCTTCTAGATTTTATTGTGGCAATTTATTACTGGATATCATTAAAGAGGACAATTGTTCTTTGCTGTGGTTATTTGTGTATTTGTCTAACATTTAACAGGTTGTTCAAGTTCCGCCTACACAGTTGAAGCCGGGAAAAGGCTCGCGTTTGCGCAAACGCGTCGCCACATCGTGAGGCTTGCCTCACAATGTCGATTCCCGGCTTCAACTGTGAAGGCGGAACTTGAAAAAATTACTTACCTAATTCTCGCAATATTTGCTTTAAAAAAAAGGCATTTTTTATTCATCGAAAATTACTTCAAAGTTAACGTTTGATGTTGAAAAAGTATTGCAGCAAGATAATTCAATCGTACCTTCACTTCATTGTCACAATAGCAGTTGTTAAGTTATGTCCGAGGCCCTCGGGTGGCCTGACAAACTCTGATACCAGAGGCCAGCACTACATCATACGACAAACACAAAATGACACAACAGTTCAAAGCACCTACTTATTTATTTTTCCAGTCTACATTACCTGCTGCGTCGTCTGTGTTATATTAAGAACCTATCTACAGCTTGCAAATAAAGTTTTATTTACTCAAATCTTAATCTCTTTTCTTGTATTTTTTCAGTTGAGGTGACTGGGTACAGTGCTGACAACTGTTCTGTCTCCTACACCTCCTTCAACAACGAGACTCTCGTCGGCTCCGTCATCAGATCAGCCAGCGTGCTGGTACTTCCTGAAGGGCTTCATAGGAGCGATACGCAGAGCGCTTACTTCTGCGCTAATGGTAAGCTTATCAATTATACATTCTACCTTTTTACATTTTCATGATTGTCGAATTGCTGTTAAAGATTACCTATGAACATTTATCTTTATGAACTAAAAGTAATGTAACAATAGTAGAAACCGCAAAAAACTACCTAATAAACCCGTTGATTTAGTTGTTTGTATTTTGTAGTATTTAGTTAACAAAGGCATAAACCCATTAATTTTAAGTAAGGGACCACCTCAGTAATTCTACTTATCTCCTCAAGAAGAAGAATTTACCAATATAATAGAAATGAGGGAGGAGAAGAGGGAGGGGTCCCTGGGGGTGGAATATTTGTACGCGTGCAAAGACACGGGGCATTTCACGCAGATGAAATTTGTTTACTTTCAAATTGATTGACATGACATTCGCTCACTTTCCACACCACTTCCCGCACCCCGCAGCCAGTCAGTACCAAAGAGAAAAATTAGGTCAGTACTCAAAGGATCGCGCTCGCGAATAGTCGTGAACATGCTTCTCTCCAGTCCCGCAAAACCCGCGGGATCCCGCGCCCGTAATTCCGCAACACGTGGGACTGGAAAATGACGCGGAGTCCCGGAATACCGGTACTGCGGGTTTGGAAGCCCTATGTATGTATGTATGCGGATCACAGATCTTCATGGATTTGCTGTGTCGTACTATCGTTTGTGCTGATTCAAAGAGCCCCACCGAGCGATCATGCAACTAAAATTGACATTGTTTCATCTCCGAACCTAAGTCAAAAAATAATAATGGTACAAAAACCTTAGGCTTGCCGCACACGGGCCACACGTGACATCCACAAACACCGCCACCTGGATCTAAAAGTGGCTTCAAAATAGCTGAAGCGTGCGACAGCCACATGTGGTCGGTGGCCACTACTTTTTTTAACCCATAGCTTGCAGTATTTCAATCAACAACGTCACGCACGTTGCCTTCTATTCAAACTGGTTGACTGAAGCGAGAGGTGAGGTATCGTGGCATATGTCAGCGTTTTGTGTTGACATTTAGTGGACGATGCCGGCCACAAGAAGCGAGTAGCGTTGATTTGTAGAGTGTGGCTACCACCGGCGTCAACCGAGTGCGGCGAGTCCATATAATATGTATGAAAACTACAGGAAATACATCGGTGGCAGCGTTTTGTGGTTGTGGTCGGTGGCCCGTGTGCGGCCAGGCTTAGTTCCGTGGACGCTCACTTGCTCACTACATCAGCGCCCAAATGGCGATAATCAAATGTTCTCATTGCGATGTTCGTCGAGAGCCTGTCTAGAGTACGGAGTAATATGCAGTTGTCTATGATGTGGATGTTTCAATTTAGCGTCGCCCCTATTGGTCCGATTTTGAAAAGCGAGGTATCAATCTATTCGTCTTCAGTTATGTCTTGTACATTGCTAACACTCACTCAAATGAGAAATATTACTAAAACGCTGCTCTTCAATTTCCAGAACACCTAGCAGTATCTGCCCGAGGTTCTTGGGAATGGCAGTGGGTGGCAGCGCCACGGAACCGAGCTGGACTGGTGCTGGAGCTGCGAGCCCAGGGTGCTGCCCACGTGGCACTGTCGGACGTTGATGAACCTTCTGAACACATGTACAGGGTCGTTTTCGAGAGGAGCAGGGTGTGGATCGCTAAAGGAAAACATGGTACGAAGCTTGTAGACTTAAAATACTACTGATAGATGGCCTTACCATCCCCGTCAGACGGGTTCAGAAATGAAGTGAAAAATTTGGTTGATTTGGTGACAGTAGCCGAATTAGTTAGAGCATGTGCTGCGCAGAGGCATGTATGCGGGTTCGAATCCCGTCAGTGGTCCAAATTTTTCCTTTAGAAAAAAATTGTTAGTAATTATCCAACAGTGAAAACCGCAACGCGATCAGACCATTACTTTTTACGTGATGCGCTAACGAACAAACAAACAGACAGACACCATTTTAAATAAACTTGTTCAGTAGCTTATTTTAAGTCCCCTAGACCATTTTTATTTAATTATTGTACATACTTTTTGTTACTTACTGCTTTAATATAAGTATACATATGCAGTTTTGCCGAATCACCTAATTCAAGGTGACATCTACAAACCTATCCTTTGCCAAAAAAAAAACAAATCCTAAACAACAGATATATTGACTTTAGAACTTGGGAGTCTATAACCAACTATCTCCACGTACCAGGTTACGACGTCCACCTGGCCAGCGCGGAGCAGACAGAAGACGATGAGGAGTGCGCCGGCGCAGGCTCGTGGTGCGCCTGGTGGGTGTGGTGGGAGGGGGGGCGGCTGTCCGTGGGGAGGGGCGCGGCTCCGTCCGAGAGGAGGCTGCTGGTGTGGCCACTGGCTAGTGATATGCGGATCAAGTTTGTTGGATTCAGCGCGCTTTGGGGTGACAAGGCTGATTTCAGGTGAGTTAAATTTTGTGTGTTTCGTCCATGTTCATTGTACACTGCATCTGAAATAAAACTCTTATAATTATATATGTTTAAGCAATGTACATGAAATGGACTGCTTGGAAACTCATCATAGTAATTTTCTCAAACGTACATAAGGTTAAAACTCTTCATAATCAAACTTATATAAAGTTAATATTAGATATTTTTGATAAGAAAACTAGCGAGGAAGGCCAAAAGTTTAAGAATAAGCATATCCTTAGTTCCATTTTAGATATACCATGTGTGTTAGTTTGTCATTGCCATAATTAAATACATTTCTACCTGCACTCTTGCGTTATTACGCCACAAACATGTGAAGCATAGTAAATGGCAGCTATGTATGTGTGCGTGAGTAGATAATTTGTGGTGTTTTGTGGTTGATACACAAATTCACCACAAAAGATGGCATTGATTTTTCATGTGTACTTGACAAAATTAACATTATTACACAACTATAAGGCCGCTCAGAGAGCTAAGGAGAGAGCTATGCTTGGATTATATCTGAAGGATAAGATCCAGAACGAGGAAATTCGAAGGAGAACCAAAATCACTGACATAGCTAAGAGGATTAGCAGGCTTTAGTGGCAGTGGTCTGGTCACATTTGTCGAAAAACGGACAACCGCTGGTTCTTGAGTGGAGACTACGGCTTGGCAAACTTAGTGTAGGATGCCCACCGGCCAGGTGGAGTGATGACCTGAAAGGTGGCTGGCAAAAACTGGATGAGAAAAGCCGAAGACCGTGCTCTGTAGCGTTCATTTGGAGAGGCCTATGTCCAGCAGTGGACGGATTTCGGCTGCTGATGATGATGATGATTAACCTCTTAGCTATTTTTATTAAATTTCAATGAGGAGGTTCTGAAATTATTTGTGTTTCTATTTCAGAATCTGGAACTTCAACGAAGAAGCCGGCTTCTCCCAAGTCCTAGAACTCGGTCTCCCTCGCGGCGTGGTCCCTGGGTCCGCAAGCGGAACACTGCTCGTCTCCGGAGGCCTCCACCTGCCTCTGTACAGCCTGACGGACTCCGACCAGTGGTCGGAGGTGTGGAGAGACTCCCAGCTGTCTGCCGCTTCAGCCAGTCTGGCTCCTTTGCTGGCGTTGGAACATATCCCGCATTTGGTTGATGAAGTTGAGAAGGAGAAGATTTTGAAGAAGTTGCCAGAGCAGGTGATTGCATTTACACAATTGGAACTGTCACAAAGCCTACTGTAAATGATTTTTCTTATCATGCAATTGTCATATGTATGTGGAATGAACATTCGACTATGGTCTTCCATCATAGCAGCAACAAATAGCTAGAAGTAATCCTTTGGTATAACTTTTTTGTTTGTTCATGTCGTAGATACTTTTTTTTAAGTTGCTATAACTTCATGAAAATCAAGATTTTCATGATTGATTGATTTTCTCTGTCCTAACATAATGTATGATAATAAAGAAGTTTGATTTTCATGAAGTTGTGACAATTTAAGGGAAAAAACCTTTTTGTTCGTTATAAGCAGCAAAAACCAAATTCGAGGTTATTTTCTCAGACTTATTAGATGTCAGAGAGAATTTTTATGTCCATCAAAAATCTTAAAGTGCAGTTTTAATACGTTTGAAAACCTCTAGATAGATTTTTAAGAATACTTCTTCCGTAACGATTATCGTAGCCGCCTTATATTCATGTTAAAAAATTCATCCTCTCAAATTTCTCTACTAATTCTAGATTTCGGTACTAATTACATGTGATGTACAAGACAGTTATATAAATTAGGTTTCCGAGCCTAAATTAAATCTGACCATCACAAATATAAAAATAAAAATAAAACCTGCGAGCCTTACAGTAGTCCCATATGATGTGTGACATCATGCTCTGTTTTATCGTCGCTCTTTTCAAGTTCTGTTGTATCATATATAACACTAATAGGAAACCCGAAGCTCTGTTTTATCATAGCTCAGCTCTGTTTTATCTTAACTCTAGCACCGCGCGCGCTCATTGGTCAACTGTTACACATGTAGCACTTTTCACGAAATCACTCCCGTAGATTTCAGGAAAGTTAGAGGAAAGATGTTACACATCAAAAAATTCTGCCGTATTTTTTTTTTACCAGAAATAATTTGTTGAACTGTGTTACAGGTCCAAATCCTCTTATCGTTCCGCAAAAGCGACAACTCCTTCAGCGACCATCCGGCAATGAGCAGTCACCTCTCCACGATTAAAATCCTGGAGATCCTCTATAAGATCCAATCTTACTACCCTATCGACCCAGAACTCCTACAATCCACCAAGAAATGGATTCAGACACGACAGAACACTGACGGATCGTTCACACCGCTGGCTGCTGATAAAGAGGTTGACTACTACCCGGTAGATATGAAGCAAGCTAATAGTACACAGCAGGATGTGGACGTGAATGAGTACTACTATTATGATAAGGATGGCAATATGACGAAGGAGGAAATTGAGCGGGAGAGGAGAGTTGAAATCACTGCGGAGACTTTAGTGGCTTTGCTTGAAGTTGGGGTCGAGAATCAGGTAAGAAATACTCGTATATTTACGAACATCGATATAATATTTGATTTAAGAGTATTTTACTACTAACCTCAAAATGTAGGTTTACTAAAAATAACTGTATTAACTACAAGAATACAGACTATATTAACTTGCAATGTTTGTTTATCTGTATGTTTGTCTGTATGTATGTTTGTTTATCCTACGGAGTTGAATTTTTGCATGTTGGTTCAGTTCTAATGGCAATGCACTTTTATGGTAAGCATGACCCTGAATTGATATCCAGGAACAGCTCCAGATAAAGGAACTCTTCAATTGTCAACAGCACTGTCACGAAATTTTGTGTACGTATTATATTATGCCAGCCGGTTTGATTTTTTAACATGACATGGCTGCTGCACTCCGGGGTGGCTTCTGACTAGGGAACTCCTCAACGGCTAACAGCACAGACGCAAAATGTCGTTTACTCATTTAATTGTGATAGCCCGTCCTAAGTTTCATCATAACTGGCTACTGCATAAAAGCTTTATTTTTAATGTTTTTATATTAATTTATTACGATACAATCACCAATGTATGACCAGACATACCTTTGAGGTACAAAACTTATGCCATTTTTTCTTCAGGCGTCTTATAGTGTTTTTCGATTGCTCATTGGATTGAGATACAAAGTACACCAGTTTTTAAGTCAAACCCTAGGCTATCCAATAGTGAAAACCGCATTGCAACCGGTCCAGTTTTTTTTATACGTGATGCGCGAACAGACAAACCACAGACAAACAAGATTTAAAAAAATGTTATTCACATGTCTAGTTTTTTTTTGTTTAAATTATCTTCATTGTACAGAGTTTTTAGAACTTACTGATTAATTATAATTTATTTATTATTCAATATTTTACAGAGGGATGCCGACGTTGCGAAGAAAGCACAAGTCTACTTAGAAAAGAATCTCCACAATTTGACATCGCCGGCTGCTCTTGCTGCTACAGTTCTAGCATTGGTGCTTGCAAGGTATGTTGTGTCCCACATTATTATCTGGCCTTACATTATACAAAAAATAACAACAGGCAACAATAAAGCCGGGATATTTACCATGGTATATCTTTTGTTTTGAGATCCCAATATTTCATCAATGTTGCAAGCGCCTTGAACACGGATAAACAAAAGTAAATGCGGGTAGATGTTATTTTTCAATGAGCAGACTATACGTCCTACCCTCTTGCGTGCTCGGTTTTTGTAATTGACAATAAGCGCGTTCCACTTAAAGCAAAATGCTAGCAATGTTTACTTTTTTGTCGTTCCACAAACCCTCCGATGTTAGCAAAAATAACAAACGTCAAACGTTCCACAATGCAAAATGTTAATATTTATAGCTTCGGAAACTAGCATCGTCAGACCCATGTTGTTTTGTGGGTTCGAAATGTTACTTTTTTTTTTTTTTATTACGGACTAGGCAATCGTTTGACCACGATCTCACCTGATGGAAAGCGATGATGTAGTCGAAGGTGTAGCACGCTTGCCTAGTAGATACCTATTCATTCTTGACTTGAACACACCGGGGTTATAATTTACCGGAAACACTGACGAGGGCAGGGCATTCTACTCCTTTGCAGTTCTTATAATAAATGAAGAAGCGTAACGCTTCGTTCTTGTGCGAGGTATTTCAACCATGAAATGGTGGCGCTTTGCTGATCGTCTAGTCGTACGGTGATGGAAAGGTGATGGGGGAATCAGGCTGTGCAGTTCTTGTGCACACTTTCCATAGTGCAATCTGTAGAATACCGCCAGGCTTGCTACCTCACGTCGATGCGCCAGACTTTGAAGCTTACTCTTTACCAGAGTTTCATCCCCAATGAGCCTGATGGCACGTCTCTCAATTGAATCCAAAGACTCGAGCTGATACTTGGCAGAACCGTCCCAGAGGTGGCAGCAGTACTCCATACAAGATCGGACCTGTGCTTGATAAAGATTCAAAAGCTGTCCCGGTGTGAAGTACCGCCTAACCTTAGACAAAATACCAAGTTTCTTTGCAGCTACCTTGGCTTTGGATTCAATATAAGATCCAAAATTCAGGTTTGATGTGAGTTCGACACCGAAAAGCTCCAAATGGTCGTCAATTGGTATTGTTACACTTTGGAAAGACGGAGATCGCTTTAGAGGACTCTTTTTAGCAGAAAACAAACATGCTTGCGTTTTAGTAGCATTAAACTTAACCAGGTTAGCATCGCCCCAATCGGACACGGCTTCTAAGGCTTAATTTAAATGGTCTACCATAGCCTCTCTCTGAAACTGGACAGCGTCATAGCTGGCTTGAGCATTGGAAGTGTATCTCTCAACTACAGTACTGTCATCAGCATACCCAAAGGTACCGGGCTTCAGAAGGTCATTAATGTGCAGTAAAAACAGTGTAGCCGAGAGAACCGATCCCTGAGGTACACCGGCATTGATAGCCATTTGATCAGACGAGCAGCCCTCTAAGACTACTCGAATAGATCGTTCCCTCAAGAAATCAACTATCCAATTGCATTAGCCAACAGGTAAACCATATAAGGGAAGCTTGTTTAAAAGGCCATCGTGCCAGACCCGATCAAATGCCTTCGATATGTCAAGGGAGATGGCAAGCGCCTCACCATGCATCTATGTGGCTTCGTCAGTACGTGAGTGGCATACGCGAGAAGATCCCCAGTAGACCGGTTTCGGCGAAATCCGTATTGCCGGTCACTGAGAAGATCATTGTCTTCAAGGTATGCCAAGTGCCTAATGTTTATGACAGGCTCCATACACTTACAGAGTAAGGAGGTAATCGAGATGGGACGATAATGGCCGGATCAGCACGACTACTTTTTGACAAGTGTCAAAATTTAGCGGCAGAGCATGTAATTTTAAATTAAAAAAACATTGTTTTGCTTGGTTTTGTGGTGTACGTGTAAGTTTTTCGATAATTCTTTTCATTTCCTAGTTTTCAATTACTTGGGATGAGAGAAAATAAATGTCATTGACATTTCTTTTAGCAGCAACACGTTTCACTTATAGACGTCAACCGTGCTGACATTGCTGGTTTTTCGTAAAAGAAACGCTGATTGAGCGCTAGTCATTCATGTTGACACAAATGGTATAGCATTTATAGGTGGAATGCGGCAATAGTTGCCTGAGAAGGATTAAAAAAGACACAGTTTACACCGCCTAACAAACGAGTATAGCAAATGGCAGCTGTGTTTGTGTGTGTAAGTGGATAAATTGTGATGATTTGTGATTGATACACAATTTCATCACAAAAGACTGCATTGTTACTGATTTTCCGTGAGAACTTGACAGAGTTAACGTGATTATTAAGGTCAAGATCTTGCTGCGATGTGGCGGCAGATCGGCATAACATAGTGTAAAGGTGCTTCATTTGGCGGCGTGGAATCCGTCTTTATTTAAACATTGTTGATCATAACACTGTTCTCGATTCATATCTCGACCAACGTATCCTCTTGCTTGTTCTTCTCTGCTCTTCTCTTTTCGTATTCCAATATCCGTACCCCTACACTCTGGATTCAGGCCTGCGACTATTAAACCCCGTCTTCAAGTTTTTTTTTCTTTGCTGTTTATACTGAAGACGTAGAAAAGTCAATAATGTAGGTGCTTACCTAAACGATTCAGTTTACTACTTGTTACACTTGATATCATACTGGTTACATAAAATAATGTAACAGTGTGGTTATAAAATATATTAAAAATCTATTAAGAACTAGCTGCACCCCGCAGCTTCGCCCGCGTGTATACTTTGCCGCCCTTGTCACCTTGACACCCATTTAGGAATCATATTCCAAAAATCTCACCTTATTGCAACCCTAGCGTTGATATATGTAACTTTGAAACCTGCCACTTTGACATCGGTCACTTTGACACCTGTCACTTTAACATCTGCTTTGACACCTGTCCCTTTGACATCCAAGTCAACAGTTTAGATTCATTCGAAAAAATATATTACTACATCCGTAGACATTGGTTTCTATGTCTACGACTACACCGGTATGAAAAGTATTCTATGTCCTTTTCCGTACCCCTGACAACGTGAGCATAATTTCATGACGATCGGTTGAGTAGTTAAAGCGTGAAAGCGTAACAAACAAACATTCGCATTTATAATCTTATTAGTAGAATTTATTTTATAAGGCCGCCCTTACTCTTGTAAGTTGTACTCACGAAAGTAACGTGGTTAACGTTAAATTTTCAAATGTAAACAATACAAATATATAGTAAGTTAATTATATAAGTTACGTGAGTAAAACTTACAAGTGTAAGTCCGGCCTAACGGTACTTGTGAGTAAAACTTACAAGTGTAAGGGCGGCCTTACAGGCAAAACATCATGAGATCAGTTGAGATATTTTCACGACTAATTGACCAGGGATACATTCCTGCTTGTATTACACCAATTGTGTTAAAATTTTCAGAAGTCCAATAGTACCAGAAGCTCTAGTGATCCTGAGGAATGCGTCCACAACTGAGGAAGGCGAATTCGGGTGGCCAGCACCGAGGAAAGATGCCGCCGACTGGCTGCTCGAAGAGACCTCGCGGAACATCAAAACTACTTCTTATGGTGAGAACAACAAAGGGCAGAACGGATTTAGCCTTTTGTTGTTGGCAGAACAGATTCTTTACGGATATCTTAACGATTAATAGTGTATCTAATAATTTTCTAAAGGAAAAATTAGGATCATGGCCGGGACTCTAACCCGCATCACGCATCGTAAGAAGAAT
This sequence comes from Alsophila aescularia, assembly GCA_946251855.1. NCBI lineage: Eukaryota > Metazoa > Arthropoda > Insecta > Lepidoptera > Geometridae > Alsophila > Alsophila aescularia. The sequence goes on along the minus strand of OX276376.1, from coordinate 7,671,374 downwards.
TTAGAAACTGAGGGGAAAATTTGAGTGATGAGCAGTGGTCACGGTAGCCGAATTGGTTAAAGGCATGTGCTGCGCAGAGGCACGGATGATGCGGGTTCAAGCCCCGTCCGCGTTCCAAATTTTTCCTGTAGATAATTATTAGAGATATATTCTCGCTAAGCAGGCATTCATTCTTCAATCATAAAAAAACGTTAATCAATAGTATAGTTGTTTTATAAATGCTCTGATAACGCGGTCAGTTTTACAAAATTAAAATTATCCTTTTTGTTTTCGCTGGAGTACTTAAATGCAAATCTCTTTAAAATGCGAGCAGGCCAGATATAGTTGTTTAATCAATTGCTTAGCTTTTTTATCTTATTGAGATGAAAAATGTAATTGATTTTAAGTCAGGTCCTAAGTTATCCAACAGTGAAAACCGCGTTTTAATCGGTACAGTAGTTTTTACGTGATAAGAAAACAAACATACATACAGACACCATTTTGATATTGTTATATTTTAGTTCAATTGTTTGTTTTAAGACTCCTAGTCCAACTTTTAATGACGAGTTTTATTCAAATACTATAATAGATACACTATTATATTTGAATTTTTTAATCTTTATTTTTACTGTTTTTTTGTCATATACTGCTTATTATAAGAGTGAAGAGACCGCGTGTAGGCAAACGTAGAGTAGGGCGCCCGCCGGCCAGGTGGAGTGACGACTTGCGAAAGACGGCTGGTAGCGACTGGATGAGGAGAGCCGAAGCTCGAGCTCAGTGGCGTTCACTAGGAGAGGCCTACGTCCAGCAGTGGTCGAATATAGGTCGATGATGATGATGATGATAAGAGTAGAAGAAGTTTGTTTGTCTAATGCTAAGCGCTCAAAAAAATCGTAATGTCGTAGAACCATACTAATATCAGAAAATTACGGACTAAACCAAAAAACACGGACTAAACGCTCATGATTTCTGATATGGTCTATGCCTTGTTCCTAATTTGCAGAAGCGGTAACAATGGAGCAGTACGTGGCGGGAGTGCGCGTTCTTCTCGCCGCTTGTGCCAGAGGAGCCTTAGCAGAAGGCGAGGCAGCGGCTCGGTTTCTGTACTACCGCGCGTCTACGCTGCAGAGGCACCCTAGCTTGGCGTACAGTGCGACGAAGGCGGCAGCGCAATATGCTGCTTTGGCACATGATAGGTAAATTTGCTAATAGGTTAATTTTTACATCATATGCTATGGTAGCCTAATGGTTCAATAGTGCAACTTGGAATCCAACGATACCGAGTTCGGTCCTGGGCTCCGCACAAATGCCTTTTTACCCGACTGCGTAATGTGTTTATCAGCCTATGTATGTATGTATGTATGTATGTATGTATGTATGTATGTATGTATGTATGCATGTGTGTTTGTTGCTTTGTGGCGCTCTAGAGACCAAACGCGTGTGCCGGTTTGATGATTCTTTCGTCAATCGATTTGTCTTAAGCTTGCGAGTGCTACAAGAGACATTGACAGTAATCAAAATTTAATATGGCGACATGCAAACGCCATAAAGAGAAAAATAATTAAAAAAGATGACGAACTGTTAAGAGGCATCATTGAATAGATATTTGAAAATCATTTATAGGTTTCCTTCATTTTGGATGGACTACTTATTTAGGATCTATTAAGATTTAAAATTGGTTAGCAATCATTTTCACTAAAAAAAAACTCTTTTTAGTTTTGTTCGCAGTCGGGTTTTTTATCACTTTCAATTATATATTTTCCAAGTTATGTGCGGTTTTCCATCGCTCCGTGCTTCGGAGGACACGTTAAGCTGTAGGTCTCGCTGTTATTGATCAAAAGCAGTCGTTAAGCCATGTCAGAGGCCTTCGGGTTGACAAACTCTGACACCAGAGGCCATCCCTACGACCCCATAATAAGGGGGATTGTGCCATAATCGCCATGCTTGGCAGATAGCTTGGCGACGTAACAAATAAGTAAGAAATAGGTAATGAAATAGAAATACTAATATTGTCCGATGTTGTCAAGTTCCATGGAACAAATGGGAAGCACCCAAAATTATGGATCACAAACGGGACTCGAACCTGCATCATCCACGCCTCTGCGTGGCTCACGCCTTTAACCATTTCGGCTACCGTGACCACTACTTCATCATCCAAATTTTAGCTGAGTTTGGTTGGTCAATTCAGCAAACTACCAATAGATGGCGTTACCATCCCCGTAAGACAGATTTAAATACTGAGAGAAAAAATTACAACTAAGATATATTGATCACGGTAGCCGAATTGGTTAAAGGCATGGCGCAGAGGCGTGAATGATGCGGGTTCGAGTCACGTAAGTCAAAAAATTATTAAATGTCAATGAAATTTGAAAACCATAAAACTGATCTCCTATGATTTATTTACCAAATGCCTGAATGAAGATTATTCAAACTCATTTTTGAACAGGCACAGAGCCCTCACTGTGTCCTTGGCCACAGCGGGCATGGAGCTGACTGACACACTGGAGCTCCGCGCCAAGACTCCGTCGCGGCCGCTGCAGCTGCCCGGACTCCCGACGAAGGTCTTCGTTTACGCGACTGGCGCTGGTTGTGCTACTGTACAGGTAAAGGAAGAAAGAAAAAAAACACACAATATAAAAAGGAAGCAAAAAAACTCACAATCAAAAATAATACAGTATGTTGGCACAAACATGCAGGGGCGTATTTTAAAATTAGGTGCCCTGGGCCTACCAGGTTTGCTGGCCTATAAATTATAGAAAAACACGGACAAGTGCAATTTGAATTTGCGTGGAGAGAAGTAACACGTGTTTAGGTCACATAAATTCGGTACAGTACATTCGGAGTAAATTACATACTCACGATTGATCTTATAAGGGGTTCCGTGTTTTTTTCATTTGGACGTTAAGAAACTCTAAAGAGTAAAATTATTTTAATAATGAAAATAGCACATACAAAAAAATAAAGATATTATTTCGTGATGCATTTATTGTTTGACGATTGACACTGTGATAGTATTTAAGAAGCGAAGAGAGCGCGAAATTTTTAGGCAATTAAATCAGTGCAAAATTAAAATATCGTTCCGAATCATGTAAAATGGATACATAGTAATTGTCTTCTTTTTTTTCAGATATTACTATAGTGTACATAACCTAAAACATAATTCAATATGATGTAAGAAGGATAGATTTATTTTCTTTTTTTATATATATTTATTTCAGTGAATTCCTGCCAAGTCAAGTCAAAAATCAATAAAATTAAAGATAGTTTACAAATACGATTATGAAAGGCGCCTAAAGATGAGCGCGAGGGGCGGCTTCCACCGCCCTTTGGAGCCAGCCGCCCCAGGCCATGGCTCTTTTGGCCCTAGCGTAAATATACCTCTGCAAACAAGTCCCGGCTCAGCAAACGCTAAGGCATCTATGCCTTTGCACTGATTCTCTGTCGGAACCTATTTGTGACATCACGAACACAACATGTAAAATAAACGCACAGGTACGCACAGAGCTCATAAAATATTTCTAACGATAAGGAACTGTCAGGACACGCTGGAGCTCCGAGCCAAGACTCCGTCGCGGCCGCTGCAGCTGCCAGGTCTCTCGACGAAGGTTTTCGTTTACGCTACGTTTTTTTTTTTGGAAACCTTGTCTTGTCTATTATTCTATACTAATAGAATAAAGAGAAAAGAATAGATTTTTGTATGTTTTTGTTTGTTTGTTATGACTTAACTCAAAAAAACTTTCACCTATGTATGGTAAGCTATATTATTAGTAACAAAATAAATTTTATTTTTCATTAAATTAGAGTTCCCTACGAAAACTGCAATATGTAACCCAAGGTACTCGTACCTAGAAATTGCCTATAAAATACGTTATATGGCGTGCGCTGAGAAAACTATTCATGAAAACATAAAGTAATGTACTACATGTTTATAGTACTTATCATTACCCACAAAAAAGTCCGCGAGGTGATAATATGTGTGACTGGAGGCGCCGAGGAACGTCTTCACGGGATGCGGTTTTGCGGAAATTGGGATAAAAAAATATTCCAATGTATCAGGATTATATTCCTGGTGCGGAAGGATCGAATTATAAAATGATGTGAACTTCGCGTTTTGTGAACTGTATTTTGTTATTCATAGGGCGAAATGCGTTGTAGTGATAGATTGGTGACAGGTTAGCAGCCAAGGGCAGATGGTAGAAATAAGTGAAAGGAAAGAGTGGGTATCTTTTCGATGAACTCCTTTTCTGTCCAAGTCTCCGGTGTTGTTCAGAAGGCCTAACCGGGCCTGCAGCGATGTGAAATTATGTCCTGCGAGAGTGCAACTGTCGCGCAGGTATCGAGCGACACACGAGTTCTAATAATGTCACTAAAACACTTTTTTTATGCACTATTAAACACCACTATTTTGTGCTATTGTTTTTAGTTCTTTTTTGGAACCCGGATATCCGATTTACATATTTATTTAGCGAAGCGGAGATATTATTTGGTCATTAGACCGTCAGACACCTGTGATATATATGATCGGCGGGCTGAAGCGTGCAGCGTAAAATCGTCGTTACTCGAGCTGCGGTTGAAGCGTCACTACTGGCGTTTTCTCTTGAACGCCTCTCACGCGTTGTATCGCACGCGTGATACACATATACGCTTGTAGGCGTGCGTGCGAAAAGGAGAGGTTTACCTCTCCTTTTCTCACCAAATCACCAATCATTCTGCGTAGATTATAAGTGCGTGTTTTTGAAATAGCGACGGTATTATACGGCTATAACAGTGACTATTATAGTTAAGTCACTATTACTGTTTTTTTTTTCAAATTACTCTATCGAATCATGGGTAGTCTCGTGTAGAAATAAAGAGAAACCCTTAGCTAAAACTGTCAAAATGAAAATTCTACTGTAGAACCGTGGCTAATATGAACCTTTTTCTAATTTCAGGGAACGATAACCTACTCGACTTACTCGCCTAAACCGGAAAATGCACTTCTGAATGTCCAAGCGGCTATCATTGAGGAAATCCGTCCAGAGAGAAGCAGCATTGAAGATCTGCAAGGAAACCTCCCCACGTTGATTGTCAAAACTTGTTTCAAGTAAGTACACCAGTTATAGCATGATTAATGTTGATCGTCAAACTCGTTTCAAGTAAGTACACCAGTTATAGCATGATTAACGTTGATCATCAAAACTCGTTTCAAGTAAGTACACCAGTTAAATCATGATTAACTTTGATTGTCATAACTCGTTTCAAGTAAGTACACCACTTATAGCATGATTAACGTTGATCGTCAAAACTCATTTCAAGGAAGTACACCAATTATATCATATTTAAATTAGTACTACAATGAAACTTACTTGAAGCTTATAATGAAAGAGTATAATGCTTTACATCTTTATCATGTAGTATCTAGCCTATATACTTTAATACAAGAGACATCACTTCTATGTTTCAAAGATCAGGTCAGAAACTGTTACCTTTCAGCACTGAGGCATTTTGCTGTACGTGGATGTATTTTTGTGAATGTTTATTATACATATTTTATACTAGCTGTACCCGCGGCTTCGCACGCGTGGTCTTTTCTTTAAGTTTAAAGTACCATAATGTGCTATTCCAGGACCAATATACCAACATTTGAACAACATTTCTTTAGCCATGAAAAATACTTTTATCCACTGCTCGGCTACTTACTCACCAGATTTAGATACCAATTACACCAGTTTTTATATCAAACCCTAAGCTATGTAACAATGAAAACCGCATTGCAATCGGTCCAATAGTTTTTACGTGATGCGTGAACAAATAAACAGACAAACAGACAGACAGACAGACAGACACGATAAAAAAAACATGTTAATACCCTTTTTAAACACCCAAGAGCATTTTTTTATTTATCTTTTTTTTATAGCCTTTTTCGAACCTATTGCTTTATTACAAGTATAGATTTATGACAGGTCAATTTGTGTCAATTTGCATCCAAAAATCCGTCTAGTAGTTTCAGCGTGATAAGTGTTATTTTTAATAACCCCTATCTTGCGGAAACCCTTTAATTTTTCTTGATGAAAAGTTTCCAATGTCCTACCGTAGTATGAACTGAAATCATATCTAGTTTCATTTGAATTCATTCAGTAGTTCCTGTGCGATGCGCGGTCAAGATACGGACAAACAGACAGAAAGACAAACAAAAATAAAACAGTTTTGGCATCAGTATCGAATATAGAGACACATCCATAAAATATTATTTATTACTTAAATATTACTATAACTTTGGACCCATATCCCGCAGATTTTTTCGGGATAAAACGTATCCTCATTTTTAACTCATCATATAAATTAAGATGGTGCTAAGTTACATCAAACCCCGTCTATTAGTTTCAGCGTGGTACGTAAAAAAAACGCGGTAAAGTATCCAATGTCCTACCTCGAAGTATAAGCTCAAATCATACCAAATCTCATTTGAATTCAGTGAGTATTTTTGGCGTGATATGCTGCCAAGGTACAGACAGACAGACGGGCAGACAGACAGACAGACAACAATTACAAAGATACAGTTTTGGCTCTAGTATTGAATTAAGAACGGCCTACAAAAAATATTACAAAATATCTTCAATTTACAAAATTTGGGACATTATCCCGCAGGAACTCTTTATTTTTTCGGGATAATTATATAAACTATGACTGTGCCAAGTTACAAAAAAATCCGTCCAGTAGTTTCAGCGTGATACGTGTTCTTTAAAATAACTTTCAACGCCTATCCTGCGGGAACCCTTTAATTTTTCGGGATTAAAAGTATCCTATAACCTACCTCGTGGTATGAACTCAAATCATACCAAGTTTCATATAAATTCATTCAGTAGTTTCAGCGTGATAGCCAAGACACAGACAGACAGACAGACAGACAGAAAAACAGACAAAAATGAAAAAAAATACAGTTTTGTCTTCAGTATCGAATATAAAGTATCCTCCAAAATAGACTTTCAAAATATCTTCAATGTACAGAATTGGACCCGTTACAGTTTTATTATAAGTATAGATATAGATAGATAATGTAATTTTATGTACCTATTTATTTTAGTATGTATTTTGGTAAATTTTTATTTTCAATTAATTTTATATATTGAACTTATGGTATAGTAATATTTGATCGTGTGTATATTTTCTAATAAAATAAAACATAAAAACAGTTGACTTGAGAGCCTCTTTTTAGAAGTCGATTAAAAATATAAAGTTCGTTTCAGTAAATATATACTTATGCACACCACACTACCGTTTATTAATGTAAATGACCTTGCCACAGACCCAAAAAAAAGACAGAACTATCCGCGCTTTTATTTGAAGAAGCAATAGGAAGACAATCCGCCCATAGGAAGCCGGCCGCTCGCCAGTCCGCCGCGAGTAAGCGACAGCGCACGTCGAATTTTTGTCGATCGAACAACACAGAAATCATGCCTTCTTGTGGCGTAAAAACAATTCCACCTACAAGAAAAAAGCTTAAGGAATTTCTTTCTGGAAGTAAATAATCGATTTAACGTGTAATTTATACTTATTTAAGAAAATATTCGACCAATTTTTATGAAACTTAAAACATCAACGTGGGCGTTATGCGTATAAGTTGTTGCAAGTGAAGAATATTTTATTTTTCCCAAAAGATAGGGTATTTTGTAGTTTCGTAGGAAATCGTGTCGTAGTAATGTGTCTTGGTTCCTTTCACAAATCATCCACCACCAAGATGAAGAAGGTGAGGGAAGTTGGTAACAAGTGAAGGGAAGGTAGGGTAGGTTGGGAAAATGTGAGGAGAGGATGGGGTAAGTTAGAAAAAGTGAGGGGAGAGTGGGGTGGATTGGAAAAATGTCAAAGAAGGATGGGGTATTACGGTAGTCACTCACTTTTTCAAACTTACCCTACTCTCCCCTCACTTTGTTCCAACTTCCCTCATTCTCCCTTAATTTTTTGTTTGCTTACCCCATCCTCCCCTCACATTTTTCTAGCTTACCCCACCGTCCCATCACATTTTACCAACTTCCCCTACCCTCCCCCAACTTTCCCCATCCTTATTTTCTACCTCTAACCCATCCCCGACTTACCCCATCCTTCCATCACATTTTTAACAACGCTGTCTTCTTTTTTTGGGTCCGTGGTTCTTGCTATCTAATCTAACCTGGAAAAGATTGTTACTTAGTGACAAGGCTGCCGATCGTACTATTATAAGGTCAATGTTGAAATGCTATAATTGAAGTTTTTTAGTGCAATAAACAGTAACAGTGTGTTATCTATTGCTGAACTTAAATAAACTAGAGAAAAAAAATGACCTGGCAAAAGTAGCATCTTTTTGAAGAACAAAGACAACCCTCTTCCTGTCAAACGCTGCTGGCGTCATCATAGAGCTGCGTGCCGCTAGAGATGCTCACTTCACGGCTACTCTATTATCGCTGGTATCTATACTTGCAAATAATTTATTTTGTTTTAGATGGAAAGACAAAGAACGCTCTGGAATCTTACGACTTGAGTCATCGTTGTTTTCCGGCTACGAGCTCCATTCAGTAAATCCAGTGGTGCTAGATGGAGCTACTTTCGCCGATCTACATTATGGGTCACGTGGAGAATCTGTATGGTTCGTGTTTGCCAACGTAAGTATTTTAAAACCTTTTATATAACTTGCAATGTATGTTACTTTATTTAGGTCAAATCTTATAAGCTGAACCACTCTTCCTTTTATCCTACGCAGTTGATTTTGTACGTGTTGGTTCAGTTTCAATGATATTGCATTTTTATGGTATGCATGACCTGAATCGACATCCAGGATTAGCTCCAGATAAAGGAACTCTACAGCACAGAGGCAACATTTTGTGTACACATTTTATTATGATTCCTGGTTTTAGTTTTTACCATGACGTGGTTGCTGCACTCAGGGTTGGCTCTGCAACTAGGGAACTCCTCAGCGGTTAACAGCACAGACACGAAATGTTGTATACGCATTTAATTGTGATAGCCCGTCCTAAGTTTCACCATGACATGGCTACTACATAAAAGCTTCCTTTTTATTGTTTTAATTAAATTATTTCAAAGCAATGTCAAATCGAACTAATTTTGACATGGTTGTCCACGATCTTCAATTTTATATTCTATTTTCTTTTCGTTACAGATTAGTTCAACATGTCCAGTATGTGTGACTTACGAAGTTCGGTCTAAGTTCGTCATTACCAGCCTCCGACCAGCTTTTGCCAAGATCTATCCGTCGACAAGGCCAGACTTAGCTGTCGAAACTTTCTTTCACGCGAGACCAGGTAGTCCTCTACTCAGAGGTATCACAGATGATGATTTTATTACATGGTTTGACAAAACTGAACTAGCAAGTCTTAAAACCAACGCCAATATAGATAATATATGTGAGTGTGGTCGCATTTGTAGTCGAGACTATGAATTCCGAAAGCCAAACGAAGGCAAAAATGCTACAACTGAACGTGAGCATATAAAAACTGAATCAGCAAGTGTAACAGCAAATACAGAAACAACCACAGCAAAACCAACTACTGAAAGTGCTCAAACTAGTACACAAGAAGTTAACATAACCCATAATGAAATTACATCTCTGGAACCTGTCACAACTACTCAAGAAACTGCTACTGTGACACAAAATATATCTCCTACAACTAAAAATTCATACGATTTGGATCTAATAACAGAAAATTTGCTGAAATTTTCGCCTCAGAACCAATCTGAGCGTACAGATGATCCAATTATAATTCCGACAATTACTTACCTAAACAAAACCAACAATATAGAAATAAGTAATAATATTGAACCAGTACTTCCAAAAGTTAGCGGAGAGTTAATTGTTCAAAAACCAATTAAGTCTAAACCGAACACAAAGAAGGAAGACTTGAAAAAGAAACCTCTTTTACGAAGAAAAGGTACATTGAAAGCTACTTATGGAGATAAACATGAACAATTTTTCATGAAAGTAAAAGAAATAACCACTCCAACCCCTGACAACACTCAAAAAGCTTTGCATAAAGTTGGAATTAGCAGATCAGATGAAATATTTACTCGTAGAATTCCAAACGATAGTTTATCCCTGCGCGATTTTCAAAAAACCAGCACTCCAAAAATACTTTCTGAGACAAAATTAAATGTAAACATTGATATAGTAGACACTGTGAATAAAACAAACAATATTCAAATAAACCCACCGCATTTAGATGGATCGTCGGTTGTTCACGTTATTACTGCAATCACTAAAAATAATATCAATTCTATGCATTATAGAACGAAAAAACCTAAACTAACAAGCCAAATAAAGAAACCAACTATTTATGTTAAACAAAATGAAACCTACAATTCTAATAAACCTAAAATCATAACAAACGTTGATGAAAATAAAACGAAAATTAAACCTATTGTTTCAGAAAAATATGTGAAAACTTTAAAGTCAATCAATAAAGAAATCCATAAGATACCACCAACACCAATATCCGAAACGTCAAAATCTTTATCTGGGACCCCCAAATCCGATATTGCGCCAGAAAACAAAGGTGGGTTTGAGATACTAGACAAAAATAATCTGTGGGAGCTATTAAAAGAAGGTCCAGACGTAGATATCGCAAAAATAGAAGACAAACTTGAAAACAGGTTAAGTACAATTGTGAAAACAGCATCAAATATAACAGATCATGACAACCGATCATTATAAGCTTTGTTATGTATTGTGTAAGACCTAAAGACTTTGGTAAATCCATATTTTTATATCACACTCACTTTTGAATCTTCAATGGTCCTGTTGTATTGATGGTCACAAACATTCCTAAAGCACACCTTGTTGGTTATTAGAATCTGCACTGTTTGTATAATTTTAAGAATATGATTGGATGTGAGCTGTAAATAGTATTGTTAGCCATAATTATAAAAATATAATTAAGAACAGCGCTGTGACTTTTGGACGTGTGAATGTTGATTGCCATTTGCTCAAAGCCCTCGTTAAGTAAAGTTTGATTTTTGATGTTTGATTATAAGACGGTAGAAATTTCTACACTTCTCTATTAACCTAGCCACTTAAATCTTTCTAAAAACGATTAGACAACTTTAGGTGCATATTCAATGAGTTTCAATGTAACATTTTTGTAGAACGCAAATAAAATTTAGAAGAGCTAGTATATTGATAGTTTTATAGCTTCTCGCATTTGGTTTATGCCCATTCTTAATATTAAATCTACTTTATACTATATGATTACACTTGGAGTAATACACCTAACAATATATAATTTTACTACCCTTGGAGTAATGCAATATATACTTTTAAAAAAACCTTACAATACTAATAGTATTTGATTGTTCACACTGTAAATACTTAAGTAAATATACCTAGTTACTGAAAGTTGCCAAATTTTAGTAATTCTGACTAGATGTATTTCCACTGTGTTCCATAAAATTAATCGTGTACCCTTTAGTATTGATAGGATGTAGATCTTAGTTAGTATTGTACTAATTGCTATATGCCCCAGAATTTCCATCCGTCTATTGTCTTCTGTATCTATTGTATGTAAAGTAGTATCTTTCTGTAGTTCTCTAGATGTATTTTGTTGTATGTGAAAGTGTATCAATAACTTTTTGCTAATTTATCTTAGAAGTTTAGAATTCTACCTTCTCTTCTTTTTTTTTGTTTTTTTTTTATCTTTTATACTCTATTGTTTTCCTCTTTTAGTTTCTTATTGGTTTATTATGACACCCTGTAATCTCTTTTATTGCACAACTACCTTAAAATGAGTGTAATGTTTTCAGGGTTCATGAATGTATGTTTTTTATGTATGTGAGTTTCTTTGTCCTACCTTAACTTTTAAATGCCTGAACATATTTAGATGTATGGGGTATCTTTTGAATCCTTACATCATCCCGAGTGATGTAGGCTATATTATTTTTTAGAAATTTCTTTTTTGTCTTGGCATTCGTCTTTTTTCTCTTACTTTAATGATTTGTTGCTTGTAAATTACATAAAGTTTATAATATTCAAAACTTAACAGATAATGTTTAAATTTTTCTCCCTTTGAAGTTATTGATTCACAAATTCACCTTTCTGGTAGGTGTCTATCTTAGAACTATATGTATAATTGTATGCATGAACTTTATCTACTATGCACGGTATCCCTATTACTAATTCTACTTATACCTCAGTAACTTTGAAAATTCGTTTTTTTATGTCAATGTCACTGTCTTGAATAAATATATATATTAATATTTTAACCTGCAATGAACTTTACTGCATTTCGATGTATGTGCGTTGTCTAGTTTAAAAATTATAAAGAAGGAATCGGATAAACTCACAATGACCATCCAGCGAAAAAACTCAGTTAGGCTTACGGTAATTTTCTTCAAATTTGTTCCCAGCAAGAAAACAATACAAAGTTATTTTATGGAGTAAAAGTCGTTGTAGAAATAAAATATGCAAATTGACAAACAAACTTTCCTTAAAAATAACAAATTACTTTTTGTATTTTTCATGAACGTGAGAACGAATGGATTATAAATTAAACTAGTTGATGTACTAAATTGTAAAATAAACTTAATTATTTAAGCACAATTTTAAATGTGTAAAGTAAGGTTGTATAATACATAGGTGCTTGTGCGGAAGATACTTGTCAATTTCAAAAGTGTAAAGTTTCATTTTGTTTGTTTAATTAAGATAGTTTTAAATATTTGTGCTTACGTAAATGAACTAGTTTTTATTTTGTAAGTACAATACCTCGATGTACTGAAAAAATATGATGTAATTATTAGGGAAATAAAGATAATGCGTAATAAATTATTTTTTTCTTATAGTTTTGGGTTTGTCCTTATATATTTTTCCATTCGGTAGCTTCAAATCTATCTTGGCGATAGAATACTATCGATCATAGATTCTAGGCATTTTATTATATAATATTTTATTCATTAAATTATTATTTGCATTAGAAAACGACAGTATGAAATGTCTAGCACCCGACGCCAACCTTCCTGCCACCCCACTCTTCTCCAACAAGAACATCGACCAGGAACATGGAGAAGATTGTCTCACAAGTCCTCGACTGAGGGCATCTGACGAAGTTCTTTCTCTGCGACTAATCATTGGGAAAATGTTCCTTACTATAGGGCATTATGTCAGTTGTCGATGAATCTCTAATCTATGGATTGGCTTTGCCGTACTATCGATTGTGCCGATTCAAAGGGTCCATTAAACTAAATTTAATATCGTTTTATCTCCTTTCGTTAGTCACAGAATAAATAATACAAATACGTGGACGCTCACTATTGCAAAACTACTTCTATCACAGCCAAAATGGTGAATATCAAAATACTCTCATTGCGACGTTTGTCAAAAGCTGGATTGGCTTTGCCGTACTTTCGTGTGTGCCGATTCAAAACGTCTCTACCGAGCCTCCATGGTACTAAAATTGATTTTGTGCCACTACTGCCAAACTCCTGCTATTAGCGCCAAAATGGCGATAATCAAATGCTGTTATTGCGACGTTCGTCAAAAGCCTATCTAGAGTACGTGAGTGATAATGCAGTTGGCTATGGATGATCATTAAATATAGATAGATAGATAGATAGATAACTCTTTATTGTACACCACATAGAACAAAAAATACAATAATAACTAAAACATTTATACGAAATAAATGGGACAATGGGCGGTAATATACCTACCATCTATTGAGTATTTTTTTATTCCTTTCACAACATCATCCCAAAGAAGTTCACTGCTAAACGTGGGCCTCCCACACAGGGGGGATTACACTTCGGTGGTTATTATATTACTAGCTTTCCCGCCCGCGACTTCGTCCACGCTGACTACTGTTTATCGTGAAAAAAGCATCCTGTTCTTCTAGAATATTAAAAACCAATGCAAAAGTTGGTATAGCAACAATGCTTTTGATCTTTTTTGACCTACTTGTTATTTCGTATCCATGGCAACCGTTTCTTACAGCGAGTAATGAACATTTTTTCCGTTTTCCTGTGGAAACTTACAATTTTCCGGGATAAAAAGTGTTCTATGTATTATTCCAGGGTATAAGCTATGTCTATTCCAAGTTTCATCAAAATCCGTCCAGCCGTTATCCCCAAACAAACAAACATATAACGTTTCACTTTTATATATACTGGTATGAGGATTGAAACGATGCGAACCAAATTTTGTATGAAACCCAGTGTCACTGTTGCCATTGATGCCTGTTGCATTATATTCAAACGATGGGTAAGGTATGTTGGGGTAAGTTCGGATGTTTTTTGATGTCGTTGAAGGACTTGTAAAGTAAATATTCTAGTTTTGTTTACTTGCATGTGAATAATTTAATACGAATTCAGAAAGATTATTTTTTGAGCACACTTTTATTTTAGCTCCATTTCATCAACAGTGATTGATTGAAATTAAGTGCAAAGTAGCACTCATTGTTTTTACGCAATGTTTGGACTACTTTTGCAAAAGGAAGATCGTACGACACCTAAAACCCATTAATATTATCATAAGCTTAAGGTTAATAGAGCGATAGAATCCGGTCTTTACCGTGATAAAACTTATGACGAAAAGTCCTTTGCATATTCTATTAAATTTTTGATTATTCTTTAGAAGCTTGCCAGTTTTTTTAGTGATTTTAGGACAGGAAACATAAATCCTGTCTTACCCTCGTATAAAACTAACAAAAGAATTGTACTCAGATTTCTCTTAGTCCGATCATATGGGAAAGATCGGATAAAATTTCCGGAAAGTCGTGTTAAAATAAAGTTTACATTGTTGAAAAGAAGAAGTTCTGGAACTCACAACGGTACCCTAAACTCCAGCACAGAGTGAACGAGAGGGTTTTATTGAGGAATAGATTTGATACTTATCGGTGGTTTCAGGCAATTGTCTCCTGTCACCGAAAGAAAAAATATATATATTATAGAAATAAATATAGAAATATCGACGTGATCGTACAACCAGGCACGGGAGATATCGCTCTGGCAGAAGTTATGTTTGGATCTTTCCGTTTCATAGCAACTTGCATATTCATAAATACTCGTACTCGTACATACATCCAAGAGCTGAACTCAAATGCATTAAAATGGTCCTACATCGTAGTTGGAACCTTCTTTTTTTTTATTACGCTCTAGGCAATCGTTTAACCACGATCTCACCTGATGGAAAGCGATGATGTGGTCTAGGGTGTAGCACGCTTGCCTAGTAGATTACCTATTCACTCTTGACTTTAACACACCAGGGTTAAGTACATTTTTTACCGGAAACACTGACGAGGTCAGGGCATTCCACTCCTTAGAAGTTCTTTTAATAAATGAAGAAGCGTAACGATTCGTTCTTTTGATACTTGGCAGAACCGACTCAGAGGTGGCAGCAGTACTCAATACAAGATCGGACATGTGCTTGATAAAGATTCAAAAACTCAAACACTAAAATCATCGGCAAGATTGATGCCGACACTCAAACACCGATACTGTTCATGGGAGATTTCAACATGGATCCGCGAAACAGAAAACTCTTGGCTTTCGCCAAGGCAAGGAAAAATTCTGGTGCTCTGTGTTGATAACTATAAAACAGTAGGTACTGACTGACAGACAACGCATAGCCTAAACCAGTGACCCTAGATATCATATTTGATAGTGATATTTGAAATTTGGTGGAAATATTCCTTGAAAACCCAAGAAATAAGCAGGGTTTTCGTAAATTCCATCCCTAAGGGGATAAAGTTTGCACGCATGCCAAGATGCGGGCCTGCTAGTACATATAATATAGTTACATTCAATGATCATAATTTATTCAGTTGCATTTATTTATGTAGGTACTTCTTGTTTTGGGCAAATTATCTTAAAAGTATTTAAAAGTATCTAATAATTATAATTATAATAAATCATCATAGGCTCTCGCTAGATGGTTGGATTAAGGATCAGATGCAGAAGGAGTACACCTTGACAAGGTTCGTATATACTCGTAGTCAGGAGGTTCCTTACTCTGCAGCTTTAGCCATCGGTAGTTTGGGCCCTGCTCCGCTGCGGTGATAGGATACCCTAGGTTTAAGTTTTTATAATGTGTTTGTTTTTTTTTATAGAAATATTGTAATTAATTAATTTTTATAAAATATAAATAAATAAAGTGAAATAATAATAATTCTTCTTGACAAAAAAGAACTGGCGCAAACCATCAGTGTTGAGGGCAAGGAGCTGCACGAGTGTTTCTATCGGGCCTTGACGGGACCTGCTCGCGTCGGTGAATAGGCTTCGGTAACTTCTTTGGAGAAACTGAAGATTTGTCTGTGCAATTGCGGATGAAGTTACCAAGCCGAAAAACTACCGAAAATATATGTAAGACATTAAGGTTGACATGTCAGGAATTCCGCCATCCCCGGGAATATAATAATATTCCTATAATAATATTCCTCAGGCATATAATTTCCGGTTGTTCTCATCTTGTTAACGGAGAGTACTTGCACAGACCACCAGGATCATCCAACAGCAACTTTTCCTTCAAGACGTTCTTGTCGAGTCTAAGGTTCCGTACTATAAGTACGCACCGGGCCAGTTTTCAAAAATTTTCGTGCAGTGCTCTATTGGGACCGCTCTATCATCATGGACTGGACTATTGAGGCCAATAAGCCGGATATCGTGCATCGACATTACCATCTCACATGATGAGAACCTCGTGAAGGCCGAGAAGGACAAGCTCAGAAAGTACCTTGACTTGGCTCACAAGGTGATCGCCATGTGGGATGTTGACTCGACGATCATTGTCCCAAAAGTTGTTACGGCGAAAGGCCTTATATAGGAAAGAGCCTCTACTAACACCAAGGCTCTCGCTAGATGGTTGAAGTGTCAGATACAGAAAGCAGTACTCCTTGACGCAGCGCATATAGTCAGGAGGTTCCTCACTCAGCAGCCTTAGCCACCGGTAGTTAGGGCCCTGCTCCGCCACCGTTACCATAAGTTTTTTAAATATTTTTATTTGTTTTTGTTAATAGAAATATAGTAAAAAAAAAAAAGATTTAGTTAAATATTTTAACGGGACTTAATCGCTTAATGTGTCAGTAATTGACCTGACCAAATATTCAAGGCCAGTAATGTCCGAGTGCTAAATTGAATCTGAATATTTGAGGTAGTAAAATTTATGATGAAAGAGGTACAGAAACATAACATCATTATCAGTTGAGTCAATATCTAATTAAATAAACTGCCTTATTAATTAGCTATTGAATATAACCTAATAATTGATTTTGAACAGGATGCTTAACAAAGACTGAAGTAATGAAACAACAATTTAATATTACGTTTTCTCAATGCTTGTATTTCATAACATTACAATTTCAGTGTATCCGTAAAGTGATTAAATTCCTGACATTCAGGTGACAATAATTAAATAAAAGTAGGTAAGTGACAGGAAGATATTTATCTTAGACAACGTTATATAATGTATGATACATCTATGGTTTAATAAAGATAAAATATGTCATGTGGGAAACAAGTGACAAGATATAAGTGACTAGTAGTGCAGTCGTCTGAACTCGGCATAACCAGTAGAAGCCAGGCTCCTCAAATCTTAATCTGCAACTTTCACCACTATATTATCGAGTAGGCAATAATTATATAAGTCATTACAATATAGTCGTTACGAAACTTCCACAGTTAAAACTTCCAAAATCGTTTTTAAAAGTTTACTAAAACTACTTTTGAAATAAAATGGTCGTTCAAGCTGAATAGATATTGTTTCAATATTAATACAAATATTATAAAATCTAACTTCTGAATTACAATAAGAACTGGTTGAAAACATTAAGGAGAAGTTTTAAGTTGTACGAAAAAGACACCAGACATAAATCCAAGAGGCTCTAAAATGTACTTTTAAAATGAATTCATATAATAATTATGCTAAATGAATCAATTTAGAAAAAGGAAGGTAAATTTGAGAGCATTATAAACAAAAAAGAGAACCTCGCGATTAAAATAAAAACATCGGAAGTATAGCAAACAATGAAAATCATCATACTTATACACATTTTCAACTATTTGAAATTTTAGTGTAGATACCTTTGTAAGAAAGTAAAGGAATACATTTTTAATAATTTGACTAAATAATTTAATATCAGAGGGTGATACTCGGGTGCCGGAGATGAGTGACCATGACTACATATCTTCTAGACGTCGAAAATTTGTGCTATACTAACATATGACGTCTATTATGAAAACTAATCTCACGCCCCCTCCCCCCCCCCCCCTGATCTTTACCGCAGCACATATACTCGTACAAAGGTGCAGAACAAAATGTTTGCTATTTCACAAAACGGTTATCATCCCTGTCTCAACTATATACTATTTAATTACAAACAAATAACACATTTATTTAAAACATTTATTTATGAGATAAGTCTGAATTCGGTACAATAATGTAAGAACGGGAACAGTTATCACGAACATTGATAGGTATAATGATTAATTGTAATTGATTATGTATGGATCGATCGATGATGTCACCTCTCATCTCCTTCTGGCATACGCCAGCCACGCTGGTAGGTCCGGCTTCTGAAAGTAAAGATAAATGTTTGTCCGTTAATATAGAGCGGTGGCAGGTACACGGTGAATTGATCATTTAATAATACCATTTAATGAAATGATCAATTCTACAATATCGCTACGACATATCTATTGCCAATAAGGTAGTCTTAGTGCAACAATCTCAGAAAAAATAATTGGACCTCAAAGTGAAAATTGCTTTTAACTTTACATTGTGACTTTGCCCGTGCAAGCAAAATATTTTCTTCTTGAAGTCAGCGCTTGTTGCAAAGTTATTTTATATTTGTACGATATGTTTTGACTAGCATTGATAATTTATTTTCACTGACTCTAACCCATACATAGGATCGTCGGTTTCAACATTTTATGTTCGCTACACCGATCTTCCCACGTAAATTGCGAACCTTTAAAATTAAGTTAAACAGGTCATGTTTATTCCCACAATATAATTACGATTACGCTTAAGTAGTTTGGAAGTGGATTACAAACGGACCTCGTTATTTTTCTTTGATCCTTTTCCAGGACATGTATGAAATAGACGGTCGCACAAATGTGCTAATTCTGGATTTAGAAACATTTCTCTAAATAGCTCCTTCTGCAAATTCATGAAGAATTAAAATAATGCCACCAATAATATCAACGTACAAATGTCCTGCAGAACCTTACTTTGCAAACTTTATTATCTTTTTACCCGAATACGGCAAAACAAGGGAAGGGTAATGAGTTTGATATGAATGTGGGATTGTGGATGTTCCACTATAGACCATAGCGTCGCCCCTATTGGTCCGATTTTGACAAACGCGGTATCAATCGATTGGACTTCATTTATAAAGTTTCATAGGTTATTTCTTTTTACCCGACTACGGCGAAGCAAATGAATTGTTGTGTGTTGATGTCTATAATGTACTAAAAGCTAAAAAATAAAATATTTTCGTGGCGCGTAGCGTAACCAAAGTAATATAAATTCCACGAGTTTATTTAATTTTTTAGCTTTTAGTACATAATCTTGTCTTTAAAATAAAATAAATTATCTTATTATATTTATGTATTCATTATATTTTCATTCGAACGTACGGCACCCTAACAACCGCTACAGAGAATACCAAACAACACAGAATGCGGCAGAACAATTTCTCGAGCACCTAGTAGGTTACTTGGAAAATAGTTTGTAGATCCTTGGACGAGCCAGTTACAAGATTATACGCATGTGCACACGTACTACATAATTATTAACATTAATTGAGCGATGGTAGCCGCCGAGAAGTATACAAGTGCTTTTTAGAGTCCAACGATACCGGGTTCAGTCCACGGCTCCGCACCAATGACTATTCTTATTCAATCAAGTAATTATGTGTGGATTTATATCGATCCGTGCTTGCACGTTAAGCTGTCGGTAATTGATTAATAGCAGCCGTTAAGCCATGACAGAGACCCGTGGCCTGACAATCTCTGACATCAGAGGCCAGCGCTACCACATGCTACAAGTAAGTACAAAATTTCACTTCGTTTAGATAGTAGTTGTAAATATTTCATAGTTTTTTTTTTTGTAGGTTAAAGTACTTTTTTTGACATTATACTAAACTAGCTTTCTCGCCCGCGACTTCGTACGAGTGGACTACTGTTATCGCGAAAAAAAGCATCGTACTTTCTTCTAGGAAATTAAAAGGTATAGCACCAATGCTCTTGATGTTTTATGACAGACTTGTTATTTCGTTACCATGGCAACCACAGACCATTCTGTGATGGCAACCGTTCCTTACAGTGAGTAATAAACATTTTCCAGTTTTCCCTTGGAAACTTATTTTTTTTGGGATAACCCTATGTTTTATTTGAGGGTATAAGCTATCGCCATTCTAAATTTCATCAAAATTCATCCAGCTCTTATCGCGTGAAAGCTCCCCAAATAAACAAACAAACAAACGGACAGCGTATCAATTTTATATATTGGTATGTATTAATAACAAAATGGCATATTTTGGTATTAACAATGACTTTTATTGTTGTTTCGATGTTGCCTTCAAATCATGATTTCAAAATATTCGACGTTTAAAGTAGGTACATATGTGCGTGTGCTTCACATAATAAAAATGTATTTAAACAGTTTCTATTGAAACTTTCCAATATTCTTGTTATTCTATTTAGATTTGTGCAGTTTCTCTGCACATTTTACTGAGATATTGCCCATATCCTACCGGTTATTGTCAGGGTGCTTTTATTAACGGTATCAAAGGATATTCTACTCCATATCCTTTGATACCGTTAATAACACTTTCAATATCTGTCATGAAACTATTGTCAGGAAAGAATGTTAAGACCTTTCATGGTTGTTTAATGGAAAATGGTAAACAATAAGGAGGTCCCATAATGTATGTTATTATGCATTTTTTAACTAAAGTTCAACTGCTATCAAACACGTTCACGAGTTTAGCTTTAGAGTTATTTATCATTCAAGTGGCCTTTTAGAGCCCGAATACATGGTTTAAATTTGAATCTACTATAACGGATGTTTGACTAACATATAGAATAAGTTTTACTAAATTTGAATCTACTATAACGGATGTTTAACTAACATATAGAATAACTTTTATTAAATTTGTCAGAGATCATTATTTTAAAGCTTCATCTTCTTAGCTGTTTATCATTATCACTCCGTTGTCACAAATTTTATAACGTCACCTTTAATATATTTAATGATATAGATATAAATTAAATTTATTATGTTATAAAATGTATTAGCTTATTTTATTCAAAATATCAATATACATTTATATTTATTTATATTTTGTATGTTGTATTTTTATTAATATTTTGCAATTATATTAACAACTTAGTTTATGCACGCCTGCAACCCTTCTCTCTCACGCCTTGTTTGGTTGACTGGTAGATAATACTTTTAGTATTAAATCTACCATTTGCACTTCATTAATTGTGCAATAAAGTATAAATAAATATTATAGTTACCTTAATTGCATAATCCTACTACATAAAATAATTTGACTCATTAATATATTCATCTGATATAATTATTGCACGACTCAGCATTAAATTCTAATGAATCTATTTTCAACTTTTTAAAGCTCTTAACATTCATCAGAATGGTTGCGCATCAATAGATGAGTCCTTATTCCTAGATTATGAGAAAGAAACACCACACAGTCATATAAATGCGAAAATAACTCGTCTGTTTGTTATCTTATCGGGACGAAATGGCTGAACCAACCTTGATAAAATTTGACAAAGAAATACTGTGTTGTGCTGTGTGTGTGACGACAGACATAGTGACGTTTACTTTTATCCCGGTAAACGTACATATAGGCTAAGCCGAGGCACAGGCATAAATGGATAATTTTCAATTAATGTTTTCCACCCCTTCCTGTACAAAAAATACCGAAATAAATTAATTGAAAGGCAGACACGTAAATCAATCTTGCTTAAAAAATAAATAAGAAAAACGATTGAATAACGATTGATTCTTACAAAATTAGTAATTTAAAAAATATGGGTCGACGCGTGTTGTTCACGATGGTATAAAAAAGTCGTAAAATAAACATGGGTTATAATATTTTTTGGACTTAATCAACACACTATTTTGGCTTCTAGATGAATAAAGTTTCTGTCGAAGTCGTCACTTTAAATTAATGTGAGAATAACTTTACAATTAGAACTTTATGAAGGTCTAAATTAAAATATCTTTATAAGTCTTGAATTGGCCCTACATCAAAAAGGAAATTAAATTAATTATTTCATTACTTTAAACATCTCTGCCAGATGTTGGGACCATTTGATTAATATTTAACTCGCTTCTAAAATATCTATGTTATTTTATGCCTTCTATATTGACGCAAAAACTTCCAATAATTAGCAAGATAATAATTGTGAAATATATATTTAAAAATTCAGTAATTGCACCTTGTTTTTTTTTATCTTATTGAATTACGAGACGGGCAGGTTTCTCGCCTGATGGTAAGCGTCACGCCTGTCCATAACAGTTGCAGTGCCACCCAGAACTTTGGTTGCAAAGTCTTGCGCGTCACTGCACTGAGCTCGTCACCCTGAGACATTGGTTGTTAAAACTCATTGCCCAGTAATTTCGCTGGAAATATTGTCCTTCAAACCGAAACAGAAATGTTTACACACTGCTGCTTGGCGATTGAATATCTGACAATATGAATATCTGACCTGAATATGAATATCTGACCTTATTTTATTAGGCTAACATCCCCACAGAGGTAATTCTATGATCCACTATATTCTATATACTATCTACCACTTGAGTATAAAAAGCAGTATTAACCAATATCCCAGTAGTAGCTACATTACTTTAGTGTAGTTTTATGCGCAGGTGGTTACTCGTAGAAAGCTCAGTCCAAACATTGAAAACAATTTAAGCAGCTAGCTCGTTATTTTAACATTCGGCTCATTTCCGTGGCAGTTAGCAGAGAAAAGGACTTAAGAGGACAGTGCAAAACATATCGCTAACCACTGCCAGTGGCATAACAATAATAAATAATAACAAGTGCCCCTAAGAAGTTAGTATTTAGGAACACTCAACAGATTTGCTCCATTCAGACATATTTATGTACTGGTATTTATTATACAGGGTTATTGGCTCGACGTTTTCCGGTCAGGACCGGTAGTAGGGGTGTTAATATGCAAAAAAAACAAACCCCCAGGCGTTTTGCCGAAAGCCAATAGTTTTAGAGATATTTGATATTTAGACATTTTAAGAAAATAGCCATTTTTGGGCGTTTGTGACAAAATTAAAGGGCAATAGCAAATTGAATGTCATGAATGAATTTTTATTACTTAGTAACAAAACTTAAGGAATTAAAAATCATAACATTTGAAATGTGACCTCTATGAAAATTTATTTTTGATGATATTTTTTTCGTTATATATTCGTTTTTCGTCGTATCTACTAGGCAAGCGTGCTACACCTTCGACCACATAATCGCTTTCCATCAGGTGAGATCGTGGTCAAACGATTGCCTAGACCGTAATAAAAAAAATAAAAAAATATTAGCACCCCTACCACGTCCTGCCAGGAATAAGTCGCGTTATCAATAACCCTGTATACTTGGGCAAATATTTGGCGTACGATTTTACAAGAAAATGTGTAAACGCGAGGTAAGCTTTTGTTAAAAACAATGAAAGAGGATGCCTTCAGGTTTTGTAGTCGTCGTATCAGAGCCATATGAAATGACATTACTCAATAGTTGTACTACTGTTAAGTCCATTGATCGATATGAGGTAAAGTTACAGATTAAGTCGTCAAATCCATCGAACAATGTGCTTATCCGACTGATCGGACTATGCGGTTAGACCACCTGTTGGTTGTTGCTCAGCTAATTCTAAAAAATACTTAGATTTGAACTTATACTTACTTCAACATCTTTGGCCCAGTTCGTGAAGGAATCGGAACGCTTTCCAAACCTGAAACAAACAAACTACAGTTATAATAATTATTGCACATTTTTAAGCAAATTAAATCACTTTTATTACATAAAAATTTACTTATTATAAGTAACAATTTGCAAACGGTTAAGTAAAACATAACCTCTCTATAACCAACTAATTTGATACGCGACCTTAAATATTTTTCTAGTATACAATTTCTTTTGAAATTCATGGAGATACGGATTAAAAAAACGATTAGTGAGAATTCGGGCATTATGGAATTTCTAACCGAACGTACAAAGTTCACAATTTCAGGATCTACCACCATCAAAAGGCCAATAAAAGACAAAAATATGCGGAAAATTCCTAATCTATATAGTCCCTATAGAAAATTCCATCCCTTTTTTCTGTTCCAAAGGGTGTGCTTAATTTAAAACAGAAACAATCATGCAAGACATACAAGTAATGTTCTAGGGCGTGCATCGTGCGTTAACGATAAAAAAGTTTTCATCAGAACCGATTTAATTAATTATTTTTATTTATTACGTAAATGTCTTAGTGTTGCCGTTAATGTCCTTAAGTTGTCATTATTGCATCTGTCGCGCAAAAGTACACTTATTAAAAACCATTTAGCAAGTTTTTAGAGCTATGCTTCGTACTTTGAGTAGCTTCGCTTGACTTACTTTGAGTCTACATAGTCTACGGGTTACGGATTGATGTATTTCATTTGCGTCTACAAAGTCTACTGGCTACGGATTGGCGTAGCTCGTAGCTCTCGTAGATAAATGCTACGAATTATCCTACAATATTTTTTTGGTAAGTAATTTTTAGTGTAATGTTCAAATATATGCAGCCTTGCTGGCGAGTTCGGACTTGAGCGAACTTGACTTTGTTCATTCGAAACTAATCATGCAAGACTATGGATGTGCAACGTGCGTTCGACGGGCAACACCGATCGTACCTTGGTCGCGTGTGGTAGTAGTAAATGCGGTCTAGATTCTGAAGTTGAAGTAGCCGCATAGCCCGATCTAACATTTCAGGGTCGACGCCATCCTCATTTACTGCGTCCCGACGGTCAATCCTGCCAATATATCGATATCGATGTAGCATCTGTTCACATCACTACTTTTGGACACGACCAAGTTACGATTTAGCAAAGTCCATTCTTGAAATAAGTAGAAGTTCAATTAACGCCAAAGTTCGGTATTAGACGCTGGTTTTCCACCACTATAACTAAAAGAGTCCTAACTTTTTATTAAGTGATGTGGAACATGCTTCTATGAAACAAATTAATAACATACCGTCGAATCTTGATAATCATTCCGTTTTGACCAGGTGTCAAAAATACACCTTGTGCTTTTTTGTGCTAAAAATACATGTAACAGGGAATGTAATGTAGTACATTCCCTGTTACATTTTAACCCTAAAACGGACTCCTAGCGGAATAATTAATACTTGTGCAGTAAATAGAAAACACAGCCGTCGCTCTATATACTCGTACTTATACTGACTTTCAAAACTTAATACCACACTTTTAAAATTAATGGTTTTAATGTACTGCTGCTCCTACTCACCGGATTGAGATACCAGGTACACCGTTGCTTAAGTCAATACCTAAGCTATCGCAATCGCAATCAGTCCAGTAGTTTTATTCAAAACTTAGTGTCTCACTTTTAAAATTAAATAGTTTATTACTCATCGGATTGAGATACCAAGTACACCAGTTTTTAAGTTAGAACTTAAGCTATCCAACAATGTAAATCGAGTTGCATACAGCACACATATACAGACATTAAAAGTGTGGTACTATGTTTTGAAGACCAATGTAATCAAATGCATAAATGCCTACTTCAAAAATAGGTGAGAATTATTAATTGGAGCAACATTTATCAGTTTAATTTCTATAAATATTAGTCATGTTCAATGTGACAACTTCAACACTATCTAATCCTACATTTTCAAACACGATTGGATTACGACAATCGCGATAACGTATCACGGCGTTACATCGTGCGCTAATATCGTTATAACGGCTCAATAACTTCACTAATTAACGCACCACTCGAGTCACTCGTTATCCGGTGCAGCGAACCGCATATAATATGCATGTCGCTGCCTGTTGCTTTTAGATTTTAAAGTTGTATCTTTATCACTTATGTGTAATTCAACTGCATAGGAGCAGATAATTTTGATTGATATGATAGTTATATATATTCGAAGTCTTTTATATATAAAAAACCTTGAGCTGCAGAGTAAATAGTATTTGGCAAAGATATATATTTATTATTATTTGAGTTACAAGACAAGTACGGTTGCTCACCCGATGGTTAGCGTCACACCAGCCCATAACAGTTGCAGTGCCACCCAGAACTTTGGTTACAAAATTTTGCGCGGCACTGCACTGCGCTCGTCTCTCTGATACGAGTAATGTGGTTTTTACTGCCGCACATGTGCCGCACTACCAATCTTCAATTAAAGCTAACCAAGCAATAATTGCTAATTGATTTTGACTGTGGAAAAATATTATTTTTCGAGTTATAAAATTGTTTTGCTTTTTCTGGGCGCCAGTATTTTTTTCTTAGTGAAAGTAAGCTATGACAATTTGTATTAAAACGATATTTGAATTTAATTTTATTCTTGTGGTACAAAATGTATGGCAAAAATTTCTGACTTTTCTAGTTCTCTAATCACGTGATTACCACGTGACCACGTGGTTCGGTAGAGACTTTTGATCCTTTTATGAAACAGTATCGATTGGCATCAAAAAATGTTTTTGTGTAAATTGCTCACTTTCTCGTTCACAGTAACAAGTTTGATTTTTCAAAATCTGTGAATGCAAGTCAAAATATCTCCAAAAGTTAAGGACAGTCTCATAAGAACGTTTTCATGTAGCTAAAATGGTTAAGGTAACTGCCCTTACTGCCCCAGATCAAAAATCAACTCTGATATAATGAAAATACTTAGATACAACCTGGATAAATTAAATTTTATTTGTCAGAAAAAGACAGTAATAGTGTTAATATGTTGTTAAAGTTAACAAACGTTCTGGAAAACCACATGTTTCGTAAAACTGATTCAATTTGACAGTATTTTTATTTATGACTGGTAACAAAATCAAAAAATTAACACCTAAATACAAAACTGTATATTCTTTGGATTCGTCCTTCACCGTTTTTTTTTCAAGAAAGGTCGTAAACGATAAACCCACATTTTTAAATAAACCGTATTTAATTAAAACATACAACATAAGAGTATCAAATTGATACTCTTGTATTATTAAAAAAATGGATAATCACGTAACATCAATTTATACCGTAATTTTTACAAATTAGTTTGGAACGTTTAATTTTTATTCTAGAAGGCAAGAACCACATCCACGACGCCAAATACAAAGCATGCATAACATGATGTAAGTGTGTGTGTGAGGCTTGTGCGTACGAGCGGATCGGCATATATCCTGAGTGCTTCACTTTTGATTTGGCATCCATATTTTTTAAACCTTCTTACTTCAAGCTGTTCTCTATAATATTAGTATAGATAACCATATCGATCACATCAGCTTTCAAAAAACAAAAACCGCAGTAAATCGGTCTTTTGGTTTGAGTTAAGAAAAGTAGCTTCTAACAATTCACGGTTACTTGTTAAAACATACAGCCAATTAATTCATATGATTTTTCGCCTCACAAGCTCGGAAAGATTATGTTTGTCATTCGAAATCCGAGTGCAAAAGTGCATTTTACCCGCTAGCGTGAAAGAATTTTAAAAATTCAATTCTTTCTATTCAATAATTTTCTATACCGCCAGTCCACGAAAATACATTCATACTTATTTATATTATATTATTATTCAACTCTATTTAACTGTATTCGACTCTACTCGACTCTACTAGATTATATTCGACTACATTCAACTCTAATCGACTCTACTTGGTTCTATTCGACTCTGACTCTACTTGGCTCTATTCGACTCTGACTCAATTCGACTCTATTCGTCTTTATTCGACTCTACTCGTAGTAGAGTTCTACTAGGTTCTAC
Source organism: Alsophila aescularia (assembly GCA_946251855.1). Classification (NCBI taxonomy): domain Eukaryota; kingdom Metazoa; phylum Arthropoda; class Insecta; order Lepidoptera; family Geometridae; genus Alsophila; species Alsophila aescularia. Next base: position 7,643,453 of record OX276376.1, on the reverse strand, counting down.
TCGACTCGATTCATCTCTATTTGATTCTACTCAACTCTACCGGACTCTACTCGACTCTGCTCGACTATACTTGACTCTACTCGACTCTAATTGACTCTACTCGACTCTATTCGACTCTACTCGACTTTACTCGAGTAAACTCGACTCTAATCAACTCTGTTCAACTCTTTTTGACTCTATTCGTCTCTATTCTACTCTATTCGACTATATATTAAACTCTATTCGACTATATTTGATTATATTTTCTATTTAGTCCCACGACAGCTCATTTATTATTATTATTAAAAACACTAAATTAATATATTATTTAAGCTGTTTTTCTAAAGTTGTGTGTTTCGCACGGCTGCAAAGTTATTCTGCGTCCCGTATAAATTACTTTGCAGCCTTTCATATAAATAACTAATTACTCAAACAAGTGTGTAATGTGGTCATCATTTTGACAACCTTCTTTGAGCAAAGACGACCTTGCCGCGCTTCTTGTATAGGCGTCAGCAAAGTTTTATGGAATTTCATTATTGTGTTTTGCGGCCAGCAAATCCATTATTGTCGTGTTTTGTCGTAGTACTATTATTTATTCTGTGGTATTGTTAACCGTCGAAAGTGAAAAAAGAGACGTCGTAGTTACCAAACAAAAGGACCGATTTTGAGGTTTTTTACAGCTATTATAATTGTTGTTGTTTTTATTGTTGTTGTTCTTATTGTTGTGTTTGTTTTTGGTTATTGTTGTTGTTTTGTAGTTGTTGGTTTTTATTTTGTTGTTGTTTATTGTTGTTGTTGTTCTTGTTTTTTTTTGTTATTGTTATTTTTTGTCGTTGTTTTGTTGTTGTTATTGTTGTTGTTTCTTTTTGTTGTTTTTTTGTTTTTATTGTACGTTGTATTTCTTGTTGTTGTTTTTGTTTTATGTTGTTGTTCTTTTGTTGTTGTTGTTGTTTTTGTTGTTGTTGTTGATCTTGTAGTTGTTATTTTGTTTTTGTGGTGTTGTTTTGTTGTTATTTAAGGGTTACATAAATTTTTAAGCTGTATGCTAGTTTTGTTTAAATTACTCTCCTTGTTTGAGTAAAGCACTATACAAGCCTTGGTCCGCAATGACTGCTGGCGACGCTATGATTGCCTTGAGCTTTGCTTAGCTTAGCTCTCAGACTTCAAGCTTGGCCATCATTGCAGCCCTTGCTGTCCGCGCTATAAAGGCCTTGATCTTCAGTCTCGGCCTTCATTCCAGCTTGGCCATCAAGGGCTGCAATGCTGACCAAGTTTGCATTGGCGCTGTGATGGCCTCGAACTTAACTTAGCTACGCTCTCGGCCATCAGCATAGCTGCCAGCAACGCAGTCTTTACAGACCACGGCAGTAATGTACTATTACAGAGCATGTACATTCATTAACTAACAGCTAACTACTACTAAATAAAACTAGCTTACTAGTACTTAGAACATTCTGACAACTTACAAGCCATTACTGGCTTACAGGTAGTCAGCGGAGTTGTTTGTAACATATCTGCAATGTATCCATAAAATAATATACATGGCATTTAGGTACCTATAATTTACTAATATTCTTAAGTACCAGTTTGTATTTATTTAATTTACACTAAACATTGTAAGAAATTATGTGTCTCAAGAAAAGTAGAATACAATGAACAAGAAAAACTAGTAATATTGGAAAACTACATATATTTACAGAGAACATGAAGAATATACAAAAACGTATTATTAGTGTAACGCGAGCGCAAAGCGAGCACTTTTGTATAATTAGTTTAGAACACGTGAATAATGAAAAGGCATGGAGAAGAATCGCAGCGTAAAGAAGTTTGGGATGATCAGAAGGCTGACAAACAGCACTTCCTACCTGATTGTAAGCTTTTCCCAGCACTGTCTACAGCTGCAAAAGGTTCCACGCTCGATGAAGGTTCTGCATTTGTTTACACAGCACTGCATTGCATTTGATATCCTGAGATATGAAATTATGTTATGGGTGTAACTAGTATAACTAGTGGCTCTGTGAGCTGTAGACTACGCGAGCACAAACTTTTGTGCAAACAATCTAGATGACCGCTAGAAGGTAGTCACCTTATTGTAAAACTAACATTAATAACCAAGGTGCTCCGTCAATCCCTAACCAGTAGGTAAAGGGCTGATTCCACTGTTAGAAACCTAAAAGTGGGCAATTTGTGGGTACTGCATTTTGTGGGGCTATTCTGCTCATCACGCCGAAGAACCTCATCAGATCTTCACCAAATTTTCCACTTAACTTTGAGTCCAATTTAACTTTACTACCATTCAAATAAAAAAATAACCATCGAAATCGGCCCTAATAAGGCGGATATATTCAGTAGCCCCCTTTTTACCTCTTTTTGGAGGGAGTTAGCCCCCCTAATCAAAAATCCCCGACGAATAAAAAATTCTAAAAATTATAGTATAGCAAGTTTCGTCTAGATAGCTTGAGAAATGCGACCTGTAGAGGAGAACAGCTGGACAGACTTCCGGACATACGAAATATTTTTTGCCCAAGCTGAAACAGAGACGATTCGCTCGCGTTTTGCGCAAGCTCGGTCAAAAATATTTTCGAAGGATGGATTGCTAAACATCTTGTATAATTATGGATGTTACTTAGAACACTTTGATAAAAATACATGAGTGTGAAATGTGTAACATTATTAACTACAATACGCTTACTTACCTCATGTCTTTCATTCAAACCAATTCTATATTCTTGTGTCCGGAAAAATACTCGGAGTCTTTAAAAGTTTCTATAAATAGTTAATGTTAGAGAAAGATAAAAAACAAGTGTATTTTTTTTTTAATTTCTTTTATAATTACACGACTGCCCAACTGCCCACGAGTTTTTAGGATTCATGTATGTTTGTATGTATGTGAGTTTCTTTATTCCACCATAACTTTCTGAACAGATTTAGACGTATGTGGTATCCTTAGAATCCTTATATCCCCCGTGTAACATAGGGAATAAGATTTTTTGAAAAAAAAAACGATATTTCGGCAGTATGGCACCATTTACAAAAGTAAAAATATATATTATCTTCTATATTTACAAAATTCTATAATATCAAATAAAAAAACGAAGGCTTAGTTATGCACATTCATAATCGTATGTACATTTCAGTATATAACAGACAGCATATAATTTATTGGCATATGTTCTTTTTTGGCAGGGAAGTAAAGGTTTCACAGACATAAAAATTTACTCTTGACTTTTAATTTGAGTAAAAATAATATTTTATCATATGAAAATTAGTGTCAAATCTATTATATTGCAAAAACTAAACTATGTACAATTAATTATTTTGTCCCTAATTGATAGCTTATAATCTGTTCTACCTTATCACTCCATTTAAAGTTCTCAAACAAGTTTTGACTGCTCGTCAAGAAAGAAAAAACGGGTTTTAACTAGTCTAAAAGTTTGATGGCCATTTAAATCTAAAATAGATAATGTCAACCTGCTTTTTGTGGGTGCAATTCATGATCAACCTAATTAAACTACTGTTTAACCTGTTTTAATAGGCTCAGAGGGCGTAGGTACTTAGTTCGTCAACTAACAGTATTTCGTTAAAACGCGTTTTGTGTAATTAAAACTACGTTTCGTGACATTTATTTTTGAGTAGCAATAAAAACTAGTGTTAGTGAAGGCATTCTGTTAAAACTAGTTTAAACTAATTAAAACGCGTTCTAACTGCAATTGGGGTTTTACTGTAACAAATCTATTTAAATTAGGTAGTGATTAAAATAATTAATTCCATCGAAAATTCCACTGCGTCATTTTTTTTTAATATTAATAAACTTTCTATAAAAAATACTTGAATTGAAATAATTACAAGTTAAATGACAGTTCACCGGGTAGGAAATTAAAGAATTTAATAAACAGAGTCGACAAGGGTTTATTGGGCTGGCCACGTGCCAGGCCAAAATCAGAACTAACGACGCCACCGTACATTATTAGGTATTCTGTGACCGTACCTTTAACTAATTTCAAGAAACTACGCACCTATTCAAGTGCCAAAAGTTCCTTATAGCATTGTAAATTCCTATACCATATTGACAGCTATTTAAAGCCATAAAACAAAAAATGAGCCATCGCGGGACGCCTGGCAGATGTGAAACATCGAATATCGCCGAGCTGAGGCGGAAAGAGCCCACGAACCAGCAGCGGCGCGTCGCCACGCCACCATCACAGTAGAAATAATACTACCGCCACGCCGCGCCGTGGCGAACGATCGCCACGCCAAGAGTCGGGCTTACTCCTGCCATTAGATGTTTCACATAAAAAATCCGATCAACCCTGAGCCTCCCCGCGTGTCGGTTGCTTCTAGCCCTGTCAGCTTGTAGACTACGTCGTTGCAGCTAGCTGGCAGTAACTCACCCATCGATGTCAATTAAAGGTCACAGAAGGGATGGATAGTAAAGGACATCAAATTAAGATTAATGATAGTATAATTATTAAACTTGGGATTGTTAGTTACGCAATTAACGTAATATAACAAGAGCTAAGTTTGGACGTAAATTAGTTCTCTAATGCTACTTCTTAGTTAATGATGCGGAGAAAAAACAAAAAACAAAGTCGTCATGTTCGTTGGATGTGCTGCCAATGTTCGCTGGTAGTGGGCTAGAATATTTGGACTACCTATAAGCCTGTAATGGCATGTGAGTTACCCAACTGATTCATGTAGTAGTAAGCTTGTTTTATTTTATAGTTGATAATTGTAAGTTAATAAAGGCACTTGCCCGTTACAAATAATAAATACGGTCAATTTCAAGACTGACCTTCGCACCGAGGGTTCCGTATACACTTAACTTTAAAACTGTTGTCCCCATACATCGACATAGATCGCGGTCAGTATACCAACTGCAAAAAATAGTTTTTTTTTGTGATTTAACTACAAATTTGCGGTTTCCGGGTGTTTCCCTTTTCTTGAGCTCTAAGCTCTGAGTTCACATTGCTTCGTGCCGAATTTCATGATTCTAGGTCAACGGGAAGTATAGGTAGGCATATAAGTTTTGATTCCCCTGCACTCGCAATATGTCATAATATGCGGCATAAACGGCCGAACCTTTTGATTGCGTTGACTTAGAAGTTGGTTTTAATCACATCTTCAAGAGATTGCAGACTTGATTATTTTTGTATTAATTTCAACTTGATACCTCCACGCGTTCCTGAGAAAAGGGGTCTTGACAGATAGACAGACAGACAGACAGAAAGCAGGACGGACAGCGAAGTGATTCTATAAGTGTTCCTTTTTTCCTTTTTAAGTACGGAACCCAAAATAGGTAAAAATCAACATAGTTTACATGTTGTACGAGTATCGGGAAGGAAATAAACGACTTTAACCGAAACAAACTAATATGACACAAATACCTTTCTTTTAGCATGCAATTTTACTAAATCTCTGTTATAGAATGTATTTAATCGGATATACATAAAACTTGCTTATAAAAAACATTGCTCAAAATGTGCCTACCAATAAGCAAAGTCTTCATCAAGGCCAATTTTATCAAAAATTAAGTTTATATTTTTAATCCCTTAGTCGCCCTAGTTATTTCAGCCTGTAGCAATGAATTAATAAAAAGTTTAAACTATTTAGTGTTCTCTACATGATCACAGGAAACTTAAATCCAACAGCCACCATTTTGTTTGATCACTCGTACCGGTTCGTAAACGCCGTTCGATAACACTTGATGACATAAGAAGTACGCGTATTAAAAACCACCTCTACGCTAGCCACACTGAAGTCAAACATCCGTGTAGCGATTGCTTCAAACAAGATTTCTTTCTTGTCAGTCGTTTATTCGCTTTGTTTACGGGCGTCATCGTGGATAGTGTTTGTGTTTTTCAGTGATTGTTTTGTTGTTAATGGACCCTGATATTTCTGCTTTATACGAATGGCACATTGTTTGAATTGCAGCATAGATGTCTCGCAAAGACAGCAACATAGGCTTGTCCTTGCCAAGCTAGTAGATGTTGTACGCCAATGGATTGGTCTGCAAGTGATTTTTACCTACACCATCTTCATTATATTAAAAAACCAGCTGCATTCTGAAACTACCAATAAGCTAAGTATAAATGTCACACCAATATTACACTACAATGTAGATAATGTGATTTACGGATTACCGTACTCGCACCTTACCCAGTAGCACCTTAGATTACGGTTTTACATGTGTCCTGACAGCTGAATATTTTGCTTTGATATTCCTCAATGTACTAGCAAATGAACCCAGATCATAATAAGTTGTAAATAAATGCTTAAGTGCAGGCATAATCTTCTATGGAAATAGACATTGTCCTTTTAGATACCTTCATTCGCATCTACATAATTTCAAAACCTATTCAATATCTTAATCTATAATCTGAAAATAATAAACATGCACTTAAATAATACTAGAACTAGTCTATCAAGCCGCTGCCAGTGGGCAACGTTCCCAAAATGCTGGCAGCTTTGGGCAAAGTAAAGGCCAGCATTTTGGTCATGTGTTGCTCCGATCAGACGCCCTGATAAATATCTAAAAATCTGCTGGTTCGCTGACTGACTGACAACCAACGCACGGTCCAAACCAGGAAAAAAAACGTGAATTTTTCAGGCTAGCTTCCTTTTATTACTGCACTAAAAAAATAACTTTGAATGATCACATTTTAGGGAGGTGATAGGGACTCAAATATTGCACATTTTTTTGGGTCTATACAGAGTAACCTTTATAATTGTTTCACAGAATCACCGAAAACAATTAACTTCAATCAGTAAAGCTTTTCCAAATTTAGAATTTTGAGGAAGAATACGATTTAAATGTTTCCTATTACGAAAGAAAAAGCCTAAAAAGTATCTCATATTATACTTTTTAGGCAGAACTCAGATTAAAACAACGTTGGTCACGGGAAAATACAAAAAACGATTTTTGCAAGATCAAGTTGTGATAATCTTCCAATAAAGTGATTGTATCAAAACTTCCCTCTGAAAATAATCTTAGAAGTTTCCCATAAAGATATCGACGTCCACGTGTTCATTAATCTATTCTATTTGATTTTTTTTGAAGTCAACAATAAGCCTAATTCACTCTTCTAATCCATCAGCCCTGCTTTTACAGCCTATTAAAAACTTTACAGCCACTTTCAGTTTCATACCAAATTCTTTTCTTTACGTAAACATACTACGCAAATTTACTCTCCTTAACTTTGTAAATTTTGTTATAAACGTCAAAAACCGTGAAAGATAAACTAATGAATTTAAGAAATCGATACCTATCAAGACTGTTTTTTAACACATCTATCAAAATTTTTGCTTCTATTTTTAATGAGTGGAGGCAATTATTTTTTGGTAAACAACTTCCTACATACCTCGTCAGTTAGAGGAGTCAACTAATAATTTGTATAAAAACCTTTTTGGAGGATTAATTTAAATGACGTCTCCCATCGTTTACCGTCGCCGTAAAATACTGTCATGATAAAAATATAACCTCGTCGGGTTTCTTAAAAGTGCTTTTTTACCGGGAGTGCCTACTCCTCATTTAAATCTCTTTACGATAGCATTCAGTTCACAAAGAAATACTTTATTGTTACTTTCGAGGAAATAACTTTCAAAGCCTTTGAAATACTTATGTTGCGTTTAAGTGAAAATCTTAGTTAAAATACAAGCGAAAAACGGAGCCACGCGAATTTTCATTTATGTAATGATCATTTTTCAACGTTGTATTTAGTTAATTTACTGCTGTGAAAAGAAAATGAGAGTATCCCGATTTAATGGGAACCACTGGAAAATTTATTTTGCAGTGTAATCCGCTCAAAGATAGGTATATTCGAAGGTATATAAATATGCAGAAAGACAGAATTTTAATGCTATATTGATAGTGTAGATTCCCTTACCGGGAATTTTATTAAATAGTAAAGGATCACCATACAAAAGGGTGGACACTAGGAGGATTTCCATTCAAAAATCTGATTCGTGATGACATACACACAAGCGATGTGTTTGCATGCACTGTGTGTGTTAGTGAGCGCTAGGGATGACGAGCACAATGTTGCTCAAGTCTGGTAAATCATACAGTCGGGCATGGCGTTTGATTTTTGCGTAGTCGAAAACGCAAGATCGATATAAAAGATTTTGTACTCGTACCAACAGAATTTGTACAAATTCAAACTGGAACCGCTCAAATACAATCACTTACGCCACATTTATAACAAAGAATTGAAGTCTCACGTTCTTATAACTCCCTGCTATTAACCGTGTTACGATCTGAATTTAAAACAGTTGCATTATGTAATAAACGAGACAGTTATGAATATTATAATACCCATTTAAAGGAAGAACATATTATTTTTAAAAGCTTTTATTTAACTTGCAATGTTTATATGCATTTTAAATTAGTTTGTTTAGGTCAAAGTTTGCAAGCTATTTTCAGCAGTGAACTTCTAAAGGCTGAAATGATGATGATGATGATGATGATCCTACGGAGTTGAATGTTTACATATTGTGTCAGTTCCGACACAATGCATTTTTATGGTAAACATGACCTGAATTGACATCCAGGATTAGCTTCAGGTAAAGGAACTCTTCAACGGCCAGTACAGACAAGAAATGTTGTGTTACGCATTTTACTATGATGGTTTTAAGTTTTAACACAGAATAATAATAGTACAAGTACATAAGGATAACTGAGTAAAGTCATTTAAATACATAGCACAACGCAATAAAGTGCAGTTTAACTCGCACAGCGCTGCGATCTTTCAATTATATTTACCTAGAAGGCGCTCACACATTGCGTGCAGGCTAGAATGTACCGTATCACAACGCGCGAGAGCTTCCATTGCTCTAACCGTTTCAGAATCGCTCTGTCACTTTTTCGCTCGGCAGGGTTGTATCAAGATATAACTAGGTACTTGCACTAGTAATTATTCTGTGATATGATATGACTTAGATATTGTAACATAATAAACAATTATGTAATAATGTATTATTTTTTACTTATTATTATAAATGTTGATGGTTCTATTAACTACATATAATGACATTCTTATCAGAATAGACCTAATACCTCATTATTTGATTATAACTTAATAGGTATAACTTAATAGGTATAACTTAATACTTTTGATGAATGAAAGGTGCCTGCCTGAATTCCATGCATAATAATGAATGAAAAAGAAATGGCTACCTACGTAATAAAATGTCAGTATGTAGGTATTTTACGAGACTTGTCAGACCGAATGCTATGCAGTATATTCTAGGTTTCTTCTTGGTACTCATAATTAAGAAAAGAATTAAATTTGACAAAAACGTTACGTAAGTAGGTACTTTATCGAAAGCACACGGCGCGCGACTCATCGAGCGCACGCTTGACACTCTACTGAATTAACCGCAATATTGCGGCCGCAAAGTGTAGGTATAATATTTGTACTTGGTGCGGAGTGCGACTGGCCTGGTTTTACCATGATATGGTTGCTGCACTTAGGGTTGGTACCTGACTAGGGAGCTCTTCAATGGTAAAAGCACGGCGCAGACACGAAATGCTTTAGCATTTAATTGTGATAGCCCGTTCTAAGTTTCACCATGATATGGCTTCTGCATAAAGGCTAATTTTTCAATGATTTTGAAGTGAAACATCTAATGGCGCGGTATGGGAAGAAAGCCGACTCTTGGCCTAGCGATCGATCGCCGTGGTGACGTGGCGACGCGTCGCTCGTGGCACGTCGGCTGTTTCCACCTCAGCTCGGCGATATCGATGTTTCATATCTGCCAGGCGTCCCGCGACGGCTCATTTTTACTAACTTATTTATATACAAGAATAACAGTCTGAACATACATTTTATAAAATTATTGTAGATTATATAGTATTTGTCCGCGTTAACTGTGTATACATTTATTCTCATGTTTTAAAGCGCAAAGTTAAATCGATAAAGCTTGACGCCTTTGATCATTTATCTGCTTGCTGACGTACGATTAATACAATGAATGAGTAAAGGATGAAATCCCGCTTGTCTCATCCCACCGTCCATGGCTGACTGACTGACTGACAATGAACGCGCAAATCAGAGGTGAAAGTTTATTTTTGTGGAGCTCCTTTAGTAGAGATACACTACTAAAGGAGCTGTGGGGGGGTCTCCCCACATTTCACTTGCTTGTTCGTGGTCTCCATTCGAGAACCTTTATTCCCCAATGGTTGTCGGTTCTGCGACTTATAAGGCCTGTCCATTGCCACTTCAACTTGCAAACTCTGAGAGTTATGTCGGTAACCTTCGTTTTTCTACGTATTTCCTCATTTCGGATTCTATCACGTAGTGAAACACCGAGCATAGCTCTCTCCATTGCGCGCTGCGCAACTCTGAGCTTGTGTATGAGACCAATAGTTAGCGACCACGTCTCGGTGTCGTATGTCATCACTGGCAATACGCACTGATTATAAACTTTCGTCTTGAGGCTCTGCGGTATCTGCGACGAGAAGATATGGCGTAATTTCCTGAACGCTGCCCATCCGAGTTGGATTCGTTGCTTGACCTCTTTGCCGCTAGATAGTATTTGTGTTTTGATCCTGAAAACGAACAGTCATGGTGGCCTTGCTGTACAAATACTTGAACACTCCGATGTACCGGTAATCAATCTGGCACCGCTGTAATGTCTGCAGCACTGCCCAAGTCTCGACTGAATCAAAGGCTTTCTCGTAGTCCACAAACATAGTGGCCGATTATACTCTTCGGTTTTCTGTATAATCTGCCGGAGCGTATGGATGTGGTCTACGGTGCTAAAGCCTTTCCGGAATCCAGCTTGTTCGGGAGGCTGAAAGTCGTCAAACCTACGAGCGAGACTATGATTGTAACTACTCTCGAAAATAGCTTATAGACGTGGCTCAGCAGCGAAATTGGCCTATAATTCTTTAAGAGGGTTTTATCACCTTTCTTAAAGAACAAAACCACTACGCTCCTGTGCCACGCCTCTGGCGTTGTAACCTCGAGGATGACGGAGTTAAACAGCTTCTGAAGGACTTTAAGCACTGGTGTCCCACCCGCTTTCAGTAGCTCTGTCGTTATTCCGTCCTCCCCTGGTGCACCCACCCCGTGCACCCGTCCCTGGTGCAGGCACTCCGGGTGGATCCAGCGTTAGTGCGTTGCACCCTGAGTACGGCCCTTGCACCAGCTGATCGCTCACTCAGATTTCGTCCGTTCTCTGCGGATGAAGTTTTTCGGATTATTACTAGACGAGTACCGCCGAAACCATCAAAAGATGCATATGCCATTTCCATGAAGTTTGTGAACATGGCAGCTGCCCCTTTGGCACCGGTGTTGGCATGTTTGTTCAACTTGTACCTTAAAAATGGTGTTAGAGGACCTGCCTCTAAAACTGAGCAAGGTACCCCGCTTTTTAAGGGTAAGGGTAAGCGACAGGACATTGACGCCTATAGACCAGTTTCGATCATACCAGTGGTAGCTAAAGTTCTTGAAAATAGGCTGAGCTCCCGCTTGATAGAATATCTTGCTTCCACTAACAGATCGTCAGTATGCATACCGCGAGGGCCGATCCAGTACATGCCTGACTCGTGAAGTGGTGCGGCACGTGATGGACTCCCGTGACCTTTCAAAGGCGTTTGACGTGGCCGATCACACTAAACTCGAGCTAAAATTGTGCCACTTTGGGATCCAAAACATGGCACTCGAGGTACTCCGTGATATGATGCAGGGCAGGCATCGGATAGTTGTAGGAAGCGGAGGACAGGAAAGATCAGATCCACTACCTCTGACGATGGGAGTAGCACAAGGCTCAGCGGTACCTAATATACTGTTTTCCATATTGCTCAATGATTTGCCTGATTCAATATCTGCTGCTGATGTAATGATGTACGCTGATGACGTCGCAGCAGCGGTTACGGCGCCATCTGTTGACCATCTTGAGCAGCGTCTTAACGATGCAGCTTAGCAACTGGCAACCTGGTTTCGTGAAAATGGGCTAGTCCTGAATTTCACAAAGACCCATTACATTCACTTCTGTCTCGTCGGTCGTAAACCACGAAACTTACAGGTATTCGCAAATGGCACAACCAGGTTAGAAGGGTGTGACTGTATTACTTTCTTGGGTTTTGAGTTGGATAAGGCGCTCACGTGGGAGTTACATGTTCATAAACTGTGTGGAAAATTAGGTAGGCGTGCTTTGCACTCCACAGGCTATCACGTTTCCTACCTGAGGAAGTGGTGCGATCTTGCTATTTCGCAACGGTCCACTCTGTGTTGCAATATAGTGTGGAGCTTTGGGCTAGACCAGCAGACTGGCTACGTGCCTTCCGCATGCAGAAGAGAGCCGTGCGCGCTATAGCAAGAATCTCGCGGGACACATCGGCTAGGCAGTTTTTTTAATCGTTGAGGATCCTCACGCTGCCCTCAATGTTAATTTATCAGGTGGCAGTGTTTGTAAGGGTGAATCGAAACTCATTTAGTAAATATGGGGATTCTCACTCTTACAATACCCGACATTCAGGGAAACTAGCGGCTGTATATCGTACACTTACGAAGTCAGGTAACCTGACTCATGTCATGGGGCCGACGGTGTATAATCGTTTACCAGCTTGCGTAACGGAGGCGCCGAGCCTCAATTCTTTCAAAAAGAAGTTGAAGAGCTGGCTTGTCTTATACTTATGACGAATATGTCAACACTAAATGACATTGTATTAAGACATTTTTCTTTTTTTAAATTTATTTGATTATTATTTGTGATTGTCTTAATATTATTATTTTTTGGTGTTTAATTAATTGTTACAATTTAGTTTTTTCTTATTTTATTTTATTTTATTTTTGTAAGCACTTATATAAGTACTTTTTATTCATTGACGTGTATATTATTACGAATAAAAGACCATTGACCATTGCCTTGTTGCTCTTAAGCTGTTTGAGAGCCATTCTGATCTCGTATAGGCTGACGTCCGGAATATCGTCGGTATTATGTCGGGTCAAACGGGCTCTCGCATCGCTAGTCGTGCTAGGAGGACTACGCGATGAAGTGTATAATTGTCCATATAACTTCTCGAGCTCACTCAAAACTCTGGCTTTGACGAAACAATGCTGCCACTGTCGGTTTTCAGCTTCGTCAACAGGCTTTGTTCAATACACAGATCTCTTGCGAGCACTTTGGAGCCTTTGTTGTGCTCTATTGCGTTCTTAATACAAGTAGTATTATACGAATTCATTGACTTGGAGATCTGTTTATTAAGCAAGCTGTAACTTGACATATCCACTGAAGACTGCAGCTTCATCTCGCCCCGTTCTGCCTTAAGTTTTAGTGTATGCTCAGAGAGTTTCTGTATTCTATTTTTGCGGGGGGTCTTAAAAAACTCCGACCCGACCGCGTGATCAATTTCCACCAGCCCGTTGTTTAGTTTGTCCACTGTATCGCATTCGGTAAGGATTTGGAAGCGGATTTGGAGCTCCAACTGAAAACTCTCGGGGTTTTGGATTTGGGCAGGACCTCTCCAGCTTTACGTTGATATTCAATGAGCCTTTTACCATGCTGTGATCACTGCCGGCCTTAAACCTGTTGATCACAGAGACATCATTGAATATATACTTATTGGTCGTCAAAACGAAATCTATCTCGTGCTTATGACCGCCGGGGTGCAGCCAAGTCCATTTCCTGGACGGGCGCTTCTTTGAAAAGGAGTTCTCCATAAAGAGTCCCTGCTTCTCCATGAAGTCGGCCAATCGCTGACCCCTTTGGTTCTGCTGTCCAAATCCAAACTGCTCCACTCTCAGTTCATCGCCATTCCTCATACCCAGCCGTGCGTTGAAGTCCCCCATCACCACTGTGAAGTGTGTTTTCGGGGCATGTATGGCATTAGAAATGAAAATACAATTGAAAATTCAATGTAAATACTATTTCCTGAAATAAGTAAATAAATATATCTCTAAATGTTGTTCTGTTTTAAATAGCCTCATATGTACACTATTAATTAACCTTTAAGGCTATGAAGCATCAAATTCTGATGAAAGAGAGCGGGCAATATTCTCTTCATTTAATAACAATGTTCATTCTATTCGACTCAGTAGCAGGTATATAAATAGACAGAGTTATTAGATCCCTTTTCCTCGAAACTAATTGACATAAAACTTTCATTTTCATTGTGGTTAAAGGCCAAGTTGACATGTTGTGTGTCTGCTTTCCATAGTTTTGTCATATTTCGTCTTTGATGTGGTCAATTCATTTGGTTGATCTCATGACATCTTGTTATTTTCCGCTAAGATCCAATCATTTTGTTCTACTAGTAATATCCTAATATGTATACCGTGTTTTGAAAGATGAGTTTTTATGATTGATTGATAGTCCGGGTCCATTTTTTATTTATTTATTGGGAAGCTATAAGATTAATATTGTCTATGAAATAGATGGGAGTTGTGAGTGAAGATTTTCATGACATGTCGTAAGTTTTCTAATGTCACAGAATACTTAATAATACTACATACTAATCTGTTTTACTTCTTGACGTTTGAAATTCGCGTTGAAACTTCAAATAGAGTCATGTAATTATTAAAATCTGTCGTAAATTTTTAAAACTGGAATTATAATGTGAAAGTATGCAGTTGTTTAAGAGTCGAATGCAAATAAAACAAAATGACAAAAAATTCTACGAAATTACGCATACTATCGAATGTTACCTCATTACTATTACTACGTTTGTTCTCGTTTCAAAGTTTTTAGATTGTGTGGCGAGATTCCAGAAGGTACGCAAGTTTAGCTATTTGACCGCACGACGCGTCTCTAAGATAACTTTGTTTAAGAGTTTCTGTTCTTCAGCTGTTTTCATTGTACTTGAAGCCGTTTAACTAACAACAAATATCTTGTGTCATAAATTTTCAGCTTTATATCACTAATGTACAATAATGACTATCTCATTATATAAAACCTGTGAGCTTTATGTCTTATCATTACATTAGAAAAATGGATCACGTCCGTTCATCATGCAACAATGTTTCCTTTAGAAAATTATTCGATATGTTCTTGCTAAGCAGGTGTTAATGGTAAAAGATAAAAAAAACAATAGCTGTATAATAATATTAGGGGTTAATGTATGAAATTGCCGTTTCATACTGAAAAATTAAAACCTTTTTTTTGTGTGTCAAAATATATTTATTTAATCAAAGTATAATACCCTATTTATAATAGTAAAGTCGAATACCCTAGTTGTCTATACATTTCTGCCATCCAATCGGAAGATCATTAAGCCTTTGCTAATAGAACTCTGGGGACCTGGACTCCACAAACTATATGAAGGCCTTTTGTAATGTTTTGTACAAGATCTTTGTTTATATTATATGTGTACCATGTCTTTATGCAAATAAACTATTTGAATTGCTTCCCGGGAATATTTTTTCCATCCAAAAATTATCAAAATCTGGCGTTCTTCGCTTGCAATTATCGTAAAGAATCCACTTTACATCACACGTCACAATTCGATCCAAAATCCTTTCATTTCTGTACCGGCTTAACAAGGTAAGGCAAACGCTTCAACGCGCGCTGCTCTCTGAAGATCGGTTAAATAATGAGGCATGCATTTTTCAAGTTTTTTTCAATTTTACAGATTTGTTGCAAATAGGTCAATATTGTGGGTATGCTAAAGTCAAACCATGCCACTAATTTCTTGGTAGTATAATACGATTCGTTATTTACCTTAGTGGCTGGTCTTTCTCGTTGTTCATTCTTCAAGTTCAAGAAGAATGAACAACGTCGAAGTCCAAGTCGAAGTTTCCACTACGAAAACAATTAAACAAAAAACGCACGGAGTCTTCGTTAGCCGTGACCTTTCTAAATACAGCATTGATATTACGAGCACTTTCTGCTGCGTTATTCCGACGTTAGAACTCCTATTCGAAAATTACTCTGATTTTGTATCCATTTTCACGTTAAAAGCTGAATGTAAAAACAAATGAAAGTCAAATAATCAAAATCCATGTTCTTTTTAAATTTAGAATGTTATGGTTTTCATGTGAAAATATTTTCTCTATGATATCTGACACCAAAATCTATCAATATCTATCTATATATCACCTATCTGGCAGGTTTAATATTAATTCAAAGTGGCCAGTGCGGTATAATGGCAATTTCATATTTAAACCCCTATTATATAATAATAGAACATGAAGTTAGAAATACGTAAATTACTTTGTGTTTTCCTTGTTTTATTTTATAATAACCTTTGATAGGTACATACATACATTTTGTTATTCAATTCAAATCACACAATCAATAATAATTCAAATTTATTTTTCAAATAGTTCAGAACATTATCCTTACAACAGCCAAAACCAATTCGGTTACAAATTGTAATCAAAAAGTATTTATCAAACATACAAACTTTTATGTTACCCTAATCACTTTGGCCTTCCTTCACACAATATGCTTCTCGGACAATCTCATGCCTTGCCTGCCAACAATAGAACTAGCACACAATCGAAATGTCACAAAAGCCAAAGGGCAAGGCGAGTGCAACAGATGTTCAGCAGGGCCGTAATTCTCACTTCATAGACATCATGTCAAGGCTAGTTATATAATCTTATTTTTCTACGAATAAAGTCGTTAAAATGTGTGCTACTTTTTCGCAGGGTATAGACACAGTTATTAAATTTATTGTAACATTCTCAGAATACTAAAATTCCATTTGTGTCGAATTCGACATGATGACTTATATCGTGCGTGAGAATTGGGGCCTAGAGTAGGTACTGTAATTTTCCTTTCCACGTTATCTCGTGCCTTCTGCAGCGACCGTGCAAATCACACACCGTCCCACCTTGTGAAATGATGAAAGCCTTGTTACAGAAATTACGGATTGTTTTTGTATTCCGTTTGGCTGTGCGAGAATGGATTGCTTGGCCTAGATTGATGCCCTTTTATGTCTGGTTGGTTAGAATTCACTGATTGCCTATTTGTCTTCATGACTTCGTTGGAATTAAGGATCGTTGTTGATTGATTACCTTTGAGGCAATGTATTGAGAGTCAGTATGAACATTTTTGATTTAATATCCTATGCAATTTTATCTAGAACCAAATTAATGCCCTAATATTGTGCTTTGCATTGAGTTAAAAAAAATATCACTAAGATATATATTGTGATATCTAGTTACATAATTCAAACATCTAACATAAAACAAAATAAAAATAAAACATCGTTATTAAAACAAAACATTGATTGTCAGTATATTCAAATAATATTGATGGACGTTAGAAACGGTTTTTGCTGAAACTTGACCTTAGCGACCTGTTCTAGAGTTCATGCGATCTTTTAGATACTCCTTGATCTCCTTGATCTTGATCTAGGGCTGATGTCAAACCGTGATAATACACAGTCTGGTTTGAACTACAACGAACTATAAAAATAGATAGGGCGTTTTAAATTCGTCACAAGTAAGTACATTAAAGACTAGAAACTGAAAGATGTGGTAAAATTAGATCAGTAATCTTATGAAGTTGAAATTAATTTATAGACCGATCAAATCACTAAAGGCATGATAATAAGAATGTTTACTGCTATGAACTACTACGATTCGAACCATGTTATTTTACAACCTACTATTGTTCTTCCCTAACATTGTTCTTAGTTTTCTAATTAGACAACCTATTATAGTAGCACTGATGACAAAACAAGAAACTACGAGTATAATAGCTTTTTTATTGCTGAATAGGCAAGCAAGCTCTTGACATGATTCACCCTTCGATTACAGAAACAAATGATTCACCTGATAGTAGGTGAATGACATCCCCAGTAATATATAAAAGTTATACGTTGTCTTTTTGTTGGTTTGTTTGTTTTAGGGTGCTTTCACGCGATAACGGCTGGACCGATTTAATGAAATGTTGTATGTAGATGCTGTTGCTGTATACAATAGAGACTAACATATGTTTATCACATAAAATTACACACAAAGCAAAGCCCCCGCGGCTAGTGTCGTATATAATCATAGGGAGCCGTCTACATCCAGGGATTGGAATACATGATCGCCTTTGTTTGAGAGTTAGTTGGTTGTAGGCGGAGCAAGCTTTGCCTAGAAAATACACTGAGTTGAATTTGTATACAAAATCATTGAGAAAATATCTATTCAATCTCAACTCACACTTCCACATGTCGTGTGTAGATGCCAAAATATCAATTCAATCTCAACTCACACTCCCACATGTCGTGTGTAGATGCCAAAATATCTATTCAATCTCAACTTACTCTCACAAAACTTAAGTGGATGTCGTGTGTAGAGGCCAAAATATCTATACTTTCTACAATTTGAGCTGCTAGCTCTTTGAATTCATGTTTCAGTATTGTTACTAACCTAAATAAGTATAATAAAAAAAGGAAGGAAAAGCTTTTACGGGTATTTTTTTTTAATGAATTTCACTTTTTTTTTATTGCATTGTCACCTTTTTTATATTTATTTTATTCCCTTTTAACTTTTAACGATTACAAGTTTTTATTTTACTGCTTTGTCATCAGTTTGTGAGCTACCCTACAAGTTTCAGCTGGAAAGCTAATCGGGAAGTGGTCAAAATTGCAAGATTCCAGGACAGACAGAAATACATAGATACATACATACATACATACAAGTGAAGTTAAATAAAAGCTTTTTTTAAACTGGGTTTGTGCGCATGGGTATTTTCTTGTCGACGTAACCACCAATCTTATACACCGAAATCTTAACGTCATAAAGTTTAACTTTGCTTGATGCAAAATCAAGTGGCTTGAAATACATCACACGACATCCTCTTAACTCCCAGACCTATGCCCAGACTATAATTATCGAAAAACAGACGTTGACAGAGTGTTCCTCTCCTTCGCCTGTTCTCCCATTGTAGAAAGAAGATGGAAAAATAAAACAGTACAATTCCATCGCAAGCTCTGCGAAATTACAATTAAAATTCAATATTGTCTAACCGAATATGTAATTTGTCCAATTCCATCAAAACTGGACCTTTATTTAACATTTAATATCAAGAAGAAAAAAAATTGTTGCCTTTTGTGTAAAAACGAGCTTAACTGAATCAATGTATATCCTATTCTGTACAAAAAAGTTTTTCAATCTCACTTTGACATAATAATTTGTGTTTAAAGTTCAAGAGAGCGCAATTTCTTTTACTTGGAAGGTTAAAAAGCGATATGTAAGTCTTGTTCTCAACGTTCAAGTCGGAACCAAATTAATCTACGTTTTTGTTAAAAACTAAGTTGGCAGGTAAGGATTGTGTTGAGTTATAGAGGTATACCCAGAAATCTTGCCTTAATTTAAGTTACTCAAGTGTTCATATTATTTTTCCGAACAAGGATAAAGTTGATGTACCTACCTAAGTTATATAATAGAAAGTGGAAAGAACTCTTATGCTAATTTTATAAAGCTTGGCATACGGGTTGTTAGTTGCATTGTGAAGTAGTTAATTGATAAAAACACTGGATGTGGGTTTGACCTCATAGGAAGTGAATGCCAAATATTATGTCGGGTGGATTTAGATCACGTTTCAATAAGTACGTAGTGCAGAAAATTAATAAAAACACTTGTTCGGAAGTTTTAATTGTATATGCAATTTATGTGGGTTTGATCTGAAAGGAAGTGTATAGTGTACCAAATACGAGTATTAGGGTGGGAGGATTTAGACTAACTATCAGTACTTACAATAATAATATTGTAATTAGACAGACATAGTATGTACCTGTACCTCATTATATTTATCAAAAGATTAGGGATCAATGTTAGAAGGTTACAAATGTAGAAAATAATGGGATACCTACTTTTTTCCTTTGTTATATTATAAAGATAATTTCTGTAGGTGGTCTGTCTCTTCAAGTTCGATAGTTAAACCGTTCCTATCTCGGCAAACTCAGAAGTAAATAATAAAAAAGTGTTTAGTAATAGAGCTAACGAACTTCGTTGACTTCGAAAACTTAGTTAGCGTTTACGGACCCTGTTTAGCGAGACGCAGATGATATTTTTCTAAACAGCTATTTATAGAGCCTTATCGCTTCAAATGACGACAAAGAACCATGGGTGGAGAGCGCTTTAACCCAAGTAAGTTTTATTATTATTTAGTGCTTTACGCTTTTTTCACACTTTTTATTTTACACGCGGCCGCCTTTTTTACAATTTAATCAATATATGCCTAATGCTGGTCACACATGTATGAGCATACTATAAATATAGTTTATTGTAGTACATATATTAGCTGAAGATAGATGGTAGATAAATTAGGTGGAATGAGAGCGTGTGATCTAGTATCACCCTCAAAAGTCAAGTACTACAAGTACCTAACCTAGATCATGACGTCACTTCAAGCGTAAATTAGTGGGTATAAAGGTACTTGTCAAATAGTTAGCTGTAGTCCAGCGTGAACAATAATTTCACACCACCGTAATGAGTGTTTAGACAGTACAATAACATTATTGATGCAAAGCAATTAGATTGCTCCGTGTGAAGGGGCCATCACGATTTTGCTTGATTTCACAGTTACCTTACCTTGGTCTAGCAGCCTGGGTGTAATAGCGGTCGAGCTCTTGCAGCATGCGAAGGGCATTAGCCATTTCATGAGGATCTTCCTCACGAGTCTCGGCAAGGCAGACCACGGCCAGCACCACGGCGATCGCGATGGCGAAGTTCTTGCTCAGCATCTTGAGTTCTGCGAGAAAATAGGAAAGCTTGAGTATTTTTAAACAATTTCAAACAGGAGGAGGTTACTAGTACTAAGTCTTCATTTTTGTATTTATGAGGACCGTGTGTGTGGGTTTACACGTAAGAATGTCAGTATACAAAAAAAAATACTAAAAAACGAAGATAAATTTAGTGGTCGACTTTAAGTAATAATTATGACACTGTATTCTGTTTTTAAATCTATTTGCTGTATTATTTGGCAAAAATATTAATATTCATTAAATAGTACTGTCTCCTATAACTCTGGTGTCGGAGTTTGTCAGGCCACCCGATGGCCTCTGATACGGCTTAACGACTGTTATTAATAACCCCAAAGCACAGAGCGATGGAAAACCGCACATAACTTAGAAAAGTCATTGGTGCGGATCCTAGGAGAAAAACTAATTTATATTAAACGTGATCATATTATATCTAGCTATACTGGACTCTAGGTATTTTAGTTTATGGTTTATTTAGGTTCAAATTAAAATGATGTCGTTTTGATCGATCAATTAGGAAATAAGCAAGATATCGATCAAGTTCCGGGTGTTATCTAAGCAAGTGCTGTACAAAAAATCGACTTCAAATGGCTGGCTAATAACTAATAAAAGCTTGTTTAAAGTTACTAAGCCATTTTTGATGAAATTTATACAGAGCCACACTGGAGGTATTCTTTCTCACGTAAGAATAATCATCTAATTCGGTTCAGAAATCCCAAGATATCAGAGAAGATAAACTATAAAACAAGTAGACTTTTTAATAAAACTACTGAATTAATTTTGATAACATTTACATGGGACTACACTGAAAATCTACCCTTTTCAATAAAACAGCCATCTAAATCGGTTTAGAAATCTTAAAGATTTAAGGCAATATAAACACAAAATCAAATAGATTTACTAAAAAACTATTCTCGAGAAACTGCTAAACCTTGATACAATAAAATTTTGATACAAATTATATGGGACCACCTGGAGAGTATGCCCTTTCAAACAAAAAAAAATATATTTCAAAATCAGACCGCAATTGACGGAGAAATCGGTGTTTTTTTTTGTCATCCAAAAGAATATAAAAATACATACAATCGAACATAATATAACCGTCTCATTTTATGAAGTCGTTTAAAAACAATCTGAGATGTCTTGATTTTGTGAAGTCGTTTAAAAACAATCTGAGATGTCTTGATTTTGCAAAGTCGTTTAAAAACAATCTGAGATGTCTTGATTTTGTGAAGTCGTTTAAAAACAATCTGAGATGTCTTGATTTTGTGAAGTCGTTTAAAAACAATCTGAGATGTCTTGATTTTTAACATCCATTTCGTTTAATTGAAGTATTAGTTTATATTGGTATACATAATAGCCTTCCCAAGGGGTGTTTTATTATTCGATCCTAGATTCTAAAGACGTCCGGTTCTATAACTTAGGTTAATCTTGTCACCATGATGTTTCAACCAAAGAGGTTTCAACCAACATGCCATCATAGCTCACAACGCGGCAACGGTTACAGAAACATCGACACGAAAACTAAAGAATGTAGAAATACACGAAAATCTTTGGAGAAAACGTGTCATTACGATAATTAAACGAAGATATCGCAAATCGACGCGTTATGTCTGAATGGTCATAGCAATAAAGGCCCTGCTACCCTTTTCATACTTGGGTCTAAGTACTCATACCTTGTAAAGTCCATCAACCAAGTTAAGAAATAAACAAACGCTTACTTTGTAAACTTTAGAAAAGATGATAAGAATTATGATGCGTAAGTTTTCGTTCTAAAAATATGTTTTAGTTAATATTGTAGTAAATATGTGTATGTATGTTAATATGTAGTTATATGTTTAGTTAATATGTTTTAGTTGTATTGTTTACGTCAATATTGTAGGTACTTGAAAGTGACATTTCAATGAACCGTAATTTTTAATGTTTATCATCCAACTTGTTTTAATCATTATTTTTACAGTGATGATTTCAAAAAGTTTGAAAGCTCTGATTATATATTTTTATAATCTCGGCTTTAAATTAATTACCTACCACAAGCAGTTTCTACTGACGGCGCTTCAGGAGGACTTTTATGAAAAATAAACACGTCCAAAGCAAAATTTAACTTTTGTTTGAAGGTATCCGTGAGGCTGGTCCTGTCAGACCTCCGAAAGCTCAACTTAATGAGGAGAAGAAATTTGCCAATTTCCCTTTGCTTAACGGATTGATTAACTCGAGACCTTTTTGTGAAACTTTATCTTATAATAAATAAATTACTTAATGTACAATCAACCATTTTGTTTTTGAAATGTTTTTGTAATGTTTCATAAAATGAGTAAAAAGAAATTAATAATATATGTACTCAATGATAATTTTCAAACTTCAAAGATGTAATTAAATACCCCAACTAGCTTAAAGCTAAAAAAAATACGCCTGGCCTGCCAATAAATAGCTTTTGCCAATAAATTATATATTGTTGGAATGTGCTTATCAAGGCCTTCAATTTGATACCTATATTGTAAAGATCGTTTTTTTTTCGAATTGGAAAATGTAGCTATACTGCCGCCATATTGAATGATTTCAAATAAATTTTACTCGGGGGGATGTAAGGATTCTAACGATACCCCATACGTCTAAATCTGTTCAGGCATTTAAAAGTTATGGTGGAATAAAAAACTCACATACATACAAACTACATACATAAATGCTAAAAACATTACACTCCTCTTTTTGGGCAGTCGTGTAAAAATGCTCTAAATCCATAATACAATAGGTACTTGTATTTTTTGATTATTGCTCCGGTAATGCCTAAGAAAGGTCCTGGCATAGATCCTAGATGATCAAATTAACAGAATTTAATAAATAGGCACAATGGTTTGATCTTATCGCTCTAAAGAATCTCTTCAAACAAGTTTTGATAGAAACGATATTATAAATAAAAACAATCTATTGTGGAAAAACTAAAATAAAACATTTATTAGAAACTACAAATACCTAAATAAACAACATAACATATAAATTAACAATAACTTCAAATAAAATAAATTAATGCCTTCCCCTATTAAGCCCCGTAGCTTCAATTCAGAAAAGTGTTTCCCTAAAACAACAGGATAATCGTAAATGTAATCTTTTCCTATTAATTTTCTAAAAACCAAGAAAATGTCAACTCGGAAAATGGCATATGGCGGCTTGCAAGGCCCTTGGGTAATCCCATTTTGACAGTGCAATTATTTCATGTGATACGATTTTCCTCACGTAAAGATTCCGTAAATTGTTTCATAGTTTTATTCCAAAAACGTAATGCATAAAATATATGAACATAACCCTCCATAGTTGAATACAAATAACATCAAACTATAACACAAAAAGTTCCCTTAAACTAGAATGTCTTCTACTCGTAGGTAGGCTTTGAAGTACTACCAAGGAGATTTATGATATTCCCGTAATACGAACGCTGATACGGAACAAAAATACTTACTTTTTAGATAGATTTTGTTTGATGTAACATGAAATTAACCCTTCATGCTTTGGGCAATCCTTATTTATGGTATAGTGCAGACCCTAGTGTCAGTAAGGCCGCCCCAGGGCATCTAGCGTGACTTAATGACTAGGTACTTATAATTATTCTTAGCAACCGAGACCGAAACAATCGTAAACTGGCTTTGCACGCGTGGTCATTTATCTGGGTTAAAAGTAATCTATTTGTTATTTCAGCATCAAAAATATCATAATGTAAAAATACCAAATTTCGTTGAGCCGTCTAATAGTTTTTTTATCGATTACTCAGCTTCTTTTCATCGGATTGAGATACCAAGTATACCAGTTTTAAAGTCAAACCCTAAACTCGGTTCAGTACTTTTTAGGTGGTGCGTGAACAAACAAAAAGAAAGACACGATTTTTTAAATGTTTTATTCTTGTTTACGTACGTAAGTACGTGCTGATGACGTCACGAAGGCATGAATAGTTAGAGAATCAAATTCGTCATGTGATCCCCCCCCCCCCTCCGCTTTTCGCGTCCTCTGTAGCACGGAAAATGGCAAATCAGCAATTCTTATATATTGGCAAGTAACAAAGTTCAACAATAATTAGGAATGAACTTGATGCATAAAGACTATATTATGTGGGTTGCCGATTCGTAAATATGTTCAACAGGAAACCGAGTTACCCACTTGCCGCCAGTTCTTTTTGTTTCCATTCACGTACGGAAATAACTGAAAAGAATGCGTGGTAGTTATGAACAACATATTTTATGTTCTTTTTCCTTTCTTTGTCGAAACAACTTCAAATGCAAAAAGTAGAAATAACTTTTTCGGAGCACTTTCAACTTCTGAAAAGTATGAATACATTTTAACAATATACCTAATAACCTTAATATACCTAGTACATAATTCTTTGTATTTTCTGTGAATGTAATAATTTTAAATTTACAAAAAAAAGGCATTAATTTATGGATCCCATAATTTGTCTATGTTAACCTTCAACACTTTTATTTTTTACTAATACTGTATGTAAAAACTTCAATGCCGGCTATAACCGCTTTTTAACAAACAAGTGGTTAGGCAATCATGTTGGGGCAGTATAAATTAAAAAAAAGGGTTCGTTACATCGCTAGATCGCGAGTTATATTGGAATATAACTTTTTATCACATTAGCACGAATACCCAATTTTATGTTATGTATTCCTACACAGTCTGACCTAGCCCAGTAGAAATTATCGAAAAATATTGAAAGAATAAGTTGTAAGTCCGCCTATAATACAATTATTGGCGGACTTACAACTTTTTCCTACCAACATATTTTTTCCTACTCGTTTATTTACACTTTGTATCCTTGTTTTTTTTTTGTTCAAGAAAGTGTATTTGTATTATATTGTATGTCGAATGACGTAGTGCCAACCTCTGTTGTCATATTTTGTCAGGCCACCCAAGATCCTCTGACACGGCTTAACAACTGCTATCAGTTGGTAACAACCGGGCACCGTTGGCTTAACGTGGCCTCCGAAGCACATAACCTATATAAAGTCATACATGTACTATTCTGTGCTCATAGGGCGAGAATCAAACCTGTTGACATTATATTGCAAGGTACACGTATATACCGCTCGACTACGACATAACTATATTATAAAAAGTTGTATAATACTCATATTTCTATCAAATATGTGCGTAGATATTATACGAAAATGGCATATAGTCAAAACAATTAGGTAATACAATTTCCCACACTGAATCTTTTGTACTTCGAGCACAGATTAAATAATAGCTCCTACATTACTTCGAGTGAGACAAGTTATATTTGGAGCGTTGAGCGAGACGTTTACAAAGAACACGGTAAATTGAGTTACTGAAAGTATTTCATTTGTGTCTCGTGACTGACAAATGGAATGCACATTAAATTAGTTCCCTTTGCAACAAACTAGTGAGCAGTTCTTTTACTTGTAAATGTGGAAGGTACTGTCTAGAACATATGCTAGCTCGGTATGAAAAATAAGAAAGCATAGAATCACACTAATATACTACTACTTACTACTACTACTTGCTAATTTTCGTCATCATCATCATAAATTTTCATCACTGTTCACTCTGGTGAAACCGCGGGGCGCATCTAACTATATAACTACTAAAGCACGGCCGCGATAGACAGATACACAGGTAGACAGATAGCGCCGTCGCTCTTGCACATAATGTGCGAGAGCGACGGCAATACACATTTATGCGCGAGCGATAGAGATAAGTAGTGAGGGGTCATTGTACGGATTTATCTCTACATCGTGGCCGTGCTTTATATGAAAGTAAAATGTTTTCTTTACAGCACGTGTCCACAAAGTCAAAAGGTGGAACGATAAAAAAGTCACTTTCACAGAACAGAGAAACGAGGTCACTTTATCCAACACGATAATGTTGACAAACTCCAGAGTAGTTCTACACTGAACCTAGGATTCCATATTTTTTCAAAGGTAGGAAGGAGTAATTGACATTTTCACGCACGAGTACACTTGACAAAATATTGTAAAATAGTTATAAAATGATCAAAATAAAAAATTGCGGCGATTATGCAAGAAAACAAGAAAATCATATTTTATTATAACGGCTGCATACGATCACTTTTAAACATTTTCACTGACAGTTTTAACTGAAAATTTAATTTTAACTGACGGTGATAACTGACGTCACTTCACACGTTAAAATATAGATGACTGTTACATCCTAATGTGCAAGATGTCATTAGACAACGATGATATAGCTATACCTACTTACGTTGTTTATTATTAGTTTTAATTTAAACAAGAGAAATAAATAAAACAAACGCGGGTTATCAACTACAAATAATTTTCATTTATCGTTTATCCTTTTGTAATCTGTATATATAATGCCTTAATATATATATATATATATATATATATATATATATTTATATATATATATATATATATATATATATATATATATATATATATATATATATATATATATATTTATATATATATATATTAAGGCCAAGTCGGGCTTCCGCCTAGCACCTCTGACGGTGGATAATGAATGTACTTAACTATTATACGATATGATCACTAATGTTTGACCATATCTTGAAGCATCCGTGCGTTTAGCTGTTCATATCGCCAAACGCTGATTATTCATTCATCTGGCCAAACCATTTCATGATGTTACCGATAGTTTCATGAAATAGAACCATTTCATGATGAGACCAACCATTTCATAAAGTGATTAATTGTACGATACGGCCACGGCATATAATATAACCGAAAGTTCAAAAACTGACAGTTTTCATGCTACACAATCTCAGTTTTCACTGTCTTCGTATGTAGCCGGTGCTATTTTCATTTAAATGCCATGGCTGACTATAAATAGTATTTTAAGCCCATAAATATATTTACTACTGTTAAAGGTTCGGATGTTAGTATTGGAATTAAAGCGGTTTTTTTTAATTTACTCATAAATGAATTAGGAAAAGGTACCGAACTGACCTCTTTATCCAGGATTACAAATAGTGACTTTGGCTCGCGACGGCAAAGTAAATATTTATTAAACCTTTCAACTGACACCAATCTATTGAATCTACCGAAACTAAACATTGTACTATTATTTAATATAGTTTTATTAGTTTGTCAAAATAGGTAACAATAGATATTGCAAAAAAGAGGTACTAAGAAAAAGTATTTGTAATGAAAGAAAGACATGAAGGAAGCCATACTTTTCAGACTATTTATGTTAAATAAAACCGGTCAAATGCGTATCCGACACGCATAAACTTAGTTTTCCGTAGCCAGGACTCTAAGCTGCCCAACTGTGAGAACCGAATTGCAATCGGTCCAGCAGTTTTGGTGTTATAAGCCAACAAAGTTGTTTTTACGGCTAGATAATGTCTCTGACTATGGAATTTATTTAGAGTTGATGCGGGTGTAAAATGCGTTATCTTGGTCGACTGTATCTCGTAAAATAAACCCTAGATATGATAATTTTGTTAGTAAATTGAAAAAAAAACTAGGTATAATAACTAGTATTTTTTTCAAAAATTTGCTTCCTTTACTTTACGAATTAGAGGGAACATGCAATTCAAGCATAATAGAGCCAACAAAAAATGTAAGTAGGAGAAATTTAAATATTTTTCCTACAACTATATAGCGGTTATAAATATCTAAACATATGCCAAAGTTCAACTTTGTTGTGTTAATAGTTTCTAAATCAAAATACACGCAGACGGACAGATGGTAGGACATACAGACGGACAGACGGACGCACAGACGGATATCGTGAAACTGTAAAGGATCCTTGTTTGACTACTTAACCCTAAAAATACAAGATCGCACGATGTTAATATAAAGAAGAAATAAAAAGAGGATACAAATGACAAAAACTCATTAAATGACAGCCTTATAAATACTTTCAGTGTGCTTTCAGCGACTACTTTCTTCTTCACCGGTTATTCACTCAACTCAAGCGTCCACAAAAGCTTATATACTTCGACTAACTTCTCTCGCAAACAAGACGTTTAATTTTATAGTTGGTCAAAAGGCTTTAAAAATGAACTGGCAAACTGCTACCTACATTGTCCACAAGTTGAGTGTCCTCTGTTTGAGTTGAGGATCCATTGAGTTTGACTTGAGATTTAGAAGTATCGATAGGTATTACCACCAGCTTATGCTTTAATTCTGAAACTTTTCGAAAAGTTGGTCATGTACTGAAGCTTGTCAACTATGAGGACAATTATTTATCCCTTGTACGTCATTAGTCTCTGTATTGGTTTTCGTGTTTCTAGGTACCTACTTTTTCCACTCTACCCCATAGCGATAATTCCATTGTTGTACGTATATACTTTAAAAAACTGTACAGAGAGAGAAACAACTGTACTTTTATGTATCACTATTTTTACTCACGTGGAGAATGATGACGGGTGATGATAATGATAAAAAGAATACTATTCAAACCATAGGCGGATCCAGCCTTCGAGTCAGGGGAAGGTCACACACTTATATCCAGCCCTGGATGGGTTTCAAACCTGCACAATACTGGATGTTCCCCGCGGTTTCAGTCGCGTAGCTTATGCCCTAGGGCGGATCCAGGATTTGTTACAGGGAGGGAACGATACATAAGTATACACCTACCATATATAAATATTTGCCATTTCTCTGTGCCTCGGAGTGCATCTTAATTTGTTAAATCGTGTCAGTCCCGGTTGCCATTACAATAATTGATAGCAGTAGTCGTGCGGCGCCAAGGTGCAAAAATCCGTCCAGTGCCCCCAAATGCAAGAGGACCCACAGAGTGCAACAGAGACTTAGCGAAAAACATAAAAGAAAAGAAGCGCAAAAAATGTTGCTATTTATATGAGAAAAAAACAAATCTAAACAAGCGCGAGCGCAACGAGCGTGAAAAAGTTGTGATATTTTTATCAGTTTGGGAAACGAAAATCTAAATCGTATAAAATATGTATTTGCTGTATTATCAAAAGACCGGGCGCAGCGAATGCGTTTTTTTTATATATCAGTGTTAATATACTATTAAATTAAAATATAATTCCTAAACGTGTAAAAATATGCATTGACATGATTCAAAGATACGAGTTAGAGATTGATAAAATATTGAGATGTCTGTTAATGTAGAAAACGAAACAAATCATACAAAAATATATGAAAAAGCAAAAAAAAATTGCGAGTGGAGCAAGCCCAAACACGTTGAGCCACTTTATTGGTTGAAATCATATTTCCAAATCATAAAAGAACAAATATTGAAATAATTGCGATATTTCTTTCAGTTTTGAAGATGAATTATTCAAATCAAACGAAATTAACCTATTTACGTAACTAATATCAATGCATAGAAGTGCGCGCGAAGCGAGCACGAAAATTTTAAGGTTTTTTTTCCAAATCATATGAAAATAACGAATTGACGTTACTGCAAATTAATTCATTTTCTTTTTAATTTTAATTAGAATCACATAAAAATTTTGCACTATCATAAATCGCGAGCGCAGAAAGTGCGAAAATTTTGACATTTTATTTCCAACAACTTTAAAAGGAAACCATATTAAAAATCATATTAAAAAATATGCAAAATATCTTAGGTACATATTTCTATGATTCGTTTGCTGGCCTCTGGTGTCAGTTAGTCAGGCCACCCTGACTAACTGACACCAGAGGCCTTCTTTAAGCCATGTCAGAGGCCCTCCTCTGACATGGTTTAAAGAAGGCCATTCAATAATAACAGCTGGGGCCGACAGCTGAACGTGCACTCTGAACCATTTCTATAGTCTAAAACCAAACAAAGAAAACACAATAAAGAAAATAGACCAACAAAAGCGCGAGCGCAGCGAGCGCGGAAATTTTGAGATATTTCTATCAGTGTACACACACAAATAAACAAGATAGTAAAACATATTAAGAAAATATCAAGTAGAACTAAAAGGTCAAACACCTTCACAAAAAACCCGACTGCGAACAAAACTAAAAAGGGGCATCTTTTAGTTAGAATGGTTGCTAATTAACTTTAAATCGTTCTAGATCCTAAATCGAAATGAAAAATTAGGTATAAGAGATTTTTTAAAGACAATAATTATAAGAGAAAGATGATTTTCAAATAGGTATTCATTGATAACATAGTCAATTTTCATATATTTTTTCACGAAGTTGCATCTGGTTGTCGCCGTATTGATTTTTTGTTACTGTTATGGCTTTAGGTGGCACTCGAAATGTTAAAACAAATTGACTGTCGTAAGAATCATCAAAATTGGCTACGCGTTTGGGCTATTTGGTGCGACAAAGGAACGGGCATATACACATACATACTTTCATACATACATACAAACACACATATATAGGCTGATAAACACAATACACTCCGCTCAGTCGGCTAAAAGGTTTTATTCAAGGAATTAAAGTATTTTACCAAATTTTATGAAAATCTGTTCAGCCGTTCCAGTGCAGTAACAAACAAACATACCTACCTATATAAACACACAAACTTTCTCATTTATAATATTTATTTTTATTCTAACATTGTTAGATTATTTTAGCATTATGCGAGAATATATCTTCCCTAAAGATGACAAATTAAAATTCATTTTGTTTTCACAATTAAAAGTATCCAGAGCTACATAATAAGGAACAAAGTAACACCAAAAGTAAAGTCAATTGAATATCAATTCTACAAAAATAAAATACATTGACAAAAGGTTAGATAACTTGATCGTATAAATTGGATCGGGCTGACGAAGAAAATACTATTTCCTGTTCACAGGATTCATCCTGTGATATTTCCTGCCACAGTCACAGATTAAGTACCATTATGTCAACCAGAGAAGTAGCAAATTGGATGTTTATTGAAAATTATTACTACTAAATTTATATGTTACTATATACTCATGGCTGAAAAATGCATTTTGACTTCATCGCCAAGCCAGCAAGTTCGTGCTGCTGAAACTATGGACCTTCCATTGGCCACAGAATAACAGCTTTGGAGAGATTTGATTAAAAATACTTCGATTTCTGAGCAAACATCGAGGATATCAGTTTAACAATGTATCATCAACTTTAGAATGTACCACCCTCTGTCTTTCCTACGTGCATAACACCAAAGTTCTTAAAATTGGGCACTTAGCCAAAGTTGTATTAAAAAATTAACTCATATTTCTAAATTGGAATTAATTGAGAACCCAATTTCCTTAATTTGTCATTAGTTTCTTAACTACAAATTAACGGCAGTTCGAAAATTATGTCACGTTACGATGAAGAACGCCAGAAAATTTACACTCGATTTTTTTTTATGATTGTCGTTGGGGTATCATTTAGCAACAAAGTAACTTCGAATGGTATTTCAAGATGAAGCCTTGTCTCATGTCGCTATTAAAAACTGGCTTAACGATTTCAAACATAGTTGTACTAATCTCACTGTTGACCTTCGTGAGGGACGTCCTTCAAGAGTGACTACTGATATACTCGTAACAACAGTACTGTGTGGGTCATGATAGAGAAGTACTAATAGAAGAGTGACCTACCAGCTGATATGGGCAAGTTTAGGTTCAAACCAATACCTAAACTTGAGTCAAGTCAGGTACACAAAATCTAAAATGAATATTTAGGTGTCAGGAAGATTTGTGCTAGGTGGATACCCCACATTTTGAACGAAGCCTAAAAACATCGTTGCATTGATTGGTGTCGCGAAATGTTCCAAAAATTTGATGGGGCCACTCAAATGCTGTATTTGAGATCGTAGGGGACAAAAACTAAGTATATTGTTACGAACTTAAAAACAAAAGAGACTGCACAATCTGTTCCCTTCTGAAGAGTTGCCAACAAGTGGTGAAGAGACGAAACACTAGGAAAAAGATGATAGCTTCATTCTTCGGTCGAACGTGTAATTTTTCAGTCGGTTTTTTTTTTCTATATGCGTCTTCTATGGGATCTTCCTATGGGATTTGCTCATAGTTGACGCGTTTAGAACTCCGCGCTTACTTGGTCGGCTATAACTCGCAATGTACAGACGAACAGACGGACATGGAGAAATTATAAGGGTTCCTTGTTGGACTACGGAACTTCTAAAAAGTGTGAGGAATTACAGAACAGAAACACAAACATATCTGAGTATTTTCGGGGAAAATAGTCTTGTATACTCTACTTAACT
This sequence comes from Alsophila aescularia, assembly GCA_946251855.1. Lineage (NCBI taxonomy): Eukaryota > Metazoa > Arthropoda > Insecta > Lepidoptera > Geometridae > Alsophila > Alsophila aescularia. Next base: position 7,610,713 of record OX276376.1, on the reverse strand, counting down.
TTAACTTTCTCTCGCAAAAACATACTGTGCATTTATTTTTCGACGTATTATTAATTTGGCTGGCAGGAAGTGTACCTGGGTAGTACTTATAAAGCACCAGGGCCCATACATGCTATGGCCATGACGTGTTACTACATCTTCGTTTAATTGTTCGTGCATTGTCATAATAAATATAAATATATTCGGGTCAATTCAAACCAATTATCTAGCCCCAAACTAGGATACCTAATACTATGTGCACTAGTTAACGGATAAACATGCACAGATGCACTTATAAACTACGCTTCACATGACTCTGTGGAAAAGGAAATTGCAGATCTCGTATTTTTACAAGGATAAGTTAAACCATTGTAAAAATATGTCCTTCTAATCTTCACCTGCAAATGCTTCGTATCCCACAGTAATATAGATTCTCTTCATGACACCACCCAATATAACTTGAATTGAAATGTGTTATGCCCTGTTCAAAAGTACAAACAAACAACCTATTTTCTAAAAAGATTAGTTATTTCCGATCTATTTATTATTTACTTCAAACAACGAACTGAACCGTAACTAATAAGATTTAGCGATATACGAATTTTACCTTCGTTTTCCTTGAGTTTCATTTGAAAGTTGAAAACACCTGTTCATATTACAGACATTTTTGAAGCGAAGCTTGATAAATATCGACATGGTATTTGCTTTGTTTAAGATATTTTTAGTTGGTCTACGGTTTTGCATATACCTTTAGCGATTTTTCGATACATATACTCTGTACAAATTTGAGATTTTTCGTATGTCGTTCAAAATCTTTTAATATACATAAATAAGATGTACTCCCGAGCTGTACTGTATCGCATCTTCCACTCGACTAGTACATGAAAGAGCAGAACATAAATTTGAAAACTAAGGAAAATTCATGGAATTGGCTTATTAAAAACTCAGGTTATTTATGTAAGAAAATAAAACATAGATAGTATCTTCCCTACCAGTGAGAGAGCCGAGACGTGGACACGTGTATTTAAAGTCGCTCAGAGAGCTATGGAGAGAGCTGTGCTCAGGGTTTCTCTGGAGGATAAAATCCAAAACGAGATTATCCCACAGAGAACCGACATAGCTCAAAGGATTAGCAAGCTAAAGTGGCAATGGGCTGGCCTCATTTCTCTAAGGATGGACAACCACTGGGTTAGACTTGTCCTCGAATAGAGACCGCATCTTGGCAAAAGTAGTGTAGGATAAAAAAAGAAAGTCGATGAAGTCTAATAGATATATAGATGAATTCTATATTGTACACACCACAAAAAAAATAAAGAAAGAAGAAACAATAGTAGAAGAGGTGTTACAGGAAGTGTTAATACAGTTGTGTTGTTGATTATTTTTTATATTATAAATACATACTTTATTAATCAATTATTTATTTTAAATATAAAACCACGTATACAGGTGTAACTTTGTTAAGTGGGGTATCATTGAATAGGTATTTGAAAATCATCTTTAGGTTTCTCTTATCATGTTTCATTTCGAATGACCATCTACGATCTATAACGATTTCAATTGTTTAGCAACAATTTTCACTTAAAGTTTTGCCTCGTTTAGTTTTGTTCGCAGTCGGGTTTTTTGTGAAGGTGCTTGATCTTGCTTTTTAATGAGAGGGAATGCTCCAAAATAATTGAATTGAACATAAGTTCCATAATAACTATTTAATTTATCAATGCCATTGATAAACAGTTACCATGGCTCGGTTTGTCTAACTATTTAATTTATCAATGCCATTGATAAACAGTTACCATGGCTCGGTTTGTCTAACTATTTAATTTATCAATGCCATTGATAAACAGTTACTATGGCTCGGTTTGTCTAACTATGTATTTATCAATGCCATTGATACACAGTTACCATGGCTCGGTTTGTCTAACTATTTAATTTATCAATGCCATTGATAAACAGTTACTATGGCTCGGTTTGTCTAACTATGTATTTATCAATGCCATTGATACACAGTTACTATGGCTCGGTTTGTCTAACCATTTAATTTATCAAGGCCATTGATAAACAGTTACCATGGCTCGGTTTGTCTAACTATGTATTTATCAATGCCATTGATAAACAGTTACCATGGCTCGAATTTGAATTTCGAATGACCATCTACGATCTATAACGATTTCAATTGGTTAGCAACCATTTTCACTTAAATTTTTGCCTCGTTTAGTTTTGTTCGCAGTCGGGTTTTTTGTGAAGGTGCTTGACCATGCTGTTTATTGTGAGAGAATGCTCCAAAACAATTGAATTGAACATAATTTCTATAATAACTATTTAATTTATCAATGCCATTGGTAAACAGTTACCATGGCTCGGTTTGTCTAACTATGTATTTATCAATGCCATTGATAATGACGACCGGTTGGTCTAGTGGCTAGTGACTATAACTACGAAATCAACGGTCGCGGGTTCAAATCCCGCCAGGTGCAATCATTTGTGTGTTGTAGCAGAAATGTTTGTTTCCGAGTCATGGATGTAATATTCGTATCTATGTGTTTTATCCGTTGTTTTACCCATAGTACAGGATATCCTAGTTTAGGGCAAGGTAATTGGTGTGATATATTTATTTATTTATTTATTTATAGTTACAATGGCTCCTCTGGCCTATTTAAGTATTTATTGCCATTGATAATTAAAGTTACCACGACACCAGCACATAATTGCTCTTGGTGGATTGTGAACCTATCCACTATATATACTATATATACAAAATGTTTATGCTGCAAATGTCTTAGAACATCCGTCTTATTTCTTGTTACATCGAAAGCATAGTTCGCCTCTAACGAACCGGAATCTGCGGTCTCAGTAAATGTTTTTTATCCCCCATTATTTATTTACGTTTGATCTTCTCTAACATCATCCGCATTTAGATTATTGATGGTATTAGCCTCATAAATGATAACAGGGCCACATGTTATCTTCTTATCAAAACATTATTCAAATCCTTGCGTTAACATTTATTTTGGTACAAATGTTTGATTATTTAGAGGGTCTGTCAAGCAGATTAGTATTTCTATACCGCCGCATCGTTCTTTGAACAATGGAAAGTGGAAAGGCTATGTACTTATTCAACGAGTTTACTACACTTTAACAAGATATAAGACTACGGTCGGGTAAAAAATAGTCTATGACACTCTTGCGATGCAAACGAATCGATTGATATCTCACTTTAACAACTTTTTTGTAGGTTGAACACATTACTCTTCCTTTGAATCGCCGTAGAAGGGTAAAAAAACATATGATACATACCAATCTATAAAAGTGAAACGTTATCTGTTTGTTTGTTTGTTTGTTTGGGGATCTTTCACGCGATAACGGCTTCACGGATTTTTATGAAATTTAGAATGGAGATAGCGTATACCCTGGAATATAATATAGGATACTTTTGATCCCGGAAAATTGTAAGTTTCCACGGGAAATCTGGAATAATGTTCATTACTCGCTGTAAGAAACGGTTGCCATGGAAACGAAATAACAAGTATGTCAAAAAACATCAAGAGCAATATCCTAGAAGAACATAGGATGCTTTTTTCGCGATAAACAGTAGTCCGTGTGAAGACTATATAGGAAGACGAATTGATTGATACCTTGCTTGTCAAAATGAGACTAATAGGGGGCGAAGCTATGGTGAAACATCTACATATACTTGTATATACATACATATCATGTTAAACTCATTAACCTTCCCTTACTTCGCCGTACTCGGGTAAAAAGTACCTAAATAGTTAAATAGCAAAAAATAATTTATACTACTATTACTTAACAGTTGCGAAAAAAGCTATTGGATTATAATATTATGCTACCCCACGTACTTGAGAAAAGTCTCCTCAGAAAAGAGACCTCCAGAGTTAATTTAATAACAACACTGCTAGATAAGTCGGTCCCATAAAAACACTTATTTAATTTATCACTAATTGTTAATTATTATGATGGTGGAAATAGAACTTACAAGTGCTTGTCAAGTTCCGTAGGTTATAACCTAATAGGTTTCAGTGCCTCACTGTTGAGTTCGTATACAGATGACGAGGGTTCAACTAAGTACGCTTTAACTTAGTCGGCTATTAGCCTGAGTCGAGACTCTCGAGAAATTGATCGTAATTATCGTGATAATTTTTATTTTTTTTAATTAGTTTATTTGACTACGATATATCACTTAGTGCAAGATTTCAACTAAGTACATCGGTTCAGGCATTCGGATGTAAAAGCTACACAAACCACTTTTGATTTTTACTACTACTACTAATTTTAAGGATTAGCTAAAGAATAGATTGGAATACGCCGTCTCCAACCATGTACCTTCTAGTAATATTTTAGTTCCTGTAAAAGTAAGTGAAAATAGGTATGTTGGAACACTGTAAACGAGCGTGGGATTTTTGCGTAAAAACAATTTCAAGAAAATAAATTGAATTCGTGTTCTGTAAATAGATTAAAATATACAGATAATAGTAGTTTATGAAACTGTTGCATAGTAAGGGGTATTAAAACACGAGAGTGAGTTTAAAAAACGAGGCGAGTTAATGGACTCGAGTGTTTTAATATCTAGTTATGTGCCGTTTCATACACTACTTTATCAACACTCATGCAATAAGAACTTACTTTAATGAAAAATAATAATTTCGTAATATATTCTTGATTTTTCTGGTAAAAGCTCGTTCGTCATGTTCGTTTCTGTTTCTGTGATGTCAGTGGAGTCAAATTCTCCTCACTAACACTGTTGTCGGACATTTTTAATCAGGATAAAACTTTTGTTAATCACATAAACACATTAAATTGGTTAGATACTAATGTAAAGTTAATTATGACGCCAGAGTTCAGTCCACAGCGAATTCGCGCGCATACGGTCTAGCACGTGCCGCCATAGAGATTCAATGCCCAAAACTCTCGTAGTGCGCAGCCAACCGGTGCTTTTATGGGAAAAAATATATTTTATAACATCGTTTAGTACAAAAAACAGTGTTATAATTATTATTTTCTTAATAGGGACGAGCAGTGCATCATACCTAATTGCAACCAGTCGCTTGCAACGCGTGCGCACGCGCAGTATGGGCATGGTACTGCGCTTGGTAGCTTTTTCACGCGCGAGCAATAATGTCATTATTTTTGAGTTCTTAATCCAGATTTTACGATATGAGTGTAGATAAAACATATTTTGGCACAATTTCTGTCCACCTTGCTAGCCAACACATAATCAGAAAGATTACCGCTAACCAAGTCAAGTTTTTTCGGGCCGACACCTGTCACTTTTACACCTGTCACCTCGCTTTATACACAAAAAAAAACAAAATCCCTTCAACCAAATCCGTTCAGCCGTTTGAGCGTGTGAGCCGTTGAGGTGGTTACCGTCTTCTTGTTGTTTTATTAATTTACTAGCTGCACAGTAATGATGGATCATGATGAAAAGTATCCTATACATATTGAAATGGTGAAATAAAAAATCTTACTTAATTATTTGTAATCATTTCCAAATATCTTGAAGCTTTCAATATTGTTTTTTAACTCTATCGAAACGATGAGATACGTTGACTCCTGATAAAAAACAATTAAACTAATATTGTTTAGGAAATACATCTGAAATAATAGCACGAGTAAATAGCAAAAATAACACAAATATATAGTAGGTAGTAGTTTTTTTTTTTTTTCTTTTTTTTTACTAGTATTTTTTAGCTATCAATACAATGGCAGCAATTTGGTCAATTTACTCTTTAAACTAAACTAGACTAAATTTCTTTAAATGTAATTTAAACCTTGTCGACTTTGTAACAAGATCTTTTTGCCCCTGGCATCTATTCCAAACTTACGTCAATTTAAGCAGCACCGCTTAAAATAACGAAATTAAAACAGGTTTTTAACACGCTGACTAACAGCGTTTGGATAAATTCGGACACGTTCTGAGACAGCGTTTGGACAAATCGGGACTGTCGCCGCGTGGAAATATAGTTGATTTTACGCTGACGGGCTTTAGTGATTGTTTAGTGAGTGAGGTTTAGATGCCAGGGAAAAAATACCTTGTTACGAAACTAACAAGGTTTATTTTTCATTTGAAGAAATTAAGTTTAGTTTAGGGGATGTCTGAATCGCTACCATTATCGGACAAAATCTATCTATACTTATAGTAAATAAAATTGAATGAAAAAGTCTGTCTAATGAAGATAATTAAAAAAAAGGTATATGGTACTTAAAATAATAAGCTACTAAAAAAGAATAGATCATTTTTTAAATCGTGTCTGTCTGTTTGTTTGTTAGTTTGTCTGTATGTTTGTTAACGCATCACGTAAAAACGACTGGACCGATTGCGATGCAGATTTCACTGTTGGATAGCTTAGAGCTTGACTTGAAAACTGGGGTACTTGGTATCTTAATCGGATGATTAAATGCCGAGAAATCGATAAAAAAACATTTGACGCCTAAACGAATTTTTAAATGTAGTTTATTGTACTTTATTAGTAAATTTGGTCCTGCAATAACACGTGGGGGGCTGCTTTCAAATGAAATGACCATGCGAGCAAAGCCGCGGGTACAGCTAGTCAATAAAAAGACAATCACAGAGTTCACCTGATGGTAAGCAAGCCCGTTCAGAATAAATTTAGAATTAAAAACGGAATCGTTTTTTTATTTCAGTAAATAAAAACTAAACCCTGAGATCAAAGATTTTGAATTGCACCTACTCCACTAATAAAGACTGGTATTTAACATATATGTCTTTTTTTCATTATCTTCACGTTTGTACCATACTTCTCTTTCTTTTTCATTAACTTGGTCCAAAAGGATATGAAGATTGGTTGCAATCATATATCTAACTAATTGAAGTTGATGAGAAAGTAAATTAGAAGTACGCCTACATACAGTAAAATTATTTCATGTCGTCGTTTCAACCTTTGCTCTCTGAGATGGTTCGTTATTGATGAAACAATGCGGTGTATACATTCTGCAATTACCATTCATGCACTATCTATTAACTACAAGGTATAAAGAGCTACTAAGTATTATAATTAAAAATAAGATTCTTTTATACCACAAATAATACCAATTAACTGAATATTATATTTTTTATCTTAATTTTTCTAATTTTTAATATTATAAATTATTACATATAATACAAGGAAACTTAGGTCATTTTAGAAGCATATTTACGTCATTTTTGTAGTCGTCTCATTTTTTGGGCAGTCGTGTAAAAAGTACACGACTGCCCAAAAAACGAGTGTTACTTTTGCAGGGTTCATTTACGTATATATGTGAGTTTCTTTGTTCCACCATAACTTTAAATGCCTAAACCGATTTGGATGTATGGGGTATCCTTAGAATCGTCAAATCATCCCGAGAGACATAGGCATTTTTTTTTCAAAGTTTCTTTTTGGTCTTTGTAGTTTTTTGTCTTACTTTGATGATTTATTTGTTTAAAAGCCATTGTGTAAAATAAAAAGTCAAATGTTTTTCCGGGATATTCAGGCTTTAAGATTCACGAAGACACTTGGTTGGAGGAGCTGGCCCAAAAACGTACACGAAGACATAATCCTATGAACAACTCTGCATCATCCACACACTTGAAAAAACATATGTTTGCGAATGGTGTGGCCGCAGCTGAGAATCCCGTAATGGCATATTTAGTTACCAAAGGAAATACAGTACGACAAGCTCCTGACGTTGCTGTGATCATCTTTTGCAGGTGTATGAAGGCCAGGAACGATGATGATGATGATGATGAGGAGTGTTTTTTTATTCATATATATTTAAGGCAGGTCTAAGGATGAGTCAGTCTGAGTTGGCCTAAAATTTAGGCTGACAGTTTCATTAAAATTTAGGTACGTACCTATTGTTTTGTATTTAGTGCCCGCTGAAACTTTCTAACAAATTAAAAAAACAAGAAATGATCATTCGGGCGTATACTTGTAGGCATTTCAAAATTTGCCATTAAGGAAAATATGTGGTTTAGCTACCATATGCCTTACAAATTCTTCATCCTCCTCGACCCCTTGTATATCCGGATTATAATTTTCCCTTTTATCTGATCCCGTAATACTTATTACTTGTACTTATGTACTTATAGGAAATATCTAAAACAAATAACAACCTTTTGACTGGACCCTTTTACAGTCCCGGCGTTTTGATGATAGGAAAGTAAGTGAACATAATAATAAATTAAGGACACCACATTTTAAGTCGCTTACAAAGTTCGTTATAATTAACAATAGAATGTTTACTTTCTTATGTTATGTTGTTATGTGAAAGCCATTGAAATATTTATAAAAATTTAAAAAGGGGAAAAGCCTATAATATAGTGTGATCAAGATTTCAATGTCTTTATTTTAGGAGGCCTTTGCCCAACGTAGTATAATACTTAGATTAATAATATTAACAAAATTGATATGCTTTGTTTCTCTGTGGCTGGTAAGCTTACTTAACTTCTCCGGAAAACTATGAACTTTTCCGGAAATAAAGTAGGTAGGTACAACATTTATATATATACACAACATATATATAAATGTTGCACAACGTTATAGCACAACATTTTCTTAACGCGTTCTATACCTACTATTAAAGTAGCGATGGTAGCGTAACGGGTTAATAGTGCAACTTAGAATTCAACGATACCGAGTTCGATCCTTGGCTCCACACCAAAGACTTTTCTAAGTTATGTGCGCTTTTTCATCGCTCCGTGCTTCGGAGGGCACGTTAAACTGTCGGTTCCGGCTGTTATTGATTAAAAGCAGTCGTCAAGCCATGTCACAGGCCCTCGGGCGGCTAGAATAACTCTGACACCTGTGGCCAGCACTACCTCATACGACAAACAAACAAACGGCCAACATCATGATTGACGTCGATTACCATAAGGAGTCTGCCATCGCCGTCCCTATCCTGCCCTCTCCTACTCTAGTTTTAATCTATAATGATGTTTTCATACAAAATTGTGAGAGATAAAAGAAAAACTTTTACTATTTACTTCGGACGAACTGCACGAATTCGAATAGGGTTTTCAGAATGTACGTAACAGCTTCAACTTCATCGTGTCAGCCTTTAGAAGTCCACTGCTGAACATAGGCCTCCCCCAAAGAACGCCATGACGAGCGATCTTGTGCCAACCCATCCACCGACTTCCTGCGGTGGCTACAATGTCGTCTGTTCATCGTGTGGGAGGTCTCCACACTTCGCTTGCTTGTTCGTGGTCGCCATTCGAGAACCTTTATTCCCCAGCGGTTGTGGGTTCTACGAACTATATGGCCTGCCCATTGCCACTTCAGCTTGCATACTCTGAGAGCTACTTGCTTCTTCTAAGGATTTCCTCGTTAAAACTTCAACTTAGTCAAATACAATTTACAACGGGATTTAAGTTAAGTACTAATATTTTTGGAAACAGTTGGGCAACCTACTAGCTTCTAGCTTTATTAAGTTTAATAGTACAGTCAGCGACAAAGTAAAGTAGGTACTTATAGGTACGAACACGCCCATAGTGGTACTTCGTATCCATACCAATATATAAAAGTGAAACGTTGTCTGTTTGTTTGGGGAGATTTCACGCGATAAAGGCTGTACTGATTTTGATGAAATTTAGAATAGAGATAGCTTATACCCTGGAATAAAACATAGGATGTAAGTTTCCACGGGAAAACTGGAAAATGTTGATTTCTCACAGTAAGGAACGGTTGCCATCACAGAATGGTCTGTGGTTGCCATGGAAATGAAATAACAAGTTTGTCAAAAAATATCAAGAGCATTGGTGCTATACCTGCTTTTGCATTGGTTTTTAATATCTTAGAAGAATTCGCGATAAACAGTAGTCCGCGCGTACGAAGTCGCGGGCGGGAAACCTAGATATTTTTAACCGACACTTACACTCTTAAGCTGTTTTTTTTTTTATCAATGTTGGCATGATTAACCAAAATTAGAAACATGATTTTAGATGCATGCAAAATTATTGTAAAAGAGAAAATACATTTTATTAACTTTCTCCGTTCATTTTTCCGGGAAATCTGGTCAATGACTTTTTAGAAGTGTTTGTTTCCAAAGGTGTCAGACACTAAAAAATTCATTTCAATGAATAAAAAGTTTTAGTACAATAATAACTTTACAACTAAACTTATGCCTACTCCGCGGTTGATATATTTATTTTCAAAGAAAATATCAGGGATACAAAAGAAACTTTTAGGAAGACTTGCTTTTAGGAGAACATATTTATTTTTGTTAGCACTCGAGAGCTCTACTTAGCAGAAAAATAATGTTAGTTTCCGAAATTACCAGGTAAATTAGGATTTCTCTGGATCTACAATATACCTCTATATAGATACCTCTCACAAGAACGAAGCGTTACGCTTCTTCATTTATTATAAGAACTGCAAAGGAGTGCTATCGTCAGTGTTTCCGGTCAATTATAACCCCGGTGTGTTCAAGTCAAGAGTGAATAGGTATCTACTAGGCAAGCGTGCTACACCTTCGACCACATCATCGCTTTCCATCAGGTGAGATCGTGGTCAAACGATTGCCTAGTCCGTAATAAAAATATATATATATATTCTAAGAGACTAAAAATAAGCTAATGAACAAGAATATAACATTTTCAAAAATGGTATTTATTACGTGGTCTGTATTGATTTATTTTCGTATAACGTAAAAAATAGAGAAATTGAAATGCGGTTTTAGTGTTGAATAACTTAGTACTTGACTTAAAATCTAATGTGATTTTCATCTTCAGTATCTGGTCATATTCGGTAATGGGTAACTGCTACTATTTTTGCAAATATTGCAAAAAATGAAAAATTTCAGCTCTCCTCATTTTTTCAGCCGCTTTTCGCATGTCGTCACTCCACCTTGCTACAGGGCGTCCTACACTAAGATTGCCTAAACGTGGTCTCCACTCGAGAGCTGAACGGTCATCGGTTCTTCGGAAATGTGATCAGCCCACTTCCACTTCAGCTTGCTTATCCAAACAAACCTATTGCAAGCCTTTTAATCTTTATATATTTAAAGAATAGCCCAAGAACTCCAAAAACGCATTCGGTCAGTTTCAGCCGATAAATCGATTAAACTATTTCACTGCACGATTTCATATGAAATTTCAAATTTATATCTGGATTAACACATAAAAATGATTGATTGATGACATAAGGCACAGCTAGCTTTATTATGCATGGTATTTAAGTACTATATGTGTACTGTGGTATAGGTAAAAGGCATTATCTTTTGAATTTTCGCAGTTCATAGCCGATGTTTTCAGTAACTTGGAAAAAAAACGTTTGTTTCTCTATAGTTAGCGAACCACATTGATGAAACTTTGCAAAACATCGTTTTTGTAGCTTTAATAAAGGCAAAAGCAGGAAGCTGTTTTTTATTGAATGTGATAGAAAGTGGTGGACATAAAACGGATTTTTTGTAACAAACTGCCGACAGTGTTGGTTACACTAGAAAAAGAAACGTTGTATTTGATCAACTATAAAAAGGCAATGCTCGTCGCTGCATTATATTATCTGTAGCTTGTATAGTCGGACGAAATATGTTTGTAAAAATGCATTTATATGTTTTTCTGTATATCTAGCATTAATTGGAATAAAAAATTCAAATCGAAACCTTATTGGATTTTTAATAAAAAAATAGTAGAGCTGTTATATTGGTTATTTGTATGATGTAACGGTAACGAGAGTTACCGCTCGTATTGAGCTAAATATTTTTTTATAAAAATATATTTTGGTGCTGTATACATATAATAATAATTGACTTTCCTAAAACTAGTACAAAAAATTGGGGGCAAAAAAATAATTGGTGTGTAAATTTTAGTAATTTTAATGCAAAAAAACCTGTATCTTTTTAACTGAGTCTGAGACCAGATTATAGACAGAGTACAAATTTTGGAGAACATTATCTAATTTTGGGAAAACAATATTAATTTTAGTCAGATATTTGAATAGATTATCTAAAAATTATTGATTAAAATTTTAATATATGTTAGAAATTAAGTTTTTACTATTTTAGGGAAGAAAACCATTTTTTTTTACGACAATTTTGATTATTTGAAAGAAAAAAAACACATCCGGAATATAATACTTTTGGATATAATAATACTTTTCTCCTATACTTACTTATCATGAACACTTACCTTGTTTGTTGGCGGGAAAAGTAGAAACTTTTGAAACTTGTGAGTTTGGCAAAGCGCGAAGTGCACGAGTACAGAATGGCCGGTCAAGACATCTGTGCCAGCATTTATAGGTAGCGCTTGGGCGGGCGGTAGGCGGGACTACGCACGCGTATCCAAACTCAACTCTGAGTTCTGGTCTCTGAGTCTACGACAACTTGACACGACACTTCAAAAATGTCAAGGTATCTACTCGCACCAAATAATTTGTATCAGCTGTGCCCGCGTGGTCATTTCTCTAGGTTAAAAGGACCAAAAATACATATAAAGCGGTCACTAAAGATTGAGATATAAAGTACACCAGATTTTAAGTCAAACCCCAAACAACTGTTGGGTACAGTGAAAACAGCATTTAAATCTGTCCAGTAGTTTTTAAGTGATACATGAAGACAGATAGATAGACATACACGAATTCAAATATCTGACAAAAAAATTGATAGATATACTCGATTTTTTAAAATATTACATTCATTTTAGTAGCTTTTTTGTTAGTTTTTACGTGATACAGACGGACAGATAGACACGAATTTTTAAAACATTATTTTCTTTTTAGTAACTTATTGTAAGTCACAGAAACTTCTTTTTTTTTAATTATTTGCTTTGACCAGACTTTTTGTAACTTACTGCTATATTATAAGTATATATATATTTATAGATATTATTTAAATGCCATAAAGCCTTTCACACGCATCTGTGTGGCGGAGACTGCACAAATAATATAAAACTAATCACAGATTTATACTTGCTTGTTCGACTGGTTGATGCGAGCCATGTTATCGTAGAAAATCTCTACTGTAACATCGCTGTGCTTTGAACTGACGTCATGGTCTCTGGAGGACGGAAATCGCAGCTTGAAAGCAGTTTCCTGTTGAAATAGGGCTCTAATTAAAAAGTTAATTTAGTGATTAGTATGGAATAATACCGCAAAGGATTAGCAAGCTGAAGTGGCAATAGGCTGTCCACATTTCTCGAAGGACGGACCATCGCTGGTATATACGTGTCCTCGAGTGGAGACCGCATTTTGGCAAACGTAATGTAGGACGCCATCTGGCCAGGTAGAGTGACGACTTGCGGAAGGCGGACGCTGGCTGAAACCGGGTGAGAAGAAGCAAAGATCGGGCTCTGTAACGTTCACTGGGAGAGGCCTATATCCAGCAGTGGATGTACACAGGCTGATGATGATGATGATGGAATAACAGTAGTTTTGCGAGTTGTGAACTTGCGTCTTGCTTGATTTTGATAAGAATGTTAGCGTTAGTTAATAATATTAATATAAGCGTTTTAGCATTACATTTACTAGATATTTATATAAGAGGCAGGCACAAACATATACATATACATAGATGTATATATTCATAGTACTTATATAGTCTACAAGATGATTGACAAAATGATTATCAACATCAGGAATTCAAAAGTAAATAGTGTGATAGTAATCACCAAAGTGGACTTCCACTAATTACAAATTAAGCTTGGGCCACCGAGCTCAACTTGACCGTTGATAAACATTATTATAAATATACTAGCTGTGCTCGCGGCTTTGCTCGCGTGGTAATTTTACTATGTTACAAAAATATCTATAAAGTACAAAATACCAAATTTCGTTAAGCCGTCAGATAATTTTTATCGATTGCTAGGCGTCTAATAATCGGATTAAGATACAAAATACACCAGTTTATAAGTCATACCCTAAGCTATACAAGAGTAACCCGTCCTGTAGTTTTTACGTGATGCGCTACTAGACAAACAGACAGACACGATTTAAAAAAAAACTTGTTCTGTAGCTTTTTTTAAGTACCAATCCCATTATTTTATTAATTTCATTGTACAGACATTTTGTTGCTTACTGCTTTATTATAAGTGTAGATAGAAGATAGATTATAAGAAAATAGATAAGAATAGATAAAGAGATATTTTTGTTTAGAAGCATAAATATTCGGTCGGTATTCTACAGATTGCACTATGGAGAGTGTGCACAAGAACTGCACAACCTGATCATAACCGTACGACTAAACGATCGACAAAGCGCCACCCTTTTATGGTTGAAATACCTCGCACAAGAACGAAGCGTGGCGCTTCTTCATTTATTATAAGAACTGCAAAGGAGTGGAATGCCCTGCCCTCGTCTTTGTTTCCGGTAAATTATAACCCCGGTGTGTTCAAGTCAAGAGTGAATAGGTATCTACTAGGCAAGCGTGCTACACCTTCGACCACATCATCTCTTCCATCAGGAGAGATCGTGGTCAAACGATTGCCTAGTCTGTAATAATAAAAAAACATATATAAGTACTTTAGTTAAAATGTTTACTATAATTATCTTTTAGGTTAATAAACTATGAACAATAAGTATTATGTAATTAAAGCCTTCTTTTTGGCGCTGTCAAAAAATAAAACGGCATGATCTTTTTAAATAAAATTTTGACTTATTGTTACCAGTATCTCCAATATGGCCTGTGATTGAGACCCCCTACTACATGCTTAGTACCTAGCTAATTTAATTAATGTAAGCAAGGAGATATATACTAGCCAATGTAATGAAACACCTACAGTAAACCCACGATTATTACCTCGGTGTCGATGCAATCAAATGTAAGGAGAGGAATCCTTTCATCTTGATTGGAAAAGTGTGTAATTTCGGTGAAGTGTTCACTTTGAGAATAGATAACAGACTTTTAGGGTCGAATTCTGTTAAGTGGTTTATAACACTGCGTTCAACATAATAAATGTTCGTAAGTGTAAATGCAACTTGTGTATTCATAGGTAGAACTAGGGCTCTCGAATCAAATCCTGCAGAGAGGAGAAGGGAGCTTTGGCAAGCTGGATATACACGTTTCTGTTTCTTTAGCGTCAGCTGAAACTCTTCCACAAGAACATGAACAATCGTGGTATTTCTTTCGGGCCTGGATTCGACGCGTACACTACAACAATAACAACACAATAAATTACAAGGACTTTTTAAACAAACAATAATTTAAAAAGGAATAATGGCATGGCTTGCCTGGCAGGCGAGTTACGTACCAGGTCCTTTTAAAATTTTATATTTATTTTTACCAGTTACTTTTAGAACCACAGGTATGTGAACACTGGTTTTCAGCTAGACCTTTGGACATGGAGTAAAGTTGTTCCTACCCAGTTTAACAATTTGTGGCAGTTTAATATACTCCTGTACAATTTCGAGAGGCATGCCATTGACCACTATTGGTTTCGGTATAATATTGTCTTTGACCATGATTTTCGTTTTGTCTACGAGTATGTTCAAGCGGAGACCAATTCGTCGTGAAGCGACAGCTAATAGGACGATATCAACTGCGAATCGTGTGAGATGTACTCGCTGTTAATGTTGATGCCCACCCCTTTCCAGTTCGGAGTCCTAAACGTATCCTGTATTGCAGTCGTAAACATTTTCAGGGATATAACTTCCTCCTGTCTTACACCTGTATGACATGACTTTGATATATCGCCAACCCACTTGGCATCGATGCAAGGAGTCCAGAACAGACCAGGTATCGATTGAGTCAAAGGACTTCTCGTAGTACAAAATCGCTAAGCACAGTGACATACTCTTCGCTCTTCTGTATAATCTGGCACACCGTGTGGATGTGGTATCCTAGTCGAAATTCAGCCTGCTCGGGAGTCTGAAATTCGTCAAGTCTTCGCGCGAGACGGATTGTGATGTCCCTCGAGAACAATTTATAGACTCAGAATGTCTCAGAAGAGATGGGTCTATAATTTTTACTCAACTGCGGAGGGTTATGTGTTTGGGCTGTATGTATGTTTGTATGTTTCTTTGGTACGTCCTACAACCTAAACAGCTTCATGGATTTTGATGAATAAGGTTTTTTTTTTATTATGGACTAGGCAATCGTTTGACCACGATCTCACCTGATGGAAAGCGATGATGTGGTCGAAGGTGTAGCACGCTTGCCTAGTAGATACCTATTCACTCTTGAGGTGTCATTGAATTCGTCTTAATAACAAGTGTGACAAAAGATATTCCAAAATTTAAAGAAAACTAATATGGCGGCTTACAGCTGCCATATTGTATTTCCGACAGAACAAAAGAATGACTAAAATCAATCGAAGATATTTCAAAGACCAAAAAAAAACATAAATTAATGAAAATAATAATAAAAAAAAAGTTGGCGAGCAAAACTAAAAAGAACCAAAAAGGCTTTAGATTCTTGATTTTGAAATATAAGGATGCAGTTGTAGACATAATACTCGTACATTTCATTTCTCTTTTGACGGGATCAGCTAGAAGCTGTTCTCAAAACTGGCCAGCTTATACTCCTCATGCCTCAGACTGCATCTTACATTTCAAAGTCTAAAATCTAAAGCTTGTTTGCATCTTATTAGTTTATTGTCGGAATCGGATTTTTGTTTTTTATAATAATTTATTTTTAAGTACCTTAAGTTTTATCACCCTTCTTGAATAAAAACTAATTTAAACAAAATTAAAGCGACTTTAAATCATATAAAACTTAAAAGAAAGAAGTAATAAAAAAAATTAGGTCTACGTCTAAATTTTAAATTTTTTCTACTCGTATTCTGACTATTAATGTAAGTAAGTAGGCACTTACCTAGCCTGTGTGTGATAGCTTTTTTAAGAGAAATAAATAATTCAAAATTTTTGAGGTCTGTACCTCATTTTTTTTTAATTATTTCTTCTCTTAAGTTTTTTACTTAAGATTTGAAGTCGGTTTATTTTTTTGTTAGTTTTTATTTCTTACTTATTAGTTTCGTTAAAGAAGCGTTAGGAAATGAAGTACGCATTCCGTGCGTTAAGAAATACGCTCTACTGGAAACAGTTAACAGTCCATATCTTTTTTATGTTAGTTTTTATTTCTTACTTATTAGTTTCGTTAAAGATGCCTTAGAAAACGGAGTACTCATTCCGTGCGTTAAGAAATACGCTCTAATAAGCTCTACTGGAAACAATTAACAGTCCATATCTTTTTTTATATTAGTTGTTATTTCTTACTTATTAGTTTCGTTAAAGGAGCCTTAGAAAATGAAGTACGCATTCCGTGCGTTAAGAAATACGCTCTACTGGAAACAGTTAACAGTCCATATCTTTTTTATGTTAGTTTTTATTTCTTACTTATTAGTTTCGTTCAAGATGCCTTAGAAAACGAAGTACTCATTCCGTGCGTTAAGAAATAAGCTCTAATGGAAACAGTTAACAGTCCATATCTTTTAAATATATTAGTTTTTATTTCTTACTTATTAGTTTCGTTAAAGAAGCCTTAGAAAATGAAGTACTCATTCCGTGCGTTAAGAAATAAGATCTACTGGAAACAGTTAACAGTCCATATCTTTTTTTATGTTAGCTTTTATTTCTTACTTATTAGTTTCGTTAAAGAAGCCTTAGAAAATGAAGTGCTCATTCCGTGCGTTAAGAAATAAGATCTACTGGAAACAGTTAACAGTCCAAATCTTTTAAACTACTGAACTGATTTTGTAGAAACTTGAATTAATTTCTAAGTAGAAAAATACGAAAACTATTCCAAAAACAATTATCGAGAAATACGTGGACAAATATACATACATACATACTTCCACGACATATGTGAAATTTGCTAAAGAAAAATATGTTAAGACACAAATGAATAATACACATTTTCAACAAAACATACATACACATCAAATCGAGAACCTTATTTTTTTTTAAGTCGGTTTTAAACTGTACCACCACACTCATGTGCCACACCTCGGGAGTTCTCCCACATTTGATAAAGAAGTTAAATAAGACCTGAACCTCCTTGAGGACAGGTTTACCTCCCTTTAAGAGTTCCGATGTAACTCCACCTTCACCGGAGGCTTTACAAACAGATTCTGGTCGAGGAGCATTCCAAGCGTAGGTATAACTTTCGGTATAAATCCTCGATCTCAAATATACGTACGTGGATTAATAAATTCATTATTCCTTTCAAAAGACTTGATATCGATCTGACTGTTTAGTTTCCAAATAGCGTACAGAAAGGCGGGACTGGTATACAAATTTTGAGGCCCTTAACCACAGAATGACTGATAGTAACCTAACTTCATTGTTGTCAATTATTTGGTTATTATCAAGATTTGAATACCTGATGTTAATTGAAGCCCTCTCGTAGACTTTGATAGCTCTTGTCCGTCCGTTGGTAGAAATGCGTCTATATTAGCTTGTCTTGATATTGATCAAAACATCCATCCATACCAATATAGAAAAGTGAAACGTTGTCTATTTGTTTGTTTGTTTGGGGCTTTTACGCGATAACGGCTGGACGGATTTTGATGGAATTTAGAACGGAGACAGCTTATACCCTAGATTAAAACATAGGATACTTTTTATCCGGGAAAGTTGAAAATTTCCGCGGTAAAACTGGAAAATTTTGATTACTCACTGTAAGGAACGGTTGCCACCACAGAATAGTCTGTGGTTGCCATGGAAACGAAATAACAAGTCTGTCAAAAAAAACATCAAGAGCTTTGGTTCTATACCTACTTTTGCATTGGTTTTTAATGTCCTAGAAAAAAATGGATGCTTTTTTTGCGATAAAAAGTAGTCTGCGCGAGTACGAAGTCGCGGGCGGGAAAACTAGTTGATTTATAAAACGGGCAAGTGCCTCTTAATCTAATTAGATTTAGAGGCACTACGGTCGCGGGTTCGAATCCAGCTAAGTGTATCATTTGTGTGATGAGCAGAAATGTATGTTTCCGAGTACTTTTCAATTCCCCCTCGTACATACAAACTTCCGCCTTTATAAAATTTATGTGATTTTTGCGGACGGTCAGTATTCAATTATGTTGTTCGAAGTCGAGTTTTTTGTATTTCATAATAATTGTACTTGTTAAATCCATCCATACCCAATATTTAAAAGTGAAACGTTGTCTGTTTGTTTGTTTGTTTGGGGAGCTTTCACGCGATAATGGCTTGAGGGATTTTGATGAAATTTGGAAAGGACATAGCTTATATCCTGGAACAAAATATACAAAAAAATAACTGGAAAAACTGAAAAAAAATGATTACTCTCTGTAAGAAAAGGTTACCATGGAAACGAAATAACAAGTAGGTATGTCAAAAAACATCAAGAGCATGGGTGCTATACCTAATTTTACATTGGTTTTTAATATTCTAGAAGAACATGGGATGCTTTTTTTCGCAATAAACAGTAGTCCGCGCAGACGAAGTCACGGTCGGGAAAGCTAATTGTTTATTTACTCAACTAGGTAGGTATAACATAGTAATTTCCCAAGGAAAAAATTACAATTGTTAAAAGACAAGAAAAGAAAAAGTTTTGGGAAGACCGGAAACTGCTATGGCGAACATAGTAGGTATTTACTAATACGGGCCAGCCGCCCACATTTTCGGAGCTTAATATCAACAAACGTGGGTCGTGACCCATGAGTCCGAATAGTGGAAGATCGTTACCTACTTAAAATAACACAAATATCACAATAAATAATGGTAGATATACACTGATGGGAATACACTGGTGGCAAGGTTTACATATTATTCTCTTTGGACTTAATTAAACCGACAAAAAAGGTACCTTACCCACAGGTCGGGTAAGGTAAGGTAAAAAAGGACCATAAGGCCATGAATCGTAAATAAAATAGCGTCCGCACTCAAATGTAATTCATTACGCGCTCACGAGTTGCTGTAAGCTCGAGGCTCGAGGTTACACGCTCACGCGTTCCCTCTACGTCGCCAGTGCTGTGCCATACTTTTTGACGGGAAGTCGCGCAGCTCGAATAATTAAAATTCACAGTAAGCAATCGCAAGTATTTTTAGCAATATTACAATTAACTATATACATTTGTGTACCATTTATCTATTGCTTCACGCAGATTATGATTCTAGATGTTAAAAATAAGTATCCCAGTCCATTTTATTTTTCTTTATTTACTTACATCGACATGAGGTTATTAAGGCCTATCAAAATTTGTCATAGACCTCCAATTTTTATTTGCTTTTATGGCTGTATTTTAATTTATTTTTAAGATATTACGTACCTATGTAGTAGGGCATAATAAGAATGCTAAATGATTAATGCTTTATTTTCAGTCTCTACGACCACAATGCCTCCTAAACTAGCATTATGACCAGAGGAAGATCTGGTGTCAGCAGTTCGTGCTGATTAGAGGGAAATTCTCAGTACCTACGTATACGTAGGTAACTTGTGCTTCTTCTGGTTCCTTTAGGGATCTTGTACAAGAACCCCAGAAAAAACATAAGAAATCATTTCAAAAGTGGTAGAAATTTGATTGACTGAAGAACAGGAATATGATCTAGTGAAGAGGTTTAATAGCATTTTTTTATAGTTCTTTCAAATGTTAAATTACTTAAGTTCTTCAATTAATGGTGTCTCAAAAAGTGCCTGATAAAATGTTGATTCCACATATATTTTTTTATTTAGTTTTTTACATTATTAACTGTAATGTTGAATTAAAAGACATAATAGTACTAATACTGTATTTTTCGAAGCCATCTGTGAGACGTCACATCACTATTTATGTCCTGGTTACACCACGTTAGTACTTAAAGGTTAATTTAGTTGATTATTGACCTCAAGTGCCAAATATTGTTAGTATTTAAATAACTATGACTCTCACAGAGTAGTAGGCCTTTTTACCTTACCATAGTAAATTAAATTAAGGCCTTCTTGCATGGTTTTTGAAAGGGTTTAATTTTGTTTTCCTTTATGGTAGAAGTCACCATTTTATGTTTATATTTTGTAGTCGGTAAGATAAATTATTGATTGTGATTATAAATAAAACCTGTTAATTAACTACGATATTTTTATTTCATTTCCCTCTAACTAGGCCTTAGTGTATATATATATATATATATATATATATATATTATGCTATGTCACTCGTTGAAAGGAGTTATTTTAACTTAACGGAAGTAACGTGGTGTCGCAATTTGATGAATCAAAGTATTTGACAAAAAAATATACAATTTCGAATTGGACAAATTAAGTTTTTTGTTGCGTCATGTTTCGAAGGCTTCATTTGGTTATTTTCAATTCCACAATAAGAAATAGCATCTGCCAGGAATGAGACCAATGTGAGTAGATATAAGTATAGTATTACAGGTATAACTGTGCACTAACCAAAAACTCACCATCGTGAATATCCTATTTATAGCACTGAAAAAACACCCCAGCGTACCTATAGGTAAACATGGACCTGCCTCGATAACACGTAGGTAGGTAACTCCAACGTCACCGATAGTCACGGTGAGATAGTTTTACAAAGCAAGCGCACTCAGTCGGATCTCCTTTTAATTATTCAATGCCCACAGCCACTCATGTCGTACCTCTGTGGTATCAGGGAGATACGTAGAGCCGCAGATTGCGCTGACTAGAAGCACTGGCCGCTTAATTTCTATGTTTTATCAAGTTGCAACCCAGAAGGTTTTTATTTTTAAACCTTGGTTGCAACCACGAAAAAGAAAATTAAAATAATCCTTGAATTTGTATAAGTAAATAATCTCATTGACGCGTAGGGTGTCAGTATTTTCTTTGACAGGGATGCGTGTTGCTTTCTTTTAATTTCATCTGACCATTCAGTTAGACCATCCGCGCAAAGCACGTGACCTTTGCTTCTCTAACACAGATAAAATAGTGTCTGTCTGTTTCTCTATATGTTTGTTTGCGCATCACTTAAAAACTACTGACCGATTGCGATGCAGTTTTTACTGTTGGATAGCTTAGGGTTTGACTTAAAAACAGGGGTACCTACTTGGTATCTTAATCCGATTATTAGATGCCGAGCAATCGATAAAAAACTATTTGCCTGCTAAACGAATTTTGAAGAAATACAGTATATTGTACTTTATAGGTACTTTTGGTCCTGGAAAAACATGTATGGGCTACTTTTAAATGAAATGACCACGCGGGCAAAGCCGCGGATACAGCTCGTTGTACCTATAAGTATTTGCTTTGACAGAGATGCCGTGTTTCACTCTTTTAACTTAATCTGACCATAGACTAGACCGGATGGTCTAGTCTATGGTCAGTCACATCACTCGTGACTTTTGCTTTCTCTAACACAAATAAATGGTCAGGGGCCCAATTCCATAACTTGGCTACAATCGGATTATCACTTTTTTCATAGCAAATTCGACTCTATCGCAAGGCATTAGTGGTTGCGATACTGAGAATTCGATTGAAGCCAAGTTATGGAATCGGGCTGCAGGTCTATGGAATTCTGACAAGTGACGTCTGACCAACTAACTGGTCATATTGTCCGAAAATATAGGTAGGTTACTGTGGCTTAGATGAGGGTAACATATACCACATATTTTTTAAATGTCCAAAGTATCGGCCATCTCTGTACGATATCCTCCCCCCAAAAATCCCACGTCCTATTTCCTTTAAAACCCTTTTAACTTTTGTAAATACTTGTAAATATTCTCTTCAGATATATAAGTTCTAATAAAATTAAGTTATAAATATTAAATATATACCATACCATACCTACTCTCCCATATTTTACCGATTAATATCATTCTGGTATTCTCCCTTATTTTTCGGAATACGACTTACGTGACATTGGCGGAATTGTGGAATGGCAACTCTACAAATGACATAAAACAAGAAGTGAAGTGAAGTATAGGTAGGTTAACTTTTACTATTTTACTAGCTGCGCCCCGCGATTTCACTCGCGTGAGTAATGATTATGATGATGATGATGAAAAGTATCCTATGTGTTATTCCAGGCTATAAGCTATCTCCATTTCAAATTTCATTAAAATCTGTTGATCCATTTGAGCGTGAAGGATGATAACGATGATGATGATGAAAAGTATGTTATGTGTTATTCCAGGGTATAAGCTATCTCCATTTCAAATTTCATTAAAATCTGTTGATCCATTTGAGCGTGAAGGATGATAACGATGATGATGATGAAAAGTATGTTATGTGTTATTCCAGGGTATAAGCTATCTCCATTTCAAATTTCATTAAAATCTGTTGATCCATTTGAGCGTGAAGGATGATAACGATGATGATGATGAAAAGTATGTTATGTGTTATTCCAGGGTATAAGCTATCTCCATTTCAAATTTCATTAAAATCTGTTGATCCATTTGAGCGTGAAGGATGATAACGATGATGATGATGAAAAGTATGTTATGTGTTATTCCAGGGTATAAGCTATCTCCATTTCAAATTTCATTAAAATCTGTTGATCCATTTGAGCGTGAAGGATGATAACGATGATGATGATGAAAAGTATGTTATGTGTTATTCCAGGGTATAAGCTATCTCCATTTCAAATTTCATTAAAATCTGTTGATCCATTTGAGCGTGAAGGATGATAACGATGATGATGATGAAAAGTATGTTATGTGTTATTCCAGGGTATAAGCTATCTCCATTTCAAATTTCATTAAAATCTGTTGATCCATTTGAGCGTGAAGGATGATAACGATGATGATGATGAAAAGTATGTTATGTGTTATTACAGGGTATAAGCTACCTCCATTTCAAATTTCATTAAAATCTGTTGATCCATTTGAGCGTGAAGGATGATAACGATGATGATGATGATGATGAAAAGTATGTTATGTGTTATTACAGGGTATAAGCTACCTCCATTTCAAATTTCATTAAAATCTGTTGATCCATTTGAGCGTGAAGGATGATAACGATGATGATGATGAAAAGTATGTTATGTGTTATTACAGGGTATAAGCTACCTCCATTTCAAATTTCATTAAAATCTGTTGAGCCATTTGAGCGTGATGGATGATAACGATGATGATGAAGAAAAGTATGTTATGTGTTATTCCAAGGTATAAGCTATCTCCATTTCAAATTTCATTAAAATCTGTTGATCCATTTGAGCGTGAAGGATGATAACGATGATGATGATGAAAAGTATGTTATGTGTTATTACAGGGTATAAGCTACCTCCATTTCAAATTTCATTAAAATCTGTTGATCCATTTGAGCGTGAAGGATGATAACGATGATGATGATGATGATGAAAAGTATGTTATGTGTTATTACAGGGTATAAGCTACCTCCATTTCAAATTTCATTAAAATCTGTTGATCCATTTGAGCGTGAAGGATGATAACGATGATGATGATGAAAAGTATGTTATGTGTTATTACAGGGTATAAGCTACCTCCATTTCAAATTTCATTAAAATCTGTTGATCCATTTGAGCGTGAAGGATGATAACGATGATGATGAAGAAAAGTATGTTATGTGTTATTCCAAGGTATAAGCTATCTCCATTTCAAATTTCATTAAAATCTGATGATCCATTTGAGCGTGAAGGATGATAACGATGATGATGATGATGATGAAAAGTATGTTATGTGTTATTCCAGGGTATAAGCTACCTCCATTTCAAATTTCATTAAAATCTGTTGATCCATTTGTGCGTGAAGGATGATAACGATGATCATGACGAAAAATCTCCAATCCAAATCACATCTAAATCCGTTCAGCCATTTGAGCGTGAAAAAGTAACAAACATAAATACAAACTTTCACCTTTACAATTATTAGTATGATATACCTAAACATATACTGACAAAGTAGCATAAAAAACAATATCTTGGCATGAATTTATTTTGGATGGATCAATAAATCATTATGACGGGGGCGATGGGATCAACTCTAGGAAACTCCTCCTCATACCTACAAAATTTGTAATGCGTTACGCTAAATATGGGATATATATACTGAAGTAGTTTATAATGTAGTAGTGCCCGCAATTCGCACGTGTGGTCATTTATCTAGGTTAAAAGTACTGCTATTCCAAGATCTAAACTATCAATATTCCAACATTTGATCATATTCCTTCAGTCGTCAAAAAGTTTATAATCGATTGCTCGGCTTCTACTAATCGGATTGAGATCATTGAGACACTCAGTTTGTAAATCCAATTCTATGCTATCCAACAGTGAAAACCGAATCACAATCGGTTCAGTAGTTTTTACGTGATGCGCGACCGAACATAAAGACAAACAGGCAAACAGAAACACGATTTAAAAAAAAACTTTTTCAGTAGCTTATTTTAAGTATCCTAGACATTTTTTTTATTATCTTATTTTTCAGACATTTTCGTAATTATTGCTTTCTTATAAGTATAGATAGATACTTAGCTACATACTGTGGCTACATAATAAAGTAAGTGTAAATGGGAAGATACATGAGATTCATATGTAATGTTTGACGGCCGGTTGGTCTTATAGTGGCTAGATACCCAATTTTTTTCTATACAAAATTATTAGATTCTCGCTAAGCAGGCGTTACTGCAAAAAATAAAACATTAAACTTTCCCGACACGAAGTTAATCAATAAATATTGACGTCCGGTTGGTCTAGTGGCCGTGACCCGAACTACGAATTCAAACGGTCGTAGGTTCGAATCCCGCAAGGTGCAATTATTTGTGTGATGAGCAGAATTGTTTCCGAGTCATGGATGTAATAATCGTGTCTACGTGTGTTTATCCGTTGTCTAGTAGGTGCCCACAGTAAAGTACCTATATCCTAGTTTAGGGCTAGGTGATTGATGTGAACCGCTCAAGTGCGTTAATTTAAATGACAGGAGCGCCGGGTGCGGAGCTGTCAAAATGGAGGGGGGAAACCCATCTGCCGGCAGCTACCTTGCGTAAACAAACCGTTTTTATGACCGCTTCATATGTTTGTTTATGAAACAAACGACTGTTCTGTGTAGCTAAAATAATATACAATAGATTTGCAGAGCTATTTTAGTACACCCTATTCAAAATATTTATAAAGACACGCTGACAGTTGAAGAAAAGTCAAAATCTATGGATTGATATTTTCAATATTTTTTTGTTTGAGATCATCAGCAACAACCTATAGTTTTTTATCTGTATAAAATACCGCAACAGATGTGCTTTTCCAACAGATAAAAAATAAAGTCATAATCGATAAAAAAATATTTAAATAATCGACTAAAATCAAAAATAAATTTGGGCAAAAATCATGAGTGATGTTTAAAAATTATTTATGGAAAATCTAGAGCTCATAAGTGAAATATAAAATTAATGTTATGTTGCTACATGCTATTACTAGTAAACTAGATTAAATAAAGAGCACTAAGTTTGATAACTTTTAAATAAATCGATAACTTGTTCAGCTGGCAACTAGAGAAGCATGTCGCAATCGGGCTAAATTATTTTGCAACTAAAGAAGCTTTATTCATACGAATGATTTAATCGATAGAGGTTGAAACAAAGATAATTTTAATATATAACACTTGTTATCCTATGAACTTACGCCATATTTGCAGAATTTGCAAAATATTTTAAAATTATATTTTTTTTGCTTCCGGTTCGTGCGTGCAGTTTTTTTTTTTTAATTTGAAATTAATCTGTTTATTGGACTATGGCATTTTAATTTTAATTTAAATATATATAATAAACTACACAGTAATAGTTACTTAAATACTTTGTTAAAATATATAGCTATAAGTAATTATAATCTTACATACATATAAGTGTATAATTATACACACATAAATACATATCAAGTCAGTGCTGGTCATTCCAGCATGTGAGGAGCTGGAGAGGTAAAACAATATATATGATTACATTTATTTATTTATATATTTGCTAGTGGCTCTGTGATCTGTAGACCTTGCGAGCACATACTTTTTTGCAAACAATCTAGCGGTGCACAGTAGCGCCATCTAGTTACCTTATTGTAAAACTAACATTAATAACCAAGGTCCTAAATCCCTACCTAGTAGGTAAAGAGCTGATTTCACTGGAAGAAACCTAAAAGTGAGAAATTTACTGCATTTTGAGGAGCTATTCTGCTCATCACGCCGAATATCCTCATCAGATCTAATAAGGCGGAGATATTCAGTAGCCCCCTTTTTGGGGGAAGTACCCAAAACTTCTTACAATCACAAATCCCCGACAACTAAAAAATTCAAAAAAAAATGTTATTCCTGAATGTGCGTGCGACCTGTAGAGGAGAACCGCCGGAGATCCGTACATACGAAAGCAACTTTTCAAGTGTTCACGAAAAATCAAAAACAAGCAGTCTATTGTGATGAAATTTACCACAAATTATTCACTCACGCACACATACGCAGCCGCAATTTCCTATGCTTCATTCATTTGTTTGACAGTGTAGACTCCCTCTTTTTTTTAAACCTCGAGTGTAGGGCGCCTACTGGCGAGGTGGGGTGACGTATTGCGAATAACGGCTGGCAGGGTGTATGAGAAGATTGAGAAGAACCGAAGATCTGCTTGAGTGAATCTGTGGACGAAAAGTATTTTGACAGATTGTTGGAATCGGTCTAGTAGTTTTAAAGTGATGTGCGAATAGACAGACAGACACAAAACCCTCGCCTGTCGCGCGACACTTTATCAATTACAAAACAAAAGTTTTGCATAAACACGACATTAGAGGGGAAAAAGTAGCTATATTCATAATCAGTAGCTTATTTAGGTCCACTAGACCATTTTTTTTATTACTTATCTTCTTTGTAAGTAACTACAGTCTTGTTGTTAGTTACTGCTATGTATTATCTATATCTACACTAATATTATAAAGAGGAAAGATTTGTTTGTTTGATTGTTTGTTTGTTTGTAATGGATAAACTGAAAAAATACAGGTACGATTTTAAAAAATATTTCACTTATAGAAAGCTAAATTTTCAGCGAGTAACACAAGCAGGATTTTATTTTTCATAAAATTAGAGTTCCCTTCGAAAATTGCAATAATGAAACCCGAGGTATTAAATTTTGCAAAAACACAAACCAAAGAGTATATAAATACTACGTGAAATCACAAACTAAGAAGGAGATACGGGTCTTTGTATAAGGAACGTTGCCATGGAACGAAATCGTAGAACATCTAATAATCATTGACGTAGGAAATGCTCTATGCTAATAATACACGAAATAGTAACCGTAATTCAACCTCCTTGCGATAAACAGAATAATACTATAGACGAAATGGTACGTGAGTATAAAACCTATAAACATAAATATTTTGTGTAAGAAATTGTTGTTGTTCTATTTGTCCAAATAAAGTACCTCCTAATTTTATCTTTCTATATATCTACCCGTGCGAAGCCGGGTCGGGTCACTAGTGTAAGATAAGATAGGGGAAATGTGTACGACATGATCCCTAAGGGATAATGCTCACATGGCAAAGAATACCCAACATAATCTCAAAGTTTCAACGGCTTTGCACGGTCAGTTTATTGACCTAAGTATTGGCAAGCTTACATTTTTCAATTAATTAATGGTCCTTTAAAAATTTACTTATCTACTAAATAGTCTACTATATTATCATGCCATAGTAGAACAGGGTGTCCAAGATGATCCCTGGGGTATGAACAAGATGATCCACAGATAATTCGATTAAAGTCGTGATTATTATTATTATTAAATTAAATAACAAAATAATATATATCGCTTATAAGGTCCATATTAAACTTTACAAAATAGCATTACTCAACTAAATATAGAATCAATCATTTCATTTTCTTTAAGTGAACAAAAAAATGAAATAATCAGTCTAGTTCGATCTTACGCTCGGCGTAATTACGCGACACTATATTGTATACTATATTATAAACAAAAAATATGGTTAACCATTTTGGATGTGGGACTACACTTATTTCAAAGTTTCATCACAATGGCAAAGAATCATCACACCCGAGGATCATCTCTTACAGCGCGCTATGATCAGCGAGCTATGGAGAGAGCTATGCTTAGAGAGCTATGGAGAGAATTATGCTCAGAGAGCTATGGACAGAGTTATGCTCGGAGTTTCTCTAAAGGACAGAATCCGAAATGAGGAGATTCGCAACAGAACTATGGTAACCTACATAGCTCAAAGAATTAACAAGCTGAAGTGGCAATGGGCCATAACCATCGACCCTATTAAACAAAGGAGGACTAGGGACCAACTACTCAGCATGGATCGCGTATATTAGGTGCAACGCACACAATTGGCCTCAGTCGTAATCGGAGTTGCGTTGGTGTAACACGTGCGTGTACTTTACCACATATTAATGGAATTCGCAGCAAAAATGCCTTCCTGTTCTTTTATAAGGTGCACAAATAGCTCAAGAACCAAAAATAAGTTGCACTGCATTACTTTTCACTCGTAAGTACTATAAATCATAATTTTCTTTAAAATTCTACTGATTGATATTGTTTGGAAATCGCCATTTGCAGAAAGGGACAGAAATATACGATTCGTAAGAGTGCGACAAGACAAACGGCGTACAAAAGTTTGATCAAGGCCCTATTTCATAAAACTATAGTACACTGACAAAATGTCAATCAAACCGACAATTGTCAGTCAAACTATAGAAATGTCGTACATTTTTGTTATATGAAACGCAGGTTTTGCGTATTCGACTGACATTTGTAGGTTTATTACGATTTGTCGCTTTATGAAATAGGGTCCAGATCTCTTTGTACCGTCAGGAAGATTTTTTTTACATAGATTTTAGAATTGATTATATTCACTTAAAAATTGCATATTTTATTTTAATCTACCTATCTTTAGGTATTTGCCCCTTGTTTATATCAGAAGCGTCAACATAATAGATACTTTCTAACATGTTCCTGATATTTCTTCACATGTTTATTTTGTCTACTCTACACCCACTGATATGTTACTTGTTATTAATAGGTTTCCTAAAGACGAACTGTGGGAACATAAGTTGCTACGAGTTGTCAGAAGATAGAGGGAAGAGCACTGATTTCAATGGATAGGCTCTGACGTACTTTCGTTTGTGTCGATTCAAAGCGCCCCACTGCGCGTACAATAGTACAAAAAAAAAGTAAATACGATAACTACTTACGTACGTAATAAATACATTAGTTTCGTGGATGCTCACGACTGCCAAAGTACTGCTATCAGCGCCAACAGCGCCAATGTGGCGATAATCAAATGAGCTAATTGCGACGTTCGTCAATAGTCTGTCTAGAGTACTAGTAATATGCAGTTGTCTATGGGAAAGAGCCAGATTGGCTATCCAACAATAACATTTGATTATATTCAATACACTTCAAATCAGAACATATGTATACAACTCACAAAGGATAAAGGAAGATATTACAAAGCGCAGGTTCATATTTTTGGGTAGGTGATATGTACTTACCTATATTAAAGAGCATATTACCTTATACCTAAACAGAAGCGAAATAAAAAAAAATGGCGATTTCTTTGCCATTAACGAGTTCGTGTAGACAGGAAAAAATATATAATCATAAAGTGTATTAATAAACTGCCTAAGTGATATATTTTCTGAGATGTTTGGGTGTAAAAATATTTTTTCATCTATTACATGCGTTAGGAACATAAAGTTGCAATATTGATTTTCAGTCTTGGTCAGGAAGGGGGTCTGATGAAATTAATGTCACAAACAACAAATCTAACATGCGCCATCCCATAATTGCACGACATATTAATGTTGCCGTGAAGTTGAACGAAAAATAAACCCAAATATGTCTTAATGTATATCAGCATTTTTTCATAGAACACCTTTTGTTTCTTATAATTTGCCCTATCGATTGACATTAGCTTCATTTATGGCCACGAATTCGAGTTTTTTTCAAATGTTCATCATAGTCTTGCCGCAAGCCGAGCGTGATTGTGTAACATGAAAACAAACTTTCGTAAATGGTATTAATTGGATGATAAAATATTCAAATTTTGTTACTCAAGCACACACTAACACCGCTGTTTTAAGTACCTACTACAAAAAACTACCAAACTTAACAATTTTTTTTTACATTGGTGATCAAAACCGCGGTAGAAGCTAATATTATTTTAATTCATTGAAATTTATTTGCTGACGGTTCCGTACATTGTTTTATGTTTACGGACTAAGACAAACTTACCCGATACCCGAATCGTATTTGGTTCGAGAATTAATGTACTTATCTCTTTTGCGCTTCTATCTGCGTATGTCTCTCTATCTTTGTTGTTGGTGCATAAAGTGTACGACAGTGCAAATTTAGCTGTGTGGGTGTGTTTTCCTGTAGTTGTATCTAGTCTGGGTGTAGTTTACATGAAGTTCTAGGTTCTAGGTTATCGTGCTACACCTTCGACCACATCATCGCTTTCCATCAGGTGAGATCGTGGACAAACGATTGCCTAGACCGTAAAAAAGAAAAGAAAAAAAGGTTGCCCCGTCCTCCTGTTTAATAGGGTCGATGGCCATAACATAACTCGAAGAACAGACAACCTTTGGGGTAAATGAGTTCTAAAGTTGAGACCGCGTTTAGGCAAACGCAGTGTAGGGCGCCCGCCGGCCAGGTGGAGTGACGACCTGTGAAAGGCGGCTGGTAGCGACTGGATGCGGAGAGCCAAAGATCGGGCTCAGTGGCGTTCATTAGGAGAGGCCTACGTCCAGCAGTAGACGAATACGTGTTGTTGATGATGATCTCTTACAGCTTTCCCCCCATACACTTAAGTAAGAATTTATAACTGTGCCCCTAGTACAAGTTTTTATAGTTTTCGATAACGAAATTAAGTTTCGTTTAGATTTAGATCCATACATTTACTGCAATGTCCTGCAATTTGCCGCTGCCAGTAAATGTATGGAAATAAACGAAACTACATATCATTTTTCGAAAACTATATACTAGACTAACTCATACTAGACCCCCTGGAATAAGCTGATATGCCGATGTTACCTTTTCGTTGATTTTAATAAATAAGGTAAAATAGCTATCACAATTAAATGCGTACAACATTTCGTTTCTATGCTGTTAACCGATTAGGAATTCCGTAGTCAGGGCCCAATCCTGAGTACAGTAACCATGCAATGGTAAAACTCACAACCGGCTATCATAATAAATAGCGTACATAAAATTTAGTGTCTGTGCTATTGACCGTTAAAGAGTTCTTTTATCTGGAGCTAAGCGTCCTCCGAGTACATATTTGTTACACCGCGGTCACCAATCCACCTGCCAAGCGTGGTGACTATGGCACCCCCCCCCCCCCCCCCTGGTCTCATTCATAAACTCAATGTCGCGCAACGTGCAATAGAGAGAGCTATGCTAGGAGTTTCACTACGTGATAAGATCTGTAATGAAGAAATCCGTAGAAGAACCAAGGATATCGACATAGCTCTCAGAGTTTGCAAGTTGAAGTGGCAATGGGCAGGCCATATAGTTCGCAGAACCGACAACCGCTGGGTAATAAAGGTTCTCGAATGGCGACCACGAACAAGCAAGCAAAGTGTAGGGAGACCTCCCACACGATGGACCAACGACATTGTGGCCGTCGCAGGAAGTCGATGGATGGAGTTGGCACAAGATCGCTTGTCATGGTGCTCTTTGGGGGAGGCTTATGTTCAGCAGTGGACTTCTAAAGGCTGACATGATGAATCCTGGATGTCGATTCAGGTCATATGCTTACCATAAAAATGCATTGTTACTGGAAAAATTCAACTTCGTAGGATAAGAGGAAGTTATTCTAATTCAGCTTGCAAAAGACCTAAACAAACATACATTCATACAAACATTGTAAGTTAATTATTAGCTTTAAAAATAAGCAACTTCTCTATTGTAAGTACCTAGGATTTTTTGTAAGGAGGTAGGTACATAAGTCTTTTTTTATAATTATGTCGCTACTGTATCATCTCTTCACAATCCGCCCTCGCACACAAAGGTCACACTAGTAAGTACCTATGGCTAACAAGCGCTTCAGGTATTTTTAAACGCGCTGTGAAGAGCTTTTCATTCAAGTGCTTACTCAAGGGCCGCGGAAGTGGGGGGGCAGAGGGGGCCAAATGCCCCCCAAAAAATCAAACAGGGTGTGCCGCACCCCTTCCATTTTTACTACCTGGTAAAGAAGCTTTCTCTGTACTATCTTTCACAGAGCTTTGTTTATTCTTAAGCGCTTGTACTTAAGAAAAAAATAACCGGAAAGAGCAGAGCATAAGAATATTTTTATCACGCTTTGATTATTTCCACCTGTATGTATGTTTGTTTGCAACGGAATATTTGAACGTGATTTTCACCCACTTCGAATCTTTAGATTAAACTGAAACTTTGCCCACTTATCAAGGACCGATGACAATACAATAATTTGATAAGGTTGTACCATTATCCTGGGAGGGGCAAACTTCTGGTAACCAAAGTATTTTCTCCCCCGTCATGTAGTACTTCCGCGGTCCCTGTGCTTATTCTGAATGTTATACCTAGTTGTGTATCAGATAGATTGGCTTTGATATAAACGATACTCTAGTATTCTAGACATAGTCATATTATATAGTACTAGCTGATGTCCGCGGCTTCGCAATTGTGATTATTTCTTTATAAGATTTTTCGGGATGAAAAGTATTCTATGTCCTACTTCGTAGTATGAACTCAAATCATACCAAGTTTCATTTAAATTTATTCAGTTGTTTTGTCGTGATGCATAGCCAAGATACAAACAGACAGATAGACAGACAATAATGAAAAAATATACAGTTTTGGCATCAGAATAGAATTCAGAAAAGCCTCCAATTATTTTTTTACAAATTATCTTCAATGTTCCGAATTTGACCTTACTAAGTTTTATTATAAGTATAGATTATAAGTATAGATAGATACTCCTAGATAGGTAACCAACTTATAGCTGGTGGGATAAATTTCTGAGTTAGGCTCTATTTTCAAATATTATTCTTAATCTTAGGTTATTTGTACTTAGTGATAATTGATAGGTAAGTACGTACACAGAAGGAACCTATAAGTAGGTACTATAGTTATCAAATACTTTAGGTTGCTACCTGGCTACCTGCATACCTAAAACCACCTAGCTACCTACTTACAACCGTAGTATATCACGATTATGTAGGCAATAAACATAGAGATAGAAGTTGTAGGTAATTTTTCAATGACTTGAGCGGAGGTAGATTCTGGTAGGTCTTCTAAGCACTAAACACCATACATACAGATTTGCCGGCGTTGTACTTCATATTGTGATCTGCAGCATAGCTTTCACACACTGCCAAGAGTCTGCACATCGCTGCTCCTGACGGTGCTAAAAGCACCATATAAATATATACAGCTATGGTGGAACATCCACCTATATATACATACATCATAGAATAACAGACATTTCCTATGTCAATGACGTACATACATACATACATACATACACACATAGACTGTCAAACTCATTACCATTCCCTTGTTTCGCCGTAGTCGGGTAAAAAAACTCATACTCTCATGGTTTCACCATTTCGCATTCACCACAGAATAATTAATAAAATAGTTTCAATTTAGCGGATCCAAACGCCATCTAGGCATTGTTGCAAAAGTTAACGTATACTATCAAAATTGGAACCACAAGACGATTGAAAACAAGGCCATCTATTGAATTTCCACAAAAACAAGTTGTTTTATTATTTTGTTTGGCTCCGCACGTCTAGAGAAATTAGCCTTCTTTTTCTTTTTCTTTTTTTTACGTGGGGAAATGCGTTTATGCATACCACTGAGCCCGTGGAAGGCCCAGTGATTATGTGGGACTCACTGGTGACTGCCCGTACAATCCACTAAAGCCCCATGGTGTACCTACACTGCCGCTCACGACGGGAACAAGGGAACGCTTACGCACACGTCCGCGAACCCGCCGCGGCTGTCCGCTTCCGGATCCGCCTCTGGGGAATACCCCCTCGCGACGCACCAGTACACATGGTGCGCCGCAACCACCCCGGGACCAACCCACAAAAGAGCGATGACAAAATCACCGCATCTCACCGCGGATGCTCGAGGTCCCCCTGCGATGGGTCGGTTCAATGGCCCCACCACCAGCCACTTCGGCCGCAGAGGATAGGGAGAGCGGAGCACCGTTATACCGGCACTCCTCTTCCCCTGCGGCCTCACCGCGTCCGCCATCAAACGTCGGAAGGTAGGTAGAGCGGCGCACCTTATCACCGACACTTCTCTCCCGCCGCGGTCTCTCTTCCCTCAGCCGCGGTGCTGCCCATACAACACCGCGGCCCACCTCAGTTGCGATGCCGCCCATACAGTACCGCAACCTACTGTGGCCACTTCAGCGTGGGCTTGAGGAGCAAAGCCAAGTGAAGCGGCCCCTCCATGGGGTCAGCCGGCGACACCCTGCCAGCGTGGCCCCGGGTTCCTCTTAGCTTCACCGTAGTGGGTGAAGCCACGGTTACTAGAGCCCCCCCGCCGCCACGACAAGGCGGGAACCCACGGGGGGGGGGGGGTGAGAAATTAGCCTGCACCAAGTAAAGAGATAGGAGTACCTTACATTACAAGCAGTAAGTAGCGGCCTTAACGGGAGGCAGCGGGCCGATCGGCTGCCCGTGGTACCGTACTAAGGTGGCAGCGCCGTGTTTTTGCGGCTTGGCACGCCATGATCCACGAATCAATCGGTTATAATAAAAATAAGTTAAGCTTATATGAGCGAAAATTATTTTATTAAATTCTTTCAATAAGTAAATCATCAAGGTAACAGAAAAAAAATTGTACATAACTGACCTGCCAAAAAATATGAACTTTTCACAAATATTATTGCCGTTGTCATTCGGGATGATGTAAGGATTCTAACGATACCCCCCCATATATCCAAATCTGATCAAGAATTTAAAAGATATGGCGGAATAAAGAAACCTACATATATACATACATAGGTAGGTACATGAAAACTAACGTGGTGTTCCTACATTTTGAAAGGCAAAAACTGGAGTTGTTCCCGTATACTTATTAGTTGAATTATTCCAACCATAGTTTCAACCACTTTCTCAAGATGAGTGCGGAACAATCGTGAATTTATCCAATCTCGCACTGCGGCCACCGCTCGAAGCACGCGTAGCAAGGGGTTGTCTGCTTCGTCCGCGCGGCCTTCCCCCCCACCTTGATTCAGAACCTTTCGATATCTCAGCCCTGCTATTACGTAATATTGATCATATCGGTTTAAATCCGTCAAATTCATTAATGCGTTGCGATAGAGTCGAAATTGCTATGAAGAAAGTGACAATCTGTTTGAAACCAAGATACGGAATCGCACTACAGTTGTCGATCGATATGGTGTGTGAGTTGTTGGTGTGGTGGATTCGGTTTGAAATCGTTCAATTCAATACATTTTTCGTTCACAATATCGAATCGAATCGATTTGGTTCGCTATCGAAAGTTTCTGAATCGGGGAGCTGGAGTGAATTTTCTTCGTCACTCGAATAATCTCGTGGAATACTCAAACCGTAGACAGAGAAAACAATAGACCAAATCACATTTCCATCTCTTTTACTCCGCAGCGAAACTGTCCTAATGTAAAAATAGCATGCGTGAAAGAAAAAGGTTTATAAGTAGGTATTTACTTTATCTGTTGGTTTATACTCTTTTTTGTCTTTGTCTTTGTTACTGGTTGACTCCAAGCTGTATTGACAGCGTGGTGTCAAACATTCCCGTACGTTAGTGATTTTCGTATTATTCTGAAAAAATATTATTTAAAACAAAATTTAATTGTGTTCCTCATGTGGTAAAGTGCTTTGTACATCATTACAATGGTGCAGTGTTGTGTTTTAGGTTGTAAGAACTGAACAGAACAGGGTTTGTGTGATGTTACATTTCACAGGTGGGTATTGGCCTTTTATTCGTACAAAATATCGTCTATATGCAATACATATATTGATTAATGTGTATTGATGCAAGGACGACTAATTTAGAAGTAAAGTTCTTTTACAATATACCAAATTAAGCTTAAAGCAAATCAAGGCCTAACCACAAAGTCATTGAATTAGAGCTGCCATATCTAGTTTTGATTTTTACCCTAGTTTCCTAGATGTTTTCCGGAAATGGCACAATGTATTGGATTTGATAGTTTTATCCGCAAAATGTGGAGCCTTTTGTCCAAAAACCAGTAGCTAATACTAGTTACCAGTTTTTGGACAAAAAATGTTTTAATCACATATAATTATTTTTAGGATTTTAGCAGTTAACGCCTGCTTAGCGTAAACAAATATAATAATTTCCTTTTGGAAAAATTTGGATCGCGAATGAAATTGTTTTTTTCATTAGATATATGAAAATTATTATATATGTAGATAATTACTCACTTATTATTTTTTATTGTTTACTAATATTAAAATAAGAAAAAATGTTATTCCTAAACTATTTTCTTACAGATTTCCATCAAGTGAAGGACTGGTGGAAATTTGGACTCTAGCATGTGGTAGATATGATTGGAAGCCAACGCGAAACTCCAGGCTTTGTTCCAACCACTTTACGAGTGATTTATTAATAAGGCGTGGAAATAAAAAGTTTTTGAAACCGGGTGCTCTACCAACTAATAATATTCACGTAAGTATCTATGGTTTAAAAACAGACATAAAAACGGATTTCAAAGTCAATGTAGATGGGATTCAAAAAACAATTGTGTTTTATCCTGATCCTCCGCATATGTTAAAACTTCTTCGTAATATCTTGGGTGATAAAGGTGTGATTTTGGACTCTAATGGAGAAATAAAATGGGAGTTTATTAAAAATTTGCATAATCTACAGGATACAGAAGGATTGCACTTGGGTAACAAATTGCGCAAAGCACACGTTAATTTTTCTAAACAAATTATGAAGGTCAAGCTTGCGGCGCAAACCTTCAGTATCTCTGTAGCGGATGCAATAGATTTTTGTAGATGTGACCTTAAATTACCGGAATTTCTGAATTCTGCTCACACAACAGATTTCATTAGAAAAGTGAATAATCTGTTTGATATTTTGAATAGCAGAAATATTAATGCATATGGCTTAAAAAAGCCATTAAATAAGAAAAAATTGAGGAAATAAGTTTATTTTTAAATGACATGCTTTTTTTCTAAATAAATTGAAACTCTTAGACGGCCAAAAAATCTGGAACTCCAATAGAAAGGCTGCTATAATAGGATTCAGTTGCAATATTCGCAGTTTTTTACTTCTGTATGAGCGGTTAATTGCAACAGGTTATTTAATATTTTTACCTGCATACAAACTATGTCAAGATCATCTTGAATCATTTTTTAGCGCCATCCGGGCAAAGGGCGGCTTCAATAACAATCCACCTCCCTTACAGTTTAAGGCAGCATATAAAAGACTGGTCGTTCATGGTGAACTTAAACATGTTGCAACTGGAAACTGTACTATTTTAGAAAATATAGATATTTTAACATACACACATTCAAGGTATGAAAAAAAAATCAACTCCAGTCTGTCCATGCTAAAAGATCCTATTGTAATGGAAGAATTTGCAAGTAATGCATTAAATTTGGATAACTTATCACAAGATCATGATTACTTTCCAGATCCTAGCAGTATCACAGAATACTCTAAAGAAGTAATTTTTATATAGCAGGGTTTGTGGTCACAAAAATATCTAAAATTATCAAATGTAGCAACTGCCTGCAAAACGCGATTGACACATCTAAATCAGTAAGGCGATTAATTAGTCAAAAAGACAAGGGTGGTCTTTGCTTCCCTTGTCAAGATGTTGTTGATATATGCATTTTAACTAAAAAGGTACTTAAAAGAAATGATACAAAATCTGGATCAAATTTAATTACACGAAAGAATGTGAAACAATACTTACTACACGAAAGTTTAAACATGTAGCGGTAAACATTTTTTAAATGCCATGGTGATATATTTGATTGTTCACCTTTAGACAACAATGAGCTTCTACTCACAAAAGCTATCATAATAGAGTACCTAAAGGTGAGACTACATTACATGGCTAACCGTATATCGGAACCAAATGAAAAATTAAGAAATATATATAATAAGTTGATTTTGTTTAGAAATGAATAAATTAATGTAAAATGTTATCAAGTCTCATTATTTATAGTAACAAAACATCCTCCTAACCTATAGTCTTGTTGCAACCTGACGTCCCTTACTTTTATGGAAACATAATAAAGTGGCAACATTATTAGAAAATAACGCTATCTTTTACCGGGTAACATTGTTCCTGTGTCCATTGTTTTCTCTGTCTACGACTCAAACACACAGAATCCACAGAGCTCATTACATCTCCGTATACAACTTCCTTGCATCTCCACCAGAAAAAAATAAAAATTAACAACGTGACGGCCGTAGAGGTGACGGCATTAAATCCCTTCAAAAAGAACCCTCCCAATAGAGCTTTACCAGTTTACTGAATCGTTAATCATGTTAAATAATGAATGGTTCATATTCCAGCAATATTACACATTATCACTCGAAGAAACACAAGTTTGAGAAAATAATAGGTAATTATATTAAAATAATAAAAATAATTATTCAAAGCAAAACTCAGTCTCTACTACGTATTCCCACCGAAAACTGTTAATTCCAAATTTAAACATTTTATCTTTTTTTTTTTCTGTTTCAGTTCATTCATTCATCCCCGTATTTCTTAGATAATCTGTGATTCATTCATTCATTAACGGATTCAAAATCAAAAATTGAAACAGGGGGAATATTTTATATATTTTCATTATTTTTCTTTTAATTTGTTCATAAAATGGATATTTTACTGCAGCAAGTGATAGAGAATTATCCAAAGTATGTAATTGAAAAACAACCAAGCCCGAGCTATATCGAAATGTATTCGAAAAATAATCGTGATATCGCTATGGTTTACGCTAGGGTAAAACGTTTACTTGTTGACTTATTTTTGAAAGTTTTGTGAACTTTTGTATGAGTATTTCATTTATTATAACTACCTTTTTAATTTCAGAATAAACAAACTGTAATCAGCAACAACGCTGAAATAAATGGGCAAGCAAAAAATGAAGTTGGTATGTAATAATTACACTTTTGTCGGTCAATAATTTTCACAGTTTTTTTTTGTTAATTTTTCAATACTATTTCTCCGTCGGTTTTGGCTGTTTCTGCAGTACAAGAACCACTACCACTCCGATTTAAAAACAATATTTCCACTTCTGTCACTTCTGACTGTTTTAGTTGTGATGCTAACTAAATACGTAACTGGGTAAGCAACCCTGCACAAGCCCTATAAAAAAGAAGTTGATGTTGAATATCGTAAGACACCTAACCGTATTTACAGATGAACTGGAACTCACAGGATCTCCACTTAAACTAGACCTGAGTTTGCATACCATCTTCGATGACACCCTCATAACAGAAGAGCCCCAGTTATGGAGGAAGGAAGAGGCTGGCCATGCTCCTATTTGTATAGAAACTGCGAGGTTTGTTTGCTAGCCATGTGTCTTATATTTTATGAAACAATAAGGTCTTTCTTTCCCTGAGAGGAGGCCCTTCCCTCCGGCCTGGATGACATTGTATTAAGACTATGATAAGAAGAATAGTAACAATTAGAAATTTATTCAAAAAATAGTAATTCAATGCTTTTATTAAAATCAAGTGACACCTCTGAGTATGGTAGTATCCAGGTAAAGGAAAACCAGAATGCAAACTATATTTTCTTTCATCACACAGATACCTTGATTAGGGGAGACAGCTGATCAGTTAGTCCAATGCCACCAGGTTTGATCATCTGCACCACTTATATGACTATTAAGAATATTAAGTTATGAACTTTAGAGGGCATGTGTAGCTGTTGGTCCCAGTCGTTAACAATTAATAATTGATAACAGATGATGAGCCACATCACAGGCTTTTGGGTGGCCTGATAAACTGACACCAGAGGTTGGCACAAACTGCCTCGTTTAACTTTTTTTTTTAAATTTATTACGGACTAGGCAATCGTTTGACCACAATCTCACCTGATGAAAAGCGATGATGTGGTTGAAGGTGTAGCACACTTGCCTAATTTACCGGAAACACTGACGAGGGCAGGGCATTCCACTAAAAATGTGCAGTTCTTATAAATGAAGAAGCATAACGCTTCGTTCTTGTGTGAGGTATTTCAACCCTTAAAGGGTGGCGCTTTGCTGATTGTCTAGTCGTACGGTGATGGAAAGGTGATGGGGGAATCAGGTTGTGCAGTTCTAGTGCACACTCTCCATAGTGCAATCATACATCTTATAATTTACGTTTCATTTCAAATAATATGTGATGTTCCATTATGCATATTTTTATCCGACAAGCCTGTATATATTATATCATCATCAGCTTATATTTGTCTACTGCTGGACGTAGGCCTCACCAAATGCACGCCACTGTGCTGATTCTTCAGATGTCCAATCTGAATGGCAAATGTGCTCATATTTGTGCGCTGGCGGGTCCCCAAAGTCAGGGCGGTCGCACTCCGCAACAAGTACAAATAAATTCAAGGACCCAATATTCGGGTCCGTTCAGTTGAGTGTCAAGCGTGCGCTCGATGAGTCGCGCGCCTTGTACTTAACGATAAAGTACCTACTTACGTAAAGTTATTGACAAAGTTTATTCGTGTTTTAATTATGAGTACCAAGAAGAAAGCTAGAAAGTACTGCATAGCATTCGGCTGTTTGAATAGTGATAGAAATGACGAATTGTCATTCTTTACGCTTCCAAAGGATATTGAAAGGTAATAAATTGTAATACCTATAATAGGTCCTAGTTATGTAGTTAGATATTGATATTTTTTTATTACGTAGGTTCCTATAGTTTTATGTTATTTCATTTGTGTTCCATACCGAAGCTACGCATATTTAAGGTTTTCTGCGCAGAAATAAAGTCGTTTATTAAATCGATCAACGTAATTTTATAATTGATTATAGTAGGTATTGTTGATCGGAAAATGAATTACTGTGCTGACTTAGTAAGTAGCCTACATACTTTTAATACCTTTTATTACGTAAGTAGCAATTTAATTTTCACTCATTAAAAAGCATGGAATTCAGACAGGCACCTTTATTCATCAAAGTGCAATACCTATAGGATATAATCATAATCAACCAACAACACGTAGGTAGGTATCTCACTAAACTTATCGGCGTTCTGAAAACGGGATAGGTAGGTAGTAAAAATGAGGTAGTAGGTCTATTCTGATAAGAATGTCATTATGTCTATACATATTATGTATACATATTACATACGTAATAGAACGATTTTAATTTATAATAATAATAAGTAATAACATAATACATTATTACTTATTTATTCTGTTACAATATCTAAGTCATAACATATCACAGAATAATTAGTAGTACAAGTACCTAGTCATATCTTAATACAACCCTACCAAGCGAAAAAGGGACAGAGCAATTCTGAAACGGTTAGAGCAATGGAAGTTCTCGTGCGTTGTGATACGGTGCATTCTAGCCTGCACGCGGTGGGCGAGCGCCTTCTAGGTAAATATAATTGAAAGCTTGCAGCGAGTTAAATTGCACTTTATAGCGTTGTAGCGAGAGTCACTAATTATTTAAATGACTTTACTCAGTTAGCCTTCTGTACTTGTACTATTATTTATTCTGTGCCATAGTAGAAGTTTTTACCCCAATTTAGAGTAATTTGTTTTGCGGTATCTTTATAGAAACTAATTATGGAAAAAAAAACAAAAATACATGTACTTACATATTTTAATAAGCATTTTTAATGTATCATAACATTATGATTTTAATTAATCAATGAAGTTTTATGAAAAAAAAATAGGGTTTACATCACTGATTTTAACAAAAAAATACTTGATTTAAATGAAATCATTGATTTAAATCAGTCAGCCCTGATTGAACATGTACATGTATGAAAACCAGATCTTACTTTACCTTATTCCGGCGATGTCACATCACACTACCTCAGCTTGAAGATGCCCACTGCTAAACATGAGCCTCCCCAATAATAGGGGGTTTTTGCCTTTTTTTTTTTTTTTATTCACTCTTAAAGGGCTTTTTCGCACACTGCGAATATGCCAGGGTTTTGCCTTAAACTCCACACTTGGCAGGCGTTTTGGTGATCACTGTAGATGTGGATATCACAAAAAGAAAAAAAAACTGGTTCTCACATTTAAGAAATGTAAAGGGGTGTACCTTATTATTAAGTCACTAGCACAACACTTTTGTTGTCACTAACAGAAGAATGCCTCTAAATTTCAGGGAAATCACTAACCTGTTGAACAAGAATCGAAATGAACTCGCACCTGATGATGCCATTCCACTATGGGTCCTGGTCCATCCAACATCACAAGGTAGACCTTTGCTGCTCACCTCCCAGTCAGATAAACTCCGGTTTGCTCGGGGCATTGTCACTTATGAAGAAGCAACAACAGTGGATGATGTGGATTTGGACATGTTTGTAGATGATTATGCGAAGATGGAAGGACTTACTACAGATTTGGTAAGCATATTAGAGAAAATATCTTAAATATATACTACTATAAGCTTCTAAACATGGACGCTCACAGTGCATCAAATGCGAGTTGCACAGCAGAGCCATGGAGAGTACCATGTTAGGCATGTGTCTAAGACCAACTCCGAAGCTCAGAAATCCGACTAAGGACCGAAGTTCCAGATGTTGGAGGCCGTATTATTAGACTCAAGTGGCATTGGGAAAAGTGTGATGATGGCAGGAGGAGTAGAGCCCTCTCGAAATGGTTGCCAAGGGCAAATAAAAGAGGAGTTGGCAGACAACCTGCCAGATGGGTACGCAACATCGAGGCAGTCAAAGGAAAAACCTGGATGTAGTCGGCACAGTCCAGAGATGAACAAGGAAGAGGAGGCTTATACCCAGCAGTGGGTGGACACAAGCTGCCGATGATGATGATAAGCTTCTTGCACTCAAATCAAATTAATTCATTACATACCATTGTATGTCCATACCACAGTTCCTCAAGAAAAAGTCTTCAATCAGTGCATCCTACCAGTCATGATCTACAGAGCCTAAATGTGGACACTCACAGTTAGACTACTCCTCAAATTTAAGATCGCTCAGTGACCTTTGGAGAGAGCTATGCTTAAATTGGAGTTTCTCTGAAGTACAAAACTCATAACCAAGTCATCCAACAGATAGATAAACAAAGTATAACCAACATAAATAACTGACTTATGGGATGTTGAGGTCATACCTCAGGAAGTTTATAAACTGTTAGTATCTCTGGACCTTAAAATGTCTGCTGGCCCAGATAATATACCTGCTGTCTTTATTGTCAAGTGTGCCAAGTGCATTGTTGAACCGCTCA
Organism: Alsophila aescularia; assembly: GCA_946251855.1. Taxonomy (NCBI): domain Eukaryota; kingdom Metazoa; phylum Arthropoda; class Insecta; order Lepidoptera; family Geometridae; genus Alsophila; species Alsophila aescularia. Next base: position 7,566,576 of record OX276376.1, on the reverse strand, counting down.
CTCTTCTGTTTAAGCATTCCCTTTCTGAAGGTTTCGTTCCTACGATTTGGAGATCAGCTTATATTACTCCTGTTTATAAGAAAGGATCGAAGGATTTGATGGACAATTATAGGCCTATTTCCAAACTATGCATGTCTTACAAGGTTCTTGAAAAGGTTGTCTACATGGAGTTGTATTCAACCTGAAACATACTCTTCGCCTGCTTCAGCATGGTTTTTTTAAGGGTAGGTCTACAATGTCAAACCTCACATTGTGCGGCGACTACCTGTCTGAGCCCTCTGAAGTGGATGTTGTGTGCACTGACTACAGTAAATGCTTCGATAGAATAGATCATCTGTTGCTATTGCGTAAGCTACAATCAGTAGGTATAAGATTAAACCTGTACAGGTGGTTTACGTCATTCGGAACGCTTCTGACCCACCTTACCACCGACCATACCCCCGTGGTACAGGGGTAATTATTTTTCCCTACGATACCACAAACTGTTGCACTCAATGGTTACACTTCGTGAAGTATGCAATTACCATCTGGGGTAGCGCAAGGATCATTGTTGGGAACGTTACATTTTATTTTATTTTTTCTTTAATATTTCTTCTTTTTTTTTTCTACTGCGCCTCCAAATTGATCTGTGTAGATTCGAAATTTATTGCTTCTTAAATAAATTAGATTTAAATGTTTCGAAATGCTATATTATTTCTTATACCCGTAAACCGACCCCATCATTTTTGATTATAAACTTAACTTAACTTAACTTGAATATAAACAGGGTTAACCATTCCATTCCACCTTGGAATTATTTTTGATACAAAGTTACTTTTTAAAGACCACATTAATAATATTATCAACAAACCGCCCAAAGCCCTTTGGCTTTATTTTGCGTATTTCATCCGATTTCAACTCTATTATGACTTTTAAAATTCTCTACTGCGTTTTTTCTCGTAGTCATTTAGAATACGCCTCTCAAGTCTGGAATCACTTGTATGACATTTATACTATGCTTATTGAATGAATTCAGAAACGTTTTCTTCGCTATCTTCAATTTAGAATTAAAACATATCTTCCTGACTACACTAAGCGTTGTAAAAAAAAAACGCATGCTACCTTTATAAGAGAGAAGGCGTATTGCTGATCTCGTTTACCTACTCAATAATAGTGAATTATCGATTCGATTGTCCCGAGCTGTTGGTGCGCATTAGTCTGCGGGTCCCGCACGCCTCAGTGCACGCTGCATGTCCCAAGAGTAAAAACTAACTACAGGCACAGAAGAAATAATAGTACAAACGTACAGAAGGCTCACTCCGCACTAAGACAAATAAAAAGCGACTCTTGCCGCCACTCAATAAAGTGCAATTCAGCTCGCACGATCTTGATGTGTATCATTTATAAGCGTCTCTCTTTCTAACGCGTAAGTCTATCTCACGCATAAGTTTTATAGCGAAGTCTATTTCAGTCTATCTCGTGGCAAGCTACGGATAGAGTAACGCGGGCGTTACAGAAATAAGCGCGCGCAAGTACATCGAGTGAGACAGGCTGCTACAGGCGAAATACATACTGGATAAGAGCGAGCAGGTGTTTCAATGACATGGCCGTTCAGTAAGATGTTGACTTGTTGAACATGTCTGTCGGGCAGCTAAAGCAGTAGCTTGCTGCGGTTTTTTTTGTACCAAAATTAGATTTCTTTGATAAGGTTGCATTTGAAGTGAAACTTTTATTTTATTCTTTCTATATAGGTAGTTATTTGTGGAAACTTTTAATTGGCCTTTTGTGTATTTTCACATACTTTATACTCTGTTGTTTAAGCTGTAAGTTTTCCTAAAATTTCTAAGTAAATAAATAGCTCTGGCAGTGGGCTGGCCACATTTCCTGAAGAACCGTTGGGGTAGACGAGTTCTCAAGTGAAGACGACGTCAGGCAAACGTAGCGTAGGATGCCCTGTGGCAAGGTGGAGTGACGACCTCGAATGGGGGCTGACAGAAACTGGATGTAGAAGTCAATGACAAGAGTAACAAATAGTTTCCTGATAGTAAGCAAATAAACGATTATTAATTATGTCCATAATTGTGTACTATTTCAGATTAATACATCAATCGAATGCAAATACCTGATCTCTGGCATATCCTACGGCTGCCATAGCACAGACGAGCTCCTGAATGCTCCACACGGCGGCGTTACGGAACTGCACTGCGAGTGGACAGGAAAAATGCTCCAGACACCGTTTATTAGCTGTAAAGTTAATTTTGTAAGTACAGTGTTATGGCTCTCACTGGTATGGATGACCAGCATCATAATCATCAGCATATACGAACGAGCATATACGGCAGACAAAATATTAACATATCAACAAGTTTGGATGGTACCCTTAGTGCGCGAGTCCGACTTGGACTTGGCCGGTTTTCAATAAAAACAGTGCAGAAAGTAATTAAATGCAATGCATTTTAACAGTTTTTTAATATCTAAATTTGCCAATTTTGTTTTTATTTTTATACTTAGCAGACACCACAGGAAAGGATTTATTAGTTTCATATTTAAATGAATGTATTCGTCCAATAGACTTTTAATTAAAAATAGAATTTACTAGCCATAATGAAATCTATCTACTATAATAAAGCAGTAAGTACCAAAAAATCTATACAAAGAAGATAATTGAAAAAAAAATGGTCTAGGTTACATAAAATAGGCTCCTGAACAATAACATAACATTTTTAAAATATAAATAAAACGGCAAAAAACTCACGAAATAGAAGATCGGAAATACTCCGACCAGTTTCGGACTATTTTGAAGTCTTTCGTGCGTACAGGATTCCTTGCGATTGCGGTGAATCTTCGTGTCTCTCCATACACTGGCGAGAAACGAAGATTCGCCGATGCATTCACCAAATTTCAACCAGAATAGCTGAACACATCAGAAGTGTCAAGAATTTGGACACCGACCGTTCAGCGGTCGCGGAACACGCCCACATCCCGGACCTGGCCATTATTTGCGTTTTGATAGGGTTTCTATGCTAGCGAGGGAGAAGTTTTTTTGTTTCTCGTAAGATACGGGAGGCTATCGTATTTTTTTGCCATTACAACTTTAACCGGGGTCGTGGGAGGATTATTCCTTCGGCGTGGAGACCAGTTCTTGATGCGACTGACACTGGGACCGTAATGTGGGGTCGCGAACCGGACACAACGGGTGCAGTGTGCCAACTTATCGAAGTTAACGGAAGTGAGTGACAGTGATGACTCTTCGACGGACAGCGAAGTGACTGTGCAAGCCAAACAGAGCCGAGCGCCATAGTCGCCGCCCGCTTTTCCGCCCGCACCGCAAACGCGTCGCCAGTTGCGTGCTGACGTTCGTAACGCTCGTCGCGGTTTGTCGGCATAACAATCCCAGATGAAGGACTTCAAAATATTCGGAAACTGGTCGGAGTATTTCCGATCTTCTATTTCGTGAGTGTTTACCCGTTTTATTTATATTTTTAAAATTAATTTCATTCGCGTTAATTTTCAAATCAAATAAGAAAATAACATTTAAAAAAATCGTGTCTGTATGTTTGTTCGCGCATCACGTAAAAACTACTGGACTGATTGCGATGTGGTTTTCACTGTTAGATAGCTTCTGGTCTGACTTAAAAACTGGGGTCACTTAATCCGATAATTAGATGGCGAGCAAAGAATACAAAAACTATTTCGACGGCTGAACGAATTTTGCAGAAATGTTGTACCTATATATTGTACTTTATAGGTACTTTTGGTCCTGGAATAACACGTATGGGTTACTTTTAAATGAATCATTTCATATAAGAACAGCTAGTTTTAAAAAATGAGCGCGTCTAAATTGGCGCGAATTTAAGAGTCTATAACTCAAAATTGTATTGTGGCTTTATGTAGAAGTTAATTTTAATCACATTGTGATCAATTGTGATATTACTTTGTAGTGGAAAGTAAAAGCAGATTACTGACACTCGCTTAAGTGACTTCTACCTGCACTCGTGTTTTTAGAGCCCTCGCTAAAGTTCGGGCTCCAATTTATCACTCGGTGCAGCAAGAAGTCACTTTCAGCTCGATGCCACAATCTACTATTATAACCACAGAACAAACATTAAAACCCATTCCACATTTCCAGGAACAGGAGGTAATAGTCGGTCACCTGGCCAGTCCCTGCAATGCAATATGGAAGTCAGTCACTGCCCTGTACAACATGAACCAACTGCTTGTTGACATGACCGCTGCCGGCATCGCAGCTGTTAATCTGGAGACTGCTGCTATCAGGTAAAATTAATCTTAGTGATACAAGAACCTAAAGGGGTCCTAACATTTCACGACGAAGCAAATAAAACACAAATTATAGTAGTTTTATGAAACGGTTGCATAATGAGGGCTATTAAACAACGAGCTGTAGGCGAGTTTTTTAATAGTATCACTCGAGTGTTTTAATACCTAGTTATGTGCCGTTTCATACACTTCTTTATCTACACTCATGCAATAGGAAAATAACTATAATAAAAAAAAAACTGGTAAAAGCTCGTTCGTCATGTTCTTTTCTGTTTCCGTGATGTCAGGTGGAGTCAAATTCTCCTCACGAACACTGCTGTCGGACATTTTTAATCAGGGTAAAATTGTTGATCAACAAAAATACATAGCATATTAAATTGGTTAGATACATACTAATGTAAAGTTAATTATGGTGCCAAAATCCAGTCCACAGCGAATTCGCGCGCATATGGTCTAGCGCGCGCCGCCATAGATAATAAATGGCGAAAACCGTCGTTGTACGGAGCCAAACAGGTGCTTTTATGGGAAAAAAGTATAACATTGTTTAGTTTAAAAAAACAGTCATAAAGTTTATGTTTTTCTTATTAAAGACGTGCCGTGCGTAAAGTATATCATTATGCTACCATTTTTTAGTTCATAATCCGGATTTTACGATATGAGTATAGATAAAAAATATAACACCCCACCCCCCATTATAACTAAGAACCATCTCGATCACATCAACTTTCAAACAGATAAAACTGGATCAAAATCGTGAGAGTCGTTTAGGAGCTAAGATCCTCCCCCCTCCCCCGTTGTAGCTAAGAACCATCTCGATCAGATCAGCTTTGAAACTTAAAAAACCGCTTCAAAATTGGTCCATTCGTTTGGGAGCTACGATCCTCACCCCCTTTCCCCCCTATTATAGCTAAGAACCATCTGGATCACATTAGCTTTCATACAGAAAAAACGCATCTAAATAGGTCCATTCGTTTAGGAACTACGATCCTCACCCCCTTTCCCTTGCTATTATAGCTAAGAGCCATCTCGATTACATCAGCTTTCAAACTAAGAAAAACTCATCAGAATCAGTCCATTCGTTTGGGAGCTATGATGCTACAGACAGAAACACGGACACAGTGATACCTACAGTGATGTATGTATCTATCACTGTAGGTACTGTGATACTTACATACACACCCCAAACTTATGACACCCCTCTCTTTAAAGTGCGGAGGATAAAAAACTGAAATCGCGCCCTCTGATCTAATCACAATAATTTGGTACAGGACTCCAATACAAACAAAAAAATGTTGTTACAAGTATTCTAAAGTGTTGTTTCTGAGTCATTGTATTAAACTATTTTTGATGCACGATATCTCAAAATCATTTTTTGTTTGTATCGAAATCTTGTATCGATTTATATCTACGAGTATTAAAGTTTATTCAAAGGCCGCGATTACGCGATATTTTCAAAATTGTGGACTCGTATGTATGCCACAAAATGTAACAGGCCTTTGAATTATTCTCTTCGCTAGTGTTTGGTGGTACCAAATAAAAGTCAGTCCTTTTGTTTGGTACTATCAATTTCTTTTTAATTATTATTTTTTGCATATTGAAATGTCCTTTATTTACACACAAACGAAAACTTAAAATACTGACTAAAAACTAAAACTAAAAAATACCTATTTAAAAAACTTAAACTAAAATACCATTAGTGGAGGGAAAGGTCCCAGAATGCTGGCGGAATTGCCACGTTGAATGGCAATGCTCAATTTCTGTGCGAAGTAAAAGCCTGCATTCTCCCGACGCCTCCACCAATCGCTCGCCACCAATTCCCGATTATCTAATTATTCATTTTATTTAGTACTTAGTACACCAAGGAAAATGTATTGGCAAACTGATATCTCAGGGCGATGACTGCAGAGTACAGCAGCTTAAGTGACATTGGTTTATTAAGTGACATTGGGGGTTTTTCTACTGTTTGTTGTTGTTAGTCGTATGAGGTAGTGCTGGCCTCTGGTGTCAAAGTGTGTCAGGCCGCCCGAGGACATCTGACATGGCGACTGCTATTAATAAATAACAGCCGAGACCGACAGCTTAACTTGCCCTCCGAAGCACGGTTTCATGTGATGACAGTGATTTTCCACTGACCGGCAACCGCGCTGCCGGATTTTCATACTAAAGACTGCCAAGCCAAGCAGTGGAAAGACACAAATTCTTAAGAAGCCGATTGAGGCTTAGATTGAGCGTCAACTTGTTATCTGTTTCAGAAACAACACACCTGGCACAAAGCGTACAAACAACACAAAACGTCTACACAATCTATTGAACGAGACAGAAACATACGCATACACCGCAGAGTGTCCTTCGGGAGGTTGCATATGCATCAGTGAAGACACCACGAGTCTCAACCAGTGTCTGAGCGAGATGAATAAACATGGCTCCAGCAACGACTTTGTTTATAAACTGTGGGATGTGTTGAGAGGTAGGTAATGACAGGTGCCCATATTGAACGATACATGAACATCTGTGTGCACACCAAATTGAGCCGCGGGAGGTTGCATATGCGTCAGTGAAGACACCACGTGTCTCAACCAGTGCCTGAGCAAGATGAAAAATATGTCTCCAGCAACGACTTTGTTTATAAACTGTGGGATGTGTTGAGAGGTAGGTAATGACAGGTACCTATAATGAACATCTGTGTACATAGCAGAATGTGCCGCGGGAGGTTGCATATGCGTCAGTGAAGACACCACAAGTCTCAACCAGTGTTTGAACAATATAAATAAACATGGCTCCGACAACGACTTTGTTTATAAACTGTGGGATTTGTTGAGAGGTAGGTAATAGCAGGTACCTCTATTGAACGATACATGAACATCTGTGTATACAGTAGAATGTGCCGCGGGAGGTTGCATATCCGTCAGTGAAGACACCACGAGTCTCAACCATTGTCTGAGCAAGATGAATAAACATGGCTCCAGCAACGACTTTGTTTATAAACTGGGATGTGTTGATTGATAGGTAGGTAATTACAGGTACCTCTATTGAACGATACATGAACATCTGTGTACACAGCTGAATGTGCCGCGGGAGGTTGTATATGCATCAGTGAAAACACCACGAGTCTCAACCAGTGTCTGAGCGAGATGAATAAACATGGCTCCAGCAACGATTATGTTTATAAACTGTGGGATGTGTTGAGAGGAAGGTATTGGCAGTTACCTCTATTGACGAGGATATGAACATCTGTGTACACAGTAGAATGTGCCGCGTGAGGTTGCATATGCGTCAGTGAAGACACTACGAGTCTCAACCATTGTCTGAGCGAGATGAATAAACATGGCTCCAGCAACGATTATGTTTATAAACTGTGAGATGTGTTGAAAGGTAGGTAATGACAGGTACCTCCATTGAACAATTCATGAAAATCTGTGTACACAGCAGAATGTGCCGCGGGAGTTGCATTTGCATCAGTGAAGACGCCACGAGTCTCAACAGTGTCTGAGCGAGATGAATAAACATGGCTCCAGCAACGACTATGTTTATGAACTATGGGATGTGTTGAGAGGTAGGTATTGGTAGTTACCTCGATTAAACGAGACATGGACATCTGTATACACAGTGGAATGTCCCACATCAGTGAGGACACCGCGAGACATAATTACTCCTTGCTTACTTGTCGTATGATAAAATACATGATACAAATATTACATCCATGACTCGGAAACAAACATTTCTGCTTATCACAAAAATGATTAAATATTGCCGGATTCGGTAAGGGTCACTTACCACTCCATCAACTTGTAATAACTAATTATTGCTCACCCCTGAACGGGATATCTTATCATAATCACATTTACTGCACCAACTTTATTGTTTGTCATATGAGGTAGTGATGGCCTCTGGATACATGAACATCTGTGTACACAGCTGAATGTGCCGCGGGAGGTTGTATATGCATCAATGAAAACACCACGAGTCTCAACCAGTGTCTGAGCGAGATGATTAAACATGGCTCCAGCAACGATTATGTTTATAAACTGTGGGATGTGTTGAGAGGAATGTATTGGCAGTTACCTCTATTGACGAGAATATGAACATCTGTGTACACAGTAGAATGTGCCGCGTGAGGTTGCATATGCGTCAGTGAAGACACTACGAGTCTCAGCCATTGTCTGAGCGAGATGAATAAACATGGCTCCAGCAACGATTATGTTTATAAACTGTGAGATGTGTTGAAAGGTAGGTAATGAAAGGTACCTCCATTGAATAATTCATGAAAATCTGTGTACACAGCAGAATGTGCCGCGGGAGTTGCATTTGCGTCAGTGAAGACGCCACGAGTCTCAACAGTGTCTGAGCGAGATGAATAAACATGGCTCCAGCAACGACTATGTTTATGAACTATGAGATGTGTTGAGAGGTAGGTATTGGTAGTTACCTCGATTAAACGAGACATCTGTATACACAGTGGAATGTCCCACATCAGTGAGGACACCGCGAGACATAATGACTCCTTGCTTACTTGTCGTATGATAAAATACATGATACAAATATTACATCCATGACTCGGAAACAAACATTTCTGCTCATCACAAAAATGATTAAACATTGCCGGATTCGGTAAGGGTCACTTACCACTCCATCAACTTGTAATAACTAATTATTGCTCACCCCTGAACGGGATATCTTATCATAATCACATTTACTGCACCAACTTTATTGTTTGTCATATGAGGTAGTGATGGCCTCTGGTGTCAGAGTTTCTCAGGCCGGCCGAGGATCCTCTGACATAACTTAACGACTGCTATTAACCAACAACGTCCGAGACAGACAGCTTAACGTGCCCTCCAAAGCACGGAGCGATGGAAAACCGCACATAACTTCGAAAATACATTGTTGCGGACTCCTGACTCCATTAGGAAAAAAGCATAGTATGAAAATAATCCTTTGTTTATTACGTTTCAGATTGCGACACTGCCGAGGAACTCATCACACTGCTGATACAAGCCTTAAAATTCATATCATTGGGAAAGATTCGACCATTTGTAAGTACTCAACTAGTATATTATCAAAATTCAAGATTTTCTGTTATAAATCATGGCAGAACTAATTAATTTGTCGTAGAAAACAAAAAGGTAACATATTGAGTCTCCGGTGAGTGTTATCCGGCAAAGAACGAAAGTTACCGATGTAGCTCAGAAGCAAGCTGAAGTGGCAATGGGCTGGCCACATATGTCGAAGAACCGAATGCTGGTGGAGCGACGACCAGCGCAAAGAAGTAGGTGGCAGTAATTACTTAAAAAGAGCAAAAGTTTTTATTTTATTTTTTATTACGGACTAGGCAATCGTTTGACCACGATCTTACCTGATGGAAAGCGATGATGTGGTCGAAGGTGTAGCACGCTTGCCTAGTAGATACCTATTCACTCTTGACTTGAACACACCGGGGTTATAATTTACCGGAAATACTGACGAGGCTCAGATGACTGAGATGGTCTCAGTGGCGCATTACGAGAGGCCTATATCCAGCAGTGGACTATTACAGGTTGTTGATGAGTGTCTCATTGCAAATTATTAATCGACTTCACAAAAGGAGAAGTTTCTGTGTTCGACTGTATGTTTTTTTTATGTGTAAACATCTAATGGCGCGGTACGGGGGTAACGCCGACTCATGGCGCGTCGACGCGAGCGGCCTGGCGTCGCTTCGTTCGTGGCTCATGAGCCCTCCTCTCTATTTCCCTCCCCCTCACCCCTCTCTCTGTCTCCCCCCTACGTCTTTGTTGCTCCCCCCTCTCACCCCCTCACCTCTCACTCTCTCAGAAGGCCTGTTTCCAGCAGTGGGAACATATTAGGCTGACAATGAGATTCACGCACAGCTCTTTTTTCCCACAGATAGACGCAAACAACAAGACTTACCTCTCCAAATTGGTCCTTAAACTATCCCGGGGGCACTCTCAGGCCCCCAAGGTGCTCAAGAACCTGGTCGCGTCCCCCCCGCAGGCCCTGTCCTTAGTGGCGCAGGTTGGCGCTGAGAAGATTATGTGGGAATATACCAGGGTGATGTCGCTTTTGGAGCATTCCTTCTTCATCGCTGGGATATGGAATACTGATGCAAGGTATCTTATGAAACAAATCATTTTTAGTTTACAAAAATTTCACCTTCTGACATGGACATAAAAGCACGACCGACTAACCTTCACACTGCTCTTTCACACTGGTGTGACGGTTAGGAAGAATATTTTTTTCATACTGTTTGTATAGCAGAGTGGTTAAAATTATTTCCTAACGTTCATACTAGTGTACTAGTAGGATAGGAAGTCGCTTCCGTTACCTTAACACTGCTCTGTCACACGGGTATGATGGTTAGGAAGAAAATTTCCAAACTTTCATACTGTTCGTAGAGTGGTTAAATTTATTTCCTATCGTTCATACTAGTGTACTAGTAGTATAGGAAGTCGCTTTCGTTACCTTAACACCGATAAGTGTCAACAAATTAGTACAAGATCAGAAATAAAGAAGAAAGCGTAAAGTTTTGTGATAACAAGTTACCAGACCAGTATAACTAGTGTACTAGTAGGATAGGAAGTCGCTTTCGTTACCTTAACACTGCTCTGTCACACTGGTATGATAGTTAGGAAGAAAATTTCCTAACTTTCATACTGTTCGTAGAGTGGTTAAATTTATTTTCTAACGTTCATACTAGTATACTAGTAGTATATGAAGTCGCTTTCGTTACCTTAACACCGATAAGTGTCAACAAATTAGTACAAGATCAGAAATAAAGAAGAAAGCGTAAAGTTTTGTGATAGCAAGTTACCAGACCAGTATAGTTTTTCACATAATATTATAACCCTTACCTTCTCAGTATTTCTGGTGCCATTGGTACTTTCTACTGTAGAAACATAGAAGTAGGTAAAGTATGAAGTTAGTTAGTTAGTTCGTTACCGTAACTCAAGTGTGAGAGAAGTGTGAAGATTAGTCGGTCGCGCATAAAAGGTGTAGGTGCCGTCTTCAAGCGGCCGTAATTTAGCGGTTGCAACGTCAATGCAACTGTACAGACGAGATGATATCGTCATCAGCAACGCTATCTGTAGAACGATTGATATAGTATGTGGGGAACCAATGTCTTCTCGTCTGTACAGATTCACAATCGCTATATTACGGCCGCTTTAAGTAGAAGAGGGCACCGCCTTGTAGAACCCGTAGAAACCGTATTTAGCTAAATGATTGGTGTGCTTAAGAAAGACATGTTAACCAGTTCAACCACAAATAGATGGCGTGATACCGTATGTATTTGTGGTCCAAATGGAATGTAACTGGATAAAAACCATGGAATGACTTATGACATACAAATAGATGTAATTGATTTTAAAGAATCACAATTATTTCCAAAATTCTAAGAAATTTGTTTCTACTATCAATATCGTAATATAATATCCAACAAGCACCAAATTATATAACCATATAGCTAAAAAGCTTATATAAATATATAGCTAAAAAACATCTCGATCACATCAGTTTTCAAACATAAAAAACCACATCAAATTCCGTCCATTCATTTCGAAGCTACGATTCTCACCCCCCCCCCCCCCCGGCCCCGCCCCTTCTACCCTTCTTCCCCCCATTATAGCTAAAAACCATCTCGTTTACCCCAGCTTTCAAACATAAAAAACCGCAGCTAAATCGGTCCATTCGTTTGGAAGCTACTATTCTCACCCCTTTTTCTCACCGAATCACCCATATATCTAAGAACCATCTCGATCACATTAGCTTTCAAACAAAAAACCGCATCAAAATTGGTCCATTCGTTTGGGAGCTATGATGCCACACACACACACACATACACACCCTCACACCCTCACACACGCAGTGATACACACCCACAACTTATAACACCCGTCTCTTTGTTCAGGGGTTAAAAATATCACAGACTAAGAACAAACGCCAAAATACCATAATAGGAAGTAGAAATTTTAATCGCCTTCAAAAAGTAGGAGGTTCTCATTTTTGCTTCTTTGTGTGTGTATTAACTCACATCTCTGGGATTTCTTAACCAATTTATATGATCATATATTATCTGAATGGGGAAACCTTCACTTTGGCCCCATCTAAATTTCAACAAAATAGGTGCAGTTGTTGTTTTACTCAATTAATTACTAGTACATTTGTTCATAAGTAAATATACTTAACAGGTCCCACGAATCAGTGGAGCAAATAAACCAGACCATCCAAGACATGACTATGTCTGGTGGAGACTTCACTCTCAACCCCTTTGAGAGTCTCACAAACCCTGAGAACTCTATCCGTCTGGACTGCGAGTCATTCTACGATGAAGATCCTAACGAGCTAACTGTGAATGACTTTGCATCACTGAAGAACCATGGCCTTGTTGCTGAGAAGAAGGATGTTAATGAGGTAATTAACACTTATATAATTATAGTTACTCTGAGTTCCTATAATTTGGCAAGTCTCTATTGCATAACATTGCATTTATTGCATTGTATTGGTCTCCGCATGAACATAGGCAAAACAAAAATCATGATCAATGACAATATTATACCGGAACCAATAGCAGTCAGTGGCATGCCTCTCAAAATTGTACAGGAGTATATTTACCTCGGACAAATTCTTAAACTGGGTAGGAACAATTTTGAGAAGGAAGCCAGTAGAAGGATTCAGCTGAGCTGGGCCGCTTTTGGAAAACTTCGTCAAGTCTTCTCGTCGCCCATTCCACAATGCCTGAAGACAAAAGTCTTCAACCAGTGCGTCCTACCCGTAATGACATACGGAGCCGAAACGTGGACACTGACGGTGCGACTGATCCACAGGCTCAGGTCGTTCAGCGAGCTATGGATTCGGCGAGTGATTCGGCAGAGAACCAAAGTTACTGACATAGCTCAGAGAATAAGCAAGCTGAAATGGCAATGAGCTGGTCACATTTGTCGTAGAACCGATAACCGTTGGGGTAGACGGGTTCTAGAGTGGAGACCGCGAATCGGCAAACGTAGTGTAGGACGCCCTCCAGCTAGATGAAGCGACGATCTGCGCAATGTAGCTGGCAGTCATTGGAAGAGAAGAGTCGAAGATTGGGCTCAGTGGCGCGCCTTGGGAGAGGCCTATGTCCAGCAGTGGACTAGTATAGGTTGTTGATGATGATTGCATAACACATTGGATCGCATTGTCTTGACCGTGGATGACTGCCTCGCTGAAGAATCATGACCTTGTTGCTGAGAAGAAGGATGTTAATGAGGTAATTTGTACTTATCTTATTCTTATTTATCTAGGATTACATTACTCTGGGTTTCCCATTATTTGGTGAGTCTCTATTGCCTGTCACATTAGATCCCAATTACTTGACCGTGAATGATTTTGCCTTGCTTAAAAAGCATGGCATTGTTGCTGAGAAGAAGGATGTTAATGAGGTGATTAGCACTTATGTATAGGCTTACATTACTCTGGGTTTCCCATAATTTTGTAACCTATTGCCTACCATATTAGATCCCAATGACTTGACCGTGGATAACTTTGCCTCGCTGAAGAAGCATGGCCTTGTTGCTGAGAAGAAGGATGTTAATGAGAATAAATTGCACTTATGTGTAGGCTGCCTTACTTCTGAGTTTCCTTCAGATTTAGTGGAAATAGATAACGCAAGCTGATCGTATTAACGTGTCCTAAATCGGAACTGAAGTTAAAATTTACTCCAGTTTGTCGCACTGCAAACTCTTCTTGTTCTGCTTGATCTCGAGGAAACTCAAGGTTCCAAGATATTACGACCCGAGCGTACGCACAAGCCTCACGCACACACTTACACCATTTTATGCTGATCGCCCGCCACATCGCAGCAAGATGTCGACTTTATTAGAAAATCAAAAACAGTGCAGTCTTTTGTGGTGAAATTGTGTATCAACCACGATACACCACAAAATATCCACTCACACACACATACGCAGCCTTCATGCTTAACTTGTTTGTTTGGCGATGTAGACTCCGTCTTTTTTTAAATCTTCTTGGTTCTTACTCTGTAATGGCAAGTAGTTAGAATCTACCTTAGTTTCCGTTCATTTACCCCCCATTCCTATAAAAATGAAACGAGTCGTTTTTCCAACGTCTCGTTACTTTTTGGCGTTTTTTGTATGGCACTTATGTCAAAAGCTGACGGTCAGTAAGCGAAAAAGGTTCGTTTTAAGATATAGGAACCGGCCATTAGTATTTTTATATTTGAAGAAAAGTTAAAATAAATATTCCTACCAAATACATCATCATCTTCATCATCAACCTATATTTGTCCACTGCTGGACGTAGGCCTCTCCTAATGCGCGCCACTGAGCTCGGTCTTCAGCTCCCCTCATCCATTCTCTTTCAGCCGCTTTTCGCAGGTCGTCACTCCACCTGGCGCCCTGTGCGCCCTACACTACGTTTGCCTAAACGTGGTCTCCACTCAATAAATCTCCTACCCCAACGGATATAGTAATACGATATTGACAAAAATAAATGTTGTTTTACTATTTGTTAAACAATGCTGTTTATTACAGGTGCCGCTCATAGCTGACGAAATCGACATAAGCCCTTGGAAGAATCTCCTGATGAAATTCGCACAGGTCCACGTTTGTCTGGAGCACCTGTTCCGCGCTGAAACATGCTTGAGAGCTGATTTTGGTTAGTACCTGTAGTATAGTGGAATGGATGACAGACTATTGCAGCGAAAACACGAAGCGAATGATACACATTCAAGTACTGACACAGTGTTGGTAGGAAGAAATAAACTTCTATCTACAAATCATAAATATTACAATACTTAACTTTTTGGTAGGGTTTAGCCTTAGGAAGTACCACCACACTTTTGTCAGAGATTCAACCGGCAAGCAGATGTGTGCAAACATTTCTGTGTTTTGGTTTGAAGGGAAATGTTTCTTGCGACATTACTGGGCAAATGTGACATAAAACCGATGTCTCAGGGAGATATGAGCACATGATTTCGCAACCAAGGTTCTGGGTGGCACTGCAACTGTTATTAGCAGGCGTGACGCTTACCATTAGACCACACAGGGCATGCTCGTCTCATTCCAATATAAACAAAAATAAAGAGAAACTTTTCGGTTATATTTTAAAAAAAAACTTACACACTTGATTAATATTGAAAATAAAATCGTGGGGCAAGTAGAATCGTAGCGTAACCTGAGTAATAGAAATTCGATTCGATAGAACTTATTTTATTTCAAGTTTATTGTTATTTATATAGTTATTTTTAAAAGTGTACTGTGTTCTACATGTCAAGCCCTTTCATTTGATACCCTTATTGAGGAGATTGAAAAAAAAAGTAAACCGTCATTTTGTGGTGGCGGCCATCTTGGATTTACAATGATAATGAAAATACATAATTGTATTGTTAGCAAAAATAAAAGCGTGTACCAAGTTTCAATTCAATCGGTCAACAGGAAGAAGGTATAATTTCAATTACTAGGTTTGACCCAAACAAACAAAAAACACACGGGGCAAGCCAAATAAAACCGTTCAAAAATAAACTTGCGGAATTATTTTGAGAAGCTTAAGAATACCTTTATCTCATCTAAAAGAAAGTAATCATGCTCCTTATAGACAGAGCGAAGCCGCAAAAATCAATCATCGAAAAAAAACCGTTTGAATGAATCAGAATTTGTATTTTTGTTTGTTTGTTCGATAACTGTTGATCTGATCCTACAAATTGATAGATAGATATTAGATAGTTTAAATTCGTATCACTACATAATTATAAGATAGCTATCGATTGAGACATTCACTAAACTAGACTTATTTCTTCAAATGTAATTTAAACCTTGTCGACTTCGTAACAAGGTCTTTTTGCCCTTGGCATCTATTCTAAACTTACGTCAATTAAAGCTGCACCGCTTAAAGTAACGTAATTAAAACAGGTTTTTAACATGCTGTCTAACATCGTTTGGATAAAATCGGACACGTTCTGAGACAGCGTTTGGACAAATCGGGACCCTCGCCGCGTGGAAACAAAGTTGATTTTACGCTGACAGGCTTTAGTAATAGTTTAGTGAGTAAGGAATAGATGCCAGGGGCAATAATACCTTGTTACGAAGCCAATAAGGTTTCAATTATATTTGAAGAAATTAAGTTTAGTTTAGTGTATGTCCAAATCGCTACCGTAGCGATTTGGACGTACAAATGTCACCAAACGCAGAAATGTGGGCTTAATCGGTCGGGGGGCTGTTGCGATTTGAGGGTCCAAAAAGGGTTCGAAATTTTGAAAGTATACAATTAGGTCAAGTGCGCCTTTGTTTAAACAATTCGAGAAAAATATATTGTTTTAAGTTGTTTGGCTTATTTTTGTTAAATGTCGAAATTATGTACATCGCGAGGTCTCAGTTTTAAACGAACTCGTTTATTTTGTTTTTGATTTAAAATCAAACCATCTGAGCTTTTCCCCTCATCTTCGTCCACGCGGACTACAGTTTATGGAGATAAAGAAAATCCCTGTCCGTCCGCAGGGTTCAATCTATCTCCAATACTTAAACTTCACCAAGATCTCTTCAGCCGTTTAGTCGTGAAAAGGTAACAAATAGAGAGAAAGAGAGTTACTTTCGCTTCTAAAATATTAGTTAGGTTAGGAAGTTATGATGAAGGTTCCAGTTTGGCTACAGTCAAACAAAGCTTAGATAAATTTAAGCTACTTCCAGGAACTGAACGTAGATGGCGTTAAATGCAAGTTGGCACATGACTGCTGTATTTATTTTGATTATCTTTACCCGAGTACAGCGAAGCAATGGAAGGGTAATGAGTTTAACAGTCTTATGTATGTATGCATGTGGGTGTGTGGATGTTCCACCATAGCGTCGCCCATATTGGTCCGATTTCGACAAGTGAGATATCAATCGATTCACTCTTTGCCCTTGGTACGGTTCAGTTGTCTGGTCAACTGGACTACGGAAAAAAACATGGTTATGCAACCCAAAAATGATAGACTACTTTGTATAATAAATAATTTACGTAGTCCGGTTGTATATTTTTAAATTGTTTATGTAATGCAAAGGAGACTCAAAATTACAGTATTGTCAGGTATTTTTTTGTAATGTATAAAGCCGAGATACTGAATAAATAATTATTTAATTTTTGCCACAGTTACTCCAATGCATGAACTAAAACTAGCCTAGAAAACAAATTGAATGCCGGAAAAACAAATTAATAACGAAAAATCAAACTTATAACATTATCAAACTTATAAGTAATACTTATTACAATATATAGTTCTGACAATAAGTTGAACAAAAAGTTCAAACCTACAAAAAGTTTAAACTAGATCTTCCGTAGTCCGGTCAACCGGACTAACGAAAAAAGAAACTCCCGTACTCCGGTCAACTGTACTATGGAAAATATTTTTTTACGTAGTCCGGTTGACCGGACAACTGAACCGTACTACGGGCAAAGAGTGAATCGATTCATCTTCATCGCAAGAGTATCGTAGGCTATTTTTCACCCGACCGTAGTCTGGTTTTAGTTTTTAACTTATGTCTTGTTAGGAAGTTATGATGGTTCCAGTTTGGCTACAGGCAAACAAAGCTTAGAGAACGTTAAGCTAGTTCCACGAACTGGACGAAGATGGCGTTAAAATGCAAGTTGGCACATTGATGCTGTATTTATTCTGATTAATTTATATTGTTACAGCAAGTCTAAAGCCGATATCAACTCGGCTCCTAGAGCACTACGTGTCGGATCGGTCGCCAATCAAAACCGTGGGTCAACTGCTCAGCGATCCCATACAGAAGGTCACAATGCCCATCGCCAACAATATAGTGCAGGACCATTTGAAGTAAGGTTTTATACAGGGGTTATATAATTTTTTAATTTGGGCTTGTTTCGTGCAAATCCAGATATATTACCAACCAGCTTTCCCGCCCGCAACTTTGTCCGCGCGGACTACTGTTTATCGCGAAAAAAGCATTCAAAGTTCTTCTAGGTTATAAACAACCAATGCAAAAGTAGGCATAGCACCAATGCCCTTGAAGTTTTTTGACAGACTTGTGATTTCGATTCCATGGCAACCGTTCCTTACAGCGAGTAATCAACAATTTCCAGTTTTCCCTTGAAAACTTACAATTTTCCGGGATAAAAAGTATCCTCTGTTTTATTCTAGGGTATAAGCTATCTCCATTCCAAATTTCAACAAAACCCGTCCAGCCGTTATCGCGTGAAAGCTCCCCAAACAAACAAACAGACGTTTCACTTTTATATAATGGTATGGATAATGACAAAAACTTGCCAAAACCATGTCAATTTTCTCCTAAATAAAATAACATTTGTAAATTAGAATAATACTTAATTAAAGTTCATACTTTTGCCATAACAATAAAATTTAAATATGTGAATTATTAAAGATATAAATTGTAAACTGAAAATAAAAATACTCTCCGGTTGGTCTCGTGGCTAGTGATCCTAGGTACGTAATCAAATGGTCGCAGGTTTGAATCCTGCAAGGTGCAATCATTTGTGTGATGAGCAGAAATGTTTGTTTCCGAGTCATGGATGTTATAATATTCGTATCTATGTATGTTTATCCGTTATCTAGTACCCATAGTACAGGGTATCCTAGTTTGGGGCTAGGTAATTGGTGTGGAATTGTCCCGAATATATTTATTTCTTTATATATTGCGCCCTTGCGCCCGCGAAAAGAGCACAACTTCGTTCACAGTTAGGAAAGCGCGAACTTTTTTAAATTATGTACTAGGCAATCGTTTATTTGACCACGTTCTCGCCTGATGGAAAGCGATGAAATGTGAGAGGGCCGAAAACAGAAAGCCGCATTTCTATTGAACGATGTGTTTTTTTCTACCTCCCACCCTTGGCGGACCTGTGTTGTGGGAGAAAGTAAAAACACTAACTACATTAATACTTTCTTACTTAAAATTGTAATTCCATAACCGTAATGGTAAACCAACCGCTGGGGAATAAAGGTTCTCGAATGGCGACCACGAACAAGCAAGCGAAGTGTGAGGAGACCCCCCACACGATGGACCGACGACATGGTAGCCATCGCAGGGAGTCGGTGGATGAAGGCGGCACAAGATCGCTCGTCATGGCGCTCTTTGGGGGAGGCCTATGTTCCACTACTGAACATTGACTTCTAAGGGCTGACATGATAATGATGATGATGATGTATGGTAAATCGTACCATAGGGCTTATGTACAACAAGTATATTTTTAATTCACTTCCTAATTGAGGATTCCTTATTTTAGAGACCTACAGCTTGATCCAAATTTCATTAAAAATAAGCTCAGTAGTACTCTTTTTGAATCTAATCCATGTTTGTTTTTGTTTGTACGTTGTATGAGGTAGTGCTGGCCTCTGGTGTCAGAGTTTGTTAGGCCGCCCAAATGCCTCTGACATGGCTTAACGATTGCTATCAATCAATAACTGCCGGGACCGACAGCTTAACGTGCCCTCCGAAGCACGGAGTGATGGAAAATCGCACATAACTTAGTCATTGGTGCGGAGCGTAGAACCGAACCCGGTATTGTTGGATTCTAATTGAACAACGGTTCAACGCCTCGGTGGTAGCCTAACGAGGCTACCACCGCTTCTAATATAATCCCTAAGAAGTTTAAGGCATTGAAAAAAAAACTTTCTTTCAGGAAACCAGCTTTCTGGTATCGAGTAGAAATGTCGAGAAAGGAGAGCGCAGCGGACAAGGGCGTCAAACGTGACTCGAAAATAGTTCACGTATTCTCACAGCAGCCCGTGTTCCCGCCGTCTGTTTGGCAATATATAGGTAAGACATTGAATATTTTGAAACCAACTTTTCTATTGCATGTTCAGTATGGAAGCTTATTTGTTTGTACCTACATGGCGAGCAATGTATCACAAAATAACAAAAACATTTGAAAACAGAGGTTTATATTGCATTAGCTGGTGCCCGCGGCTTCGCACGCGTGGCCATTTTTCTAGGTTAAAAGTACTTTGTGCTATTCCAGGACCTAAAATACCAATATACCAAAAAAAAACAAAATTCTTCAGCCGTCAAAATTATTTTTATCGCTTGCTCGGCTTCAACTCATCGGATTGATTCCAAGTTCCAAGTAAGTAAGTAAGTAAGTAAGTAAGTAAGTTTGTAAGTCAAACCCTAAGCTATCCAACAGTGAAAACCGCATCGCGATCGGTCCTGTAGTTTTTAAGTGATGCGCAAACAAACATACAGACAAAGAAACAGACAGACACGATTTAAAAAATATTATATTATTGTTCAGTAATTTATTTTAAGTACCCTAGACCATTTTTTTAAATTATCTTCATTGTACAGACTTTTTTCGTTCATATTGCTTTATTATAAGTATAGGTGTTCACTTTGGAAGCTTATTTGGTTCTACTAACTTTACAAGCAATGTGTCGCGGTAACTTAAATGTGTCCACTTACATTTTCTTTTTTAACTTGACCATCTTGTAACTTGACTAATTCCTTGAAATTTGACAATTTCAAGTATATGTTTTATATATGGGCTTAAAAAGCCTGGCAACGGACTGAAAACAATATTTAGGTCAGTAATTTATTAATTAATCTGTCCAGGTAATTTGGACAATTCAATTGTAACGTATTTTGAATATAAAATCAAGTTCAATAGAAACAATTTCTAAACTGATGAAAAAAATTACAATTTGTTTTCTGTTGTGATTATTTTAGCAAACTAACATAAGTGTCGAGCTATATGAAACGGACATTTGGGAACTATAATAACCGATTATGAGAAGCAACAACTGAGTTTTATGAAATTACTAATGATTTTGCTTGTGGTGAGTGCATGCTATTTTTATTCTATAATTGCAATTTTTATTGGTGTTTACAGCACAATACAAAAACTCTTGTACACGAATTAAGTGTTTCACATGAAGCGCGAAACGCCCGCAACGATTGATTGACCATTCATTACAGAGCCGTGGTTGAAGTGATCGACCATATCGACCGCGGCTCTTTGTGAAATGGTTATTTAGGCCTTGCGTTGTAGATAAAGGCTTCGACCAATATAAAATTAGTCGACGGCCCTTGTCATAATAACGAGTCAATAATCGGACACCTAATTATAAGTATTTATGGTGCATATGTTACAAAATAAGAACAAAAATTTCTTTGTCACATTTTTTTTAAATTTCATTTTCTTCGAGTTGTGAGCTACCCTGAAAGTTTCAGCCGAATAGCTAATCGGAAAGTGCTCGAAATTTCAGTTGCAAGATTCCACCCGGAACGACAGACAGACAGACAAACAAGAAATTGGCTTAATTAAACCGCCGTAGCGTGGTCGAATGAAATAATGTTTGTACACAACACTTTAGAACGGCTGGATCGATTTGGCTATTTTTAGTTCGTAAATTTCGTAAAAAAACGAATTATGTTTTTATGGAATAAAAAATTTGATAAATTTCCCGGGAAAAAAACAAATTACAATTAATTAGACAAACAGAAATACGGAGACTGATAGATACATACAAGTGAAGTTAAAAAAAAACTTTTAATAAAAAAGAGGTAGCGATTATACTAACTACGTGAGAAAAAGAGATAACCTATGTCTATCTGGTTGATCACTGATCACGCGTCGCACCTCTCACAGACAGAGACCAAGTGAGAGCAGGCGCTCACTTTATGGGCTTCAAAAATCCGCCGCTTAAGCCCGACCATGTTATATTGGTCGATGGGTAAAGGTACAGTTTTGTTCATGTATTTTCTTATCGTTCATTTCATCTACAAATTATTTGCAAATATATACATTGTTTCAGAACCCCAAACCGAGGAAGCGGCAGAAATAACAACAATCGGCGAAGAACTCAAATACCATTCCACTAAATATACATTCCTTAGCAATACGCAGACAAATAAACTGCCTTTCTGAATCTAGATAAGATTGTTCATGTAAAAGAAATGTGGTGCAAAATATTGGTGCTCAAAATAAGTTTTGTACCTAATTATTTGTAATTACCGTTATATTTTTAAGTATAAATAAATAACATGTATATAATCAAATTATTTAGTTTCCTTCATTGTTATATTATACTAGCAGTGCCTGCGGCTTTGCCCGCGTGACCATTTATCTGGGTTGAGAGTAACCTATGTGATATTCAAAAGTACTAATGTACAATATACTTTAGATATTAGCAGTTAACGCCTTCTTAGCGTAAACATAAAAATAATATAATTATAATTAGATTTGGAAGGCGTTATCTTTCCGGCATGAAGTTGTCAATATTAGCCGTGTCACAGAATAAATAATAGTAGAAATATAGAAGAATATCTGAGTGAAGTCATTTAAATACACAGCGACTCTCGCTACAACCTGATTATTCTGTGAAATGATATGACTCAGATATTCTAACAGAATAAACAAGTGTGTAATACTGTATTATTTTATAACTTATTGTTACGCCGGTCGATTCGTAGAAAAACAGTAGCTACTAAAATGTTCGAGGAGTTTCGGTCGGATGCCGCAATACCTACATTTAAAGGAACATTCTGGAACACACTAATTGCGCGTAGGTACCCTACAGAGTTTCCAGAGTGCGCGGTAGGTAGGTACATACGGGCGCGGCGTGGCAACATCAAAGGCGCCGCCGGCCTTAGGTACCTACATTCGCGGCGTGACATCAAAGGCGCCGCCGACCTTGAAAGTTCAAATACCTACCGACTACCGCTAGTACTTACGAGTACTTTCTGGAAATGTCCGTCGCGATATAAATAGAGCGCGCATCGACTACCTGGGACAGTTTTGACTTGGCATTCGGAACGAAACGATCATAGTGATTCGAAGCGAGTATTCAGTGATTATTTATTAGTGTGTACAGTCAAGTTAAAGAGTGTTTAAGTGTTACTTGTCAGTTTATTTATTTTTGAGGTTTTTCGCATACACCAAAAATTAAAACCTTGTTAAATTTTGGTGTAATTGGCGTACATTAATTTTATCCGAACCCCAGCTCGTAGCATTATTACTATCTATATATTTTGATTGTTCTATTACCTACAAGTGACAAAGACTATCGTCAGTAGATGAACAATAACAATTTTAGTTCCATGGACCCTCGGTGGGGGTGCTTTGAATCAGCAGAAACGAAAGTAGGACACAGCAATCCATATCAGTGTTCAATGCAGTCACGAAAAGAAAGGTTCGGGGTTAAAATACTTCTTTTTCTTCTCCATGATTAATTAAAACTAAGTATATGTACAAGTAAATAGTTATAGCAACCCAAATCCATCGTATGATCTACATATACTTAGAATAAATCAGTAAGTAACAAAAAGTATGTACAATGAAGATAATTATAAAAAATTGGTCTAGGGGACATAAAATAAGCTATTGAAAAAGATATAACAAATTTTTTAAATGGTTTCTGCCTGTCTGTTTGTCCGCGCATCACGTAAAAACTACTGGAACGATTGCGATGCGTTTTCCACTGTTGGATAGCTTAGGGTTTTATTCAAAAACTGGTGTACTTGGTATCTCAATCCGATGAGTAGAAACCGAGCAATCGGTAAAAAACTGACGTCTGATCGAATATTGGTACCTACTTTTGGTTCTGGAATAACACGGACCCTTATATCCCAAAAAAATGAACACGCGGGCAAAGCCGCGGGCACAGCTAGTCGTAAATAAATCACAAGATCAAGAGAAATAAAAGCAAAACCCACAGAAAAGAAAACATTACGTAAATAAATATGTAACGCAAAACGTAAACGCGCAGTTAACGTTTACCCTTTGATGTGTAAGGTTAATAAACCTGTGTATATTGACTTTGCCGTCTGTATATCGATCGGAACCGATGTCTGCAAGATTCCTTGTCTTGTTAACTAATAGGATTTGAGATTCGATGGAGCGCAAATGTATAACAAAAGGGTGTCTGGTAAGAGACATGTACCTGTTCTGAGACAGTAACGGAATAGAATAAATCATAGTTTAAAAAAGTAAAAAAACTCGCTTTAATACCATTAAACCGAACTAAAAAGTAAAAAATAAATTTAATTTTAAGAATAAAGTGCTTAACGAGAACATTAATGTCATTGTAAAAAAAGCGTGGGGTGCTCGATATTAATTGTTATATATTTTTTACCAAGATATGTTACTACTTCTATTTCGAATTACAGGGAGTTGTTTTTTTACAATTACATTAATTTTCTCGTTATTTATTCATATATTGAAATTTATTTTACTTATTAGTTTGGTTTAATGATATTAAAGCGTGTTTATTACATTTTTTAAACTTTATATTTCTTTAATTTATTCACCTCTTTTTTGGTTTTAATTTAGAAATAGTAAGACATATTCGTAAAATTCCATATTTTTTTTCGTAATATCCTTTGTCCTGATGATCCTGATCAGGATAATGAGACAAATTATTGTATTGTCATCGGGCCCTGAAAAGTGTGCAAAATTTTGAATTATCTGACCATTTAAAGTGGGTAAAAATCGAATTCAAAGATTCCGTTACATACAAACATACATACAGGTGAAGCTAATATAAAAGCGTGTTAAAAACATGTGGAAGTGCAACGTGTACGGGGGACCTGTGCCACAGTTATGCACATGAAATCATAACTTGCATACAAACATTTCGTAGGTAAAAATAAAATGAACTCTATGAAGAAGTCGTTAACGCATTATTTTCATATTTGATTCGTAAGCTTAAATCGTGTCCTATTCTGCACTACTAACAAACCCTTTTTGTAATTGGGTTTACGTAAAGGGTTTGTTAGTAGTGCAGAATAGGACATTTATTGACCGAGAAAGCGCGAAGCGTCTCTGTTTCAGCTTCGGCAAAAAATCTTTCGTATGTCCGGATTTCCGGCTGTTCTCCTCTACAGGTCGCATTTCTCAACCGATCTAGACGAAACTTGGTGTACAGATTAAGCGAATTTTTAGAAGTTTTTAGTCGTCTGAATATCTCCGCCATATTAAATCCGATCTCGATGTCTCTTTTTTATTTGAAAGGTAGTAACTTAAGTCTCATAAAAATTTGGTGAAGATCTGATGAGGATCTTCGGCGTGATGAGCAGAATAGCAGTAAATTTCTCACTTTTAGGTACCACTTCTACCACTTCTACCAGTAGAATCAGCCCTTTACCTACTAGGTAGGGATTGATGGACCTTGGCTATTAATGTTAGTGTTACAACAAGGTAACTAGATGGCGCTACTGTGCACCGCTAGATTGTTTGCAAAAAAGTTTGTACGCGCGAGGTCTACAGCTCACAGAGCCAGTAGTTTTATTGGTTTTAGTTTGGCGACAGCGGTTCCGAATTCCAATGTACGTGGTGCAGTGTACCACTTCCACTTGTTTTTTCTATTCCGTGGTATTGACAGGGTTTTCTCAAACAGGACAATCCTGAGTTTCTGTTTTATTTGTCTCCACACGTCTAGTGCATTTAGCCAGGCATCTGTCACTCTACCTACTTACGCGAACTAATAACCTACAGATTGCTGAGCCCCGGGGCTACAAATCAGGCGGCCGGCCGCCGCGCGCTTGCATTCAGACGCTTACAGTGTCGCTTGTTTGAACTTTCGCTAGTAATGGCGAAACGTAACAATATTAACAGTTGTTGTTGTCATTATCACAATAAAGTTATCGCAGATCTGTCTACTGAATGACTAAACGGATAAAAAATATATATAGTAAGACATATTTATAGGTGTGTTATGTTTTGCCCGCGACTTTGCAAGTGGAGTCCGTTAGTCTGTACCTACCTAGATAGGTAAATATGAAGTGGTGGAACTTGTTGCTATATAAACGATTTATATTTTCAACAGTCTATGTGCGTGCTAACAAAAAATTACCTACATACATGCATATTTTTTGATAACTGTTCTACCCGAAAGACTTAAAATTCGCTAGAATTGCGAGTGCTTCTAATCGCAGACAATAATCAAAACTTGTAAATTAAATAAAAAAAGAGTACTTAGGTACTTCAAAACTTATTTTTATTTCAATGAGTCATGTCACATACATTTTTGCGTTGTATTTTAGAACTACCTACTTTTAGATTATCGTGTTGTTAACAAATAAAATTTGATTCCTTTTTTATTGGATTAGACCCAGTTTAAAATAAATTTAACGTTTAACGTTTGATAAGATAGTTTTTAAAAGAATTGTTACGCGTTTCATACACGTTGGATAATTACGAAACAACTTGAAAATGTGTTTTTTTTTGTTTGTTTGTTTGTTATATCTTAACGATTTATTTATTTTTTGGTGTCAAATGAAAGGTCTACGTCTAAAACCATTTTATCCGTTTGAATCATGTGAATCGGTCCACGTGTTTAGGAGATAATTAAGAATTAGTATAGTGAAAATGTGAACAACCAGTTTTTTTACACGACTGCCCAAAAAAAGGAGTGCTACT
This sequence comes from Alsophila aescularia, assembly GCA_946251855.1. NCBI lineage: Eukaryota > Metazoa > Arthropoda > Insecta > Lepidoptera > Geometridae > Alsophila > Alsophila aescularia. The sequence goes on along the minus strand of OX276376.1, from coordinate 7,539,963 downwards.
TATGTTTTTGTTCTACGAACTTTTTAATTAGTGCAATATTGGAAAATATTATTATTGTAAGTTAATGAGGAATGTTAAACAAATAGGTATCTAGGTAGCTTAAAGATTGAAGGTTTATTTTCATTTGTTAATTACAAAAGACGGAAATAATATTTATTTTCTATCTACCTAATTGACCGTGTCATCATACGCATCAAACATAAGATAGATTACGTGGTCAAGTTGGAAGATAGACGCAGTCTGGCGAAGGTAGCCTTGAAACAAAAACTCTATTACCGTTGAGCAAAAGTACAAAGTGTCATTTTTTATCTCATTTTTGTCATAGTTCTAGGCATCTTTCTCTTTTTTATTTAGAATTTGACGTTTGACTTTGCTAAGATTCAAATATGTCATTTTGGTTGAAGACATATTTAATATTTAAAATGGCTTAAAATAGCATAAACATTGCAAAAAAAAAGTAAATTGATATAATAAATTCATAGATATAATCAATATTATAATTTTCGTCCTAATTTTGTGCACCTAGATGATGTTTTACAAAAGATGTGTAGTTTGTGATATCAGGTCCGTCTGCATTAACAATGAAAGACGGCTTTTATGGCTATATTTCCTATAAATGAAGAAAGGTAAGTACCCAGTTTGGCTATAAGCTATAAATAACGAAAAACGAAAACCGATTACCTATTCAATATATTCATTTTATATTATTAGGAAAATATTTCGCCCAAATAATAGTGCTGCCTGTATTTTATTATCGATATTGTTTTTTTTACAAGACGGCCCAAAAAGAGAGCGTAATGTTTCTAAGGTTCATCTATGTATGCATTTATGTGAGTTTGTTCTACCATAACTTCTAAATCCCTGAACAGATTTGGTATCCTTAGAATCTTTACGCAAAAAAATAATAATTCTATTTTTGCAGGGTAGTCTTTTTTTCCCCTGGACTTTGATGATCTACTTGTTTTTCGATTTGATATGACTTGGCAAAAATATGAACAGACATAATCTAATCTAATAAATATTATTAATGTGAAAGTTTGTGTGTATGAATGTATATTTCTTTATATTCAAGATGAAATTTGATATTAATCCATACTAGTATTATAGTGCAAAAATATTTGTTTTTTTTTGTTTTCTTCTCTGTTTGTGTGTAATGGATAATCTCAAAAATTACTTAACTGATTTAAAAAAATATTTCACTGATAGAAATCGTCAGTATTCCACATGGTCACAGGCAATTTTTGTACATATTTTTTAAATCCAAAGTATTACTCGTATAACTGGTAAACTACAAGCGGAGCAGTAAGGTAGTAATAAATACAAGAAAATATGTTGTGGTTTTCAGGTGCAGACAATGGGTAAAAAACGAACGAAGCTGTGGGAATAGAGGACTTATATGTGCCAACTGAAAAGCTACATGCGCAAAAATTAAAATGAAAGAAGAATGATAATCACCAACATAGCTCAAAGAATGGGAATACAAAAGTATAACGATCAACACAACAGAGCAAAACCCAAGAGGGCCCGAACGGAAAAATCTGCGCGGGAAATTCACCACATTTCAGCCGAGTACTTTTGCTGAAATGAAGGCATCAGTGAGTCCATAACACGGAGAGTGACTTCAAGGACTCTATATAAAAGTTTTTTTTAAATGTGTGTTATATTATAAATTTTACGATTTATGGTTTTATTTATATTTCACACTAAGTTCATTACCTGAAATATATGATAGTGAAACATACTTTTGAATTAATTTATTATTCATTCATTGTGGATCAAAATTTTATTCGAGCTAAGGCATACTACTTACACATCCTAAGCTGTTCATTTATCGATATTTCTACTATTGAAAGTTACAACACAAATATTTTCATTATGTTGGCATTATGCCACTTGACAGATTGACATGAGTTTTTAACTTTTATAATACTGGTACCCTAAAAAAGACTATCCACATCCATTTGATTAACTTTGTTTTTTTTTTATGGAACCCCCGCCTCTTCTGACGTAGTATTTGTATACTCTTTGGATAGACGATGAATAATAAAGTAGCAACGTCGGCAAGTCGACAACCATAGCGCCACAGCTAGCGCGTCACTCCGCGCCAGACAGCGACAGAGTTACGCGTTAGAAGAGAGCGGCAACGTTTAGGTGAATATTGCGTTAGGCACTGAGCGCTTATGCGAGCTGAATTGCACTTGTTTGCTTAGTAGCAAGAGTCGCTATTTCTATTATTTATTTATTAACTTCTGCTATTACTTATTCTGTGATTTAGCTAGTTGTATGTTTGTTTGTCGTATGAGGTAGTGCTGGCCTCTGCAGTGCTATTACGCAATGTTGATCATATCGGTTTCAAGCCGTCAAATTCATTAATGATTTGCGATAGTCGATTTTGCTATGAAAAAAGTGTAAATTTAATTGAAGCCAAGTTCTGTGGTAGGGGCCCTGATGTCAGAGTTTATTTAGCCAGTGTCAAGTAAAGATATATTACAAATTTAGTTATAATCTAATGCATGCTCACTGCACACCATAATTTAGTGTTGAGCCCCAGTAAGATAGATAGATAGATAAATAGACCATTAAAAAAAAAAAACACCACTGACACCAAGAAAAATATATACAGATATAGGAAAACACTTAGAAAATACAAGGGTACAATGGGCGGTCTTATATCAAAAAGCGATCTTGGACAGAAATTATTGAATAATAACTAGCTTAAAAATTAAATAACACGCCTGCCCTGCCAAAAAATAACATAGGCCAATAAATGATATACTGTCGGAATGTGCTTATCAAAAATAATTACTAGTTTTTTTCCGCATTTGTAAATGTAGCCTTGCTGCCGCCTTATTGATATTTTTCAAAAAGAAACATTCTATGTTCGGGTTGTTCCTCGGGGGATGTAAGCATTCTAACGATACGTCTAAGGGCCGGTTCCTATATCTTAAAACGAACCGTTTTCGCTTACTGTCTGTCAGTTTTTGACATAAACGCCATACAAAAACATCAAAAAGTAACGAGACGTTGAAAAAACGACTTCTTTCATTTTTATAGGAATGGGGGTTAAATCTGTTCAGGCATATAAAACTTATGGTGGAATAAATAAACTCACATACAAACATACATACATACAAACATACATACATACATACATACATACATACATACATACAAACATACATCAAACATACATACAAACATACATACAAACATACATACAAACATACATACAAACATACATACAAACATACATACATACATACATACATACATACATACAAACATATATACAAACATACCTACATGAATCCTAAAAACATTACACTCCTTTTTTGGGCAGTCGTGTAACAAGAACGGTGGTAGTAATAATAGTCAGGAGTCTAGTCAAGTCACGATTCAGTAAAGTAGTGGAGCTTTACGGAAACTTTGTATGGAGTTCCGGAGAGAACACGAAATGGTACGTTTTTTCGCGTTTGTATCACTTGCCAAAACTCGTGCACGTTAACGAACACCTAATGGTTAATTTCCACCACTATAACACATTAACACTCGAAGAAACAATTTTGAGGAAAAAAGAAAGCAAATCAACCGTCTAGATTTCGTTTACCGGCGAAAGTACCTACCCGAGTTTTCTCCCATTCGCACAGGAATAAAGGAACTGGACTGTCGGGCCATATGTCGTAGTTTTTAAAGAAAGAAAGCCCAGATTTTAGAAAATATGTCAGCATTAAAATTTCATTTCATTTTTACAGCGTCAAAGCGTAGAAATATCTAATTTGCGCATTCATTGTAATTTTCTTTAAAACGTTTTTAAAGTCATTTGTTTTTCGTTTCGGCAGGGCGGTCGCACTCCGCAACAAGTACAAATAAATTCGAGGACCCAATATTCGGGTCCGTTTAGTCGAGTGTCAAGCGTGCGCTCGATGAGTCGCGCGCCTTGTACTTAGCGATAGAGCACCTACTTACGTAAAGTTATTGACAAACTTTATTCGTGTTTTAATTATGAGTGCCAAGAAGAAAGCTAGAAAGTACTGCATAGCATTCGGCTGTTTGAATAGTGATAGAAATGACGAATTGTCATTCTTTACGTTTCCAAAGGATATTGAAAGGTAATAAATTGTAAAGTAGGTCCTAGTTATGTAGTTAGATATTGATATTTTATTACTACGTAGGTTCCTATAGTTTTATGTTATTTCATTTGTGTTCCATACCGAAGCTACGCATATTTAAGGTTATTCCGCGCAGAAATAAAGTCGTTTATTAAATCGATCAACGTAATTTTATAATTGATTATAGTAGGTATTGTTGATCGGAAAATGAATTACTGTGCTGACTTAGTAAGTAGCCTACAACTAATTAGGAATTTATATAATATATGTCTCGTATAATACCTACCTAGTTTTAATACCTTTTATTACGTAGGTACCAATTTATTTTTCACTCATTAAAAAGCATGGAATTCAGACAGGCACCTTTATTCATCAAAGTGCAATACCTATAGGATATAATCATAATCAACCAACAACACGTAGGTAGGTAGTAAAAATGAGGTAGTCGGTCTATTCTGATAAGAATGTCATTGTATGTAATAGAACTATTTTAATTTATAATAATAAGTAATAACATAATACATTATTACTTATTTATTCTGTTACAATATCTAAGTCATAACATATCACACAATAATTAGTAGTACAAGTACCTAGTAATATCTTAATACAACCCTACCGAGCGAAAAAGGGACAGAGCGATTCTGAAACGGTTGCTCTAACCGTTTCAGAATCGCTCTGTCCCTTTTTATGGAAGTTCTCGCGCGATGCGATACGGTGCATTCTAGCCTGCACGCGGTGGGCGAGCGTCTTCTAGGTAAATATAATTTAAAGCTCGCAGCGCCGTGCGAGTTAAATTGCACTTTATAGCGTTGTAGCGAGAGTCGCTATTTATTTAAATGACTTTACTCAGTTAGCCTTCTGTACTTGTACTATTAGTTATTCTGTGGTTTCGGGTGGAATCTTGCAACTCAAATTTCAAGCACTTCCCGATTAGCTATTCGGCTCAAAATTTCAGGGTAGCTCACAAATAGACGACAATGAAAAAAAAAAGAAATAAATATAGATTAGTTTTTTATTTTAATCTATATTTGCTGCTTGTCCGTTCTTAAAGTTTTCCTCATAGGAAGCATAGACATTTGCATATTACTCTGCTTTTGACGAATGTCGCAATGAGAGCATTTGATTAACGCCATTTTGGCGCTGATAGCAGTAGTTTGGCTGTAGTGAGCGTCCACGGAACTAACGTACTTGTACTATTATTTATTCTGTGACTAACGTTAGGAGATGAGACAATTTCGATTTTAGTTCCATTGACACTCGGTGGTGGCGCTTTGAATCAGCACAAACGAATTTACGGCAAAGCAAATCCATACAGATCATATATTGTGACAGACAAACGGGTCTGGACGGCTTAATGATTATCAAAAATGTATTTATCTAAATAAAAAATATAAACTAAACTATTTTTTTTAATTTTTTTTCTCAGTTATGTAGATAGTGCCTTGTTCATCACTATCATGATCAAGTAACTGGACATCCTGAAAAAACAGAAAAACTAATTATTATAATACGCATGTGACATTTCGACTACGGATGTGACCATTACTTACACAACCAAACCCATAAGTTTAAAAATGTCACAACCGTAGACATAATGTCACACCTGTAGCCACAGTGACACTACGGATGTCACAACTATGTAGGTACGTGACATGTTGACGTTACTAAAAACAAACACCATGTGATTTATATAATTTAGGAAGAAACTGTACTACAATACGCAACTCATGTTATCAGGAATTGAAGTTAGAGGTTTAATTACCCTTGCCAGAATATTCACAGTTGTGACACGTTATGCTTGCCGATTTTGTTAACAAATTACTTTCAATAAATGTAGCTCCACAGCTCCATACATTAGCGTACGAAAACTGGGTTGAGACAAGATGGCTGCCTAAAACTGTGTTATCTTATTGAATTTAAAAATTGAACGGCAAAAGATTCGTTCATAAATCGAGATTGCTTGGTACTACGGTCGTGACCAAAAAATTTATCACAATATTCAAAGATGCTTAAATGATAATATAAATTAGTGAAAACTGAATTACAAATTGTTTATCTATTGAGATACATTTCATTATCTGAATAATGATCATTTGAGACAAGAGAAACTTAAGGCGTTTTTTATTGTATTTTTTGTTAGAAAACGACTCACACACATCACATGACACGGACCGTGACAATTGTTTTTTTTTTTTAGTTTAATTAATTATTTATATTTTTGCTTATAACAATTCATATAAAAGAGGCGTACGCTAAAAATATCAAACAATAAAATATTTCTCAATTTTTTTATTTATTTACAAATCACATTTTATTTTACGTATATGATAATTACCCTTAGACTACGGAATCCATAGAACTAGTGAAAGGGGCAAGAAACGGCAAGCCTTAATACCACGTAATCAAAAACTGGGCTGGATACAATTACAGGCAAATACACACACACAGCTACATTCCCATCGTCGTGCTTCATATGCATAAACAACAAAGATACACAACCCTCCAATTATTACCAATTGTGTGCATAGCACCTAATTTATGTATGGTATCTATATTCCTACTTTTAATTAGATGTATAAAGAAATCCAAAAAATATTACAACTAATTTTGGAGAGTGCTGTACAAAATTGCATGGTGCAAAATCCGACTTCAAATGGATTAACAAATAAGTTCAAAAGCTAAAATTCGACTACGTTCGGGTAAAAAATAGCCCGTCACTCGTGCGATGAAGACGACTGATCCCTTGCCAAAAATCGCTTGTCAAATTCGGACCAAGTTTTTAGTTAGATCACATAACCCTTCCTTTGCTTCGCCGTAGACGGATAAAAATTGCATTTGACACTCTATATCTGAAGATGAATCGATTGACTTCTCGCTTGTCAAAATCAGACCAATAAGGGCGACGCTATGGTGGAACATCCACATACATACCCACATACATTTATACATACATACATATAATGTTAAACTCATTACCCTTCTCTTGCTTCGCAGTAGACGAGTAATAACTAAAACAGAACATCCAATTTTGATACAATTTATATGGGACAAAAATGGAGGTCTACTCTACCAAATAATAATTTTCGAAATCGGTTCGCAATTGGCGGGTACATCGGTGAACATACCAATATATAAAAGTAAAACGTTGTCTGTTTGTTTGTTTGGGGAGCTTTCACGTGATAACGGCTGGACGGATTTTGATGAAATTCAGAATGGAGATAGCTTATACCCAGGAATAACACATAGGATACTTTTTATCCCGGAAATTGTAAGTTTCCACGGGAAAACTGGAAAATATTGATTACTCAGTGTAAGGAACGGTTGCCATCACAGAATGGTCTGTGGTTGCCATGGAAATAAAACATCAAGAGTGGTGCTATACATACTTTTGCATTGGTTTTTAATATCCTAGAAGAACATAGGATGCTTTTTTTCGCGATAAACAGTAGTCCGCGCGGACGTAGTCGTGGGCGGGAAAACTAATACATAATATAATATCAAAAACAGTCGAACATAGAACCTGCTCCTTTTGTCATACCTAAACATGAACCAAACATGGACTACACTAATATTATAAATATAAAAGATTAGCTGTTGTATGTATGTGTACTGGATAAACTCAAAAACGTACTTAACCGATTATATAAAAAATATTTCACTTATAGAAAGCTACATCATCAAAAATTAACATTGGGCAATAATTTATTTAAAAAATATATTGATATAATGTAACTCAAGGTATCAAGAAATTGCCTTTAAAAATCATTATCCGGCGTGCGCTGCGATAACTATTATAACGATACATAAAGTAATGTAGGTCTTCATGTTTGTAGTATACTAATTATTACCCACAAAAAAGACCGCAAGGCTATCTTGTCTAACTATTATAGATAATTCACAATAACCGTTTTGTGTTTTTTTTTATAAATAAATATTTATCCTTAGCTACCCGTGCGAAGCCGGGGCGAGTTGCTAGTATATAATATCTTTGTTGAATTGGCACGTAATAAACAAACTGTGTAAGGTGTGTGCTATGTCTAGTTTAGAACTTCACAAGGTCTAGCTTGAAACATAATAAATAGGTACTTAAAGTAGTATGTATGTTCTTAGATCATAATTATTTGTTTGTTTTTATACGCTTTATATTAGCTTCACTTGTATGTTTGTATGTTTGTAACCGACTCCTTTGGACGCTATTTTGACCCACTTTAAACGGTCAGATTTCATTCAAATTTTGCACACCTGTCAAAGACCGATGACAAAGAAAAAAAAATAGTATAAAAAAACTAAAAAAACATGCTTTATATAGAAAACCAAACTAAAAAATATAAAATAAATTTTAGTAGTGTAAATAAGAAAAAAATGTTTTATTTAAAAAAAAGCGTGGGGTGCTTTTTAAGATATTATCGAAATGATAATCCTTCTTCTCATATCTGTCAATGAAATATTTATAACTATTGTGACCCATGCACCTCACGTTTTTTTTTTTTCTTATTTACACTATTAAAATTTATTTTATATTTTTTAGTTTGGTTTTCTATACATGTTTTATTAGTTTTTTTAAACTATTATTTATTTAAGGTACCAATATCAAAGTATTGCATCATAATCACCCATTCTACTAGGATTCGGGTTCTGCCTCACAGAGAGATTGAGAGCGGTCTTGGTGCACGTCACATGTATTTTTTTGGCTATTCTTTTTTCTCCTATTTTTTGACCGAGCGAGCGCGAAGCGCGATAGAGCGCCTCCCTTTCAGCTTGGGCAAAAATGCTTTCGTATATCCGGATGTCTGTCCATTTGGATATCTGTTCTCCTCTACAGGTCGCATTTCTCAACCGATCTAGACGAAACTTGGTTGAATACAGGTTAAGCGAACTTTTAGTTTTTTTTTTCGTTGGGGGTTTTTGATTGGGGAGGTAGGTACCTACTTTCCCCAAAAAAGGGTAAAATGGGGGCTATTGAATATCTCCGCCTTATTAAATCTGATTTCGATGGTTCTTCTTTTATTTGAAAGGTAGTAAGTTTAAGTTCGTCTCATAAAAATTTAGTGAAGATCTGATAAGGTTCTTCGGCGTGAAGAGTAGAATAGCTCTTTAAAATGCTGTAAATTTCATACTTTTAGGTTTCTACCAGTGGAATTAGCCCTTTACCTACTAGGTAGGGATTGATGGAGCACCTTGGTTATTAATGTTAGTGTTAGAATGAGGTAACTAGATGGCGCTACTGTGCGCCGCTAGATCGTTTACAGAGACACTAGTTCTACCCGGCTTACCCGGTTTGTCTCTATTTAGATACCAGAAGTCTGAATTACAAGCCACGAAAATTACAACAGATAGGAGTACCTTCTCTTAAATACTCCAGAATTATACTCCCTACTGTCTTCCAAATCAGCTTCAAAAACAATCCCGTCTGAGCGCAAGTTCCGCCAACTCAATTACGTATTACAAAACATTTCTCGTAACCCATAATCATGAGAATAACGCGCATGTTTTCTCGAAGATCTTAAATCATACAAAAAAACTGCACAAATACCGTCTTCCTCTCCTCTGCCCTCTTAATCTAAATAACTTCGGTTATGTATGATTGATTCACTCTTAGCTTATATTTAGTGATCGTACAGTCTGCGATAGAACTCGATAAAGTGTTGAACATTACGAAATGTAGACATTGATTCTGTTGTCTGAAATAAAGCAATAAGAACGAAAAAGTCTTTACAAAAAAGATAATTAAAAAAGAAATGGTCTAGGGTACATAAAATAAGCTACTGAACAAGAATATAACATTTAAAAAATTCGTGTTTGTCTGTCTGTATGTTTGTTCGCGCATCACGTATAAACTACTGGACCGATTGCGATGTGGTTTTCACTGTTGGACAGCTTATTTTTTGACTTAAAACTGGGGTACTTTATATCTCAATCCGATGAGTATAAGCCGAGCAATAGCGAGCAATCGATAAAAATATTTTTGACGGCTGAAGGAATTTTGATCAAATGTTGGTGTATTGGTATTTTAGGTCCTGGAATAGCACAAAGAGTACTTTTAACCTACTGAAATGACCACGCGTGCGAAGCCGCGGGCATCAGCTAGCAAATATAAGGCATACCGCTAGTTATTAGTTCTGCCGCGATTATGATAAACCCATTGGCCGTAATCTTAAATAGACCTCATTCCACACTCAGGTTTTCAGAGATGGTGCGTGAAGGTCAGGCAGGTAATAGTAGATTACCAACTGGATTGAGTGGAAAGTGACTTATATAGCTGCACCGTCTTAAAACTCGACTGTAGCAAGAAGTAAGCAGTACAATTTTCAGTAAATGTAACCAGTTCAATTTTCAGAAAATGTAAGCAGTACAATTTTCAGTAAATGTAACCAGTACAATTTTCAGTAAATGTTAGCAGTACAATTTTCAGTAAATGTAACCAGTACAATTTTCAGTAAATGTTAGCAGTACAATTTTCAGTAAATGTAACCAGTACAATTTTCAGTAAATGTAAGCAGTACAATTTTCAATAAATGTAACCAGTACAATTTTCAGTAAATGTAAGCAGTACAATTTTCAGTAAATGTAACTAGTACAATTTTCAGTAAATGTAAGCAGTACAATTTTTAGTCACATTGAGTTATAAATTCGCGCCAATTCCGTCGCACTCATATTTAAAAAATACAGTCTTTTTATAAATCTCTATTGGATGAATGCATAATTCAATATGAAACTAAAAAAACCGTCCCTTATAAAAACAAACTGGGATACAACCGAAAAATAAATAGAAAACTATCCAGTAATGGTTTTCCATACTTACATTACGCAGTAATTACTTTTAATAAAAAAAAAAAAAGAAACTGTGCAGTATAATGGATTTCCATTCTTTAAGTTCTGCACTGCTTTTATGATGAGCAGAAATGAGGTGCTTTCTGCTTACGTTTTAGGTAAACAATGGTGATGTTACTGTGTAGTGGGAAGAATTTTACAAGGCTTCGTCATATTTATTGTACTGCGGCTTCTTTGCCCTCCCTCTTAAACTGGGAAAGGAGCATTCTGGAAAGGGTCAATTTGCGAAAGGGACATACACGCATACGATAGACGTAATCCTAAAGTAGTTGAAAGAATAACCTTGACTCTACTCAGCAGAGGAAAACGGGATGCTGCTGATGTGTGTACTACCTACTCTTGGACTACAATAGTCTTGTAGTTCTAGATCTGGAATTGTGACCTCAATAGGAACAGCTTCATTTACAGATAACGTGAGAGAATTGAATCGTAGGTTATTCAATAAAACCAAACGGAAACTTCCAGCATAAGCTTCCGAACCGATTGTGAGTTTGGCAGTACAATACCGAGAACAATGTTTACCGCAGTGTGTTTACCTCAGGGGCCACGTGCGATAATTACCCCTTGTTCGATCATGCCGGGCTATTCGCGGCCTGTTTGGACAATGCTCTCGCTTATTGGGTCATCCGGTGCGGTAACGTCGCGGCTGAACTTCGGCAATAGGTTATTTGACTGGTTTTAATTTTCTGTTGACCGGTTATGCAAGAGACGAAGCTTCGCGGCAGGTCTAAACTTCCAGAGAAAGGAAAGTCTCGTCCTGAACAATTCCTTTTTGTTCCTTTATGGCGCTCTAGAGAACAAACGCGTGGACAGATTTAGATGATTCTTACGTCAATCGATTTGCCTTAATCTTGCAAGTGTCACTAAAGACATGACAGTAATCAAAATTCAATATAGCGACAACCACTTTAATTATTTTTTCACCATTTGGTGTCTAAGGGTGATTTTTTTTTTATTAAAGTGCACGAACTATATTAAGTGTGGTATCATTGAGTAGGTATTTGAAAATAGTATTTAGGATCTAAAACGATTTAAAGTTGGTTAGCAAGTATTCTCATTTAAATGTTCAATACTTACTATAAATAAAGCTGTGATAAAGTTCCTATATAATCGCAAAATATGTCTTATTAACGTGAAGTTTAATTATTAGATTTGTGTGGTCGGGTTTTTTCTTTGTGTAAATTTTGGTTTTGCAAATTTTATGTTGAAAAATGTTGTATAAATAGGTATTCTCTAGAAATCCAGCAGATCGAAAAATCAGACAAAACTAGAGCATGTGGGTTCCATTATAACTCGCATTTGGCCAACATGGTTGATTATGGCCCAAACATTCACCTTGCTTTTCTTGCTTTAGCACCGGACTCCCAGCCTCACCATCAGGTATGTACCGAGTACCTACCTATAATGCACCGTGACATATTGAATTCGATATTTTTCTTAAATGCATGTATTCAGTCCATTATTTGGATCGTTCTAAAAAATATGCTGATCAAAAAATAATTTGCCTTAATCTGAAATATCTGTTTCGCTAAACAAGCTGAAGAGCGATGGTAGCCTAAAGGTTCAATAGTGCAACTATACCGATATCCAACGATACCGAGTTCGGTCCTAGGCTCTACACCAAATGACTTTTCTAAGTTATGTCACAGATTAAATAATAGTACAAGGTTATGTGCGATTTTCCATCGCTCCGAGCTTCGGAGGGTAAGTTAAAAAATATTGATAAATTTAATCATGATCATAAGTCTGTAAACGTCCAAGGCTGAACATCGCCCCATCGTTTTAAAATGTATGCTTGTACCTATCGTACATGGCCATGTTGTCACTCGATCCTAAATCCTTTAACTTAATTAAATCATGTACAAACAATGTAACATTATAAGTCTGGATTACTAATCCGTATTATTTCGCACATACAGCGTTGTGAGGCTTCGCTCAGCCGATTTGCTGGCCGACCGCAGTCTAACAGTCGAAGGTTGCCCTGGTTGATGACCGTGTAATGAATATGTACCTATTAATAAGGTATTAGCACTTATTTGGCCTGTTTTGGAAGGATTTATGGAGAGATTACCTTCAAATCAATCAAGCCAACTCTAAATGGGTCAGTCAGTACTAAATTGTACTGTGTAGATTTTTGTTCCATGCCCGTGTTAAGTCACGTAGATGTACTGTACCTCTACAACATGTAGAAATGTGTGTGTGCCAACCCTTCTTCTAGTGAATAAATATTTGTAAAATTTCAAAATAATTTTAAATGGAACTTGGCTTTCTCGAACTGATCTTAATAAATAAGTACAAAAAAAAAACTATAACTTTTACGTTTTTAAGTGTTTTTTTTTTATTTTTAGATTTTTACATTTAACATATATGTTTTTGCTTTTTCTTCAGTTTGTGAGCTACCCTGAAAGTTTCAGCCAGACTGCTAATCGGGAAGTGGTCGAAATTTTAATTGCAATTTTCCAAAACAGACAAGATACATACTAGATACATACATATAGATAGTTAGATAGATACAAGTGAAGTTACACAATTACACAATCACAGTAAGCCGGGCAAAATATTATTTTTGTAGGGAATACTTAATTGTAGTAACTTTTCTTCAATATGCCAAAATATCACCAAAAGTATAATTCATCATCAGCCCGTAATCGTTCGCGTGAACGCCACGGAGCCTGATCTTCTGCTCTCCTCTTCCAGTCGCTGCCAGCCGCCTTTCGCAAGTTGTCACTCCACCTGGCCGGCGGGCGCCCTACACTACGTTTCCCTTAACGCGGTCTCTACCCTAGAACTCTTTACCCCAATGTTTGTCGTCTTCGAGTTATGTGACCGGCCCATAGCCGCTTCTGCTTGTTAATTCTTTGAATTGTCGGTCACCTTTGTTCTCTGGCCAATCACCTCATTCCTGATTCTGTGCTTTAGAGAAAAACCTAGAATAACTCTCTCCATAGCTCGCTGAGCGACTTGCAATAAAACTGCAATATTGCAATGCATTTTATTATCTCGTTTTTATTAAGTCACTTTCTTGATTGTCTGTCTGCCTGTCGTCCTTCACTTTCCTGATTGTCTGTCTGCCTTTCGTTCCGGGTGGAATCTTGCAACTTAACGACGACAATGCATTCTAAAAAAACGTGGGTTTAGTTTAGTTTTTTAATCTACATCAGCTTGTTCCTATTTAGATCGGACTAAATACAATATCTGATCTGATATAACTAAACAATCTCTGAAAAAACAATCGGTGTTCCGCTCTCCATCACATAAGTTACTTCCAAATCCCCACTAAAAACAAAACCCAATTCTAGTCCAGTACATTTTAATAAGATCTTTACCGCCGAGGAGCGCCAGTGAACATTTTATGTAACACTACACTCGCCTGACACACTGAAGCTAATAAAACTAAGACAGCTCGCTCGATAGGACGGCTTTGACAGGCTTTAATAAAGTGCGCGCCACTTTACTTTGCTTTAGTTGCTCGCATTTCAAGTTTCATCTCAGTTTCAGACTGAAATGGAGTCTTCAAATTTCAGTTAACCTATATCTAGGTACAGTTCACACAGTATGGACATTGTACATGCACATTCATGATCTGCGGTCTGTCCATGAAGAATTAAGGAAGATCTACTGCATAATGAATTTTATCTATACTCATATCGTAAAATCCGAATGAAAAAAAAACCTATGAACTCAAAAATGGTGACATACATTACGCACGGCACGTCTTTATTTATTTTTTTACATTGTAACACTGTTTTTTGAACTAAACAATGTTATAATATATATATATTTTCTCATAAAGGCTCCGGTTTGGCTCCACACTACGAGGGTTTTCGACATTTATTAAATTTGCACGAATTTGCTGTGGACTGGATTTTGGCGTCATAATTCACTTACATTATTACTTATGTAACCAATAAAATGTGATATTTGTGTTGATCAAATGTTTTATCTCGATTAAAAAGTGACAAAGATTTTTAAACATGTGAAAACAGTGTTCGTTAGGAGAATTATACTCCACCTGACATCACGGAACAGCAACGAACATGACGATCGAGCTTTTACCAGCAAAATAAAAAAATAACATTATTATTTTCATTAAAAGTAATTTCCTATTGCATGAGTGTAAATAAAGTAGTGTATGAAACGGCACATAACTAGGTATTAAAACGAGTGATACTATTAAAAATTTAATCTCCCTCATTATGCAATCGTTTGATAAACTACTATTTCATACCACCTGCTCGACAACGTCCAATTACATATTATCACGCAACCTCAACGTAAAGCAAGTATCCCGAGGGAGATAATGTTATATGAAACTCCCAAGGTACCTACCTATATAATGTGATTTGAATTTGGAACGTTAAAATTCGTATGACTCTTAGCATAGATACGGGAATTGTAAAGATAGTTTATTCGAAAATTGAACTGGCCACCATATGCAGATCACAAACAAAAAAGGCGCGATTGTAAGTAAATGTGAAACAAGAGACAGTGTTTGGTGTTATTTTAACAGTTCCGTATTTTATCATTTTCAAGTTGACACTAAAATGTCGCCGAGCGATAGTGATTTGACTCCGGAGTTTAAATCAGATGCTTTAGAGATTATTAATAATATACTACCGGAAAAAACAAAAATAAATATGAAAAAGAATAACAATTTAAATCAACGGAGAACAACAAAAGGAGTCAAGGCTGTATCCGAATCCGTCCTTTTAATTTGTTTAACTCGGAAGCCAAGCAGCCTATGGTGCATTTATTGTTTTTTGTCTCGCAGATGGTATGAAAAGTAGAGTATTCACCTTGGGGATAAAGCCTGTCTTTTGTCACGGGCGGCATAATGGACCCTGAGCGTAACAAGGGACTCAGAGTTAGAGTCCCGAGTAAAGTTATTGAAACTACCTGCTTTGTCGTTAAGTAGAAACTTCCAACTTGGTAGTGAATCTGGAGTAGACATTCAGTGGCCTGCAAGAGTTCAAGTGTTCATGGAGTACGACTTCCGCCAGGCCAAGAGTCGGCGTTACCTTCGTACCGCGCCTTTAGCTGTTAAACATCCAAAAAATAACTATTATTATGCTACACCCTAGCTAATTAATACTAAATCTAGTCTAACAAGCTGCTACTGTTCAAAGTCCGATTTAGCTGCGGTTTTTCTGTTTGAAAGCAATTATGATCAAGATTGTTCTGAGTAATAATAGGGGGGGGGGGGTGTTGGGGGGGGGGGGGGGGGGGGGTAGAGCGGGGGAAGGTGTTGATCGTAGTTCCCAAACGAATGGACCGATTTTGATGCGGTTTTTATGTTTGAAAACTGATGTGATCGAGATGCTTCTTAGCTATAATGGGGGTGGGGGGTCGGGGGTTATATAATGTTTTATTTGTGCTTGTTTTCTAAAAAGTTGTATATCTATAAAATCAAATAATTCTGTGTTCTTGAAAGTAACATTTACGACCGCATCCAGAGGCATGTCTAATTAACGAGCGGGATGAATACGTTTTCGGGCTCAGCGTTCCGCGCGTATTTACAAATGCTACTTACAAATCTTGGGAAAATATAATATTTTTTTAAAATACGTAAAGCTTTTCGCTTCTAAAGCAATCAAAAATACCGTACTGGGGCTATAAAATAAAACAATAAGCTAGTAGCTGACATAATATGTAATCATTCGGCGCCAAAAACTGTGAGTATTAATAATTATTTTATTTGCACTATGTGGAACGTTTTATTTTTAAATAATTTAGTTCTAAGTATATATATATATATATATACATATAGCAGCGCCCGCGGTTCCACATGCGTGGATGATGATGGTGAGCCTATATCACTGTCCGATCCTTGATGTTTAATGTTTATTTTTTACTTACATATTTTACTTTACTTTAATAGTTGCAATTGCAACATTAGACTATATATAGTATTTACTAATAACTTGACAAATCTAAAATAGAAAATTTGTAAGTAGCTTAAAAGAAAATTGCTACTGTTAAGTTATAAGAATTATATATTTTTGAAATGGTATTTTGAAGACCTGTATTTTGATACCTCACTCGATAGGATTTGGAAATTGTTCCGTCGGAAATACAACATGGCAGCTGTAAGCCGCTATTTTGGTTTTCTTGTCACTTCATATATCCTATAGCACTCCCGTGATCAAGACAAATCCAATGATACCTCATTTATCAAAATCCATCAAGCCGTTTAGGCTGTAGGACGCGCCTAAGAACCGTACAAACATACATACAACCTAAACTCATAACCCTCCTCAGTCGGATATAAAACACGTCAATCTGTCTGAAATAAGAACAAACGAAGTAATAGAACACAATTTCGCATTTCTACACTAGTATTATAAAGAGGAAAGATATGTTTTTTTGTATGTTTGTTTGTAAACTATAAATAAACTCAAAAAATACTGAACTGTTTTAAAAAATCTTTCAAATTTAGAAAGCTGCATTATCAGCGAGTAACATAGGAAATAAATAATTTTTCAAAAATAAATTAGGTCCCTACGCAAATTGCAATAAAGTAACCCAAGGTATCAAAAATTTGCCTATAAAAATGTCGTTTACTCGCTGTAAGGAACGGCATATCATGTTGCCGTGGAATTTAAATAATAACAAATCTGGTACCACGAGCGTTGCTGCCAAAGATTTTAAATTACGCTTATTGGCGTTTTTTAAGAAGTTGCCAATGGCATAAAAAGGCAAAAAAAAAATGCCGCGGTGTGAGCGTTACCCGTTTGAAGCCGGGACTAGTCACTAGTATAATATAAGTGATTTTCATTACGACACGATTTATTGTATACCTGTTCCTGATTGTTAGGTTCATCCAAATGATCGTAATATTTGGCTACATCGTCATGTCCAGGTCAAGTCCATCATGATTACTAGAACAGTGCATTTATAGACTTTTTAGTAACAACTAATTACCTCGGCGTGGCAGGTAGAGTCAGACTAAACAATCCATGCCAAGTAGCCGTTTATTTGTTAAAATTTTATAATAAACAGCTTTCTTTTAACACGTTACGTCTTGGAACCTAATAGCATTTGCAGATACGCCTCACGCCCTCATTCTGACAGATTGTGTTGAGTTGGGTCTTGGGGCATGCAATTCTGCATTTCCACAAGTAAATCTTACATTTCACGCTGTATATTACATTATTTTATAGGCTGCGAAACCTAGTTTTATATGAGTGCCCAAAAAACAAATCACGTAAGGTTTGGCCAAACCAACGCGTCCACCTTGCGATCGCGGTGGGGTGCACGGTAGCGATCAGTTACTGCAATTGTACTAGTAACCCGACGTGTTCAAACTAGAGATGAAACTGATATCCGGTATCCGGTCAATCCGGCCTAAATTTACTATCTGGCCAGATACCGGATAGTAAGCGACTACTCGGCCGGATACCGTATATTAGAAAAAAGTACTAAATATCAAATTTAAGAACTTTATTTAATCAAATATAATGAACAAATATTCATTTTTGCACAAAAGATCACTATGCACTAGGAGCAAATTGTGGTAATTCTTTTCAGGATTGCAAAAATACCTTTATAATAAACCTCAAACTACAATAGCAAGTTTGCAATAACGTCAAGTGATCGTGTTTGCAATCAATTCAAAAAGTCCATGAAACATTTGCTAACTTCGCTCATGAAAAGACCCGAATTTACCCGAGCCCGCCCGATCGTTCGTGCGCCACCTACGCGAGCTTGCTCGTTACGATGCACTAATCGGCAATGTAAGGCCGGATATCCGGCGGCCGGATTCCAGCTAAACAACTACTTCTCCTATATTTTATGTTTTTTTTATTGCAGTTAACGCCTGCTTAGCTTAAATATATATAATAATTTTCTAATAATTTTTTAATCACGGACGAGATTCGAACTCGCATATTGTGCACCAGCGCGGCACATGCCTTTACTAATTCGGCTATCGAGACCTATGCGTCTTCATCCAAATCGAATCTATGTCGTCATGTATGCGAGTTCGAATCTCGTCCGTGATCCAAATATTTCCATTAGAAAATTATTATATATAACTACTTATCCGTTTCATATCTAGTTCAAACCAAACACTTTGATCGCCGTGTCCAGCCGCAGGATGCGTTGGTTTGGCCGAACCTTAAGTGCAATGACACCTGCCTTTTAAGGGTACAGAGTGGTCGTTTAGTGTATGTGGTACAGCAACTCATAATAAAAAATACTTGAAATTCTTTTTTGTATTATATTTGAACTTAAGGATAATTTCACGTAAAATCATAAGTTATGAGATCTTTAATTTCAAAGGACTTCTTAACAAAAATATTTAATATTTTTTATTGACTAATATTAAATTGCTTGTCCTTATCACTTCAATGGGTCTAGCCGTCGGCACGTCATGGGTTCAACTCCTGGCCGTCATCCTGAGCCAGAAACCGTCTCTAAGGATGAGGTTGAAAGTGCTGGGGTCCAGTTTCGGAGGGTATTTGGTCTTCTCGCACGGAGACAATTTAAGCTGCTGGATCAACTGGTATGCCATCACCTTCACCTCGCAGAGCGCGAATCTTGATCCTGAAATAGCAGGAAAACTTTTCACCGACAAAAAGACTAAAAGGAATAAAGGTATAGTAGTCGCAGCGGAAGTATGTGTCTCGGAAGTTGCCTGCTAGTCTCTGCGCAAACTGCTATTTTTTAGGCTCAATCCCAATGTTGAAGGTGAAGACAGCATTGTATAACTGCCTCGCTCACTCACCTACGTTTTTCTCATATTCTATCTCGCTCTTACTTCATGCTTTTTTATCCCCACAGCTGTACCTGCGCAATCGTTCACAGAGCCTAATTTCACAAACAAAAAGATTGGCTGGGACTACTGTACAGAGTAATTTAAGCCGTGCTTAGCTCCGAATTCATAATACGGCTAAAAACTTCTCGTCCCGCTAGTGAAAGAAAGAAAAAGGGCAATGGTAGGCCTCTCATACAAGAGTCCACCTAAAAAAGTATCGCACCTTTGCCAGATATTCAACCGCCAAGCAGCAATATGCAAACATTACTATGGCCTTAAATAAAGATTCATCCATCATCATCATCATCAGCCTGTGGACATAGGCATCTCCCAAGGCACGCCATTTGGCCCGATCTTCGGCTCTTCACATCCACTTTCTGCCAGCAACTTTGCGCAGATCGTCGCTCCATCTAGCCGGTGGGGGTCCTACACTACGTTTGCAATTCGCGGGCTCCACTCGAGAACACGTTTACCCCAACGGTTATCGGTTCTGCGGCTAATATGGCCAGCCCACTGTCACTTCAGCTTGCTAACTCTCAGAGCTATGTCGATAACCTTGGTTCTCTGCCGGATCACCTCGTTTCGAATTCGATCCCTTAGATAAAGTCCAAGCATAGATCTCTCCATAGCCCGCTGAGCGACTTCAAGTTTGTGGACCAGCCGTACCGTAAGTGTCCACGTCTCAGCTCCGTAAGTCATTACCGGATGCACTGATTGAATACCTTTGTCTTTAAGCACTGAGGGATAGACGATAAGAAGAGATGACGTAGCTTCCTGAATGCTGCCCAGCCCAGCTGAATTCTTCTATTGGCTTCGTTCTCGAAATTGTTCCGACCCAGTTGTAAGATTTGCCCTAAGTAAACGTAGTGTTGAACAATCTCGAGAGCAGTGCCGTTAACTGTAATCGGTAACGGAGGAACGTGCTCGTTCAGCATGATCTTGGTTTTATCCAAGTTCATTCCGCGACCGATTTTCTTAGAAGCTTCTGCTAGTCTATCCAGCATTCACTGCAAATCCTGCAACGATTCTGACATTATAATGATGTCATATGCAAATTTCAAGCGTGAGTTGTACTCGCCGTTTATGTTGATGCCCTGTCCTTCCCAGTCCAATGTCTTAAAATGTCTTCCAATGCATTGGTGAACAATTTCGGGGATGTCACGTCCCCTTGGAACACAGCTCTGTGTTTGGCGTTTGTGGACTAAAAGCTTTTGCTTGCAAAACCGCCAAACTGATTATACTCCTCTGACTTCTGTATAATCTGCCTCACTGTGTGGATGTGTATGTATGAGCCATATCCTCCACGAAACCAGTTCCGGTGGCTGAAACTCATCTAGTCTCCGCGTTAAACGATTCGAGACAACTCTTAAAAACAGCTTGTAGACATGGCTCAGAAGTGAAATGTGTCTGTAATTCTTCAGAAGACTTTAATCACCTTTTTTGAAGAACAACATTACCAAACTTCTGTGCCATGCCTCTGGAGTTCTCCCATTAAAGAGGACAGAGTTAAAGATTTCCTGAAATTCCTTGAGTACTGGTTTTCCTCCTGCTTTCAGGAGCTCTGTTGTAATTCCATCCTCTCTAGCCCAGTAGTTTTCAATCCTGTGATACGCGTTCAGACATACAGTAACAATAACGATTTATAAAAAAAAATGAGTACTTCTAACATTTAAATGTTATAATATTATAACATTTACAAAATTATTAGGTTTGTTATAGTTATTACAATCATAGGTATTGTGATAAAATTATAACCCTCCTCTTTTGTAGCCAAGTTAAGACCCACCAGTCAAACTCGAAAACAATGCTTTTCGATACACTACTGTCCGTAAGAACTATATACAGAATGGATTTTTTGAACCACACCCGGGTGGAAAGTACATTAAATACTATAGCAAATTTTACTCAAAGGAAACATTCCTTTATTAAAAAAAACAATCTGCTTTCAAACATTTATGAAAACTCGCTTGGCACACTCGGTAATCGAATCTGCTAAAATCCGAAAAAATAACATCCTGTACTTTTATGGCATCAATCGATAGGGGTCAATCATAAGGATCAAATCTCTTTAATAAATATGGTAAATAAAATAAAAGGAAAACCATGAAATCTAAACTTATAAATTCAATGGGACATGATAAATCACTATTACTCAACGGTCGATCAGTTTTTTTTTTATGTTAGTACCTTATTAACAATTATCTTTGACGTCATTTATTTATTAAAATGACGAAGACCTATTTACATTTCAATTTGCACGTGTTTGTAAATATACTCTTTATTAGATAATTTCTCTCCTCTTTATTAAAAAAACTAACATGTGTATAATTGTGTAAAATGGAGCTCATTTAGAGCAACTAATTAGTTAGTTTACCCTTTTTTTCGTTCAATTAAATTAAGTTAATATTTTATGGATTGCCTTTTATTTTATTTAAAATGTTTGTTAGAGAGATTTGATTCTTATGATTGACCCTATCGATTGATGCCATAAGAGTATGTTATATTTTCGGTTTTAGTCGGTTCGATTCCCGAGTGTGGCAAGCGAGTTTTCGAAAATCTTTGAATGCAGATTTGTTTCATTTTAAAAATAAAGGAATGTTTCCTTTGAGTAAAATTTGCTATCTCCAGTATTTAGAGTACTTTCCACCCAGGTGTGGTCAAAAAATTCCATCCTTTAGTCAAGCGACCTGCTGGATCCAGTGCTGCTGCACTCAATTTTTTATAAAATAAAAGAATTACTAAAATTTCCAAGACCAATAGTTCCACGAAGAATGCGCGACTTTTACGGGGCAGACCCTCACTCTTTGGTCAGATGATATCACGAGGCACACTTTTTGCATGAGACCAGAGCAAATGACGTAAGGGAGATGTGGTGCTAATAATACCCAGCAGTAATACATATTGAAAGGTATTTCTTACCGATGCAGTTCCGAGGCCCAGCTCCAAAAGGCATGTAGCTGAAGGGCTTGATGTTTTCCTTGTTCTCATCAGAGAAGCGCTCCGGGTCAAACTTCTCCGGCTCTGGGAAGTACCTGGCATCACGGTGGATTGCGTATACAGCAATCGTAAGTGACTCTCCTTTGCGGATCTGAAGTAAAAGATTCAGGTTTGAAGCGCCTTGAAACAACTGTACCACCTATAAATATTAAATACTAGCTTTCGCCCGCGACTTCGTCGGCTCGGACTACTGTTTATCGCGAAAAAAGTATCCTGTGTTCATCTAGAATATTGAAAACCAATGCAAAAGTTTAGCACCAACGACATTTTCGATTAAACAGTACAATATACTACACTAACTGTGCCCGCGGCTTTCCCCGCGTGATTATTTCTCTGGATTAAAAGTAACCTACCTGTGTGTTATTCCAGAATCAAAAGTACCTACAAAGTACAAATATACTACATTTCATCAAAATTGGTTCAGCCAGCCGTCAACTACTTTTTTAATGTTTGCTCGGCTTCCACTCATCGGATTGACACACAAATTACACCATATTTTAAGTATATCCAGCAGTGAAAACCGCATTTCAATAGGTCCAGAAGTTTTTACGTGATGCACGAAAAAACAGTCAAAAAGACGGACACCAATGCGTCTCACAACTCTTAATATAATGTAGAGTATAATATTACATTTTATCCTTTCCAAAGGAAAATATGTATGCAGGTATGTCGCAGAAAGTAGTGCCAAGCTCTTGTGTCAGAGCTAGTCGACCGCCCAAGATCTTCTGACGTGGCTTAATGACTGTATGATTTTTTTAATACCGAGTCCGACGGCTAAATGTGGCATCCGATGGTAAATGCTCACATAACTTAACCACCATCATAAGGCATTGGCCGAGGATCATACCCGGTGACGTTGGATTGCAAGGCCTACATATTACCGCTCGGCCAACATCACCCATCTTTACAAAAGAAGTAATCACAACGCATGCGGCAGAGTACATGAGTAATATGAATATACCTGGAAAAAAAATGGATCATGCCCGGGATTTGAACCATGCCCCTGCGCGGCACATGCATGTAACCAATTTGGCTACCGTGACCACTGCATCGTCACTCAAATTTGTCCCTTAGTATCTCAACACGACTTACGAGGACGGTAACACCATCTATTGGCGAAAAAAAAAATATACTTACAACGTAATCACGTGGGGCTTGTTCATTTGCTCTGCCTAGGTTATAATCTTTCTGACACTCTCGGTTAAGAGCCATCACTGGGGGCCACTTTCGCAGAACCTCTGAAACATTATAACACATCTAGGTAATTAATAATTAAAATACCTACATAAAGAGGGTGTAGCATTTTAACATGGAGCCTGGACTAGTGGTCGTCTGTCATTTTGTGCGGTCAATATGGTGCATGAATTTTGAATACCTTAGAATAGAAAAACATGAAACTTTCCAATGTTTTCTTATAAATTGACATAATGTTTTACATATGAATTTGAAAGAAGGCCATACAAAATATACGGAAATATCGGCAGCCTATCACTATGCCAAGTAAAATAAAAAACTTTTAAAATTAATTTATGAAACAAAGATTTTAATTTTTCCTCATGCCAAAAATTTGTAAATCTCGTTGGAAACAAGAATGTTAAATGTACAAGTCAAGTTGCAAAATATCCCAGCCTTAGGTTTTATTTACTATTGTAAAAACAAAAATGAGAGACAGTACTTAGGTAGGTATTTAAAAAAAAAAACTCACAGTTGGGATACCTATACAAACTTATTGCTGAACTCACCTGATAAAACCATATCCAAGTATTTCAAATTCTGTACGGAGCTATAATCAAACTTTCCACCATTCTTGACGTCATTTTCCCTGATCTCTTGAGCCAGCCGGTCTTGGATTTCAGGGTTAAGTGCCAATTCGTATAGAAGAAAAGACATGGTAGAGGACACTGTCTCGAAGCCAGCTATATAGAAAATGACCGCTTGAGCGATGAGGTCTATGTCAGACCATTCTGCAAATGCAATAAACAAAACGGATAATATAATAATTTTCTAGTGGAAAAATTTGGACGAGATTTTTCCATTAGATAATTATTATATCTGATACTTAATCTGTGTTATATATATTTACGCTAAGCACGCGTTAACTGCTATAAAAAAAACATTAAACGGATAATGTCAAAATTAAATTATCAGTAACTCAAAATCATGATATTTGTAGTTGTAAACTAAAAATGATGCTACTACGCCATTATATAAATGAGAACATATATAACTATAGTTAAATCACTAAGTACCTATATTGGAGCAAGCTGATATAAACTAATTAAAATTTTGTCCTAAAACCAAAAATTCTAATATTTCGTATCCAGCACTTTGAGATTAACTAAGTACTAGATAAACCAAGATAAACTAAGTACTAGATAAACCCGAGTTTTTTTATCAATCGAAATATTACCTCGATGAACTGTTTTAGTTCCAAATTCAGACTCTTCTACCGATGCGAATTCAGTATCGCTGGTAGTTTGAATTTTCTCTTCATGGTGCAATTTACCTGCAATACAAAACTTAGATTTATGGGCAATCACTGCATAATTATTTTAAATCTCACTTAATAGCATGAGCATAGTAAATATAAACAATCAGACGTATGTTTTTGGTAGTAAAAGGATTGGCACTACAAAAAAGTAGAAGCTTATTTTTTTATCACTGTCTAGGCAATCGTTCGACCACGATCTCACCTGATGGAAAGCGATGATGTGGTCGAAGGTGGAGCACGCTTGCCTAGTAGATACCTATTCACTCTTGACTTGAACACACCTGGGTTATATTTTACAGGAAACACTGACCCTCGTCAGGGGATTCCACTTCGTAGAAGTTCTTATAATAAATGAAGAAGCGTAACGCTTCGTTCTTGTGCTATTATTAATAGGTACTATTATTCTATTATTAGTAGGTACTCGACGTAATGAATTGTGATCATTTCCTTTTAATCTCTCGCTACATTACTGGTAATGATGATCATCCAAATGCAAAATTGGTAGACAATATGTTTAGAATTAACCTTAATTAATTCCCTATTAAACACTAGCCTACAAAAGGGCTGACGCGAATGAGATTTGAAATTATAAACCAAAAGTATTTTTTATAGACAGTCGTGGATGATGATGATCGTTCATCACTATGTATACACTTACCTTTCTTAGCCTGCATAAGAAGATGGATCATATCAGGCCTGAGGATGTTGTGCATTTCTCTTTCCTTCATGTTGTTCATCACCATGTCTTTGAAGAAATTACTAGTTTTTTCCGGAAAGAGTTTGACTTCCAATGCCTATAAAGTAGGTAAGGAAGACTGTAAACCCGGAATTATGTCAAAATTCAACGATAAGTGTTAAATGTTTGCATTTATATAGATATAAATGTAATTGCTATTTTAAAGTATCAATAAAATATAATAGTTTTTTTATATTTAGTAGTTACTAGAAATCGATAAGTACCTTCATTAAGCCTGGAAAGGCGCCATATCCAAGTACGACCCAAACAACCCTGAATCCAAATGTAGCAATGCCCTTTCCCATCTTATAAAAATCATTATTTTCTTCAGTGTGAGAATCTATTTTGACTCCAAAAGCGCATGAGGCGATGACGTCGCTTGCATATCTGGTTGTCAGGTCCTTGCATTCGACGTCAATATTATCAGCTGAAATAATATTATACTGATTGGTGCTGATAATTTTTCCCTCAATTACCTCATCATCCGAGTGGGCCCAGGTTGGAGGCTATATAGGCTTTCGGTCAGCTTAAGAATCAGGTACGCTACCCTGGTCACACTGGATATTTCTACAACATTATCAATGAGGACCTTATTGATGAGGAACCCCACGCCACCCTGAGACTGCTGATCGCCCTCTCGGAAGTAGAACAGGTGGCCCGATTCCAGGTAATAAAATAAAAATAGACTAAATCGCGGAAATATAATTCTATATTTTTTTTAATATTTTCTGGCATATACATAGATTTTAATATCGAACCTACTGTTTTTTGCGTTAATTTATTATACTTTCAAAGATGTACCTATGGCTGCAAGACCAGCATACCTATCTCAAAGAACCTACTATACATAGCTGAGTAGGTACTTGACATTTCTTGCGTGTAAAGTTAACATACTTACTCGCAGACTCCTTAACTTTTCTCATCAGCATTGTGATCATCTGTTGATTGACCTCCACAATGAATGGCACCATGGCCCTCATCTTGGCGCTCGTGAATGCTGGGCTCAATGTGGATCTCATATCCTTCCATTCTTGACCTGTTAAATTATTGGTGCATCAATTCAGTGTCGCTCGTTTATTTATCGACATCCAAAAAAAGGTGGTTTTCAATTGGACTGTTTTTTTTTTGTGTATCTTCATTAAACCTCTGGGATTTCTAAACCGATTTGTATCATTCTTTTTTTATTTTAAAGGGTAGACTTCCAAATTGGATTCATTGAATGTGGTCCCATATGAATATCAACAAATTCTTTTTCGTTTGTAAGTAAATCCATATGTCGATATTTAGAAGAAATATTACACAGGATACTAAATTATCATAAAAAAATAGATCATTTGCGTCACCAGATGTTATTTAACGCTGATCTGGATGAAATCTAAAGAACTGACCAACGTTCACATAAAATATGATCCCCTTGCTAAAAAAGTATAAGTTGTGAATAGGCAAAATAGTAACACTTTTACAAGTTAAAAGTTAACATCTCATGAACAAGGAGAAATCCGACCGTTAGACAAGAGACACTACGGGCAGAAGGGAGGGACCAAGACAGGAACTAGTAATTATAAGCTATGATTTCTTAGTTGGTTGTTTGCTTGAATGCCGGCGCCTTAGGTGGTCTTCGAGCCCAACCACCCTAACAACGAGCTTGTGCTTTTGTTGTAGGAAATTATCGTTATACCCTTGATGGTGGAGCATACTGGTGATGTCCGCTTAGCCAGCTATCAACCCTAAAAAATAACTGTCGGGGTTTTCCGGCATAAGTAATTCTTAAGTAACTCCCATTCTAGGCTTATAGCGTGTTATCCACTATCGACTGACGAATGTGCCAGATAAGATAGTAGTCATGATCAATGGCTAGCCTATCATCAACATCATCTACAGCGCTTATTTTCCTACTGCTGGGCGTAGGTCTCTTTTTACCATGCCATTTGCCTTGGTCCTGTGCCAATTATATCCATGCTTGACCCGCGATCTTTACAATATTGTCAACTCATCTCGCGGCCGGTCGACCGACGCTTCGCTTCCCCTGCCCTGCCACCTCTCAGTAACCGCCTTACTCACTCTATCGTCACTTCGTCTGGCCATTGTGTCATGCCCAGCTCCATTTAAGTCTCATAATAGTAGTTCCGACGTCCCGAGGTTTTGTTCTTCGCCGGATTTCGACAAAACTGACTTGGAATTTGATGCCAAGCATGGATCCCTCCATGGCTCTCTGTGTTACCAGTCTCATGTGGGATTGCCCATGTCTCGGAACCATAGGTCATGGTGGGTAGGACACATTGATTGAGCAGGCGAGTTTTCAGACATTGTGGAATTTGGCGTGATATGAGGATGTCTTCCAACTTTCCATTAGCCACCCAAGCTATATAGGCAAGCTGTGCAAGGCTAGCTTAGAGGCAATCATAAATTAGTGAGTATATCAAGAGGGAAGTATATAGGATAGTTACCCGGGATACAGATTCTCTCGCCCCGGGTTCTAATACACCTTGTACTTAAATTACACAATTAAATAAGTTTTTCCTATTTTTTGTCATTTTGTTTAACCGGTTTATTTAAGTGTGTATATAATATGTAAATTGAATAAATGAAAAAAAAAAAAAACTAATTCATCGCAGTTATTGCACATATAAATCTCAAACAGTTTCTCACCTGTCAAACTAAACAAACTTCTTCCAAAACAGGGTTCGATCTCACCGTCCACAAGTGGCCGACGATCTAAGAACACCTCAAAGTCCTTGACGGTAATCTTCTTTATCAGTTCAAGGTCATGGATTTGCACAGAGGGCGTAAGAAAATCGTAATTGCCGGCAAATCTGTAATCAAAACAGCAAATCAATCGATCAGTCAATCGGACTATGATATAATTTGTAGATAAAGCAATAATTAATCAGCAATTGCATTTGTCATATGCACGCGTTGCACTTAACGCCGTTGCTCGACTCGCCGTTATTTGAAAAATAGTTTTAGTATGTTGACCGAACTGGGTGTTGAGCAAAGTATAAATAAAATGCAACTAGTAAACTAAACCTGAATAGATGTCGTATGAAATTTGTATTTAAACTTTCTTAGTTTTTAGATGTATGCTAACTATACTCGTATGTTTTGCAATAATAATATATTCCTAGAGAAAAAATTAAGAAGCCAATTGAATCAAATTGAAAAATACATTTTCTTTTAAAACAACATGATGCAAAATGTATACTTGTATTTGACACAATTGGATAATTTGTTTACTTTGAACAGAAAAAGGGTTCTAACAGTGTACAAATCCGCCATTCTGATAAATCGCGAATTCGCATCCGCTGATGAAATCCTAATAAATTCGCATCCACTGATCAAATCCTAATAAATTCGCATCCGCTGATCAAACCCTAATAAATCAATAGAAGACTTCAATGCAAACAAAAACCGTTAGAACATTCGTATCCTAATGGGCTGCGTTCCAGCTCAAAGAACGCAGATCAAAGTTGATGTACATGATATCATCTCACTAATCCATACCAATATTTAAAAGTGAAACGTTGTCTGTTTGTTTGTTTGGGGAGCTTTCACGCGATAACGTCTGGATGGATTTTAATGAAACCTGAAATGGCGATAGCTTATACCTTGGAAAAAACATAGGATACTCTTTATCCCGAAAAGTTGTAAGTTTCCACTGTTTTTTTTTTTGATGAAACGAAATAACAAGTATGTCAAAAAACATCAAAAGTTGTGCTATACCTACTTTTGCACTAGTTTTTAATATCCTAGAAGAACATAGGATGCTTTTTTTCGCAATAAACAGTAGTCCGCGCGGACAAAGGCGCGGGCGGGAAAGCTAGTATATTACAAATCAGAGAAATTTAGTCACTGTCGTAAAATGGCCAATCAGAGCTTGCTTATGCGTGAGGCTGAACTCCATACATTAGAACTGAAAGTCCATACAAAATGTCATAAAATGCATAAAACCGATTAGCGCCATCTATCTTTAGAAGTGTGATTGTATGTTTGAACTCTACACTAAAACGGCTGAACGGATTAGGATGAAATTTTATACAAGGATAGCTTATATCCTGGATTAATGCATAGGCTATCATCATCATCATCATCATCCATCATCATAATCCACGAGGGTGTAGCTGGTACGTCAAAATAATGCTCATAAATTAGAAGACCATACCACAGAATAAATAACAGTACAGGTAACCATACGTTAACATTTCTGAGTTCGTGACATTAAGATAGTTACCGTTCTTCACGGTAAAGCTCGTACAACTTCTGTATATGCTCGGCTGCATGGATTCTTCTCGTGAGCACGTTGAGCAGGTTGCCCACCAGTGGGATTGGCTTTATGTACTTAATCCCGAACTTGTCGAACTTTGAGTATGCATCACGAAGGTACAGTGATACGGCCAGGATGAGGACAGCTGCCCATACGAGGTAGATCATTTTCTGGAAGAAATATTAGACACCATGATACGAATATAATATGTAATATTTTTTAAATCTATACATATAATAAAGCAGTAAGTACCAAAAAATCTGTACAAGGAAGATATTTAAAAAAAAACATCTAGGGTACTAAAAATAAGCTACTGAACAAGAATATAACGTTTTTAAAATACGTGTCTGTCTGTGTTTGTTCACGCATCACGTTAAAACTACTGAACCGATTGCGATGCGGTTTTCACGATTGGATAGCTTAGGGTTGACTTAGAACTGGTGTAATTGGTATCTCAATCCGATGAGTTGAAGCCGAGCAATCGATAAAAACTTGAACTTGACGGCTGAATGAATTTTGATCAAATGTTGTTATATTGGTATTTTAGGTCTTGGAATAGTACATAGGATTCTATTAACCTAGACAACCTAACCTAACCTAGTCAGGACAACTATTAAAAGTATTGAAGGCCACAGAAGAGGACAAGTGATGCAATTTTGTATCGGTCTCAAGTGACTGTGTATTTGTGCCGCTTCGCTTTGATACTCTTGGTCCTTAAAGGGTTCCAGGACCAATAGTTGTATAAACAAATATCTCCCCGCCTAATCAACGCCGCTTTTGACAAGAGGGCTAGCTCATTTCTGGCACAGAGAATAGCTATCAACGCGGAAACGCAGCAGGCGTACTTGGCACCATGCCTCATGAACACCAACTATTTTAGGTATGTGTCTGTTCCTTTGTGGTGCTATAAAGAACAAACGCGTGAGCCGATTTTGATGATTCTTACGTAAATCGATATGACTTAATCTTGCGAATGTTATTACAGACATGACAGTAATCTAAATTCATTATGCTGACAACCAGACGCCATATCGGGAATAAGTAAAAAAATTGATAAGTTAAACG
Source organism: Alsophila aescularia (assembly GCA_946251855.1). Taxonomy (NCBI): domain Eukaryota; kingdom Metazoa; phylum Arthropoda; class Insecta; order Lepidoptera; family Geometridae; genus Alsophila; species Alsophila aescularia. Next base: position 7,508,715 of record OX276376.1, on the reverse strand, counting down.
GTTTTACATGAACTAAAAACAAAAAATAAACTAAAATCGTGGGGCGAGTCGCACTTCTACTACTCAGGTTACGCTACGATTCGACTCGCCCCTCGGTTTTATTTTAGTTTTTAGTACATACTAGCTTACCTGCTCGCGACTTCGACCGCGCGGACTACAGTTTATCGCGAAAAAAGCATCCTACGCTATTCTAGGATATTAAAAACCAATGCAAAAGTAGACTTAGACTTCTTGGTTATGGCCTCTGTGGCTTGTTGTTGTTATAGCATCAACTACTTAATCTGTGGCACCAACGCTCTTGATGAGTTTTGTCAGACTTGTTATTTCGTTTCCATGGCAATCGTTACAGCGAGTATTCAACATATTCCAGTTTTATTATAAAAATATGTTTTATTCTAGGGTATAAGCTATATCCATTCCAAATTTCATCAAAATCCGTCCAGCGGTTCTCGCGTGAAAGCTCCCCAAACAAACAAACAGACAACGTTCACTTTTATATATTGGTATGGATAAAACCGTTTAATTTAAAAATTGTTTTACTTATTTTATTTTCATGTTTTTAGTATTTTATATAGTTCTTCTTAAAAGTGTACTGTGTTCTATTTGTCAAGCCCTTTCATTTGATACCCATAATGAGGTGATTGAAAACTAAAAACGTAATCCACCATTTTGTGGTGGCGGCCATCTTGAATTTGTAATTTCCATAATGTGCTGTATTCCAATAGTTAAGCGCTTTCTTTTGATACCCATATTGAGGGGATTGGATAAAAATAGTAATCCGCCATTTTGTGATGGCGGCCATCTTGGATTCGGAATTTTCATGGTGTACTTTATTCTACTAGTTAAGCCCTTTCATTTGATACCCATTATTTAGGAGTTTGAAAAAATAATGTAATCCGCAATTTTCTGGTGGCGACCATCTTGGATTTACAATGATACTGAATATACATAATTGTATTGCTATAGGCGTGTGCTAAATTTCAAATCAAACAGTCAACAAAAAGGGGGTATAAATTTCAATTACTAGATTTGACCCAAACAAACGAAAATCAAACAGGTCAAGCTAAATAAAACCGTTTAAAAAGAAAAGATTTGAAAATCTTCAAGTTTCTCTTATCATTTTTTATTTAAATTACCACATAAGATCTATAACGATTTAAAGTTGGTCGGTAACCATTCCCACTTAATTTTTTAGCACTTTCGATTATTGACAGAGCGAGCGCGAAGCGCGAGCGAAGCGTCTCCGTTTCAGCTTGGGCAAAAACGCTTTCGTATGTCCGTCTGTCCGGATCTCTGTTTCTCAACCGATCTAGACGAGACTTGGTATACATGTTAAGCGAATTTTTAGAATTTTTTGGTTTTCGGGGATTTTTGATTGGGGAGGTACTTCCCCCAAAAATGGGTAAACAGGGGCTACTGAATATCTCCGCCTTACTAAATCCGATGTCGATGGTTTTTTTTTATTTGAAAGGTAGTAACTTTAAATTAGTCTCATAAAAAATCGGTGAAGATCTGATGAGGATCTTCGGCGTGATGAGCAGGTTAATTTCTCACTTCTAGGTTTCTACCAGTGGACCTTTACCCACTAGGTAGATAGGGATTGATGGAGCACCTTGGTTATTAATGTTAGTTTTACAACAAGGTAACTAGATGGCGCTACTGTGCACCGCTAGATTGTTTGCAGAAAACTTGTACGCGCGAGGTCTACAGCTCACAGAGCCACTAGTTTAGTTTAGGTGTAGGTTTCTTTTTACTTCTAGTTCATGTTCTTTCTATATTTGAGGGGAGACGCACGTTTATTTGTTTGTAAACAGAGACGGTGCCAGAGAGATTTCGAACGGCTAAACAGTAAATTTTCTGTTGGAATGATGAATAATTCGCCGAAGCTCGTAGTCCGGATTGAAGAATATTCACATTTAATGTGAAAAGCCTCTCTCTGCATCTTTGTGCATAAGTGGAAAGTGGATTGGATCGTACGCTTCTTGTACAAACTCTTCGAATAATATTTAAAGACAACCAACCTTCTAAGACTAAGGAATACTATTCAAGACTTTTTCAGTAAATATTAAGACTCAAAGAAGTTATTTTTAGTTAAAGGAATACGTACGTATATCATGCACTAATCCAAACAAAAAATCAGTACTCACGTCTAATCGGGCTCGTGCTATGATATAAACTAATAGTCGTCAGTATTGTAATCTTTTATATATTAATGAACCTGTTCTCATTTATATTTAAAAAGATTATAATGATTAGCAGATTGCGAAAAAAATCGGAAATGCCATTTCACGTCACCATCACAATATGTACTTAAATACGTAGGTACATAGGTCTGTACATGTAGTTGTGTTGAACTTTTTGTAGATTTTTTTGAGGACAAATATTTTTATTAATTAATAGTATACTTTTATATTATAATTCTGATGATATATGTAACGCACGCTCAATGGTTGTTTTTTCCGATCTAAAGAAAAGTCATCTAGGCGGGCTAATTTACACAAACTTATATAAATTATACTCAAACTAACGAACCTTCCCCATTCATGACATAAATGCTCAAGTGAAAACCGCATTCAATTCTGTTCAGTGGTTCAGGTATATAAGTGCAGTCATTCAGACTGACAACCACCTTTTCAATCGACTTCCACAATGAGGTGATTTCGTTATTGTACTTTTTTTGGTTGGATTCGTGAATTTTGAACCGATGTTTTGTTTGAAAAACTCGTGTGGTCTCATATAAATTCATCAAAATAAATGCGGTTTTAATGTTAGATTGTTTAGGATTTGACTTAAAATCTGATGAACTTAAAAATCTCGATGGGATGAGTACAACCCGAGAAATCGTTAAAAAACTAGTTGATGGATGAACCAATTGTGATGAGTTTGGTATTTGTACTTCAAAGGCACTTTTGGTCCTAGAATAGCACATAGAATAGGATTTTAGTAAAAATACCGTACAAGTGCACCACCTTTTAAGTCAAACCCCTAAACAAAAGTGAAAACCACATTTCAATCGGTCCAGTATTATTTACAAAATGCGCGAATAAACATCCGGGCAGATATACGATTTAAAAAAAAAGTTATATTATTGTGCTGTAGCTCATTTTAATCCTTTTTTATCACGTTTTTATTAAGTCACTCTCTTGTCTGTGTGTCTGTCTGTCTGTCTATCTGTCTGCCTGCCTGCCTGTCGTTCCGGGTGGAATCTTGCAGCTCAAATTTCGAGCACTTCCCGATTAGCTATCCGGCTGAAACTTTCAGGGTAGCTCACACTAACAACTCGATAACAATGCATTTACAAATAACTACTCGCAAACTGGGCTCGTGTCTAGCGGGAATTACTGTGATTCTTTGTCTATACCTCACGTGGTTAACCAGTTTTGTTGGTCGCATATTTCATTACCGAAGCTTTTGCGAAGCACTTTCAGCTGGGAGAATCTGACGAGACTTCTTTAGTTCCATTGCCTCTGCTTCGATGTTGGTCACGACCAGATTAGTAAAAGTTTGTGCGCAAAATGATTTTCGGTACACATGTCCGCACATTGTTTGCCCTTGGTAAGTGCAAGGTTGTTATCACACTATACGAAAATATTATTGTCAGATTGTGAGATATTGAACTATTAATTAGTATGGACGACCGTAGAACATTTTAATCATAAAAATGTTGATTAAATAACGCAGCTGTATCTATGTCATGTTGAAACATAGAACGGGATATCACAATTAAATGCACATACAGCATTTCGTGTCTGTGCTGTTAACCGTTGAGGAGTTTCCTAGTCAGGACCTAACCCTGAGGGCGGCAACCATGTCATGGTAAACCTTAAAACCCGCTATCAAAATACACAATAGTTCGTGTCTGTGCTGTTAACCGTTGAGGAGTTTCCTAGTCAGGACCTAACCCTGAGGGCGGCAACCATGTCATGGTAAACCTTAAAACCCGCTATCAAAATACACAATAGTTCGTGTCTGTGCTGTTAACCGTTGAGGAGTTTCCTAGTCAGGACCTAACCCTGAGAGCGGCAACCATGTCATGGTAAACCTTAAAACCCGCTATCAAAATACACAATAGTTCGTGTCTGTGCTGTTAACCGTTGAGGAGTTTCCTAGTCAGGACCTAACCCTGAGGGCGGCAACCATGTCATGGTAAACCTTAAAACCCGCTATCAAAATACACAATAGTTCGTGTCTGTGCTGTTAACCGTTGAGGAGTTTCCTAGTCAGGACCTAACCCTGAGGGCGGCAACCAAGTCATGGTAAACCTTAAAACCCGCTATCAAAATACACAATAGTTCGTGTCTGTGCTGTTAACCGTTGAGGAGTTTCCTAGTCAGGACCTAACCCTGAGGGCGGCAACCATGTCATGGTAAACCTTAAAACCCGCTATCAAAATACACAATAGTTCGTGTCTGTGCTGTTAACCGTTGAGGAGTTTACTAGTCAGGACCTAACCCTGAGGGCGGCAACCATGTGATGGTAAACCTTAAAACCCGCTATCAAAATACACAATAGTTCGTGTCTGTGCTGTTAACCGTTGAGGAGTTTCCTAGTCAGGACCTAACCCTGAGGGCGGCAACCATGTCATGGTAAACCTTAAAACCCGCTATTAAAATACACAATAGTTCGTGTCTGTGCTGTTAACCGTTGAGGAGTTTCCTAGTCAGGACCTAACCCTGAGGGCGGCAACCATGTCATGGTAAACCTTAAAACCCGCTATCAAAATACACAATAGTTCGTGTCTGTGCTGTTAACCGTTGAGGAGTTTCCTAGTCAGGACCTAACCCTGAGGGCGGCAAGCATGTCATGGTAAACCTTAAAACCCGCTATCAAAATACACAATAGTTCGTGTCTGTGCTGTTAACCGTTGAGGAGTTTCCTAGTCAGGACCTAACCCTGAGGGCGGCAACCATGTCATGGTAAACCTTAAAACCCGCTATCAAAATACACAATAGTTCGTGTCTGTGCTGTTGACCGTTGACCGTTGAAGAGTTCCTTTTTCTGGAGACAATGTCATGGTAAAATTTAAAACCGGCTATCATAATATAATGCGTACACAAAATTTCGTGTCTGTGCTGTTAACAGTTGAAGTGTTCCTTTATCTGCAGCTAATCCTGGATGTCGGTCATGCTTAACATAAATAAATTTTAAAAAAAGAAGCTTTTACGACCTTTTTTTAATGAATGTCACTTCTTTTTTTTCATCTTTTTTTGTTGCATTTTCACTTATTCGTTTGTTTTTTTTTACTTTTCTTCTTATTTGTTGTTGTTTTTTCACCTTTTTTCTTTTTTCTTTTTTGCTTTGTCATCGGTTTGTGAGTTACCTGGAAGTTTCAGCCGGATAGCTTATCAGCAAGTGGTCGAAATTTTAATTGCAAGATTCCAGGTCCAGGACAGACAGAAATACATAGATACATACATACAAGTGAACTTAAATAAAACCTTTTAAAAATGCATTGTCTTCGGAACTGAACCAACAAGTAACTCCGTGGGCTAAGGAGGAACTTGCAACATTTGACCTAAACAAACATACATACATACAGACATTGTAAATTAAGTGCCTGTGACTTTACCCGCGTGGTCATTTCATTTAAAAGTAGCCCATTCGTGGTTTCCTGGACCAAAATTACCTATAAAGTACAATAAACGACACTTCTTCAAAATTCGTTCAGCCGTCAAACAGTTTTATATCGATTGCTCTGCATCTAATCATCTGATTAAGATACCAAGCACCCCAGTTTGTAAGTCAAACCCTAAGCTATCGAACAGTGAAAACCGCATTGCAAACGTTACAGTAGTTTTTACGTGATGCGCGAACAAACAGGGACACGATTTAAAAAAATGTTAAGTATATTCATTATTCAGTAGCTTATTTTAAGTACTCTATTTATTTTAATTATCTTCTTTGTACAGACTTTTTAGTTCTTAATACCTTATTATAAGTACAGATAGATAGACTAAAAAAACTGAGGCGCTTTTCGTATCTACCAGTTGGTGTTCCTACCCGGCGGCGTAGTTTATCAATTTCATATCGGGTAGTGATAACCCTTTTCATTATTTAAATGTTTTGCGGGCGTCAGTACCAACTATTAAGACCCCAACAATAATACCATTATGGATAGATTATTATTGATAAGTGTTATCGGAATATTCTTTATCGTGTATTACCTGGCGCTCCCCAATGGAGATTGCTTACCGGTGCAATTGCACTGGTGTTACGAAGAAAGTACTATTGTTTATTATTTGGTGGTGGTGACGGAAATATCGAATCACCGATGCAGTATCACAGAATAATCGTCATTGACGTCGATACTGCACTATTGGAACATATGTACCTAGGTTTGCAGTAAACAATATCTTTTGACTTTATGCTGGGTGTAGGCGATATAAAACTGCATGTTAGTCTCTAGTGCTTAAAAGTGTTTTACTTCACTAATCCTCGATGGTCTCCGACCCGAGCCTAATGTCTCATAAAGATAGATTAAAAAAAATATTACAAGATAGAACCCCACGTCTTTTCTTAGCAGTATTTAAATAATTGGTTATTTAAAAAAATATCAATTCTTTACTAGCAATCGAAACGAAAAGCTAAATATACGTACGTACCTCCGTTATGAAACAAAAAGGCATTTTATCCTCGACTCCAATATTTACCCTCGTTAACGGCTCGGGCGGATAAATTTCTATAGGTTTGATAAATCTCTATTATGTATATAGGTTTGGCAGTGATCGCCATACATTTCATTTTCTTACGCTGTCATGTAAACCTATATCAGTAACATACAACATTAATGCACACATATTCATTGTTATATGCGGACATAATCATCAGCCGAAAGAAGTCCATTGCTGAACATAGGTTTCATCCAAAGACGTCTACTGCTGAACATAGGTTTCATCCAAAGACGACCACTGCTGAACATAGGTTTCATCCAAAGACGACCACTGCTGAACATAGATTTCATCCAAAGAACTTCACACATATTGTTTGGTCGCTGTTTTTCTCCAGAGGCTCTACGCGACTCTTTCGACCAGGCTTCGAAACCTCTACCTCTTAGGGGCCGTCCTACGCTCCAGTCCGTGGTCACCACTCAAGACCTTTTTTTCACGACTGCCCAAAAAAGGAGTGTAATGATTTCAGGTTTCATATATGTATGTACTTGTACGTATGTGAGTTCTTTTGCTCCAGCATAACTTTCAAGAGCCCGAACGAATTTGGATGTATGGGGTATCATTAAAATCCTTACATCATCCCGAGTAAGACACGCTATATTTTTTTTATTATATTTGGCCTTTCAATTGCCACTTCAACTTGCTCATTCTAAGATGATCTGTGTCGGTATCTTTAGTTCTTATTAGTGATTTCCTCATTCCGGATCCTTTCTCGCAGAAAACCCCCAAGCATAGCTAACTCCATAGCTCGTTAGGCACTGAGCTTGAATGAGACCAATAGTTAACGACACACTTTCAGTGCATATGGCAACTCTGTGTGAGTATTGGCAAGATATGTTGATTGAAAACATTCGTCTTCATTGGACGAGAAAATGAATGTTGTTACTCATTATGAAACCGCGCAGTGGCAGGTTTTCTTGCAGTGTCGCATTATGAATCATTATTACGAGTATGATTACCAGAGCATTTCTTTTCGCAGCGAAAGATATCGCGCTGGATTTTCCCCAGTTATAAGCCACTGAAGTAATTCCCCCGAGATAAATGTAGGCTAAAAAAACTTACACAAGCGCACTACCTTAAATACGGCATTAACAAAAGGTTGCCAGACCTCTGCGAAACTTTACGCTCCTCTTTGTAAGGTTGAGGATTTGCCCGTTTTTACATCTTTCAGCGTAATCCGAGGCAAGACTTGGAGCGTAATAAAATGGATGCTTAGAAAAATTTTAAACGTAATTTTCTCTAGGTCTTTTTATCGCATCCAATTTGGGGCCTTTTCAACTTTCTTAAGCGGAGAACTTTGGAATTTCCGAGACGGAAATAATGAATTGTTTTTATTAACTTCACCTGTGTGTACCTATGTAACGGAATCTTTGAACTCGATTTTTACGCACTTTAAATGGTCAGATTAATTCAAAATTTTGCACACTTATCAGGGCCCAAAGACAATACAACAATTTAAAAAAAAACTTTGTTTAACAAAAAAATAATAAAAAAAACACGCTGTAATACCACTATACTGAACTAAAAAGTAAAAAATAAATTTAAATAAGAGAATAAAGTGATTAACTAGAAAAATAATGTCATCTAAATTGTAACGGGTCCAATTCTGTACATTGAAGATATTTTGAAATATTTTTTTGGACCTTACTCTAGATTCGATACTGAAGCCAAAACTGTATGTTTTTCATTTTTGTCTGTCTGTCTGTCTGTCTGTCTGTATCTTGGCTAGGCATCACGCCGAAACTACTGAATGAATTTAAATGAAACTTGGTATGATTTGAGTTCATACTACGAGGTAGGACATAGGCTACGCACTTAGCACGCTGAAACTATTGGACGGATGTTGATGCAACTTGGCACAAACATAGTTTATAAGATAGGTAAAAATTATGGATCCATTTTGTCACGTAAAAATAAAGGGTTCCTGTGGGATATGGGTCCAAATTGTGTACATTAAAGATATAGTGTTTTTTTTTTGGAAGTTACTCTATATTCGATTATAGTTTATATAATGGGTAAAAATTGAGGATACTTTTTATCCCGAAAAATAAAGTGTTCCTTCTGGATAATGTCCAAAATTCTATACATTAAAGATATAGTGTTTTTTTTGGAAGTTACTCTATATTCGATTATGAAGCCTAAACTATATGTTTTTTTCATTTTTGTCTGTATGTCTACAACAATTTGTTTGATTGGTCAGTCTGTATCTTAGCCGCGCATCACGCCGCCGGAACTACTGGATGAATCTATACTTATAATAAAACTGTAACGGGTCCAATTCTGTACATTGAAGATATTTAGAAATATATTTTTGGCCTTACTCTAGATTCGATACTGAAACCAAAACTGTTTTTATTTTCATTTTTGTCTGTCTGTCTGTCTGTATCTTGGCTAGCAGCACGCCGCCACTACTGAATGAATTTAAATGAAATTTGGTAGGATTTGAGTTCATACTACAAGGTAGGACATAGGCTACTTTTCATCCCGAAATATGAAAGGGTTCCCGCAGGATTGGGGTTGAAAATTATTTCAAAAAACACTTACCACTCTGAAACTACTGGACGGATTTTGATGCAACTTGGCACAGTCGTAGTTTATATGATGGGTTAAAATTGAAGATACGTTTTATCCCGAAAAAATAAAGAGTTCCTGCGGGATAATGTCCCAAATTCTGTAAATGAATGATATTTTGTTTTTTTTTTGGGGCCGTTCTACATTCAATACTTAAGCCAAAACTGTATATTTTTAATTTTTGTCTTTCTGTCTGTCTGTCCGTCTGCACCTTGGAAGTGCATCACGCCGAAAATACTCAATGAATTCAAATGAAATTTGGTATGATTTGAGTTCATACTTTGAGGTAGGACATAGGATACTTACCATCCCGAAAAATTAAAGGGTTCCTGCAGGATAGGCGTTGAAAGTTATTTAACAGAACACGTATCACGCTGAAACTACTTGACGGATTTTGTTGAAACTTGGCACAGTCCTAGTTTATATAATGAGTGAAAATTGAGGATACTTTTCATCCCGAAAAATAAAGTGTTCCTTCGGGATAATGTCCATAATTCTTTAAATTGAAGATATTATGTAATTTTTTTGGAGGCTGTTCATATATATATGCATATTCAATACTAAATTGTTAGATAGCTTAGGGTTTGATTTAAATCTGGTGTAATTGGTATCTCAATCCGGTGAGTTAGAAGCCGAGCAACTGATAAAGTATTTTTGACGGTTGAAGAAATTTTGTTCAAATGTTGGTCCTGGAATAACATTATGGTACTTTGAACCTAAAGAAAAGAACACGCGTGCGAAGCCGCGTGTATAGCTAGTTGTAAAATAAAAGCGTAGAGTGCTTTGTACGACATTCTACGACAATTCGAAATAGAAATAGTAACATAAATATCTAGGTAAAAAATAAATAACAATTAATATCGAGCACCCCACGCTTATTTTTACAATGACATTAATTTTCTCGTTAATCACTTTATTCATATATTGAAATTTGTTTCTTGCTTTTTAGTTCGGTTTAATGGTATAAAATCATGTTTTTTAGTTTCTTTAATCTATAATTTATATTTTACTTTTTAGTTCGGTTTAATGGTATAAAATCGTGTTTTTTATTTTCTTTAATCTATAATTTATTTTTTACTTTTTAGTTCGGTTTAATGGTATAAAATCGTGTTTTTTAGTTTCCTTAATCTATAATTTATTTTAAACAATGTTTACAAGGTTTCGGCACAGAATAATTAATAGGTTTCGGTTCTTATCACAAAATGTTGGTTTTTCGTCAAGGGTTGACGGCTGATTGGTCTAGTGGCTAGTGACCCTAGAAACGAAATCAAACGGTCGCGGGTTCGAATCCTGCAAGGTGCAATCATTTGTGTGATGAGCAGAAATGTTTGTTTCCGAGTCATGGATGTGATATCCGTATTTATGTATGTTTATCTGTTATCTATTACCCATATTACAGGGTTTCGTAGTTTAGGGCTAGTTAATTGGTGTGGAACTGTCCCAAATATATTTATTTATTTATTTATATATTTATTGTCTTTCACGAAACAAGTGAACACCTGAGCCTGACCCGTAGCATGACGGTTAACAGGTCTTTCGAACTTCCTTTGACAACCCCAATTTATCAGTATAAAAAGTATTCAATGACTTCACCGAATTTAATTTAGGTCTTCGTTACTCGGAATATATACGGCGAAGCCGCGCAAATGTTTTTCTTGACGGGAGGAGGGCAAAACCGATTGAGCACGAATTTATTGCCAAATATATCATTACTAGACGTGCTCAATCGGTCACTAGCTTTAAAACTCAAGTTAAAATCTTTTACTCAAACAATACTAGTAATGTGGTCATTATTTCGACAACCTTCTTTGGGCAAAGTCGACCTTGCCGCGCTGCTTGAATAGGCGCCAGCAAAGTTGTATGGAATTTCATTATTGTCGTGTTTTGCGGCCAGCAATTTCCTTTGAAAATCCATTATTGTCGTCTTTTGTCGTAGCACTATTATTTATTCCGTGGGTTCGTTAACCCCGAACGCGAAAAGAGAGGCGTTGTAGCTCCCAGACGAATGGACCGATTTTGATGTTTTTTTTTCTGTTTGTAAGCTGATGTGATCGTGATTGTTGTTGTTGTTTCTGTTTCGGTTTCTGTTTCGGTTTCTGTTTCTGTTACTGTTTCTGTTTCTGTTGTTGTTGTCGTTGTCGTTGTTGTTTTCGTTGTTGTTGCATTGTTTGAGTAAATTCTTATTATACTAAGCTGGTTTTATTTAAATTCCTCGCATTGTTTGACTAAAGCACTATACAAGCCTTGGTCCGCAATGACTGCCCTGCTGGCCACGCTATGATGGCCTCGAGCTTTGCTTAGTTAAGTTCTCGGCCTTCAAGCTTGGCCATCATTGCAGCCCTTGCTGTACGCGCTATAAAGGCCGAGACCGAAGGTCGAGGCCTTCATTCCAGCTTAGCCATCAAGGGCTGCAATGCTGACCGCGCTGTGATGGCCTCGAACTTAACTTAGCTACGCTCTCGACCATCATCATCGCTGCCAGCAACGCAGTCATTACAGACCGCGGCAGTAATGTACTATTACCTCTCCAATATTGCGCTCTGAACGTTCTTATTTCCACGCATGACTATCTTAATAAAAATATAATATTAATATAATAAATAATTATTACTATTATAAGTATTATATGTATATATAATAATATGTATTGTAATTGTATTAATTTATAGTATGTTAGTATTGTAAATTATTTTGTTTTTTTATGCCTATTTACAGTCTAAATCTTAATTTCACCTATATATTTATATATTGCTACACCACCGTCCTTGTTAATCAATAATTTCTGTCCATCCATAGGTTGTCTGGAAGAGATCGCTTTTAGCGATAAGACCGCCCATTGTAATTATAATCTAAGTGTTTTCCTGTCTGTATCGTTTTATTTTCTTAGTGTCAATAAAGAGTTAATCTATCTATCTATCTATCTATCTACTAGCAGTGGGCTCGTGACTTCGATAGCTACAATCAAATACTTAATAAAACAGCAGAGTCAAAAATATATACCTAAGATCTTCATTAAACTTAGTTTGATACCTATAGCGTAAATGCTGTCTGGATGGCGCGCAAAGATATTTTTTTTATCTAAATATGTTAACTATTTAACTAGCGTCTTGCATTTTCAGTTGTTAAACACTTATCATGAAATACCTAATACCCTTTAAAATAACTGCAAAAAAGCCAAAGCTCTAAAACCAACTTTACAAACAGAAAGACAGACCAGTTGTAAATTGTGGCAGAAATGCGGGGGGCATGCCAAAAGCGAGGCTTTTTATACGTACCCCCTTGCCCCGTCCGTTTGGTATTGGAGCAATATGATATAGTCATAAAGTCAGATAGATGGTATACACACATAACGTTGCCAAAAATTGTGAGGCGCAGCCCGGCTTTTCAGAATTCTAAATCGAAATAAAAATCTAGAAAAGATTTGTCGCTCATATAGAGTAGGCATATCCAACAATCATAAATTTAAGGACATTATGAGGCTGCCACATCCACAATATAAGTGGGACTAATAACTACAAGTACTTACATTGGGTAATCAAATTAAACGATAAACTACTATAGGTGACTAGGAATAGTTATTTATAGATACAAGTAGTAACTATTGACAGAATATTTAGTTTATCATAGTATTATGCAGTTATTCCTCCTAACATACTCTTTAATTCTCTAGCTTGCCAGTAATTAGGTTTCTTAAGGTAATTAGGTAACAAAGTCATCATCGTCATGGTCAGCTCGTAATAGCCCACTGCTGGGTATAAGATTACTCATTAGTCGATCGATTCACTACTTTTTAAATACAAATTTGTCGTATTTTATATAATCAAATCGATTCGGTTCGTTATCGAAAGATTCTGAATTGGGGGGCTGATCTACATTTAGCCACTATCATCCAGGTCTTTCCTTCCACCGTCTCTTTATCTTTAACCCATCTGGCCGCTGGTCTGCCAGTACTACGTTTGCCTGTTCTTGGCCACCACTCCATCAGAACCTTGTTCCACCTATCATCAACATATCTAGCAATAAGTCCTGCTCACCGCCATTTGAGTCCGCAATACGGCATCCGATATCCATGCCTTAGTCCTTCTCCGAATCTCCGTATAAGGTTTTACTTGTGCCCGCGGCTTTGCCCGCGTGGGCATGTCATTTAAAAGAAGCCCATACGTGTTATTCCAGGACTAAAAGTACCTATAAAGTACAATATACTACATTTCTTCAAAATTCGTTCAAAAGTCAAAAGATTTTTAATCGATTGCTCGGCTTCTCATCGGATTGAGATAGAAGTACCCCAGTTTTTAAGTCAAAACCTAAGCTATCCAACTGTAAAAAGCGCTTAGCAATCGGTCCAGTAGTTTTTACGTGATGCGCGAACAAACATACATACAAACAGACAGAAAGACGATTTAAAAAAATACTTGTTATTATGCCTTATTATAAGTAGATATAGATAGATACTCGATCCCGTGATCCTGTAGAGAGATGCCGAGCATAGCGCGCTCCTTGGTAAGCGTCCATGTCTCGGTGTCTATATAGTGCACAAAAGTACTTTAATAGTACCTACTTCATCTTCATCATCAACAACAACCTATATTAGTCCAGGTCCACTGCTGGACATAGGCCTCCCCCAGGCGTGCCACTGAGCACGATCTTCAGCTCTTCTCTTCCAACGACTGCCAGCTACATTGCGCAGATCATCGCTCCATCTAACCGGAGTACCTACTAAGTGCTGGCTAATTCTTCTTATTATTCCTTTAGTCCACATTTATTTGGTTATCTTGCTACCCATTACTTAGGTATAGTTCTTCATCTGTACAGTGAACAAACATTTATAAGTCAATAAATAGGGCGATAGTCGAAACTTCATTTCCTATACTTACTATAAACGCAATAGACGCGAAATTAAGTTTCGTTTATCGCGCAAAATAAACATTCATCTCATTCAGGCTCTATAGGATGAATGTTTATTATGCGCACTTTATTGGATGTTGAATTGAAATAAAATCTAGACTGTGTTAGGTATGATTTTTATGAATTTTATCTCGTTGATTCAAAATTGAAAACCATAGCTACTCGTATATCACATAATAAACTAGAGGCTCTGTGAGCTGTAGACCTCGCGCTTACAAACTTTTTTGCAACAATCTAGCGGTGCACAGTAGCGCCATCTAGTTAGATTATTGTCAAACGAACATTAATAACCAAGGTGATCCATCAATCCCTACCTAGTGGGTAAAGGGGCTGATTCCACTGGTAGAAACCTAAAAGTGAGAAATTTACTGCATTTTGAGGAGCTATTCTGCTCGTCACGCCGAAAATCCTCATCAAATCTTCACCAAATTTGTATGAGACCAATTTAAAGTTGCCACCTTTCAGATAAAAAAATAACCATCGAAATCGGATCTAATAAGGCGTAGATATTCAGTAGTTGGCCCTTTTTGGGGGAAGTACCCCCCAATCAAAAATCCCCGACGACTAAAAAATTCTAAAAACACGTTTAACTTGTAGGTATACCAAGTTTCGTCTAGATCGGTTGAGAAATAGAACAGAGATCCGGACAGACATCCGGACATACGAAAGCATTTTTGTCCAAGCTGAAACGGAGACGCTTCGCGCTCGCTCGGTCAATAATAACAATAGGTACTTCGGCTTAAAAGTTAACACGGCCACTGAATTATTTACAATCTCTGTGGCACAGAATAAATAATATCTGAGGTTCAATAAGACATAAAACTCATCTCACGTGGATTTGGCTATAATTTTTAAAAGCCGAACACTTATTAATGAGAAACAAAACAAAATGTTTTACTGACAAAGCAAGATCTTACAATGATACACAAAAGAAGATCGTTCAACACGAACTACGAAAATACTACTCAAATGTCCTTCAATTCCCTGCAGTGCATCCCACACCGACTCATTTAAAAACAGCTGTTAATAGCTCAAGTCTTCCATCCTCGCTATTATTCCATTACGCTATTATCCACTTGGGGCAATTAGTCAGGGTCAGGGGTGGCCGCGACCGGCGCTGTAGCACATTAGTCAATACCTAGGATCCTTTAGTTGGACAGATTGTTGAACGGGTCAGTTATTTTGTCCCTAGACAGGCATCCCTAAAATATTTTAAGTCTATTTCTATAGGTGGTATTTCTAATGGCGGAAAATCTAACAGGAGAGCTTACAAATCTATAATTAGAAAATCTTAATATATACTAACGATAAAGATTGTTTTCAAACCTCATAACTTTTTTATTTTAAAACTTTTAATTAATTTTACTTGAGTGTATCTTTGTATTTTGTCTGTCATCGAATCTTGCAATTTAAATTTCGAGAACTTTCCGATTAGCTATCAGACTGAAACTTTCATGGTAGCTCACAACCCGACGACAAAGCAAAAAAAAAAAACTTAAAAATGTAAAAAGTTTAAAGCAACCAAACAAAAGTGACGTTCATTAAAAAAAACTCGTAAATGTTATTTTTTTGTATAACTTATTTAAAGTTTTTTAATTTAAACTTACACAAAAAATCGGGCTGTTGATGATGATGAACTAGATATAGATAAGTTGTCGGTCGCTTTTCGGTTTATCATAATGATAAGTATACATATGTTACCGCTAGAGTGCGGAATACGTTAATATGCACATAAACTGGATAATCTGCACATTACCGGGTACGATACGTTAAAGTGCGATATTATAAATAAAGTAGCAAATATCCGCACTTTATTTAGATAATCTGCACATTAACGGATGCAACACCGTTAAAGTGCGGAACCACTTTTGTCTCAATCTAACCTAATCTTATTTAAAAAGGTAAGCAAATAAGATGTGCGGTCCCTGGTGATCGCAGAGTGTAGATTTCAAAAACCTAACCCCACCATCCTTTTTTTTAATTATTGTTAATTTAACCTAACCTAAGACTAACAAATTAAATAAATAATTCCAATGAATTTGAAAGTTTATTTCAAACATAGAACCTGTTTTATTTACTTTACAGTATGCTTGGTCGTTAAAGTCAAATTAACTAGCTAATCTACATTACCTAGTTAATGTGCAGAATTAATTAAAAAAAAACACTAACTGACTCAAGCAGGTAGACAAGTAGACTCAACGGTGACTATAATATATATACTAACTCATATACCTATTGCCTTCCTACTGATCAGTGACATAATTGATCTCCTTTCCTTGTAACTGACTCATAACTATGACGGTGTTTACTCACGTGCCGATCGGTCGTTGACGGGTCGCCAGGTCACTCGGACATCTGCCTGCGGCTTCCGCAGACTTTGTGTCATCCGCATATACTGCTTAATACTCTGTGCTCATCCTGCTATCTTTGAGTCTTTCCTCATTGTGATATTATTTTGAATCAGTGAAGTCTAAACTACTTTATGCAGTTTCTATTTGAAACGGTTTTGCTCGTTAACTCACATGAAGTATTTACTTTTGCCACCATCGAGCACGGAACTGCGTTTCGAGGGTTTCTTAATCGATGTTTTCCACAGACCACAAGCTGTGCTTACTGCTCAGAATTCAAAGTCTACTAATCTGTGGAGTAGCCAACGAGTATAGAGAAGAGACTATTTTTTTATCGGCTTTACCGATTGCGCCAAGCAGAAAATAGCTTATAGGTATTCGGTATTTCTATGTTTGTAGCTTATGCTAATGCTTTCGAGCAGAGTATTACCAACCATACGTTTGATTTGGTAGAAGGCTCGAAGGTTGGGGCATGCGAAACTGGCATGTATATCTATCTACAACAAGAATTTTTGAGATGAAATTGAAAGGCCAATTATGAAACTATTGGATACGTAGAGAAAGGGGTCGGAGTGACCGTGAAAGGTTGCAAAATATTGCCTAAATATTGTACCTATTCGGAGATGCGAAAAAGCTATATTAACGTTACCAAATTCACATAAAGACTCATGCGTAACTGTAGTTGAGTTTTTTTCTGTTAAATTGGTGTCAATTTCACATAGAACCCTCTGTTTACATTGTGTTAGCTTATCCGTTACATAAGTGTGGCTTCCCTAACTCGATTTGCAACTTGTTTCTCAAGGTTTCTCGTATAAATTATTATGGTTTCAGTTTTAGCTCGAGTATTAGCCGCTCTTAATGACCTGACTGTACCTTAGCTCGTTACTTACCCGTGGCACAACTGCGTCCCTTAAGCACTACCTGTTGTGCCAAAGGGAAATCTTAGGTAATGTCAATTGTCAGAGGCGTTCGGCTTGACAAACTCTGACACCAGAGGCCAGCACTACGTCATATGACAAACAAACAAACCTCAGGTAATAATGTGTAATGAAGTTTAGTGATGATAATAAAATCAAGTTGTATTTTCAACTTGTTGGGTGGGCTCTTAGATGTTGCATCACCTTCACTGAACTATTAGGTACGAGTCGAGTATATTAGCGGGAAGAAGGTGACAGCTTCCTAGTACCTAATAATAGGTAATCAGGTCGAACCAAATTATCTCATTTTGTTCTAAATGATTTGATTTTCAAGTCTATTAGTACCTTCAGGATTATAGACTTTTATTTAAGCCCTTTCTATAGACTGTATGAAAATCACTACCTCATATGACAAACAGACAAACCTCAGGTAATAATGTGTAATGAAGTTTAGTGATGATAATAAAATCAAGTTGTATTTTCAACTTGTTGGGTGGGCTCTTAGATGTTGCATCACCTTCACTGAACTATTAGTACTCGTATATTAGCGGGAAGAAGGTGACAGCTTCCTAGTACCTAATAATAGGTAATCAGGTCGAACCAACTTATCTCATTTTGTTCTAAACGATTTGATTTTCAAGTCTATTAGTACCTTCAGGATTATAGACTTTTATTTAAGCCCTTTCTATAGACTGTATGAAAATCACTACCTCATATGACAAACAGACAAACCTCAGGTAATAATGTGTAATGAAGTTTAGTGATGATAATAAAATCAAGTTGTATTTTCAACTTGTTGGGTGGGCTCTTAGATGTTGCATCACCTTCACTGAACTATTAGTACTCGTATATTAGCGGGAAGAAGGTGACAGCTTCCTAGTACCTAATAATAGGTAATCAGGTCGAACCAACTTATCTCATTTTGTTCTAAACGATTTGATTTTCAAGTCTATTAGTACCTTCAGGATTATAGACTTTTATTTAAGCCCTTTCTATAGACTGTATGAAAATCACTACCTCATATGACAAACAGACAAACCTCAGGTAATAATGTGTAATGAAGTTTAGTGATGATAATAAAATCAAGTTGTATTTTCAACTTGTTGGGTGGGCTCTTAGATGTTGCATCACCTTCACTGAACTATTAGGTACGAGTCGAGTATATTAGTGGGAAGAAGGTGACAGCTTCCTAGTACCTAATAATAGGTAATCAGGTCGAACCAACTTATCTCATTTTGTTCTAAATGATTTGATTTTCAAGTCTATTAGTACCTTCAGGATTATAGACTTTTATTTAAGCCCTTTCTATAGACTGTATGAAAATCACTACCTCATATGACAAACAGACAAACCTCAGGTAATAATGTGTAATGAAGTTTAGTGATGATAATAAAATCAAGTTGTATTTTCAACTTGTTGGGTGGGCTCTTAGATGTTGCATCACCTTCACTGAACTATTAGGTACGAGTCGAGTATATTAGCGGGAAGAAGGTGACAGCTTCCTAGTACCTAATAATAGGTAATCAGGTCGAACCAACTTATCTCATTTTGTTCTAAATGATTTGATTTTCAAGTCTATTAGTACCTTCAGGATTATAGACTTTTATTTAAGCCCTTTCTATAGACTGTATGAAAATCACTACCTCATATGACAAACCTCAGGTAATAATGTGTAATGAAGTTTAGTGATGATAATAAAATCAAGTTGTATTTTCAACTTGTTGGGTGGGCTCTTAGATGTTGCATCACCTTCACTGAACTATTAGTACTCGTATATTAGCGGGAAGAAGGTGACAGCTTCCTAGTACCTAATAATAGGTAATCAGGTCGAACCAACTTATCTCATTTTGTTCTAAACGATTTGATTTTCAAGTCTATTAGTACCTTCAGGATTATAGACTTTTATTTAAGCCCTTTCTATAGACTGTATGAAAATCACTACCTCATATGACAAACAGACAAACCTCAGGTAATAATGTGTAATGAAGTTTAGTGATGATAATAAAATCAAGTTGTATTTTCAACTTGTTGGGTGGGCTCTTAGATGTTGCATCACCTTCACTGAACTATTAGGTACGAGTCGAGTATATTAGCGGGAAGAAGGTGACAGCTTCCTAGTACCTAATAATAGGTAATCAGGTCGAACCAACTTATCTCATTTTGTTCTAAATGATTTGATTTTCAAGTCTATTAGTACCTTCAGGATTATAGACTTTTATTTAAGCCCTTTCTATAGACTGTATGAAAATCACTACCTCATATGACAAACAGACAAACCTCAGGTAATAATGTGTAATGAAGTTTAGTGATGATAATAAAATCAAGTTGTATTTTCAACTTGTTGGGTGGGCTCTTAGATGTTGCATCACCTTCACTGAACTATTAGGTACGAGTCGAGTATATTAGCGGGAAGAAGGTGACAGCTTCCTAGTACCTAATAATAGGTAATCAGGTCGAACCAACTTATCTCATTTTGTTCTAAATGATTTGATTTTCAAGTCTATTAGTACCTTCAGGATTATAGACTTTTATTTAAGCCCTTTCTATAGACTGTATGAAAATAACTAGAATTAAAATTACAAATCCAACTCAATCAACGGCAAGGCATTTCCAACAAAAAAATATCTAAAATCGATGCATGTGTCCATATTTCCAAACCAAATACCGTAATAATATTCCCATCTCGTCCGCACTCGCTTCTTCATTCTTTAACCGTATGAACGTCTGGGATTTACAATATTGCAATATAGACAACTGAAGCACATTTGTTCCATAACTCACCACTTAACAATATCGATCCTAAGAGTTATTTTACACTAAGGTACGTCCTTCCAGACATCCTGTGTTGTACAACCAGTGGTTACAAATCAGGCTATGAAACAGAGGGTAACTTTTCATGGTTTTGTAAATGCGAATAAAAAAATAACCCTTATAGGATCACTCGTGTACGTCTGTCCGTCTGTCACAGTCAATTTACTCCGAATCTACTGGACTGATTAAGTTAAAATTTGGTATACATAAATTTCTGTGACCCAAACACGGATGTAAATAAATAATAATTAGATTATGGGGGTTACGTTTGGGAGCAAATAAGAAAATTAAAACAAGGTTTGCAAACTGTACCGTGTGAAATATCAATTGAAAGGGCTTGTTGTGAAGTAAACTTTTAAAAGAAATAGTTATTTACAGAGTACAGGAAAACCAATTAGAAGTGTGGTCATAAAATAACATGGAAAATCTCTCAATATTGTGAGCTAAAATATTCATCGTTCGGAACCCTCCCCATGAATTCAACTCGCACTTGTCACACAACTACACAATCATAATTGTTTGTTTTTACAGCTTCCGTGAACTACTGATGTAAGAGGTTATAGATATAGTAGACTACATCGTGGTCCCACGATTACTGGGACCGCGGTCCCCGAAAGCTGTCCGCTCTCAGTATGTATAATTAGCGGCGATACACGCACCGAAGGAAATTATGACAAACCTTGACCATGACCAAGCAAAGATAAGAGGTTCATTAAGGCTATGAGAAGGGTCTGTACCTACACGTACTGTTTGAGTATTCGCTATGAAATGATGCGATAACCTTATCATTATTTACGGGGGCGTGGGAAAGGCTATCTTGGAGCTATAAAGACCGTTATACCGCCCTTGTCTACTTTATATTAGTACTGAAGGGCTGACATTACGTATCGTACGTTTATTACATGTGCTATTAATACAATTTTGTTATGTAATGAGACCAAAAGCTTACATATCTGAAGCTCACTAAGTAAATTTAATGAAACCGGCCGTAGGTTCATCTATTTCTTGTATAATTGACCGAGCGAGCGAAACGTCTCCGTTTCAGTTTCGGCAAAAATGCTTTCGTATATCCAGATCTCTGTTCTCCTCTACAGGTCGCATTTCTCAACCAATCTAGATGAAACTTGGTATACAGGTTAAACGAATTTATAGTTTTTTTTTAGTCGTCGGGGATTTTTGATTGGGGCGGTACTTCCCTCAAAAAAGGATAAAAAAGAGGCTTTTCATGATTCTTTTTTCCATGGTTCTTTTTTCATTTGAAAGATAGTAACTTTAAGTTAGTCTCAGATTTTTTTTGTGAAGATCTGATGAGGATCTTCAGCGTGATGAGCAGAATAGCTCCTCAAAATGCGGTAAATTTCTCACTTTTAGGTTTCTACCAATGGAATCAGCCCTTTACCTACTAGGTAGGGATTGATGGAACACCTTGGTTATTAATGTTAGTTTTACAATAAGGTAACTAGATGGCGCTATTGTGCACCGCTAGATTGTTTGCAAACAAGTTTGTACGCGCGAGGTCTACAGCTCACAGAGCCACTAGTAATAATGTTTCAATGGATATTTAGCTACTTAAAAACTAATGGAACCACTTTGCTAAATAATTATTTAATTATTATAAACACATGTATATACGTTGCACAGAAAACAAGCTTCTAATATACAAGGTTGTCCTGAAACCTATCTGGACCTATGGCATACAACTATGGAGATTAGCCTGTAACTCCAATATCGAAATCATACAGAGAGCACAAAATTGCATCCTAAGAAGTCTGTCAAATGCGCGGTGGTTTTTAAAAAACGATGAGTTGTAGTGAACTAGAGATAGAAACGGTTAAGGAGGAGATATAGTCATTCTCAGCAAAATACAAGGACTGCCTTAGTACACATCCCAACCACCTGGCAACACAGTTGACCGTTGTTGAGTTGTTTATCAATTACCCTAAGAGACTGAAAAGGCAACATATCATAGAGCTTTCGTTACACAAGAAAGGAGCGACACTCAATGGAGTACTCCTCCTACATGCCTTAAACTGCTCACACCACACCATGCTCATAGTCTAGAGACTGATCGCAGATAAAACAACACCACACCATGCTCATAGTCTAGAAACTGATCGCAGATAAAACAACCACAAAAAAAATATGTTACGCATAATATTATATAAGTACATTATGTTCATTGATAGGGTAGGCTGAGACGATTCGGATCACTTTTAGTTTATGGTTGAAAACTCAATTTTTTCATAGAATCACTAAAAAAAACATATTTTCAGAACAAATTCAAAACATTAAACCATAAGTCAGACATTAAAGAAGAAAAAAGAAGAAAAGAGAAGAAGAGAAAAAAGAAGAAGAAGAAGAGATCGCTTTTAGCGATAAGGCCGCTCATTGTACACTTCTTCTGCTATTGTTCCTTTATTTTTTGTTGATTTTGTTTGTGGTGTGTGCAATAAAGAATTTATCTATCTATCTATCTATCTAAAGAAACATAATAGTATATAAACTAACGTAAGCATGACATATTTATTAAAGAAACAATTTAATAACCATAATAGAAAAAAATAAAATATCCGAATCGCCCCATTTCTTGAGGCGAATCGGATCAAACATACAATAAAAATAAAATTGTCGTCAATAACAAGCTTAAAATTATCATTTGTAGCATATCATATATTAACTCTGAATTTTCTTTTCGTTTTCCTCTTTTTACTGTAAAATTGCTTGACATTGCGGCGACGTCAAATGTAAAGCAGGTTTTGTTGAATACCGAGGTATTTTGGGCGGATCTACGCTTATTGACTTTATTTCCGCATCCATCATATCTTCAGAAGACTACTATTCTCCAGAGGACTTCCTTCTATATGTGCGGACCATCTAAAACAAAGAAACAAACACAATTATGACTACGAGCATGTTATTATTGTACTAAAATGCCCCAATTAGCCCCATATCATAGGCTTTCAAAACTGACTCTGAACATAACTTTACTCAAAAAAGCTTTGGGAAAAGTCGACCTTGCCGCACTTCTTGAATAGGCGCCAGCAAAGTTGTATGGAATTTCATTATTGTCGTGTTTTGCGGCCAGTAATTTTCTTTGAAATAAATCCATTATTGTCGTCTATTGTCGTAGTACTATTATTTATTCTGTGGTTTTGTTAACCACCGAACGCCAAAAGAGGCGTCGCAGCTCCCAAACGAATGGACCGATTTTGATGGTTTCTTTTCTGTTTGAAAGCTGATGTGATCGAGATGTTTCTTAGCTATTATTGCTATTGTTGTTTTTGTTGTTGTTCTGTTGTCAACAAAAACAAAACCACAGCAATAGCTGTGGCTTTGTTTTGTTGTTGTAGTTCTATTGTTTTTGTTGTTGCTTTTTGTTTTTATTTGCTTTGTTATTATTGTTGATAATGTTGTTTTGCTGCAGTTGTTATGATGTTGTTGTTTTGCTGTTATTTTGTTGTTTCTGGTTTAGTTGTTGTTTTGTTGTTGCTGTTGTTGTTGTTATTCGGGGTTACATACATTTTTAATCTGTGCGCTAGTTTTATTTAAATTCCTCGCATTATTTGAGTAAAGCACTATACAAGCCTTGGTCCGCAATGACTGCCCTGCTGGCCACGCTATGACGGCCTCGAGCTTTGCTTAGCTAAGCTCTCGGCCTTCAAGCTTGGCCATCATTGCAGCCCTTGCTGTCCGCGCTATAAAGGTTGGCCATCAAGGGCTGCAATGCTGACCGCGCTGTGGTGGCCTCGTGCTTAGCATAGCTGCGCTCTTGGCCTTCACCATCGCTGCCAGCAACGCAGTCATTACAGACACAGACCGCGGCAGTTATACACTTTTGAAAACTGTTGTGAAATTCATATCAATCCCGAGAGTGAAATAAATACTGAGCTATCATTACAACATTTTAGCAAAATTCTATTAATTTCTAATAAAAACTTCATCTACTTACCTTATTATTGGCAACCAAATCGCACACTCTCAAAACGAGCGATTCACACTGACACGCCAGTCATTGCCATACATGGTCAATCCTTGCGCGTGCGGGAGAATAGAGGCGACGCGTTACGTTCATTGGTTGCATTGAACCAGCCGTGTTATTTTAAATATATCTGAAATTATTATCCTCGGTCTACCCTACATCTTTTTACCTTATTATTAGCAACCAAATCGCACACTCTCAAAACGAGCGATTCACACTGACACGCCAGTCATTGCCATACATGGTCAATCCTTGCGCGTGCGGGAGAATAGAGGCGACGCGTTACGTTCATTGGTTGCATTGAACCAGCCGTGTTACTTTAAATATATCTGAAATTATTATCCTCGGTCTACCCTACATCTTTTTTTCAACTGCAGCTCTTAGCGGAAAAAAATAATTCATTGAAATAATATCCGCGTTATTGGAAAAAAAATTAAGTAAGATTTTAAGCCAACAAAAATTATGTTATTTTTCATTAAATCTTAAGGGAAACGATAATACACGACCAAAATAATGTACGACCAGTATTTTACAGCCAATATTACACGGCCAGATATTACGTGTATTTGGACGGCTAATACTGGCCGTGTATTATTGCCCGTACAAAATCGGTCCGGGTTGATAATGCACGGCCAGTATTACGCGACCAATATTACGTGTACAACTGGATACGTAATATCAGCCCGTGCCGATTTTGTACGACCAATATTACACGGCCAATAATACGAAGCCAACCATAGACAAAGCTAGAATCACTCCTTGATGCCTCGTTTGTGTAGGCGAGTGTCAAGATGAAAAAAAATTGTCACAGAACCGAATCGGCCAACCCCGACTCCACATGGTCTTGTCTGCCCTACACTAGAGTGTTTTTAAAAAGCCGGAGGCGCGGAGGGAGTGCAGCCCCCGTCCGCTGTGACAAAGTGCAGGTACCAGGGTGAGCTGGAGCGGCAGAGGCTGGTCGCCGAAGGCGACCAAAATGCCGAAGCTGCGGAGGCGAGCGTCGCGATTCATAATCTGTGGTAAAAGGAAACTGGAACGAGGCTTTTACTATTTCATTTCTATATTTTAATCTGTGATGTACACGTAATATTGGCTGTACATTATAGCCCGTACAAAAAGTGTCCGGCCCGTATTACACAGCCAATAATGCACACCCTGTTATTACAAGTACATATTTTGGCTTCGTAATCCTGGCTGCGTAATATCGCCTGTACAAAATCAGCACGGGGTGATATTACACGGCCAATAATACGCAACCAAATAATGTACACCCTGATATTACGACGCCAATCCACGTAATATTGGTCGCGTATTATTGGCTGTACATTATTTGGTCGCGTAATACTGGCCGTGTAATATAGGGACTCAATCTTAATTGTTGTTTTAATTTAATACGTTTAAAAATCCTTGATGATTTTCTAACTAAATCTTCCTAATATAAGTCAGTAGCTGCCATAGCGATCCCTGTTAATAAAACTCACCTGTATCTATAAATATTGCTTGTCTTTGATTGAACGCTCCTATTCAATTTCGTCCAACGCATCATATACATATACATTATATATACCTCCAGGTACATATATCCTGCCATACAGCCCTTTAGGTACTCTCGTAGGCGCGACAATAAAAAGGGTCGTGAATATTGTATCGTGTGAGGTCGTACTTTTAATTTATTGCCAGATACTCGTACAAAACGCTGTGCTGATGAAAAACATGGGGTGCAATGTATTGTGCGTGACCCGCCTGATAACGGTTGGTACCAATGTTGCCAAACATCTAACTTAACTTGTAAAACATTAAATTTAAAACAAAAGCTATTACGATCTTTTTTAATACATGTATTTTGTTTATTGCATTGTCACTTTATACGTTAGGTTTTTTTTTTTGTTGCATTTTTTACGTTTTTATTTTTATTTTCATTGATTTGTTAGCTCCCTTGAAAGTTTCAGCCGGATAGCTAATCGAGAAGTGCTCGAAATTTGAATTGCAAGATTCCAGGACAGACAGAAATACATAGATACATTGTATATATACATACATACATGCAAGTAAAATCAAATAAAAGCTTTTAAAATAAGAAACAGTACCGTGACATACCTACTGGCTGACTGACTTAGACAATGCACAGCACAAATCGGTGGACCTAGAGATTTTAAATTTGGAGTAGTATAATATTCGTTGAGTACCCTAGGAGTGCGCAAAGGAAGGTTTTTTTTTTAAATTCTTTCCCTACAACGGGGTCAACGAGGATGGCAAAGTTTGCACGCAGGTGACGCGGTCAAAGCCACGGGCGCTGATAGTCTGTGATTAAACTGATGTAGGCTCCGAGGAAAGGCCTGTACCTATGCCAATAGTGGGCTGATGATGATGATGATTATGGTGATGGCCAGCATTCAATAGGCAAGTGTGATGGATTATCCACTATCCCAACATTGAGAATGTAACAAGCTTACGATGGTGACAGCAATAAATGTAGGTATTAACCAAAAACCAACCCTCTAGTTTCAGGCACTGAATGATATTAAATACATATTTGAGCAAAACGAGCCCAAACCGATTTACTGATTAAAAAAAGGTACACTAGAAGGTATCTACTTCATCGTTCCACTGCTGGACATAAGCCTGTCCCAAACTCCCAAAGCGTGCCGCTGAGCCCGATCTTCGGCTCTTCCTTTCCAAACGCGGCCCGCCAGCCATCTTGCGTATGTCGTCGCTCCATCTAGCCGAAGGGCGTCCTACATTACGTTTGCCGAGTCGCGGTCTCCACTCAAGAACACGTCTACCCTAACGTTATCGGTCATTTGGCAAATATGACCAGCCCACTGTCATTTCAGTCTGCTAATTCTAAGGGGGTTAGGTACTTATACCACCTGGGGATCTATCTACCCTTTTAAATAAATTAAATAATCATACCGATTGGTTCAGAAATGGTAGCCTAGCGTTATACTATAGTGAGTACCTAGTGCAAATACAACGATACAGGGTTCAGTCCTAAGCACCGCACCAATTACTGTTTTGAAGTTATGTGCGGTTTTACGTCGCTCGGAGGGCAGTTAAGCTGTCGGTCCCGGCTGTTATTGATTAAAAGGAGTCGTTAAGTCATGTCAGAGGCCCTCGGGCGGCCTGACAAACTCTGACGCCAGAGGCCAGCACTACCTCATACTACAAGCAACAATCAAGATTCTGAAATCCCGGATTTACATACAAACATATTAAGAATCTCCGAATTGTAGAAGTAATCCACACCAATTATAAAAGTGAAATCTGTTTATTTGTTTGTTTGTTTGAAAGCTTTCACGCGATAACGGCTGGACGGATTTTGATGAAATGTAGAATGGAGATAGCTTATAACCTGAAATTAAACATACGATACCTTTTACCCGGAAAATTTAAAGTTTCCACGGGAAAACTGGAAAATGTTGATTACTCGCTGTAAGGTACGGCTGCCATATTAGGGAAACGAAATAATAACAAGTCTGTCAAAAAGCATCAAGAGCGCTGGTGGTATAGCACCTTTTGCATTGGTTTTTAATATCCTAGATGAATATCACTATGATGTTTGTTTCGCTATAAACTGTAGTCCGCGCGAATGAAGTCGCGGTGAAAGCTAGTATTAAGTATTTAACACATATTTTTAAAATTATTTTGAAATGAACTTTTGTGTTAATGAGCTTACCTTCTCAAATAGTAAGCCACTCCAAAAAACATTGAACATAATAAACATTTTTTACACGACTGCACAATAAAAGAGTTTATTGTTTTTAGCATTCATGTATGTATGTATGTATGTATGTATGTATGTATGTATGTATGTTTGTA
The DNA here is from genome assembly GCA_946251855.1 of Alsophila aescularia. Taxonomy (NCBI): domain Eukaryota; kingdom Metazoa; phylum Arthropoda; class Insecta; order Lepidoptera; family Geometridae; genus Alsophila; species Alsophila aescularia. Next base: position 7,480,697 of record OX276376.1, on the reverse strand, counting down.
TGTGAGTTTCTTTATTTCACCATAATTTTTAAATGCTTTAACAGATTTAGACGTATGGACGTACCGTTAGCCCCCCTTTTTACCCTTTTTTGGGGGAAGTAAAAATAAAAAATCCCCGAAGATTGAAAAATTCTAAAATTTCGCTTATGCCTGTGTACTTACCAAGTTTCGTCTAGATCGGTTGAGAAATGCGACCTGTAGAGAAGAACAGCCGGAAATTCGGACAGACATCCTGACAGACATCTGGATATACGAAAGAATGTTTGCCAAAGCTGAAACAGAGACGCAGACAGTATTTTTTTTAAACATTCTACGAGTATATGCCGACAGCATGCCACTATTTTCAAACTGGAAAAAACTCGAAATTTACAATATGGGTATTAAATTAAAGGTCTTGATAAGCACATTCCAACAGTATATAGTTTATTGGCAAAAGCTCTTTATTGGCAGGGCAGGCGTGTTTTTTGGCAGGGCAGGCGTGTTTTTTGGCAGGGCAGGCGTGTTTTTTTAGCTAGTTATTTAGCATACGTTTCCCCACAAACACGACACTATAATTTATAGTGTTACAGTAAATGTACCTCAGCTTGTGGAATATTGTGTGCTCGGAGCCAGGCTGTGAAATCATTAATGCGCAACCAATATGGTCTAAATCTAGTCGAAATAGGCGTAATCCATATAAAAGTGAAACGTTGTCTGTTTGTTTGTTTGGGGAGCTTTCACGCGATAAAGGCTAGACGGATTTTGATGAAATTTAAATAGAGATAGCTTATACCCTGGAATAAAACATAGGAGACTTTTTGTTCCGGAAAATTGTAAGTTTCCACGGGAAACTGGAAAATGTTGATTACTCTCTGTAAGGAACGGTTGCCATCACAGAATGGTCTGTGGTAGGCATGGAAATGAAATAACAAGTCTGTCAAAAAACATCAAGAGTGGTGCTATACCTACTTTTGCATTGGTTTTCAATACCCTAGAAGAAAATATGATGCTTTTTTTCGCGATAAACAGACTTATAAGACAGAATATTACTGATTAGTTGAATGGAGCAGCTAGGACGCTTTGTACTATGCTCTGAGCATTTTAAAGGGTAAAAGCCTGTTTAATGGCAAATAATAACACAAAAAATAATTTAAAAAATCTCATTTATATATATATATATATATATATATATGTGTGTGTGTGTGTTTTCAATAATATAAACATACCTAAGAATTTATTGCTTTTTAAATATATATTTTTATATTAAGGCCTTTCTAGGCGATCGTTTGACCACGATCTCACCTGATGGAAATCGGTGATGTAGTAGAAGGTGAAGCACGCTGCCTAGTAGACAGATACCTATTCATTCTTGACTTGAATACACCAGGGGCTTTGGCTCTCCTCATCCAGTCGCTACCAGCCGCCTTTACCTATTCATTCTTGACTTGAATACACCAGGGGCTTTGGCTCTCCTCATCCAGTCGCTACCAGCCGCCTTTCGCAAGTCGTTACTCCACTTGGCCCGCGGGCACCCTACACTACGTTCGCCTAAACGCGGTCTCCACCATGTCTCCACTCTAGAACTCGTTTGTGACCGGCCCATTTCCACTTCAGCTTGCTGATTCTTTGAGCGATGTCGGTTACCTTAGTTCTCTTGCGGATCTCCTCATTTCTTATTCTGTCCTTTAGAAAAACTCCGAGCATATCTCTCTCCACAGCTCGCTGAGCGACTTTAAAGAATCATGTCCAGATTTGTCCTGTCCAACATTTTGACAGGAGAGAGATGTCGTTTAGATCGATGTTATATATTGTATAAAAACGTTTTTTTTACTCTATTTACATAACACAAATTAAACTTAAAATTGGTAATCTGGAAAAAAAGAAAATGAATTTTTAAATAATATTTTCTTGGTTTCTAAAGCGTTCGCATCTCTCTGTAGTCTGTGGTTGTATCATCGCCTTTAAGCGTAATTCAAAATCTTTGGGTTGTTTATGTAGGTAGTACTCTAAAAGAACCTAATAATACGAGCCCCGATGCAAAATAGTTCGTCTACTATGGAAAGTAGTGCAAAGCGTAAAATATAGAAAGTAAATATTGGTAAAATAATTAAGAAAGTTTAATAACAAGTAAACCACAATTTGAGGAACATTTTAAAGTTTATTTTAACATAACTGAAATTCTTTCATGACTTTACATAACATATATTTTTTTTTAAATATTCTAATAAACATAACGCAAAAGTATTCGTCTACCCTTGTCACTCACACAAAATAGTTCATCTACCACTTAGTTGTGTCGCCTTTGCTCTCAATGACAGCTTTAATGCGAAGAGGCATGGTTGCAACCAACGCTGCACACTCCTCAGGCGTAATTGACTCCCAGACAGCCAAGAGTTTAGCCTTTAAGTCGCTCTTCGATCTTGATGGATTTTTACGGAGAACTTTTTTCATTTTCCACCATAGGGTTTCGATCGGCGACAAGTCCGGGCTGTTAGATGGCCATTCGATTGTAGGGATGCTTTTCGTCAGTAGCCACGTCTTTGTTGTCCTTGCAGTATGGCAGGAAGCACCATCCTGTTGAAAAATGAAGGAATCTTGATGCTTAAGTGACAGAATAGAGGGCAGTAAATTATCTTCCAAAAGGTTTTGATACCTTGCAGCATTGATAGAACCATCCACAAACTGCATACCACCAACACCTTGTGCAGACATGCAGCCCCATATCATAAGAGACGCCGGAAACTTCACTTTGCGTTTGAGACAATCAGTATGAAATGCCTCATTTTTGTTCCGAATCACTTTTTTCCTTTCATCGCCGACTGTCACTTCAAATTTGGACTCGTCACTCCAAATGATACTACGCCATTGATCGGAAGTCCAATTTAAATGATCACGAGCAAACTTCAACCTCTTTTTCTTTTGTACAGCAGTCAACAGTGGTTTCTCCTTAGCGGTGTAAAATCCGTAACCCATTCTTTTTAGGACTCTTTTGCAAGTATCAACTGAGACGTCTTTGTGAATCATGTCCTTCCATTGCACGGTGAGTTCTCCAGCTCGAGCACGACGATTATTTTTGATAATTTTCTTCAGGATTCTATTTTCTACTGCACTTGTGATGCGTGGTCGACCAGTTTTCTTCAAACAAGAAGTCGTTCTATTCTTTTTATAGTGCTGAATGATAGATTGGACTGTAGACCTGGGAAGTATCAAGTCTTTAGATATTTGGTAACTTGATTTGCCAGCATCGACCCCACAAACTATTCGCTTTCGAAGCTCTTCACACACGGGTTTGCCACGACCCATTGTTATTTGAAAATGAATGAAAAAAACTGAAATTTTCAGAATTTATACTGTCTTACTTGACAAATGACACAGAATTACGTTTACAAATTTAAATTATGCAACATAATTGTACAAAGAAGGAATAATCTTATTTAACTCACAGATAGACGAACTCTTTTGCATCGATTAACAATTAGACGTACTATTTTGCTTATAACTTCTTCGAATTTAAAACAGGATATGTATAAATTTAAAAAGCTAAAATAGTTTATTGGTTTATAATTAAAAAATGGCCTAGGTAACGCGCTATGTGATAGTAGAACAGCTTAATATTTTATATAGATATACAAAAATAATGAAGTCAGAAAAAAACTCACAGAGAAAATTTCACACTAGACGAACTCTTTTGCATTGGGGCTCGTATGATGGTACCATACAACCATAGAGTAACATACATTTTTTACGTCAATGCTTACAACTTCCTTGGTTTGTGCTCTGCAGTGCGATTCCGTAAGCCAATACGATTTGTTGCAATCAGATTTTCATAGCAATATCGACTCTAACGCACCGCATTAAGTGCAGGTGATAATGAAAATCTGATAGAAACAATGTCCGTGCCAGTATTATCCATAGACCACAGAGAAGTACATATAGTTCTGTCTACGATTAGTATAATACACCAGCAGCCCGATTCCATAACTTGGCTTCAATCGAATTCTCAGTATCGCAGCCACTAATGCCTTGCGATAGAGTCGAATTTGCTATGAAAAAAGTGATAATCCGATTGTAGCCAAGTTATGGAATTGAGCCACAGAGTTATATGTCTGTCTACAAATATTTAGCTTGTTACATATCTCTAATCTGTGCAAATATTTTACCTATAGGTTGATGGCTGACCACTTGTTTTAATTATAACTTTTTTCCTGATTGGCAAATCGATAAATATTCACACAGTTGTTTTTAGGAAAACTAACTTGTAATTTAAACCAATAAATAAACATCATTATACACCACCTGAAAAAAATATGAATGATAGGTCATTGCAAGTATAGGACGTGGGCATGATTATTTGTGGATCAGCCTCCAGCCTCTTGGTGTCCAGGTTTCGGCTCAGTAGATCATAACTGCTAAAACTTGTAGTACTCTTATTTATTCTGTGGTAGAACGCACGCGTAGAAGATTTTAGTCTTTAAGCAGTGTGGTATAGACGACAGGACACGTTAGTTCTACCACAGAATAAACTAAAAGCCACTTTTCTTTCCAAGAGTACTTTTAACAGCGCGAGTTAGCGCAATAAAGTCGACGACGTAGAGAGACTCGACGTTGCGGTAATAAAGCGATGCATGGTGGGCGGGCGGTAATATGACTGCAATGTGTGCTTTGAAATTCAACGACATCGTGATCGATCTTCAACCCCGCACTCATGACTTAATAAGGTGCTGATTTGATGTAGCGTAGCACGTAGCGTGTAGGGAGGGTGTAGGGTGAGCAGCTCGGATGGCCGTGATTTGGAGGGCATATTATGAAGGAGTCTATAGCGCCCTTGACCGTAAAAAAAACTTACCTACCCCTAAATACACTGGGCCGCAAAGAAAGCGGGTCGGTAAAAATCTGAATTACTTCCAAAATTTACATGAGAATTTTAAAGTGTACTAGATTTTCCGCCAGCGACTTCGTCCGCGCGGACTACTGGTTATTGCGAAAAAAAAAACCTATGTTCTTCTAGGATATTAAAAACCAATGCAAATGCAGGGCGGACGCACTCCGCAACAAGTACAAATATTATACCTAAACTTCGGGGCCGTAATATTTGGGTTCATTCAGTAGAGTGTCAAGCGAGCGCTCGATGAGTCGCGCGCCGTGTGCTTAACGATAAATAACGACGAAAACTAACGTAAAGTTTTTATCAAAATTTTATTCGTTTCTTAATTATGAATACCAAGGAGAAACCTAAAAGGTACTGCATAGCATTCCGTCTGACAAATCTCGTAAAATACCTACATACCGACATTTTATTACGTAGGTAGCCATTTCTTTTTCATTCATTATTAAGCATCGAAGTCAGACAAGCACCTTTTATTCATCAAAGTGTAACCTATTATGATATAATCAAATAATGAGGTACTAGGTCTATTCTGATAAGAATTTCACTATATGTAGGTAATAGAACTATCGACATTTATAACAATAAGTAATAAAACAATACATTTTTACATAATTGTTTATTCGGTTACAATATCTAAGTCATATTATATCACAGAATAATTACTAGTACAAGTACCTAGTCATATCTTGATACAACCCTACCGAGCGTAAAAGTGACAGAGCGATTCGGAAACGATAAGAGCAATGGAAGCTCTCGCGCGTTGTGATACGGTACATTCTAGCCTGCACGCAATGGGTGAGCGCCTTCTAGGTAAATATAATTGAAAGCTCGCAGCGCTGTACGAGTTAAATTGCACTTTATTGCGTTGTAGCGAGAGTTGCTATGTATTTAAATGACTTTACTCAGTTATCCTTCTGTACATGTACTATTATTAATTCTGTGGCACATCTATTATTATTCTATTATTTTTTATTTTTTTTTATTTTTTTTCTATTATTTATTCTGTGGTATAGCACCAATGCTCTTGAAGTTTTTTGACAGACTTGTTATATAGTTTCCATGGCAACCATTCCTTACAGCGAGTTATCAACATTTTCCCGTTTTCCCGCGAAAACTTACAATTTTCCGGGATTTAAAGTGTATTTTATTCTAGGGTATAAGCTATCTCCATTCCAAATTTCATCAAAATCCGTCTAGCCGTTATCGCGTGAAAGCTCCCTAAACAAACAAACAAACAAATAAACAGACAACGTTTCGTTCGTTTGCGGTCTATTCCGGTCTGGTACCCCAAACTGATCCACCACAATTTATTATTAAAAAAACCGGTCTGATTCTTCAAACTATTTATTTCCATTCCGGTCGGATCCACCATGGGTGATAGTATTTAGATAGTAAGGATAACAAAAAAAAACATATTAAAGATAAAATCACTTTTCATTTTAATTCAATCATAACCAAATCCATAGTAGTTTATGTATGTTATACCTACATGGAACCTACTATGTTTGATAGAATTGAGCCTAAAAAACTAGGTAGGTTAGGGTTAGGTTAGGTTGTACATGAAAATTGATTTTATTAAAATGTATGTTACTTAATATTGAATCAAACAATTTAAATTTTTATTCAAACAGTACCATATTTTCAATAGCGTAAAAAAATTATAGAGGATCCGACCGGAATAAGAATTTAATGAAATATTTAAATTTTGTAAAGATCCACTAATAAAGGGATCAGACCGGAATCCATACCAATATATAAAAGTGAAACGTCTGTTTATGTGTTTGTTTGTTTGTTTAGGGAGCTTTCACGCGATAACGGCTAGACGGATTTTGATGAAATTTGGAACAGAGATAGCTTATACCCTGGAGTACAACATAGGGTTTTTTATCCCGGAAAATTGTAAGTTTTCACGGGAAAACTGGAAAATCTGGAAAAATGTTGAATACTCGCTGTAAGAAACAGTTGCCATTAAAACGAAATAACAAGTATGTCAAAAAAACATCAGGAGTGGTTTTATACTTATTAGGTATTCTGTGGCTATACCTACTTTTGCATTGGTTTTTAATATCCTAGAAGAACATAAGATAAACAGTAGTCCGCGCGGCGAAGTCACGGGCGGGAAAACTACTAAAAAATAAATATTAAATAAAACTGATCCATCACTGGATCTCTTCAATGGATCGGACCGGAATAGACCCACGCGGGCAATGCCGCGGGGTGCAGCTAGTGTAATAATATGATATATATAGATATGATTATAATAGATAGGTCAGGCCAGCTGAACTCTTTTGGGGCTCCCACAGCGCATCTGCGATATTCTATCGAAATTCTGCGTCTGACAGTTTTGATATGTGGTCCAACTCCTGACCCAGTATATTTTATGACATCTTAACTTTGGCATCAGATAATTTATAACTAGCGCTTACTTTTATGCTCTTATTATTGGCATAAAGTAAGATCTATAGGTATTATATCGCAGGCAAGCTGAAGTTAGATAGTAAGTCAAAAGTAATTCATTTTAATAGACGAGCGAGCGCGAACCGCGAGCTTAGCGTCTCTGTTTCAGCTTCGGCATAAATTCTTTCGTATGTCCGGATGTATGTCCGGCTGTTCTCCTCTACAGGTCACATTTCTCAACAAATCTAGACGAAACTTGGTATACAGGTTAAGCGGATTTTTATTATTTTTTGTCGTCGGGGATTTTTGATTAAAATAAAAATAAATAAATATATTCGAGACATTTCCACACCAATTATCTAGCCCCAAACTAGGATACCCTGTGCTATGGGCACTAGATAACGGATAAACATACATAGATAAGAATATTACATCCATGACTCGGAAACAAACATTTCTGCTCATCACACAAATGATTGCACCTTGCAGAATTTGAACCCTCGACCGTACGATTTCGTATCTAGGATTGGGGGGTATCTCCACCATATTAAATCAGATTTCGATGGTTCTTTTTTCATTTGAAAGGTAGTAATAATAATAAACTTTAAGTTAGTCTCATAAAAAATTTGTAAAGATCTGATGGAGGTAAATTGCTCTTTTAAGTTTCTACCAGTTGAATCGGCCTACTTAATTACCTACTAGGTAGGGATTGATGGAGCACCTTGGTTATTAATGTTAGTGTTACAATAAGGTAACAAGATTGCGCTACTACGCACTGCTGGATTGTTTGCAAAAAAGTTTTAACGCGCGAGGTCTACAGCTCACAGAGCCACAAGTAAATATATTCGGAACAAACAATGACCTAGCCCCAAACTAGGATACCCTGTACTATGGGTACTAGAAAACGGATAATCATAAAAGGACATCCATGACTCGGAAACAAACATTTCTGCTCATCACACAATTAAATAATTGCACCTTGCGGGATTAGAACCCGTGACCGTTAGTTGTCTACGCAGTCAGCGTCACTACCCACTCGGCCAACCGGACGTCAAATGAATCTATGGCCTATGGTAGAGACGGAATAATTGTTATCTTCACGCTTCACTTATCGATGTTTCATCAAATAAAAGGATTGCCTAACTTCAGCTTTTATACCCTGGTAACCTAACGGTTTAGTAGTGTAACTTAGAATCCAACTATACCGGGTTCGGCCCTAGGTTTCGCATCAATTACTTTTGTTTGTTATGTGCGGTTTTAAATCGCTCAGTGCTTCGGAGGGCACGTTAAGCCGTCGGTCCCAGGTGTTATTGATTAATAGTAGTCGCTAAGCCATGTCAGAGGCCCTTGGGCGGCCTGACATACTCTGACAACAGAGGCTAGCACTACCTCATACGATAAACAAACAATCCCCTAACTATAGGAATAAAAAAGCCCAAATTAAAAAGTTATGTATCTCCCCCTCTCTTCCCCCCTTGCCCACCCTCCCCATTATAGCTAAGAAGCTTCTTGATCACATCAGCGATTCTCACTCTCCCTTCCCCCCCTCCCCCCTATTATATCTAAGACCCATTTCGATCACATCAACTTTCAAACAAAAATACCGGTTAACAAGCACAAATAAAAAAAAATTTAACCCCCGGCCCTCCATTATAGCTAAGAAGTATCTGGATCATATCAGTTTTTAGTCATAAAAACAGCATCAAAATCGGTCTATTCGTTTGGGAGATACGATGTAACACCCGTCTCTTTTTGGCCGGTTTGTAACGCTGAGTTGGGACCGATTCATGACAATTTTCTTTGCATTTATTTATTGTGTTTTAATTTGTTTTGTTTTTGTTGTGAATAAATGTATTTTTCTTTCTTTCTTTCTTTCTTTCTTTTTTCGCGGGTTAACAAGCACAAAATAAAAATTGATTTATCCCCGGCCCCCCATTATAGCTAAGAAGTATCTCGATCATATCAGTTTTCAGTCATAAAAACCGCATCAAAATCGGTCCATTTGTTTGAAAGCTACGATCCTCACCCCCATTGCCCCCCCCCCCATTATAACTAAGAACCATCTCATTTACCTCAGCTTTGAAACATAAAAAACCGCAGCTAAATCGGTCCATTCGTTTGGAAGCTACGATTCTCGGGCTACTGTGACAGGTACTCCATGCTTCAAATGTTTCGCTTAGTTTGTAAGCCCGTCTTACGGGGATGGTAACGCCATCTATTGGCAGTACTCAGAACTGACCAACCGAACACGGCTAATATTGCAATTAACTACGTGTCGTAAAGATAATGCCTCCCAAATCAAATGTTTAATGTGTTTTAGTAGTAATACATGCTTAGCGAGAACGTATGTAAAGAAAATGAAAGAAATATTACATGGCTTATATAAGTAGGTACCTTAGAGCCTTTCTATTAATTATCTTCATTGTACAGACTTTTTGGTAATTACTGCTTTATTATAAGTATAGATAGATAAATGTCATTCGGTGGGAATAGTACATTATCATGATTGTTACATGTTCAGCCTCATTTTCGCTTCAGTTAAATCAGATCATCAAACTCAAGACCATAATCAGGAAAATAAGTAACACTTATTATTATATAGTTGTCATGAGCTACAAAAAAACAATCAATTGAGCATCAATTTACTAAGACATAAAAAAAACGCTTTCGTAAATAGGCTGTAACTACTAATTGCGCCCAGAAACAAGAGAATAAATAATGTAATGCTCAGTAAACTCCAATTCAATCAGAGAAGTTGAGCCCATTCAAGAAACTCGCTGACATTTAAATCGCTTTACATTTTGCTCAACATGTAAAATGTCACGATCTTAGTATAAAATAATACAACTTCTCTGTTTTGCAAACGATTGATATTGTTACATTTAGGTACTATTGAAATACTTGCTTACATTTGAAATTATCATTGTCACCCCTTGACCTATTAGGATGGTGGCCTAACGGTTCTATAGTGCAATTTAGAATCCAACGATACCGGGTTCAAAAGCTTTTAAAGAAAAGTCATTGGTCCTGTAACCTAGGATCAATGTCTTTTCTGAATTATGTGCGGTTTTCCATCGCTTCGTGCTTCGGACGGCACGTTAAGCTGTCGATCCCGGCCGTTATTGATTAATAGCAGTCGTTAAGCCATGTGTAACTCGTTAAGCCCTCGGGCTGCTTGACAAACTCTGACATCAGATGTCAACACTACCTCATACGACAAACAAACAAACCTATTAGGACCCCTCGTCTTGGTTCGGTCCTTCTGTCAGAATGAGAGAGAGAGAGCGTCTGAAATGACAATCCTACTATCCTAGACACAGGTCTAGGATAGCAGGATTGTTGGAAGTCCTTGTATTTTGTAGGTCTTGGTTTCCTTACGATGTTTGTCAAGTCTAGGATAGTAGGATTGTTGGAAGTTCTTGTATTTTGTAGGTCTTGGTTTCCTTACGATGTTTGTCTAGTCTAGGATAGTATGATTGTTGGAAGTCCTTGTATTTTGTAGGTCTTGGTGTCCTTACGATGTTTGTCTAGTCTAGGATAGTATGATTGTTGGAAGTCCTTGTATTTTGTAGGTCTTGGTTTCCTTACGATGTTTGTCAAGTCTAGGATAGTAGGATTGTTGGAAGTTCTTGTATTTTGTAGGTCTTGGTTTCCTTACGATGTTTGTCTAGTCTAGGATAGTATGATTGTTGGAAGTTGTAGGTCTTGGTTTCCTTACGATGTTTGTCTAGTCTAGGATAGTATGATTGTTGGAAGTCCTTGTATTTTGTAGGTCTTGGTGTCCTTACGATGTTTGTCTAGTCTAGGATAGTATGATTGTTGGAAGTCCTTGTATTTTGTAGGTCTTGGTTTCCTTACGATGTTTGTCTAGTCTAGGATAGTAGGATTGTTGGAAGTTCTTGTATTTTGTATGTCTTGGTTTCCTTACGATGTTTGTCTAGTCTAGGATAGTATGATTGTTGGAAGTCCTTGTATTTTGTAGGTCTTGGTTTCCTTACGATGTTTGTCTAGTCTAGGATAGTATGATTGTTGGAAGTCCTTGTATTTTGTAGGTCTTGGTTTCCTTACGATGTTTGTCTAGCCAAATCTGATCTGTTAATCCCTCAGTTCTTGCGCCAGACAGATCCATGTTTAGCTTGAAATTATCATCTACTTCAGAAGCTCCACTCTCCAGTAGTCTATTTCGAGTGGCATAGACGGTTCCACGGGCTGCTACTAGCTCGGCATAAACCGGGAACAGCCGAGCGAAACATTGTACAACTTTACGAGGTTCCACTGAGCTATAAACTTAGAATTTGTTTGCCGACTGTACCTGCGGAAATCGAGGAAATCCCGTTTAATTAAAAGTTCTCTTCACCTAGTTCTGTTTATAAGTTTGTATAATGCTTGTGTGCTTTATTTATGGAGCGAGTCAGTTTTTATTTTTCCTTTACCTAAGTCTATAGACGGTTTCTAACGAGCGATAACTTTATTCCTTTCGAGCAAACCCTCGAGCTTTTACCCAATTTCCTTATGGAGCTATATTTGATACTCTTCCCTTTCTTTTCTTTTTTACTGATGTAGGTAATGTAAGTATCTACTCTTACTCTTAGTAAATATGTACCTATGGATAATTGAATTAAAAAAAAACCTTTGTGTAAATTTGACCACGAGCAGCATTTGACCTACGTGTCTTGCATAAGTACTTAATTATATAATTAAATATATACGTACCTACGTAAGCATAAGTAACGATTTGGAAGGAAAATGATGACTAAGCTATAGCATTACTGTATATAATATATATCGGTGTTTTATAAGCTTAAAAGTATAATACTGTCGCAGCTCATTATAAAACTTAAAATACAATTTGCTTCAATGATTGTGCAAATTAGAAAATTTGAAACGGGGAAGAAAAGGAAATGAAACTTATATTCACTCTACCCCCCCAACCCCCCCCCCCCCCTCCCCCCTGCCCCCCCTGCCCCCCCCCCCCCCCCTTCCTTCGTGCGTAGATCACACCCCACCCGCAGTGCCTTGAATATTTATTTCAGCAATTATTATTTTTCCTCCAAGCTAATCTTCCTTTTACAACATCGACATAAATAACCGAACCTTTCTTTAAGCCAACAAAACAAATCCCGATATTAACGAAAGTAAACAAGCGAGAAATAATTACGCCAAGATGAATTATGGAAAAACACAAAACCCCGTCATGTAATTAAACGGTGACGTGCGGAGGTAAAGAGTAAATTAGAAGATGCCATGTTATTCCCGTGTTGAAGTTTGCTACCTTAAAATGTACAGAATCTTCAAGTATCGACAGTCGATGATGAAAACGGACACGTCAATTTCGTAGAAATGCAAAACCAATACCTGTTCGACACAGTTCAGTAATTGAGATCGTCGCAAAGATTTCGAGGGAGAATATGTCTGAATCTGGATTCACCAAATTCTCCAATAGCCATCGTGTTTTTAGACCATTATTACAAGGAAAGGTGTAGTTCAAGTGCCAGTAACGTGACTCTTAGTGATACAATTTTTTTTAACTGACAAAAGAGTGATAACCATAACCCATTGCCGACCTGCGATTGCGTTTAGGATGCCAACAAAACGGTAAAGAGTCAAAACGAAACGTTTCGTTTCCTTAATCCCTCTGTACACGTACCCGCGTCCGGCCACGCCGCATCAACCCAATATTTCTTCCGAAGCCGACAAGCAAATTGGCGAGTTAATGAGTTTTATTTGTGTGTATTGAGACTCAAGTTCCGGTAACCCATATCTGGAGCTCTGCCCACGGCGGGCGATGGCTACGGTTTTCCATTTGCGACACTGTGTTGTATTGTATTGTATTGTGTCGATTGGTTAGTTGTTGCGCACACGGTCAAGCTGAATGACAGTTAGCTTGATGTAAACCAAAGGAAATGTTAATTGGGATCTAAATACAATCTAGATTACGTATATAAATTTACTTAGAAACTTGGAGCCGAAACGTAGACACTCTGTTAGATTAGTCCGTAAATTTAATGTTGCTCAGCGAGCTATAGAGAGCTATGCTTGGGGTCCACATACCATGATATGGTCTATGTTGGAGTACCCGCCAGCGAACTAAGATTACCGACATAGCCCAGAGAATAAGCAAGCTGAAGTGGGGGAAACGAGTTCTAGAGTGGAGATCACGTTTAGGCAAACGTGGGACGCGCGCCCGGCCACGTGGACGACTTGCTAAAGGCGGGTGGCAACGACTGGATAAGGAGAGCTGAAGACCGGGCTCAGTAGCGTTCACTAGGAGAAGCAGTAAACGGGTAGAAGCTGATGCTGTTATGGATTGTGATATTTTGAGCCATAGAGGTGCGATTATGTAGCCCAATTTGTAAATGTATTATGAACTAATGACTCGCCCCGGCTACGCAGGGATAGTTAAGGGTTTTAACTCTTTATTTGTACACGATTCTACTCGTGTTTAGAGTGACTAATTTGAACTAAAAACGGAGTAAGGGTAATTCAAAATCCATGGCAGCAACGCATTATGGGTTACATTATGGCAATTTTCGAAGGGACCTCTAATTTTTTTTAAAATAAAATTCATCTCTTGTTACTTGCTGATAATGTAGATATCTATAGATGAAAGAATTTTTAAAATCGGTTCAGTATTTTTTGAGTTTGTCCATTACAAACAAACATACAAAGAATCAAATCTTTTGTAGAAAAGTCAACTAAATTGAATTTTTCTTTCATGAATCACTTCAATTCAGCCATACAGTATACAAAACTGATAGCGTAACTCAGCCATAACATCGTATTTCGATTCGTTCTGCTCCCGGCTCCAGCTCGCCCCAAGCGCCGCTAGACGTCAGCGTGAGGGAGGGCGGGAGGGTTGTCGCCAGGCTCCGGGCCCGGAGCTTACATAACGAGAAAAGCGGATGTGCTACCCCGGCGTGCACCCTCTCGCTCGCACTTTTGTAAGGGTTCGTGCACGGCGGAGTGGGTTTTCCGCGCGACTCGATAGAAGACACTTAATTTTTTTATATTGTCTAGGCAATCGTTTGACCTCGATCTCACCCGATGGAAAGCGTCAATTTGGGCGAAGGTGTAGCACGCTTGCCTAGTAAATACCTATTCACTCTAGACTTGAACATTTGTGTTATAATTTACCCGAAGCACTGACGAGGGCAGAGCATTCCATTCCTTTGCAGTCGCATCAAGGGGTCGCTGTTATGCGCCGTTGTTTGTGAGTTTCGTTGCTTAGAACAATTAAGCGATACGAGTCCGCGCCGGGCTCGACAGAAGCTGCATTTCACCAAAAATATGAATATAGTTAAACTACACATTGCAAAATGTATGACAATTACAACTGTGGTTTAACTATAGTTCCAATGTTGGAGAATTCCAGCCCTAAAAGTTAAAACTTTACGTGACTGGTTTAGAGTGTGACTAGACCAGACAGTGTCTCTGAATCCGATGGTAACTTATCAATGACTACCTCGAATAATTATCACAGTATTTAAACATATTAATTTTAATTAAAGAAAATAAATGTTATTATGATCCTAAAAAAACATCTATAACTACCCGCTACAAATTATAAGCTTCTTAGACTACATATCAATATTAATCCTTACTTGTTCAAAAGTAATAGACTGATAAAAATTTAAGAAACAGCAATCGATGCAATTTAGAAAATATACCTATTAATGACATATTCGTTGTGACAAGTGAACACACCACAACCTATTTAATCACCTGTATTCAACAACTACATCAATAAAACCTATCCATTCGAAAATAAATTAATAAGTCTCTCAATCCTCTTAACCTTACACCAACCATCTTAAATTATTAATAACACGTACTGATTCGTTTAACATTTCGTCCTCTACAATAACTCAATTAAACTTGAAGACGACCTCTGCTTAGAAATCGTTCGGAAAATTCGCACCAATCTGCACGAAGGCTTACCGCGGCCCGCTCATGTGCCGAGAGCTCTGACATTTACGTAGTGCGCCCCGTGCCGCCGCGAAGACGCGCGTTCGTAACGCATTCCAAGTACGAAATTAAAAAAATAAACATTCGACTTTCAAATTTTTGACAGTACGAATTTTGACATGTGCCAGTGCTCTTTTGTTTTTAACTCTATTTTTTTATTGCAAGTGCGTCCGGAGTATTTCTAATTGTTATATCTACGTTACCCCCAAGTTCAGGGTTGATGCATTCACGCTCGATAATGAATAGTTTCGGGGGTGCGCCTGTGATTTGTTTTTAAACAAAGATTCTTCGTAAATAGGGTAAGCCTTTGTTATCTATTGATTTGTAATGTACAGTATTTTGTGTTAGTGCAAAAGAAATAATTATATTTTTGAATCTCGTTTTATTCTACGGTCGCAGAGATTTTGATAGAAAAATATTGATATGATAATCTCGCGATTTACATACAACTTCACATTATTTTCGTAAAAAGTAAAAATTGCGCTTTAAAAAAAGATGTAAGTAATAGAAAAAAAAACTTAGTATTTTGTTGCTCTTCAAAATACTTGTCAATATTATCATAGTAATAAGTTAGTGCTAAAATTTTCGTCGCTTATCCCGGGAAAAGTAACATCACAGTCTTTCACGTCTTTTCTTCTTAAAGAGGTAAAATTAGCGTCTCATAATGTAAATCAATTTATTAGTACTTTGTTGCTCGCAAAGTACTAATACAGTACTTACTAAATGTGTTCTTACTAATTAAACGCCAAGATTCCCGTCACTTATCCGGGAAAAGTGACATCATAGTGAGGTGATGAGATCCAATTTGTTAAGGTTATGTCAGCCGCTTAATTGTCTTAACTCTCGCTGCCTCGCAAGCTGATTCATCGTGCTTTTACCGCGGATGAAATATATTTAATATAAAAGAAATAGCATTATTATATGCTTCGGTTATTTCCATAGATCTATAGACAAGTAAAATAATAAGGTTGGTATATAGAGTAGCCAACTTATTTATAATTTTTCCCTTTTTATCGCTCAACACCCGAGACTGTACACAGTTTTCGGATGTACCTTCTTACCGGTTTTGCTTCAACTCGTATTATGACATTCAACTATACTTTCACTGTCTATATTCGAACTCTGGCTTGAATATATTAAACATAAAATATATTAAACATAAAATCAAACATCTGTGTTCTAAAGTAATCATTTTGATCTAAAACCACCTACACATAATATTTCAACAATCATTTTAATATGTTTTTAATTTAAGTTTCCTTTACTTTTTAATCTCTGCGTTTTCTCTGAGAACGTTTTGTATACTATAATGTATTTTTCATGAAGCGATGTTAGCCTGATGGTTTAATAGTGCAACTTAGAATCCAACGGATCTGGGTTCGGTCCTAGGCTCCGCACCTATTACTTTTCTAAGTTATGTGCTGTTTTTCATCGATTCGCACTTCGGCGGGCACGTTAAGTTGTCGGTCCCGGCTTTTATTTATGAACGGCAGTCGTTAAGCCGTGTTAGTGGCTCGCGGCCGGCCTGACAAAGTCTGATACTAGAGGCCAGCACTACCTCATACGACAAATAAACATGAAACTACTAGCTTATCAATATAATTTCAACTATGCACAGACCATATACATCCAATCTATGACCCAAAAAAGTTCAAGAAATCTATGGTACAACCAGTCTGCTCGTAACTTGCGAAATGTCGTAATACCCCTCATTAGCACCGCAAAACTTAATTACACGAAATTAGGCCTTATTCACATAGATATAGAGTAGTTGTTATGGATCATTGGAGGCTTTAGAAACGCAGTTTTTCTTCGCGAGGCCTCGTTGCGTAATGAATGAATGTTGACATTGTTGTGATGGTGTGTGGAGGGAGCGGAGTGGGGGTACTACAGGAGTACAGGTATTCGACGAATAGTCGCATGTTAAGTAAGCAAAGTATGAGTAAGTTACAACTTGTGTGGGTAAATTGTTTCCTGAAGCAATTAGTATTGCTGCGTGAGAACTTGAGAAGCACAAATGTTGTTTTGCTTTGGAGAGATATGAGGGTGTTTGTGTTATAACAAGTCAACAAGTCAAGTCTGATAAAAAGTAATATCTTAACAGAAACGACTTTGCATTGACCTGCCTCTCAGATATGTCATTACGTAACATTTCTTATCTATACATATGATGGACACAAAAACTCTGTACAAAAAAAGTTTTTTTTAAATGGTCTAGGAGACCTAAAATAAGCATTTTATAACATTTAATAAAAATTGTGCCTGGCTGTCTGTTCGCAAATCGCGTAATATACTACTGAACCATTTGAAATGCGGTTTTCACTTATGGACATCTTAGGTTTTGACTTAAAATCTGTTGTACTTAGTATCTCAAGCCGGCGAGTAGAAGCCGAGCAATCGATAAAAAACTGTTTACGACGGAACAAATTTTGATGAAATGTTGTACTCTGTACTTTATAGGTAATAAGACATATATTACTCTTAACCCAGAGAACCACGTGGGAAGAGCCGCGGGCACAGATAGTAACATATAATGATATAATATTTTTTGCGCATACCTAACACCTCTTGTAAATATCGATGATGTGTAATCTCACATCGCACACATTCTACCTATATTTTTCTGAAAGTTGATATGCGTCATATTATTTGCATATACCATTTTAGTTATTATTGACTCAGGTCTCGAATATGATTTTTTAGCTGATCGATAAAGTAACTAAAATAAAAGTGAAAGTGATGAGTCGTCAGAACCCGTAGTAGGGCCAGACAGGTGACCTAAAATACGGCATTCTCTGCTGACCAGAATACAAATGAGCATTAGTCGACGGAACTGTGAGATATTTTTAAAGTTAATATAAATCTAAAGCATAATTGAGTAGGATCTTCTTCTGTAGTTTTTTTTTGGTATTTTTGTCTATGAATACTTACTAGTTTGATTACGTAAGCTTTATTCTGAGAGTACAACCATTGCTGCACGTATGCATCAAGAATAGAATAGAAAGAAATAGAAATATATTTATTTACTAAACACAGGAATGAATGCATATTACCAAAAATGCAATAAATAGTTGACATAGACAAAAGAAGCAACGGGTCCCAAATTCGACCAGGCCTCTCTTGGATTTTGGGTCCCATAAAAAACAGTTAACTCTTATGAGATAGCGCGTAACGCGTCAATTAACAAAAATAATGTAAATAAAATGAAAAATATATTTCTAATTCAAACCGGAAGACAAATATATATATATCAAAATAGGCAAACTTACATGCATATGTATGTGATATTATCAAGAGCTTTTACGAATGTTACTTTCGTTTATAAGGAACTAGAAGCCGGTCGTGAATTGAAAATCTTATCCGTCACAGAATAAATAATAGTCCAAGTATTAAATCCTATCAAACGCACACAAACCAAACTATTTGGCAACTTTAACAAAATAAAATTTCCAGTCATTTTTTGTCATCCCAACTCAAACTTCAACAACCTCTTGCAAGGCAAACCTAGAGTTGGACAATAATTTATTCTAAGTAGACAATTTTCTCCTTGTCATTACGTATATCATTATGTTATTAACATACGGTAGCGCAAAATAAAATCACTCATATTTATATATATATATATATATTATTTATATATATATATATATATATATATATATATTTATATATTTGGGACATTTGGGACATTTCCACACCAATTATCTAGCCCCAAACTAGGATAACCTGTGCTATGGGCACTCATAATATGCCTCCGATATAATGAAGCCACACATGCACAATGTCAATTTACTAATGATGATGACAAATTGATGACACCTTTTGTAAAATAGACTCTTTTTTTATCACAAACACGGTCACTGATCCATCGTCACACTAATTTGAAACTACAATAATTTATTAATGAGCCATTTTAATGAGCTAGCTTATTTTAGAAAATACCATTTTTATTGATACAATACTAGTAGGTACATCATCAAAGTAGGATAAAAAAAAACACGACTGCCTTGCCAAAAGACGATTTTTTCAAATGTGTTTATAGCATATGTTACTCGGGATGATGTATGGATTCTAACGATACCCCAAAAATCCAAATCTGTTCATGCATTTAAAAGTTATGGTGGAACAAAGAAACTCACACACATCCATACATGAACCCTGAAAACATTACATAACTATTTTGGGCAGTCGTGCAATTAGCTTGATTGAACATTCCATCAATTTATTTCCATCAATGTTGAAATATATATATTTTTAATCGACTTATTGTGAAAATACAAATCGTAAATGTTTTACAGAACAGAGGTGAAAATAAATGTCGATGCAAGAATATGAAAGGGGTTAATTGACAGAATTGACGGTTCCGAAAATAAAGAATGCTTTTGTACCTATCTGGCCAACTAATAGGATCTTGGGCAGGGAGCATCAAGTGGTTATATCGTCATTGATGTTGGTACTAGACTTCAAATTGAACTAGCAAAGTGTACAGCGTCGTTCACCAAGCGTTCACGATGTCACACACGACAACATTGTACACGCTATAAGTGCGGCTTTCCTAGTAAAGTTCTAGCCTAATGCTCCTACCTACTTAGCTATGTAGTAACGTAACGTATTTGTTACCCGACTACGGCGAAGCAAGGGAAGGGTAATGAAGCAGTCTATGTAAGTATGTATATATGAGGATGTTCCATATGTTCCATATGTCCGTCGCCCGTATTGGTCCGATTTTGACAAGCGAGGTGTCAACCGATTCGTCTGCAGGTAAAACCATTCTTCTTTTTACCCTATTATTGCGAAGGAAAGGAACGGTTATCTAATCAAACTGAACACTTGTTCCGGTTTTGTAAAGCGAGGTATCAATCGAATCGTCTTCATGTACAGTGTCATAGGCAATTTTATTACCCAACGACAGCAAGGCAAAGTAAGTGTTCTTAAAACTTGGTCTGATTTTGACAAGCGAGGTGTCAACCGATTCGTCCGCAGGTAAAGCATTCTTCTTTTTACCCTATTATTGCGAAGCAAAGGAATGGTTATCTAATCAAACTGAACACTTGTTCCGGTTTTGTCAAGCGAGGTATCAATCGAATCGTCTTCATGTACAGTGTCATAGGCTATTTTATTACCCAACTACAGCAAGGCAAAGTAAGGGTTCTTAAAACTTGGTCTGATTTTGAGAAGCGAGGTATCAATCGATTCGTCCGCAGGTAAAAGCATTCTTCTTTTTACCCTATTATTGCGAAGCAAAGGAATGGTTATCTAATCAAACTGAACACTTGTTCCGGTTTTGTCAAGCGAGGTATCAATCGAATCGTCTTCATGTACAGTGTCATAGGCTATTTTATTACCCAACTACAGCAAGGCAAAGTAAGGGTTCTTAAAACTTTGTCTGATTTTGAGAAGCGAGCGAATTCGTCTTCATCGCAAGTGTGTGTGTATGAGTGTATAATATCGCTATTTTTTACCCGGATGTAGTCGGGTTTTATTTTTTGAACTGTTTTTTGTCCACAGTTTTTTAACCAGGATGTGACTACCTTACTTGGTGACTGTGGTGTGAACACTCCTGACTGCTGTCTGTCTATATTTTCTCGGTTATTTCTTCCTCTGAAAGCCTTATAAAATCTGAATTCCTCTGGGTTGAATCTCTAGAGGAAAATATTTGCATGATCTGCAAATATGTATCCCGAGACATGTATTATGAGGGCTATAATCTTCACCTCATGTGCTCACTCAGAGGTCCCTAATCCCCAAAGATATTTTGACGGGTTTATCATAGGAATACATCATAACAATGCCGGCTTTATTTTTTCTTTAGAATGTTTTGTTTAGCAAGAAATTGCTAAGATATAAGTCGAGCAATGCCAGTGGAAAGCCTCATTGATTATTGATCAATAACTAGAGGAAAATATATTAATCACACTATCACATCACACATGAGAAAGTTTAGAGTGAGGATGTGTGTGAGTGTATATATCTGTTAGTTCTTTATGCTGAAACGGCTGATGAAATATTGTATATATGTCGAAGGGATATCATAGAATTGATCATTTCATAATGTGGTCGATAATTTAATGCAATGGTTCTATTTCATGAAATAGCCAGCTAAAACTGCCCATATTGTTGAAACATCAACGTTTAATGATACTTTAATCCACGTTTGACCATATCATTATATATCATTAGTATAGGGTTTTCTTTACCAAAGGTGTTCAAACAGGTAGGTTTCCATGGCTAAGAAAAGCCTTCTAACCTATTACGGCCAAGTCAGGCTTCCGCCCTCGGCTTCTACATATTTTACGATATGATGACTATTGTTTGACCATATCATGAAGTAGCCGCGCGTTAAGTAAGTTCAGCTGTTCATATCGTCACTCGCTTATCATTCATCCATCTGGCCAAATCATTTCAGATGTCACCGATAATTACGTGAAATATAACTTTTTCATGATGTGGCCAACCGTTTAATGAAATGATCTATGATATCGCCACGACATAGAGATATTCGAGCTTCTGCATTAACACATCGCATACTTTTCGTCATCAAGACCATCCATCATCACTTTTTCAATTATTTTATTATTATTATTATTTCATTTTATTTAATTATTTACAATATTTTTATAAAAATACAAATAAAAATATTATAAAAACCTTAAACCTAGGGTACCACCGGCAGCGGAGCAAGGCCCAAACTTAAACCTAGGGTACCACCAGCAGCGGAGCAGGGCCCAAACTACCGGTGGCTAGGGCTATATGCATATTTTTAATCGACTTCCATAAGGAGGAAGGAGCTAGCTCTTAAAATCGACTGTAGGTATATTTATTTTTGTAAGTACACTCATACTCAAGGATTTTTGAAAATATTTGGTGTTTCTTTTGTACTCGAATCTTCAGTCAATGTGGGCATACATTTTCGTAAATCCAATTTTTTTCCTCCACTATCTATTTGATACCACATCGTTGTCTTGAACTCGTTTCAACGTGGGCCTCGCTCGACTTTCGTCATTATATTCTAATTGTAACTTGTAATGTCTACGTGTAAGCATTTTTTCTTACATCTATGAAACTTTGTGTGGGCTTTTCGCCAATTATCTTATGACAGCGAGTGATTTAAACATTGACCTTATCATATCTGCAATCTATCAGTTACATTTTAGTCATGTCATATTATAATATCAAGCAACATGCACGCCTTTGACGTGCACTACCTAACTTAGTGCCACACATTTAATGTTAAATTGCTTGGCTCCTTCTCATTGGATTGAAATACCAAGTAAAGTCAAAACCTAAGCTGTCTAACAGCGATACTCGCATCGCAATCGGTCCAGTAGTATTATACAAAACTTAGTACCACACTTATAAAATTAATAGATTTAGTTTATTTATTAAATTGCTCGCCCACTCGTCGGATTGAGATACCAAGTACCTACACCAGTTTTTAAATCAAAACCTAAGCTATCCAACAGTGAAAATCGCATTGAAATCGGTCCAGTAGTTTTAACGTGATGCGTGAACAGACAGACATTAAAAGTGTGGTACTAAGGCCACTGTATTATGATCCAACCACTTTGTTTAAATCCACGAAGTTTAATTGACAATTTGTAGGTAGTCATCACTTGAATTTTCCTTAGATTCAAGTTATGACTACCTTAAAAGATCCCTCTAGTGATCGCAACGTAACGCCCAATTATGCCAACTCAAGTGCTAAAGATTAAAATCAAAGAAAGCCCAAGACATGCTTAATGGCCTGCTGACACCAGCAATAAATCATTTGATTCCCGGCACCTGCTTCGTTAAGAATGTCACAATGACTCTTGGCTCCATGTTGCATCGCTCGAATTGTGTTAACCCGGCGTTACTCGTGTTTATGGTTGTTAATGTGAGTTGCGCATAATTGAGCTCTTGCTGCGGTGTGAATTGGCCAAAGTTCACTTAAGAGCGCTGACTTAAAGTGAGTTTTGGGGAGTATTTTAGTTAATCTTTAGAGATTTTCTCGAGTCGCTCACGACTAAGTTTGTTGTTTATGTGAGGCTATGAAGCTTACCGGTAATTTAGGTACAATTATAATGTTTATGTGAGGCTATGAAGCTTACCGGTTATTTAGGTACAATTATAATGTTTATGTGAGGCTATGAAGCTTACCGGTTATTTAGGTACAATTATAATGTTTATGTGAGGCTATGAAGCTTACCGGTTATTTAGGTACAATTATAATGTTTATGTGAGGCTATGAAGCTTACCGGTTATTTAGGTACAATTATAATGTTTATGTGAGGCTATGAAGCTTACCAGTTATTTAGGTACAATTATAATGTTTATGTGAGGCTATGAAGCTTACCAGTTATTTAGGTACAATTATAATGTTTACGTGAGGCTATGAAGCTTACCGGTTATTTAGGTACAATTTTTTTTTTTTTGGGAGGCTATGAAGCTTACCGGTTATTTAGGTACAATTATAATGTTGTTACCTACATTTTTGTGAAACATCAATCAATCTATACTTATAATGAAGCAATATGAACGAAAAAGTCTGTACAAAAAAAGATAATTTAAAAAAGAAGGTCCAGAGTACTTAAAATAAGCTACTGAACAAGAATACAACATTTTTTTAAATCTGTTCGTTAGATTGTTTGCCTGTATGTTTGTTCGCGCATCAACTACTGGACCGATTGGGTACCGACTAATAAACAATTGAGTTCATAAAGTTACTCATCTTTCATTATATCTAATCTGACTGACAAGGCAAGTGTCTGTGTCTGGCGGACAACCCCGATCGATCTGGGGTGTCTCTCTATACATCTATCATTATATGTCGCAAAAATGCAAATCTAGGAGCATTTCTGGGTTCTTTGTCGATTCCAACAATTGTGGATACCTCTGAAATCTTAATAGGAAAACTTATATTGAATCGACTCTCGGAAGCAATGCTTAAAAGTCGATAAAACCGAATGCTCTACTTATTTTAGAACTTTGCCGCATTGTCTCATTGTTTGAACCAGAGTTTTGACTTTTGTCTCTGTTATTTGTAGACTAGGACAGGTCAACTGGCGCAGAAGTGGTTAAGTGTAATAAAATATTCGAGCTTCTTATATGTGTCCACGATTCTGAAAGTTCAAGGATAAACGACATCCACGATTCCCCGCCGAGATTGGTGGAATTAACGGTATCTGCTCTCATTCTCTTCCTTTTTAACCCCCGAACAAAGAGACGGGTGTTATAAGTTGAGAGTGTGTGTGTGTGTGTGTGTGTGTGTGTGTGTGTGGCATCGTAGCTCCCAAACGAATGGACCGATTTTGATGCGTTTTTTTCTGTTTGTAAGCTGATATGATCGATATGGTTCTTAGATATATGGGGAGAAGGTGAGAAAATCGTAGCTTTCGAACAAATGGACCGATTTAGCTGTGTTTTTTTTATATCTGAAAGCTTATAAGCGGGATTATATGGGGGGGAGTCAAGAAAAGGGGGGTGAGAATCGTATTTTCCTAACGAATGGACCAATTTAGCTGTGGTAAACGAGATGGTTCTTAACGAAAGAAGAAGAAAGTTAGTTCTGATGACAATACAATATTATGGTACTATAATACTGATGATGGAGCAGGACGACAGTCAAAGGAACTTAACAATAAAATAATGGAAACCCTTCTAATTTCTTTTCTGATTTGCCTTGATATGTTTAGTCTCTGGTTGGCCACAAAAATATTGATTTAAAAAAAAAACTCTATTTACCTTACTTGTGACCAAAAGAGTAATAATGAGATTCTTGCGGACAATTTGTCTCTTGACGGCCCCTTTAGCCTTTTGTATTGTTTCAACTTCGTAAAACCTCAAGAATACTCTTGAGGGTATTTTACAAGTGACTGCAGCCTTAACTTTCTTTATACACGTTGTTGTACATTCAAAAGGTTTCACAGTATTTCTCGTTCAAATAGCCAGCTATTAAGATTCGCATAAAAGAACTTCTCTCGATGCTTGGAATCTGAAGTTATCCAATAAAAGGCAGACAGACTTAACGACCGTCCGCGTGATGGATAGCAGCTTGCCTTACGCAATTGTCCCGGGTGGCTTTGTTATTTATAAGTGAAGAATAAATGCTGATTCTTTCCTAATAAGAAATTTTACGAGATTTCCAATTTCGATTTGTTCATTGTTAAATTGTTCGATTCACTCAGATGAGACTCCTTCCGGTATTCTAGTTATCGAAAATACACCAATATTGCCCCATTATTTTGTTCTATTACCCCTGTAATAATGAGTATCTAGGAAGGACCCATTAAAAATTTATATACTTACCTAGAAACCTAGAAGTACCTACTTAATATAAAATAGGGGCAGCAGTATGCTCAGTTCTCATCTATCTATCTATCTATACTATACTTATAATAAAGCAATAAGAACGAAAAAGTCTGTACAAAGAAGAAAATAAAAAATATGGTATAGGTTACTTAAAATAAGCTATTACTGAACAAGAATATAACATTTTTTTAAACGTGTCTGTCTGTTTGTTTGTATGTTTGTTAGCGCATCACGTGAAAACTACTAGAGCGATCGTGATGTGGTTTCTACTGTTGGATAGCTTAGGGTTTGACTTAACAACTGGGGTACTTAGTATCTTAATACGATTATAAGATGCCGAGAGACGGCTGAACGAATTTTGAAGAAATGTAGTATTATTGTACTTTATAGATACTTTTGGCCCTGGAATAACACGTATGTGCTACTTTTAAATGAGCTGACCACGCGGGTAAATCCGCGGGCACAGCTCTATAGTAATACCATAACTCAGTTCGCAGTCTCAGCTATCAAGACTATCAAAAATACAAGCGTTTAGAAATTGGGTAGACCGCACTTTAATTATGTAACTTGTTTAAATGGTTGCATTGCAATCTAGTAGCAGAGTGATAAAATCACTAGTAATAATAATTATGGCTGCAAACTCATGGATCAGTTATAAAGATTTTCATTCAACAATCTCTCCATATTCCAGAGATCCTACTACGTGGCTCGAACGCTTTTTGCATACAACTTGAGACGTCGTGAAGCCATAACATAGTTTCACTTGTATATTCACTGGTCAAGCGACTACTGTCCCAGCCAAACCACTGTGACGCACCCACTATTCAACCTACAAATCTGACTCATGTAAACAACAGCGTAAAAACAGCATGATATAGCTATAGTCAGTCTTTATCATCACAATGTGAACCGTATTCCATTGACACAAGAAGCAACAAAATGACATGGAAGCTGCAACGTAGTAGATTCTAAGACAATATTCATAATGAACCTTATCCCTTTGAAATAAGGCTGCGTGGTTATTCTCTTAAAGTTGCAACTTAGCGGTTTCTTATTGAAGAGTGGGCGACCTTGCGTTTGCACCTTACTTACGTAATGGCACGTTCCAAGCAGTGCGCGGTTCAACTTTTAGACATGCACAACCTGTATACTGCTGTAGATATTTCATTTATTTATCTAAGGAATTGAAAATTCTGGGTTATCGTTCGAAACCAAACAAAATAATGAAGGATATTTTGTTGGTCAATAATCCGACTTGACAAGGGTTTGGCCTCGAACGACGCTCTCTACTATTAAAACATTTCATTTTCAGTCTCACCATTCTCATTACCCTCACTCTCACTCTCAAGATATCAACTTCTGAATTTTCTGCTTATTTAATACAAAATTAACAAACCGTTCTTCTTGTTTCATTAATTTTCTAAGAAAACGGAATTTATTGGGAGACTCAATTCAAAAAGTAATAGGTACTGAAATAGCATTCGAACTTTAATGAAAATGTTTTGTATTTTCCTTTCAGCTATTTTCTATATTGCAGATTCATGTCTATAGTACCTCTGTGTGCTAATATATTACTATTCACTGAGAGATATGGCCTCCTGGGCTCCACGGAGCAATATTTTGTGATTGCTGACCATATTTCTTTACCTAGAATAAATAAATCAGGGGTAAGATGGCAGAACGAATATACAATAGTAGGTCAGTATTTACCTTCTTTATTGAAACAATATTGGCCGATTAGCGCTACAGTATTTTTTTTAATTATTATTATATGATAAAAAATTGTAGCATCCTTTAAGCGAGTTGGATGAGTGGTCGAAGGTAGCATCTTCTCAGTAGTCTGTGGTCATTAGATACTGAAAATAAATAAAAATCAAAAAACCTGACTGCGAACAAAATTAAAAAGAGCCAAACACGCTTTAGTTTTTTGATTTTGAAATATAACATGCAGTCGGAGGCATCATGCATTTCATTTCTCCTTTGACGAGATCACCTAGAACCCTGCGAGCTAACTCTTCGTACCTCCGACTGCGTCTTATATTTCAAAATAAAAAAAAAAAACTTATTTGCCTCCTTTTAGTTTCGTTCGAACTCGGGTTTTTTATTTTTATAATAATAAGTACCTACATTTTAATCAAATTTGTTTTAGTTTATATAGGTATAAGAATTAGTGAGAATCTTTTTCACAATATGGCGTCTAGTTGTCGCCATATTGAATTTTGATTAATGTTATGTCTTTAGTGTAACACTCGCAAGATTAAGACAAAACGATTGACGTAAGAATCATCCAAATCGGTCCACGCATTTGGTCTATATAGTGCTACAAAGGAACAGACATACAAACATACATATGTAGATACGGCGAATGTTACAATAATAATAATAAAAGATCTGTAAAATAAAATAGATCCACATTACACAGACCATCTGGTACCGGTAATGCCACAATCATGGCTTGACCCGACGCTTGATTGCGCGTGTGATGTGATTGATAGACGATAGGACAGCTCGACCGCATAAACGTCCGTCCATCAGGGAAATTACCGGTAATACTGCCGGGTTTTCACCCACTGCATGTTGTTATTAATAGTTACATGGT
The DNA here is from genome assembly GCA_946251855.1 of Alsophila aescularia. NCBI lineage: Eukaryota > Metazoa > Arthropoda > Insecta > Lepidoptera > Geometridae > Alsophila > Alsophila aescularia. Next base: position 7,452,579 of record OX276376.1, on the reverse strand, counting down.
TCCCGATTCCCACCGTCAAAGGAAATGATAGGCCGCTTCTTTTCTTATGCTGTTCGTCTAACATTTTAAAACGCAGAAAAGACTGCTACTATCCAGAAACACGTTGGCACTTACTGACTACCATACGGAGTACTGTTATTTATTCTGTGCCACCACACAAATACTACTAGCTGCGCCCGCGACTTCACATGCGTGTTCATTGCTCTGGGATAAAAGTACTCCATGTACATTTGACCAAAATTACTTCACCCGCCAACAATTTTTTTATGCTTCGGCTTCTACTCATCGGATTGAGATACCAGTTTTTAAGTTAAACCCTAAGCTATCCAATACTGAAAACCGCATCGCAATCGGTCCACTAGTTTTAACCCAATGCCTGCTCTAAGACTTAGACTTGAAAAACTTTATTTACATCTATGCAATAGCAGTTGTCCTGCGGCTTTACCCGCGTATTCATTTTTTCTACTAAAAAGCCTATTTCCTTCCTCATGGTGCATAGTTGCATACTATTTCCTTGTCAAATCTCATCAATATCCGCCGTTAATCCAGAAAAGTTAACAAACAGACAGATACAGAGTTACTTTCGCTTTGATACCTAATCACACTAATATTGTAAAAGGCCAACCAGAGCTTAGAGTTTTATAACTGAATACTCTCCTATCGATCGGAAAACTTCGTATGCGCGATGCAGAACTCCATACATTAGAACTAACAGTCCGTACAAAACGTCATAAAATGCATAAAAACCGATTATCGCCATCTATCTTTCGAAGTGTGTGTGTATGTTTGTTACTCCTTCACGTTCAAACGGCTGATCGGATTTTGATTTAATTTGGTACTAGGATAGCTTATATCCTGGATTAACACATAGACTAATTTTCATCATCATCCATCATCATAATACACGCGGTTGAAACCGCGGGGCACAGCTAGTATTTTATATAGGTTTCTATTAAGAACTCTGGAACCCAATTTGAATGTGAAATGAGTCCCAAGTATTTCTAAAGGACAATCCTTTGGTCCTATATAGACTTCCATTTATGACGTCCTTGATTCGGGATACGGGTCTGAACCCCAGAAGGGCATCCATTCTCGGTTTGAATACATTTCGCCTGTGTTTATACAGAAACCTGCATTGACAACATTGACATTGAATTATTTATGTACCTAGGACGGGTCAGCCTGTTTTTAAGAAAGATTCGGCTTTCATCAAATTTTTGTTTGATAATGAAACGAAAAATGTTTGTTTTTGTTTGTTTGGGGAGCTTACACGCGAAAACGGCTAGACGGATTTTGATTACATTTGGAATGGAGTTAGCTTATACCCTGGATAAAACATAGGATACTTTTTAACACGGAAAAGTGTAAGTTTCCACGGGAAGACTGTTGAACATGTTGATTACTCGCTATAAAAAACGGTTGCCATGGAAACGATATAACAAGTCTGTCGAAAACATCAAGAGCATTGGTGCTATACCTACATTTGCATTGGTTTTTAATATCCTAGAACATAGGGTGCTTTTTTTCGCAATAAACAGTAGTCCGCGCGGACGAAGTCGTGGGCGGGAAAGCTAGTACTTTATATAAATAAATATAGAATTACTGTAGTTTATTAAGAATATGTATACTTCAGTATACAGCATTTGAATTTACATAATATTTTCTTTTATCTTTTCCTCTACCTTCCTTATATTCATTCTTAATTTCAACCCATCCAAAGGTTGTTCGGGCAAAGATATAGGCGCTTTTAAGACCACCGATAATAACATTGCAGCTATTGTTTCAAGTAGCCTTTAATGTTGTTTCTTGGTTTCAATAAAGCGTTTATTGTTTATCACAAGAGAATTTTATGTTATTTAACTTTATCTTTGTATGAGTAATACCGATACGCAAGGGAAGAATTCTGACTTCACAGTTATTTTTTTCCTGTTACTCATCATCATCATCATCAGCCCGTGGCAGTTCACTGTTTGATATAGACTTCTCCCAAAGCACTCCACTCTTTTCCAACTGCTGTCAGCCATTTTGCGTACATCGTCGCTCCACCTAGCTGGAGGCCTACACCACGTTTGATGAGTCGCGGTTTCCATCCAAGAACACGTCTACTGCAAGAATACGTCTGGGCTGGTCATATTTATCAAAATAAATATGACCAGCCCATTTCCACTTCAGCTTACTAATCCTTAGGGCTATGTCGATAACTTTGATTTTCTGTCGGATCACTTCATTCCGGATACGATCTTTCAGAGAAACTCCGAGCATAGCCCTTTCCATAGCTCGCTGAGCGACTTTAAATTGGTGGACTAGTCGTACCGTAACAAAGTCTTCAAACTTTGTGGTATTAACTACTATACTACTCTAGTTAATTCTACGTACTAGAAGTTGTTCTCCTTTGACCTGCCAGAAAACTGTTACCGTGACAGAAAACTGTTACAGTGACAGAAAACTGTTACCGTGACATAAAACTGCTACCGTGACAGAAAGTGTTACCGTGACAGTGATACTGAACTGTGAACTGAACTGTGAAACATCCTTGATTGATATTGATTTAGTTAAGCTTGAGTTGATTGTGCCCATCTGAATTATAAACTCAACAAACTTTTCTTAAAAAGGCTCGTCTAAGTATATCAATATTTTCCTCATAATTTCTAATGACGAAAATAAGAATTCCGAGTTAAGACCCGAAAAGGAGCAAAGAAAATTCCCGAATCTAAAATTAGAGCTCTGTGAATAAATTTACCGTAAAATCCTGGAAAGGCTGAGCAACTGGAAAAAAACATTTCTGGATTTATGTTTATTTCTGAGTTTACTGTTGAACCCCCTGCTCGCGCTAATAATGTTATGGGGTAGCCGGTTATAAGATTTTTTGGGACGTAAGCATGTATAATATTTGCTTTTAGAAGGAGTTGCTCTCAAGTTATATTTTGTTACTAGTTGTGCCCGTGGCTTTGACCGCGTGCTCGTTTTATTCAAAAGAGCAAGAGCAAAAGTAGTACCTTTAATGTACAATAATATACCTACTACATTTCTTCATAATTCGTTCAGCCGTCAAATAGTTCTTTATAGATTGCATAGAAACGGATTTAGATACGAAGTACCCCAGTTTTTAGGTCAAACCCTGTGCTATCCAACAGTGAAAACCGCATCGTAAATCGGTCTAGAAGTTTTTAAGTGATGCGCGAACAAACATACAGACAAACACTATTTTTTGTTATATTCTCGTTCCTATAGTAGCCTATTTTAAGAACCCTAGATTCTATTTCCAGTTTTTTGGTACTTACTGATTTATTATAAGTATAGATGCATAGATATGATGTTTCAAATCCTTTCCTCAAAACCTTTAAGCTTTGCCTTATAACATTTTTAAGTTGAGTCTGAGTTGAGATCTCAGAATAAAGAACAGTCGGAAGTCGTCCACTTGTGAACGACCCCATACCCTTAGTGCCTAACCCCATGAAGGATTAAAAAAATACGCGAGTCCACTCTGCCAAATCGAAAGTAAAGCAACCAAGATACGCACAAGCCTCATGCACATACTTACACCATGTTATGCCGATCGGCCGCCATATTGCAGCAAAATCTCGGTCTTGTAGCCGTGTTAATTCTGACAGGTTCGCAAGGAAAATTAAAAACAATGCAGTTTTTAGTGATGAAATTGTGTATCAACCACAAATTAAATACTCACCCACACATACGCAGCTTTTTTTAAACCTTCTTGTCTACAGGTAGGTACTTATTTGAGAAAATAATTGCAGCAATAAAAAAAACACCAGGAAATCATTTTGAATCATATTTTTTTGGTTTTAATGTAAAGTATACTATTTTCAATAGTATTAAGGCACATACTACGTTTACTAAGCCCACGTACATAACATAATAATAATTAAGGAAATCTTTGTACATACATTTATTGTCATAAACTGCCGTTATTTGTTTATTGTTCATTTATATATTGTATAAAAAAAGTCAAAACATCTTCAGTTCATTAGCATGAACGACGAAAACATGAACAGTGTGGCCTAAATAACCTAGGTATGCCACATTCATGATATGCAAGCCCCCAGGCTCTATGCGACTAATGACTCTGACCTCGGATGCCTGCATACAGGTAGATATACCTACCTAGGTACCTAAACAATTGCCTGTGCCTGCAAAATTACGATGCATTTGATTGCGTGAACCTATAATTACGGCATTTAGGTACTGCATAGGCACAATAGATTAAATTAAAAGAAGAAAGATAAGGTACCAGCTCCTCGGACGTGGACCGCATAAATTAGGTGCAACGCACACAATTGGCCTTTGGCCATAGTCACAATCAGAGTGTAACATGTGTGTGCAGTGACTCATTCACACTACAGTTTGCATAAGTCTATCTTTGTTGTTGATGCACATGAAGCACGACGATGGGAATGTAGCTGTGTGGGTGTGTTTGCCTGTAGTTGTATCTAGTCCAGTTTTTGTTTACGTGATACTAGCGTGCCGTATCTTGCCCTCATAACTAGATTTAAGATAGGCGATTATCACAAGTCCTACTGACCCGACAACAATACCCAACGTTTTATTGTCAGCCATGTTTGTATGCTATTGAATTTCGTGACAGACCACGTATATTGTTTAGGCACAAAGAACCAGAAGCATGAATGCTTCTGGCTTTTTACATTGCGGTTTTATTTTGAGTTTTGCTGATAATTTTGCGTTTGTTCCCTATCTCGCAACGTAATGTAAAGCGACAATTGAAAAGAAGACGCGTGCTCGGTTTGTGAATTTATCCGCTAGTATCTTTGAAGATCCGATGTTATTTATCTGTCGAGGAATACAGACGTTGGCATTTCTATTCCTTCGGTTTCGGATGATAAATGCGGAAGCGAATGCTTCGTGCGTGCAATAGACACGTAAACTGTCGTGCTCAATTGTTAAAAAGCAATAGGTAAACAAAATTGCCTTCGAATTTTTAGACAATATGAGTTTATTAATATTTTATTTTTTATGGAAACATCAACACCAAAAAACGTAGAGCTACAAAGGAAGTGTCAAAGCCACAGAGAACAGAAACTTTTTAAGTAAGCTATATCCACCACACGAGACAAGTCTTGCAGACCTACATCTAGATTAGGCACGTGCTCAAATGACGTATGCACTTTGCAGAAACTTCAATGGAAAACAAAATAGTGGTAATACTGTTACATCATCATCATCAACAGCCTGCATGAGTCGACTGCTGGACATAGGTCTCTCTTAATGCGCGCCACCGAGCCCATTAGGTCGTTGCTTCTTCTGGCCATCTCCATCTAAGTCTGGCATCCTACACTAAGTTTGCCTTTACGTGGTCTCCACTCAATAACTCGCCTGCCCCATCGGTTATCGGTTCTTCGACTTATGTAACATGCCCATTGGTAGATATGTACTTCAGTTTGCTAATTCTCTGGGCTATTTCGTTCTCTTCCGGATCACCTTGTTTTAGATATGATCCCTTAAAGAAACCCCGAGCCCGCTACATAGCTCGTTGAGCAATTCTAAATTTGTGGACTTGTCTCACTGTCTTTGTCCATGTTTCGGACGTCCAGGTACGCCTGGTTTAAGACTTCTTTCTTGAGGCATTTATAGGCGACTAGAAGACATAACGAAGTTTCCCAAAGCCGAAGCCAAGCCGAATCTCCCTATCGGCTTCCCTTTCTATGTTTTTTCTGCCCAACATAAGAATTTGCTCTAGATATATAACACTACATAACTTGGAGAGACATATAAGCCACTTACTGGTACCGCTGCAATGTGTTGATTGATCATCAATTTTGTTTAGATGACTGTTACGGAAACCAATAATTAACATAATTTATAGCACTTAAGACAAACACTTATTAGTCACGATCGACCTACTGTGACGTGAAAACCTGTCGCTGGTGTGTCACAAGTCACAAATGACAATCACAAGGTAATGAGTCACGCATAAGCGATGTGACCAGTGACCACAGAGACGTGTGATCGTGATTCGTAATACAACCTCATGGTAAATGGGTGCATTGATGCAGAGACTGGATCTCGTTTACCAGTGGGTTGGGCTACTGGAAACTGGCAATTGGACCGTGACGTTGCTGACGTGACGTACATATTGACACGACAAAATGCGTTACCGACGCTATCAATTTCTTTATTACCTAACTGAGAGATTTAAATGGGCACAGTATCGCGCAGTAAAGAATACGACGCGTTAATTGAGTAAATCCCTACAATCACCATTCAATAGCTAATTTTTCATCGTTGGATAGCGCGTCAGAATTCGAGTCACAAACAAATGAACAGGCTCACGTGAATCTAAGCAGAGTCGAGGTGTGTTATGCTTAAGCGCCAAATTTCTCAAAAAATATATGTTCATATCTGGCATTGTCATAGAAATCTAGGACGTAGGGGTCCAACGATGTTATCCAAAATTATGGCGGTTAACCTTTACCTTTGCCCGTCGTAACTTTTACGGTCTAATAAATTGCCCTTAATTCTGCTAGGGACCGCTAAAATAAGCTGTTTATCGATATTAAAATGTAAGTTTTCCCGTTAAAAGCAATTAGTTTATATATTGCTCTATCGAGGAACTATTATCGTTTAAAATTAAAATTTTGGTAATTATTATCGGTTATTTTGTATTGTCTAATCTAAGATATGATTTTCTACAGATGAACAATAGAAGGAGATTTTTAACATATTCATCTGTTGATGAAAAGCCGGATATACGATGTCAGGTATCCGGATTCTCAGAACCAATTTAGATGACTCTTATATATAAAAGTGAGACGTTGTCTGTTTGTTTGTTGGTTTGGGGAGCTTTCAAGCGATAACGGCTGGACGGATTTTGATGAAATTTGGAATGGAGATAGCTGGAATAAAACACAAAACTTTTTATCCCGGAAATTTTTAAGTTTTCTAAATATTGATTACTCGCTGTAAGAAACGGTTTCCATGGAAACGAAATACCAAGTATATATATCTATATATACCAAAAAAACATCAAGAGCATTGGTGCTATACTTTCTAATTTTGCATTGGTTTTTAATATCCTAGAAGAACATAGGATGCTATTTTTCGCGATTAACAGTAGTCCGCTCGGACGAAGTCGCGGGCGGGAAAGCTAGTTAATACTCGTACCATAGAAAATATGAAAAGAATAGAATAAAAATCATTATCATCAAATAAATGATAATATAAATATATATATATATATACTTTGTGCCTTCAACGTGGTGTCTGAATAAATGTCTGAAAAACAGACAGACGGACGAAGACTGACATAACTAAACTATAAAAGTTCGATGTTTGACTACGGCATCTTAAAACAGTTGAATTAATTAATATCTCTACATAGTGGAAGTCGATTCAATATACCTCCTGAATACCTATAGTTCTTCGCAAATAAATTCGTTTCGCTTCGTTTTTATTACTCGACTACGGCGGACCAAGGCAAGGGTAATGAGTTTAACAGTCTATGTATGTATATATGTATGTATGTATGTATGTATGTATGTATGTATGTATACAGGTTAGATTTTTGAGACGGGACAGTAAGGGCAGGTACCTTAACCGTTATAGTTACAGGAAAACGTTCCTGGAAGACCAAAAAAATAGCCTATGACACTCTTGCGATGAAGACGAATCGATTGATACCTCACTTGTCAAAATCAGACCAAGTTTTTAGTTTGAACACATAACCCTTCCTTTGCTTCGCCGTAGTCGGGTAACTAAATAGCCTTGGCACTCTATAAATGTAGACAAATCGATTAACACCTCACTTGTCAAAATCGGACCAAGTTTTTAGTTTGAACACATAAACCTTCCTTTGCTTCACCGTAGTCGGGTAAAAAGTTGCGTATGGCAAAAATATATATAAATAAAGACAAAAATTAATATAAATTAATATTAATTATTAATATAAATGAAGACGAATTGATTGACACCTCGCTTGTCAAAACTTTGTCTAACGCGAAAAGAGACGGGTGTTATAAGTTTAAGGTGGCTTATTCTATAAATCCCCTTCGACAATCCCCTGCGAAGGGGATTTTTGGACTTTTTGTCTAGAAATCCCCTTTGCATCTACTTTGCTCGGTGTATGGGGATCATTGGACAAAAGTATGTATCAGTCTATCTGTCTGTGGCATCGTAGCTTCTAAAACGAATAGACCGATTTTGATGCCTTTATTTTCAGTTTGTAAGCTGATGTGATCGAGATGTTTCTTATCGATAACGGAGTGTGGGGAGGAGGTCGTGGGTTATATACATTTTTAATTTGGGCTTGTTACTAGAAAACAAATTTAATAATAAAAATTAACTCTTCCGACAACCATCTAACTGAATCTACTTGACTAGGTGGATCCATATTTTGTGTCTGTATTCCTTTTACAGCCATTTACTCAACTTAATCGTTCGCAAGTTCGTTAATTGCTATAGAATAAATCATTTTCATTGCTCTCGTTAAACCATTAGAAGCAACTTTTCCAGAGAATCACTTAATTTCTGAAATACCTCAAGACATTTCGGACCCTGTTCATTTTGGAACACAGAACATTTTGTCATGTCGTCTGTGCTTAATAATTGAAATAACTCCCCTAATATAATAATTAGGCGCTATTTTGAGACAAAGTGTGTTTTTACATTTAGACATAGACTGTGGTTTTGTCGTGTTTATATATTGTTGATTGTAAATTTGTAATTAAATTCTTGGAAATTCTGGAAATAAGGTAAACCTAACATCGAATAAGCGAACCTATAGCGTTCATAGTTATAACATGCACGCTATTTCTAAAGGGCTTAATATATCTTCACCAGTATGTTTGTTTGCTTCAACTCTTGCGATATATATTCCACAACTACTAAACCAATTCTTATAAAACTATGCACAAGTATTCAGTCCAACCTTCGATCCGATCCTGATGTTCCAGAGGTACTGTTAACCTAAACCGTGGTTGTTGTAAATATATCCCTACGTACGACATAAAATAGTGCTGACGAGCACATCATTAATTCTTGCAAGGTAACCAAAAATACGTAGGAATGAGACCAAAATATTGTTGTCCCATTTTGGCATGACAAAGAAGAGACTAACCGCCATTGAATAGTACGTACTATTATGAATTCTGTGACTGAACTTAAACGAGGGTCAAAATAGGGTCAGACTGTTAACCGGGAGCTCCCATTACCTAATTGCGATCTCGATTGCTCATAATTCCGTTTGCCTTATCTTCGGCAGATGTTACCATCCAATTTACCTTTAGAACCTCTTGTCGTCGATTTTACCATTCTAATGCCACATCCAAGTTTGCTATTCTCAGGACCAATGGAAATTAGTCCCGCTACCATTGAGCTTCAGAAAAAAACTTGAGTCTGAACTCGGTACTTCACAATATCAAATAGCAACATATTTCGGCGTATCTATAAAAAAAAAAACAATTAATAAAATTGTATCTTTACTTATAATAAAGCAAGAGGAATGAAAAAGTCGGTACAAAGAAGATAATTAAAAAAGAAATGGTCTAGGGTACATAAAATAAGCTACTGAACAAGAATATAACATATAAAAAATTCGTGTCTGTCTGTTTGTCTGTCTGTATGTTTGTTCGCGCATCACGTAAAAACTACTGGACGATTGTGATGCGGTTTTCACTGTTGGCTAGCTTATGTTATGACTTAATAACTGGGGTACTTTGTATCTCAATCCGATGAGCAGAAGCCGAGCAACCGATAAAAATATTTTTGACGGCTAAAGGAATTTTGATCAATTACCAACATTGATATTAGGTCCTGGAACAACACAAAGAGTACTTTTAACCTGCAGAAATGACCACGCGTCCGAAGCCGCGGGCATCAGCTAGTTTTTCATATAAATGTTATTAATGTACTAGCTAAAATGTAACTCTTTCTGAATCTCAGAATTATTTGGCTGCGTAACGAATTGACCGAATTGCAAAGAGATTTAAATAATGACCAATCTCATGTCGTGATTATTCCTTGTTGGAATAGCCCACAATCTCTCTTACTCTCTGAAAGTGAGTTCAACAGTGAACTGGGAACGTAATAGACTGATGTTGAAATGCTTCACGGTGCATTTGACATTGTATGTACGGCTCCCCTGCTTCGTTCAATTACGCTTGGCTGGCGCTCCAATCTCATCAACTGATAGGACCTTGACCTTAAACGAGTTATCGGAAAACACTTAAGCTGTTAGTGAGCTCTATAATAGAGAAATTCTCTATTTTTCTCTGTGTTAAAAATATATTTGAAACTGCACGTTGATTCGCCCAATGACGCTTCGTCGTAGTAGCAATTAGATCAATTGGATAGGTAGGTAGACCTTGACATCACATCATACTATAGTACAGAATATATATTTACCTACTTCATTTTGTCTCATGATGTAAATAAAAATGTGAAGTTCAGGGTAAAAGCTATTGGTAAAGAAAAAATAAATTAAAGCTGAAACGACGCTTCGTCGTAGTAGCGATTTGATCAATTGGATATATATATATATGTAGACCTTGACATCATACGATAGTACAGAATATATACCTACTTCATTTTGTGTCATGCTTGTCATTGTTTAAGACGACACGTAATACTGGTCGTGGAGAGACCCGTGACGTCACCGGCCCCAACGGAATACCAGCGCTGGTTGTTGATCTGTCGATTACAACCAGCATAACGCTGAGTTGGGACCGATTCATGACAATTTTCTTTACTTATTCTATTTATTGTGTTTTGTTTTTTTTTGTGAATAAATTTCTTTTCTTTCTTTCTTTCTTCTTTCATGATGTTAATAAATATGTGAAGTTCAGGGTGAAAGCTATTTGTTAACAAAAATTGAATTAAAGCCGAACAACAGATCACTCCTTTGTTTAACTCAATTACACACAATTCAGTTGAATGAATTCAACTTGACGTCGGGTAAAGGAAAATCCACACATAATATACATTTTGTGTTACATTATGTGTGTTCTTTCAAAAATATAAGAAATTCTGCGCAGTTCGTAAACTATTTTCGAGAGTTTCGAAAGTTCCGATCTGCTGAGGGCAAACTGATAGACATAATAAAAAAAAACTAGATAGAGGGCAAACTTGACAGAATTAATTTCATTTAGCAATAACGAATTGAATATACTAATTTAGTATAATGTGGCAAAAACTATCGGCATCGGAAACATATTCTAAGACACGCTTCTTAGAAGAGATTGGTAATACAAAATTCATGGAAAGAAAGCAAGGGCCTCATAAGCGGAGCAATAAATAAACCTCAAAGAGCTCTGAGATTTTTAAAAGAACCTTTTAAGGCTTTACTGCTCGAGTTTTTACTCAACAATCATTGTATTTTCTCAAGCTTTGTGGAGACATTAGAAAATGTCGTGGCATTTGCCGCTATAGGTATTTAATGGCGTTTTTTTTTATATAACCTATTGTGTCCCACTGCTGGGCAAAGGTCTCCCCCATTATCTTCCACTAATCTCTATCTAGAGCTAGATCCATCCAATTGGGTTGATAGGCGATGTAGATAGGGTTGTAGAAAATAAATAATAGTATTAAAAAAACTAAAATACACGCTTTATATAGAAAACCAAACTAAAAAATAGAAAATAAATTTTAATAGTGTAAATAAGAAAAAAATGTTATATTTCAAAAAAAGCGTGGGGTGCTTCTCATATCTGTCAATGAAATATTTATAACTATTGAACCCATGCACCACGATTTTTTGATATAAAACATTTTTTTCTTATTTACACTATTAAAATTTATTTTCTATTTTTTAGTTTGGTTTTCTATATAAAGCGTGTTTTTTAGTTTTTTTAAACTATTATTTATTATCTACTTTTTTATTTTTTTCGAATTTTTGTCATCGTTCTTTGACAGGTGTGCAAAATTTGAATGAAATCTAACCGTTTAAAGTGGGTCAAAATAGCGTCCAAAGGAGTCGGTTACAAACATACAAACATACAAGTGAAGCTAATATAAAGCGTATAAAAAAGCAGTTGGTATGCTGTTTACTGTACAGTGTATTATTATCATCACCATCAACCTATATTTGTACACAGCTGGACGTAGGCCTCTCCTAATGCACGCCCTGAGCTCGGTTTTCAGCTCTCCTCATCCATTTTCTTCCTGCCGCTTTTCGCAGGACGTTTTTCCACCTGGCCACAGAACATCCTACACTACGTTTACCTAAACGTGGTTTCCACTCGAGATCTCGTCTACCCCAATGGTTATCGGTTCTTCGGGAAATTTGACCAGCCCACAGCCACTTTAGCTTGCTTATCGAGCTATGTCGTTTACTTTGGTTCTTTTAGATATGTGTATATTGTTTAGTTTACAGTATTATGATAATGTTAATCTTCTATCTATATATATATATATATATATATATATATATATATATATATATACATATAATAAAACTGTAACAGGACCAATTCTGTACATTGAAGATATTTAGTAAAAAATTTTGGGGGGGCTGTTCTTTATTTGATACTGAAGCCAAAACTGTTTTTTTTTCATTTTTGTCTGTCTGTCTGTATCTTGGCTAGGCATCACGCCGAAACTACTGAATGAATTCAAATGAAACTTGGCATAATTTGAACTCATACTACGAGGTAGGACATAGGATACTTTTCATCCCGAAAAGTTAAAGGGTTCCCGCAGGAAAAGGGTTGAAAGATTTTTATAAGAACACGTATCACGCTGAAACTACTGGACGGATTTTGATGCAACTTGGCACAGTTATATTTTATATGATGATTGAAAATTAAGGATACTTATTATCCCGAAAATATAAAGAGTTCCTGTGGGATAGGGGTCCAAATTCTGTAAATTAAATAAATTTAGTTTTTTTTTTGAGTCTGTTTTATATTAGGTATTGAAGCCAAAACTTTTTTTTTCTGACGGTCTGTCTGTCCGTCTGTCTGTATCTTGGCATACCATCACGCCGAAACTACTCAATGAATTCAAATGAAACTTGGTATGATTTGAGTTCATACTTCGAGGTAGGAAGGACATTGGATACTTTTCATCCCGAAAAATTTAAGGATTCGCACAGGATAGGGGTGGAAAGGTATTTAAAAAAACACGTATCACGCTGAAACTAATAGACGTATTTTGATACAACTTGGCACAGTTATAGTTTATATGATGATTGAAAATTATGGATACTTTTTATCCCGAAAATATAAAGAGTTCCTGTGGATAGGGGTCCAAATTCTGTAAATTAAAGATATGAAGTTTTATTTTTTTGAGTCTGTTTTATATTAAGTACTGAAGCCAAAACTGTTTTATATTACTTTTTTCTGTCGGTCCTTCCGTCTGTCTGTCTGTATCTTGGCATAGCATCACGCCGAAACTACTCAATTAATTCAAATGAAACTTGGTATGATTTGAGTTCATACTTCGAGGTAGGAAGGACATTGGATACTTTTCATCCCGAAAAATTTAAGGGTTCCCGCAGGATAGGGGTGGAAACGTATTTAAAAGAAAATGTATCACGCTGAAACTAATGGACGGATTTTAATGCAAGTTGGCACAGTCATATTTTATATGATGGGTGAAAATTAAACATACTTTTAATCCCAAAAATATAAAAGGTTCCTGCTGGATAGGGATCCAAATTCTGACAATTGAAGAAATTATGTATTTTTTTTGGAGTCTGTTTTATATTCAATACTGAAGCCAAAACTGTATTTTTCATTTTTTACTCTCTGTCTGTGTGTCCTTCTGTCTGTATGTATCTTGGCAGCGCATCATGCCGAAACTGCACAATGAATTCAAATGAAACTTGGTACGATTTGAGTTCTTACTTTGAGGTAGGACATTAGATACTTTTAATCCCGAAAAATTAAAGGGTTCCCGCAGGATATGGGCTGTAAGTTATTTAAAAGAAAACGTACCATGCTGAAACTACTGGACGGATTTTGATGCAACTTGGCATAGTCATAGTTTATATTATGGGTGAAAATTAAAGATACATTTTAATCCGAAAAAATGGGGTTCCTTCTGGTTATGGGTTCAAATTCTGTACATAGAAGAAATTTGTTATATTTAATGTTTCGCAGTATTCTATATTGAAACCAAAACGGTATTTTTTTCATTTTTGTCTCTCTGTCTGTCTGTATCCTGGCCGCGCATCACGCCGCTGGAACTACTGAATGAATTTAAATGAAACTTGATATGATTAGAGTTGATACTACGAGGTAGGACATAGAAAAAAAATACATAGGAAATAGTAAAAATTAAAGTGTTCCGCAGGATAGGGGTAGAAAGTTATTTGATAGAACACGTATCACGCTGTAACTACTGGACGGATTTTGATGCAACTTGGCACAGTCATCTATCTATACCTATAATAAAGCAATAGGTACGAAAAAAACTACAAAGAAGTCAAATTAAAAGAATGGTCTAGGGTACCCTAAAATAAGCTACAGAACATTTTTTTTAGTTTAATTCGCGTCTTTCTGTCTGTTTGTCTGTATTTTTGTGCATCACGTAAAAACTACTGGACCGATTGCTATGTGGTTTTCAATGTAGGATAGCTTAGGGTTTGACTTAAAGCTGGTGTAATTGGTATTTGTTAATTAGAAGCCGAGCAATTGATAAAAATATTTTTGACGCCTGAAGAAATTTTGATCAAATGTTATGGTACTTTTAATCTAAAGAAATGACCACGCGTGCGAAGCTACGGGTACACCTAGTTAACAATAAGTTGTTATACTAAGATTGTTGTTGGTTTTACGACATACACCAACAACAGTTGGCTCTCTCAACACCCAGAAATAGATGTTTCATGATAAAGTGGGTGCCTTTGTTACCCACAGGAAGCTATTGTACATCAGATATATTATTACTATGTATGCTCATTTAATTATACCCACTAATGCTATCGATACAGCTCGATACAGCTGACTAAATATAGTACAAAAAAAAGCTGAACATTTTAACCAATTTTGTGTCTATTAGAATGTTAACGTTTTGTATTCATAATTATTGGAACATGCATCGCTTCCATATTATTTTTATATGTTAGTTAGTATGAATGCTGTATACTAATTGGATATATGTAACAGAATGTTAAAGTTTTGTTCTGATATTTATTGGGACATCGTTTCATCATATTTCTGTCAGTTAGTTTAAATGTTGTTCCATTATTTAACTGCCTACCGCAATATTTCACCGATCGATCACAGATTTTCCATTAAAGTGATGAGCGCTGAATTGAATTCTGATTTGTTTACTTCTGCGAATTATCAAATTCAACACCATCTGCGAAAGCAGCCGTTGTTTTAGCATAGTCAATACCAGTTTTGATTAAAACTGCCTTCATTTGTGGTTGAAACATTCCAAAATCATTGTTTCAGAGAGATTATAGGAAACATTTTAATGTAGGTAAGTACTTGAGTATCTCTCTTTATATATTTTTAGGTAGTTAGTGAGACAACATCGAGTAGGAGGCCGTGCCAGCTATAGATCCTTAAAAGAACTTGATAAACGCCTTTTCTCAGCAGTCAGAATGAACACTAAAAACACTTATATATTATTATGTTTTAATCAGATCGATCTTCTGCTCAAACCTCTATTAATTTTGGTCCACTGTTTACGTTTTCATTCAAAGAATCGCCCCGTAATCATGGCATTTGGCAAATTGGTTTTATCTCCCGCGGCCGGATTGTATTTCGCGTCGTTTTACAAAATAACCTATTTTCAAAATAGCACTCGACATAATCCATGAATGCGATATTTGACGTTTACTTATACGTAAACGTCAAATATCAAATATCACAGGTCTCCGCGTACTTATACCTAATTACCGTACTTATTGTGAAGTAGCTACCTAACTGATGATTTGAATTACCAGCGACTAACTTCATTCCTTAGTTATTATTAGTAACACTATTAAATCTATCATTACACCGATAATGAACATTATGAACATCTTGTACTTATTTTTTTTTTATAATTTTAGCAGTTAACTCCTGCTTATCGAAACATCTGTCAATTTTCTACAGGAAAAATTTTGATCAAGGATTTGATTCGAACCCACATACATCCTTGCCTCTGCGTGGCACATGTCTCTAACCAATTCGGCTACCGTGACCACTGCATGATCATGATCACCCAAATTTCTCCCTTAACCCATCTTATGTGGAAGGTAACGCCATCTATTGGTAGTATTTGGAACTGACCAACCGAACACGGCTAATATTGATTAACATCTTTTATTATTCATCGTTTTATTATAACCAATCATAATTTTTGATTGCTCTTCATCTTTACGTTTGAGTTTGTTTGATCTGGATGTATCGTGTAATCATACATAGCGTTACTCTTCAAATATCTTGTTAATTCACTGCCATTCATAATGATTAGAAATCTTGTAGGTATTTCATCTCTAACCCACACACGAACCGCAATTGTTCCTTAATTAGAAACAAACAAGTTGTCTAACTCTTTGATTAAAGTTTCGGGCTAAGGAAACTTTCCATCCTGTGTTCAAAGCCCCGCTGAACGGAGAACAAAGAGTTTGCGTCTCTAAGGGATTTCCTTGCTCTTTGGAAATATCAATCTCTTTAAGGGTTCCCTTAATTTTTATTAATTTGAGATGGGAAATAAGGCTCGGCAATATTTCATCGAAGTTAAGTTGTATAGTATACCTAACCTAGTAGACGAGAACCGGTAGGCTGAGTGGTTAGTGACCCTAGATTGCGAAGTCAATCAACGGACACAGCTTCGAATCCCATAAGGATCAATCATGTATGAGCTGAAATGTTTGTTTTTGAGTTATGGATGTAATATTCGTATCTGTGTATGTTTATATTTGACTTTTCTAATAGTAAAGATATCCTAGTTTGGGGCGAGGAAACCTACCTACTTTTGCATTGTGTTTTTTTATCCTAGAAGAACATAGGATGCTTTTCTTCGCGATAAACTTTAGTCCGCGCAGACGAAGTCGCGGGCGGGAAAGCTAGTATAAAATGAAATGGAGCTATTTATTTATAAATACATTTTAAACATTGCTTGGTATCTAATAAAAACGTTTGTTCAGAATTGACGCCGACAGAACTCGTTAACTTGGTCGGCTATAACTCTTTATAGTAGTAAATTCTAGATATTCTTGATACATTTGATAGTAACATTGTATTATAATCTACAATCCTAGGTAGCGTATATACACGTTGCTGCGGCTGTCTCCCATCATAAACTGTATGAGAATTAATCTGATAGAAAATCAGAATAAATATCCATTTCGTTTAATTTTACC
Organism: Alsophila aescularia; assembly: GCA_946251855.1. NCBI lineage: Eukaryota > Metazoa > Arthropoda > Insecta > Lepidoptera > Geometridae > Alsophila > Alsophila aescularia. Next base: position 7,435,310 of record OX276376.1, on the reverse strand, counting down.
ATTAATTTACATCTCTACTATTTCCCAAAGCCTTCCAGGAAATTTAGTAAAAAGAAATCACCTACCTGACTGGAAACTAAAGCAGGTAACTAGCATAATAGCGTAAGTTAGGATGCTCCCAGAATTGGACATCGAAAGTAATGGCCCTTGCTGCTTTATCTTCAACTTTATGGCCTTGAATTAAGGTCTTAAATAGTAAAGATAGAAACTCTGATTCGCAAATGTCTCACGTTCGAACGTAGGGAAGGGAAAATCTATTGGACGAAAATTAGCTTCCGCGTTTTCAGTAGATACAAACTTGACCTAGTTCTGTAACTTTATTCCCGGCAAGGTAATAAACAGATACCACATAAAAGGGAAATGCAAATAAAGCTGAACGTTTTTTGGCTTAAAAAGTTACAATGTTGTCCGGAGTTAAAACTCGCCTTGTTTTTTGTGCTGGTACCTACATGTGAATTATAGTTTTTAAGGGCAACAATTGAGCATTGTTTTTGAGGTTTGGCTGTATCGTTGGCTTTTCAAATATGATTTATTCTTCCCTTTGTTATGTAAAAAACATGCAGTTTTAAATGAACATGTACATTTTACTGGCTTCAAATGAGTAGAGAGCCTCAAGACGAAAGTTTATAATCAGTGCGTGTTGCCAGTGATGACATACGGCACTGAGACGTGGTCGCTAACTATTGGTCTCATACACAAGCTCAGAGTTGCGCAGCGTGCAATGGAGATAGCTATGCTCGCTGTTTCACTAGGTGATAGAATCTGAAACGAGAAAATCCGTAGAAGAACGAGGGCTACCGACATAACTCTCAGAGGTTGCAAGTTGAAGTGGCAATGGGCAGGACATATAGTTCGCAGAACCGTCAACCGTAGGGGGATGAAGGTTCTCGAATGGCGACCACAAACAAGCAAGCAAAGTGTACAGTGACCTGTCGTGTAGAGTGTAAGTGTAGAGTGTGAGTCGATGGACCGACGACATTGTAGCCCTCGCAGGAAGTCGGTGGATGGAGGCGGCACAAGATCGCTCGTCATGGCGCTCTTTGGGGTGGCCTACGATCGTGCAGTGGACTTCTAAAGGCTGACATGATGATGATGGTGAATTTATGTGGATATCCCAGAGCTTACGTCACAAAAAAAAACTAGTAAGGTATTTGTTATTTTAATACATTTTGTAAATAATTATGTTGTTCGATGAAACTAAATCAGCCTTGCCCACACGAGAAATGTATCCAAATATAATAATAGCGTAAATCCGCAAAGCTGGAATCTTCCACGGATACCTATTTAGTTCGGGATAAATTGGGATTCTGTCAAATCCCTTTAGGGTTAGGATAGGACGAAGGGCGAGACGCTACCTCGGAAAGCCTCGTAATCACTGCGTGTATTAAGTAAACACGTGATTTTTCCTGCACAATTTTGTTAGTTCTGATATCAAAAATAATGACTTGTTACATTCTAACAAGTCATTATTTTTGATATCAGAACTAACAAAATTGTGTATGTAATAAAATAATAGGAGGATAACAATATATCTACTTACTACCTACTATTCTATAACTATGTGAAAAAGTACAAGAGCATGTTGCAGCCTTGGTAATAACAATAGCTATTAACTTCTGACAAAATAGGTGACACAAAAGGAGTCTGGTACGCTAGACGTGATCGGCATTTACATTGCGATTTTGTGCAGTCTGTTAGTCACCAAGTCTTAACTAAAAAAGCCCATGCATGCAGTATAGCCATGTAGTCCAATAATTGGTTAAGGCCAGGCTCCATTAATACATTTTCCCACGCTAGCTCCGCCTCTACACTCTGCCACAAGCTACCCGCAACAAGCACTGAAGTGCCTGCGTAACAAGGTTGAATATCGCGAGCACTGTTTGAACACACTCTGTTATCTCGGAACTAAATGACGCTGTTTATCTCGGAACTAAATGACGTAAGTCTCAAAAGTAATTTATTTTATTAGAAGGCTAATAATTAAGTCAGGTAAATTTTGTCTTGACAGTGTACAATAAACTATATTTTCTTGCTGTGAGATTTATTTTAGAAATAAAACTTTAGTCGTTGAGTAGCAAAATGAAATATTACTGAAAATAACGTAAATTTTCCTAAGAAAATGTATCGAATGAAATTCTGTTAATCATGTTATTGTCTTGAACATGGAGAGATGAAGATCTCAAAGACATTAAGTTTCATATTTATTAGGTTTTTGGTTGATCCAGCATATTTAATATTGGAGCCTGTCTGCTCGCTTTGCTACGACCGACTATACTTGAATAGTTTGTATTAAAACAATTGACTATAATGAAAGCCATACTAGCTAAGGTATACCTGACAGTATTTTTTTCAGATTTAGCTATATGTGAAATCTGTTAAATAGCAATTAGATATATTTTTAATTTTAAGCTTGGCTTATAAAACACTAAGTTTTCCGAATAAATAAAATAAAATAAATAAAATGTCGAAGCTCCGTCGAAGGGATAATTGAACAGTTTTATTACATACACGTCCCTGTACAGGTACCTAACCTGTCAGGTATACCGTTGCATGTATGGCCACCATAAGTAAAATAAAATACATAGGTATGTACCTCTGAAGAAGTGAATACGGTATATATAGAAAATAAATAAGTTCAAAAACTAAAACCAACTACGGTCGGGTAAAAAATAGCCTATGACACACTCTTGCGATGAAGACGAATCGATTGATGCCACGCTTGTCAAAATCGAACCAAGTTTTAGTTTTACATATAACCCTTCATTTGATTTGCCGTAGTCAGGTAAAAAAGTGACGACGGACTCGTGGTCACACCGTTTTGTCATACTAGTGTGACCATGAGTAATTTTAGCCTATACATGAAGACGAATCGAATAATACCTGGCTTGTTAAATCAAAATCACCAATAAGAGCGACGCTATCGTGGAGCATCCACATGCGTATACATACGTACCATAGACTGTTAAACTCATTACCCTTCCCTTGCTTCACCGCAGTCGGGTAAAAATAGACGCCTGACCGCGACGGCAAGGCATTCCTCTCCATAGCTATTTGCATCATGAAATACAAGGCCCCCATTCCGTGATATAACGATTATGTGGCACTGCAGTAACACCTAACCTAATCAGGTTCATTGTTATTCTTATACTTAGGCTAGATACTTTCGCTGCTTTTTTAGTTTCAGTTATTTACAAAAGAAAAAGCTTCGTTTTATTTGAGTTTAAGTGTCTTTAGGCGAAATGGAATAAAAGACCCCTTGGCAACGAAAGAGCCCACTTCAGACAATGGTTTGTTATTCAAGTAAAAGGCAATCTCAGTATCAAGGTAAAGGCAGCGCGGGGCTTGAAAAGTCTCAAAATTCAAGGTCAGGTAACAGAACAAGCTCGAATAAAAAATATATAAAGAAGCATCTCGATCACATCAGATTTCAAACAAAACAACCGCATCAAAATTGGCCCAGTCGTTTGAGAGCTTCTATCTGTTCATCACACAAATGATTGCACCTTGCAGGATATTTTATTTATATTTAATAAATTGGTTATATTTAATACTAGCTTTTGCCCGCAACTTCGTCCACGCGGTCTACAGTTTATCGCGAAAAAAGGCATCCTATGCTCTAGTAGGATATTAAAAATCAATGCAAAAGTATAACACCAACGCTCTTGATGTTTTTAACAGAGTTTTTTTTATTGAGTTTCCATGGCAACCGTTCCTTACAGCGAGTAATCAACATTTTTCAGTTTTCTCGTGGAAACTTACCATTTTCCGGAATAAAAGTCTCTATATTGAACAGTACCTATTTACAAAGTTTCATTTATATCTGTCCAGCCGTTATCGCGTGAAAGCTCCCCACACAAACAAACAGACAACGTTTCACTTTAATATATTGGTGTGGATCAGTGTTGTTGCCATTGCCAATCTTGATCAATATGATACTTTTGCCACATTTGCTTTAGATTTCGTGAAAGCTAAGATTCAAGTTCCAGAGCACTACGGTAGGTATGCCAAAATAAGTTGAGATTAGAAACATGCACCACGCGCCATCTAGGTAACCTAAGCTTCAACTTAGCTAACAATTTTCGTCACCTTGAAACTCCCGGGTCAGGGTTAAGCCTGAATATAGAGTGCTTATGACTTGCTCTAGTTTCCCACAGTTTTTTACGGAAACTGCGTTTTTTATTCGTTTACGAGCAATTTTAACTTGACGTTGATTTATAATGGGCTTTAGTCGTATTATGGACTATAATTTATGGCTCGACACTGAAGAAAAGATACGTTTATTCGCTGAAGTGGAGATTATACCTTTAGGCTGAGTAGGGTAGCACAATAATGCCGTGGATATTGACATAATGAAGAATATTTAGAAAACAGAAGCATTTTTAAAAGCTTTTATTTGACTTCACTTGTATGTATGTATCTGTGTATCGATGTATCTATGTATGTATCTAAGTATTTTGTCAATTCAAATATCCGGCTGATACTTTTAGTGTAGCTCACAAACCGATGACAAAGCAATAAAAAAGTATACATTTTTTATTTTTTTTAGATCGCTTTCCATAATAGTGAAACAGCAATAAAAAAAAGAAAAAAAAACAAAAACGTAAAAAATTAAAATGCAACTAAAACCAGGTATATTTTTTTGGGAAAATAAAGTTAGGAAAGATTTGCTATAAAAAGTGACATCCAATAAAAAAAAGGTCGTAAAAGCTTCTTTCTTAATTTTTATTTTCAAGTTGTTTCATATAATCAATCGTATGAAGGTAGTTGAGAAAAGAAAAGTTCTCGGTACAAATCTTTACCACCAAATCATCCCCCTTCCAACATCCGTAGAACGATCGCACTATATCGCAATACCAACACCATTCAAGATCTCGCTCAGCGTTGAGACGCGTGTCTCTGAATAAATCTCAAACGGGGAGAAAACCACGGATTTATTGTAGGAAATCAGGTTTCTGTCTGAACGTTGTCACACAATTAGGGAAGATCTTATCAGAAACCGTAGGTACTATTAGTAGAGGAGCATCGGAACAAAACACTATAAATCACATTTTGAGATTTTACTTTTAATTTTGTGCCATATGGTAGATTTCATTGTTATCTACATTAATGTGATATTAAATATGTAAAGAAAATGCTAAATCAGTTTGAAAAAAATTGCTTAAACTGCACTGATCTAAGCATAAGCCGATAAATCCATTGTATGAGATTAAAAATTAAAAATATGCAATTATTGTTTTGTCTTCAATATCTCCCTATTTATGCTTGTCTGGATTGTTGATCAACTATAACCAAAAAAAAACACAAAATGACTTTTTGTGACTCAAGAATTAATGTTATTTTTTTTTCGATATAATCAGTAAATAGTTTAGACTGATCAGAAACCGATATATCCATTTTTGTTTTTTTAATTTCTTGTAATTATGTCCTCACACGAATATGAAAATTAGGCTGTCCAATAGTGTTGCACTTAACAATAAATTTACATCCATTCTTTTTAACTTTAAAAGACCATAGGTAAATGAAGACGTTTTTCTCGATTTGTCAAAAAAACTCAAAATGTGATTAATCGGTTTTTGTTCCGACGCTCCTCAGTTATTCTGCGCCGCCGTCACTTCAAACAGGAATCAAACACACTTTGTAGAGAAAAGTAAAAAGTAGACGGAAGATTTATCTTTGAAGTTAGTGCTTGGGCTACTGTTTTCTTTTAGTCGAGTTTGTAAATTTTCGCAACCAGAAAATGCAGACGAAATTTTGGAGTGGTAACGCTGTCCCATGAGTATGCATGCAAATGCTTTTGTAATAACAACTTTAAAACACACGCCTGTAAAGTGTGAAGTTATTTGGCAAGTTCTCTTGTTTCCTTGAATCATCGACAATTTCAATACTACAATTATAATATAAATTCAATACATTTTCAGTCTCCTGGATGAAACGTCTTTTAGTGTATTGACTGAACTCTAGAAGCTCTTTACCGCGAGTCATGAAAAAAAGGGAGAGGAACCCTTCAGTTAGTTAGACAAACCATTAAGAAGAGGGATAGCGCCTTTGTCCATACATAAACAAAAAACACTTATACCCATTTACATATGTTTAGGGGTACGAGTATAGGCATTTGGTTGTAATTCAATGCTTATACCCCTAAACATTAGCAAATTTCATTTGCTTAATGTTGTTTCATTAATGAACTACGCTTATACGTCTTCGTTTTTTCTAAATTTTTCAATAAATTCATAATGATTTTATTCTGAATGATGACAAATTGAAAATGCTCATTTTAACAAAAACAAAAAAATTAGTTAAACAATGAAACGTATAAGCTTAAATTATATTCTATTCAGCTATTGACACTAATAACAAAAGATTTCACTGCTATTTGTGGGGTAGAAAGTGCTTTCCCCCATAAAATATATATTTTTACCGGACAACTGAACCGTACTACGGGCAAAAAGTGACATCAATTCTATCAAAAACTGTACGCTTACTACCAGCAACTCTATCACTCGTATAGTGGATTGGGCGAGGGAAGGAAACAGCCATTCATTTACTAAATACCTACTTTGGGAAGATATCGTGAAGCGCCTATCCTGTTTTTTTTAAATGAAAAAGCACTTCATATATTATTCAGCTAAAAAATACAACTCTGTCCTCCATCCGTGGACTCAATCGCACTTATTAAACCCAATCGATACAGCTCACGGTTTGAACGACCTAATTTCCGCTAGCCATCCTAATCCGGGATTAGAGAAGCCTCGGATGTCTACGTGCCGCCATAATTTAATTAAACGCTCTAACGAATGACCTGAATTCATTGATTGAGCCGTGAAATGTCTCTATGTGATAACTGATTCGATATTTATTCCTAATTGGTTTTTAAACTCACGTTAGTTGCCGTATCTTCGTTGACGTAATAATATCGATGCTACAACGCGATGTATTACTTCGAAAAAAACATCAATAGTTACCTTGTTGAAATATAAACATATAATTAATTATAACCTTACATACATATAAGTGTATAATAAGTACATATCAAGTCAGTGCTGGGATATAGTTACAGCCTGTGAGGAGTTGGAGAGGTAAAAAAAACCACTAGGACCTTAAAGCTACATTGTACACGTTTGATGGCGACTGGAAGGGCATTCCAGAGGCGCACAGCTTGGACAGTAAACGAGGAGTCATAGAAGGAAGTAGTTTGTACTGGGGAACGGAGGGCTAAGATTTCTGATGATTGTAGAGACAGGGAGTGAGAGGAATGAAGAAACTGGAATCGTTCCTCGAGATAGAGGGGAGTAGAAGGGTTGAAGAGTATGTTGTAGAGAAGAAGTAATGTCATGCTAAGAACGATACTAAGCCTCAGATTTGATATTAATTTCAACTTGATACCTCCATTAGAAAAAGGGTCTTGACAGACAGATGGACAACAAAGTGATAAGGGTTCCTTTTGAGGTGCGGAACCCTACAAAAAACTATTAAAAATCCAGTAAGGAAATCTTAACTTTGTAGTACAAACAAGCATAAATGTTTTCGTTTGTCAATGGATCAAAATCAAACATTCCTCTGGTTTTACATTGTTTTGACTGTTCCAAGGACATCAACAATGTATGACGCAGATTGCCAGCTTTTCATAATTCATGTTTCGGACGTTTTTGCACAGCAACCCTTATAATTTCATAATGCCGTCTGCCCGTCCTTCAGTTGAAATGAAATCTGGCGAAAAGCTATATGTATCCAGAAAAAAACAAAGGCTTACGGTATTAATGACGAATCGTGGCTTCCTCGCGAATGCTCGTTATTACTGAACTTAATGATGTGTATTAGGTATGTTTCATATTACTAGCTTTATTTCTGTGTATTTTCAGAACTAATCGCTCCGGCAATGAATCACGCCTTATTGCTGTGCCCCGAATAGGATACAATGAAAACCTTTATATGAGAGTTACTACATTTTCTGTTACAATTTCAGCGACCGTTTATTGAATAACTCTGTGTTTTTCTTGTTTTATTTTTGTGTAAATAGAGCCTTTTGGTCTGGAAATCTAATACTTTCCAAAGTAAGCATACTTCATTCAATCCTAGAACATCTCGGAGGCTAACGTTTTCAACTGCAAGGAGTTATTAAAATCGGCTCAGTGATTTCAGAGATTATTTTCAACAAACTTAGTATGACATTTTTTATTAAATTTCTTGGCTCCTACTCATCGAATACCAAGTACACCCATTCTTAAGACAAAACCTAAGCTATCCAACAGTGAAAACCGCATCGCAATCGGTCCAGTAGTTTTAATGTGATGCGCGAATAGACAGTGATTAAAGGTGTGGTACTAAGTTTTGCAGGTTTTAGTTAACTATCAAAAATAAACAGTCTAAACTGGCTATATCAACACCGTTTGAGATGAGGTACTCGTACTACTTTATGTAAACGGCAAAAAAAAAAATGAGAAAACTTTGATCAAAATAGAGATGAGATGATATTGCAAAGGAATCTGGTGTATTCACGCTCAACAATATCGACAATTATTTGCAAGAATTAGGACAAAATGTTTGAAAGCAATATATAACAAAATCAAGATATAACTATCATATAACTTAATCCTGTTATTATTATGTATGTTGGTATGTATATTATATATATATATATATATATATATTATAGTAGTATATAAGTTTAGCTTTTTTTATTATCTTTTATTCCAATTTTCTATTGTGTTTTTCTAATTAATTTCATTATTATTTTGTAATTTTTATGTGCTTATTTATGGTTTATGTATTTATTTATTTGTTGAAACCACCGTCCCTATTACCTACGTTATTCCTTTCCGTGCACGGTTGCCTGGAAGAGATCGCTCTGAGCGATAAGACCGCCCATTGTGACACTTTATTATAAATTTTGTTTTTCTAGTTGTAAGATTTTTATTTGTGTGGTTCAATAAAGAGTTATCTATCTACCTATAACAACAATCGGGTATAACGTCCGTTTTGCATTTGCATTTGAAGCTTCAGTCGTTATGACCAGTTCAACTAAGTTTATCTAACTAATATAAGTATAACACAGTTTTGAATGAGGCGGTACAAAGAACTGCTGAGTTTGAATGAGGCGGTACAAAGAACTGCTGAGTTTGAATGAGGCGGTACAAAGAACTGCTGAGTTTGAATGAGGCGGTACAAAGAACTGCGGAGTTTGAATGAGGCGGTACAAAGAACTGCTGAGTTTGAATGAGGCGGTACAAAGAACTGCTGAGTTTGAATGAGGCGGTACAAAGAACTGCTGAGTTTGAATGAGGCGGTACAAAGAACTGCTGAGTTTGAATAAGGCGGTACAAAGAACTGCTGAGTTTGTCTAGTTCTTGTTTGGTACTTTCATAATACGTACAGTTTTTAATGAAAATCTACAAGTTCGTAAGATTTACAAAATAAACACAGCCAGTTGCAAACCACAGTGTAAGTAAAATACTATCCATCTAATCTTCACGTCCAAGAAAACAATGTACCGGCGCGTCTCTCTAATGAACTTTCCTAGCAAAACAGAAACAAAGAACACTCCATTGAAACTCCTATAAAAACTTATAAAATGCTTTATCACAAAAAAGAGAAGTAATTTAAAGGCATTTTAATGTTTTCTAATTAGGTTTCATTTTGTGCGATACAAAAGCGTTATAATTTTATGGAACGGACTTTTTAGAGAATAATGAAGGGGAAATCATTTGCCTTTGTTTTGTAAAGGTTGAGGGGTAACAAGTACATAATCAAAGTAAGATAAAAAATCGAGCTTAAAAGCTATAAAAACGCGCCTGCCTGCCAAAAAAGGACTTATGCCAATAAATTATATAGGTACTGTTGGAATGTGCTTATCAAGGCCTTGAATTTGATACCCATATTGTAAAATTGATGCTAAATTATTTTTTTTCGTATTTGAAAATTAATGGCTCCATTTTCAATAAAGAGTATAAAGGAGCAAAAATAATAAAAAAAAAACTCTTTGTTACTCGGGGGGATGTAAGGATTCTAACGATACCCCATACATCCAAATCTGTTCAGACGTTTAAAAGTCACGGTGGAACAAAGAAACTCACATACATAGGTACATACATACAGACAAACATACGTGAATCCTAAAAAACATTACACTCCTTTTTCTGCCAAAAAACGAACTTATCTTTTTTTTATAGCCCATGTCTCGGGATGATGTAAGGATCCCAACGATACCACATACATCCAAATCTGTTCAGACGTTTAACAAAAAGAATAACCATGGTGGAACACAAAAACCTCACATACATACATAAATACATTAAACCTGAAAACATTACACTCCTTTTTGGGCAGTCGTGCAAAAATAAGTGGGAAACAAGACATGATATTGTCAAAAAATAATTTGGAAGGCGAAAGACGTTGTACTATCTGCAAGACCCATCTCTATGGATACATCGGAAAATGGTTCTTATATGTTACAGTTTATTTTATGTCTTTGCGATGTGATATGATACATGGTATTGTTATTTTTATAGTCATAGCTCGAACTCACTACTGGCTATATATGGCTGCCTATATATGGCTCATGGGTGGCTGTAGTGAATTCGCAGTAGTAAACTTAGCTATTGAACTCGTACAATAGTTATTATTTGCCATTGCGTAACGTCGTATTTTTGACGAAGTACTTATGATTATAGAGTCGGTTTCTGAGTAGCAATATGTCCCTTGAAATCAAAAGGCTTCGGGTTCAATCCTCGGCTCATTTTGCGGGCACAAGTATCTACATTATAATAAAAGCTTAGCATGTATCTATCTATACTTATAAAAAAGCAATAAGAACGAAAAAGTATTTACAAAGACGATAATTAAAAAGAAATGGTCTAGGGTACCGAACATATTTTTTTAAATTGTATCTGTTTGTTTATCTGTATGTTTTTTCTCGCATCACGTTAAAACTACTGAACCGATTGCGATGCGGTTTTCACTATTGGATAACTTAGGGTTTGACTTATGTACTTGGTATCTCAACCTAATTAGTAGAAGCCGAGCAATCTATAAAAAACTTTTTGACGGCTGAAGGAATTTTGATCACATGGTATTATAAGTGCATTTTGTACTTATACGAGCAATATACCAAATGTTGGTATTATAAGTACAAATTGCCATGCAAACACAAAATGCCGATCCGTAATATTTGCATTATTTGCCTTTTGACCCCAGAACACAGGAACACATAGTTCTCTGTGCCCCAGAACATCTAATTGTTCTCGTAGCGGTAGTAATTCAGCTACGAGAACAATTATCGTAGATTAGTTGTAGTGTAATACCAGGCCAAGAAGGCAAAGAACAGAGAAAGCCACTTCACTCTCCCTTCGTTGACATTCAGCTCGCTTCATCTACAAAATTGTGTTTTTACAAACCTGGGAGTCTTCAAATGTACAAGTGAATAGATTACTTCTAGGGTTCTAGGTAAGAGTGTACTATCCTCGACCACATTATCACTAACATAAGGTGAGATAGTGGTCAAACCCATTGAAAACAACTGCAAATAAAAATAAATTATTATAAAAGGCATTCAAGTTTTAGATTTTAGATTTTGAAATAAAAGATGCAGTCGGAGGCATCATGCATTATTGCGGCGGAGTGCTTGTAAGCGCCCGCCCCACCGTCCGGTTCAAGCTGTAGAGGCCAATAAGGCCAACAGCATTAGTCATTCCTAAAAAAAAAAAAAAAAAGCATCATGCATTTCATTACTCCTTTGACGGGATCAGCAGCGATCTTTGACCTGGCGAGCTAACTCTCCATGCCTCCGACTGCGTCTTATAAATATTTCAAAATAAAAAAATCTAAAGCTTTTTATAATAATTTATTATATATTCAACTTTTTAGTTTATATTTGCAAGAATTAGTGGGAATGGTTGCTAACCAACTTTAATTCGTTATAGATCGTAAATGGTCATTCGAAATGAAAAATGATAAGAGAAACCTAAAGATGATTTTCAAATACCTATTCAATGATGCCCCACTTGACATAGCTCGTCGACTTTCAATTGTTTCTTTTTCACAATATAGCTAGTGGTTGTCGCCATATTGAATTTTGATTAATATCGTAGTACTATTATTTATTCTGTGTTAATGTCATGCCTTTAGTAGCCACTCACAAGATTAAGAAAAAACGATTGACGGAAGAATCATCAAAATCGGTCCACGAATTTGGTCTGTACATATCGTATATAGTGCCACAAAGGAACAGATATACATCCATACCAACATATAAAAGTGAAACGTTGTCTGTTTGTTTGTTTGTTTTCACGCAATAACGGCTTGACGGATTTTGATGAAATTTGGAATGGAGAAACTTTTTATCCCGGAAAATTGCTAGTTTCCACGGTAAAACTGGAAAAATATTGATTACTAGCTGTAAGAAACGGTTGCCATGGAAACGAAATAACAAGTATGTCAAGAAACATCAAGAGCATTAGTGCTATACCTACTTTTGCATTGGTTTTTAATATCCTAAAATAACTTAGGATGCTTTTTTTCGCGATAAACAGTAGTCCGCGCGGACGAAGTCACGGGCGGGAAAACTAGTACATGATATAGTATGTTAAACACAATACCGGGCCTTTGCGTTGCACAGTCTGGTGAGAAGAGGACATGGAACTAGGCAGCGCGAAAACTGAAACATGTCGCTCGCGCTGAAGCTAAGTACTTCGATTTCCATCGCTCAATGTTTCGGAGAGCAAATAAAGCTATCGGCTTGTACTATAATTTATTCTGTGCTATCAGACCCGGCCTGGCAGACGCCCTCGGGTGGGTTGACAAACTCTGACACCAAAGGCCAGAGCACTACTTCATACTATAAGCAATATGCTATCGCAGAAATATTTTGGAAAATAAATAGCAGGAATGAATTCTATGAAACTCTGACAGTGTATTTATCTTTGTTTCAGTGATGTGCAATGCCGAGAAGTGAATGAAAGTGAAATAGCTCTAAACATTATAGTGGCCATACATCTGAAGTGACCCAAATGTGGAGATTTTATGGGAGATCGCACTTACACGAGAAATCATGGTGAGTGCTTACAGTGTGATAACGATGCGTTGAACAATTTATTGCCTGAGATCAACTGGTCAATATGACAGAGGTGTTTAACGTTATATATCTATATAAATGGACATATATCACGAATTGTTGTCAACCTAAAATACTACTCAATAAAAAGTTTTTTGTTACTTTCAGTACACATCCACAGCAATATATAAAAGTGAAACGTTGTCTGTTTGTTTGGGGAGCTTTCATGCTGAAACGGCTGATCCGATTTTGATGAAACTTTGTAAATAGGTACTGTAGAGTATAGAGACCAATGTAGGATACTTTTATCCCGGAAAATGATAAGTTGCTGCGGGAATACTGGAAATCTACGATTACTCGCTGTAAGGAACGGAATGACGTTGCCGTGGAAACGAAATTATAAGTATGTCAAAAAGCATCAAGGGCGTTGTGCTATACTTTTGCATAGGACATAGGATGCTTTTTTTCGTAATAAATTGTAGAGCGCGCGGATGAAGTCGCGTGTGAAAGCTAGTTAGTATTTTTATAAATGTTAATAAATACTTCTGTTTTTTTTGTGACACAGAGTGTCTACGTCTACGTTCGAAATTCGACTCACGAACTATATACGAGATCTGCTTCGACTACTAGACTAGTGAAATCACTTTTACGTCATTTCCAGAAAGCATCATTTGTTTTACTTACTGTTAACTACGCCAGCGTGTGGGCATAGGATAAAAAAAACAAACAAAAACGTGACTATTTGTGATGATTTCAAAACTCTCCAGGAAGTTTCAGTAAAACGCACACCATTTTACTGATTCGTGACTTTGACAATTATTGTCTTTGACTTGACAATACTCACAATAAACTAAACTTGACGTTGGCGAAATTGCTAGTAGGCCAGTGGCACCGCAGACGCAATTAAAAAAAGAAGTTAAATTTTAAGATCTTTGGGTGTAACCCTTAACAGCCTCTTGTTGTTTACTTCTTTTTTTATTTGATGGCTTCTGCGGAGGCACTGGCCTACTAGCAATTTCGCCAATGTCAAGTTTAATAGTTTATAGTAATGTCACGTCACAGTCATTAATTGTCAAGTCAAAGTCATGAATCAGTAAAATGGTGGACAATTACTAAAACTTCCGAGGGAGATTTGGAAAAATCACAATATTAATATTCCACCAATATTACACATCAATACTCAAAGAAACACAAGATTGAGAATAAAATCAAACTCCACAACACAAAATTTAGAATTTTTGCAAAAAAACCTCTGTTGTTGAATTTTATTAGCTTTGTGAAGTTGTAACTTGGCATGACGCATAGAGCGTTTTGGTGGAAGTCATTTTCAATCATATTCGCTAATAATAAGGATGGGACAATATGTGGTTGTCTCCAAGAAAATAAAAAATGAGCGCGCTGAACACTGAAATAAAAACGAGTTTCGCAAAATGTAATTTCTTGTACGTATGCTTAATTTATAAGTTTTACGTTAGTTAGTTTTCAAATGCTGTGTTTTTTATATACTTATAATGAAGCAGCAAGAACCAAAAAGTAATTTAAAAAACTGGTCTACGGGGCTTAAAATAAGCTACTGAACAAGAATATAACATTGTTTTAAATAGTGTCTGTCTGTTTGTCTGGCTGTATATTAGCGCATCACGTAAAAAACTACTGATCAATTGCGATACGGTTTTCACTCTCCGATAGCTTAGGATTTGACTTAAAACTGGTATACTTGGTATCTTAATCCTACGAGTAGAAGCCAAGCAATCAATAAAAAGTTATTTGACGGATGAACAAATTTTGATGAAATGTTGTTTAATATTGTACTTTATAGGTACTTTTAGTAGGTACTGGAATTACACCTAATGCATTACTTTTAACCCAGATAAATTAACACGCGGGCATAGCTGCAGGCACAGATAGTAAATAAATAAAACTAACAAGGTGGAATAACCTGCCCTGAAAAGAAACACTTCATCTAGTTTTCAATTGATTTATGCCTCCACTTATTTTTTACAAAAAACCCGTTTCTTTTATAAAGAACTAGCTTTCCCGCCCGCGACTTCGTCCGCGCAGACTACTGCGACTGCGACTATCGCGAAAAAACATCCAATATTCTTCTAGGATATTAAAAACGAATGCAAAAGTAGGTGCTCTAATGCTCTTGATGTTTTTTTGACAGACTTGTAATTTCGTTTCCATGGCAACCACAGACCATTCTGTGATGACAACCGTTCCTTACAGTGAGTAATCAACATTTTCCAATTTTCCCGTGGATACTTAAAAATTTCCGGGATAATAATATCCTATGGTTTATTCCAGGGTATAAGCCATCTCCATTCTAAATTTCATCAAAATCCGTCCAGCCGTTATCTCGAAGCTCCCCAAACAAACAAACAAACAGACAACGTTTCACTTTTATATATTGGTATGGATTTTGGTAAAAAGCACACACATAGGGAACAGCTTCTGTGATGTTGTGCTTGAAAACTCTTAAAACGTAATAACGCCGTCCTTGGTGCGAATTTTATGAGTTTCTTTGCACGTCAGATTGCGGCCTCGATTGTTACCTTTTGCACGTACCAGCCGTAATCCAGGAATATAGTGTTCTATTCGTTTTATTCATTGTAGCAACGACTTTAGCCTCTGTTACCTTCGCTGTTATGCAACAATGAGGTAAATACTTGGGAGCTATCGAAATTAGTTCAATAATTATCCTTTGAATGTTTTAATAACAAGTCGTTTGAAATCGAAAGATTGAGAAGCAGACCACCAGATTTTATTCGGTTCTTCCGCTGTATGATCTTCTTTATGGTCCTGCAAGGTGCAATCATTTGTGTGATGAACAGAAATGTTTGTTTCTGAGTCATGGATGTTGATATTCGTTTTTATGTTGTCCGTTATCTAGTGCCCATATTACAGGGTATCCTAGTTTGGGGCTAGGTAATTGGTGTGGAATTGTCCCGAATATAATTATAATATATGTTTTCCCTTAATCATTATTTATATAAACGCTTACGTAACATGTCTACTTACTAAGTTTTGAAAACTATATAAGCATATCATCATTAATTCCGAGAAACAGACAAATGCAAAACAATATTTTTTTTGCTTATGGACAAATAAAAATAATGTTCTATAGGATCAACACAGAAAATTAATTTTCAATGAAAAAATATTGTAATATTTTCTCCTTGGAAAGCGTGAAATAAAAATGATACAAAACCATACCGTTTTAGAGCTCAATAATATCACAGTATCCTTATCAATATATAAAAGTGAAAAGTTATCTGTTTGTTTGTTTGTTTGGGGAGCTTTCACGCGATTACGGCAGCACGGATTTTGATGAAATTTGGAATGGAGATAGCTTATACCCTGGAATAAATTATAGGATACTTTTTATCCCGGAAAGTTGTAATTTTCCACGGGAAAACTGGAAAATGTTGATAACTCGCTGTAAGGAACGGTTGCAAAGGAAACGAAATAAGAAGTCTGTCAAAAAAATCAAGAGCGTTGGTGCTATACCTACTTTTGCATTGGTTTTTAATATCCTAGAAGAACATAGGATGCTTTTTTCGCGATAAGTAGTCCGCGCGGACGAAGTCGCGGGCGGGAAAGCTAGTTCTTTATAAAAGCAACGGGTTTTTGTAAAAAATAAGTGGAGGCATAAATCAAAAGCATATAAACATAGGTACCCACATAATATCCAAGCTAGCATGATAGATAAATTAACTATTATTATTGATTTGTTGTCGCGGTTCATGTGATTTTTTTGTATTATTTAAGTTGTTTATGTTTGTTGGCAATAAATTATTTTTATTCTTATTCTTAACTATGTATTGAACACCACAAGTAAAACGAGGTATTATAACTAAAAATACAGTTTCACAATAAGTGTCAGAATGTGCGGTCTTATCGCTCAGAGCGATCTCTTCCAGACAACCGTGCATGGAGAGGAATAACGAGTAAACGATTAAGGCACGATGAATTCAATTATTATATAAAAACTTACACCGTAAAATATATAAATGTAATGCAATATCCAAAATTTTATAAACATATATACTAATATTAATAAATATATAATCAATATCAATAAATATATACACAAATAACAATAACAGGATTGAGACGTAGCAGCTCAGCTAGTGCGATAAATAAAACATTTTAACATGATGTTTAAAAACGTTGAGTCTGCATTTATTATCTACAGGTAGGGCATTCCACAATCGAACAGCATCGACTGAAAAGGACACTTCGTTCTGTGGATAGGTGACTTTAAAGAACTAAACTAGACTGAGATAATTATTAGAGGAATAGGTAGAAAAGTAGACAGAAACATAATATGTGTACCTATTATTCTCACATGAAATTACGAATGATGAACCTCATTAAAATACTTGAACACAAATATATGTTCTGAAAGCTCTAATGAGCAAGGATGCTCGGGGGAGCATCCATGAGCCAAAACATATAATACTCACGATACGACGTCGCATCGTGGCACTTTGCGATGTCGTGTCGCGATGCGATGTCGTGTCGTGGACATCTACGACGTGGCCCTTCTTTCTTTTAATTAAATTCGATTGGTGTTTTCCAGGATCTTTATTAGTCTTCCCTCCCTGGCAAAAGTCGTTAGTAACGGTCTTATTTTGAGAGTGTAAAAGAAAGTAAGACAGAGTTATGTACGTCTTACTTACTCTTTACCAGAGTAAGTATTATCTCAATCCAAATAGAAGAAGCCGAGCAATCGATAAAAAACTATTTGATGGTTGAAAGAAATATTGTATTTTGTACCTTACAGGTATTTTTGGCCCTGGAAGAGCATATAGATAACTTTTAACCCAGAGAAATGACCACGCGGGTGTACCGAAATATGTCACATGAATTGTATAATTAGTATACCTTAAGTTAATAAGTTAACATAATATTACATGTTATATAATATAACTCCAATACTTGGACTAAAATTTACAAAATGAAAATAAAATAAAAAATACGACTGCCCTGCGAAAAACGAACTTATGCCAATAAATTATATCTTTATAGAATGTGCTCATCAATGTAGTGTTCAATTTGATACCTACCCATATTGTAAAATTATAAGTTATTTTCGCATTCGAAAATGGAGCATTTCTGCCGAAAAAAAACAAAAAACCTGTAGACATTGAATAAACTGTAGACGCGTGATGAAGTAAGGATTCTAACGATACCACATACATCCAAATCCGTTCAGGCCTTAAAAGTAATGGTGGAATAAAGAAACTCACATATATACATAAATACAAACATTTATATGGACCTGGAAACGTTCCACTCCTTTTTTGGACAGACCGTTACTAAAAAGTTTTGCCATAGAGGGAAGACTAATAAAGATCCTGGAAAACAATCAAAGACTGTAAAATGAGGAGCAGTGGGGTTTTTCGAAGTGGGGTTTCATTGAAAGAAAGAAGAGCCGCGTCGCAGATTTCCACGACACGACATCGCATCGCGACACGATATCCCAACGTGCTACGATGCGACATCGTATCGTTCTGTGTTTTGGCCTTTATCTACCTATATTATAATACGATAAGACACGTCTTAATTGTCTCTTTGTCTTCCGTGACACATCCTTACGTAGCTAATTCCTCACACCTTACTTGACAACAAACATTATGTACAATACTATGTACCTATTCGTTCGTGCGGACATAGCGGTAACGAAGCCTATGATTACGACAACGATAACTGACATACGACTTTTAATTTCTTTGGGTGGACTGACCGACATTTAAAAAAGGAGGTTTTTAAGTTGATGTGTAAGTATGTAATATTGTCAATAATGCTCAATATTCATATATGTTACTCTATATGAGTACCTATCTGAACAAATATGACGAAAATATGTATTTATTATAGTCCATGTATTTCTCGGAAACTACAAGCCTGATTGCAATAATTATTTTTGTAATATTTTCAGTATCTTCCAACTTAGGGAATAATCAAAATCGGTTCAGTAGTTTTAATGTTAACTGTTTCCAGTATGGCTTTCTTCTTAGCGAATGGAATATGTAGGTACTTCATTTTCTAAGGCCACTTGAACGAAACTATAAAATAAGAAATAAAAACTAATTTACGCCCAAACCGACTAAAGTAAGTACGTACCTATAGGCACTTATCTGGCTCATTTAGCCCCAAATAGACCTCATAAAATTAGAATTATTTATTTCTTTTAGGTTTGAAACTTACATGTATGTTACAGCATGGACTCTTGTTTGCTCTCAGGGTCATATTGAACCCAAGTGTCATCTCCAGTAACTATTCGGTTGAAAACACACGATGGCTCTTCACCACAGAGCTCTCAAAAGTCCTTACAACAGCGACTGGCACTCTTTTCTGAAGCGCCGTGAGCATTCTGGCACCCACCTTACACTGACTTTTGAAAGGTTGGGATGGTCGTGAACAATAGAATGTACGGTGCCAATCGACAGGTTGGTCATCTCTGCTACGATTTTCATCTTTACACGAGTATAAACCAGTACAATTTTCTCCATTTTGACCACGTTTTCTTCCGGCGGTAGAAAAAATACGTGAAATAAAATAGGTAAAATTCACTTGACCACTTTTGAACATTGATAAAGAATAAATAAAAATAATAAAAAAAACAATAAAAAAAAAAGTATTTTTTAATGAATGTCACTTTTTTGCTTTTGTTTTACTTTTTTTTGTTCCGTTGTAACTTTCAAATTTTGAAGGGTTCTTTTTTTTCTTATTCTTCTGTTTTTTTCAACGTTCAAAAGTCTTTTATTTGTTTTTTTTTTTGCCTTTTCGATTTAAATGTTTTTAATTATATATTTCATCTATTTTTTATTACTTTGTCATACGTTTGTGGGCTACCCTGAAAGTTTCAGCCGGATAGCTAATCGGGAAGTGCTTGGAATTTGAATTGCAAGATTCCACCCGGAACGACAGACAAGAAAGTGACTTAATAAAAACGTGTTAATAAAATTGTTTTGTTTCCAGCGTGAAAAAAATTCTGCGTAAAAAATATTCTGTGTATTACTTGATATGAGACCCCTTATAAGTTTAGGGTGTGATCAGTGTGTCTCTGTCTGTGACATCGTAGCTTCCAAACAGATGGACCGATTTTGATGCGGGGTTTTTTCTGTTTGAAAGCTGATGTGATCGAGATGGTTCTTAGCTATAATGGGCCCCCTCTGGTAGGGGTTACATTTTTTTTAATGATCTCTTGTTTGAGGACTAAAGTTTCATAAAAAAAACAGGATTCCAGGACAGACAAACTACATAGATACATCGATACATATATACATACCTAAATACAAGTGAAGTTAAATAAAACCTTTTAAAAAAGCCAGTCTTGGTAAACAGACAACATCTCTTCATGTTTTTATACAATTACCCTGCTATTTGAGAAACTTATTCAAAGCGCGGTGCTCGATTTTAGAATACATTGTGGCGTCACTCAGGATAGTTGTCTGTAGAGGTTGTTTAAAAAGAAACTAATGGTCACAATTAGATCTCTTTTATTTATATATATACCCTCAGATAGTGTCATTAGCTAATTACAGTTTAAAATTACCGTTAAGATTTAATTATATTGATATAAAGAACTTATTGAACGCGCCTCGTAGTGTTTGAAGCTCTTCATCTCATCAGAGTGAGGGCATGTGAAACAGATTACAGTGGAAAAAAGTATTTTATCATTACGTTTATAGCTCAGTGCAAATACATACATACCGTAAACCTGCTATTTTTTAACTGACTTCAAAAAAGGAGGAGGTTCTCAATTCGACCCGTATGTTTTTTTTTTATGTTTGTTACCTCAGAACTCCGTGATTTGTGAACTGATTTCGAAAATTATTTTATTGTTTGCAAGGATATACTTTCAGAGTCCCATAGGAGTTTTATCAAAATCGGTTCAGCATTTTTTTAACCCGTTCCAATAATAAGGAAAATTTGGTTTTAGCGTTTGAAGTCGGTCAAAAAAAATTTTTTCTCCATCCTGCTCGTTCTGTACTTGATTGAGTTTCTAGAGCCAACATCTTTCTTTGTACCTGTCAATCACTATAAAATTGTATTACTAAATTGTATGCGTGGGTTCATACGTACCTACTCTTATTGTGTATGATTATAATTCGATCAACTAACCATCAACCCTTATAAAATAGTCGCTGGCTATTATATTAAGTCTCGAAATGCTAACGAAGCCTTCATTGGATGGAAACACGAAGAGCTCTCACCGAATGTTGCTTTCAGTTTGGACGTTTTGAACCCGCTTGCAAATGTGATTAAACTCACTCCTTTATTCTTTTTGTTGGTGGAGAGTGAAGCAATCGTGGAAATGGGAAGCTTGTGGAATATGCAAGGCTTGTTCTAAAAGTAAGTTACATTTACCGTGACACCTCAGTACTGAAAAATTATCTTTTATCTTTTGCATGACCTTGTTTTGTAATATTTTATCACATTATCCTTGTGGATCGTTAAGTTTATCCTCTGCCAGTTATGTTATTGCAGTCAAATGCGATAAAGATAAAAAAAAATGGTTTCGTTACATTGTAACAAATATATCTTCTATCTGTCTGTACCTACTTATAATAAAGCAAGAAGAACGGAAAAGTCTGTACAAAGAAGATAATTAAAATGGTCTAGAGTACTTAAAATAGGGTAATGAACATAACACTTTTTTTAATTAATTTTTGTTTGTATGTTAGCGCATCACGTAAAAACTACCGCACCGATTGCGATGTGGTTTTCACCGTTGGATACCTTAGGGTTTGACTGGTGTAATTGGTACCTCAATCCGATGCGAAGAAGCCGAGCAACCGATAAAAACTATTTGACGGCTAATGGAATTTTAAGTAAGTATTGGTATCATGTCCTGGAATAGCACATAACCCAGATAAATTACCAAGCGGGCAAAGCCATGGGCAGCTAGTCAAATAACAACTAGTACAAGTTGTAGTTCTAACTTCTTTCGGATTTCCACGATATTTATCCGTGTTCTCTCGCGAAAATAACAGCTCCTGGTACGAAAAGATACTTTCCCTCCTGCTAAACAAGAATGAGACTTATTATTCCACAGCATCCACTTATCTAAATCTACCCCTATTTGTTTCCCATTGTTCCCGGCATAGAGATTAGTATGCCTTCCTATTCCACTCGGATACTTTATATCCTCGTGGCCGGCGGTTCCACGATGTAGACACAAGTATTTCCCGGCGGGTGCCCGCGGTCAGAGCCAATCCTCAATCACGTCTGTTTGCCCACACGATACAATAAACTACAGTTCACTTCTTTGTACAAATAATACAGTTATTAGGGAATGAAAATGAGGGCTCAACTCTAAATGTATTTGTTCTGGAGAACGATATCTATAGGTACTTATAATAAAACAGTAAGTAACAAAAAGTCTGTACATTGAAGATAATATTTTTTTTAAATCCTTTGTCTGTTTGTCTGTTCGCGCATCACGTAAAAACTACTGAACCGAATGTTATGTGGTTTTCAATGTTGGATAAGTAGCTTACGTTTTGACTTATAAACTTGTGTACGTTATCTCAATTCAACGAGTACTACTCATAATATGTATTCTCGATAGTTTGTACCGGACAATCAGTACAAACTATTCGAAGTCTGAACGAAGCTTTATTAAATTTGGTATTTTTGATCTATTTAATTTTGGATTAACTCAGAGGATCCTTATATTCCCGAAAAATTATCACGCGGGCAAAGCCGTGGGACCGGCTAGTTTTGAAATAAGTTGTTTCAAAAATTGATAACGTATAATTAGAATTGATATGGAATGGTTTTTTCAAGAATTGATAATGTACTAGTTTTCTCGCCCGTGACTTCGCCCGCGCGGACTACTGTTTATCGCGAAAAAAGCATATCAAAAAAAGCTATGTTATTTTAGGATATTAAAACCAATGCAAAAGTAGGTATAGCACCACTTTTGATGTT
Organism: Alsophila aescularia; assembly: GCA_946251855.1. Classification (NCBI taxonomy): domain Eukaryota; kingdom Metazoa; phylum Arthropoda; class Insecta; order Lepidoptera; family Geometridae; genus Alsophila; species Alsophila aescularia. The sequence continues at coordinate 7,412,317 of OX276376.1, read as the reverse complement.
CTTTGACATACTTGTCATTTCGTTTCCATGGCAACAGTTTCTTACAGCGAGCAATCAACATTTTGCCAGTTTTTCCAATTTTCCCGAGGAAACTTACAATTTTCCGCGATAAAAAGTATCCTATGTTTTATTCCAGGGTATAAGCTATCTCCATACCAAGTTTCATCAAAATCCGTCCAGCCGTTATCGCGTGAAAGCTCCCCAAACAAACAATCAAACAAATAAACAAACAAACAGACAACGTTTCACTTTTATATAGGTAGGTATTGGTATAGATCTAAGTTTAGGTAATAAATTGCGACACATCGATCTCTCGCATATTTTTATGAAAATAAGTAATATCTAGGGCATCTTTATTAGAGGCCAAATACAATTCTATGCTGGAAAAGTGAGACCCTAAAAGAAATGAGTTCTATCGTGCCCTAAGATATTCTGAAAAAATGCATTTTTTTATAAATTTAAGCCTCTTCCAAATCTGAAACCAGAAAGGTACGTAACTTCCGCAGTAAATCCTTCTATTCTACTCATCTGTTCCCCAGTAGACTGTCCAAGAGATGAGTATTCCTGCTCATCCGTCTTGTATATTTTATACCGTACCGAGTCGGGTGTCCGTTGCAAGCCAGCCACAAGCATTTCCCCCGGGTGCCGCCGCCGTGTCGGGCAATTCTCAAACGCGTCAGTTTGCGCGCGTCCGCAATTTGATGCGGAAATATCGACACATGGTGCAAAAAACGAAAAACACACGTCTTACAGAACAATTAAGTAATTATTCCGTGTAACTTATAACCACGCCAAAGGTACTCGTAATGCGTACAGATCTACTGTCATAAAACATCTAAATTGTAACAATATGTGTGTTACAACCGCATGAATTTTTAAAAATCTCGCTTCGCTTTTCTCGCGAAGCTTCGCAAATGATGCCATAAATATTTTCTCGTGCTCCGGTGACCATTTACAATCACATACTCAGTGCTGTGTACTCTACCGACTCTCCGAGGCACTTAACATACAAAATAAATGTAACTATGAACAAAAACGGAAGAAAGAAAAATATTAGGACCGCGGCGGCAGCGGCTGGGATTTCCGCAGCAAAATGGAAAATCGAAACGCGTCGACATTTGAAAATGTGCTCTAAACATGCGATGAACAAACTTGTATTTAAGGTAACAGGGTTCAATTTTATGCCAAAGTCGTTATAGTGCCGTAATTAAATTAGAGTCGGGTCAAAATTGGCCGGCTGTTGACGGAAATAGCGAATATTCACGGGAATTAAACGCTTGCATATGGCTACGCCGCGTAAACTGTGAAATATTATGGAAAATGAGTTGATCGGAAAATAACTAGCTTAAAAGCTAAAAAAAAATACGCCAACCCTGCGAAAAACGAAATTATGCCAATAAATTATATACTGTAGGAATGTGCGCCTTCAATTTGATACCCATATTATAAAATTTGAAGAAAAAATATTTATTTTGCATTTGAAAATGGAGCCATACTACATAGTTAAATATTTAAACGGGACTTAATCGCGCTGAAAACTTAATATTTATTTACCTCTACGTTTCGATCAAGTTGCATTGAGCGTGGTCACGAGAAGTCTGAAGTAGCGGGTGTCGGCGTCGAGAAGGGCGAGCGTTGTCTCCAACTACCCGCATTTGGTTTTGTAAAAATTCAGAATTGTCACGACACACGACACTAACGACATCTGCAGATATCTTCTGACATAAACCTCGACGCGAACACTACTGGAGCCATACTGCAGCGAAATTGAATTTTTTCAACAAAAATATACTACGAGTATGTTACTCGGGGGGATGTAAAGATTCTAACAATATACATCGAAATCTGTTCAGGCATTTAAAAGTTATGGTGGAATAAAGAAACTCACATACATACACAATATTACACTCCTTTTTTGAGGCAGTCGTGTAAAAATAGCGAGATTTCCTTCGTAATTGGAAAGTTTTGCTAAGATATTAGTTTTCTTGCTACCAACTTTGTGTCTTCATGTCCATGAACCAACGTTGTCACGGGGTAACTATTTTTTTCATAAATGTGGGTAGTTTCAGAAAGAACCGTAGTTGGATTTGAGAGCGCTTCAGAGTTTAAATACCATTTTGTATCATTGGCAACACAGTCGTGTTTACTTTTTCATTTGTTGACAATATACCTCACGATCGATTTTTGTTAAAACTCACAAAATAATCTAGAAAATATATAGATAACAATCACCTTAGTTATTAATTTTCTGTCTATAGATAATTAAGAACGAAGTGCTCTTTTCCGTCCGAAGTTTTTGACGGAGCGCTCGATCGCAGTGACTGTTGTATTGTAAGTATTTACTGGTTTCTAGCTGAAGAAGCCCAAAAAACAAAAAAAACAGGTGTGTTCAAGACGAGTAAATAGGTATCTACTAGGCAACCGACACCATCGACATCATCATCGCTTTCCATCAGGTGAGATCGTGGTCAAGCGATTGCCAAGTCCGTAATAAGAAAAAATGTCGTATGCTCCGTTTTACGGTCCGTGCTCGCCTTTTGTGAACCTTTCTTCCCCAACGGTTATTCGTTCAACGAACTATGTGGCTATGAAATACACACACAAGCAGCAAATGTAGATTAAAACTATCTAAAAACAAAGTAGGTACACAAAAAAAAACTTTGTCAACGAATTGTGAGCTACCCTGAAAGTTTCAGCCAGATAGCTAATCGAGAAGTGCTCGAAATTTGAGTTCAAAGATACGGTACGACAAAAAAGTGACTTATGGCCGGTTCCTATATCTTCAAACGAACCGTTTTCGTTTACTATTCGTCAGCTTTTGACATAAACTCCATACAAAAAACTTGAAAAAGCAACGAGACGTTGGAAAAACGACTCGTTGCATTATTATAAAACGTGGTAAAACATGACGAACTCGCTACCGATACCAGCCCAACCTTAGAAAAACACGTATTGCCTCTCGGAGTTTGTTTGCCAGATCTATAGCTATAATATACCCTCGCGTATAGCTACCGACCTTTATTAAAATAATATTATTGTAGGTCTACGTAAAGAGAGGATAAAATTTTGCTCACGTGTTATTCTGTAAATTATCTACTTCCATGTTTTTATGCGAGGGAAAAGAGGATCTTAAAAGATTGGGTTTTTTCGAATACTCGTAAGTATGTAACAGAAGGGTACCAGCTGGCATGTAAATATACAAAATTTGGCGGTTTTTAAACTAGAAATATGGCACTGGGTCTATTATTACCTGACTACCGCGAAGCAAGGGAAGAGTACTGAGTTTAACAGACTATGTATGTATATATATATATATATATATATATATATATATATATATATATGTATGTATGTATATATTTATATATGTGGATGTTCCACCATAGTGTCGCCCCTATTGGCCCAATTTTGACAAGCGAGGAATTATAATTTTATTGTATTTTATACTAGCTTTCCCGCCCACGACTTCGTCCGCGCGGACTAGAGTTTGTCGCGAAAAAAGCATCCTATGTTCTATATTATCTATTATCTATGTTATTATCCTAGGATATTAAAAACCAATGCAAAGGTAGGTTTAGCACCAACGCTCTGGATGTTATTTGACAGACTTGTTATTTCGTTTACATGGCAACCGTTCCTTAGAGCAAGTAATCAATATTTTCCAGTTTTCCCTTGGAAACTTAAAATTTTCTGGGATAAAAAGTATCCTATGTTTTATTCTAGGGTATAAGCTATCTCCATTCCAAATTTCATCAAAATCCGTCCAGCCGTTATCGCGTGAAAGCTCCCCAAACAAACAATCAGACAACGTTCCACTTTTATATATTGGTATGATTCATATACATATCACATGCAAACCATTGTTATGGTAGGATATAATGGACTTATGTAATTAGTATAACCATCTCATAATTTACTATATTTTTGTGGGTTCGTAAAATGAATGAAACAAAAATTGATTAAACAATCGATCAACTTCCTTTGATAAGTTTTCGATCTACCGACAAGGTGAGTTTACAGACAGACAGATAAATTTGTGACGTGTTTTGTTTGTCGTCAACGTTGTTCATGATACATCCTTGTTGTGCAGGTAGAGCTGTGCCCTATTTCATAAAGCGACACATCATAATAAAACTACAAATGTCAGTCGAATACGCCAAACCTACCTACGTTTCATATAACAAACAATCACGACAGGACTGATGATTGCATTTCACAATGCCAGTCATAGTAGTGTGATGGGTAAAGCTTCGGCTGTCACAATTGTCACGACAATTCTACAAATCGTGATAATTTTTAAGCAACCGCCGTTTCATAAAACGTTTTTCTATTGACATTTGTTAGACAATTGTCGGTTGACTGCCGGGCACAACTATTGTTTTATGAAACACATTTAGTAATATTTTGACAATTCATTGAATGAATTGTCGGGTTTTTATGATACACATTTCGGTAGTTTGACTGACATTTGTCGATTGACATTTGTCAGTCTACTATAGTTTTATGAAATAGGGCCCTGGTGGCAGGGAAGTTACTAGAGTGCGGTGTCTTTATTCAAAGATACGTTATCGTCACAGCAACCATTCGTAATCAGAGTTTTTGAAAGGATTCAAGCTGTCATGTTGTTTATTTTATTATTTTCCCTAAACTTGTGTTATTTCGAGTGTTAATGTGTAATATTGGAGGAATATTAGGTTAACCATTAGGAGTTCGTTAAAGTGCACGAGAGTAGGCAAAGGGTAAAAATTCAAAAAACGTGGCACTTTGTGATGTCACTTTGCCGCTGCAGTCGACATAAATTTAAAAAAAAAAGTTTTTCACGGCGCGGCAATGTGTTTCCTTTCTTTGACCGAATTGCGCAGTGTAACTTTGACAGTTCAGTGATGTTTAACTTTTATAGGAACACCATAGTCCATCAACTCCATGCATTAATGCTAACGGAACGTAGCTATGATAATCCTCCGATACATTTATAACAAACCTTGTTTTTATAGGAACAGTCTCAGCTTTCGCTTGGTAGAAAATATCACTGTTCGTTACTAAAACGAGTCGATCCTAAATCGATAGATATATGAACCGGGTATCAAACTATCAATGTCTAAAACTGGTGATCCATTGGAAACCACTCACATGAATTGATTTTGATTACATAGATAGATACTTTAGATTCTAGACCACAGAAAAAATTGTATAATATTTAATTCCAAAAAATTATAACTACGTAGGTAAAGTGATTGGGCATTGCTAATCAGGCCCTAATTTATGTACGACTAGCTGTGCGCGCGGCTTCACCCGCTTGGTCATTTCTTTAGGCTATAATTACACTATGTGCTATTCTAGGACCTGAGGTATCAAATAAACCAATATTTGATAGAAATTCCTTCAACCGACAAAAAGTTATTTATAGATGTGTCGCTTTCTACTCATCGGATTGAGATACCAAGTACACCAGTTTTTAAGTCAAACCCTAAGCTATCCAACATTGAAAACTGCATCGCAATCGGTCTAGTAGTTTTTAAGTGATGCGCGAACAAACAAACATACAGACAAAAAGTCACGTTTTAAAAAAAAAGCTTATTTTAAGTACCTTAGACCCTTTTTATTTTTTATTATCTTTGTACAGACTTTTTCGTACATATTGCTTTATTATAAGTATACCTATAGATATATATTCCTGTCAGCTCGGTGTAGCTCGAAGTCCATTCTAGGTCAACTTTTGTTAGGTCCTCTTTATATAAACGATAACATACAGCGATGGTTATGCTCGTACCTCTATCATTTTACAAAGAGCCGTATAGCATAACGGAACCTTCGCATCCTTTCAGGAGTCGCAAATTGTCGGACCCTTGCTCGGACTGTCGACCCATATCATTAGGATGTACGTCCCTTTCCAATAAAATATTCGCGAAAATGAATACTGAACTTGATTGGATTAGTTCGCCGTAGCTCGTAATACGGTCACTTTTTATGAAGCAATTTTTTTGTTCTTTCAGTTAACATGTGAATAGGTACATACAGTTTGAGTAGGTGTTTTTTTCTAGCCAGTATGGGAAAGGAAGGATAACACGACTGCTTAACTATAAAAAAACACTTTTATTGTCTTTAAAATTGACCTAATGGTTCCTATCAGCATATTCCCGTATGTCCTGGATTCGTTAATTTTTACTATGTCTACATTCTTCAAATATGTGGGGTATACCCAGAATTTAATGATTTTTGTTATTTTTATTTGCATTTTTATGAGGAACTAGCTCCGCTCCGCGGCTTTGCCCGAGTGCAATCTTCAAGAATGACAATTTTTATTTTTTTTTATTTACTTTTTTTTAGCCATAAACCCTCGTAGGCAGAAGTCGTCTTCAGAAGTACCTAACTCTTCGACTCCTTTTATTTTGACAAAAGCTTCAAAAGCTCAAATCCTTTTATATCCTTAAAAATATAAAAAGATTAAAAAATATTTAAAAAAAAACTAGCTTGTTTTGTGTTTTTAGCCATAAACCATTCCGGGCGTCATCAGAAGATCCTGCCAAAGTTTTGTCACAATCCGTTCAATGGTTCAGGAGCGCATCGCACACATACAACACACACATTGATTTTTATATATATATAGATAGAATAGTGATATATTCTCTTTTAACATTAAGTTTTTGTAAAAACCTACTTTTGTCACCTTTTTACCCGACTACAGTTAAGCAAGGGAAGAGTAATGAGTTTAACAGTATATGTATGTATGTATCTATGGATGTGGTTATGGGGATGTTCCACCATAGCGTCGCTCCTATTGGTCCGACTTTGACAAGTGAGTGTAATTTTTTTATCCGACTGCGCTGAAGCAAAGGACCGGTTATGTTTAAAAAACTAAAAACTTGGTCCGATTTTGGCAAGCGAGGTGTCAATCGATTCGTCTTCAACGCAAGTGTCATAGGCAATTTTTTACCCAACCGCAGTCGGGTTTTGTTTTTGAACTTATATCTTGTTTAATAATTAATAACTATAACTTAGGTCATCGAATAAACCTAACCAAGAAGGTAGCGGCCGACAACCGGAATGTATCCATGAACATTTTCCCTGCCCAGAAAATAACTTTACCTACACAAGCAAATCTCGACCTTGTTGCATTAAAACTGTCATGTTCTCACGGAAAATTAAAATAATTCTTCTTCAGTGATGTAATTGTGTATCAACCACAATACACCACAAATTGTACACTTATGCACCCACACACAGCCTCCACTTGCTACGGTTCACTCGTTTGTTTGGCGGTGTGGACTTATTGTACCTTGGTGACTTGGTGTACCTATTTTAAATCTTTTATTTAACTTCACTATGTATGTATTTTGTCCTGGAATCTTGCAATTCAAATTTCGAGCACTTCCAGATTAGCTATCCGGCCGAAACTTTCAGGGTAGCTCACAAACCGATGACAAAGCAATAATGCTTTTTTTGGAAAAAATGTGAAAAGCGAAAATGAAAAATATTAAAAATACCTAAAAATTATAAAAAAATATGAAACAAAATAAATATTTGCATTCATAAGAGGAATGTAATGTGTTAAAGATTCATGTATCTTTGTATGTATGTATTGGAGTTTCTTTATTCCACCATACATTTTAAATGCCTGAACAGATTTGGATGATAAGGTTAAAAGAGTTCCACAGAAAGGGGAGCAATTGCAATTTTATTTATCTTGTGACTTTTGACTTTTTAGTTCGTTTTTGGCAGGGCTGTCTGTATTATTTTTATTTTTTACTAGCTGTACCCGCGGCTTTGCACGCGTGGTCATTTCTCTAGTTAAAAGTACTCTATGTACTATTCCAAGACCTAAAATACCAATATACCAACATTTGATCAAAATTCCTTCATTCGTCAAAAATATTTTTATCGATTGCTCGGTATCTACTCATCGGATTGAGATACCAAGTACCCCAATTTTTAAGTCAAACCCTAAGCTTTCCAACAGTGAAAACCGCATCGCATCGTTTTATGTGATGTGCGAACAGATAAACTAACAAACAAACAGACAGACATGATTTAAAAAAATGAAATATTTTTGTTCAGTAGTTTATTTTAAGTACCATAGACCATTTTTTTTAAATTATCTACATTGTACAGGCTTTTTCGTTCCTAGTGCCTTATTACAAGTATAGATTATTTATTAAACTTTGTAGTAGGTAGGTAAACATTTTACTAGAATTTTATTGTGATGTATAACTGTCAAATACGTCAGTGGTACGTTTGCTAACTTCCAGTAACTTATAAATAAGCATAGATTGTTCAAGTCGAGAACACTGAACAGCCGGCTGGATTTGATTCAACAAGCCAAGCACGTTGAATATTTAACAACTTTGACGAAGCAAATATTTGAGAAACTAACTGCCAAATCCTAGAAATAGCTGCCAATTCGAATGCAACAAAGTTCCTACTGGGTAACTACGTCCGGTAGTTGAATTATTTTGCTGGTTTAGGAAATGTAGATTTGGTTAGTACAATATAAGTTCAGGATATAGGTCAGGTGCCTTGTGTTAAGTAAATCGATTAAATACTACACCATGCAATCGACTTAATGTACTGACCATGTTGCCTTAATTATAATCCATACCAATATATAAAAGTGAAACGTTGTCTGTTTGTTTGTTTGGGGAGCTTTTACGCGATAACGGCTGAAAGGATTTTAATGAAATTTGGAATGGAGATAGCTTATACCCTGGAATAAAACATAGGATACTTTTTATCCCTGAAAATTGTAAGTTTCCACGGGAAAACTGGAAAAGTTGATTATTCTCGGTAAAGAACGGTTGCCAACACAGAATGGTCCGTGGTTGCCATGGAAACGAAATAACAAGTCTGTCAAAACGCATTACCTCAATGACTTTTGCATTGGTTTGTAATACCCTAGAAGAACATAGGATGCTTTTTTTCGCGATAAACAGTAGTCCGCGCGGACGAAGTCGCGGGCGGGAAAACTAGTACAATTATATATGACATCCAACAAACAACACAAAATTTTAACGTTACCAGCACTTTACATTCTAGAGATTGCCACATTTTTCAAAACAAGTCCGGACCTATTTCCCCGCCTGTCCGATGTAGTTGTACGTAATAGACGCGATAATATGACTGTGCTACATAGTGCTAAAACAACCCTTATGCTTGTGTGTTCTGCATGGCTCCAGCTGTTTACAACCAAGTACCTAACCCTTTAAAAGATTTAAAAGTTGCACTGTTTAAAAATAAATTATAAAGTTTGTTATTGGATAAATGTTATTATGACATTACCGAATTTTTGACTGACAAGTTTTGACATTCCAATTAATTTAATTATTATATATAACTACTATTGTTTTGTAAAGTTGTTTTTTGTAATTATGTATACTTATGATAGTTTGTCATGTACTTGCTTGTGTTATTTTATAATATTGTTATTTTTATATTTTTTGCATGCTGTATTCAATAATGTCGCACACCCCTAGATGGAGTAGATTGTACGGGTCCTAAATTGTAGCGGACAACTGTATTAACAATCTACATCTGTGACGATAAAATGATTTAATTTGAACTATGCTTATATAAGCAATTTTGGATGTCATAGAGTTTTGATTCTTGTTTATTACTATTTCTGTTTCTGGCTTCCATATTGTGTAATGATTGTCTTATCTCGTCGAGTACTATATAGATAATATTGAAAAGCTTTTATTTAACTTGCAATGTGTTGATGTTTGTTTAGGTGGAATCTTGCGAGCTGAATTAGAACCACACACCAAGGAGTTGAATTTTTCCATGTTGGTTCAGTTATCGTTTTTGTCATAAGCATGACTTGAGTCGAGATCCAGGATTAGCTCCAAATAAAGGAACTCTTCAACGGTAAACCACAAGACACGAAATTTTGTGTACGCATTTTATTATGATAGACAGTTTGAAGTTTTACAATGGAATGGTTGCTGCACTCAGGGTTGGGTCCTGACTAGGGAACTCCTCAACGGTTAACAGCACAGACACTCAATATTGTATACGCATTTAATTGTGAATGCTCGTTCTAAGTATCGCCGTGCATGGCTGCTGCATTAAAGTTTTTTAAATGTTTTTAATTTAACTTATTTACGTACGATTCTATATCCAAGCTTGTGATCGTAACCCTAACCATAGCTATTAGTGAAATTTACTTCAATGTTGTCTGTGTGTTTTGGGTATCAAGAATAATAATTATTTTGATCTTCTACTGAAGTTTCTCTCAACGCTACACTCACGCCGTCTCTCTCTTGCTACAGCAACACTTAGATTCCACTGTGTAGTCAGGCTGATCTCTGTCACCCACTTCCACTGAAGCTATCGGGCTGAAATTTGGCATACACGTTCGGTTCTAGTGACTGCATAAAAGCTTGGTTTTTTTAAATTTAAATTAATGTATTGTAACTAACCAGACCTAGCAGCACCTAGTTTAGTTAGGTTGACATCAATGATTTTAGACTCAAATGGCCATTGATTGAATCCATATGTATCAAATCATATCAATCTAATTAACCTACTGATTTGTCAAAACTGTTCTATCTGAGTAATTTAGTTGAAACGCGTTTTGACTAGTTAAAACCAGTTTTGTGTAACATAAACATGACACATGACTGCCTTGCAGTAGTCGCATAATATGATGTGTAACGTCTGTCAAGCTCTGTTTTAACACACACTCTGTCACGAATGAGCGCGCACGGCACTTTGTTTCACTTTTCACGAAATTACTCCCATTGATTTCAGGAAAGTGAGAGGAAAGATGTTACACATCAATAAAAGTATAACCTCCGAAATCATCATAAATTATAGGTAAAAACCATCTCTATCACAAGAAAAAACCAGTACCAAATCCGTCCATTCGTTTGGAAGCTAGACGCCACAGACAGCCACACAGCATACACATAGACATCTTTTCCGTCGGGGGTTTGTTTGTTTGTCGTATGAGGTAGTGCTGGCCTCTGATGTCAGAGTTTGGGGTTAAAACTAGTTTTAACGAAAGCGTTCAGTATAAATAAACTAGTTAAAACGCATTCTTACTAGAAACGGGATTTTACTGTTACAGAAACATTAAGTATCAAGATAGTTTCTTGATGCTCTCTTCTCTAACGGGCGTATTTCCGAAGCACCGGTAGAGTCAGAAGGGTATTTCTTTTTCCTGTGTGAGATTTAACTCTGTTGGCACTTGAAAGGGAAATTTCCTTTTCAAACTCAAATCTTCATCATCATCATCATTAAAGCCTTTAGATGTTCACTGCTGAACATAGACCTCCCCCAAAGAGCGCCATGATGAGCGATCTTATGCCACCTCTATCCACCGACTTCCTGCGATGGCTACAATGTTGTCGGTCCATCGTGTGGGGGTTCTCCCTACACTTCGCTTGCTTGTTCGTGGTCGCCATTCGAGAACCTTTATGCCCCAGCGGTTGTCGGTGCCGCGAACTAAACGGCCTGCCCATTGCCACTTCAACTTGCAAACTCTAAGAGCCTTGTCGGTAACCTTGGTTCTTCTACGAATTTTCTCATTTCGGATTCTTTCACGTAGTGAAACACCGAGCATAGCTCTCTCCATTGCACGCTGCGCAACTCTGAGCTTGTGTATGAAACCAATAGTTAGCGACCACGTCTCCGTGCCGTATGTCATCACTGGCAACACGCACTGGTTATAAACTTTCATCTTGATGCGACGAGAAGATATAGCGTAAATAAAGATACTTAGTTTACTTAAATTTTATTTATTTGACCTATTTATAATATTTCATCTATTTCTCCTAGTTCATGAGATGTTAATTTTGACTTGTAAATGTGGTATTATTTGGCCTATTTACAATAAAATACTTTGTCTTTGATATCATTAGGGTTGTACCAAAATTTTAATCAGATTGTCCGCGTTGTAACAAATCCTAAAGCCATTTCTGTGACTCAAAATAACCGCTGTATAAATTAGCAAAGTCGCTAAATGAACCGCCTTAATAAATCAAGGCAGGCCAAACCTCCCTTGTTATTGGGAAAGATCTGTAATTCGTCCGCAGGTGCGCATTCCGATATTACTGAAGGCACGCGTGGTGCCACCCACTCGTGTGATTCATGTATTTATTGCCTCCAGCTACGCCGGAAGTAGAATACGGAATTGAAATGCTAATGCGGATGTAAATGGGTCTTTTTGGTAAGAAAGCAAAAATATGTGTAAAATCACCTGGATTTTTTCTATATTTGATTATAGGAAAACAAAATAAATGCCGTTTATTGATCAGGATCATGGCTGTAAAATATATTATTTTTATAGTTATAATCACTGATCTGAATGGATTTGACCTACTATCGTTTGTGCCGATTCAAAACGGACCCACCGAGCGTCCAAGGAACTAAAAGTGACATACTTTTATCTCCTTACGTTAGTTACAGAATAAATAATAGTACAAATACGTTAGTTCCGTGGACGCTCACTCCAAACTATTGCTATCAGCGCCAAAATGGCGATAATCAAATGCTCTGATTTCGAACGTTCGTTAAAAGCCTGTCTGGAGTTCGGAGTAATATGAAATTGTGTTTGGTTGTTATTCACTACACAAACCACAAATTAGAGAGTAATATGTAGAATAATATGTCTACAACAGATAAGACAGTAAAGCAACATTGCGTGCCGCAAGGAGTTTAGTCTCAAAAAAAAAAAAAAAAAATGCAAGCCAAATTACCACAAGTGGCGTGGCGTCATAATGATCACGATCGCTAGTGATTTAGTTAACATATTATCGACGTTGGAGCGGGGGCGCAGCTAATATTTTATAAAATTGTCCAAATCGTAACAACAATAAGTAATATAAAACAAAAAAAAACAGTATCTATGTCAATGTCATGAGAACCAAAAGTGTGTGCCATATTTCAGCTCGACAGCTTCAGTGGAAGTGGGTGAAATATTGATTGCAAAATTACAGGACAAGTGAAGATAAATAAAGCCATTTGAAATAGGTCACAATAATTCCTATTTTGGATTATTCTGAAAATTGAAAAGCGCCCTCTTGCGGCTGTTTGTCTTGCAGAACAAACGGCTTTTTTACGTTTTGTACGAGCTGTCACAGCTGTGACAAAAACAGTGTTGCGCAATTGTTCGCTGTTAGGCGAAATTTCACTGGTACCAGTTACTGTTGTTTACGCAGGATCATAGAAGGTACTTCTTCGCTAAGCGCAGACAGTCTATTTAAGTAGCGGCTAGGCTAATGTATTATTCATGAAGAGGCTAAATACGAGACCAAATCTGAAACATCATAAATACGCATGTACTTAGAATAACTAGTTATTCTAAGGACGTTTGAGATAGAAAGCTATTGAGAGTGGACTATTGTTTATAGGTACCTACTTACTTTTCTGCGCTACAATACTGGATTTGTATGAACAATAGGGGTACCATTTAATGTTTTAGCGAGAACATTATGAATAAAAGATAAAAAAAATGGATCACGGACGGGATTCGAATCTGCATCATCCGTGCCTCCGTACGGCTCATGCCTTTAACCAATTCGGCTACCGTGACCACTACATCATCATCCAAATTATCCATCAGTTTCTAAATTCGTCTTACGGGGACGGTAACGCCATCTATTAAAAATTATTACATACCTGGAATTGATTTTTAATGATATTTTCTCTTGTTTCAGAGTTTGATGGCGATTATAAAGTTCGGTTACGCCTTAGTGGTCGTGACCCTACTGTTGATGATATGGGCGTCCCTATCGAGAGCATTAGAGGTAAGTGGCAGACATATATCTAATTCGTCGCACATGACACAGACAGGTTACAAGCTGATTTGCTGCCGTACCTACTCAGAGACGTCAATGACGTCAAAAAATTGATTAAACTCTGTCAATATCGACACAAAACGACTACCAAGACATAATCGAAAGTGCTAAAAAAACAGACTGCGAATAAAACTATAAAGAGCTCAAAACTCTATATCGTTACCGATTATAAATGGTCATTCGAAATGAAAAATTATAAGAGGACCCGAAAGATGATTTTCCAATACCTATTCTATGTTTGTTTGTATGTTTGTCGTATGAGGTTGTGCTGGCCTCTGATGTCAGAGTTTGTCAAGCCGCCCGAGGGCCTCTGACATAACTTAACGACTGCTATTAATCAATAACAGCCGAGACCGACAGCTTACGTGCCCTCCGAAGCACGGAGCGATGGAAAATTATGATACCCCCTATTCTATGATACCCCACTTAACATAGTTCGTCGTTTTTTTTTTTCGCAATTTGGCGTCTGGTGTTCGCCATATTGAATTTAGAATATCCAAAATTGGAAATCGCATCGCAATCAGACCAGTAGTTTTAACGTGATGAAAAGTGTGGTACTTAGTACCTACTAAGTTTTGAAAGCCAACTACAAGCAAACAGCTATATTCCCGTTATCAACGACAAAGATAGAGATACATACGCAGGTTGTAGCGAATGAGAGTTACTGTCAACACGTGCTACAAAAACGACACTCCGATTGTGACTAAGACCAAACAAGGCCAATTTTGTGCCTTGCACCTAATTTACGCGGTCCACGTCCTAAACCCTGGTACCTAGTCTTCTCACTTTTTATTATAGCTGACAAGCTATAGAAGAGTCAAGTTAGTATACTGCTTCAATTTGAAGACATACTAAGTAGGGCTATTTATTTTGTAGGGATGAAACGATTTGGCTTTTATCGTTCATAGTATTGTTGTTAATAAGCCAAGCAACGATGATGATAATTATATCAAATTCAAGAGCGTACTTGTAACTGCGAAAAGGCTATACTATTTTAGTTACTGGAGTGCTATTCTCAGAATTAAACAAAATAAAAAAACGATGTTTCAATCGTCCCCATGCCAAGGGCGGTTGAATCACCAAAATACAATACGGCCTCCTATAAACAATAGCACCGTGCGGGGAACGGCGCAACAGTGTGATTCGTGTTCGGACCTATCGTCCGCTTCGTTTTCCCCTTGCACCCCTCACTCCTCGCGTAAACGTCCGCGAGATATTAATAAACAAAAACGATTTGTTTCAATCTTCCCCATGCCGCTGGTTGAAACACTGAAATACAATAAGGCCTCCTAATCCTCCTCTTAACTAAAAATAGCGCGGGGAACGGCGCAACACTGAAATTCGTGTTCGGACCTGTTGTCCGCTTCGTTCTCTCCTTGCTCCCTTCACTCTCCGCGTAACCGTTCGCGAGATATTTGTTTTGTTTCAACCGTCCCTTGTTTTAACCGTACCCAGTCTACCATATACCATCCCCTACCATATACCTACAACATCATCTATCCAATATACGACTGGATCAACAAAATCCAGAGGAAACCAAATCAATATTACAAAATAAACTTAGGAACTAAATAAGGCCCGTCTCCTTACTACCTTGCAAAGAGGACTATGGTTATAGGCTTCGGCGACAAACATAAACCGAATTTGTCACGTTTAATAGAGGCCGCTGACCTATATGTCGGGCAACTAGGAATGGTTATGACATTTGGCAGCGAACGCCAAGTAGGTAAAAGGAATACAAAGTCGGTAGGCCAGACGGAAAATAGGCTTCCTCTCTTCTACTCCTTCGCTATTGATTTCTCTTCAGATTCCTTATTAGATGAAATAATTCGGGTGTGACATTGATTTGTGGTAGATAGCAAATTACCTCGGGCAAACTGTGCAATTAGGTAAAATTAATTTCGAGAAGGAAGCCGACAGGAGAATTTAGATAGGATGCTGCCCATTTCACAAACTTCGTCAAGTCTTCTCGTCATCCATACCACAGTGCCTCAAGACGAAAGTCTTTATTGCGTGCGTCCTACCAGTCATGACCTACGGAGCCAAAACGTGGACACTTACGGTGAGACTGGTCCATAAGTTCAAAGTCGCTCAGCAAGCTATGGAGAGAGCCATGCTCGGAGTTTCTCTGAAGGACAAAATCCTCAACGAGGTAATCCGACGGAGAACCAAAGTATCCGATATAGCTCAAAGAATTAGTAAGCTGAAGTGGCAATGGCCTGGTCACATCTCTCGAAGAACCTACAACCTTTGGGGTAAACGAGTTCTAGAGTGAAGACCGCGTATAGGCAAACGTGTGTAGGGCGCCCGCCGGCCAGGTGGAGTGACGACTTGCGACATACGGCTGGCAGGAACTGGAAGAGAAGAGTCGAAGATCAGGCTCAGTAGCATTCACTAGGAGAGGCCTACATCCAGCAGTGGACAATAATAGGTTGATTATGAATCTTCAAACTCTTATAGGTTTCTGTACTCCTAGTACATTGAATGTTTTTTTTAAATAACTCGATGTATGTTAACCTCGTGCTATAGAGATGCCATTAGAATTAGGTATTTGCTGTGAAGCACACTTTTTATTCAACTCACATAATAATATGATTTTATGCAGACTACAATTTGGAGTTTTATTATGTGGTGTCACCCGTAATAAGTAATTCTACGAGTAATTTTAATGGATGGCCTGAGAATAGTAGGGTCACGGGAGAGGTAAAATTCCTATAGCACTACCTGGTAGTGTCAAGCAGTATTGTCATGTTTAAACATCATATTGAGGTAAAAAGTATACTTTCCGGGTTTTCATTGGCCTTGTTCTTTGGTGCAATTTGATTTGATCAAACTGGAGCCTTACTTTATATTTCTTTGGCATTGGACGTTAATGTACAGCAAAACAGAATAGTTGCTTTCCATTTAAGATTTTTTTAAGCACAATTTAAGTTAACAATGTGATTTTATACAGAGTAAGAGACCAAGCTTTAATATTATTTTTAAGTTTCTTGATAAAATAATGACCGTGTGCTTTAGTATAGGTACTGAAGTATAGACGCGGAACGTGATAAGTTGCATGACGTCACCTGACGTCACACTCGCGTATTGAACCCGTAGCGCTCACAAACTTTGATCGCTAATAACTTCAGTTTTCATAAAATAACTTTTTTCTAACACATAGATAGTGTTGCGCTCTGTTTGAACTAGTTAATCATCAGAAACCATGAAACTACTAAGATTTAACTTTAGGGAACCAGGCCCATTTTCAAATCGATGGCAATAATAATTACTGGGCAAATATCTCAGACGAGCGCAGTGCAGTGACGCGCAAGACTTTGCAACCAAAGTTCTGGGTGGCACTGCAACTGTTGTGGATGGGCGTTACCATCAGGCGAGCGACCTGCCCGTCTCGTCATTCAATGCAATAAAATAAAAATAAAACTGAAACAGCTACGTCATACATGACGTCATGAGACAGACGGGTACAAAAGTTCCTGAATACCCTTTAACAACCAAAAACCAGTACTTAATTGTTTAATATCGAGCGAAGATCGATAACCTTCAGCGGCTACTTACGAGTACATTTAGTCTTGACATGACTTCTAATTGACTTTCCTCGTATTTAGGGTCTTCTACAAAGTGTTTCTGACCACCGAAGCTGCTAATAAAACTAATACGAGCAAACGTATTCCTACCTAGTACGAATAATCTCCAATCACTTTTTTTTTATTTATTTTCGGCCTCACGTGTGCGCGAGTATTCTAGTGAACGTTGTTTTTTAGGGCCCGGTTCTAGCACTTTTAGCAATTTTCGTTAATTTTTGAACGTCTGTAGCTTGTTTTATAATTAACCCAGAACTATGAAATTAGTATCATATCAAAATTTAACATATTATCTCGTACTTTGTGAACACAGAAACATGATTAGTATGAATTCACTCGATAGAAAATAATAGCAAAGGTAACACTACTTTATGCTTAGAACATTGATTGGAAAGAGAACCCGTCACTAAATGGTATCAAAGATATAGCAAAAAAAAGATCTTATTATAATTGAGAAAATGGCTAGACATTTTTAAAATCAAAGCTTTAGTTTTCCTACAAATAAACAAAAACCTTAAATTTTACTCCCGAGAGGTATCATCTTTGCCGCTCTACGTGATCACGGATGAGAGGGACATAAAATTCACTGACCTTAAGAAAATAATAGCGTTACTGAACAGTTTTTTTTTATAATATCTATAACTCGTCCTACTGGGACGACTTTATCGTGGGACGAGTCGCTGAACTAGTCGTGTTCTTTAGGTTAATAACCATTTAAACAACAACTAAAGTTAGTATATAATTAATTGATGTTGAGTTCAGGCGATGCCGAGACCTTTCAAGTTCGACAACTTTTAGCGGTTACTTACATTTCGTCATGACATTTTATAGGGTTTCCTCGTATCTAGGGCCCACCAATTTTACTGACCTTTGGTTGCTTAATAGGAACGAACGTACGAAGTACGAATAGTAATAAAGAAAACGAATACTTAACAGTTATATTTATTAGAAATTAATTTACCATATCACGAAATTCCTCGTACTTTCTTGAATACCTACATAGATTATACATTCCCACTGTGCCATAATATATATATGTCACTGTAATAGCCCATTCATACGTTAATCTTAGGTTTTAGCAATAAATCTTATGATTTACTGACATTAGAATTTAGAACATGCAAGGTTTTTCCAGTGACGGCTTGTAGTTGTTGGTTTTGGTTATGTTATGTTAGATAATGTTACGCGTTAAGTTAGCCTTTTTCAGCATTTACCGTGCCTCTGATGTAAATCTTAAGTGGTTAATCCAAGCGAATGGTGGTATAAGTTGAAAATGAACGATGATCACAGAATGTTCGCACTTTTACCATTAAGAGTTTGTAAATCTTAGGATTAACCGTAGTCCTACCATCATCATCAACAACCTGTATTAGTCCACTGCTGGACATGGCCTCTCCCGCGGCGCGCCACTGAGCCCGATCTTCGGTTCTTCTCATCCAATAACCTTGCTCAGATCGTCGCTCCACCTAGCCGGAGTACCTACACTACGTTTGCCTATTCGCGGTCTCCACTCTATCGTCTATCAACATTGCAACTTCAGCTTGATTATTCTCTGACTTTTCTTCTTATTATCTTCATCCACTCAATAAAGAGATTTCATGCTATCCTTTTTTCCAGCTCCACGTGGACATTGGTCATCCGCCGTGCCTGTTCCAAGCGCTGTGCACGTGCTCGAAGCCCGCGGGCGACCTCGGGTTTGTCTCCTGCAAGTACGTGCCCATCCTGAGGGTTCCAGCCGCCATCAACAGTTCCAAGGTCTTCTCGCTGGAGCTGACGGGAAACAAGATCATGGATCTCGAGCCGCAGTTCTTTCAAGCCACTGGTAACTTACAATACAATAACTCTTATATGATACTCTACTAACGGTATTTATTTGGAAAAAAAACTGTGTGTTGCAGTGCATAGGTCACGGTAGCTGAATTAGTAATGCGAGTTCGAAACTCGTCCGTGATCCGTAAACATATATAGCAGGCGTTTGCAGGCGTTAACTGCTAAAATCATAAAAATACAATAATAGTACATTACTGCCGCGGTCTGTAATGACTGCGTTGCTGGCAGCGAAGATGATGGTCGAGAGCGTAGCTAAGTTAAGTTCGAGGCCATCATAGCGTGGCCAGCAGGGCAGTCATTGCGGACCAAGGCTTGTATAGTGCTTTACTCAAACAATGCGAGGAATTTAAATAAAACCAGCTTAGTATAATAAGAATTTACTCAAACAATGCAACAACAACGAAAACAACCACGACAACGACAAAGACAACAACAACGACCACAACAACAGAAAAAGAAACAGAAACAGCTTTCAAAAAGTGAAAAAACCATCAAAATCGGTCCATTCGTCTGGGGGCTACAACGCCTCTCTTTTCGAGTTCGGTGGTTAACAATACCGCAGAATAAATAATAGTACTAAAAAACACGAAAATAATGGATTTTCAAAGGAAATTGCTGCCGCAAAACACGACAGTAATGAAATTCCATACAACTTTGCTGGCGCCTATTCAAGCAGCGCGGCAAGGTCGACTTTGCCTAAAGAAGGTTGTCGAAATAATGACCACATTACAAGCTTGTTTGAGTAAAGTATATATGCACACCAAGAAAGTACGTAACACACACAGAATAAATAAACGTAATAGTAAACACAAGACCATCGAAAGTGCTAAAAACCACGGCTGCGAACAAAACTGAGGCAAAAATATAACTGAGAATGGTTGCTAACACCAACATTAAATCGTTATAGATCCTAAATGGTAATTTGAAATGAAGAATGATAAGAGAAACCTAAAGATAATTTTCAAATACCTATCACATAGCATCAAGGAAGTTATATGTACTTACGTACAACTGGAACGATATCTCTCATATACAAAAGTGGTCTCACCGAAAACGTAATTTAAAAAGAAAATGCGAGAAAAGGAAGTATACGGAGGATCGGAAGTCTCTTTCTCTCCCGTACAAAATTTCAGAGTTTTCGCACAGACTAAAATAAACTTGCGAAATAATCATCACACAGACAACTGTACTAAAGAGGTCACCTATTTAATACATTTACATAGTAGGTACATCCTCTTTGGTATCTGATGAGATTTTAAATACTATTCTGGAAATTAAAGAAGTTCTTGTCCTGTTTGTTTTTCGAAGTATTTGCTATCATCTAAGATTGGCACTATAAATAAAAAAGAGACAACAAGGGCTTCCGCTCACGTCCTTGTCTTTTTAATTTTTAAATCGTTTTCAAGGTCAAATAATCGATACCCCGCTTTTTCTTTGAAGATATCGTCCCAGTAGTACGTAAGTACATATAACTTCCTTGCATACTTCTCATTGTAGCTTCTGGCTGGTTGCCGCCATATTGCATTTTAATTACTGTCGTCGTTAGTGACACTCGCAAGATTATGACAAATCGATTGACGTGGAGTGCTTTGTACGACATTCTTACACTAACTCTGTAATTCGAAATAGAAATAGGAACATAATAAATAATAATACAACAATTAATATCGAGCACTCCACGCTCCTTTTACAATGACATTAATTTTCTCGTTAAGGCACAGAATAAATAATAGTAGTTAAGGCCAGGCTCCAAGGTTACATTTTCTCACTCCCCACTCCCCTGCCACATAACCTACACTCTGCCACCCGCTACCCGCAATAAGCACTGAAGTGCCTGCGAAACAAGGTTATAATATACGAGCACTGTTTGAACACACAATTTAACTCTGAACTAAATTACGTATGTCTTAAAAGTTATTTATTTTATTGGCAGGCTAATAATTTAGTTGTTAAATTTTGTCCAAATTTAAGATGATAAACTATATTTTCTTGCTGTGAGATTTATTTTAGAGATAAAACTTAAGCCGTTGAGTAGAAAAATGAAAATATTACAAAAAATTACGTAATTTTTGATAAGAAAATGTATCGAATGAAATTCTGTTGATCATGTTTTGTCTTAGTCTTAGAGAGATAAAGATCTCAAAAACATATATGTTAAGTTTCACATTTATCAGGTTTTTGGTTGACCCATATTTATGGAAAAAACCCTTAAAAAGCAGAGCCTGGTCTTAATCACTTTATTCTTAAATTGAAATGTATTTTTCACTTTTTAGTTCGGTGGTATTAAAGCGTGTTTTTAGTTGTTTTAGCGAGCGATGGTGGCCTAACGGTTTTATAGTGCAAATTAGAATTCAACGATACCGATTCTAAGTTATGTGCGGTTTTCTATCGCTCCGTGCTTCGGAGGGCACGTTAAGCTGTCGGTCCCGGCTGTTATTGATTAATAGCAGTGGTTAAGCCATGTCAGAGGCCCTCGGGTGGCTTGACAAACTCTGACATCAGAGGCCAGCACTACCTCATACGACAAACAAACAACAAGTTGTTTTAAATTATAATTTATTGCTAAATAGCAGTATTTTCCAGGCAACCTTTGATGGTGAGGATTAATGATTAAATGGACATCCATTCATATCTACACTAATACTCGTAATCTAAATCGATAGTATATCTGTGTAACCTGTTCATGACCGAACCGATCCTCATGACATTTAGTATGGAGAGAGTTTGAACCCTTGGTAAACTAACTATAGTTCGTGCGCACCAAGTCGCGGGCAAAAGCTATTAAAATTAATAAATAATAATTAATTAAGTACATGTATTAATGTATGTAACATGGACATCTTTCTTTTGAGGTTATCCAGTTAATGTTCTGTGATCCAATCTATCCATCCGCCATGTCGATTAACTCAAAGTTGATGTTTGGACATTAAAAGTCCAAAAATTTCCATTTTTTTAATGCATTTATCATATATTTTTATACGTGACTGTCATGTTATAAACCAACCAACCAAAGATCAGTTGAGTTAATATTTTGATGATTGGGTTTAAGGATGTAAACCGGTTGCACAACTGTTTTTATAAGAACCGATTGTTTTTTTATGAAAACCGGGTTAGAATTTAATATAATGATAGTTTTATACAGTACTCTGTACCCGCGGTTTCGCACGGTGGTCATTTCTTTAGGTTAAAAGTACCCTATGTACTAGTCCAAGACTTAAAAGTACCCTATGTACTAGTCCAAGACTTAAAAGTACCCTATGTACTAGTGCAAGACTTAAAATATAAATATACATACCAACAATTGATCAAAATTCCTTCAGCGGGCAAAAAGTTTTTATCAATTGCTCGGCTTCTATACCTGGATTCAGATACCAAGTACACCAATTTAGATACAAGTACACCAATTGCTCACATAGCAAGTATACCAATTGCTCGGCTTCTATACCTGGATTCAGATACCAAGTACACCAATTTAGATACAAGTACACCAATTGCTCAGATACCAAGTACACCAATTGCTCGGCTTCTATACCTGGATTCAGATACCAAGTACACCAATTTTTAAGTCAAACCCTAAGCTATCCAACTGTGAAAACCGCAACGCGATCGGTCCAGTTTTTTTAGGTTATGCTCGAACAAACATATAGACAAACAGATAAACAGACAAACAAACAGACAGACACGAATTTTAAAAACGTTATATTCCTGTTCAGTAGCTTATTTTATGTACCCATAACTTTCTCTACGATGTTTTGAACAATGCATTATGTTGATGGCCAATTAAATAAATAAATAAATCCACATCAATATATAAAAGTCAAACGTTATCTGTATTTTTTTTGTTTAGGGAGATTTCAAGCCAAAACGGCTGATCCGATTTTGATGAAACTTTGTAAATACGTACTTTACAATATATAGGATACTTTTTATCCCGGAAAATGAGAAGTTGCCACGGGAAAACTTGAAAATGTCGATTAGTTGCTGTAAGGAACGGAATGACACACGTTACCGTCAAGAGCGTTGGTGCCTATATATTTATTTGCATTGGTTCTTATTATCCTAGATGAACATAATAAGTTGTTTTTTCGCGATAAACTGTAGTAAATAATTTAATAATAAAAAGGAACACCTACTACGAGTATATCACACAATCAGTGAAGATATTTCTTTGTCGAATGTCGATATCTTTACGAGTACGAGCACTTCACGCTAGATGGCGTTGGCATAAACACCAATTGTCGATATTTTGAAGAGTACAGCACTTTGCGCTAGATGGCGTTGGCATAAATACCAATATATTAAGCAACCTAATTTTTTCCGTTTCTTTTCACCGACAAAAACGAATTAAGATGGGTTTAATCACTCCTATAATCGATTTTCTCGGAATATTTCATGAGTTTTTTTTTAAGGATTTTATAATTATCAACGCCGCTGTCGGAGGCCTTTGGGTATCGTTTATATAGTATGATAATGATTATATTATTTATTAGCTCTTATTTTTATTTACAAAAAATAAATTAAATACCTATAAATAAAAAGTATCGTTTTTTTTCCAATAGCAATCGGTTTTTAACCTTTAAATAAATCTGTAATGTAATCCGTCGGTTCTCGGTTCTCATCACAATGTTGACATCTATAATTTAAATTGGGCAATATATACATAATTATATATATTATAAATTATACTATTTATTTGAAGATTTTTAAAACGAGTTCACTTTTATAGTGATTTAACGCTCTACAAAAAAATGACAGCTATGTGATTGTATAGCTGATACTGTAAGGAACATATGCCGTGAATTGTGAATGTAGCTGTACCCGCTCAACTTGTAACGAACTATTTGCGTGTTTTAAGGTGGTACAACGCCATCTAGTTCAATTTCAATCAAACAATTTTGGACTACTTATTCTGTGTCGTATTGAGCCTTCATCTGTGCCCTCATGTCATGCACGTGTCAAGAGAGATGATTAAACGTGAATTTTATAGGCTGTGGGTTTTGTGAATTACGATCGGCGGTCGGCGATCTTATAAGTAATCTCGTCCAGACAACTGTATATGGATAGGGATACTAAACTAGTATATTAATCTGGTTAATTGTAACGTATGCAATATCATAACAACATAATTTGCAATTAAGAATTACAGAAAACGTTAGCTAAAGTCGTTCCCATGATGCGAGTCTCATTTGTTTTAACACGTGAGTTTCAAACTGCAGTTAATTCAACACACCAACATGCATCGAGGAAACACCCCTAGAGGGCAATAAAACATATGAAAGGGGTTTGTTATATAAAATTGTTTTGTCGTTCTGACATAAAAATAAATACAGAAAGTTCGTACGGTTGCTATTGCTACCCATTGGATGCTGGAAATATTCTTAACCTGACGTCGTTTCGGCCGTTTTAAAGAAGAACTTATAATAGAGTTGCACTTCACTTATTGAACCATACCCTTCATTGAATTCTATACTAGACGCACAAACGCCTTTTTAATTTTTTTTAAAAAATAAACAATAATCGAAAGTGCTAATAAAATACTGAAACCATAATTAAATAACAAACTCACGTTGCCTAGCGACAGCATAGATAAAAAGAATGGTCTCTATTAGATACTCATTTTTACATCCATCTTCTACGATGTCAAATTCTGGGTTTGTCATTCGATCAATATATTAATAACTGTCATGTCTTTATTAGCACATAGGTACTCGCAAGATTAAAACAAATCGATTGACGTAAGAATCATCAAAATCAGTCCACGCGTTTGGTCTATAACTCTATATTGTGTTACAAAGGAACAAACCTACATGGGCTGATAGACACATTACCCATTTACACATTTGCGCATTCTGGTAAAAAGTAGCCTCGTGCATAATGTACATTGCAAACTAATCCCTTGTCAAATTTCATCAAGATCGGTTCAGTCGTTTGGTCCTGAACAGGTAACAAACACACAGAGAGACAGACGACGCCAATGTCGCTAATATTCCAAGCCTTATAAGCAAGGAGCATTAATAAGTGATATTTCACTAATGTGATAACAGAATTAGTCGCATGATCTTGCGCCTCTATGCATGCATTTACCTCAACAAGTTCATGTAAAATTTAACTAACATCACCTCCGTTTAAATAACTCTGACCCCACTTCCAGGGCTGTACCGTTTGGCGATAAACCAGAACCCCCTGGAGGGGATCCACGAAGAGGCATTCTACGGGCTTGACAACACGCTGTGGGAGCTAGAGCTGAGGCAAGACCGGCTGACAAAGGTTCCTAGCAGATCGCTGAGGTACCTGCAGAAGCTGAGGCTTTTGGACTTGACTAGTAAGTTGATTAACGATTAACGAGGGTGTTTATTTCCACGAGTAGACTTTCAGATAACCAAGGTGACCGTCATAGCTATAAGTATAAGCAAGCTAAAGTGGTAGTCGGCTGGTCACATTTCCCGAAGAACCGATAGACGAGTTCTCAGGTGGAGACTACATTTAAGCAAACAGAGTAGGACGCCCTGTGGCCAGGTGTGACGACCTGCCAAAAGCGGCTTGAAGTAAATAGATGAGGAAAGCTGAAGACCGAGCATGAAGTCATTGGCGTACATTAGACCAGCAATGGGCAAATGTAGGCTGATGATGATGATAATGAGAAGAATTTCTGCTGGCTCGACACGCTAAGGGAGATAGAGCTACGCCAGGATATACAAAGGTTTCTAGTAGATTCCTGAGGTACCTCCAAACACTAATTATTGCACTTGACACACGATTTGTAGCGTTTGCGCTTTATTTGGTTCCAACCAATTTGCAAAACAGCAAGGAAATTGTTTACATTTTACTACGGAAACTCACAGAAGTTCAAATTGGTGTCGGCGGGCGGCGGCATCGTCTCAAAAGATACTTACTCATGCTCTGTAGATTCTCTCGGGCTCTTGCACTTGACAGGTGATTTGTACCGTTCAGCGGCTGTGCTTTATTTGATTTTAAGAAAATTGTGTTTAACTACTTCAGTAGTGTTGAGTTAGAAAGTGTTTCTCCGCTAATTTCATTTTAAAACAAAGAAGAAGTTGAGCCTTTGTCGAAGTGTTAAAAAGTTACTTGAACGTGGAATTGTGTGAAAGCTACGCTTCCAAATCAAGCGCAATTATTATACAGTTGTAATTTCTCAAAAAAAGGGAAAATGTGAATTTCTCGCACACTCGACCTTCACTCCGCTTGGGGGGTCGGCGGCTCGCTTCTCTCGTCGCCACCCTCCTCACTAAGTTCAGGTCTCGTATGCTCGTATTGTATATATAAACCTTCCGTGAAAAACTATATAACATATGCTGAAAACCGCATCAAAATCGGTTGTGTGGTTTAGGCGGCCAAACAGACAGATAGACAGACGCAGAAAGCGACTTTGTTTTATACTATGTATTAATTATGAACAAGTAGGTACATCATCATAGTAAGAGAAACACGACTACCCAGCCACATAAAAACCATTAAAAAAAAGCTTTCATTCGGGATGATGTAACAATACACCATACATCTAAATCTGAACAAGAATTTAAAAGTTATGGTGAAATAAAGAAACTCACATAAATACAGGAACCCTGAAAACATTACTGTCCTGTTTTGGGCAGTCGTTTAATAATAAAATCGACTTAGCTTGTTAATAATATTACCAGGTGCTTCATGGGATCATCCTAAACATCCGACGACTAGGTATATATTATAGCTTTGATTCGTTGCAGGATAAACTTTGGTAGCTTTCTTTATGGCACAGCAGCAAAAACACATTTAGCTAAACATGATAAAGTTTAAAACACATTTAGCTAAACATGATAAAGTTTAAAACACATTTAGCTAAACATGATAAAGTTTAAAACACATTTAGCTAAACATGATAAAGTTTAAAACACATTTAACTAAACATGATAAAGTTTAAAACACATTTAGCTAAACATGATAAAGTTTCAAACACATTTAGCTAAACATGATAAAGTTTAAAACAAATTTAGCTAAACATGATAAAGTTTAAAACTATGTATTGCGTGAAATAGGTGGGTTTATTAGAACCACGCCTATACAATATGTTATGGGATGTGAGTTAAGTATCTAATCACTTTACCTCAGACGTCAAAATCTAGCGTCAAAATCCATACCAATATATAAAAGTGAAACGTTGTCTATTTGTTTCTTTGTTTGGGAAGCTTTCACGCGATAACGGCTGGACGGATTTTGATGAAATTTAAAATGGAGACAGCTTATACCCTAGAATAAAACATAGGATACTTTTTATCCCGGAAAATTTAAAGATTCCGCGGGAAAGCTAGAAAATATTGATTACTCACTGTAAGTAACGGTTGCCATCACAGAATGGTCTGTGGTTGCCATGGAAACGAAATAACCAGTCTGTCAAAAAATGACAATAGCATTGGTGCTATACCTACTTTTGCATTGGTTTTTAATACTCGTATCCTAGAAGAAAATAGGATGCTTTTTTTCGCAATAAACAGTAGTCTGTGTGGACCTATTACTTATTCGTAGGTGTGGACGAAATCGCGGGCGGGAAAACTAGTATTGTATAAAATCTCAGTCATTCTCTATTAACTTCAACTATATCTGTATTTAAAGAAGGCTTGAAATACCAGATTTTGGATTTTGTATCTGTATTTGAAGACACTAAATATAAACACATGAGTGCAAGCATACCATTATTATACGCATGTTAACATTAGATGCCTAGATGTGAAATATTAAAATAGATAAAAATGCAGTGTTGTTAGGATTACGTACTTAGTTACTCACATAGTTTTTTTAGTACCTAAATCCATTTAAAGTCGCTTCTTTGGTCCAAAGAATTTAGGTAAATAAACATTAAATTTTCCTTTCAGGCAACGAAATAACCGACATTTCCGGCGACAACTGGCGGGGGCTCGAGAACACCCTCCAGACCCTGATCCTGGCAGATAACTCCATCGCGAACCTTCCTCTGGACGCCTTCACCGGTCTACCGATGCTGGAGACCCTAGACCTTCACGGGAACCATCTGTCAGTCATCGACAGCGGCGTGTTTAGAGACGGCATGAGCAGACTCAATCGGGTAACCATCTCTTTTTACCCGACTACGGCAATGCAAAGGAAGGTTTATCTGTTTTTCTTGAAATGTAAATGTCGGCTTGTTTGTATTTAGGAACCCCTGATGAAGTGTGCGACCATGTAAATATCTCTGGAAATAAATCTATTATTTCTTTTTTTTGTAAATTGAAAACCAAACTTTTCATGGGGTTTTCAGCAAAGTTTGATAGCTCATTCCTATAAAAATCTAATTTATGTTTCTCAGCTATGTATGTACCTACTGGTCGTCAGTAAACTAGTATGACACGAAAAATCACTAGGATTTAATTATAGTAGTCCATACGAAGTCGTGTGCAGAAGATAGTAAGCAATATATGACAAAGGGGTCGGCTATAGACATCCGGTACTGGCGTAGAGGGAAAGTTATTTATCTTATTTTTTAATAAAATCATAAATGTTTACTGCCATTTTATGTGTAACAGAACTGTGGATTTTTAATTTTGAAGATGGTAGAACGAGATCATATCTATATCTAGTCGTAAATGTTCTAAGCTGAGCAACCTTTTTAGAGAAGACTACGACAGCGCTGCCAGGTTCGGACAACTTGACATCAAAATTGAACGGAACCTGGTCGATCAATTTTCCGTTTTTTTTTAAAAGGTTTTGTTTAACTTCACTTGTATGTATATATGTATCTATATGTGTCTATGTATTTTGTCTGTCCTGGAATCTTACAATTCAAATTTCGAGCACTTCCCGATTAGCTATCTGGCTGAAACCTTCAGAGTAGCTCACAAACCGATGACAAAGCAATAAAAAAAGCAAAAAATAAATAAATAAATAAATACGTTAAAAGTGAAAAGGAAAAAAAAAACAGAATAAAAAAGAAATGAAAATTAAAAACATAAAAAGCTACAAAGCAATAAAAAAAAAGTGACGTTCATTAAAAAAAAACCCGTAAAAGCTTTCTTCTTTAATTTTTTATTCTTGAGTTTCGTGCCGTTTTCCGTATTTAGACAATCACAAAGCTGAGCTTGATCCATCCCTTCTTAACTCTTAACACTTCCTGTCCATTCCAGCTGCTTCTGGGAGATAACCAGCTCGCCTACGTCCCGTACGAAGAGATCGCGCCGCTTCGGCAGCTGAGGTGCCTGGACCTCTCCAACAATGTGATCAGACAAGTGCCGCCGCTGCACGATCTGAACGGAGTTAGGCTGTCTTTGGATACGCTGAAGTGAGTTTACTTTTAAAAAGCTTAGATTAAGGTCTTATACGTTATTGTAAGCTTTTTATAAGGACGGCAATAAGAATGATTAAAAAACGAAACGATTCCTCACCGCCAATTCGATAGTGAAGCACCCAAGTTATGCCGGTCCGCTCGTGCGTACAAGCCTCACGCACACATTTATCCCATGCTATGCCGATCGACTGCTACATCGCCGTCTCGTCCGGCTTAGTCGTGTTAATTCTGTGAAGTTCTAATGAGAAATCAAATACATTGCCGTATTTTGTGAACAATTTGTGGACAATTTTTGGGGGAGGCCTATGTTCAGCAGTGGACTTCTAAAGGCTGACATGATGATGATGATGATGATGATTTTGTGAACTATTGGTCTCATACACAAGCTCAGAGTTGCGCAGCGTGCAATGGAGAGAGCTATGCTCGGTGTTTCACTACGTGATAGAATCCGAAATGAGGAAATCCGTAGAAGAACGAAGGTTACCGACATAGCTCTCAGAGTTTGCAAGTTGAAGTGGCAATGGGCAGGCCATATAGTTCGCAGAACCGACAACCGCTGCGGAATAAAAGTTCTCGTATGGCGACCACGAACAAGCAAGCGAAGTGTGGGGAGACCCCCACACGTTGGACCGACGACATTGTAGCCATCGCAGGAAGTCGGTGGATGGAAGTGAACAAGGCTATGTTCAGCAGTGGACTTGATGAAGGCTGACATGATGATGATGATGATGATGATGATTTTGTAATCAAATTGTGTATATGTGGCAGGCAATTTTTAGAACTCGTGCGCTTACAAACGGCGTCGTTTGTCTATAAAAAATCTACAGTTTGCTAAATACTATTATGATAGAATTGCGCCTAATAAAAAACTAGATAGTTTGGTTTAACATGATGATTTTAGATTAAAATGGCCTTTTGAACCCAAAATCTCCTTATCTACTAATTGACGACTCTGTTTGTAAATGGACGAGTTCAAAAAATTACCCAACGACGGCGACATGTTTGATAGTTGGAGGCATTTTGCAAAAATATAGTTTTTCATAAACAGACGACGCTGGTTTTATAAGGTCGAGTTTTACAAATTGCCTGAGACATCGCCATTTGTAAATTGACGGGTTTTTCTAATTGCCTGCGACGTACTCGTATCAATCACAGATTACCCGAGCACACTTACACAGCCGCCATTTGACATGCTTCACTCGTGAGGTTGACGATAAGGATTCACTCATTTTAGTAACCCCCGAACAAAGAGACGGTGTTATAAGTTTAGGGTGTGTCTGTCTGTGGCATCGTAGCTCCCAAACGAATGGACGGATTTTAAAACGGTGTTTTATGTTTTAAAGGTGATATGAACGAGATGGTTCTTAGCTTTAGCTATATGGAGGAAAGAAGGGGGGAGGTGAGAATCGTAGTTACCAAACGAATGGACCGATTTGACTGTGGTTTTTTATTTTTGAAATCTGAGGTAAACGAAATGGTTCTTAGCTTTAATTGGGGGGCAAAGGGAGGTGAGGATCGTAGCTACCAAACGATTGGACCGATTTTGATGCGGTTTTTTATGTGTGAAAGCTGATTTGATTGAAAAGCCTCTTAGCTATAATGGAGGGTGGGGGACGGGGTTATATACATTTTTAATTTATGCTTGTATAACATTCTTGGACAGCAAGGAGGATCTACTCTTAATTTCATCTATTCCAGACACAATAGGCAAGGATTTACAAAAGCTACTTTATCTGCAATATTGTTGAGAGCATAAAATCAAAGCATTTAGCAAAATATCACATTGCGTTCCATTAGTTCCATTCACTGACTCATAATGAAAGAACCTCGATTGAACGTGTTTTACGAACCAGAACACTTTGATGTTACAAAGTACCATCTACTATCTGCGTAATGGAAATATTCAGTACCTTGTCTCAATTATTAAGCAGCCTAACCTTTGGAAGGTGAAGGATTAATATTAAACATTTGTTAAGATACAGTTTACTGTTCAAGCATTTGCTTCATCTTTGGTCTCTTTCCGTTTTCAGGCTTGACAACAACATTATCAGAGTTCTGGACCCCGGCTCGTTCAAGTACTTCAATGTATTGAACTCGACGTCTTTGGATGGCAACCCTATATGGGCTTTACGAGTAAGTACCAAAATTTATTTTATAACTTTTAAACTGTGATAGTGATATGTTTAGTTATACCATGTCGAAATTTCTTAAAGGCTCAATACGAGCGGTAGCTCTGGTTACCATTACACGCATATTTACAGTTTCGCTTGATATCACAAGTTTCTAGTTTTTTTTAATATTCTCTGACACATGATTGGCTAAACTAGACCTGTTGAAGCTCATAATAAATGTAGGATTTACAGCAAAATCCCCCATTCAACTGACACAGTAAATCCAAATGTAAAAGATATTCCAATAGTTTGACGACCGGTTGGTCTCGTAGCTAGTGATACTAGGTACGTAATCAAACGGTCGCGGGTTCGAATCCTGCAAGGTGCATTCATTTGTGTGATGAGCAGAAATGTTTGTTTCCGAGTCATGGATATTCGTATCTATGTATGTTTATCCGTTATCTAGTACCCATAGTACAGGGTATCCTAGTTCGGGGCTAGGTAATTGGTGTATAATTGTCCCGAATATATATATATATATATATATATATATATATATATATATATATATATATATATTCGGGACAATAATATATAATATATATTAGTGTCCGGGGGGTATAAGATTCAGATCCAATAAGCAAAATAGACATAAAAATTAAGCTTATACAGGACTAAGCTCTCACTCGCGACTTCGTCCGCGCGGACTACAGTCTATCGGGGTAAAAAGCATCCTACATATGGTCTTCTAGGACAAAAACCAACGCAAAAGTATAGCACTAACGCTCTTAATGCTTTTTGACAGACTTGTTATTATTTGGTTTCCATGGCAACCGTTCGTCATAGCGATTAATCGACATTTTCCAGTTTTCCCGTGGAAACTTACCAAATTCCGAGATTAAAAGTATCCCATCTCGGTCTTTATATTGTACAGTACCTATTTACAAAGTTTCATCAAAATCAGATCAGCCATTTTGCCGTTGAAACTCCCCAAACAAACAGACAAAGTTTTACTTTTATATGTTTGTGTTGATTATGTCATTTAAAACCTACTTATTCAGCACTTTAGTTGCTCAGCATTGAAGTCACACAATGAAGTTCAACAACCTAATATAGTTTTTTGGTCATATAAGAATTTTCTGAGTAATACAACTTTTATGCGACATACTGCAATTCTGAGTAAAATGTCTACATCGCGTCATATAACTTATATATTATGATTGAAATCAGCTGCTAAAATCCTGAATAAACTATTCTCGACCATTATGCGACCAATACCAAGTTTGATTTAAATTGATATTGCTTGCTTTTCGTATTGTGTTGGCTTCTGGTGTCAGAGTTTGTCAGGCCACCCGAGGGCCTCTAACATGGCTTAACGACTGTAATTAGTCAATACAAGCCGGAACCGCCAGCTTAACTTGCCCTCGTAGCACGGAGCGATGGATATTCGCACATAACTTAGAAAAGTCATTGTTACGAAGCCAGTTAGAATCGTTGGATACTGACTAGTATACGAGTACCACTAGGCTACCATCGGTCTAATCGATATTGATAATGCAGTGAATGTTATTTTTTCTTACCCAACCCATGTGATTCCAGGAAGACGCCTTCAGAAATGCCAAGATTAAAACCCTCTCGCTCCGAGACTGCGGCATCACGGACCTCTCTCCCGCCTCGTTCGCGGGACTCGAGAACAGTCTGCAGAGCCTGGACCTGTCGGAGAACAATCTCACCATGATATCCAAGTTCATGCTCAATAAACTGGACTCGCTGAGGTTTTTGGACTTGAGAGAGAATAAGGTAAATACTTGCTTATGGACAAATCCATGTCGAAAAACATATTCATCCTCACTATTATAATCTAAGTACATGCTCATTTACTCATGTACTTAGATTATCATAGTTACTCATGTTCAAACAACATGTACTTAGATTATCACTGAGTTGTAATCTCAGCGATTAGAACTTAATCAAGTTGTAATCGCTGAGATTTATGGACATACGAGAAAATAATATAAATAATTATGTGTATGTGTGGTGAAGGTAAATACATGAAAATTATGCCTATATAGCATGTTCCGCCATAAAGTACACAAACAAAAGGGAGTGAAACTACGCTTAAATTAACAGTTGAAAAAAACCATAAATCAGTTATTACAGTGATTTACTTGAAATAAATACAACAATGACATGAACAATCATACCATAACAAATCAGTGTTAGATATAAAAACAATATATTGAAAAGGAATACCCCAAATTAATGCGCTAGCTGTTTTTGTGTCCCTAGTCACACCGGTTAAATTACAGTGTCCGTAGTCAGAGTCTGCCTACCGACTCTGACTACACGAATATCTATATCCGTGGTCAGATCCCTTTGTTAGATTGATCTGACCACGGCAAAAGGTATCCGTGGTTAGATCGATAGCTCAAGTACAGACTGCTCTACAATCCCAACCAAGCTTATACTAATAGCTACGCCTCGTGGTTTTTCATGGGGGGTGTTAAAGTTACAGTTGTTTTAAGTGACAGTTGTCAAAGTGGCAAGTGTCAAAGTAATAGGCGTCAAAGTGACAGATATCAAAGTGGCAGGTGGCAGAGAGACAGGTGTCAAAGCGACAGATGTCAAAATGTCAGGTGTCCCCAAATTCCCCCGCTGATACCCATATTTTAACCGCCAACTGTCACTTTGACACCTTTCACATTGACACTTGCCACTTTCACAACTGTAGCTTTGCCACCTGTCACTTTGACATCATTTACTTTGACACCTGTCAGGGGAAACCGCTAGGTGCAGCTAGTATAAATATGTTATATGTAGCTTGGTTGGTTGTAGAGCAGGCTGTACTTGAGCTATCGATCTAAATACGGATATCGACAAACAAAAACAAAGCGATCTGTCCACGGGTATCCGTGGACACCGACTCTGACTACGGATACTGTAATTTAACCAGTCTGACTAGGGCCACTTAACAGTGTCCGTGGTCAGATCAATGTAACAAAGCGATCTGACCACGGATACCTATGGAATTAATGTAGTATATTTTGTTTTTATAAAAGATTGTTTCTGCAGGTGGACATAAACCTATTGGCAACGAACACCCCTTCAGACTATCAAACGACATCGTTCAACAACTTCCAGTACAAACTGTTCTATCTGGACGTCAGCGGCGCCAACTCTATGGAAATGAGCTTGCAAGACGTGAGACGGTATGAACCTTGGTTTACTTATCCAGCTCTAAACTTAAGGGGTAGGAAGTATTTTCTTCTAGAAGTTGAGCCATTCTCCATTTAAAAAAGTGCCTATTTTAATTTTCGTGTTTCTAGAATATAATAAAAAGAAAAAAGTTTAAAGGATATTAATTTGGTGACAATTATTTTGGCATAAACGAGACCATATTTTCGTATAGTCCTGTTATTGATGTGTTGTTACTTTCAAACAGTATACACCGTGACAATGAATTCGATATTTTTCTTAAATGCATGTATTCAGTTCGTTATTTATAATAAAACGAAAAGAAATACAAAAAAAACTCACAAAAAAATAATTATTAGCCTTAAGCTGAAATGTCTATTTCACTAAACACTACACGGCCGCGGCGCAGGTGCTCCACCCGCGCCGGGAGCGCGATGACAAGTTTGTACCTACCCCTGTCTGCCGCTCAGCTCCCGCGATGTCGCAGCAAAGTTTGAATTTTGGCAGATTTAATAATGCCTAGTTTTATTTTTTATTCGTTGCTATTTATATTTAGTGATAGTACAGATACATTATGTTGCATAGACTGATTACATACATTTAAGAAAAATATCGAATTTAATGTCACGTTGTATAAACGAACTGGATAGGAAATACCTATCTATACTAATACAAAAAAAAAATAGACAAAAGAATTGCTTTTTTTTTGTATTTTTGTATGTTGGTTTGTAATGGATAAACTAAAAATATTATATTATATTGAATAATTATAATTGAAGCATATGTCCACCATATTATATTACTAGCTGTGCCAGCGGCTTTGCCCGCGTGGTCTTTTTTCTGAGATAAAAGGTTCTAATATGTTATTTCAGAACCAAAAGTACCTATAAGGTACTTATATATAATAATATATAAGTACCTTATATATTATTCTACCAAATTTCGTTCAGCCATCAACTAGTTTATTAACGATTGCTCGATTTCTACAAATCGGATTGAGATAGCAAGGACACCAAATTTTAAGTCTAACCTTAACCTATCCATCAGTGAGAACCTCAACGCAATCGGTCCAGTAGTTTAAACAGACAGACTGACACCACCTGACCTGACCTAAAAAATGTTATATTCTTGTTCGGTAGCTTGTTTTAAGTCTCCTAGACTTAATTTTTTAATGTAAAGTTTTTTTATTACTTCTGCTTTATTATAAGTATAGATAGATTCGGATTGTATTTATCTAGGTACCCAAATGTTTTATTTAAAAAAATGTAAGCGAATTGTATAAGTAAGTCTGTGACGATGTGAAACCTCTTTCATAAATACTTAATTCTTTCAAGTATGAATACTTAATTTCTTGTAAGTATGACAAACTATCAAATGAAATGAAATGGATTATCCATTTCATTTCATTTGATAGTTTGTCATTATTAATTCTAAATTCAAATAACCTGTCATTCCCATATTGATTGGATTAGAAAAACCGAATTTTACGAAATAATATGTTATAAAATACCTAAATAAGTTTATTACAACTGGAGTCTTTTAAATATATGTGATAATACCTTCGTAAGTGGTTGTTTTGATCCATATTGTTGAAGCACGAAAAGTCTGTGATAATAATGCTCCTATTGTTCATGTACTTTTGTGTCCACTGAGGTTTGGTCCCTGGGCAAGTGGAAGAAACCCTAGGACCGCCTCGTGACAAGGCGTGAAAATATACAAAAGCAATATTCGCTTACATTTCGTTTTTTTTTTTTTTTTACGTACATTTTTGACATATTTTATAGGATGCGATCTCTCCGAGACCTGTCCATGAGCAAGCTCATCCGGCAGAGCATCCGAGCAGAAGATTTCCTAGAGTTCGGCGTGGAACTGGAAAGCCTGAAGATCTTCGGTAGCACTGTCACCAGGATAGAGAGCAGCGCCTTCCAGCACGTCCGGACCATCAAGTCTTTGGACCTGTCGGAGAACAATATTGAGTTTATTGACCCCTTTGCTTTTGCTGAGGTAAGTTTCGATTCTAAGTCAGTATACTGGCTTGTGAGTAGCGCCTTCTAGTCCAGCTCGTCAGGACCATCAAAGTCTTTGGATCTGTCGAGAACAATATTGAGTTTATTGACCCCTTTGCTTTTGCTGAGGTAAGTTTCGATTCTAAATCAGTATACTGGCTTGTGAGTATCGCCTTCCAGTCCAGCTCGTCAGGACCATCAAAGTCTTTGGATCTGTCAGAGAACAATATTGAGTTCATTGACCCCTTTGCTTTTGCTGAGGTAAGTTTCGATTCTAAGTCAGTATACTGGCTTGTGAATATCACCTTCCTGTCCAGCTCGTCAGGACCATCAAAGTCTTTGGATCTGTCAGAGAACAATATTGAGTTCATTGACCCCTTTGCTTTTGCTGAGGTAAGTTTCGATTCTAAGTCAGTATACTGGCTTGTGAATATCGCCTTCCTGTCCAGCTCGTCAGGACCATCAAAGTCTTTGGATCTGTCGAGAACAATATTGAGTTTATTGAACCCTTTGCTTTTGCTAAGGTAAGTTTCGATTCTAAATCAGTATACTGGCTTGTGAGTATCGCCTTCCAGTCCAGCTCGTCAGGACCATCAAAGTCTTTGGATCTGTCAGAGAACAATATTGAGTTCATTGACCCCTTTGCTTTTGCTGAGGTAAGTTTCGATTCTAAGTCAGTATACTGGCTTGTGAATATCGCCTTCCTGTCCAGCTCGTCAGGACCATCAAAGTCTTTGGATCTGTCGAGAACAATATTGAGTTTATTGACCCCTTTGCTTTTGCTAAGGTAAGTTTCGATTCTAAATCAGTATACTAGCTTGTGAGTATCGCCTTCCAGTCCAGCTCGTCAGGACCATCAAAGTCTTTGGATCTGTCAGAGAACAATATTGAGTTCATTGACCCCTTTGCTTTTGCTGAGGTAAGTTTCGATTCTAAGTCAGTATACTGGCTTGTGAGTATTGCCTTCCAGTCCAGCTCGTCAGGACCATTAAAGTCTTTGGATCTGTTACGAGAACAATATTGAGTTTATTGACCCCTTTGGTTTTGCTGAGCTAAGTTTAGATTCTAAGTCAGTATACTGGCTTGTTCTAAGTCAGTATATTGGCTTGTTATTTTACAAATAACAGTAAAGAATACTATTCAGGAATATTATTAGGTGCTTTTTTATTGAAATTGGATTCTTGTCCTTCTGTCTTGATGTCTGTTCAAACATAAATAAAATAAGAAGAATCAAAATTCACTAGCCACATTAATAGTGATGCATATATATTTTGTGCTATAGCAACACTTTCTCTTCATGTAACGGTATTATGTTAGTTTGATTTCACAAATCAAACACCTCCTCCCGAACCGGCTCTTGACTCTTGATATTGCAGTTACGTATTCTGTCCATTTCTTTTTCAGCTCCACAGCCTTACGACTCTCAAGATGGTGAACGGCCTAGCAGACCAAGTCATGATCCTTCCCTTCGAACCACTGAAGGCACTGATCGAGCTACAATACCTGGATCTGAGTAACAACCGGCTGAAGAATGTCCCAGACACTTCCTTCCATTTCCTGTACAAGTTGAAGACTTTGAATCTGCAGGATAACCTTATTGATCACTTCTCGAAAGGGACTTTGCAGGTTAGTATCTATTTCTCTCTAATACTCAAAAATTTTGTAACCGTGAATATGTCGCCACCGAAAATGAATTAGTATTATATATTATGCTTACGTGGTTAGTGGTAGATACCACTAACCACGTAAGCCTAGCACAGTCATAAAACACGTACACTAATGCCGCGTTCCACCTATAAATGCTATACCATTTGTGTTAACACGAATGACTAGCGTTCAATCAGCGTTTCTCTTACGAAAAACCAGCAATGTTAGCACGGTTGATATCTACAAGTGAAACGTGTTGCTGCTCAACACAACTGTGGCTGTATTACAGAACTTGGTTTCAATCATATTGTCACTTTCTTCACAGCAATTTCGACTCTATCGCAACGCATTAGTGATAGTGATATTGAAAATCGGAATGAAACCAAGATAGATAATAGCACTACTGTTCTATTTACTTTTGTAGCACCATCCCAATTAATTTAAAACTAGGAAATGACAATAATTATCGAAAATCTTACACTTATACCGCAAGACCAAGCAAAACAATGTTTTTTTATTAAAAATTACATGCTCTGTCGCTAAATTATGACAGTTTCAAAAAGTAGCATTTCGAACCCACAAAACAACATGAGTCTGACGATGCTAGTTTCCGAAGCTACAAATGTTAACATTTTGCATTGTGGAACGTTTGACGTTTGTTATTTGTGCTAGCATCGGAGGGCTTGTGGAACGACATTGGGGCTAAAAAAGTTAACATTGCTAGCATTTTGCTCTAAGTGGAACGCGCCTTAAGTATATCGTTACCTATTCGTTCTTAACAAAAATACTCTTACAATATTTTTATACGGTCTAAATTAGCTTAATACAGTCTGGGAAAATTCTCGAATTCCATCTTAGACGTTAATTTTGACGCCAGTTAGACCGTGGCAGCAGACACTTCTAGACTTAAAATAAGGTCTTAATTAGAGGTTGTCCTGGAAAATATAGTTAATTTAGACCTTATTTTCACCTCGCTACTATATTTATTCGTGAACAAGGCCACGAACTGATCGTAATCTCAAAGAGAATACAACCGCTACGCTAGACATAATCTCGAATCACAGTATAACTGACTTCTTATGT
This sequence comes from Alsophila aescularia, assembly GCA_946251855.1. NCBI lineage: Eukaryota > Metazoa > Arthropoda > Insecta > Lepidoptera > Geometridae > Alsophila > Alsophila aescularia. Next base: position 7,372,777 of record OX276376.1, on the reverse strand, counting down.
AAAGACAGGTTAAGTTTTAGATAAACCCCATCAAAGAGTTCAATGTATTTATGTAGAAAAGGAGGGCTTACTGCAAAACTATTAGAAAGGAGTGAGACAGAAGTATAGTTAAAATATGTTTATATTAAACAAGATAATCTCGATCACGGTCAAGATAATTACAACATAGCTGATTCATAGTCTCAACTCTTTCATTGTGTTGTCAGAAAAATATAAACAAATAAAAGGGGGGTTTCATTCAGCTTATTTATGTCGCTTTGTTAAGTTAACAACATCAGGAAGAGTAATGGAAGTCATTGTATTCCAGGGTGATATCCACGAACACCTCGAAAGCATCTGCCTCTCCCTGAACCAAATGCGGCAAATAGTGCAGCACACCTTCGTAGACCTGAAGGAACTTCAAGAGGTGCTGATAGAAGATAACATGATCGAGTTGATCCAGAGACGCGCCTTCACGAGCCTCGACAACGTGAAGGTCATAAAGTTGAAGGGCAACAGGATCAATGAGATCAGCGAAGAGGCCTTCCAGAATATTCCAGCATTGAAAGAGTAAGTTAAGATATGGCATATAAGTTAAGATATTTAGTAAGTTAAGATAATGTATTTATCTCGAACTGATAGAGGTGATCCAGAGACGTGCCTTCACCTGACGTATTGAGTCATCAGCTGAGGATCCACAGGATCAATGAGATCAGCGATTTTTTTTTCAAATATATACCGGTTTTGAAAGTGTAAATATAGATAAAGTCGATCCTTTACTGAATGATCGAAGTGATCCAGACACGCATCTTAACGAGTTTCGTCAACGTGAAGGTCATCAAGATGAAGGGGAAGAGGATCAATAAGATAAGCGAAGAGGCCTTCCAAAATATACACGCATTGAAAGAGTAAGTTTGAATAAACTTCTGATAGAAAAAAACGTGGTCGAGGTGATCCAGAAATTAGCTTCACGAGCCTCGTCAAGAGCAGGATCAATGAGATCAGCGTAGAAGCCTTCCGGAATATACCGTGTTTGAAAGAGTAAATTTATATACAATCCTTTTCGCTGACTAATTTATGACTAGCTGTGTCCGCAGATTTGCTCGCGTGGTTATTTCATTTAAAAGTAGCCCATACGTGTTAATCCAGGACTAAAAACTTCATTTCTTTATAATTCGTTCAGCCGTCAAATAATTGTTTATCGATTGCTCGGAATCTTATCATCGGATTAAGATATCAAGTACCCCAGTTTTTAATTCAAGCCTTAAGCTATTCAACAGTGAAAACTGCATCACAATCGGTCCAGTAGTTTTAAGTGATATGCGATCAAACATATAGTCAAACAAACAGACACACAGGATTTAAAAAAACGTTCTAATCTTGTTCAATGGCTTATCTGAAGTACCCTAAACCATTTTTTTCAGACTTTTCGTTCTTATTTCTTTATTATAAGTATAGTTACGTATAGATATATAAACTAAAATATGACCACAACTCTCTGAAGTCCAATAAATAATAGAGTTTGGATGTCGTACCTTATTGAACCTTATTAGAACAAATAGTTAATTACTCTCCAAAATTACCTATAACTTTGTAATTTTATTTCAGATTGGACATCTCATTTAACCACTTGGAAACGTTCAAATTCTCTATTTTCGACCAAGTTGGCTCTGCGACGGCTCTGAAAGTGAATGCTTCGTACAATCGGATCGTCACTCTCACGGACTCCAACGCTCCGAGCCTCACATTCTTCACTTCCAACTTCTACCCGCCGCCTAAAGCACAGAGTAAGTTTAATTAAACTTATTTTACTGTCATTACAAGCTACGGAAATTTTTGAAAAATGTTCCATATGAGATATTTTTTCTCGAAGGACGGACAACCGCTGGGGTAGACGTGTTCTCGAGTGGAGACCGCGTCTTGGCAAACGTAGTGTAGGACGTCCACCGGCCAGGTGGAGTGACGACCTGCGAAAGGCGGCCGGCAGAAACTGGATGAGAACAGCCGAAGATCGGGCTACGTGGCGTTCATTGGGAGAGGCCTTATGTCCAGCAGTGGACGAACACAGGCTGATATTCAAGGACCAAAAGTACCTGTATAGAACAATGTTTTATTTGTCGTATGAGGTAGTGATGGCTGGTGTCAGAGTATATCAGGCCGCCCGAGTGCCTCTGACTTGGGTTAATCAATAACAGCCGAGACAGACAGTTTAACGTGCCCTCCGAAGCACGGAGCGATGGAAAACCGCACATAAATTAAGATAAAGATACAAAGATACTCATCGGATTAAGATGCAAAGTATCTACACCAGATTTTGTCAAAACGTAAGCTATCCATCAGTGAAAACCGCATTGCAATCGTCTAGTCGTTTTTACGTAATGCGAAAACAGACACACGAAAACAGACAATTGGTAGCGATTCGGACATCCCCTTAACTAAACTTAATTTCTTTAAATGTAATTTAAACCTTGTTGGCTTCGTAACAAGGTATTTTTTCCCCTTGCATCTAATCCTCACTCACTAAACTATCACTAAAGCCTGTCAGCCTAAAATCAACGTTGTTTCCACGCGGCGAGAGTTCCGATTTGTCCAAACGCTGTCTTAGAACGTGTCCGAATTTATCCAAACGCTGTTAGACAGCATGTTAAAACCTGTTTTAATTACGTTATTTTAAGCGGTGCAGCTTAAATTGACGTAAGTTAAGAATAGATGCCAGGGGCAAAACGACCTTGTTACAAAGTCGACAAGGTTTAAATTACATTCGAAGAAATTTAGTCTAGTTTAGTTTAAAGAGTAAAATGACCAAATTGCTGCCACTATTAAAAAAATATTAAATTCATGCTCAGCAGCTCATTTTAAATGCCCTAGACCTTTTTTTTAGTTATCATTATTGTACAGATTTTTTGTTACTTACATCTTTCTATATAAGTAGATAGATAATGGTTTCAGTATTTTGGTTTGCTTTAGCTATTAAATACCTATTTATTACTTTTTGCGACCGTTTCTTTTTGAACCTTTTTGCATGTTATTGTTTTATGTTTATTATTTTCCGTTTGCACAGGCCTAATTGAAGAAGACAATCGTCCTCTGATACGTCCTCAATCTCAAGGTGATTTATATTTTATATATATATTTTATCGCTTTAATGCATGTACATATATTAAATGTACGTATTTAGATTATTTCACTGTTAAATCTTAAGTTTTCGTTCGCGTCGGAGTTTCAGACATTAGTAGAGCGTAATCATAAACTCACTGGCCTTTTGGGTGAAAAGAATAACATATTTTAAACGAATGATTCAATATTTTTTAATTTTAATAAACAATTTCAGGTCTCGGTACAGTGTCAGTGAACATCAGGGTTTTAGATTTCTCTCACAACAACATCACTTATATCGCACCGTATTATTTCAGGTACGTCTTAACTTTAAAATTTATTAACGACATAACCGTTGCCACTACTGGGCAAAAGACATTCGACTAACAACTTCAACAATTGAAAGAAATAGGTCTTTCAAGTGTCGAAATTGTTAGTCCAAAGTTTCCCGCATTTCTTCCATGTGTCGAAATTGTTAGTCAAAATCTCCCCTATAACTTCCAAGTGTCGAAATTGTGAGTCAAAAGTCTCTCCCATTTCTTCCATGTGTCGAAATTGTTAATCTTAAGTCTCCCTATTTCTTCCAGGTGTTGAAATTGTTAGTTAATAGTCTCCCAATTTCTTCCAAGTGTGAATTGTTAGACGAAAATTCCCCCATTTCTTTCTAGTGTCGAAATTGTTAGCCAATAGTCTCCCCCATTTTTTCCAATTGATAAATAATTCATATTATTAAATAAATAACGTCTACACACTCAAACCTCCGTACTAGGGTTCCCTTTGTGGCAAGGCACTACTTAACATCCAAGACCCGAGTTAAGGTTTGTAACCTTATTGCTCATCTCACAAGTTGTTGCCCCGGCCTGGATTCGAACCTGGGATATTAAGCTTAGAAGGCAGGGGCACTACCAACTGCGCTGCAGTGTCGACAATTATTGTCTAACATTTGTGGCCAGACAGCTATTTTGAAGAAAAATAACACGTGATCGTGACCACTGATCAAACTTTGATAAATCGAGAGAGGACTTTAATACAAACAAAAAACTACAACACACACACACAAACACTTGTAACACTTGTTTTGTTGTCTTTGTTGTTGGAAACACTTGTATCCTAAAGTGTCGCGTGTCTGTGCTCAAAGATAGCAGATCTAGGTTTATGAACGTAATATGCTATCTTTGAGCTCCAATATCACAGAAACGCGACACTTCCTAAAGTGACGCGTTTGTGTGATATTTATTCTCAAATACGTAACCTACAGTATCCTAATACTATTGTACTAACATTTTATATAAGTATTGAATTTCTCTATCGATTTATGGCAGGCTCTACAGTAAAATGTAAGACTCCTCTGGCTAATTGCTGTTTAACTTCCAGGCATGCCGACCTCACTCTGTCCGAGCTCCACCTTTCGCACAACAGGATAAGGAATATATCTCGCGAAGTGTTCGGCTCCATGCACATGCTACAGTACTTGGATCTATCGCATAACCACATCTTCGATATGGAGTACGACTGCTTTAAGAAAGTTAAGAATCTTCAGGTAAAGCTTATATTTTTTTATGGTCTAGGATCCCCAGACACGGGCTAGATAATTGACGCAATTGTAAATCCAGGTAACCGACACAGCTCTAAGGATAAACAAGCTAAAGTGGCAGTGGGCTGGTCACATTTCCTGAAGAACCGATAAACGTTCGGGTAGAAGAGTTCTCGAGTGGAGACCACGTTTAGGCAAACGTAGTGTACGACTCCTTGTGGCCAGGTGGAGTGTGAACCTGTTAAAAGCGACTGGAAGAAAATGCATGGGGAGAACTGAAGACCGAGCTCAGTGGCGTGCATTAGGAGAGGCCTACGTCCAGCAGTGGACAAGTACAGGCTGATGATGATGATGATGATGATGATGATGTTGTACACCCATCCAAAAAGCTACTGCATTATTCAGCAACATTTTTGGGGTACCTACACTCTGCATTAACGTATTGCACTGGCGACGATAATTTCCGAAAAACTAATCCGTTCTGAGAGAGCTAAGAAAATATATATTCCTTCCGAGTCACTAATAATATCACTATGCTGAAGACTCAGTATTCCATCACTCAGTTTTAATCGAATCTTAGAAGGAGGACGTTCTTATAATAATATATTCAGGACATTTCACACCAATTACCTAGCCCCAAACTATGATACCGTTTAGTATGGGTAACAACGGACAAACATACATAAATACGAATAGGTATATATATCCATGACTCGGAAACAAACATTTGTGCTCACACATTAATGTTTGCTCTTTGCGCGATTCGAACCCGCGATCGTTGACTTTGCAGTCACTAGCCAACAGGCGCGGATCCAGCCCTCGTAAACGGTTGTGGTCACAGCCATCCGAAAATCGGCCAAGTGCGAGTCGGAGTATGAACGCGCTCATGATCGATATGTACAAGGGTATAGTAGGTACAGTGCATTCCTACAACGGAGATGTTTACAAAATATATAACGCCCTGACCAACGTTTAGTACAGCCACGTGGGCAAAGCCGTGGGGCGAACACTAGTAGGTTAATAAACCCGTAAAATGATAGTTTGTTCGCTCACGAAAATATCAAAAGTTAATGTGTGTTTGTTTGCATATAACAGTGTCACATTTAGAATTAAAAGGACTAAACCGATTTTGATGAAATTTATACTATTTCAAAGCATATCTAATTAAATTAAACGCTAGTATACATTTTACATTAAATAGTTTTATTAAGGTGCTTACATAAATTAATTCAAGCTTACGTTTCTTTTTCGCAAAAAGGCGCAACATTTAATCGTTATCCAGGTTAACATCTTTGGGTACATCGTCGTTGGCGAGCGAGAATTACGGTGTCATTTTTAGGCAAAATGAGTTAATGATGTCAACGTGTTTTTATACCCACTATCTACCTTATGTGATGATAATAAGAACTGTTTTTTTTAGTATTTCCGATAATACAACAATGACAGAAGTACCTACATAACTACTTGTCAAGCAAAAAATCAGTCTTATCAAAATCATAGATCATTTCTTACTGTCGTTGATCAAAATTAACTAACGGTACTTGAGTAAATTATGACAATCGTGTTACTAACGTTTAATCAAATACTGGGCAGCACTGCGCTATTAATGGCTCTTAATAATTTCTGGCAGAGGAAAAACTTTGAATAAAATGCAATTCTGTGGTTTGGTAAAATTCACCGACAGATCTTAAGTAATTAAGTATATGAAGATAACCCGCACGTTTTTCGGTCTTTACGTTCTTCGAAATCGAACTAAAGTTTATTAAAACCAAGTCAAGTTTTTGTTTTTTGAAAATGCTAGATTTAACTATCATACTTTTTATTTTATATCTCAGTAACGTTACAAATATTTAAATAATTTATTCATTATTAGGCTGCAGGGTAAAAATATCAATATTTAGTTCATAGAAACCATTTTTGTAGCCATAAGCGTTGATGAGTTATGCTGATTATAAGAACATAAAAACGAAAACGCGATTGTGTACAAACTAGCTTTTTGCATTTATCTAATGACTTCCCGCTCGCCAACGACGATATTTAGGAGAGCTGGTCCAGATAATCATTCCTGTGCCATTGAGGCACGCAACCAAGTGTTTGCTCAGCGAAGAGTAGAAAACGATATCTCTGCGGTAGCTACGCTGCCCAGAGAGAGAAGCCAGATTTTTAAAGTTTTTTTATGTTAAGCTACAAATTTTGGTCGCTTGCTTCAATGAGATGAGCTAGGTACCGACTCTGTATGGCGGAATTGTACCTATTCAATTTCTCTTTTTCCATCCAGAGTCGGTTTTCTTTTATTACAGTCGATTCTCTGGTACATCTGGACCACTTTTTTCACTGTCTCGATATCGATAACCCAGTCCCTGACACTAACATTTAGGTTACGTAGAAAAACTTCCAACTGAAATAGGTCGAGCACCTCCGGAGACAATCTCTGCCCCAAATCATTAATAACGGAATCTAATAGATGTATGTAAATTGATTTCCGAAAATACTCTTCTGCCGATTTCGCATTAAACCATGAAAGTGTGAGGTCACAAGTCTATTAGGGTTGTGGGCATGCCCACCTTGCCCACAACGGTGGATCCGCGCTACAACTGAGTTCCGCAACCAGTTGTGAAAGAGTAGTTTATCTTTTTTCTTAGCCACTAGTTGCGATAGAATAATGTTCTGAGAACAGTTGTTCCGCCATCGCATCCGAGTTTCGCAACCAGCTACCACTAAGGAGATTTTGTTCTTTGTACTCAACCTTCGATATTCACAAACCCTTTTTATAAATTTTATTGACATAAATAACATCTGTATGAAAAACAGTCTCGAAAGATTTGCCATAATAAAACAATTTATGCAATACAGCTCTGTGTGTTTGGTTAAATTAAGGTCAAACCCATGAACTCGACTTTAACTTTGTAGTTCTGGCTTATAACCTAAAAACAATATTCATTCGCGTGATAAACTAAGTATAATTAGTAACTCTATAGGACGCGGCCCTTAGGCCGGTTGTCTTACAAATAGTTGTGCATGAAAGAAAGTTGCTTTTCAATTACAACTTGTCATTAAAAAAAAACCTTGCTGGTAACTGGTAGCGTAATAAGGAAAAACATTATTCTATCGCAATTAATTGCCATGCAATAAAATAAACTACTCTTTCACAACTGGTTGCGAAACTCAGTTGTCAACGCGGCCGAAGGGCTTTTTTCGTTTTAACTTCAGAATTTAGGAACAGTATTGGATGATTATTTTTTACTTATTTAAAAGAGTAGGCCTCCAAAGTTATCTCATATTTAATTTCTTAAAATTTGGTTTAGTAATTATTATTTGTTAATTAATATAATTACAAAAACTCTGTCCATGTCGACTGAGTTTTCCCACATTATAAAGCATTAGCTGAATTTCAAATTATACACACATATATACCACAAGGTGGAAACTGGTTCATCATCATCATCAGCCACGCCATAATGCACGCCACTGCGCTCGGTCTTCAGCTCTCCTCAACCAGTTTCTGCCAGCCGCTTTTCGCTGGTCGTCACTCCACCTGGCCACAGGGCATCCTATGCTACGTTTGCTTGGACGTGGTCTCCACTCGTGAACTGTTTAACTAACTCGATAACTGGTTGACTGGTCTTATTTCTTTAGAACATGGTTTTTGCTTTGTCTACGAGAGACTAAACTGATCCCACATTGTTTTCACAGATAATTAATCTCTCGCACAACCACCTGATAGAGATGCCTGTCGAACTCCTTCACGAGATGCAGTCGCTCACATCCGTAGACCTTTCTGACAACCGCATCAGAAACCTGGCGGACAACTTCCTGATATCTCCCTCTCTCGAAAGGTAAAAAACATTATTAATCAGTAATATGTATCACAGATCTTCACCTATCCATCTGATATAAACCACATCAAAAAAACGTAATAAGAAACCTGGATTTTAAATTCTTCATATCATTATCTTTAGAAAGGTAAATACTAACTTAAATAACCTCCAACTCAACCACCTGACCAAATAGATCTCTTTTACGAGATTCAATATCGATGAAATGACTTCTAAAACCTAGGCCGGACCGTTCCCCACAAGCAACACTCACAAGTATGACCAATTTTTGACGTTCAAGAGAATAACCAAAAGTGCAACTTGATTGATCTCTGAAATCTCACACTCACACTGCACGTCTGCCCAAAAATGGAGTGCAATGTTTTAGGATTCATGTATGTATGTATCTAAGTTTCTTTGACCCACACAAATCTTGTAAATTCCTGAATAGTTTTGGATGTGTGGGATCCCGAGTAACATAAGCTATAAAAAAACGTTTTTTTTGCACGTGTTTTTTCTCTTACTTTGTTATTATGTACTTGTATTTGATGTTTTTAGACTGGACCTCTCCGACAACGCCCTATCAAGGGTCCCAACCAACTGTCTCACGCCGGCCGCGGCTGCCAACCTTGTCGAACTAGATCTAAGCGGCAACACTATCCCAGCTGTCTCCATGTCAGACCTAGTGCAGAGATTCAGGGTGAGTAGCTTACGTTTCTGTCGCCCTAGACATTTTGCAATCCTTTCCTTCTACAGACTTGGTGTAGACTTAAAAGGATGAAAAAAGAACAACAGAAGCAGGGAATGCAGTATATAATACGACGATACATTAAGGCTAGGTACCTTTTATTTCGCAGTTAGACGCTTTTGTTCTTAAGAAACATATTTTAGGTAAATTTTGAAGAAAACAAACGGAATTTTTGAAAGACGTGGAAAATACTTTGTTCAAAAAACTAATGTTGAAAAATACAGTTGATTGAGAAAACGACTCTATTTCCCAACAGGAAAACTTTCCCAAAGTAATTCCACAGAAATTTTTTTAAGTTTTGATTTTGATTTGGGAAGTTACTTAGGGAAAAAAATAAGCTGGGAAATATATTAGTTGATTAAGGATTACTCGTTTATTTTTAATGTAGATAGTTGGCAAGGTGTATTTTTTTCAAAAATTCTATAGTGCTATTATGTTTAACTTCAAAATTGGCCTAATGTTTCCAATGAACAAAAGCCCCTAATGTCCCATTCTGTATATAAATTGCTCGTCAAGACGTCCCGTAGACGTACAAAAAATATGTTTGGAGTCTGAAGTTTTTTATGGCTTACTGTAAATCTAATTTTGTAGAAAGAAAGTACATTGCAACTTTGCCTTGGTTTATCTTCTAAATGCTTGCGTGGTATGTAGATAGAATAACAAGCTCGTTTGACTTATAAACCTACACACGATATGAATCCTTCGAGCACCGCGCCTGCTAGCGCATATCGAGTGAGCTGTGCTCGAAAGATTACTGTGAGTTTTGAAATTGTAAATACTTACATATTTAGATAAAACTAACATTATTTGTCTGGTTGGAGTAATTTTCTGCGTTACGATATAAATACTGAACATTGAAGTAACTGTTGAAGTGTTATAGTGCTACTAAAATATTACTTATTCTTTGACCCATTCAAATATTATAACATCATTGATTGATTTGATAGCAAACAATCCTTGAACAATGTGTTTCAATGTTTTCCCCTAATCCTGTAGAGTGTTGTCACAATTAAGTATACTAAAAACAGTTATTCAACCTTATCAGAATATTTAAGTCAATTTCGACAATGTGTGGTGTTTTATAATACTTGGGCAATCTGTACATGTTTCGTTGCGACAGTGTAGCTTAAGCCTCATTTATTATTATACTGCGTGCAATAAGATGCGTGCTGAACGAATCAATGTCTGAGCAAGTCCATTTGCTAAATGCATCAGTCTGGACAAATCCATTTGCTGAACGCATCAAAGTCTGGACAAGTCCATTTGCTAAACGCATTAAGACCTGGACAAGCCCACTAGATAAAAGCCTGGACTGAAATGGACTTGCAATTTGCTGGACGCATCAAAGTCGAACAACTCCGCTTTCTTACCTGATTACTAGCATTGTAGGTATGTTACGGATATGAGTTACCAGCAGCAACCAAAACTGCAGTTTTTATTAATGATAAGTACCTGTAATATTATTTTATTACTGACTGGTGAACTGTTTGACCACAATCTCACCTGATGGAAAGCGATGATGTGGTTGAAGGTGTAGCACGCTTGCCTAGTAGATACCTATTTACTCTTGACTTGAACACACCGGGGTTATAATTTACCGGAAACACCAACGAGGGCAGAGCATTCTACTCCTTTGCAGTTTTTTTTATTAAATGAAGAAGCATAACGCTTCGTTGTGCGAGGTATTTAAACCATATAAAAGGGTGACGCTTTGTCGATCGTCTAGTCGACCGGTGATGGAAAGGTGATGGGGGAATCAGATTGTGCACGATGTTCATGTGCAATCTGTAGAATACCGACAAGCTTGCGACCTCACGTCGATGCGCCAGACTTTGAAGCTTAGTCTTTACCAGAGTGTCATCCCCAATGAGCCTCATAGCACGTCTCTCAATTCAATTCAATGCCTCGAGCTGATACAAGGTAGAACCGCCCCAGAGGTGGTCCATAGAGCAGTACTCCATACAAGATCGGACCTGTGCTTGATAAAGATTCAAAAGCTGTCCCGGTGTGAAGTACCGCCTAACCTTAGACAAAATACCAAGTTTCTTTGCTGCTACCTTGGCTTTGGATTCAATGTAAGACCCAAAATTCAGGTTTGTAGTGAGTTTGAGACCTAAAAGTGCAGATGATCGCCTGTTGGTGTTGTGAAACTAGCCTGCATTATAGTAGCATTAAACTTAACCAGGTTAGCATCGTCCCAATCTGACACGGCTTCTAAGGTGAAATTCAAACGGTCTATCATAGCCTTTCTCTGAAGCTGGACAGCGTCGCAGCTGGCTTGAGCATTGGAAATATAACTCTCAACTACAGTACTGTTATCTGCATACCCAAAGGTACCGGGCTTCGGAATATCATTAATGTACAGTAAAAACAGTGTAGCCGAGAGAACCGATCCCTGAAGTACACCGGCATTGATAGCCATTTTTTCAGGCAAGCAGCCCTCTAGGACTACTTGAATAGATCGTTTCCTCAAAAAAATTGCTATGCAGTTGCATAACACAACAGGTAACCCATATGAGGGAAGCTTGTTTAAAAGGCCATCGTGCCAGATCCGATTAAATGCCTTCGATATGTCAAGGGAGACGGCAAGCGCCTCACCATGAATCTCGATGGCTTCGCTCAGTACGTGAGTGGTATACGCGAGAAGATCACCAGTAGACCGGTTTCAGTGAAATCCGTATTGACAGAGCCTTATGCTAATGACACGCTCCATACTCTTACAGAGTAAGGAGATTATCTATATGGGGCGATAATTAGCCGGATCAGCACAACTACCATTATGTCGTTAGACTTGTATGAATGTCCTAAATAATTTGTTTGAGACCTTAATAATGAGGTTACATAGACTTAAATAGACTATTTTTGCTTGGCATATCTCTTGCAGAAGAGGCCTTTTTGAATTAGGCCTCTTCTCGGAGATCTGCCACGCAGTAGTGTGCAAACTTTACGGTCTTCCGGTTTGTTTGTTTGAGGGCAATGTTTCCAATGAATTACTGGGCATGTTTGAGGGTAAAGGAAGCAGTGCGGGGACGTGCATGATTTTGCAATTCACAGTTCTTAGTACTGCTACTTGCAGGAAATAATTCGGTCATACTGCTAGGCTTCACGCAATGAAACATCTATAGAGCCCAGTATCAATAAAATAAACTATCAATTCAGAAAATTCCACATTTTAATCAAAGATAAAGGTTGAGCAGCTGCCTCCAGTAGCTAAACCGCCAGTGTGTGTAGCGCTAACTCGCATGTCACAGCACGAGCAGGGCGAGTACTGGCCCGAGGAGCCCGACTACAGCGACGAGTACATGTACCACACGGCGAGGAGGGACCACACCAGGGTCTACAGTCAGAAGAAACAGTACCCGCAGAACATACTGTACAAGGTAGGTGCACGGGTGATGCTTGGTGACTGAATGTAGCCATTTACGGGGGGCGTCCTTTTCACGAAATACTCATACTACGAGTATAGCTAGGCCTACGAAGTCACCGAAAAAAGCTTTTATTGTAGTTTATGGAACGATTGAATAACGAGGGTTATTAAAAGACGTGAGTTTTTTTCTGTTTCCGTGATGTCAGGTGGAATCAAATTCTTGACACTAACACTACTGTCGGACATTTTAATCAGGGTACAACTTTTGATCAACGAAAACATATAACACATTAAATTGGTTAGATACCTACTAATGTACAGTAAATTAAGTTCACAGCCGCCAATGATAATAAATGTGAAAACGTCAAACGCAGAAACATAAAGAGCAGAAACATAAAGTATTGTTTTATGGTTTCTGTTTGTCTGTTCTCGCATCACGTAAAAAATACTGGACCGGTTGAAATGCGGTTATCACTATTGAATAGTTTATGGTTTGACTATCTGGTGTACTTTGTATCTCAATCCAATGAGTAGATGCCGAGCAAGATAAAACAAATTGAGGGCTGAACGAATTTAGATGAATATTGTACGGTATAGGTAGTTTTGGAATATTGCGATACTTTTTTCCCAGAAAAAATACCAATCGTGCTAGTTACTCGAATGGCAACTAGTAGAAAATAAAGGGGTAGGAATGTTCTTTAACCTTTACTAATATTTATATAAATATGAGTAAATAATATATTATATAATATACATTAATATATATAACTAATATTTATATAAATATGAGTAAAAGTTTATGATAAAGACTTATTTTATTTGTTTCCTAGGTGTACCCGCGGCTTTGCCCGCTTTGGCTTTGGCTTTGTCATTTCATTAAAAGTAGCCCATACGTGTTATTCCAGGACCAAAAGTACCTATATGTACAATATACTACATTTCTTAAAAATTCGTTGAGCCGTCAAATAGATCTTAATCGATTGCTCGGCATCTAATCTTTAGATTAAGATACCAAGTACAAAGTTTTGAAGTCAAACCTTAAGCTATCCAACAGTGAAAGCCGCATCGCAATCGGTCCAGTAGTTTTTACGTGATGCAAGAACAAACAAACAGACAGACACGATTTAAAAAAATGTTATATTCCTGTTCAGTAGCTTGTTTTAAGTACCCTAGATCATTTTATTGTTTTATTATAAGTATAGATGTAATCATTTTGGCGGACCGATTCATTTGTGTTACCTTTAAGTTGTCACTGAGCTTCATCTGTTTTGTTCAAGCATCTTGCACATACTTTTTTGTAGTTTGCTGTGGGGTTTGCATTAGTTATACGTAGCTTAGATTCTTTAGTGTACATAAATTAATTATACGTAGCTTAGATTCTTTAGTGTACATAAATTAATTATACGTAGCTTAGATTCTTTAGTGTACATAAATTAATTATACGTAGCTTAGATTCTTTAGTGTACATAAATTAAGTCTGATTATTTAAGAAATAAAGGAAATACGTTTTGTTTTACACTGATAAAAACAAATACGATTACAATAATGAAGGATATAGATATATACAAAAAAATGTTTATTTATTTATTTGTTATATTACGTTTAATAAAAACAAATACGATTACAATAATGAAGGATATAGATATATACAAAAATATGTTTATTTATTTATTTGTTATATTACGTTTAATAAAAACAAATACTATTACAATAATGAAGGATATAGATATATACAAAAGATGTTTATTTATTTATTTGGTATATTACGTTTAATAAAAACAAATACGATTACAATAATGAAGGATATAGGTATATACAAAAAGATGTTTATTTATTTATTTGGTATATTACGTTTAATAAAAACAAATACGATTACAATAATGAAGGATATAGATATATACAAAAAAATGTTTATTTATTTATTTGTTATATTACGTTTAATAATAACAAATACGATTACAATAATGAAGGATATAGATATATACAAAAAGATGTTTATTTATTTATTTGTTATATTACGTTTAATTTTGTATGTTATTTCAAATAAACGAAGACATAATATGTAGCATACTTCCGCTAAACTAACTTAGTATGGCGGATATAACTTAGTATGGCAGATATAAGCTACATATTTTTTCTTCGTTCATTTTAAATTTGGATTTCCGCAATGTAACGCCCCTGTGTCTATCAGCTATATCATTTCAGTTTTCTAAATATTGAATCTGTGTATGTCCTTTTGAAACACTAAACGAAAATAACCAGTGCATTTGTCCCTGTCTCACAGTTCGTTCATTTCACTTTGTGAATTTTCTAATTGACCCCATTACGATTTGCTAAGGCACTCTTTTAAATTTTAAGTCCGATATACCTACTTTATCTTTCAGTCTCTAGCCTGGCTGGATCTGTCAGATAACCACTTGGTCCGCATAGAAGGCGGTTCGTTCTCAGCGCTACCCAGGTTACGCTGGTTGGACCTCAGCAACAATCTACCTTTCAACTCCGGCGAGAGGAGCGGGAACGTGTTCAAAGGATTGGAGAGGAGGCTGTCGCATTTGGGACTCAAAAACGTCAGCTTGATGTCGGTAAGTCAAAAGTATCCACGGTAGATGTCCACAAATAAACACAGGCCTCCTCCATATATTGCCGTAACAAGCGGTTGCTCCCCGAAGTACCCATAACCGCTGGGGTAGACGAGTTCTCAAGTGGAGAAGACCACGTGTAGGCAAACGCAGTGTAGGACGCCCTGTGGCCAGGTGGAGTGACGATTTACGAGACCCGGTTGGCAAAAAATTGATGAAGAGAGCTGAATAGGGTGCTTGACTAATTTTCGTAAGCTTACCGACATGGGGAGCGGAAGCCTCTATTTAAGCAAAAATATAAATGACTTATAAAGAAACCATTAATATTTTTGAGTTGTTAAATTGAATTGCGCAAAAAATACCATAGCTATCGTGGTGACTGTATGACGTCACTACTTTTCGAATGTGTACAAAACTGCAGTTCACATAAAACAGCGAATTGGGAAGTGTGACGTCACGCGTACTGTGCAGTGTTATAATCAAATGGCAAAAGTTACGTTTATAATATAATTAAGTTTTTATTTAATTATTAAAGAGTAAAGTTAAACATTATTATTCGGTGTATTAATGCAATGAATAGTTTTTTATTCATTTACTGTCAAATATCCTATTCCCGTAGCTGGTTCTCAAAGAAGCGGGACGAGTAGGATTGATCCAATTATTATGTTGAGCGCCGCACTTACGGCCGTTTCCTATATTTTAAAAACGAACCGTTTCGCTTACTGTCCGTCAGATTTTGACATTAACTCCATACAAAAAACGTCAAAAAGTGACGAGACGTTAGAAAAACGACTCGTTTTAATTTTATAGCATTGTGTGATGATTTGGTGGTAAATCGTGGCGGGTAATATACTACTTACTCAATCACTTGGTCCCTTCTTGGTTCGTATTGAGGTTGGGATATGTTCGACGCTTCCGTGACCGCATTGGTGTGTGCAACCTCAGATCAACAGAGTATCTTGGAACAGTCTGTCTTTTAACCCTGGCGATAAGAGAAGCAACCCAAAATGTATAACTCATATCTAGCTCTCAAAAATGTTAGACTACAATGTTAGCTAGTTTTGCCTGCGTCCGCATATTCATACGGCATTCTCAGCGCTGCAGCACTATCGTATCGTGACAAATATACTGTCGTCGTACTTGCGTGTTGACCTCCAGACTGCAGTGCTCTGGTTAAGACCAGACTCCATTTTTGTTCCCATAAATATGCTGGGTCAACCACAAACCTGATAAATATGAAACTTAACATAAATATATATATATTTGAGATCTTGAGAAAATGTGATTAACAGAATTCCATTCGATACATTTTCTTACCAAAAATACGTTACTCTGGGTAATATTTTCAATTTTCTACTCAACGGCTTAAATTTTAGCTTTAAAATAAATCTTACAGTAAGAAAATATACTTTATTATCCACTGTTAAGACAAAATGTACCTAACTAAATTATGATCCTGCCAATAAAATAAATAACTTTTGAGACGTAGAGGCTGAGCTAGTGTGAGAATATTATTAATGGAGCCTGGCCTTAAACATCGGCAACAACTTAACGTGCAACTGTGTTTAAACGAGTGGAAACGTCTTCAAGGCTTGAAGAGATTACTCTCGGGTTACCTGACATTTGCGTAATAGTATTACTATCAGTAAAATAAATAACTCACCTAATCTATTATATACTGGCATTATTATTGTAAATTTAGACATACACAAGTATGTATATATCTAAGTCGTGCGGCTAAAAACAACAAACGAAAATGTAAGTAGGTGTACATCATTAATACTTGCACACTACTGCATGTTTGCTCAATAGCGAGTAGCAGCCTTCAAGGAGGACTCTTACACTAGCATGTTACCGCCGTTGCTCAAAACTTAAATCTTTTTACTACATTTTAAGTAGTTCACTTTCCGGTTGGAATCTAGCAACTCAAATTTCGAGCACTTCCCGATTAGCTATCCGGCTGAAACTGTCAGCTCACAAACCGATGACAAAGCGTTCTAAAATAACAAAAAAAACGTGGTTTTAGATTAGTTTTTAATCTACATTTGCCGATTGTTTGTATTTCAGGTGCCATCAATGTCTCTACCAAAACTGAAAAGCCTCGACCTGTCGTACAACAACCTCCCGTCGATACCGCCCGACACGACCGCGAACCTCACTCGACTGAGAGCGCTAGATCTCTCATATAACGACCTCACGGCGATTCCCGTGGTAAGTAGGGCACGGACCATATTTGCATGTTCTGTAATTTCGAAATTGAAACCCTACGTTTCGAAAATTCGAAACTTAGGTTTATTTCAACACGGTCTAGTAAAACAGTTACGTCGGCTCTAATATCTAAAGAAAAGAAAGAAGGAAAAGAAAATACATTTATTTCTGACAACTCGCTCGGTCAATAATGTTTAATGTTGGGTATTAAACATTATAGACCGAGCGAGCGCGAAGCGTCTCCGTTTCAGCTTGGGCTAAAATTCTTTCGTATGTTTCCGGATGTCTGTCCGGCTGTTCTCATCTACAGGTCGCATTTTTCAACCAATCTAGACAAAACTTGGTAAGTATACAAGTTTAACGTATTTTTTATTCGTCGGGATTTTTGGTCGAGGGGTTACTTCCTCCAAAAAGCGGCAAAAAGGGGTCTACTGAATATATCCGCATTATTAGATCCAATTTCGATGGTTCCTTTTTTTATTTGAAAGGTAGTAACTTTCCTAAGCCAAGGTAGCTGCAAAGAAACTCGGTACTTTGTCTAAGGTTAGGCGGTACTTCACACCGGGACAGCTTGTGTATCTTTATAAAACACAGGTCCGATCTTGTATGGAGTACTGCTACCACCTCTGGGACGGTTCTGCCAAGTATCAGCTGGAGTCTTTGGATTCAATTGAGAGACGTGCTATCAGGCTCATTGGGGATGACACTCTAGTAAAGAGTAAGCTTCAAAGTCTGGCGCATCGACGTGAGGTCGGAAGCCTGTCGGTATTCTACAGATTGCACTATGGAGTGTGCACAAGAACTGCACAATCTGATTCCCCCATCACCGTACGACTAGACGAACGGCAAAGCGCTACCCTTTTATGGTTGAAATACCTCGCACAAGAACAAACCGTTACGCTTATTCATTTATTATAAGAACTACGAAGGAGTGGAATGCCTTGCCCTCGTCAGTGTTTCCGGTAAATTATAACCCCGGTGTGTTCAAGTCTGGTGTGAATAGGTAAGGCAAGCGTGATACACCTTCGACCACATCATCGCTTTCCATCAGGTGAGATCGTGTTCATACGATTGCCTAGTCTGTAATAAAATAAAAATACATTCAGATGGTCTCGCAAGTGTTACAAACTGTTTTGCATGATTCAGAAACATATTTTGAAGACAATTACGAAAAATATACTTTTAGCAAACCAGATTCAAGTTCAGTATGTTGGAATCCAAAGACGTATTTAAGAATGTTGAGTCTATAGCTGTCTGTCTGTCTGTCTGTCTGTCTGTCTGTCTGTCTGTCTGTCTGTCTGTGGTCTGTAGTCTGTCTGTAGTCTGTGATGTATCTGTTTTATGGTGAGCAATCATGCCAGTATATCTTCAAACATATCTATGAAAGAGAACATATCATAACGTTGTTAGCTTTAAATTAAAAAAAAATAGAAAAGAAAGGAACTCATCCACTAAAAAAAAATATTTGCGTAGAAATGGCGCTTTACGCGAATGGTGGCAAGTGAGGGGAGTACCTGAACAAGGCCTACAATTATTTATTATCTTTTCTCCCCACAAGTGTCAAATCTGAGAGAGCTTTTTTCGCAGCAGGCTACAATTTTGTAGTCGGCTGAGGAGCTCTATAAGCAGAAAAATGCTTGATAATCTATCCTTTTTAAGGGCACATTTTCTACGAGACTTAAAGGAATAGTTAGAATTTTCATTCAATTTTAGTGCTTTGATAAATTAAAGTTTTAAAAATAAATCTTTTTTCATTGTTACCTAGACCTACTGTGTGCATTTTTTACACTATAATTCAAGATTACTAAAGAGTTGCATAAACTTCGAAATTTCGAAACTCATGACACTAATTTCATAGGCCAATTTCGAAACTGAAAATCTAAGAAACTGCATGCCCTAGTGGTAAGTGTATAGGTACGAGCGTATTTTAGTGTTGAAGCTTAACCCATAATAAGGCAATGTACCGTACAGGACCACATATATATTTGTTTCTTTTTTTACAAAAAATAATGTATCATCATCATCAGTTACACCTTCGTAAGTTACGAAAACATTAGATTACCTGTAATTTTGAATAATAATTCCCCCCCTAATATCAATAAATAAAAATGCCATGAATCAAATTCAAATTAATTTATTGTAATAAGAACGGTGAGACATATTAAACATTATTACACAATAATTTTCCAAAAAATTCATAAACATATTTCAAATCAATTAAGAAAATAATAAAATTACAAATAAAATAATCAAATGTCAAAAACCTTAAAAAAACAAATATAAACTATAAATCAAATGAAACTGAGAACCGGCTATCATAATAAAATGCGTAGGTACACAAAATGTTCGTGTCTGTGCTGTTGACCGTTGAAAAGTTCCTTTATCTGGAGCTAATCTTGGATGTCGAATCAGCTCGTACTTACCATAAAAATGCATTGTCATCGGAACAGAACCAACATGTAAAGATTATACTTCGTAGGATAATAATAATTTATGCATTGAAAAATTGTACAGGATAAACCAACCCATAAAATTAATGTATAGGTACATAGTGTTCATTTGGTTATGTTGGTTAAGTGTAAGGTTAGCTGCGGGCCCCAAACTAGGCAATGCCGGTATCATAAGAGGAAGTGGTTCTAATAATTCAGCTAGCAAGATTTGATCTAAACAAACATAAATAATAGTACTTTATGAAACGGTTGCATAATGAAGGGAATTAAAACACAAGAGTGAGTTTTTTAATATTATCACTCGAGTTTTTAATACCTAGTTATGTGCAGTTTCATACAATACTTTATCTACACTTATGTAATAGAAACATACTTTTAATGAAAAAAATAAAGTCGTAATCTTTTCTTGATTTTGCTGGTAAAAGCTCGTTCGTTATGTTCGTTGCTGTTCCGTGATGTCAGGTGGAGTCAAATTCTCCTCACGAACACTATTTTCACATGTTAAACACATCTTTGTCACATTTTTAATCAGGATAAATATGATAAATCACATAAAATTGGTTAGGTACGAATGTAAAGTAAATTATGGCGCTAAAATCCAGTCCACAGCGAATTCGCGCGCTTAAAGTCTAACACGCGTCGCTATAGATAATAAATGTAGAAAACCCTCTAAGGTGCAGAGCCTTAATGGTGCTTTCAAAAAACAGTGTTATCATTATTTTTTTCTTATTATGGACGTTTCATGTGTAATGTATATCATTATGCCACCGTTTTTGAGTTCATAAATTTGAGTTTACGATATGAGTGTAAAAAATGTGTACTTACAGTTGTTTTGTAAAAGTAGGCAGTGACTTCTGGCGCTGACTGTACAACAAATATGAATACTCTTTAAAAAAGTAGTTTAAATTAGCGCCTTAATTAAATTATCCTTTTGAGTTGGATATATCCAACCAAAAATAAACTAGTGCAAAACAAGTTTTCTGTCGTATTTATATATATTCGCCGACGTGGGTATAATAGACAATTTTGTTGGACAGGGTTGTCAAAAGGGTTACCTTAGTATGTATATTTTAATTTTATTATTATGGACTAGGCAATCGTTTGAGAACGATCTCACCTGATGGAACGCGATGTTTATTAGTTATTCTAAGCCTTAGTTTAATTTCAAGTCGTGTTTGTTTTTCAGGCGACACATTCCCTCAGCGAGTTGAGATGGCTGTCGCTATCTGGCAACCCTATCACTGCCCTCATGAACACCAGTCTCTACGGAGTATCGCCTCGACTCGAATATCTCGACGTGACTCGACTCAGACTGAGGATAATGGAGGTAAAACGAAATTAACGTCATTTTACACGCCCAAAAAAGGAGTGTAATGTTTTCAGGGTTCATGTATGTTTGTATGTATGTGAGTTTATTCCACCATAACTTTTAAATGCCTGAACAGGTTTGAATGTATAGGGTATCGTTAGAACCCTTACATAATCCCGAGTAAAACAGTATTTATTTATGAAAAATAATAATAAACAATACGGCATCAGTATGGCTCGAAATTTAAAAGCGAAAAAATACTTATTTTTTTTACAATATGGGTATCAAATTGAAGGCCTTGATAAGCACATTCCAACAGTATATAATTTATAGGCATAAGTTGTTTTTTCACAGGGTAGGCGTGTTGTTTTTTTTTATTTATGGCTTTTTATCGTTTGACCACGAACATCATTTGAAAGAAAAGGATTATGTGGTAAAATACTTAACAATTATTTAATCTCTGCCTATCTGGACCAAATATTTTGAAAGCGTTATTATTTGCAGTAATCACTAAAATAGATATAGTAAGTACTACAATTTTGAATAATCAATGCATTTTATGGTTAGACATAAATGAAAAAAAAAAAAAAAATGTATAATTTATTATTTATAAACTAATTGTTATATTTTGTGTTTACTTTTTATTCGATTTCAAGAACGAAAAGCTTCTCAATTGAACCACATGTTTTAAAATTTGTGTATGTGCCTCGAATCTTCTGCATTTCAGAACTGATTTGAATAGGTGTTTTTTGAAGTAATACACAGAATATTTTTTTACGCAGACATTTTTTCACGCTGGAAACAAAACAATTTTATTAACACGTTTTTATTAAGTCACTTTCTTGTCTGTCGTTCCGGGTGGAATCTTGGAACTCAAATTTCGAGCACTTCCCGATTAGCTATCCGGCTGAAACTTTCAGGGTAGCTCACAACTCGATGTCAATGCCTTTATAAATAAAAGTGTGTTTAGATTAGTTTTTAATCTACATTTGCTGCTTGTTAACTAATAAAATCTCTTTTTGCAGTACGGTATCTTCAGTAAAATGTACGCGTTACGAACCCTCAAACTAACCGCCTTCTCAAACGTACGAGATTTCAACGTTCCGCGAATGTTGACGTACAACGCCGCCCTGGAGAACTTCTACGTAGAAGTGGACGACAGCGGAGTGGAGTTCGGCAAGGAGATGTACGGACAGCTGCCTTGCAAGCTCAGCAATATTACGATCACTGGACGAACGCTGAAGTATCTCACGCAGTATATGCTTAGTGTAAGTATATATTACCATATTCAAAAGCTACACGTTTTTTTAAACTAGACACAAAACTAAGTTATTCCGTAAATTTCGCCGAAAAGACACAAGTCATTAATGTTCTTGTTACTTTGTCTTACTAAATACTAAATCTGTACTAAATCTAAATTGGTACTATTTTATTTTCTGTCTATTTTAACGTTGGTATATAGCAACGTTAAAATAGACTTTTCTAAAGTGCCTTTTTGTATGGAACAGACTGTAGCAACGTTAAAATGAACCTGTCCAAAGTGTCTTCCTGTATGAAACAGACTGTTAGCAACGTTAAAATGAATCTGTTCAAAGTGTCTTCCTGTATGAAACAGACTGTTAGCAACGTTAAAATGAATCTGTTCAAAGTGTCTTCCTGTATGAAACAGACTGTTAGCAACGTTAAAATGAATCTTTTCAAAGTGTCTTCCTGTATTGGGAAGACTGTAGTAACGTAGAGCAAAAATATTCATCTGAAAATAAGTTGTATTCATTAGGCTGTGCGACCATTTTTAAATGTTCTTGTTACAAAATAATATATCAAATCTGTACTATTGTAAAAATCGTAATTCACATTAATTTCAAATACACAAAGAACTCTTTTCTTCTTCCAGGGGGTCCAGTCGAAAGTGCTCCGCCTAACAGTGTTCAACACGAGCGTGGAAGAGATCGCGTCTGAAGTGTTCTGGCGGCCGGGTCGACTCAAGAACCTCACTCTGGACGTCAGAGGGAACTACATCCAGCGAGTCCCGAACCCGTCGACCAAACCGTGGCCGAGAGTGCCGGGGAACGTGTTCCTGCAGAACATACTAGTGGCTGGCAACCCGCTGTATTGCGACTGCGGGATTGGGTAACATAAATAGACAACGCATATTACTTCGTACTCTAGACAGGCTTTTGACGAACGTCGCAAGGAGAGCATTAGATTATCGACATTTTGGCGCTGCTAGCAGTAGTTAGGTTGTAGTGAGGGTCCACGGAACTAACATACTTGTACTATTATTTATTCTGTGACTAAAGTTAAGAGATGAGACAATTTCAATTTTAGTTCCATTGACGGGACCAAAGAGTATAGTCGCTTGACGTATTTAAATGTATTGCTATCACCTTCCCTCCCCCCGATCCTCTAAACGAGCGACAGAGTTGCTGGTCGTGAGTTTTAGTAGTACAGTTTTTGATAGAATTGGTGTTTTGGGAAAAGCACTTTCCACCCCCTAAATGGTGGTGGTAATCTTTAGTTTAAATTGTTTAGAAGGTTTCTATTACCGAGCACACATCGATTTTTCCTTGTTACATTTAGACGTTTGTCGGCAGGTGGATAGAAGCGTGGGACCGCAAGCGGAGGCAGTACCTGTGTAGCAGCCCGTCCAAGTGTGTGGCCACCAGGGACGACGCGCGGTTCGCCACGTGTCCGTCCTGGGACAACAGGACACTCACTGATGTAAGTTTACCTTCTTTCATGAGGCAAATTAATAGCAACTTTGGAAGAGAGCTATGAAACTCTACGGGGATGGTTTTTTTATAACAATTCTTCTTTAGAAACATTTTAAATGTCATAAATTATATTAATATACGTGTTTATTTCAAATATAAAAGTGCCAATGAGTTATTTCGATAAATATAACAAATTACCTATTGTAACTAGTACTATTTTGAAAAAAAAAACAAGAAACCCGCCTGCAAACAGAACTAAAATGTGACAAACAAGCTGTAGATTTTTGATTTTGTTATATAAGATGCAGTCGGAGGCATGAGGAGTACTTTAGCTCTCCAGGTTCTAGCTGATCCTAACAAAGGAGAAATAAAATGCATGGTGCAGGCATAATGAGTAGCTCTCCAGGTTCTAGCTGATCCTATCAAAGGAGAAATGAAATGCATGATGCAGGCATAATGAGTAGCTCTCCAAGTTCTAGCTGATCCTAACAAAGGAGAAATGAAATGCATGATGCAGGCATAATGAGTAGCTCTCCAGGTTCTAGCTGATCCTAACAAAGGAGAAATGAAATGCATGGTGCAGGCATAATGAGTAGCTCTCCAGGTTCTAGCTGATCCTATCAAAGGAGAAATGAACTGCATGATGCAGGCATAATGAGTAGCTCTCCAAGTTCTAGCTGATCCTAACAAAGGAGAAATGAAATGCATGGTGCAGGCATAATGAGTAGCTCTCCAGGTTCTAGCTGATCCTATCAAAGGAGAAATGAAATGCATGATGCAGGCATAATGAGTAGCTCTCCAGGTTCTAGCTGATTCTATCAAAGGAGAAATAAAATGCATGATGCAGGCATAATGAGTAGCTCTCCAAGTTCTAGCTGATCCTAACAAAGGAGAAATGAAATGCATGGTGCAGGCATAATGAGTAGCTCTCCAGGTTCTAGCTGATCCTATCAAAGGAGAAATGAAATGCATGATGCAGGCATAATGAGTAGCTCTCCAGGTTCTAGCTGATTCTATCAAAGGAGAAATAAAATGCATGATGCAGGCATAATGAGTAACTCTCCAGGTTCTAGCTGATCCTATCAAAGGAGAAATTAAATGCATGATGCAGGCATAATGAGTAACTCTCCAAGTTCTAGCTGATCCTATCAAAGAAGAAATGTAATGCTCGATGCATTCAACTGCATCTTATGTATTATAATCAAGAATCTAAAGCTTGTTTGTCTCATTTTAGTTATATTCGCAGTCGGGTTTATAGTTTTTTTTATAACAAATTGTTTTTATTTGAAACATTTTATATTCCATATAATATTTTTGAAATGGTCTTTAATTTTGATACTTCACTCGATAGGTTTTGGTAATTGTTTGTTCCGTCGGAAATACAATATGGCAGCAAAATTTCAGTCTAAATATTTTTTCGGTTGCTCGGCTTTTACCTTTCGGATTAATATACAAAGTAGCCCAGATTTTATGTCAAATCGGTACAGCACGCTAATACACGTAATGTGCGAACATACAGACAGTCAAAAATACAGACATCATTAAAAAAAAATTGTTACTGAACAAGAGTTCAGCAGCTTGTTTTAAGTCCACTGGACCATTTCTTCAGTGTACAGACTTGTTGTTACTTACTGCTTTATTATAAGTATAGATCTTCTTAGCCATCAAATCACCCAACTTATCCATCAAATCACCCACCTTATCCATCAAATCACCCAACTTATCCATCTAATCACCCAACTTATCCATCAAATCACCCAACTTATCCATCAAATCACCCAACTTATCCATCAAATCACCCAACTTATCCATCAAATCACCCAACTTATCCATCGAATCACCCAACTTATCCATCAAATCACCCAACTTATCCATCAAATCGCCCAACTTATCCATCAAATCACCCAACTTATCCATCAAATCACCCAACTTATCCATCAAATCACCCAACTTATCCATCAAATCACCCAACTTATCCATCAAATCACCCAACTTATCCATCAAATCACCCAACTTATCCATCAAATCACCCAACTTATCCATCAAATCGCCCAACTTATCCATCAAATCGCCCAACTTATCCATCAAATCGCCCAACTTATCCATCAAATCACCCAACTTATCCATCAAATCACCCAACTTATCCATCAAATCACTCAATTATTGGAGAGTTATCATCCAAAAAAAACATACATTACATACACAAAAACTCCAATTCATCCAAGTCGATTTTAAGACCTCGCTTCGCCCGATCAACAAAGTTTTTTTTTTCCAGGTAATCACAAGAGACCTAGATTGCGGTTGGAGTAGCGCTTTCTTGGCATCACCAAAACCGTTCATCATCATAGGAATGACGGTCGCAACGATGCTGTACATCTGAGGATTATTCTGGCTACTTGGCGAGTACGAAGAGTACCACCGAATCTTGGCTAGGATCTACGGCGTATAGTGGCCTTGTAGCTTACCAAAGAACACACAATTAGTCTTAGAGCCTGTGCATGTTATAGTCCAGACTGTAGTCAGACGGACTGTAGTCAGGCAGAATGTAGTCAGACAGACTGTAGTCAGTGATGATTGGAGTCTGTCAGACTAGTCAGTTGGATTGTAGTTAGTCAGACCATAATATTTCGGAATACTCAGTCAGACTGTAAAGAAAGAAGAATGAAAAAAGAGAGAAAATACATTTAATCAACACACAGAGAAATAATCGTATCTTTAGTCAGTTAGAATGTAGTCATTCAGACTGTAGTTAGTCAGACAGACTGTAGTTGTCCTAGAACATGGTTAAAAGGAGACAAATCTCAACTAACAACAATCGGTTTCTTTAAAATGTTTGTTACAGACTTGTCTCTGTTACATCGCGCTTACACCGAGTGCTTAAAATGTTAAAGATCTTGCATCTCTGTTAATCCAGTGAATATAATTCTATGGAGTAAGAGAGAACATAACCGTTGACTTTGGTATTAACGCGGCGTTAGTTAGACACATCGGACTACTACAGTCTAGCTTGACTATAGTGTGCGCAGGCATTTACAATCATTTTTATCTAAAGCAGTGTACAATAAGCCGAAAGTGTAACTTCTATGGAATCCAGGAAGGAGTGAATACGTTGAATTCTTTAACAGGAAAACCCATAGTGGCACACCGCCACTGATACTTTCACGATTTCGTAGAAGAAAAAGATGTCAGATGCTTGTTTGATGCAAGGAAGTTATATGTACTTATGTACGTTAGTACATATAACTATCCTTGGTTTGACGTTAGTTCAAAGATGTTACATGCGTGTTTGACGTTAGTTCAAAGATGTGTCAAATGCGTGTTTGAAGTTAGTTCAAAGAAGCAATTGCGTGTTTGAAGTTAGCTCAAAGATATCTCTGCTGCGCGTTTGACGTCAGTTTAAAGACATCGTCTACTAAGCCGTGGCTTTGCGCCGCTACGGGTTTTCGCTCTTGCTGTACCTGTCAATGTGGCCTACCATTGATCCAGATTAGCCAAATAGATATTTTTAATGGACACTTGAGTGAAGTGAAGTGATAGATAGTAGTGCAAGCCTAAAATGTGATTGTATTGATAACAAGCGGATGCGTGATCTCAATGGATTGACTCTTGATGATGACTTTTCTTGATAAACCTACATTAGTGTTTGGCTCCCATAACCTGTCTGTTTGTGAATAAATTTATAATGTGGGATATAGCGCTGTATGCACCAATCCCAATAATTATATTCAGTTTTTTTTATGCACGTGATACGAGAATCAAGCAGAACAAAATAATGATTTGGCAGTGGGTTAATTAGATAAGAACATAATTTTAATCATCAACTGTAACTATTGATTGAATCAAAAATATCGGTTCAAATGGATTTACTAAAATAACTACTGAACCAATTTCGATGAAAATTGTATGGGACTAATTTGGAGGTTTACCCTTTAAAATAAAAAATAATTGTCCAAATCAGTTCAGATAGAACGGTGATATAGGTGAATATGACCATTAAAAAAACAATTGATTGCGAACCTCCACCTTTTGGAACTCTATTAAAAAATCCTAGTTTTTTGACTTGGATGTTTTACATTTCTTACATTCTTCTTCTTCTTACAGTTCTTACATTTTACTATGCAGCCTGATATACCTACAGTCCGACCAACTTATCTGTGAAATGGAATCTTATCAGTCACCACGAATGAGGTTCACATTTTCTGTATTTGTCTGTTTTTTGATTGATCTACTTATCGATTGTCAGGAACAGTCATTCAGTTCACAGATAAGTTGGTGGCACTGTACAAGCTTTACCTAGAACCGCCATTTTGAAAAGAAAACCGCTAAGGCGCAGCCACTGATCAATCCTTATTAATTTGATACAGAAATTCAATATAAATAAAAATTGAAAAGATTTTCCCATTCCAATGTCGTGTTTCTGAGATATTATGCTATCTTTGAGCTCCAATGTCACAGAAACTCGACACTTCAGGATAGTGTTGTAATTTGTTTGTATTGAAGTCCTTTATCGATTAGATCGATAATAAATTTTACTGACTTTTGTTTTCTTTCCTTTATTTACATCTTAAATAATGTAACATCATCAAATACATTTGTAACCAATGTAAAAATATATATTATGTACTCAATGCACTGCCTTATTATTACTAACGTTAAGGACTAATTTTCAATGTAATTAATCAATGATGCAGATTCATACGATTCATGAACCGTGTGAAAGTGCACTTAAAGCGTTAGAAGTTGCATTTACGTGAAGATAAGTTGACAACAAGCAATGACTTAAATGGTCTAAGTAGACTGCATTCGCTCGAATGATATGTGTTCGTCCATTATAAATATTAATATTATTTATAGGTTATATTCATTTTGTAATAGAGAATAGATTAGATATATCAAAACCATTTTCGTGGCTAGTTTACAACAATCCAGCGGCTCGTTCGAGTCGCTGGGTTACTGGAAACGGATAGCGCATCCAGTTGATACCTTTTTCTATTTCAAAGGTGTGAACTAGCCTCTCATCCCCGTTTACTTCTCTTTCATACCATTTAACTAGTAATGTTCACGTCAATTTAACTATACGACGTTCTCGAATTTTATGAGTATAATAGGAATAAAAAATCATAATCATGTTTCGAACTATTTAATCAGAGTCACCATCTTCTATAAGCTTAATCTATACCTGTTCGATTGTTTAGCTGTTTACAAAGTCTATCTGGTTATTGTTGAAACATATTTTATTACATATATTGTGTAAAATGTATGTAGTCATTTACTAAGCATGCTGTAATATATAACATTATGTCATCGTGTAACAATTAGGATTTTAACGACTGAATTATATGAAAAATTTGGGGGAATGGATGATTCAGAAAGAGTATGACAATTTAGGCAGAGGCATTAGATGCCATAAACATTAATACGTAGAGTTTATTGTAACATGAGCTCGTTCAATGAATTTGCTTTATTTTAAGAATTATTATACAATAATATGAGTTATATCTTCTTAATGTTAAATTGTTTTTTAGTAAAAATTGTAGTAAATTTAAGCCTTCTTGGCTTATTTCTTTACTCTTTTTGAATCACCTTAAAAGTATTGTAATGTAAGGTACCGTTGTTTGTATTGTAAGATGTCCTTTGTGGCTTTCTTTATAATTGCTACCGCTTTTGATACGATTTATTTTATTGTTCATAATTTATTTGTAAACGTTTTTATGCACGCTAGCCGTAGTCGTTTTTTTTATATGCGATGTTATTTTAAAAGCTTGGAGCACGTTTCTATAATGAGTGATTTTGAATTGAATACCTCTTTTTCAGTGGTCCAGATCTAGAATTGTGTCAGGCCTAATTGTCGACTTTTGTTTTCAATGCCATTTTTGACTGCATTCTCATCCCTATTATTATTTTTTTCTTTTTGTTTCCTACTTATTAATATACTTATAATTATCACTGTATCTGATATGAAATTCAACGACTGGATCAATGTAAAGCAACCATTTTTTTACACGACTGCCCAAAAAGTAATTTTTAGGGTTCATGTATGTATGTGAGTTTCTTTATTCCACCATAACTTTTAAATGCCTGAACATATTTAGATGTATGGGATATCGTTACAATCCTTATATCATCCCGCGTGACACAGGCAATTTTCTTTTGTCAGGGCGGTCTGTTTTTTTTTCTATTATCTTGACTTGTTACTGTAACATATTTTCGTTTGATTAAAGTCTCGCCTACTAGGTTGGTATTGAAAACAAAGGAGATGTCGTTGTAACAATGAATATATTTTGTGATATGTATTACTCTAATCCTTCTATTTTTGATATCGCCTACAATTATCGCTGATCTAACTGGAATTGTGTAAGTAGCCGAATTTAAAAATATCATAAAATAACTGTTACTGCTTGTGATCGTAGCATTGCGTCGTCAATTGTAAAATTCGGGTTTTTATTGTAAAATATTAAACTTCGTATCTGAATGGCGCTTTTTCGAATGTTCAAATTCCTAGTTAACTATTTTTCTTGGTAGCAATAGACTTACAATTCCTTACAAATTGTAATCTAATCAAAGAAGGCTTAGCCGATAAATTTACAAAATTGTTAATATATTTCTAATAAGCTTACAGAATCGTTTGATTATATGGGTTAGTTTTACGCCAAGAAATCTTAATACAAAATTAATTGTTCCATCTACTAAATAGATTTTTCTACTAAACATAATGTTTAAAAGTAACTCGTCTGCAAGGTCTCATTGTGATAGATATTACCTATAGTTAGTGCCAATAATTCTTATTATAGAGAATAGACACTGTTTAAATGTTTTTTGCTACTGGGAGATTGACAATTCTTCTACCCAATAGCAAAAATACTCTGTTTATAAAATACCTACTTTAAACGCTGTAAATATTTATAAATAATTCTATTAAATCTAAAGAGTAAATAACATGATGCCATTTCAATGAGTTTGTGTTTATTTTTTCGAGGAGAGTAGGACAAGGAACATATTGTCTTCACTACTTACAGAATAGTATATTAAATAGGTAATCATTGAATTATTAGCGTATTGAAAATAAATTATTGCGAAGTATTGAAGTTCTTTCTCTCACGTCGCTTCAACTTCAGCACAGCGCAGGCCACACCGCGAGCCAAGCCACAGAAAACGAATAGTATGTACTGGGCTAGCTAACTTAGCTCATGTTATGATGCGGAGTTATATTTCCTACACATCATCTTCATCATCAGCCTATATCTGGACGTAGGTCCAACAGTGGACCTCTCCTATTGCACGCCACTGAGCTCGGTCCTCAGCTCTCCTCATCCATTTTCTTACGTCCGCATTTCGTATTTCGTCACTCCACCTGAACACTGGGCGTCCTACACTATGTTTACCTAAACGTGGTCTCCACTCGAGAACTCTTCTACCGCAATGATTATCGGTTCTTCGGGAAACACACATACACAGAATACCTACTACTAATAATAATAATACTACTACGTAGTCAGTAGCGTATCGCGAGTCGCGACCGAGAGGCATAGTCAATAGTCATTAGTTATTAATTCATAAAAAAACACACGTAATAAAAAATCACATTATAGGTACAATGAGTACTTAATAATAATTAATAAGTACATAAAAATAAAACAAAATATAATTCAGATATTAAAATAAATCATAAATGTCATGATAATTTAAATAGTTATTATAAATGAATCAGTGCAAAAATAAAATTAAATAATAATAAAATCAAAGTTAAAATGAATCAAATACATTCGTCATACGAATATGAGTATATTTGGTCGACCAGCCAGCGCTTCAACTTGATTTTAAACGAATCGAGGCTCGGCGCATCCGTCACGCTCGCTGGTAGACGATTGTAAATCGTCAGACCCATGACATGAGTCAGCTTCCCCGATTTCGCTAGCATTCGATTTACACGTGTTAGTTTCCCTGCACGCTGGGTAATGTAATGTTGTAAATCCCCATGTTTCCTAAACGAGTTCAGATTTACTCTCACGAACACCGCCACCTGGTAAATGATGCGATTCCCAGGTGAGCGCTATGTCCGACTCGAAGCCTAAACAACCACAAATTAAAAATTCATATAACCCCGGCCCCCCACCCCCAATATAGTTATAAGTATCTAGATCACATCAGTTTTTGAACATAAAAACCACATCAAAATTGGTCCATTCGTTTGAAAGCTACGATTTTTACCCTCCCCCCTTCCCTCCTTCCCCCATTATAGCTAAGAACCATCTCGTTTACCCCAGCTTTCAAACATAAAAACCAAAGCTAAATCGGTCCACTCATTTGGAAGCTACGATTCTCGCCCCTTTTTTCTTTTGACTACCTGTTGGTCTAGTGGCAAGTAACCCTAGGAACGAAATCAAACGGTCGCAGGTCCGAATCCTGCAAGGAGTAATCATTTGTGTGATGAGAAGAAATGTTTGTTTCCGAGTCATGGATGTGATATTCGTATTTATGTATGTTTATCCGTTATCTATTGCCCATATTACAGGGTATCCTAGTTTGGGGCTAATTGGTGACGAATCGTCCCATATATATATTTATATTTATTTTTCTCCCCTCCCCCCTCCTCTCCCTTCCCCCATATAGCTAAGAACCGTCTCGATCACATCAGACAAAAAAAACCGCATCAAAATCGGTCCATTCGTTTGGGAGCTACTATTCTGCTCCCCCCCCCCCCTCCCCCCTTCCCCTCATTATATCTAAAAACATCTCTATTACCTCAGCTTTGAAACTTAACAAAACCGCATCTAAATCGGTCCAATCGTTTGGAAGCTACGATTCTCACAACCCCCCCCCCCCTTTCGCTCCTTCCCCTCATTATAGCTAACAACATCTCTATTACCTCAGCTTCGAAACATAAACCACCCTGCCTACTATCACAGTATAGTATCTTGATTATATTTTATGCGACTCCATAGTAGTCCAAAATAATAAATACCTTAACAGTATCCTATACTATTAACGTAAAATTAATATTATGTAATATATGTAAATTAATATTAGTATTAAAAAAGTTATGCGAAACAAAGGGATACCAAACTGTACACATGCAAGCTTGCATCGTTTCGGCCGTGAACTCCTCGATAAATATTATACTGTCTGTTTAGGTATTTCTACTGTACTAAGCTTAGCGAGCTCTGAACTATGTGGGCTAGCTAACCCGACGATCTGAATTCCCAGCTAAGTAATCTTAAGTAGGTAGGTACCTATAGGTATTCTTAGCAGAACCGTTGGCGGAACTAGTGAGTAAAGAGTTTCAATAGTTCCGTTACGGAAATTCTCTCATGGAACATCTGGGATCAAACAGGTACCATCCATAGACTAATATTGTATATAGGGAAGGTACATCCTTAGTTTGGCGTGCGCTTTAACAAACGAAAAAACTCATATTTCGTTAGACGTTTTTTATGGTTCCGTAATTTTCCCTACGAGCAATGAAGACTAATCCAGCCACCCAGCCTCGAAATGAGGTCACAGCTACCAGCACGCCCGCCGTCAATGAAAATATATGTAGGTAGGGTAGACTGGGTACGGTTGAAACGATTTAGCTATTATCGTTCATAACTTCATAGTGTTGTTGTTTATAAGCTAAGCAACGATGATGATATGTCAAATTCAAGAGCGTGTTTCTAACTGCCAAAGGGCTATACCATATTAGTTCCAGGGGTGCTATTTTAAGAAATATACAAAATTAAAAAGAAAACGATTTGTTTGAACCGTCCTCAAGCCAGGGGCGGTTGAAAGACAAAACTGTTACTTCAATACTGAAGACAAAACTGTTTTTTTTGTCTTTCTGTCTGTCTGGATCCTGGCCGCGCAATACGCCAAAACTGCTGAATAAATTCAAATTAAACTTGGCATGATTTGAGGTCATACTAGGACATTGGATATTTTTCATCCCGATAAATTAAAGGGTTCCCGCAGGATAGGGGTTGAAAGTTATATTAATTAGATCATAGTATTTCTGTTTTACAATTTTAAGTAAAAAAATAAATAAAAAAATATTACACTAGAGCGAACATTGACGGCATCTTATTCAGTTAATTATTAAGATTACTTCATTACAGTAGGAAAAATCAAAGTTCGTATTTCCTATGAATTTAATACGAGTTCATTTTGTTTAAGAGTTTCAAACCAAATTCCTTATCCAAGGGGAATTGGAATTCTAAACACGTATCACGCTTAAATTACTCCACGGATTTTGATGCAACTTGGCACAGATTTGAGTCCGAGTTCTGTACATTGAAGATATTTAGTAAGTTCTATTTTCAGTTTTCAGTGTTAAGTTCTTTTTTCTTCTGTTTTCATTTTTGTCTGTTTTCTGTCTGTCTGTATCTTGGACGCGCATCACGCCAAAACTACTGAATGAATTCAAATGAAACTTGACATGATTTGAGTTCATACTACGAGATAGGACATTGGATACTTTTTATACCGGTAAATTAAAGGGTCCCCGCAGGAAAGGGGTATTTTATTCGGAGTTGGTATTCATGTTTTACGATTTATAGTTACATCCGTAGTTCACCTCTAGGATACTCAAGGAATATTCCTCCAAATTTTAAATATTTAGGTCCACCAGTTTAGGCTGGGCGTTGTCTGTCATTCAGTCCGTCAGTCAGTAGGTATGTCACGATACTGTTTTATAGGCATGATTAAAATAATGTAGTAAAACATTATTTTTTATTACTCTGTTGATAGATTCAGGCGTTACTTTGCGGAAATCCATATTTAAAATGAACAAAATAAAAATGTGTTGATGTCAGACTTTTGGTATTTGGATTGAGGTATATGTTTTTTATTGTGTATTTATATTATATGTATATAAATATACAAGTGTTACGATACTTGTATTTAGGTAGGGTTTGTTTAGCGTGGGGTTTTATATTGTGTATATTGTGTTTTTTTCTCTCTGGCCCTGGAGGCCTTAGCTTTCATTTCATTTATATTTTATAATAGTTCAATTTGTACTCTGCCCAAGAGTAAAGGGCATCTATACTTATAATAAAGCAGTAAGTACCAAAAAATCTGTAAAAGAAAGATATTAAAAAAAATAACTAAAGTTCCAAAAATAAGCTACTGAAAAAGAATAAAACATTTTTAAAATTCGTGTCTGTCTTGTTGTCTGTTAGTCTGTTCACGCATCACGTAAGAACTAATAAACCGATTGCGATGCGGTTTGACTTAAAAACTGGTGTGCTTATTATCTCAATTCGATGATTAGAAGCCGAGCAATCGATTAAAACTTTTTGACGGCTGAAGGAATTTTGTTTAAATGGTGGTATATTGGTATTTTAGGTCCTGGAATTTGGAATAGTAATAGAGTTTTTTTAACCTAGAAAAATAGCCACGCTTGCGAAGCTGCGGGTACAGCTAGTACAAAATAAAAAAAAAATGACTTGTTTTAATTGTCCCCATACCAGGGGCGGTTGAAAGTACAATACGGCTTCATATAAACAAAAAAACCGCGCGGGGAACGGCGCAACCAAAGAGAAAAAATATTTGGGCGCAACACTGAGATTTGTGTTCGGACCTGTCATCCGCTTCGTTCTCTCCTTGCTCCCCTCACTCCCCGCGTAACCGTTCACGAGATATTTGTTTTGTTCAACCGTCCTTTGTTTTAACTAGAGATGGGCGTTATCGTTAATTTTTTGCATCGTTGCGCATCGTTATTTCTCATACATCAACCGATGCCATCGTTGTTTTCGGCATCGATGCCGGCCGAAACCTGATAAACTTACCGCCTAGCCGAGACTCGCGCATCGGAACGTTTGTAAGAGGACGGTGCCTGTTAATAACATTTGAAGTTACCTATTTACCGAGAGTTTTGTTTATAGTTACGACCAAAAACATATTTAGTTATGTTCCAGTTGAGGCAAGATGAAATGAGAATAAATATGAATTTATTTTTTCAAAAAATAAGATAATGTTTTCAAAAATATGAGTTTTCTAATTTGGAGTTGGAAAGGCGCGTCCTTCGTTCATTGAAAATATACCCGGCTTTGGAGAATATCCGTTCACAGGGTACAGAGTTTATAAAAATATTACACCTTGTACGGTATAGTTCAAAGTCGGGTATATTTCAGAATGACGAAATTACCATTCCGTCGGAAAGTAAATAATAATAATAGTTTAAGTTTCTCGTCGTCGACTTACACACTACAATATTTACAAATTCCGATAGTATCGTCTTTTTTATCAAAGTGGTCCCAAAAAGGATTTGCTGCTCTTTGCCGTCTCGACATGATCAAAAATTACAACTGGTTTAAACAAATGAATGCGTGCGTAATTCGTATATTTTACAAATGATCCGTTACTTGATCATAAATAAAGACGCTTGAAAACAAATAGACAATTACAAAGAACTTTATACTGTTCGTTAACATTCTAACCAGATGCAAAATCCCATGGTCGTGGAAATTGGTCGCAGTAATTGTAAAAAGCGATCTCAAAATAGGTGACTTCACGAGCAATGATATTTTATACTCATGCAACCTAAAGGGCTAAAGATTCACTAATTCCTTAATTAAAACCTAGCTGTAATATAATTAATTTAACTCAAATAGTTTTTTGGTTTATGTTACAGCAGAATCAGAATCAGAATCAGAATGTTTTTATTGCATAAAACTGTGTACAAAAGGTGGTAGAGTTAATATTAGAAGAAACAACAGTTTTGCCCTTTTCGGACGGACAATAAATATAAATTAACTTATTGACAACAAGTCTCATAAACAAGTAACTAATAATTATTTACATGAGAATCGCCAAGTTTACATTTTTACCTTATATCTAATGTACTCATTTTCAAATAATCTTAATTTTAGAAATAATCATTCAAAGTATTCTATTAAATTATAAAACACTTTGGAAATAAGCCAGCCTTTCATTTTATGTTTAAACTGAGACTCTGTCATTATCTTCAATTCTAGGGGTAAATGATTGTATATTCTAATGGCTGTATAAAATGAACTTTTATGATACATGGCATTATTGACCTGTGGTATGCACATGTCATGTTTATATTTGGAACGTAATTTATCAGCGCGACTAGAATGTACATCAAAGAAGAAGTTTTGATTATTTTTAACAAACATACATATTTCATAAATATATATACCAGTTAATGTTAAAAAATTGTTTTCCTTATATATATATGACGCAAGGTATTAGTTTTATCTAAGTTATAAATAATTCGGAGACATTTCTTTTGAAGAATGAAAGTGGACTCTATTTTAACTGAGTTTCCCCAGAAAATAATTCCTGCATATCCTGCAGCTGCATGCATATGGATTTATCATCTTATTTATTAGAGTTTATACATATCTTAGGGTGGGAATTACTGTGACTTAATTCGTCCGTCCCATTCGTACCCAAGAGCTAATAATAAATACTTCAGCTATATTTACAGCCATCTCCTAATGAGCTCTCAGAATAGAGACAAATCGCTCCATGGAGTGTACTTTCCTATAATGGTCTTCGGGTCTCTGTCATAAATGCCTTTCTAACAATGGTTAGAAAAGCCTTTCATTATTTTATGATCATTATTATTAATTACCCTTTGTATTCCGCAACGAAGCACTTGCATGCACCGGCTCAATCTAGGTATAAAATTACATTGTTGTTCTTCTCGTTGGTCCTCTTGCTCGCACAGCCACGGGTGCGACCGAGAGCGAGCGAGCAAGACTATAATGTTCAATTGGTCGGCGCCGAGCCCTTGGTGGCATCTGTGATGTCCTGTGTTCACGTTTCTCAGAATCGGATGTTGAGAGCATCCGTTTTTCATTATATCGGCATCGGATGCCAGCATCATTCACTGGCATCGATGCCCAACAACGTTTTTTTTTAAACGGTCATCTCTAGTTTTAACCTTACCCAGTCTACCCTACACATAGTACACATACTGTGTACTTAGTAAGTAATATTCACACAGACACACGGTCTCCCAAATAGGTACACCTACACAAATGCCATCAGGGTGTAGGATAAAAATACTTATCTTTAGGATGATCTCATGACATCTTTTCTTTATTTCTTTCATTTCTAGCAATGGAGATTTCTGTTCAAACGGCTAGAGACCTTCCAATTTTTTTTCGATCGGATTCGCTAGTTTTGTCCGTGCCCTTTAGCTATTTCATCTCAGAGAAGGGAGATTTGCAGATGACCAGCAAACCTATTCGTATTCAGGGCCCTTTAGGGATTTATCTACAGAGGCGTGTTTGTTATCCAAAGGGCAATTTGCTGGATGCCAATATTATTGGCAAGTCCCTAAGCTATTTCAATATTGAACGATTGCAATCAAATTCGGCTAAAATTTTAAAGAGAGCGTGAGTTGCTTTATTTATCTTAGAGAATCGAGTAGGTAAACTAAAGGTAGGGAAGAAAATTGTTTTGTGTAAACAATTTTCTTCCCTACTTAAAGTAAGTAGACAAGTAGATAATTATTATTAACTCGTAGGCGACCACATTCTTCAAAGGTCTTTGGTTGGATTTTAGATGATCAAAGAGTTTGCCACACGCCCAAAGGTTTATTTTTTGCATTTGTCGCAGGATTTCCGTAACTACAGAGAGAGAAAAAAGTTTCACCCGCGTGAGGGATGATGATGATGAAGATCATCATCAAATGTATACTATGTGTTATTCCAGGGTAACTATAAGCTATGTTTATTCCAAATTTCAACAAAATCTGTTCAGCCCTTTGAGAGTGAAGTATGATGATGTTGATGATGTTGATGATGAAAAGTATCCTATGTGTTATTCCAGAGTATAAGCTATCTCTACACCAAATTTCATCAAAATCCCTTCAGCCGTATAAGCGTGAAGGATGATGATGATAACAAGTATCTATGAGTAATTCCAGGGTATAAGCTATCTCCATTCCAAATTTGATCAATATCCGTCCAGCCGTTATCGCGTTAAAACTCCCCAAACAAACAACGTTTCACTTTTATATACTCGTATTGGTATGGATCCACTAAATACCTAGGTACCTAATTACGTGTTGTTATAATGATTATCTAAGCAAAGTAGTTTAGCTTGTCAAAAAAACACAAAGTTATATATAAATTTATTTGTTCTTAATACGTTTTTAAAACCGTTATTTACCAAAGGAATAACTGCCAGTTGTGCCTTGGGGAACTGCTATTCCCTTAAGCACTACCTGTTGTGCTAAAGTGAAATATATTATCCCAATGACACAACGATCCCATTAGGCCTTGGGGAACAGCTGTTTCCTTAAGCACTACCTGTTGTGCTAAAGTGAAATATTTTACACTAATGACACAACTAAACGATCCCATTATGCCTTGGGGAAAAGCTGTTTCCTTAAGCACTACCTGTTGTGCTAAAGTGAAATATTTTACACTAATGACACAACTAAACGATCCCATTATGCCTTGGGGAACTGCTATTCCCTTAAGCACTACCTGTTGTGCTAAAGTGAAATATATTATCCCAATGCCACAACTTAACGATCCCATTAGGCCTTGGGGAACAGCTGTTTCCTTAAGCACTACCTGTTGTGCTAAAGTGAAATATATTATCCCAATGACACAACTTAACGATCCCATTAGGCCTTGGGGAACAACTGTTTCCTTAAGCACTACCTGTTGTGCTAAAGTGAAATATATTATCCCAATGACACAACTTAACGATCCCATTAGGCCTTGGGGAACAGCTGTTTCCTTAAGCACTACCTGTTGTGCTAAAGTGAAATATTTTATACTAATGGCACAACTAAACGATCTCATTAGGCCTTGGGGAACAGCTGTTTCCTTAAGCACTACCTGTTGTGCTAAAGTGAAATATATTATCCCAATGACACAACTAAACGATCCCGTTATGCCTTGGGGAAAAGCTGTTTCCTTAAGCACTACCTGTTCCGTTAGACTTTGCATTGTCATTCAGTTCTGAGTTATGTAGGAATGTTTAATTTTATTACAAGGCTCTAGCTAGCTCATTCGAAATTTAGTTTAAAATTATCTTTTGCAAAATTTGTACCGAACGTATAAACATACAGACAAGAGAGCCAGTTATTAAAAACGTGGTAAAAATAGAGGTAGGTGTTTACTTACCTACTTACTACGTGGTACATAGGCATATAAATTATACCTACATTAGGTACGCTACGTTGGTAGTCAGCCCTTGTTCAGTGCTATTTGTAACAAGGTTGAACGAACATCACTTGAAAGGCAAGGCGGAAAATTCCTTTGAAAATGTGTTCAAATATCCCTGTGTTGCCCTTTTTGTGGTCCTCGGCGAAAGAGCTTTTATATGTATTTCATTCCCTTGATACAATCTCAAACCCACGGAGTAGCACCTTTGTCTTGTCTTGGATAAGCATTTTGCCGTTTTCTGGCTTCATGTCTGTAGTTTTTTCCTACGATATAATATGGGGTTCCTATTTATTTCGATGACTAAGTATATATTTTTTGCATGACTGCCGAATGTTTTCAGCATTCATGAATGTATGTATATGAGTTTCTTTATTCCATCATAACTTATACATGCCTGAACAGATTTAGATGTATGGGGTATCGTTAGAATTCATACATCCACCCGAGTAACATAGGCTATATATTTTTTGAACAAATTCAATATTGTGGCAATATAACTCGCATTAACAAATGCGAAAAAACTTCGAATTTTACAATATGGGTAACAAATTGAAGGCCTTGATGAGCGCATTCCAATAATGTTTAATTTATTGGCATAAAAACTTTTGAGTTCGTTTTTGGCAGGGCATTCGTGTTTTTCTGTACCTACTTGTTTAACATTGGGTAGGTATTTATTGGAATTATAACCAATGTTAAATACATTAAACTATTTGAAGTAGGTAGGTACTTACCATAATGACCATAGCGATGGTAGCTTATAGCTATATACTAGTGCGACTTATATTAGAATATTAGAAATGACGTTTCTAACTGATGACTTGATTTGAAAGGGATTTTATCGATAAAATAAAAACCTAGGTAGTTTTTATTTTATCGATAAAATCACCTATGATGTTTATAATGTTGGACTGTTTTTCCTTCTAAGCCGCAATGTTTTCTTTTAAGAGCGGTACCTACTTTATAATTTAATGTGCCTATTAAGTACAATCTCCGCCTCCTTTGGAAGCTTTTACCACGTTAAATATGCAAGGAGAGCTTTAATATCAAAGCACAAATTACAGTAAAAAGGTGGTCCTAAAATGTTGGTGATATAATTAAGCGGGTCACATCGCAGAAGGTCGGGTCCGTGTCGCATTTGTCTGGGTTAATTTATTTTCATCCCATGTATTCGAAAAACGCAGATTGGTTCCTCGAAAAGTGGGAGCAAAGTAGGTCTTTTCTGTTCAAGACTTTCAGAATGAAAGTAATGAGTTTTGAATTTGGAACGTGAATTTTGACAATTCTAACGTACAATGGAATTTTGATCATTGTGCACTATGTGTATTTGAAAAAATAATCATGTGAAGTACGGAGAGTAGGAGAAAATGAAAAGCGCGCGAATTACGATATCATCCTCAAGGCGACAAGAAATATTGAAAGTCCAAAAACTAAATAATTTCACGAAAATACAAGCGTAGCGAAAGTATTATACTACTTACACCTGAAAATACTACGCAATAAATTTGATACAGAATCTATTAGGTACCAACTAAATCTCGGGAAAATTTGAAAGCTTATAACAGTTTTATCGAGTGGGAAAATGCAAAAGAAGCGAAGTCTTTTTCGGAAACCTGTACCTATTTTCAAGAACTTCCCAACAAAGCAACCTTCACATGTTGGCGGCCAGGACCAATAATGACATTAAAATCGAGATCTACACAAAATTTTGAACACAATATCTGAAGACTTGTCTGAAGATGGTCTGAAGCACGTAAATCAGAAGTACAAAGCGAAAATAAATGTTTAGTTAAGTATAAAGAATTATCTAGCTAATTTCAAGTTGTTTATATTCAGTCTATTTAATACCCTTTTAAAATAATAATACTCGTATGAGTTGTAAAGTATCTAAAAGCGACTTTTATTTATTTTTCTCATCGAGGGGGATGAAAAGTATAGTTTATTACTCGGACGCAAAATTATTTTTCTTAGGGCGACCTATGTTGAATCCCTCGCTACGTTCACGATTCTAACTCTGGAATCATTCACTCCGCTCTGGATTCAAAATAGCGCCCTCACCGTCAATACATTATTTTGCTCCCTTTTCATACAATCTACTATTTCGTCCCAGTAATGATATCATAGTAAGTGCAACAACTTGGTAATACTTATTTTAAGGGGAGGAGTCTTTGAAACCATTTTTAACCCAACGAACTCAAAAAGAGAGGGGTGTTATAAGTTTATATATATAGGCATCGTAACTCCCAAACGAATAGACCGATTTTGATGCGTTTTTTGTGTTTGATAGCTGGTGTGATGGAGATGGTTCTTAGCTATAATAGGGGAGGGGGGGGGGGGGGGAAAGGATCGTAGCTCGCAAACGAATGGACCGATTTTTATGCGGTTTTTTATGTTTGATAGCTGATGATCGTCGACTATCCTAGGTAGTCCAGTCGCTACCAGCGACCTTTCGCAAGTCGTCACTCCACCTCGCCGGCAGGCACCATACACTACGTTTGTACGCGGTCGCCACTATAGAACTCCAACGGTTGTCGGTTGTTCAAGTTATGTGACCAGCTCATTGCCACTTCAGCTTGCTAATTCATTGAGCTATGTTGGATAACTCGCTGGCGGATCACTTCATTTTGGGTTCTGTCATTTTACAGTAACTCGGAGTTTCTGTATAGCTCTCTCCATAGCTCGCTGAACGTTAACGTTCATCTTGATTTCTTAGATAAATTTAGACAGGCTTTGATTTTTTAAAGGCATAAACAAGACAATGTTGTTAAGGTTTTTACCTTAACCATATTTATTGGCTTCGTGTCGTGTAGTGAAAGTCCAAACGCTCGTAAAATAATGCTAGAAATCGCAGGTTTTGGTGTGCTGTTGTTTCCTTTACAAAACTAGGTTACATACTTCAGAAATTACTTCTAGAATGTCATGGAGAACATAAAATAAAGAATATCAACGATTGTTGTTATTCAAGACGTAGCGTCGTCAGTTGATTAAATACAGTCGTTTTGTATTCCCATCTTGCAATGTCATAAAAATGTAGCACTCTGTCGGGATGCACACTCGTAAATACCTACCTACTTGGTATACATTTAATTAAAGTATGTTTGTAAATAAATACGACGCCCCGTGGTGAACTGAATTGGATGTTTCAGCGCCGTGTATTGGATGTTTCTGTGTCTTTCTTATTAGACACAATAATATTTTTATTGGGAAATAGGTAATGTATTACGTAAGACTCTAACAAAGTAGAGGCTCATAGATGTTCTACTTAATGTGTTTATTCTATGTGGTAAACTGGTAAAGGATCACAGGTGCGTGGTTATTTTTCTCAAGTTAAAAGTACTTACCTAATAT
This sequence comes from Alsophila aescularia, assembly GCA_946251855.1. NCBI lineage: Eukaryota > Metazoa > Arthropoda > Insecta > Lepidoptera > Geometridae > Alsophila > Alsophila aescularia. The sequence continues at coordinate 7,329,500 of OX276376.1, read as the reverse complement.
ATTAGCTAAGTACTTTTTCATTGTCATTATAATGACTGACAGTGTTCATCGTGAGGATGCGATGCAGACTATTTTCTTGTCAAATTTAATCAAGATCGCAATAAGATTGTGCAGTTCTTGTGCACACTCTCCAAAATGCATTTATATAATAACTTAATTATGTAATAAATAAATTGATTGAAAAATGCATGTATCAGGAATATTTATTTTCAGACGAACGGTTGGTCTAGAGGCTAGAGACAATACTACGAAATCAAATGGTCGTGGGTTCGAATCCCGCAAAGTGCAATCTTTTATGTGATGAGCAGAAATGATTGTTTCCGAGTCATGGATGTAATATTCGTATTAAGGTGCGTTTATCCGTTATCTAGTGCCCATAGTACAGGGTATCTACTTATCTAGTTTGGAGCTAGGTAATTGGTGTGAATTATCCCGAATATATATATTATTAGATCATAGGAAGGTACGTTCGCGAGGCGTAAGCTGAGCTTTGCATTTGTGTGAGTGGACATAGATAGTGTAGGTGTGATAACCGGCCTGAGGCGCGGTGCATCCTTTGCTTGGTTTAAACCGGTTTAAACTGATTTTCGGCAACGGGCCAGCGGCGCGGTGCGCCCCTCGCGCGACTTAAGTACTGGTCGCAGCGAGACGTGTTTAATTTTTAATATTTGGTTTTTATAATACGAAAACTTTTAAATTGCCAATTAAAAGAAATTTTGTGTAATTTTAATAGTTATTTTAAAGACATAACAAGTGACGATAAAGACATGTCAAGTGTCACTACATCAGCCCAATTGGTAGCGACATCGACAGGAATCCCGCTGTCCACTGTTAAAAGAGTTATTGGAAAGTAAACGTGTTTTAGAAGACGGAAGCAAATTTAAATCTCAGAAAAAGATCAGATGCAGGAAAAATGTAATTATCACTGACGATTTTGATAAAGCAGTAATCCGAAGAACTTTTCACAACTTTCACATTATTGATAAAGAGATGCCAACTATGAAGCGAATACATGAAAAGTTGAAGACAGACATAAACTATCCAGGTTCAATTGTGGGTCATTCCATTATCGCGGGTGCAACATTTAGACACATGTTTTAGTTTCATGTAATTAAATAAAAAACATTTTTAATTGAATTAAACTTTGAAAGATTACATTTTAATATGTTCTTTTAATATTCGTTTACATGGATTTTAAAATAATGTATTAAAAGCCATGAGGAAGGTCCAAATTGACATTGCGGGTGCAACAGAATTGGTCAAACCATTCCAGATCATAGACAAAAAACTTATAAATCTGTTAATTGTGATACATTTAATAAATTATGCCATTATATTTCGTAAGATGTTTAAGTAACCATGAACATAAAATAAAAACTCTAAAGAAAACAAAAATAAACAATTAATTATTCAGTTTTGACCGAATCGCGGGTGCAACATCAAATTATCGTGGATGTAACCAGTCTATTTGAAGTGAACATAAACGTCAATTTAACTTATATAGGAACAAAATAAGAGATCAAACAATATATATTACTAATTAGTACACTTTTTTGTCGCTTAAATTAATTATTTATTTTCAAATACGTCAATATTCGCCGAAAATTCTCCGAACGTATTATATCCATCAGTTTTTCTCTGGCGCTTCCAATTTCGCGATAATATCTTCAAATTGCACGTCTGATATGTCATTTACGATTTCTGTGAAACGTTTGCCATCAATCGCCGTCATAAATTGTACTCTGGTTTCTCCATCTTCATCCATATCGCTCTGATATACTCCACATAACGATATTGAGTATTTTTTTTACCGGTTTTGCATAACAATTGTACGAGCACATACAAACCAGCGCAAATGTTTTTTGGTAAGACAGCAGCTTAGTCAGTAGCAATTTGAGGATATGCTTATATGACGTCGATAGAGTTTCATCATTTATAAATTCATTGTCTGAATCACTGTAAGCATTAGAAACGCGCAATCTCTTTTTCTAGAGAATTAATAGTATTAAGCATATATTATTAGTCAAGGCATATAATACCAACAAAATATGTAATTAATCACACAAAAAGGTTAAGTGACTAAAAGTTGCACCCGCGATCTGACATTAAGATCGCGGGTGCAACCAATTTAAGTTAACGTTTATTTTAACCTAACAATCATTACACTCTTAAAAGCTATTAGTTTAAGTTGAGTTTTGATTTGTTCTTACTTTTACAAAGTTTCAGAATGTTAGCTCTAATTTCTGTGAAAAAAGTAAACTTTGTTATCTTTTGTATCGCGGGTGCAACAAGTTAACAATGCATTCTAGCACTCAATAATGTTTTATTAAATAACAACATATACTTACATTTTTTGAATCAGAAAGTTAGATGAATGTTGTCACTTCAAGTTTAACAGGTTGTTTTACCTCAAACTGTCAGCAACAGCTATTTAGAGTCAGTGTTGCTAGGTATGATTTTCAGTTTGTACCAACTCTTTGGATGGTAATATTTTCAAACGCTCCAAAGAATTTAATATGGAGTAAAATCGAAAAAAATATAATTTAATATTAAATTTCGACTTTCTTCTTTGCACTATTCGCAAAAAAAAACAACTAATAGCGTGATTAAAAAATTAATGTCGGGAATCGTCTATAGCGGAATCACCCTTTGGTCATTGCGTAAAGAAGTGTCTCTTTTAGGATTTATATGGAAAAGGACAGAAAGTAATAGGAACATTCTAATGGAAAAACATGAGATACGTCATCTATGTATAACTTATTTGATTAAAATTTCCGAATATCGCATTCAGGGCCGTCCAGTCGTTTATACCGACGAAACATATATAGACACGACTCACACTTATTCGATATCTTATGCAGATGGCATCACTTCTGGTTTGAAGAAACCAATTTCTAAAGGAAATCGTTTAATAATAGTTCATGCCGGCGGAGAGGACGGTTTCATACCAAATGCACTGCTGATGTTTAAAGCAAATACAAAAAGTGGTGATTACCATAACAATATGAATGCAGAAAACTACACGATAGGTTACAGATGCAATTAATTCCAAATTTGAAGCCCAATAGCGTTATTATGGTAGACAATGCATCTTACCACAGTTCGGTAAACAATTCCGCTCCCAACTCAAATAGTCGTAAACAAGATATGATTGACTAGCTCAAGTATGGCAATATCGATCACTCTAATTCAATGCTTAAACCACAACTCTATCAATTGATACTGCAAAACAAACAAAGATTTATTGAATATAAAATTGACACTTTACTTAGAGAACATGGTCACAGCGTCCTTCGTCTACCTCTACCACCCTACCACCCGGATTTCAATCCAATTGAAAATATATGGGCAATGATAAAAAGATACGTGGAGAAAAAAACGTGTCAATGAATATGGATACAATAATGAGGTTAGCGAAAGAAAAAATTGAAAACAAAGTTTCATGGTTACGACGCCGTTATTGATAATATAATGGAGCGATTCATTATTAACACAAACGACACATCAGACGAAAGGGAAAATGAAAACGAGAGTGATAAGGAAAATGATGATGAACCACGTAAGAACTGAAGTAAGAATACCAAATTACTATCTTCTCAGCAAATTTACCGGAATTTTCTCTGAGTAGAGTAATTTGGTAATAAAAGAAAGTGTTATTTTCCCCCTACTGCCGCGACAGTACATAATTGATTTCTACATTCTTGCGGTGGGTAGATTACGCAGACATATTGTTTCTATTCTTGTTTCTGCTATTATTGAACTGATAGAGGTCTTAGTTTTGAAGGTTTAGCTATAATAAGGTACACTGGAAACATTTTAATGGTTAATCTAAGTAGATACAATTTTGGTGAAAAATGGATAAATTATTATACTTTAAAACCATCCCATCAGAGACGTTCACTGCTGAATACCAGCTTCCCCTCCCCTCTTCCACTAAGAACCTATTTAAGTACTACGAAAGCATTAACCACTAAGATAATAATATATACCACGGCATTTCCGTCTTGATTCCTGATCCCGCCCAGAAAGGAAATCCCATTTAGGGGATTTATTTGATCACTAAAAGACGAAGTACTTAATTCACCCCGGCTTTGTCGTGTCCATCTATCTCCAGGCTTCAGGAAAAGCTTTCCAAATGCTGAAAATTAATTACAGTCGACGAAACTCAAAGTTCAATTAGGAAACGAACGATTTTGTTTTTGACAGACACTAAACATATCCGATTATCCAGCTACATAACTATATTTTAGTTTTAAATAGGACCGTACTAACAAAATGTTTGGACAAAACCGACAGGAGATAGTAAAGTGGGTAGGTTAAGTACTTACTTAACCTTAACCTATCAAAGAATGTAAAAGAGATTTTTACAATTTTAAACACAATCGAATGAATATTGTTATAAAATTAAACATATTGAAAGGAACGGAAATTAACCTATAAATTGTTAAACGCTATCATATGAGTAATAAATCCTAACTCCTCCTGAGTCAACTCGGCCGCTTGACAGAGGAACGATGAGGTGCGGTGTGAAGGAGAGCGGAGTCCCTCTCCGCCCCGCGCGCCTGCACTGCGTACCGGCGGGCGTCTACGAGTATTGCAAATCGGTACAGCATATTAGGTGTGTCAGGTACACGAAATCGCTCGCAAGTGTTTGCCAAAGTACATCATAATTATATCGTATGTGTGGTGTTCACGCAACGAGGCGATTTATTTATTTGTTTTAAATATGCGTACCATCTGTGTGGTAAATGGTTGAGCGTCAATATCATATAATAATAGTGGAGAATTGCGAATTCATCAATTTCCAAAGGATGAGGAAATATGAGTAGATATAATATGTAATAAGATTTCTTATCAACATCCACAACATTAGGTAGCTATTATAATCGAAGTACCTACCTATGTATGTTGTTTACAATAATTGACCGAGTGACCGCGAAGCGCGAGCGAAACGTCTGTTTCAGCTTCAGCAAAAATTATTTCGTATGTCCGGATGTCTGTCCGGGTTTCCGGCTGGTTGAGAAACGCGACCTGTACAGGAGAACCTGTTGCATTTCTCAACCGATCTAGACGAAACTTGATGTAAAGATTAAGCAATTTTTTTTTGAATTTTTTAGTCTTCAGGGATTTTTTGATTGGGGGGATACTTCCCCCAAAAAGGGTGAAAAGGGGGCTACTGAATATCTCCACCGTATTAAATCCGATTTCGATGGTTATTTTTTAACTTTAAATTAGTCTCATAAAAATGTTGGTGAAGATATGATGAGGATCTTCGGCGTGATGAGCAGAATAGCTCCTCAAAATGCAGTACATTTCTCACTTTTAGGTTTCTACCAGTGGAATCAGCCCTTTACCTACTAGGTAAGGATTGAGGGAGCACCTTGGTTATTAATGTTAGTGTTACAATAAGGTAACTTAGACGGCGCTACTGTGAACCGCTAGTTTTTTTTGCAGAAAAGTTTGTACGCGCGAGGTCTACAGCTCACAGAGCCACTAGCTATGTAAGTAGGTCCTAACTACCTACCTTCTAGAAGTTGAACTATATAATCATACCTATATAAAGTTAATTTCTGTTAATTGGGTACGCTTGCAGCGGAAAATTCAATATGTTTACAGGTTTTTTGCTTTCGTAGCTGGTTTAGGTACCTAACTATTATTAGTGATATTACTTTTGCCACACTTGGAGATTATTCTTTTTATTAACTACCTCATTTAAGAAAAAAAAATGAATTTCCCGCTGCAAACGGGCCCAACACCCTTAGTAAATAGTACCTATCTAGGTAGGTACACATATAAATATATAAGACCGTGGGTTCTCGACTAGGGAAACATCAATCAGTAAAATAAGCTAAGTACATTATTTGGTAAAGATTTTATTCGATATACGTACGTACCTACCTAGTTTTCAATAAAATAGGTACAACATATCGATTCCTTTTCGGATCCTGATATTTTAAATGCAAAACTTTACACGTTTCTTTGTTATGCAATCACAGTGAATCGGGCGAAGCCGCGGGGCGCATCTAGTAAGTATAGAATGAAGTATTATGATGAATACAAATTTTTACATGGTTTAATATTATTTTGTAATATATTTTTTTGTGCCAACCCTAGTATATTATTAGCTACTAGTCGCTTGTCGGCATTTGTGCCGCGACAAAGGAGTTGACTCACTATTAGGATTTATTACACATATGACGCTATCATGCACTCGCACATTTTCACGCATTTTCACACCATAACATACACTCACACAAACACACACTCACCACACACTCAAACTTAATTTACCTGCTTTGGCATTTAATTTAATTACATTATTATGCTGAGGCTGAGTACCTACGTACTAAATGCAGGTGAGTTCCCCACTTCTTCTAAATGATTTAAAGATTTATCATATGATTTTTGCCATCCGTTTCTGTGTTATAGGATTTTATTGTGTTTTAGTGCTAGGCTGCTAAGGCATATTAATACTTAAAAAAAAAAAACGTTTGCCCAAAATAAAAGGATTGTAATGTTTTTTTAGGATTCATGTATGTTTGTATGAATGTATGTTTGTATGCGAGTTTCTTTATTCCACCGTAACTTTTAAATGCCTTAAAAGAGTTAAACGTGTGTGGTATCGTTAGAATCCTTACATGCCCCGAGTAACATAGGGTACTTTTTTAAAGTCAATATAGCGGCAGTATGGCTCCATTATCAAGTGAGAAAAAACATGGTTATCAATTGGAAGGCCTTGAGAAGCACATTCCAACAGTATATAATTTATTGGCATAAGTTCTTTTTTGGCAGGGCAGGCGTCTTTTATTAGCTTTTAAGCTAGTTATTATGTACTTAACCGACCTAGTTTATACTTATTATCCGTGACTTACCCGTGGCACAACTGCTTGGCACTACCAGTTGTGCCATGGGGAATTGCTATTCCCATAGGCACTACCAGTTGTGCCTAAGGGAAATATATTATACCAATGACACACAATGCCAGTAGCATATTATTTATTCTGTGCCAGTAGTGCCATGGGGAGTTGCTATGCCCTAAAGCACTACCAGTTGTGTCAAAGAGAAATATATTATACCACTGACACAACCAAACAATGCCAGTAGCATATTATTTATTCTGTGCCAGTAGTGCCATGGGGAGTTGCTATGCCCTAAAGCACTACCAGTTGTGGCAAAGAGAAATATATTATACCACTGACACAACAACACAATGCCAGTAGTGCCATGGGGAATTGTTATTCCCTAAAGCACTACCAGTTGTGCCAAAGGGAAATATATTATACCAATGACACAACCAAACAATGCCAGCAGTGCCATGGGGAATTGCTATTCCCTAAAGCACTACTATTTGTGCCAAAGGGAAATATTTTATACCGGTGACAACAACCAAACGATGCCAGTAGTGCCTGAACACTAGGGCATGCAGTTTCTTAGATTTTCAGTTTCGAAATTGGCCTATGAAATTAGTGTCATGAGTTTCGAAATTTCGAAGTTTATGCAACTCTTTAATACCTATACTTTAATCTTGAATTAAAGTGTAAAAAATGCTCACAGTAGTACATATTAAGAATGAAAGAAGATTTATTTTTAAAACTTTAATTTTTCAAAGCACAACAAAAAAAATTGAATGATAATTCTAACTATTCCTTTAAGTCTCGTAGAAAATGTGCCCTTAAAAAGGATAGATTATCACGCATTTTTCTGCTTAGAGAGCTCCTCAGCCGACTACATATGTAGCCTGCCGCGGAAAAAGCTCTCTCAGATTTGACACTTGTGGGGAGAAAAGATAATAAATAATTGTAGGCCTTGTTCAGGCGCTCCCCTCACTTGCCACCATTCGCGTAAAGTGCCATTTCTACGCAAATAAAATTTTGTAGGCTGCTAGTTTTAGTGGATGAGTTCCTTTCTTTTCTATTTTTTTTTATTTAAAGCTAAGCAACGTTAAGATATGTTCTCTTTCATAGATATGTTTGAAGATATACTGGCATGATTGCTCACCATAAAACAGATACATCACAGACTACAGACCACAGACAGACAGACAGACAGACAGACAGACAGACAGACAGACAGACAGACAGACAGACCGCTACAGACTCATCATTCTTAAATACGTCTTTGGATTCCAATAAATAAGATACTGAACTTGAATCTGGTTTACTAAAAGTATATTTTTCGTAATTGTCTTCAAAATATGTTTCTGAAACATGTAAATACATCAGAAACGAGGAAACTGTCTTTGTTCTTCTAAAGCTTGGGACATAATTTATAATGCCGTATCAGCCGTTATTAAAGTGGCATCAAGCTGACAGATGGCTTCCACAGTAACTTCGATCACCTCATGACTTTATTGAACCTTATGTACTTTTTCAAGTGTCTGAATTTCATCGTCCTATCATCTCAGAATTCTTATTTCAAGTGGATGTAAGCTTTATTAATGCAATCTTTAAGTTGAATAAAACGTCCTAACATATCACATAGTGAGCTCCAGCGAGAAGCGAACGCGAAGCGCGAGCGAAGCGTCTCCGTTTCAGTTTGGGCACATATGCTTTAGTATTTCGTGTCCGGCTGTTCGGATCTCTGTTCTCCTCTACAAGTAGCATTTCTCAACCGACCTCGACGAAACTTGGTATTCAGGTTACACAAAGTTTTTAATCATCGGAGTTATTTAATTACATCCCCCCCCCCCCCCCCAAAAAAGAATCCGATTTCGATGGTTCTTTTTCTTTTTTCATTTGAAAGGTAGTAAGTTTAAGATGATTTCATAAAATTTACTTTTAGGTTTCTACCAGTGAAATCAGCCCTTTAACTACTAGGTAGGGATTGATGGAGGACCTTGGTCATTAGTTTAAACTGACTACTGTGCACCTCTAGATTGTTTGCAAAAAAGTTTGTACTTACGAGACCATCTGAATGTATTTTTATTTTATTACTGACTAGGCAATCGTATGACCACGATCTCACCTGATGGAAAGCGATGATGTTGTCGAAGGTGTATCACGCTTGCCTAGTAGATACCTATTCACACCAGACTTGAACACACCTGGGTTATAATTTACCGGAAACACTGACGAGGGCAGGGCATTCCACTCCTTTGCAGTTCTTATAATAAATGAATAAGCGTAACGCTTAGTTCTTGTGCGAGGTATTTCAACCATAAAAACCATTTTATGGTTACCATAAAAGGGTATTTATCGCTACCCAGCGCTTTGCCGTTCGTCTAGTCTTACGGTGATGGGGGAATCAGATTGTTCAGTTCGTGTACACACTCTCCATAGTGCAATACTATCCATACCTCACGTCGATGCGCCAGACTTTGAAGCTTACTCTTTACTAGAGTGTCATCCCCAATGAGCCTGATAACAAGTCTCTGAATTGAGTCCAAAGACTCCAGCTGATACTTGGCAGAACCGTCCCAGAGGTGGTAGCAGTACTCCATACCAGATCTGATCTGTGTTTTATAAAGATACAAAAGCTGTCCCGGTGTGAAGTACCGCCTAACCTTAGACAAAGTACCGAGCTACCTTGGCTTAGGAAAGTTACTACCTTTCAAATAAAAAAAGGAACCATCGAAATTGGATCTAATAATGCAGATATATTCAGTAGACCCCTTTTTGGAGGAAGTAACCCTCAACCAAAAGTCCCCGACGAATAAAAAAATACGTTAAACTTGTATACTTACCAAGTTTTGTCTAGATTGGTTGTAAAATGCGACCTGTAGATGAGAACAGCCGGACAGACATCCGGAAACACATACGAAAGAATTTTTGCCCAAGCTGAAACGGAGACGCTTCGCTCGCGCTTCGCGCTCGCTCGGTCTATAATGTTTAATACCCAACAGACCGAGCGAGTTTTCAGAAATAAATGTATATTCTTTCTTTCTTTCTTTTCTTTAGATATTAGAGCCGACGTAACTGTTTTACTAGACCGTATTGAAATAAACCTAAGTTTCGAATTTTCAAAACTTAGGGTTTCAATTTCGAAATTACAGAACATGCAAATATCGTCTGAAATTTCGAAACTATGAATTTCGAAATGCATGCCCTACTGAACACATGAAAATGAAACGTATTGAATCTACGCCTTTTGCCGTATATTTAAGTTAATTTATATTATTATTATCTTCTTTGTACAGACTTTTTCGTTCCTATTGCTTTACTATAAGTATAGATGTAAGTTAGTAACTGTGTTATTATATACTAGCTGTACCCGCGGCTTCGCACGCGTGGTCATTTCTCTTGCTTAAAAGTACTTTATGTACTATTCCAAGACCTAAAATACTAATATACCAACATTTGATCATAACTCGTTCAGCCGTCAAAAAGTTTTTATCGATTGTTCGGCTTCTACTCATTGGATTGAGATAACAATAACACCAACCAAACCCCAAGCTATCCAACAGTGAAAACCGCATCGCAATCGGTTCAGTAGTTTTTATGTGATGTGCGAACAAACACATCACAAACAGATAAACAGACAGACACGAATTTTAAAAATGTTATATTTTTGTTCATTAGGGAAGAGACGCTTATTTTAAGTACCCTAGACGGATTATACGCAGAAAGTCAAACACGCAGAAAGTCAAACACGCAGAAAGTCAAACACGCAGAAAGTCAAACACGCAGAAAGACAAACACGCAGAAAGTCAAACACGCAGAAAGTCAAACACGCAGAAAGTCAAACACGCAGAACGTCAAATACGCAGAAAGTCAATCCACACCAATATATAAAAGTGAAACATTGTCTGTTTATTTGTTTAGGGAGATTTCACGCCAAAACGGTTGATCCGATTTTAATGAATCTTTGTAAATAGATACTTTACCATATAGAGACCAACATAAGATACTTTTAATCCTTGAAAATTGAAACTTTCCACGGGAAAACTAGAAAATGACGATTACTCGCTGTAAGGAACGGTTGCCGTGCTACTGAACTCGTATCGAATATTAACGTGAAAATTAATTTAAAAAAGTCGGTAAATTTATCGATCGATAAGATCCATGCTTGCACTGCTGAGTAGACTTGGACCGCGTTCTACTCGTACTTTTCCAAGCCAGCTCGTATCGTACGAGTAGTGAAAGAAAACGGCGGCTACTAATATTTTACAAGCGTATCGTCCGACATATTTTGAAATGAATACTAAAGAAAGACACTAGGTATGTATATGTACGAGTTCGCTTCGATACGTGTAAACAACTTTCCGTGTATACTCAAATCAGTCAAATGCGAACTAGCGCTCAAAATTCCGTAAAATGGGAATACACTATTTTGATAATATATCGTGTCGGTAGTACGGAACCCTCGCTGTCGGCAAGTCCGAATCGCAGTTGGCCGGTTTTTATGGGCCACATCACTGATGTCAGGCAATTTTAGTGCCTTGTCCTGTATTATTTCTGGTCGAAGATCTATCCCGAGTCCCGACTTATGACATATTGCGTATTTGATGTTTTGAGAGTTTGTCATTTTGTTTTTTTTGAGAGTTTGTCATATTGCTTTTTTGACGTTTTGAGAGTTTGACATTTTGCGTGTTTGACATTGTGCGTATTTGACATTTTGCAAAAACTTACAGTCCTTTGACATTTTGCGTGTTTGACTTTCTGTGTGTTTGACATTCTGCGTATAATCCCCCTAGACCTTTTATTCGTTTTTTTTTGATAAAATTCAAAATGTTGTGATATAGAGTTAGATTTTATTCTCAATCTTGTGTATCTTCGAGTGTTAATGTGTAATATTGGTGGAATATTAACCATTAGGTGTTCGTTAACGTGCACGAGTGCGGGCAAAAGAATCAAACGCAGAAATAAATGGCATTTTGTGATTTTTCCAAATCTCCCTCGGAAGTTTCAGTAAATGTCCACCATTTTACTGATTCGTGACTTTGACAATAATTGACTGTGACGTGACATTACTTTAAACTATAATACACTTGACATTGGCGAAATTGCTAGTAGGCCAGTGCCTCCGCAGAAGCCATCCAATAAAAAAGAAGAAGAAGACCTTTTTTTCTAAATTATCTTCTTGGTACAGTTTTTTTCGTTCTGATTGCTTTATTTTAAGTGTTGATATTGGCATTCTTTTTTTATTTCATTTAATTTTATAAGTATTTTCCTTCACAATCATACTCTTCGAGCTAATCTTATTGAGTCTTGTTTGTATTAATTTTATTGTAAACTAGCTAGGCCCCAAGACTTAGCCCGCGTGAACATTTTTAGGAACGTGCATTAGGGGAGGCCTACGTCCAGCAGTGAACAGATGTAGGCTGAAGTTGATGAAAATTTTCCAGAGATAAAAGTATTCTGCGTTATTTGGTCTACTACTGCAAAGTACCTAAATACACCAGATTTTAGATCAAATCCTAAGCTATCCAATGTATCCAACAGTCAAATCCACATTTCTATTGGTCCAGTAGTTTTTACCGGGATGTTATAACAAACATCAAGACAGACAGAAAGACAGACGCCATTATCCCAAATGCTGTGTATTTAATATTTTTAAGTCTATATATATTTTTATGTATATTTTTTTTTCGTTATCTTCATTGTACAGACTTTTATGGTATAGATTCCGATAGCCTGCTCGCTATGAATTGTGGTATTTACTACAGAGTATACAAATACTACGTAAATTTTCCTGCACAGACACTAACCCCCCATTATTATAAAAATGAAACGAGTCGTATTTCCAACGCCTTGTTACTTTTTGACGTTTTTTGTATGGCGTTAATGTCAAAAGCTAACGGACAGTAAGCAAAAACGGTTTGTTTAAGATATAGGAACCGGCCTTTAGTAAGTACTCGTATAATGCCTCTATTTACTAAGCATAGGCGAGCTTACCTGTATCTTTTATAGGAAGTAAAAACGTCAAATTAATTTTGTCTTTAAATATTTTTAAACTTAATGGTCACACATTAGAAATGCGATATTTTCCTTTACCTAGTCGTAGTTCGTAGTTTCCGATATTACAGCACATCTAACCACGCGTAAGATCTTCAGTTTATCCGTGATCAAAGCAGGCGCGCTTGCATCGCCGGTGTCCAAATGTTGGAAATTATAAACTCGACATAAGTAGGTACACTGGTACATGGTAAATATACCGTTTTAAACATATCCAATATTATTCTTTTGTTTAGCTGTGTCAAGGCATTTTCTATCTATAACATTGTTTAGCAATTTTCTAAACTATTCCAAAGGTTTAATACATCAGGAATCTATGCTTATAATAAAGCAGTTACAAAAAATCTGTACAACGAAGATAATAAAAAAGGGAAATTAAAATAAGCTATTGAACAAGAATATAACTTTTCACAAAATGGTGTCAGTGTGTCTGTCTAGCTAGTGTTGGCGTATCACGTGAGAACTGCTGAACAGGTTTAAATTCGGTTAACACTGTTGGATAGCTTACATTTTGACTTAAAATGTGGTGTACTTTGTAGGTATCTCAATCCGATAAGTAGAAGCCGAGCACCCCTCCCCCTCCTTATCCCGCATGTTATATGAGACCCAGCAAAGGGGATTCAGAATAAGATTAACTAAAAAAAAATATGTTTTTTTAATGCATAGTCACTTTGTTTTGTTTATTTGTTTTTATTTTTAATTGAATTGTCATCAAGTTGTGAGCTACCCTGATCAGCCAGATAGCTAATCGGAAAGTGCTCGAAATTTGAAATGCAAGATTCCAGGACAGACAGAAAAACATAGATAGATACATACATATAAGTGAAGTTAATTAAAAGCTTATAATAATGCTTAGCAGCATTTTCGCGTGCAAGTATCAACATCTTCTGCGACTACTTAGCCACCTGCCTAATGCCAAATAAGGTGGAGGCCCAAGTTCAACCGTGGATTTTTCAAAATTCAAAATATATGAACGCGTTAAAAAATCTTTAATACATTAACTGTACAAGTTTCACACTAAGCATTATAGAACCTACTCGACACTGTTTTGTCATCCAAGGCAACATACAGCATAAACTCCACAGATGACGGCCCGTTTACGTACCAAAGCTTACATTCGATCGACAGAGAGACTCCCAACGTGAAATTTAACATTTGCATTGCAACGAGCGGCGAATCGCTTTCCATTCCGAGAGGGAATACGTCCGGGTCTATCCCTGGCGGATCTGGGAAGTATTTAATTCTACCGATGTGCTCCTTATCATACGAATGGTACCCGCTGCAATGGAACCACAACTTTCTGTCCTTCCTCAGCCAATTCTGAACTTCCAAAGGCGCAGCTTTCGCCTCCGTTGAGTTAATTTCCAAAGGATTGCCAGACCAATGCAAGTGCTTGTTAATCCTTAAAATTACGCAAGGTGTGTCACCATAACCGTAGGGCGACCCACCGCATGGACCCAGCGCTGCATCCCGTTTTCTTCGCTTTTTAACCAGTAAATTGTCCAGCGCATTGACATACTTCTGGTAATCTTTGGCTTGGTCCTTTCGGTACCTAATTATCGGTTGTCTCGATACAGATGTGGGTGTTGCAGTCAGCCCTATTCCGTATTCTGAGTAGGTCAGAAGGTTTGTAGCTTCACCGCTTTGGAAATTAACTGTTGCCCTGATACAGGCGAGGGCGACGTAGAGTAATATCATCGTGAACGTGCATAAGAAAACCATGTACACGATTGAGTAGACCGTTATGTAAAGCCAACTCCAGCATTTTCTTCCGCAGAATGTATTTTCTTCTCGGTTGTATATGAATGTGCAACACCTGTCCTTTAATGATACATCAGGTTGTCTATCCACATCTATTCTCTCTATTCTTGTAGGTTTTAAAGGATCTGCAGATGAAAATGAGGGTACAGTAGGATCCCTGGATGTAGGTTCAGGGGAGTTTTGTGATTTGGAGAAGTGTCTCTTAAGGATTGACGCCATTTCACTCACGGTACTCTTTGTAAAATAACTAAACAATCCAGATAGAGATACAAAGTGTCGTGAAAATTAATTGTTTCTTTCATTTGATTTATTTGACAGTGATACCCAAATAGAAATTTCCTTCGCCATTGAATAGCATGAAGTAATAAACTTCAAAACTGAAAATCAATTTGGCTATGTGAAATGTTAATCTATGTAGGGATGTCTAAATGTTCGCTATGGTTACATGAAACAAAAAGAATACAAACAAAGAGAATATAACAAAAATCTATGGGAGTGATATCGTGAAAAGCGTAAACAATGTGTTAAACAATGTAAAACGTTACATCATGATCTTACTTCAGTCCTGAACGGCTAAACAGATTTTGATGAAATTTGGAATGGAGATAGCTTATACCCTAAAATAACACATAGAATACTTTTCATCATCTTACTTCACTCTCAAACGGCTGAACAGATTTTGATCAAATTTGGAATGGAGATGGCTTTTATCCTGGAATGAAACATAGATTACTTTCATCATCATTATCATCAACATCTTACTTCACTCTCAAACGGCTAAACTAATTTTGATGAAATTTGGAATGTAGATAGCTTCATCATCATCATCAACCTATATTAGTCCACTGCTGGACGTAGGCCTCTCCTAATTTGCGCCGCTGAGCCCGATCTTCGGCTTGTCTCATCCAGTCGCTGTCAGCTGTCTTTCGCAAGTCATCTGGTCAGCGGGCAATAGAGATAGATAGAGATAGATAACTCTTTATTGAACCACAGAAATAAAAATCTTACAAATAAAAAATACAAAATAACGTGTCACAATGGGCGGTCTTATCGCTCAGAGCGATCTCTTCTAGACAACCGTGCACGGAAAGGAATAACAGAGGTAATAGGGACGGTGGTTTTCAACGAATAAATAAATACATAAACCATAAATAAGACTTAAAAATTACAAAACAATAATAAAATTAATTGGGAAAACACAATAGAAAATTGGAATAAAATACAATATGTTTGCCTAAACGTGGTCTCCACTCTAAAACTCGTTTCCCCACGCGGTTGTCAGTTCTGCGAGAGCCCAAAGCCACTTCAGCTTACTTATTCTCTTGGCTATGTCGGTTACCTTGGTTGTCTGGCGCATCACCTCATTCCGGATCCTTCAGAAATACTCCGAGCAAAGCTCTCTCCATAACTCGCTGAGTGACTTTAAATTTGTGGACCAGCCCACCGTGAGTGTCCACTTTTCGGTTCCGTAGGTCATAACTGGTAGAACGCATGCGTTGAAAACTTTTGTCTTTAGGCACTGTGGTATGGACGCCGAGAAGACCTGACGTAGTTTACAAAATGCTGCCCATCCCAACTGAATCGTCCTGTTGGCTTGCCTTTCGAAATTGTTCCAACCTAAATGCATAATCTGACCGAGGTAAAGATATATCTGAATAATTTCAAGGGGGACACCATCTACAAAGTTTGGTTACGGGGTAATAGGGTCGTTAATATAACCTTGGTTTTGTCCATGTTCATCCCGAGACCGATACGTCGAGAGACGTCACAAAGAAAAGAAAGAAAGAAAGAAAATACATTTATTTATGACAACACACAACATTATACAGAAAAACAAAGAACAATAATTACAAACAAAAATAAAAGGCACGAAATTAATGCTGTGTGTTGTCACAAACAGGCCCTGACTCAGCCAGCTAGGTCGGTCAGCATTCGTTCAAGATCCTGCAGCAACTCCGCTATAAAAACAATATCACCGGCAAATCGTAGGTGTGAGATGTACTTACCATTTACGAGTATGTTAATGCCCGTTCCTTTCCATTCCAGCGTCTTTAACATATCTTCCAGGGCGTTAGTGACTGGTTTCGGGGATATAACATCCCCTTGTCTCACTCCCCTGCGCAGCTGGATACATTTTGTCTGCTGGTTCTGTACTTAAACAAACATATTCACGGCGTCATACAAGCTTCTAATCACCTCGATGTATTGCCAGTCCACTTGGCATCGCTGCAGAGACTCGAGCACAGCCCAGGTTTCGCCCAGAGTCAAAAGTTTTTTCATAGTCCACAAAATCAAGACACAAGCTGGTTATACTCTTCAGTCTTCTGTAAAACCTGCCGCACTGTATGTATGTGGTCTATGGTGCCGTAAACCGATCGAAACCCGGCCTGCTCTGGAGGCTGAAACTCGTCAAGTCTTCTGGCTAGGCGATTCGAGACTACCCTCGAAAACAGCTTACAGACGTGGCTCAGAAGCGAGATGGGCCTGTAGTTTTCAAGTAGAGTTTTATCTCCTTTTTTTAGAATAAAACTACCATGCTTCTATTCCACGCATTTGGAGTTCTCCCATCGAGAATCCAAAACAGAGTTAAACACCTTCTGGAAGTCTCAAAGCACAGGTTTTCCTGCTGCTAATAATATTTTTATTAATTTTGTAAGCTATTTGAGGGCTATCTCGATTTCGTTTAGAATGATTTCCAGCAGATCATTGGTGTAGTGGCGGATCAATGTGGCTCGAGAATCTTCATTGCTATGTTCGGGTCGTAGAGCATGCGAGACGTACAGTAAAATCCATAGGAATAGAATCCATAGGAATAGCCATAGAAATCCTCTATCTCGGCGAGAATATCCGGCCCTCCGGAATGACGGTTTCGCCAGAAGATGTTTTTATCTTAATCAAATAGGGCCTCTTTAATTGCTGAGCGAAGACTCTGGAACCTGATTTTGATCTATAGGTACCCTTTTCTATGCGGCGTGTATTAGAGAATCGGAGGTCGTTTCACACCAGCTTGCTAATATTTCGATTAAGGGCCCGCTTCTCTGACGAAGTGGCCTGCACATCATTCCGTCTCTCTTCCATAAGCGGAATAGTCTCCACCGAGAGTTTGGGCTTCGTACCAGTACCCTTCAGCTGAGAAAACTTTAAGATTCCCACCACTTTCAAGCAGCAAATTGGTTTTCCAGGTGAAATTGGAACTGATCTGATCCCACAATGGTTTGGAGCGTCACAGTATCGGGGCTCTGCCACATCCACTTCCTTTGGGACTTTTTCTTATAGAACGAATTCATTAAAAAGAGCCCCTCTTTTTCCAAAAAGTAGACGAGCATTTGTCACTTGTGGTTCCTGATTCCATAACCGTACGGACCAACATTCGATTCGCTCCTGTTACGACCATGAGGTTTTATCTCTCAGTCAGCTTAATTATGAGGTACTTTATGGACGAGGAAACCAACGCAATCTTGGGATTGTTGGTCGCCCTCCCGATAGTACATCAGGTGGTCTGATTCCAGGTTACGTTGTTCTCACCCTCTCTTCGGATTTCAAATAACCCCAGGATGTACCACCTTAACCTTGCTCGTTCAGTCTCAAGCTGTTCCAAATGGTCGCCTCAAGCCTGAGTGTTCGTCCGTTATAAGGTGCACAAGTTCAGTTGTGGGTGGAGGCCTACGGTAGCCCAGGGATTCTTCACACCCCCTGCCCTTACCTTAACCGCCACCTTGATCAGAAATGCAGGGCAGCCAGGAACTAGTGGGCATTTTTGTGTTTTTCGTTCGTGGAGGTTGTGCCCATAGTTGTCACGCTGGGCATGCGGGCTGGCAACCGAAGATCGTAAATATCGCACCGGTGCCGCTGCTGCACGTCCCGCGCCTGCGGGATTTAACTATGCAATTGTTGAGATGGTGATACCACCATCTGTCGGTCGTCAGAGCCTCGTTTGTTATTCGGCAGGATGCACCACGGATAGGTGAGGTTGACTTGGAGTATTCAGATGGTAGAAGCCCCCTTACATCCCAGAAGATAGCTTATATCCTGGAAGAATGCATAGGATACTTTTCATCGTCGTCATCATCTTACTTCACTCTCAAACGGTAGAACGGATTTTGATGAAATTTGGAATGGATATAGCTTATATCCTGGAATAACACATGAGATTTTATTCATCATCATCATCATCATCATCATCATCATTTTACTTCACTCTCAAACGGCAGAACAGATTTTCATAAAATTTAGAAAGGAGATAGCATATACCCTGGTATAACACATAGGATACTTTTCATCATCATCATCATCATCATCATCCATCCCGCGCCATCCCTCAAACGACTACTGTAAGGCTCCCTCGTTTTTTACCCGACTACATCAAAGCAAGGGAAGGGTAATGAGTTTAACAGTTAATGTGTGTATGTATGTATGTATGTATTTATCTATGTATGTGGGTATGTGTATGTTCCACTATAGTGTCGCCTCTATTGGTTCGATTCTGACAAGCGAGATGTCAATCGATTCATCTTCAGCATAAACAAAGTCATAGGCTATTTTTTTACTCGGCTACGGCAAGGCAAAGGAAGGGTTATGTGTTCATATTAAAAACTAGGACCAATTTTGACAAGCGAGGTGTCAATAGATTCGTCTTCATCGCAAGAGTGTCATAGTCTATTTTATACCCGACCGTAGTCGGGTTTCAGTTTTTGCACTTATGTCTTGTTTTTTACAGGGGTCTCTATGGCAGCTACGATAACTATTAAAGATAGGAAGATGAATTCTTACAAATCCATCCAGAGGAGTTCAAACGTTTAAAACTGCATTTAAGGCTTTATGAAATATCGTTTTTCCACCTAAAATTGTTTAAATGGTGTTATTTCGGTACTGCTGCTTCGAATAAAAAGTGCATGTCTTTTGTTCGAATAAAATCGGTACCCACGGTAGCCGAATAGGTAGAGGCGTGTGCCGCGTAGAGGCACAGTATGCGAGTTCGAATCTCGTCCGTGATCCAAATTTTTCCATTAGAAAATTATTATATACGAAGTAATCCGCCAGAGAACCACGGTAACCGACGTAGCTTAAAGAATTAGCAAGCTGAAGTGGCATTGGACCGGCAAAACGTAGTGTGGGACGCTCAAACGCACTTACAGCTCAGCCCACAGAAGGAGTGGCGACTTACAAAAGGCGGCTGCCAGTGACTGGATGTGGAAAGACGAAGATCGGGCTCCGTGGCGTTCACTAGGAGAGGTCCAGCAATTCTGATCCATTAACGCCAATATTTCCTCAGCAACCGAGTTGTCATTGAAAAGGTAAGAGGCCCGGCCACCTACCAGGCTCCCCTGGTAGGTCCGTCGGCCCTGCATTAGTGAACTTAATAAGCCAAAGTTTCGGGAGCATCATAGAATATTTTTATCTTAGGCTTGTAGTCGTCAAAGAAGGGGTTCTCTATCGATACGCATAAAATATAATGTCATAATTTAGTGTGGCATAATTTTACTTATCTAAATAATCTGCTAGCATAATAATAATGACGCTTAAATGTTTAGGTATAATCGTGTTTAACATATCTAAAATTAGCATAACGAGAAACAAACATATTACATTAGCACAAAAATTTCATTATTCACCGTGAGTGAAATTTTACGTACCTATGTGCTTACGGGTAGCCCATGGGCCACCCCGCCGCACCTAAACCTTATATCACAGTACATTATATTTTATGCGACTCCATAGTAGTCTAGAGTCATATAGCCCAAAAGATGATTATGCCTTAACAGTATGCTAAATATAATAGTTTATTTATAATAAATATTATGTAATTAAAAGTTATGCCTAACTCATTATGCCAAAGTAAATTAGTATGAAAAAAGTTATGCGAATCATAGGGATACCCAAAGAAGGTCCTGTACCACAACCTGTTATGCCGCAGTTGGCCAAGGCATTCTCGACAAACTCTTAATCAAGTTATTTTTTACTGCACAATTAATAAATAATAAATATATTCGGGACATTTCCACACCAATTAGCGAACCCCAAACTAGGATATCCTGTACTATGGGTACTAGATAACGAATATACATACATAGATACAAATATTACATCCATGACTCGGAAACAAACATTTCTGCTCAACAGATTCAATCATCTCGCTAGGTGCACAAATGATTCGAACCCGCTACCGTTTGATTTTGTACCTAGGGTCAAAGACTAGCCGCTAGACCAACCGGTCGTGATTAACAAGTCTATGAGGAAAGCTTACTATTCGTCAAAATCTATTTCTGTTTTACTATAAGCAACGAAATTAGTGTTGATGAATGTTATGTGAACAATTCACAGAACATTAATGGTTAATTTAGGATAAGAGTAAATATTGGGCCCTATTTCATAATGCGACAAATCATAATAAAACTACAAATGTCCGTCGAATACGCCAAACCTGCGTTTCATCTAAAAAAAAGCACGAAATTTTGATAGTTTGACTGACATTTGTCGGTTCGATTGACATTTGTCAGTGTACTATAATTTTATGAAATAGGGCCCTTATTATATTAACCAATAATTTACAGGTGTGTACAACAGTATATCTAGGTAGGTAAGTCATAATAAAACTAAATCTATACTTATAATAAAACTGTAACGGGGCCAATTCTGTACATTGAAGATATTTTAAAAAAATTGATTCGATACTGAAGCCAAAACTGTATTTTTTTTCATTTTTGTCTGTCTGTCTGTCTGTCTGTCTGTCCGTCTTTATCTTGGCTAGGAATCACGCCGAAACTACTGAATGAATTTAAATGAAACTTGGTATGATTTGAGTTCATACTACAAGGTAGGACATCGAAAAATGAAAGGGGAACCCTTTCAGGATTGGGGTTGAAAGTTATTTCAAAAAACTCTGTAACTTCTAAACGGATTTTGATGCAACTTGGCACAGTCATAGTTTATATGATGGGTTAAAATTGAGGATATTTTTTATCCCGAAAAAATAAAGAGTTCCTGCGGGATAATGTCCAAAATTCTGTAAATTAAAGATATTATGTAAATTTATTTGAAGGCCGTTCTATATTCAATACTAAAGCTAACACTGTATTTTTCAATTTTTGTCTGTCTGTCTATCTGTCCGTCTGTCTGTCGGTACCTTGGCAGCGCACCACGCCGAAGATACTTAATGAATTCAAATGAAATTTGGTATTATTTGAGTTCACACTTCGAGGTAGGACATTGGATACTTTTCATCCCGAAAAAATTTAGTGTTCCTGCAGGATAGGGGTGGGAAATTATTTAAAAGAACACTTAGCACGCTAAAACTATTGTATGGATGTTGATGCAACTTGGCACAGACATAGTTTATAAGATAGGTGAAAATTATGAATACATTTTGTCTCGAAAAAATAAATGGTTCCTGTGGGATATGGGTCCAAATTCTGTACATTAAAGATGTAGTGTTTTTTTTTGGAAATTACTCTATATTCGATTATGAAGCCTAAACTGTAAGTTTTTTTCATTTTTGTCTGTATGTCTGTCAGTCTGTATCTTAGCCGCGCATCACGCCGCCGGAACTACCACTACTGCTTAATGAATTCAAAAGAAACTTGGTATGATTTGAGTTCGTACTACGAGGTAGGACATAGGATACTTTACATATCGAAAAATTTATGGGTTATTATTAATGGGTTGAAACTTATTTAAAAGAACACGTACCACGGTGAAAGTAATGGACGGGTTTTGATGCAACTTGGCACTGTCTTAAGTTATATGATAAGTTAAAATTGAGGACACGTTTTATCCCGAAAAAGTAAAGGGTTTCTGCGGGATATGGGTCCAAAGTTATGTTAATAATTAAGTAATAAAAA
Organism: Alsophila aescularia; assembly: GCA_946251855.1. Lineage (NCBI taxonomy): Eukaryota > Metazoa > Arthropoda > Insecta > Lepidoptera > Geometridae > Alsophila > Alsophila aescularia. Next base: position 7,307,008 of record OX276376.1, on the reverse strand, counting down.
TATTTTTGGATAGTTCTCTATATTCGATACTGAAATCAAACTGTTTTAATTTTTAATTTTGTCTGTCTGTTTGTCCGTATCTTGACCGCGCATCGCAACCAAAGTACTAAATGAATTCAAATGAAAAACATGCTCTTGAGTGCTTAAAAAAGGTATTGAACATATTTTTTTGTTAATCTTTTCTTTCTTTCTGTTTGTCTGTATATTTGTTTGTTCACGCATCACGTAAAAACTACTGAACCGATTGCGATCCGGTTTTTATTGTTAGATAGCTTAGGGTTTGATTTAAATCTGGTTCAATTGGTATCTCAGTCCGGTGAGTTAGAAGCCGAGAAATTGATAAAGTATTTTTGACGGCTGAAGAAATTTTGTTCAAGTGTTGGTATATTGGTCCTGGAATAGCACATTATGGAGCCGTGGAGCCTAGGACTGAACTAGGACTGTATCTTTGGATGCCAAGTTGCACTATGGAACCGTAAGGCTACCATCGCTCTTGAGGTTAAAACATCTTATGTTATTATGACGCTTTCTGTTGTTGTACTGATAAGTTACTGCTGACCTCTGTTGTCAAAGTTTGTCAGGCAGCGCCTTTGATATGGCGTAACGGCTGCTGCTAATAATTAATAACAGTTTAAAGTGCCATTGAAGCAGTTGACTGCGTTAGCCACGAAACCTTAATTTATAAATTAAAACTTTACGGAATTCTTGGCAAAGCTCTATGGGAGTCCCGCAGGGTTCAATCTTGGGGCCGTACTTGTTCTTATATTAATGATCTTCCCTTTTTTATAAAAAAGCTTATTTGTTTTTTTTTTGTTTGCAGATACTTCACAAAAATTTAAAAAATTCAATTTTGGTAATGTAAAAAACCACGCTTGTTCATAATTGGTTTACAACTAATAATTTATTGTTAAATGCTAAGAAAATATATTTGATAAATTATCGCTGCCCAAGAAGGCTGCTTATCAGAGGGGTTCCTACAAATTCAAATATTTTAATAAATAATGAGCCCATAGTCAACTTTATTTTTGGGTATTACTGTAGATTTAAAATTACAGTGGGGTCCTCACATGTCACCAAATAGCTGCTGGTTGATTGAGTTCTGCAGCCTTTGTAGTACGTAAAATTAGAGAGTTTACCGATATAGCCACTGAAAGATTAGTATACTTCAGTTACTTTCACAGTATCTAAAACATTTTGCTGTCGGGAATAGCCGCAGAAGTTCAATATATATTATTGATACAGAAATGAGCAATACGTTCTATACAGGTTGTAGTTATGCGTCCCCGCCATATTTGCAGAGGTAGGTATACTCCACTTACAGAACACGAATCATTAATAAAAGAAGTACAAAAAAAATTAATTAAAAATAAGTAAAAAAAGTTTATAAAAAGCGATATGTGTACGCGATCCTAATTTGAAATCACCCAGTGTGGCGAGAGCTTGCGTCCACCCACACTAATGAAGCCTTGTCCCGTGTATTACCTGTTTCACGCACACTACGCGCCGGCCGCGGCGTGCGGCGCGGCAGCGCCCCAAGGCTGGCGCGGGTCATTGCCACGGTCGTTGCCCGAGCCACAGAATAAAGAAGTAATGCCCGAGCACTCAGCTGTTCGATCACTCACGCTCGCCGCAATACGCTCGATGCTAAAATGGAGCAATTTTTTAATGTCGAACTTAGGGAGATGGTTCATTTGTTTTTTTTTTGCCCACGCCCACGCGTCGTGTTTCTAGGTGCCACACAGAGCAATTCCAGGTGTTAATTCAATGTGAACGTGTTAAAGAAATTACACAAAACATTAAGACATCGTGCTCAATTGTGCATTGAAAATGAAGGAGGATACTGAAGAGTATCAAGGTAACGTAAATTGTAAACTTGTTCATAATTTTTTACATTCCAATCGAACTGTAAATAAGCTGATTCCAATTTTTTTACCACGCCGGAAATTCCTGACTAATGACAACGTTGATGATACATTCTCACTTGCATTAAGTTTATTTATACCAACTAATAATTAAAGTTTCGCTATTTATTCTGTGGCGCGGGCGGCGGCGGCGCGCGGCGCGTCTATAGGAGCGCGCACACATACCTATGTATGTGTCGCGCTCCTATAGACATACATGTGTATGTGTCGTGGGGTTCTACTCCAAAACTAAGTTGGGCCTACTACGATTTATCAATAAAATATTTAATTAAAATTCCACCTCCAGTTAAATGTAGGAATTAAATAGTATTGTTAGTTAATTAAGGTATACCTATTACAATCGACTCTGCGAATATGGCGGGGATGGAAAACTACAACCTGTATATAACATGAAATCTCGCGATTCTATAGGGGAACGATTTAAAGGGATCAATATTCATATAGTGGCTTAACAGTGAATATATGAAAATATAATGAACCTATGTTCTGAAAATATCTGGATTTCGGTAAAAGAAAGTTGGTGATTCATTTTAGGGGAACTGTATACAAAAAGTGTTCATGAAGCTTCACGAAATCCATATGGCATATCTAATTGACTTCAATTCCAATTAGATATGGATCTTTTTAGTACTTCCGCATCTTTTAAACTACTTTATAGCAAAACTACTACCTTTACATTTAAACATAATCATTGTGTTAATCAATATCTGTTAGTCTTACCCCCTTACTTATAAAAAGTTATGCAATGATTAATAATTCCGCGCAGTACAATTTTGTAGTGCGCGGAATTTCTAATCATTACTTAATCATTGCATAACTTTTTATAAGTAAGGGGGTTAATTTATAAATTAAAGTTTATTACAAACTATCTCTTCAACATATAATTGAAAACTTGTCCGTCTGTTAATATATGTTTTTTTTTCAATTCAAAGCCTTTTGCTTTTCACACAGACAAGTTAGGTACAGGTGTGAAAAGGCTTTTGCTTGTTTGTCGTATAGGTAGTGGTTGGCCGATGGTGTGTGTCAAGTCGCCCGAAGCCTCTGACATGGCTTAACGGCTGCCATTAACCAATAATAGAAATAAATAAGGGTATAAAAATAAAAAATATAAATTTATTTATTTAGGTGTTCGTTTTCTGAATAAAATAAAATAAACTACAATGGTACAGTAATAATTCGCTAGATGTAAGATACTAATGTCAATTTTCACCAAGAATCCCTAAATTTTAGGTAGCCTCTAAGACATTTTAAGGGACACCTATCGATCGATTAGTTTTCACCAACATCTAAGAAGCACCGGAGGTGTTAAGGGATCCCCTAATATTAGATTTTTAATGTAATTTTTCATCACGGCATTATTTTATTATTAAGTATTATTCAAATTCAAATTAATTTATTGCTTTACAGGGTGATGGTCTGCAGGTCTTAATGCTAAACATGTTGTACTTATATCTGTAAATACCAATGTGTTATGCAATATTATTTTCAATTACTAGCCTTAATATATATAGATTACAAAATAAAATTAAACTAGTATTATGCATAAACATATAATTCAAATTAATTTATTGCTCTACAGGGTGATGGTATGCAGGTCTTAATGCTAAACATGTTGTACTTATATCTGTAAATACCAATGTGTTATGCAATATTATTTTCAATGACTAGCCTTAATATATATAGATTACAAAATAAAATTAAACTAGTATTATGCATAAACATATAATTCAAATTAATTTATTGCTCTACAGGTGATGGTATGCAGGTCTTAATGCTAAACATGTTGTACTTACATCTGTAAACACCAATGTGGCATGCAATATTATTTTCAATGACTAGCCTTAATATATTTTGATTACAAAATAAAATTAAACTAGTATTGTGCATAAACATATACGTTTTTTGAAAATATATAATTGAAAATAACCGTAAAAAATAAACTATGTCAAAAATTTAATCAAAAAAATTAGTATAAAGTTCACCTAGCATTAAAATTAAAATTCATGTATTCATTTTCACAATAATTTATATATCAGTTTCTTAAAATAATCAAATGGTACGTTCTTGATAGTATCGGGTAAATGATTAAATAAAATAGTGGGGGTGTAAAATGCACTGTTATGAAATAATTTCGTTTTAGGTTGTGTAGTAAGGAGGTGGTGTTTTTTCCTGGTGTTTACTGAATGGACGGTTGCCTTTTGCATATAGTAGTTCGGGTTAAACCTCACAAAAACACAACATTCGTAGATGTAAAGGGCGCATAGGGTCATTATTTTATGTTTCAGAAAATATGGGCGGCAACTGTCGTCCATTTTTATACCGGTCATGGCTCTAATGATTTTTTTCTGAAGTTTAAAGCTCGTTTCTTTTTTTGTTTTTTTTTGTGTTTTTTCCCCAAAACATAAGTGCGTATCTTAGATTTGAGTGCACATAAGCGTGATAAGCAGAGATGGTTGCTTGAATTGATGAAACTTGCTTAAGTTTTTTAAGTGCGTACACAAATCTGCTTATCTTACCATTTACACGTAGTACATGGGCTTTCCAATTACATTCGCAATCGACCATGATTCCCAAGAACTTATAACCAACATTCAGCCTAAAATAATAAATAATAACAATAAAACACCCATAAGTAATGTTTTTTTTTTTGTTTTTATGAAGTACCTAATACCGCAAAAGTACCTACAATAAAGCTAATTATTTATCTTCAGTATTTTTAAGGGTATTTTTAATTTCTTAAGGGAATCTTAGTTTGGGAGAACATAAGGTGAAGTTGGCATTATTGACACCTTAAATCTAAATGGTAGTTATTTTGAATTTGGCCTTGTTTTGAAATTACGCCATATCCTCTCGTCGCAGGTACCGCAGAGCCTCAATATGAAAGTTTATAATCAGTGCGTGTTGCACTGAGACGTGGTCGCTACGAGTAACTATTAGTCTCATACACAAGCTCAAAGTCGCGCAGTGTGCAATGGAGAGAGCTATGCTCGGTGTTTCATAATCCGAAATGAGGAAATCCGTAGAAGAATCCAGGTTACCGGCATAGCTCTCAGAGTTTGCAAGTTGAAGTGGCAATGGGCAGGCCAAATAGTTCGCAGTACCGACAACCGTTGGGGAATATAAAGGTTCTTGAATGGCGACCACGAAAAAGCAAGCGAAGTGTAGGGAGACCCCCCGACATTGCAACCATCGCAGGAAGTCGTTGGATGCAGGTGGCACAAGATCGCTCGTCATGGCGCACTTTGGGGGAGGAAGAAGAACACTGCTGAATATAGGCAGCAGTGAACTTCTAAGGCTGAAATGATAATGATGATGATGACCATAACTATTAAATGCCTGAACAGACTTGGATGTATAGGGCATCGTTAGTATCCTTACATCATCCCGAGTAACAAAGGCTGTAATACTTTTGAAAAATAAACAATTTTTCTGCAGTATGGCTCCATATCCAAACAAATTTTACAATATGGGTAGGTACCAAAATGAGGGCCTTGATGAGCAAATTCCAACAATTTATAATTTATTGGCATACGTTATTTTATAGCCGGGTACGCGTGTTTTTTGTTTTTTAGTTTTAGGATTGTTCCAATACGTTTGGAATTAGAAGGTTGACTAACAAAGCGTGGCCTGCGTGTATGTAATATTTTAATGGTGACAAACACATGACATAAAAATGTACGTAAACTTTCTTGGATAATATATGTTAGTGGAACGTAACTAGATACAACATCGGCACAACACAACACAAGTTAACTGCCCGCCCATGTTCCGGAGAATACATGTTTCGGAAGCAAAGCCACCAAATGATTCAAAACACTATTCAATCTCTATTCTCCCAACTTTCATTTGTCGGTTCAACCCAACGACAGTAAGAAATGTCTATGTTCAACCGTTCCAAGTTTTTATGAGTCAAAGACACAGAAATCCGAAATATACTGGTCTAGGACTTTTTATTCACAGCGCTACTTATATGCTCGACTCATTGACGTAGGAAACCCTATGGCTCGACTCGACGGCAGGAACAGGAAGCGAATTGACTATTTGGCCAACTTTTTATACACTTCCCTCCGCCATTATGACAAAATGCCGCGCTATGAGGTGATTGGTGGGACGGAAGTTGGGTCCTTATTCGTAATCACGCTGAAAAATCTTCACATTTGGATACCTACAGTACCTACTTTGTATGTTTATTTAGGTTAAATCTTGCAAGCTGAATTAGAACTACTTCCTCTTATCCTATAGAGTTGATTTTTTATAAATTGGTTCAGTTCCGATGACAATGCATTTTTATGGTAAGCATGAACTAAATTTTAATATTTTTTTTACTGTTTTTAATTTCACTTATTTTCGATATTTATGTATAGTAGGCGCAGCGAAAGTATGTTTCTCGGAAGTTATCTGCTAGTGGCTGCGCAAACTACTATTTTTCAGGCGCAATCCCAATGTTGAACGTGAAGACAGCAATGTATAATGTATAACTGCCTCGCTCACTCGCTTACGTTTTTCGCATATTCTATCTCGCTCTTACTTTATGCTATTTTATCCCCACAGCAGTACCTGCGTAATCGTCACAGAGCCTAACTTCACAAACATATACATTGGCTGCGACTACTGTCTTGTGGTATTTATCATCACTTCATGAGAATTGCACACTGTTATTTACTGGAAGGGGACATCACAGAATATATAATAGTCGAAATTGTAACTTTATGGAGTATACTGTATTTTTCAGATTATTTTAAAATTCTATGCTGGTATGGGCTAGAGAAGTGAATTAAACAAGACAAGTTCAAAAACGAAAACCCGACTACGGTCGTGTTAAAAATATCATTTGACACTTTTTCAATGAAGACGAATCGTTTGATTCATCACTTGTCAAAATTGGACCATTGCTTTGCCGTATTCGGGTAAAAAGTAGCCTATGACACTCCATAAATGAAGACAAATCGTTTGATACCTCGCATGGCAAAATTGGACCAATATGGTATATGGTCACAGTACATAATATATACTAACTATATAGTTACTCCTTACGGACAGTAGATTAACGAGGAGTAAACGGTCAAATTGAAACACGTGGTGCGGGGCCAGTAGGGTAGGTTCTCAGAGTGGTTTTGTAGCGAGGACGGCTACGAGCGAGTGCCGCGCATGAAGTATCTTCACGTAAAAATGCGAGAAAGAGAGACCGTGCTGTGCATGTATGATGCCATCACAAATAGACACAACAAATAAATTGGACCTAGAGTTATAATCTAGTAATAAAGCTATAAATCAGGATTGGACTATTTAGTCCAATCTTTTGGACCCACCATGGAATCGAAAAAAAATAACTTTGTTTTTCTGTCAAACCTTCGACAACGCATCCAACTCCGTTTAAATGTCAATATTTATTCTTTGCGATTCTACCGGTATGTTTTTTCTTCGGTCGTGCTTGCGTTCTTATCTACTTCAGCGTGCCTCCTGGAAAGTCACCTACTCTTCCCCTGAAAAATGGTCTCTACATATTGCAGTATGTATGTTTGAATAACTATAATAACACCATTTTTTTATCTTTTTTTATTCCATCTGACACCGAAAGGTAAGTTAAGAATAAACTTAAATAATCTAGGTAGGTATAGAGTAGTTATATTAAGTTCCGCGGCTTTGCCCGCGTGGTTCTTTTTCTTGGAAAAAGTAGTTTATGACACAGAATAAATAATAGTACTTGTACCTATGTATTCCAGGACCAAAAGTACATAAAGAGTAAAATTTTCAAAAAAAAAAACAGCTGTCTAATATTTTTCATCGATCAGCGACTCTTAGGATTGAAATACAAATTAGGTACACTAGTTTTAAGTCAAAGCCTAAGCTATCCAACAGTGAAAACCGCATTTTAATGGGTACATTAGTTTTTACGGCATGCGCGAATAGACAGATACCATTTAAAAAAGTTTTATTCTATTTTAGTAGCATATTTTAAATCCCCAAGACCATGTTTTTTCTTAATATATTTGTACAGACTTTTTGTTACTTACTACTTTATTATAAGTATAGAAGATCATTACGAAATTACAGGCTGGTAGCGATTCGGACATCCCCTGACCTAAGCTTAATTTCTTCAAATGTAATTTAAACCTAGTAGGCTTCGCAACAAGGTATTTTTCCCCTGGCATCTAATCCTCACTCACTAAACTATCACTAAAGCCTGTCAGCGTAAAATCAACTTTGTTTCCACGCGGCGAGAGTCCCGATTTGTCCAAACGCTGTCTCATACCGTGTCTGAATTTATCCAAACTGTTAGACAGCGTGTTAAAAACCTGTTTTATAACTACGTTATTTTAAGCGGTGCAGCTTTAACTGACGTAAGTTTAGAATAGATGCCAGAAGCAAAAGACCTTGTTACAAAGTCGACAAGGTTTAAATTACATTTGAAGAAATTTAGTCTAGTTTAGTTTAAAGAGTAAAATGGCCGAATTGCTGTCAATGAGACTTAAAAACCTATGTCTCAGAGTGACAAGTGCAGTGCAGTGAAGCGTAAGAACCAATGTTCTGGGTGACAGCGGAAGTTACATACGAAGCATAGACCTCAAAAAATGTTTTTTGTTGTTGTCTATTTGAAGTCTTCTTTTTTAAATAAGTTTCTATTCCTTACTTTTAGTTACGATAGACTCGTAGACTCGCGAGTATGCACTGTTAGAACTGAAAAATTAAGAACTTAAGTTCTTAATTCCGGTCGCAAAGAAGGAAATCCTACTGGAAACTGTCTATATATGTTAAACACCTGAAGCGATTTTGATGAAACTTAAACTATTCCCTAGGTTAGAAGATACCGAAACAACTACAATTATATCTTTTTTCTTTTGTGTTTGAGAAATACGTGGACATACATACATTCATTCACGAAATTTATGCGTATAAACTAGTGATGCAACGAATAGTACTTTTACGAATACGAATACGAATACGGATATCAAACCTACTATTCGGCGAATACGAATACGAAAACGAATATCTCGCCATGGTAATAAAAGACTAATTTATTTGATAAATTTCTATTCTTCTAATAATTAAAATTTACAACAGGCAAATTTTTATTTAAAAATCATAAAATTTGTAGATTTTCTGGTTTAAGGCGATTTCTTTTTTCAGTCTGAATGTTCCCAGCCGTTGAAAAAAGTCTTTCTGAGGCGACTGTACATGGCTTACATTACATGGTTAAGGCCCTCTGCACACGTGCGTATTTTTACACGCGCGTTTTTCAAGTCTGCCAGTAATTAGAGTTGCGTTTGTACGTAAAATATTAGTTTTTAAATATTCGTATTAGTATTCGCCGAATACGAATATTCGGTAAATGTCTACTATTCGGCGAATACGAATATTCGTATTCGTATTCGTTGCATCACTAGTATAAACTAACAGATATGAATGAATATTACGTATTTTTAACAATATAACATTGAACTATATGTACCTACGATGTATAAACGACACATACAATGAGATGACTGGGGGTACCTCAGTCAGTAATAAACTAGCCACGAAGCTGAACGGTTGTTTACTTTTACTCCCCGACAAACCATCTGACGACGAGGCTGGGATCTACCCGCGTATATTTAAAAAAAATATGGCTAATTTTATTGGAAATTTAACTGTGTTTGATCATAAAATTAACGAATGGGACGTTTTTCATGGCAGGTTGACACAGTTTATCAAGTTAAATAACATTTTAGAAGTTAACCAAAGTGCAGTGTTGTTAACGCATTTATCGGACGAATCCTACCGCCTAGTTCGGAATCTAGTGCATCCGAATAAGCTCGAGGAAATCAAATATAGTGAACTAGTGAATTTACTCAACAATCATTTCACACCAAAAAGGTCAACATTCGCCGATAGGGCGAAGTTCTATGAAGCGATAAAATCCGTCGGTGAAAGCATCGAGGAGTGGGCTGCACGGCTGCGAGGGCTAGCTGTGTACTGCGATTTTGGCTCGGCGCTGGACACGCTTTTGCGTGACCGCTTCGTGCTTGGCTTCAGAATAGGACCGGAGCGTGATCGACTATTTGAATGCGACTCAAAGAGCCTCACCTTCGCGCAGGCACTGGAGGTTGCCCAGAAGGCAGCGTGTGCGCGGCAAGCGCGCGCCGAGGTTTTTGTAAAGGAAGAACAGGTATTCCATGTGCATGACAGCGGGCGCCGCGATGCGAGCTACGCCACCAACGGCGCGGGCGGGAGCCGCACGGGCGGGAGCCGTGCGGACGCAGGCGCAGGCATCGCCGCCAGCGGCTACCGCAGATCCGACGGCAGCGAGCAATCGCGTTGCACAGTGTGCGGCTTAAAAAACCACCATGCGGCTCAGTGTAGGTTTAAGAACTACATGTGTCTTATTTGCGGGCAAAAAGGCCATTTGAAAAAGTTATGTATGGCTAAGAATGTAAATCTTCATACTATCGACACGGTGGAGGCGGATACGACTAATGAAAACGATTGCAAGGAGTGTGAACTTTATAACATGAGGAATGTCGATTATAATCCTATTAAAATTACTGTCAATGTGAATGAAATAGATTTATGTATGGAGTTAGATACTGGATCGGGGACCACGGTTATGTCAGAAAAGTTGTATCTACTCCATTTTTCAAATTTGATGTTGCATAAAAGTGATTTAAAAATGTGTTTGTACAATGGTCATAAAATCACGGCACTAGGGTATTTTATAGCCAAAGTGGCATACTCTAACCAAAGTGATGAGATAAAAATTTATATTATTAAAAACGGCGGACCACCTCTACTCGGTCGTGATTTCATGACAAAATTTAGTATATATTTTGGAACATCAAATAACAACATAATCAGTACGAATAAAAACATTGAAGAAGTGCAACGGCTATTGAAACAGTATCCGGATGTTTGGAAGGACGAATTAGGATGCTTTAATAAGTTTGAGGTCGAACTGCAACTTAAAGACAACGCCACACCAACATTTTTTAAGCCAAGATCAGTGCCTTTCGCTCTGCAAGACAAAGTCAGCAAAGAATTAGATAGATTAGTTAGTTTAGGTATTCTTATGCCAGTCAATTATTCAGAATATGCTACACCTATAGTGCCGGTCTTAAAAGAAAACGGTAATTTAAAAATTGCAGGCGATTTTTCATGTACCCTTAATAAAGAATTAAAGGTGGACAAATATCCTTTACCTCGAATAGAAGAGGTGTTTTCCAAAATAGGGGGAGGGGAAGCATACACAAAAATAGATCTTAGTAATGCATACAATCAATTTAGATTGTCAAAATCATCTCAAAAGTTGACTACTATAAATACACACAAAGGTTTGTTTTCCTACACCCGTTTAGTTTATGGATTAGCAAACGCACCAGCTATATTCCAAAAGGCAATGGAAACTTTGTTATCAGGCATAGAGGGGGTTAGTATATGGCTTGACGATGTCTGTATAACAGGGCCCACAAAATCTATTCATTTGGCAAGATTAAGAGAGGTTTTATGTAGGTTGCAAAATGCAGGATTGCGCCTACAAAAAGATAAGAGTGCGTTTTTTCAAAGTAGTGTGACCTATTTAGGTTACGACATAGATAAGAACGGCCTAAAGACGTGTCCCAGTAAGGTTGAAGCAATCCTCGATGCACCTGCGCCCACCAACGTGTTAGGAGTGAAACGATTCCTAGGTGTCGTAAATTACTATAGAAACTTTATTCCGAGTGCATCAGCAATACTGAGTCCACTGCACGATCTGCTACGCGCGGGGGCAGAATGGCAGTGGGGCCAGAGACAACAGGCGGCATTTATGAGTGTGAAACGCGAGCTGGCCAGCGAGCGTGTGCTGGCGCATTTTGACCCAGAAGCACCGCTTGTACTAACTGTGGACGCGGGCCCGTGCGGGCTCGGCGCCGTGCTCGCGCACCGAAACGTGAGCGGTTGCGAGCGTCCGATTGCGTTTGCCTCACGATCTTTGACGGCCAGTGAAAAAAACTATAGCCAAATTCAAAAAGAGGCGACGGCTATTATTTTTGGGGTAAACCATTTTCACCAATATTTATACGGTCGTGAGGAACCTTTTATCTTGAAAACTGACCACAGACCATTGTTATCTATTTTTGGCAAAAGCAATGGTATATCTGTGACGGCCGCCTTGCGTCTACAAAGATATGCAATAATGTTATCAGCATACAACTATACGGTACAGTATTTAGACGGTAAAAGCAATCAAATCGCTGACTATTTTTCTCGCTCGCCTTTATCAGTAGCGGTTAGTGACGATGATAAGCAAGAAGACGGGAGTTACAAGTACTTTTTGTTCTTAGAAGCTAGCGTAGAACCGGTTTTGTTCGGTGATATTAAGCGGGCGATTGCCGCCGATAGTGTTGAAAATGGTGATAAAATACATGAATAATGGTTGGCCTAGGAAAATTGAGTGTAAAGCTATAATGCCATATTTCCAATGCAAAACAGATTTAGAAGTAATCGATGGTTGTTTGTTTCGCGGCCATAGGATCGTTATTCCGACTGTCTACAGAGACAGAATGTTAAAAGATTTGCATTCGGCACATTTTGGAATAGTAAAAACTAAAAGTAAAGCTCGTAGTAGAATGTGGTGGCCGGGGATCGACGGCGATATCGAGCGGTGGGTAGGGGCGTGCGCCGCTTGCGCCGCTGTGCGAAGCGCGCCCCCGCGCGCGACTCCCGCGCCCTGGCCGCAGCCGCCGGCCCCCTGGCACCGCGTTCACATCGATTACATGTCGATAGGACAGGCTGTGTACCTTATTGTAGTAGATGCTTTTTTCAAATGGCTGGAATGTGTTCATATGGACCGTGGCACTTCTACCAATGAGCTTATTCTAAAACTTAAAGATATGTTTGCTAGGTTCGGGGTGCCTCATGTTGTTGTATCTGATAATGACGTCAAAATAAGCTCGGCTGAATTTCATACCTTTTGTCGGGTAAACGCCATTGAATACATAAATTCACCTATTTATCACCCGGCCAGTAACGGGCAAGCGGAAAATTCTGTTAAAACTTGTAAAAAAATGATAAAGTGTATGTTGGCAGAAGGTATATTATGTCAGAAAGATATTCATGAAAAATTACGGGGTTTTCTGTTTGAATTTAGGAATACTGTTCATTGTGCGACAGGTGTCACGCCGGCTATGCTAATGTTAGGCCGTAATTTAAGATGCAGACTGGATTTAATTCTACCTCAAAATGAACATATAGCTAAGCGCACCGAACAAACAGCATTGAAACGTAGCAGATGTTTTCAAGTAGGTGAAACTGTATGGGCTAAGTGGTTTATTGCAAGGAAAAGTATTTGGAGTATAGGTATTGTTAAAAGGATAATAGGCACAAGAATGTTTCAAGTTTATTTTAAGAATTATGGAACTAGCGGTAACAGACACCTAGATCAGATAAGGAAGTATACTAGTGCGTGCAATAATGATGTTATAGATAATACATCCGGAGGAGCTTCCAGCATCGACAGTTCACCGATATGCAACTCGGCGCTGTCGGCGCCGGCCGCTCCTGCACCACCGCAGGCTCCGCTCTCCACCCAAGCGCAACCCAGTGAGCAGTCCACCGCGATAACGCCACCGGCATCTCAATCGATTCCAACTGCTGTGGAGGAGAGGGAGGTGCAGGTCGCGACTGAGGGTGAACAAGGTTCGGTAGCAAACTTAACCGATAACGTAATGGTACAGAGGGAAGCGGAAAATGAGGAGTGGGCGGAGGCTTGCGCGGTGATGGATGATGATCACCAACCGGTGGAACAGTGCACCGATCCAATTGAGGATAATAATCCGAGTGCTGTAAACAATCCTCTAGTTGAACGTTCCAAGAGATTCAGAAACCCTGTTAATTATAAGAAATATTATTAAGTAGGTATGTAATATTAACAGTTTATACTTTTGAAATTGTTACAAATTCTCCAATTAATGTTGGAGGGATGAACTATATGTACCTACGATGTATAAACGACACATACAATGAGATGACTGGGGGTACCTCAGTCAGTAATAAACTAGCCACGAAGCTGAACGGTTGTTTACTTTTACTCCCCGACAAACCAAACATACATACGCGTAACTTGGTAACCTCCTTTTTTTTCTCCTAAAACTCTAGTTATACTAGAAGGAGATTCCTACAAATTTAAAAGGTTGGCCATAAGTTGTACCACATGCACGAACATACAATACATACATTCATTCATGCATACATAGGTATTCTGATATTTTATCATATACCAGTGGAAACCCTCAAAAACATCAAACTCGAAAACAATCCAACGATACTCTACTATCCGTAAGGACTGTATATCAATTTACTGTGCTATAACATACATATATATATATATATATATATATATATATATATATATATATATATATATATATGTATATATATACTTATTCATACATGCATGCCTGCATACATACATACATACATATTAAACTCACTACCCTTCCCTAGCTTCGCCGTAGTCGAGTACAAAAATAATGCAATGATGCAGTTTCATGGTCTGTGGTTAAGACGTCAACTCTAGAGAAGGTGTAGAGCAGCTCTAGTAAATACTACTCTAACTGCTCTACCTTTGTTTGAGTTGACCTAGGGCGAGCCCAACACGCAAACACTTCTATGTACCTATCTAACTTGGGCTATTAAGTCACATATGATTATGGGTCACGCACGATGTAGGAATAAGTAGTTCAAGCACCTATCGAGCACGCTTGATCAATATCTCAACTGATTGTTTGTTTGAAAACTTGCAAACCTATCAAAATAAAATAGCTCTTTGTAAACCACACTTTCGGAGCACTAGCATTAAAAAAATAATATTTTGAACATAACTGTACTGTTTGTTTGTTTATTTGTCGTATGAGGTAGTGCTGGCCTCTGTTGTCAGAGTATGTCAGGCCGCCCGAGGGCCTCTGACATGGCTTCACGACTGCTATTAATTAATAACAGCCATCTGAAGCAAGGAGCGATGGAAAACCGCACTAAAATTAGAAGTCATTGGTGCGGAGCCTAGGACCGAAACCGTTATCGTTGGAATCTAAGTTGCACTATTAGACCATTAGTGTACTATCGCTCTATAACTGTACTAAAATATACATTATATGTCCGATTAGATTTTTCATAATAAAGTTGGTAAACTGCGATGTAACTGAGACAAAAATCAAAAATAGGCATTACGCATTGACGTATTGGAGATCAATGGCAATACTCTGACTTATGGTGGTTTCAAATTGTTGGCATTGTTTTAGTAATCTAGTCACAGCCCGTATATGTCCACTGCTGGACGTAGGCCTGTCCTCGTGAACGCCACTGAGCAGTGTGCTACTGAGTATTTATGTGAGTTTATTTATTCCACCATAACTTATGCCTGAACAGATATAGATGTATGGGTATCATTAGAATCCCGAGTAACATGGGCTATTTTTTTATTCTATGTGGCAGCAGTATATCTCCATTTTCAATAGGAAAAAAAACTTTTAGTTTCACAATATGGGGATCAAATTGAAGGAATTCATGAGCACATTACAACAATATAATTATAATTTATTGGCATAACTTAAAACTTGACACTTTCTTGCTTGCTTATCTTATGAGGTAGTGCTGGACTCTGGTGTCAGAGTTTGTCAGGCCGCCCGAAGGCATCTGACATGGCCTAACGACTGCTATTAATCAATAACAGCCGGGACAGACAGCTTAACGTGCCCTCCGAAGCACGGAGCGATGGAAAACCGCACATAACTCAGAAAAGTCATTGGTGCGGAGTCTAGAACCGAACCCGGTATTGTTGGATTCTATGTCGCACTAGTAAACCGCTAGACTGCCATCGCTCTGAACTTGTCACAAGCAAGAAAAAAAAAAAAAAAAAACTCGACTGCCCTGCCAAAAACGAACTAAAAAGTAAAAACAAGAGATAAATAAAATTGACATTACTTTTTTGACTTTTTAGTTCGTTTCTGGCAGGGCAGTTGTGTGTTTGCACTTTAATATTTTTTCATTTTTTATTTTGATGATACAAGCTACACCCCGTGGCTTTGCACGCGTATAAATTTTGCTACCCCTCTCCAATCAGTCAATCCGTTCTCGAGATATCATCAAAACAGGCGTTCCATACAAAATGTATGAGACAATTAATTTTCTTCCTAATTTTCTTTTTGTGTTTTTTCCCAATGATTGCATAGTTACTTTGCTATTCGGGGCGGAGTCAAATCCAACAAATCAGAGGTCATAAAAATCGGTCCGGACGTTCTTGAGTTATAAATGTTTTATTTTATGATGATGATACATGATAAACACCCAGAAACTTATCAAAACAATTCGTGGAAATGCTTCCACCACAGAAAGCACATAAGGGGTCATCTCATCGGGTCCAACGGGTCAGACGGGTCCCTCGTGTAAAAATCCATCCTGTAAACGAGACGAATATTGCGTCCCGTTTGTGCGATAGATCAGATATGGTCTGATCTATCGCACAAACGGGCCCTTGCACATGTACAGATAAGCGGAAAGCTTCTGAATTTGAGTTATATTTTTATATGCGACTAATAAGATACACAAATTACCAAACCGTCTATAGTAGAAGCCATTTGATCGCAATATAGTGTTAACTTATGTAACAACACAAGTGAGGTCATCTGATTGTACGCCCCACAGAACCCCCTATCCTTTCTCCTAAAACGGTTCAGGAAGTGAGGGCTGGTCCACAAGTCATATTGCTTGTGGGGACTAGTCCAGCACAGCTAAATGATAATGATAGAAATGGGGCCCTCTATTGCCAACGATACTTTCTACAGTAATATATTTTTGGGTATAATCAGTAATTTTTGTTGTAATGATACATAAAACATAATTTAAAAAATAAATCCCAATCGAGTTTCTTATTGCTCTCTTGTCTGAAAAGCTTATTTCGATATTCATATTTTCGTAACGTGCTGGTAGATCAGAAAGGTGTTTCTTTTTCACAAAGTATCTTTCATCAACAGCCTGCATTAGTCCTCTGCTGGATATATACACGAAACTTATTGGACTCGTAAATGGTAAACACCACAGATACTTCCGCGATAGTTTCGGTTTATTCGGTACAGTCCGACCAACTCATCTGTGAAATGGTGAAAATAGGAACTTCAGCTGCCATGTGGAAAGGTCATTTGATTGTCAGTGTCTACTATTTTCGAGAGGTCCGTGCGTTTTATTGCGATATTTCAGAATTCTAAACGTTAATTATGCCGAAATTTATAAAAAATGATGTCCGAAATATTATTCTAAAGGTAAAAACAATTTTTCGAAGAGGAAGCTCGTCATCAGGCGCCAAACATTCCATTTAATCAAATATACAAACGGATTTCAGCCCATATAGGTTAGTGTTGTCAGTTTTCATTACTTTATTTCAATAATCCTATTAATAGGGTAAATACTAAATACCCAAAATAATTATTCAGTTCACTTCTTGATGTTTTCACTAAGCGAAGTTTACGAAATACTTGTTTACATTCTTGATTTGTAGACCTATATGATGTTTTGGTGGACAAGAAACTTCCATGTGCTTCAAAGTCCAGGTTGAGTCCGGTCCGGAGTTCAGCACATGAGCCTAGTAATAAATAAAACCACTCCATAAAAATAAAACCATTGCAAAAAAGCAATTGCACTTTATTTATCTTTGAATTCTTAGAGCATTGATTAACAACTTCGTTTCATAGCTACCTGCGAAGAGCGCCAGCTAACCTGGCTAATTACAAATAGATAAATAAATATCTATTAATTCTTCCGCAGACAGTTAATTGCATACTTAAAATAAAAAAAAGATTGAAGAGGATTTGACCAAATCTCAACTGTTAGAAATAATATAATATATATCATAAAAGAAACAAGCTTGAGCCCATATATGAGATTGAAAATATTTTAGAAATGGACACAGGTGCATTACCACTGCGATCTCAACCCAATTGAATTAATATGGAGCACAATCAAAATAAATGTGGCTAACTACTGATCACAAAAATGGGGGCAACAGGATCCCCCGCCTAGTCAAACAAGCATTTGAAGCTGTTTCAGTTCATGAGTGGACACAACATTGTGAACAAGTTCGTAGGATAGAAGGGAGTTCCTAAAACATGCCTCATATTTAGATAAACCTTTTATATTAAATGTGGCAAGTGACAGTGAAACTGAAAGTGATTCCAGTAGTCATTTTTGTGACATAGAATTGGACGGAATACGGTCTCGCAACCAGGATAATGTTGCGTGTGCACTTTCATCGAAAACTGTGATTGACCATAATTACTGCAAACCTGGTCTCAATAAATTCTGAGGAGGTACAATATTCTTGATTTCTTGTACATTCTTATATGGTATACAACATTATTAAAAGTTTGACATCAGTAATTCCGTGGAACAATAAGGGAGACAGATGAGATGAACTAGAACATGTACGATTTCACTGCATTACTTATTGTATACTCGTCAAACTTTCCTGAAACGACGGTGACAACACCTTGATGTAATAGCACTAGGTCCAATACGCATCAGATAAGTTGGTCGGACTGTAAGATCCACCCTGAATGTCAACGCAATTTGGTGAACATTTATCAATTTTGGTGAGCATTTATCAATTTTGGCGAGCATTTATCAATTTTGACGAGCATTTACCCGTTTTGAAATCTTTTAGCTATATATATACTTATAATAAAGCAGTACCAAAAAGTCTGTACAATGAAGATAATTAAATAAAAATGGTCTAGGGTACTTAAAATAAGCAAATGAACAATAATATAACGTTTTCAATAATCGTGTCTGTCTGTCTGTTCGCGCATCACATTAAAATATTGGACTGATTATGATGCGGTTTTCGTTGTTGGATAGTTTTTTCAATCCGATGATCAGAAGCTGAACAATTGATAAAAACTATTTGACGGTAGAAGAAATTTTGAGTATTGGTCCGGGATAGCACAGGCTGATCATAACCCAGAGAAATGACCAAACGGGCAAATCTATTTGATAATCATTAGATTTGAACCGTTAGGTTAATATTAAAACTTATTCAGACTTATCCTAACTTTAGGATTGCGATTCTAGAAAGCCATTCGGCAAAAGGTCAGAAGTCACAATTAGGGCAATTAATGCAAGTTTATACTGCGGACTGGGGTCTAAGTTCTTGTAACAGCAGTTTGACATGAAACTTAGTCCCAAATGGCTCGTAACTTGGGCTAGGTTGTCTGTAACTCGATTGGAGTGCATTCGAATGACTATCGAGGGAATTAAGTGGTACACATTTGCCGATGATATCGTCATAATGGCGGAGTCGCTGTAAGAATTGCAAAGTATGATGACCAACCTAGATGATGCTTCTCGACGCATCGGTCTCGAAATGAACACAGATAAAACCAAGATCATGTTTAAAGATCGTATTGGCCCGGAACCGTTTGCAGTCAATGGTGTACCTCTTGATGTTGTCTAACAATATGTTTACCTTGGACAGATATTGCAATTAGGTAAGAACAACTTTGAAAAGGAAGCCAACAGAAGAATTCAGCTGGGTTGGGCAGCATTCGACAAGCTTCGTCAAGTCTTCTCGTCGTCCATACCACAGTGCCTGAAGACAAAAGTCTTCAATCAGCGCGTCCTACCAGTCATGACACACGGAGCCGAAACATGGACACTCAAGGTTAAACTAGTCAACTCGCTCAGAGAGCTATGGAGAGAGCTACGTTTGGAGTTTCTCTGAAGGACAAGATTTGAAATGAAGATATTCGACGGAGAACCAGGGTGACAGACATAGCTCTTAGGATAAGCAAGCTAAAGTGGCAGTGGGCTGGTCACATTTTCAGAAGAACCGATAACCGTTTGGGTAAACGAGTTCCCGAGTGGATACCACGTTTAGGCAAACGTAGTGTAGGATGCCCTGTGGCCAGGTGGAGTGATGACCTGCGAAAAGCGGCTGGCACAAAATAGATGAGGGGAGCTAGAGACCGAGCTCAGTGGCGTGCATAAGGAGAGGCCTACGTCCAGCAGTGGACAGATATAGACTGATGATGAGACGTAGGTAACTATAAGCTAAAGCCATTGGAGCTCGTATAATTGTACTATTATAGGTAGGTAATGATTGTAACATAGAAAAAATCGACAAGGGCCGCATCTTAAGGATCGGCGTAAGGAAAAAGGGAGAAAATTGAAAAAATATATAATCACAAAAACGTACAAAAGGCATGCGCCGTATAAGCTCAACTTTGGCGTAAATAACGTTTTTTTTTTCTATTTTCCATAACAATACTTCCGTTTTGTATAAAAAGTTCACAAACTATCTGTTTTTTTCGCCCGAAATCTCTATATAAATTACTATGAAGAAGCGGATCGATTCCGTCCGCCGCGCGCGCGACTCTATAAAAACATTACTGAATAAAAAGTGATCTAAAGTATAAAAATAATTTGAGACTCATTATAATATATATATAGGGTTTAAAATACTTCGCCGAGTAAAGTGGATTATGAAACTTCATAACAACCTCTATATATTATTTATTTATTCTGCGTCTATAGCTAGCGCCAGGAACTCACTCGTATATACTAGTTACGTTAGTAAATAAATTCCTTGAGCTAGCGATCCTATGTCACTCTCGAGATTAGGACGAACCCAATGTCACCTCATTTATCAAAAACCATCGCGCCGTTTGGACTGCACCAAAGAAACACACATATATACATACATATACCCGAAAAACACAACTCAGTGTGAGTGACGACCTGCGAAAAGCGGCTGGCAGAAAATGGATGAGAAGAGCTGAAGACCGAGCTCAGTGGCGTGCAATAAGAGAGGACTACGTCCAGCAGTGGACAAGTATACGTTGATGATGAAGGTAGAAGTGTAGGTTAGGCTACCATCACTTTTTATCTGGATCATCAGTGGAAATCGGATATCTGGCTTCGTATCTACCTTTTAAACGATAACACCATAAATGTTGTCATTGTTGTACCAAAATCTTATCCAGACAATAACAGTCAACAAGATCACAGAATCAATTAATCGTTTGCAAATTTCGAAATACCTAGTTAGACAAATTGAATTCTCGCCGTGTACCTAGCCTAGCTATAAATTACAATCCGACAAGGTGAAGTGATTCGGAAAACTGTTTGGAAATAGTGAAATGAAAATATTTTCCACTGGCACCACTGGCAAACTTATGTTATTTATTTGTTTTAGGTGCGATGAAGTGGCAATATTTGTTTTAAATTGACAAAATGGGAAACTTTTTCGAGGAATATTGATAGTAAATCCGATTTTTATCCTTATCAAACAGTTTTGTTTTTATGGAACTTTACGATGGCCTAGCGAGGTCTTGGTGCTACATCATCATCATCATCATCATCAGCCCATGTCAGTCCACTGCTGGACATAGGCGTCTCCCAAAGGACGCCACTGAGCCCAATCTTCGGCTTTTCTCTTCCAACTGCTGCCAGCCACTTTTCGTATATCGTCGCTCCACCTAGCTGGAGGGCGCCCTACACTACGTTTACCGAGCCGCGGTCTCCACTCAAGAACATGTCTACTCCAACGGTTATCAGTCCTTCGAATAATATGACCAGCCCACTGCCACTGGTGCTACATACTCTTTACCAATTATTGAAATTTTATATTTTTTAAGGTTGCAATAAGAGAGCAGTTGCCTAAGACAACGATTACAATTAGACAGCAGATGTAATTAGACAGGGATTGCTATGCTAAGCCCGATTGACATAAACCGTAACAACGGTGAAAATCTGGTTTTCCTTATCCGTCTGACCTTGACCTTGTTGTATATGTTATATATGAATCATATCACCTATTCAGTATGGGGAAATCCCGCCTCTGGGCCACGGCCCAGTTTGGCCACTCTGGCTACAGTATAGTGGTAAACTGGACCGAATATCACGAAGGGGCAGGATCGTGATCGCAGTGACAGATTTTCCAATCATGTAAGGTAAAAGATCACGATCGAATTCGTGGATAACAAACTGAATTTTGAGAAGTACCTTACCTGCCTAATGATATGTACGTAGTGCTGTATATCTATACTTATAATAAAGCAATAAGAACGAAAAAGTCTGTACAACGAAGATAATTTAAAAAGACGGTCTTGTGTTCTTAAAATAAGCTACTGAACAAGAATAGATCATTTTTTTAAATCATGTCTCTCTGTTTGTCAGTTTCTTTGTTTGTTAGCTTGTTTGTCTGTATGTGTGTTCGCGCATCACGTAAAAACTACTGGAACAATGGCGATGCGTTTTTCACTGTAGGGTTTTACTGGGGTACTTGGGATCTTAATCCAATCCAGATTAGATGCCAAGCAATCGATAAAAAAAATTTGATGGCTGAAAGAATTTAGATCAAATGTTGTTGGTATTTTAGATCTTGGAATAGACATAAAGTACTTTTAATATAGAGAAATGATCACGCGTACGAAGCCACGGGCACAGCTATTACAATTAATATTATGTCCGCATAATGGGTTAGTATAAGTAAGAAGTGAAATATATGAAGTTACAGTCATATATATATACACTTATTAAAACATCACGATCACTAAGTCCTGTCCCATGTCTAGGATTCCCTGATTCAGGAACTACGAGGACCATGCCGCATAAACACCCAGATTCAAAGCCAGTTAACCAGTTACCAGTGGTTCACACAAATGTTTGATTCGAATTCGAACACGGGATTCGAACCCGTAACGTCACACTTCGCTGTCGGCTCATTGTTACTACAACTACACGGAGGTTGTCAAATGGCAGATAGCTATATTTTTAATTTATTTATTAGGGCTTAGGGCGCTGACACACCAAGCAAACAATTTACGGTTTGCTATCGGCTGGCTTGCTCTGTGCTGCAAAACCGAAGAAATTTCAAGCTAATGCAGTGCAAAGTAGAGTGAGAAGCCAACTATGGATCATTTAATTTGCTTCATACCAGCATCTGATTGAATGAGCCAGCCAGCGAAACGCCGCAGATACACACAGCATTGCTTTAATTCAAGACAAACAGTCAGTCAGCCGCAGTTTGCCTATTGTATCATCAACATCAGCCTGTACTTGTGCACTGCTGGACGTATGTCTCTCCTAATACTCTCCACTGAGCTTGGGTTTCAGCTCTCTCTGCATCCACTTTCTGCCAGCCGCTTTTCTCAGGTCTTCATTCCACCCGGCCACAGGCTGTCTCGACTCGCCTACCCCAACGGTTGCTAATAGTTGGTAACGGTTGCCAAGTGTATCCGCGCCCGTTAAAGTAAATTCAGAGCAAATAACAAAAGTTACAAGAAGTTCAGAACAATAATTACAAGAAGTTCAGAACAATAATTACAAGAAGTTCAGAACAAAAATTACAAGAAGTTTAGAACAATAATTACAAGAAGTTTAGAACAATAATTACAAGAAGTTCAGAACAATAATTACAAGAAGTTCAGAACAATAATTACAAGAAGTTCAGAACAATAATTACGAGAATTTCAGAACAATAATTACAAGAAGTTTAGAACAATAATTACAAGAAGTTCAGAACAATAATGAATCATGCTTATCAAATACCAAAAACAAACCCATTACTAAAACAAATTGCGGTCCGGATAAGTTAAGTTAAGTAAGTCACGATTTTATGCAAGGTCTTATGTTCGAAAGTCGTTTTGAGGAGTCCGTGGAGTGGCTTCGTTTCATATAGGTATGACATTTAGGAGAATCAGTGCAGTCTTTATTGAATTCACAGATTGTGCGGTGTTCTTATAGTTATTGTTCTTAAGTGTACACAAAAAGGACATTGCTGAACTATCAGGAGTCCGCACCGTGACGAAAGCAGAATAATCAAAGAAAACATCACCAAAAATGCAAGTTAAAAATAAAGGTTGGTAGTAAAATCGTATTTATAAAATACCAAGCACTTTCATCCAGTATTGTGATCTTTAATCTATCTGTTATCTATACTTATCATAAAGCACTAAGTACCAAAAAGTCTGTACAATGAAGACAATTAAAAGTAAATTGTAAAAACTACTGGACCGATTGCGATTCTGTTTACACTGTTGGATAGCTTAGGTTTTGACTTAAAAATTGGCATACCAAGTACCTATGCCAATTTTTAAGTCAATCGATGAGAAGAAGCCGAGCGATCGATAAAGAAAATTGGTATTTTGTTCCTTCTAAGTGTTTACTTTAATTTAGTCCAGGAATAACACATCGGTTACTTTTAACCCTGAGAAATGATCACGCAGGCAAAGCCGCAGCAACATTTTCGCTTCCAGTACTTTTAAGTGGAAAATAAGAAAATTTCAAAAAAAAAAAAACAAGCGTTCGACTTGCGTTATCGCGGTTCAATAGCTAACAAAATTTGGGCTCTGTATTCGTGTCACACAGTGCAATGCTCGAGAACGGTTTCGCAGAGACTTGTCAAATACTTGGTTGTTCAAATGCTACACAAGCTACGTACACCAAGCAAAAGCCTAACAATTATTTATTCTGTGCTCGAGGTAAATAGAAACAATGTCAATACCACAGATATAGTCCTTACGGGTATATGTACTGTGTCAATACTCTCGATGACGATTTCAAAAATAATTTTATGAAACATCTTCATCATTGACACATTATGACACTAGATGTGTATATGTCGTGGCGATATCATAGAACTGATCATTTCATGAAATGTTTGACCACATCATGAAAAATTTATATGTCATGAAATTATCGGTGACATCATGAAATGTGGCCAGATGATTGAATGATCAGCGTTGGACGATATGAACAGCTAAACGCACGTCTACTTAATGATATGGTCAAATATTAGTGATCATATCGTAAAATTGTTACATTATCCACCTTTAGAGGCGCTAGGCGGAAGCCTGACTTGACCGTGATAGGTTAGAAGGCGAAGGCGGGAGCGAAGCCTAGCGAACGTCTTCGGAACCTTTAAAACCTGTCTGTTTGATACCTTTGGTATCATGAAAACCCTACATTAATGATAAAGTCATTTAAGTGTAAGTATTTTATTGTAAATAAGCAAAATAATAGCACTTTTAGAAGTCAAAAATAGCTTCTCATGAACAAGGAGAATAAAAAGATCAAATCAATAAAATGTACGTAAACTAAGTATGCTTTGAGTTTGAAAAGGAAATTTCCCTTTCATGTGCCAACAGTTGCCAACGAGCTAAATCTCACACTGGACAAGGAAATACCCTTCTGATTCTACCGGTGTTTCGGAAATGCGCCCGTTAGAGAAGAGAGCACCAAGGAACTTAAACTCTCTCTCTCTCTCTCTCTCTTTAATAATTCTTTATATTTTCTTTCATTGTCAGAAGTTAATTGATACGGCCAAACATGGATTGAAATATTATTAAAAGTTGATGTTTCAGCGATATGGTCAGTTTTAGCTGGCCATTTCATGAAATAGAACCACTTCATGAAATTATCGACCATATCATGAAATGTTCTATGATATCGCCACGACATATATTATATAGTATTCAACTCTTTAAAGATTGCATTGCTAAGCAATAAGTAGGCCTATTTGATGATTTTCTTTACAAGTATACCTATTAGCATCTTGCCGAATTATTTTGTTTTTAGTAGGAGAGTTCGCATGCTAAATAAACAAAATTATCTTCCATATAAGAAACATTAGGTATTAGGTACAGCACCACCCTGTAATGATATATTGTCGTCATAATAAATGACGATATCAATTGAACAGCGAGGCCAATATTACAGCGGTATTGGCTGTTAAGTACCATTCAATATCTATAAATAGAGCCATAGATGAGAAAAGCTTTTGATATAGACCAATCAAGTACCACGCTGAGCAAAACAATTCTATTCCTACCAAAGTACTTGTAACTATCTACACCATACTAAGTACTGAACAATGTTCTTCTACGAATGAAACTGTACCGAACTGAAATTCCAGACTTCAGTAGCATTCAGTAGCTCTCCAGAGTTCGTGAAAGCAGGACGTGTTTCCTTCTCCCGAACTTCCGGCAACTTTTGAACGATTTAATTACTTCGCGGTTTTGTTTTATGAAATGTGAATGCTAAAAGTGAGGGTGGCGTTTAAATTAATTGTGATGTGAAGCTTTCTTAGGATATTTCGCTTTTTCAATGCCTGGTAAGTATGATTTTATATTTACTTGAGTTTTATGCTATGAACGTGAAATATTTTAGAAAATATTGCTCGTGTTAGGTGAAAATTTACGTCGGTCGTCGATTGCAAATGTGTGTTAGATAAAAGACCTACTTCCTCACTGCAATCTGACTCGATAATAATGATTCCTAGGCAAACATAACAGCACGTTAGGTATACTTATTTTGCATCTGTGTTCAGTTAACTTTACTTGATACTTTTTATTATAACAAACGCAAGTTCCATGTAAAAGCGGTAGGCGCGTTCGAAGCCAAGGGAACAAGACATAGCAAGGGTACAGCCACAGGTAACTAACACACATGTTGAATTGAGGATAGAATTATGTTTTAAATGCCATGAATTAGACGCCAAATCATTAATTTTAATAGCTGACCTAGAATTTCGATATGCTTGTCCACGAGTATTATTTCTGTCGCCGAATTTATCTGTCCTTTCACTCGATCGAACCTCGCGGCCGGAAGGCACTTTTCAATGCTTTTTTGAAGCTTGTTCTAAAAACTTAATATAACTAAGTAGTTAAAATAAACTGCTTCTTATTTTCTTCAACAATATACGCCATTTTATAATAAAATAGGCGACCGGAAAATAAATTCCCATAAATAAAGGCTGTTCAATGTGGATCTTGGTTCGCCTTTCAACATTTTCCCGTCTAAAGGCACAGTTGTGTGTATTTAGTAAGCTTTCCCGCCCGCAACTACGTTCGCACGGACTACAGCTTATCGTGAAAAAGCATCCTATGTTCTCAGGGTTATTAAAAACTAATGCAAAAGTAGGTGTAGCACCAATGCTCGTTTTTGACAGACTTGTTATTTCGTTTTACATGGCAACCGTTTCCTACAGCGAGTAATCAACATTTTCCAGTTTTCTCGTAGAAACTTACAATGTTCCGGGATAAAAAGTATTCTATGTTTTATTCTAGGGTATAAGCTATATCTACTCCAAATTTCATCAAAATCCGTCCAGCCGTTATCGCGTGAAAGCTCCCCAAATAAACAAACAAACAGACAACTTTTCACTTTTATATTTTATATTGGTATAGATGGATACAGCATATTATAATAAACTAGCTGTGCCCGTGGTTTTACATGTTGATCTTATTGCATTTAATCATTTTGACATCTGTCTTATTGACACCTGTCACTTTGACATTTGTCACTCTGACTCCTGTAACTTTGACATAAGTCGTATTGGGGATGACACTGGTAAAGAGGAAGCTTCAAAGTCTGGCGCATCGACGTGAGGTAGCAAGCCTGGCGGTATTCTACAGATTGCACTATGGAGAGTGTGCACAAGAACTGCACTACCTGATTCCCCCATCACCTTCCCATCACCGTACGACTAGACGATCAGCAAAGCGCCACCCTTTCATGGTTGAAATACCTCGCATAAGAACGAAGCGTTACGGTTCTTCATTTATTATAAGAACTGCAAAGGAGTGGAATGCCCTGCACTCGTCAGTGTTTCCGGTAAATTATAACCCCGGTGTGTTCAAGTCAAGAGTGAATAGGTATCTATTAGGCAAGCGTGCTACACCTTCGACCACATCATCGCTTTCCATCAGGTGAGATCGTGGTCAAACGATTGCCTAGTCCGTAATAAAAAAAAAAACACCTGTCACGTTGACACCTGTTATTTTGACAGCTGTCACTTGTCATCTGTCACTTTGACACCTGCCACTTCTCCCAACATTCATTCTATCTGTGTCCTGCTGTGATTATGATGATGTTGATGAAAAGTATTATGTGTGTCATACATCAAAATCCGATGAGCCGTGAAGAAGTAACACACATACACACTCATTCGCATAGTTAAAAAGCTTGCTTGGCGTTAGAGATGCTTGCCCATATCTATCTATTTTATCTATACATAAAATAAATCAGCAACAAAAAGTCTGTAAAACGAAGGTAATTTAAAAATGGTCTAGTAGATTTAAAATAAGCTAGTTACTGAACAATAACATTAATTTTTAAAGGGTGTCTATCTGTATGTATGTGTGCTCATCACGTTAATACTACTGGAACGATTGAAGTATGGTTTTCACTGTTGGACAGCTTAGGTTTTGGCGTTTGGCTTAAAGTCTGGTGTTCTTTGCATGTGGAAGCGAAGATAAGAAGCCGAACAATCGATAAAAAACGATTTGACTGCTAATCAAATTTGATTAAATTTGATACAACATAGGTGTACTTTACCTATGTTGTACTTTACAGGTAATTTTGGTCCTAGAATAATTCTTTGGATACTTTTATCCCAGATAAATGTCCAAGCGAGCAAAGCGGCACCAGAGGGCCGCATCTAGTACACAATAAACAAAGCACAAATAAAAAAACCCGACCGGAGAGTTCGGAGGTTCAAGAATAGGAGTAGGTGTGTACCTATATCTACACCAATCATCAAGCCTTTAGAAGTCCACAGCTGAACATAGGCCTCCCCCAAAGAGCGCCATGACGAGCGATCCTGTGCCACCTCCATCCACCGACTTCCTGCGATGGCTACATTGTTCGTCGGTCCATCGTTTGGGAGGTCTCCCCACACTTCGCTTGCTTGTTCGTGGTCGCCATTCGAGAACCTTACACCAATAGCAAGGAGGTTTAAAAAAAGACTAAAATTACACCACCAAACAAACAAGTGAAGCAAATAGCAGCTGTGTATGTGTGCGTGAGTGGATAATTTGTGGAATTTTGCGGTTGATACACAATTTCATCACAAATTACTGGATTGCTTATGATTTTCCGTGCGAACTTGACAGAATCAACACTACTACCAAGCTCGAGATCTTGCTGCGATGTGGCGGCCGATCGGCATACCATGGCGTGAGGCTTGTGTGTACGAGCGGATCGGCATATTTTGGGTGCTCCACTTTCTATTTGGCAATGTGGAGCCCCATATTTTTATATTTTTTTAGTTTGTCTGTATGTTTGACCGCGCATCACGTAAATACTACTAAACCGATTGCGATGCGGTTTTTACTGTTAGATAGCTTAGGGCTTGGTTCTCAGTATCTTAATCCAATGCTTAGATGCCAAGCAATCGATAAAAAACTTTTTGACAGCTGAACGAATTTTGATCAAATGTTGGTATATTAGTATATTAGGTCTTGGAATAGCACTTGTAGTACTTTTAACCTTGAGAAATAACCACATAATAAGCCACGGGCACAGCTAGTAATAGGTATAAATGACACTTTGACATCTTTACTAAAATGCCGTTCTAGTTAAAATAACTTGTATTAAAGTCTCGTAACAAGTTCGATACAACTAACTTCTAACTAATCAAGTAAAGTAACTAAGTTATAAAAGGTGCGGCAAATGCTAATGCTGCTACTATAAATGGATAAAAAATGCCTCGGTACAGTCGCGTACAAATGTTATTAGCGCTATTCGAGAAAAACGTGTGCATTATCCAATTCCAGTGCTATAAAGATATGACTGTTTCTTTTGCAAAGTAGATTCAGCATCAATTCAAGCTCACCTGAAAATGCTGATCCGTGGTTGCAGTCAAATTTTTGTTTTAAATTATATACGGCACGGCACTGTGAGTGGCAAACATCATATTTTTGAAAAAAAAAATTGTGGTTTTAATACTTGCGTTGTAACTTGATTAGAAGTTCTAATTATGTTACATATCTAATATTTATATACCTACGTCAAGTACTTCTTAAGTTTATTAAAAGCTTTTATTTAACTTCACTTGTATGTTTTTAAGTATCGATGTATCTATGTATTTCGTCCTGGAATCTGGTAAATCAAATTACGAGCACTTCCCGATTAGCTATCCGGCTGAAACTTTCAGGGTAGCTTATAAACCGATGACAAAGCAATAAAAAAAAACAGGAAAAAACTTGAGGACGTAAGAAGACATCGTCATCATCATGTCAGCCTTTAGAAGTCCACTGCTGAACATAGGCCTCCCCCAAAGAGCGCCATGTCGAGCGATCTTATGCCACCTCCATCCACCGACTTCCTGCGATGGCTACAATATCGTCGGTTCATCGTGTGGGAGTCTCTCCACACTTCGCTTGCATGCTCGTGGTCGCCATTTGAGAATCTTTATTCTCCAGTGGTTGTCGGTTCTGTGAACTATATGGCCTGCCCATTGCCACTTCAACTTGCAAACTCTGAGAGCTATGTCGGTAAACTTCGTTCTACGGATTTCCTCATTTCGGAATCTATTATTTAGTGAAACTCCAAGCATTGCTCTCTCCATTGCACGCTGCGTGACTTTGAGCTTATGTATGAGACCAATAGTTAACGACCACGTCTCAGTGCCTTATATCATCACTGGCAACACGCACTGATTACAAACTTTCGTTTTGAGGCACTGCGGTATCTGTGACGAGAAGATGTAGCGTAATTTCCCGAAAGCTGCTCATCCGAGTTGGATTCGTTGATTGACCTCATTGTCAAAGTTGGATCTATCCAGTTGGATCGTCTGACCCGAGTAGAAATAGTGATCAACAGCTTCGATAATATCGTTTCCCAACATAAACCGGTAGTGGCATTTGACATTATATTCGTCTTGCCCATGATCATTTTAAGACCCACCTGTTACGAAACAATATTGAGGTCACTGAACATTGTGCTTAGGTCTTTCAGGCTTTTTGCCATGATGACTATATCATCAGCAAATCGAAGGTGAGTAATGTATTCGCCATTGATGCTAACACCATATCCGTTCCAGTTCAGTAGTTTGAATATATATTCCAGTGCAGAGGTGAACAGTTTCGGAGAAATAACATCTCCCTGTCTCACCTCTTTTGCAACTGGATAGAATTCGTGCTCTAATCCTGAAGACGGACTGTCGTGGTGGCCTTGTTGTACAAACACTTCAACACTTCGATGTACCGGTAATCAATCTGGCACCGCTGTAATGACTGTAGCACTGCCCAAGTCTAGACTGAATCAAAGGCTTTCTCATAGTCCACAAACGCTAGACATAGTAGCCGATTATACTCTTCGGTCTTCTGTATAGTCTGCCGAAACCTATGGATGTGGTCTACGGTGCTAAAACCTTTCCGGAATCCAGCTTGTTCGGGAGGCTG
Organism: Alsophila aescularia; assembly: GCA_946251855.1. Classification (NCBI taxonomy): domain Eukaryota; kingdom Metazoa; phylum Arthropoda; class Insecta; order Lepidoptera; family Geometridae; genus Alsophila; species Alsophila aescularia. Next base: position 7,275,900 of record OX276376.1, on the reverse strand, counting down.
AAAGTCGTCAAACCTACAAGCGAGACGGTTTGTAACTAGTCTTGAAAAGAGCTTATAGACGTGGCTCAGCAGCGAAATGGGCCTTTAATTCTTCAAGAGAGTTTTATCACCTTTCTCTAAGAACAAAACCACTACGCTTCTGTGCCACGCCTCTGGCGTAGTACCCTCGAGGATGACGGAGTTAAACAGCTTCTGAAGGACTTCAAAAGCTCAGTGAAGCTTTCAGTAGCTTTGTCGTTATTCCGTACTCCTCTTGTGCCTTGTTGCTATTCAGTTGTTTGAGAGCCATTCTGATCTCGTATAGGCTGACGTCCGGGATATCTTCGGTATAATATTGGGTCAAACGGGCTCTTGCATTGCTAGTCGTGCTAGCAGGACTACGCGATGAGGTGTATAATTGTCCATAGAACTTCTCGAGCTCACTCAAAATCTCTGGCTTCGACGAAACGATGCTGTCACTGTCGGTTTTCAGCTTCGTCAACAGGCTTTGCCCAATAGACAGATATCTTGTGAACACTTTGGAACCCTTGTCTTAATACAAGTATTATTATATGAACGCAAATCGTGTCGCATTGACTTGGAGATCTGTTTATTAAGCAAGCTGTAACTTGACATTTCCACTGAAGACTGTAGCCTCATCTCGCCTCGTTCTGCCATAAGTTTGAGTGTATGCTCAGAGAGTTTATGTGTTCTATTTTTGCGGGGGTCTTAAAGAACTCCGACCCAACCGCGTGGACAATTTCCACCAGCCCGTTATTTAGTTCGTCCACTGTATCGCATTCGTTAAGGATTTGGAAGCGATTTTGGAGCTCCAACTGTAACCTCTCGGGGTTTTGGATTTTGCCATAGTCACCACGCTTGGCAGGCGGATTGGTGACCGCAGTGTAGCAAATATGTGCTCGGAGGACGCTGCTGCCCATCTTCCTGTGTGTAAGGATTTGGATGCGATTTTGGAGCTCCAACTGAAAGCTCTCGGGGTTTTGGATTTGGGCAGGACTTTTGGGCGAAGAGTAGATCTCATCAAAAGAGACCTCTCCAGCTTTACGTTGATATTCAATGAGCCTCTTACCATGCGGTGATCACTGCTGGTCTTAACCCTATTGATCACAGATACATGATTGAATATATGCTTATTGGTCGTCAAAATGAAATTGATCTCGTGCTTATCCATGAAGTCGATCAATCGCTGACCCCTTTGGTTCCGCTGACCAAGCTGCACCACTTTCAGTTCATCGCCATTCCTGCCCAGCCATGCGATATAGTCCCCCAGCACCACTGTGAAGTGTGTTTTCGAGGCATATATGGCATTAGAAATGTCGTCATACATAGCCTCCACTTCATCGTCCGGGCGCTTTGAGTGTGGAGCGTACACCTGTATGACCTTCAACGAATACCGTTCGGTAACTCTGATTATAAGGTATGCCACCCTGCTCGAAACACTTTCGATCTTCACAATGTTATTGACTAGGGACTTGTGGACGAGAAACCCGGGTACCATGTTGGGACTGCTGGTCGCCCTCCCGGTAATAGAGTAAGTTGCCGGAATTGAGGGTCATCGTATCCTCTCTCTCTTCGGACTTCTGATAACCCTATAATGAAATGAAATGAAATTAAATGAAATGGTTTATTTACCAGAGTACCTCCAATTAGTCCAATTACTTAATTACTACACAACAATAATAATAATAATAATATAAACAAGAGAAAATTAAAACTAGGTAATTGACACGTGGTATAACTGCCACGCGCGGTGTAAGGGGCTTTGGTCCCAGTTTCTCACCGCGACAACCAGGGTGTTAGTAGAGAGGTACAACGTAGTACGCGTAGCGGCAGAGCGACTCCTAAGCAGTGCCTGCAGTGCAGTGCAGGGCGCGCGGCCTTCGGCGAACATGGCGCTGGCGCTGCAGTAACGCGGCAATCTGAACATTGCACGCCACGCGTCGTTGTATTGCACTAGCATGTCGCTCATAATACCCCAGCGCAACTTACTTACTACTTCTTCCAGCTCTATCAACTTCTCATCGGTCCTCAAGGTGAGTGCGTTATAAGTTGCCAGGTCCAGAGATCGTGGGGTTTGGTAGATGGGTCTCTGCCGGGAATTTTTAGCACCCCCTGCTCCGTCGTTACCATGGCTGCTACCGGTGCCAGGAATAACGGAGCCGCCGGGGACTGGGGGCCGTCTTTGTGGTGTGTCTATCATATTGGGGGGGTTTGCCATAGTCACCACGCTTGGCAGGCGGATTGATGACCGCACTATTACAAATATGTGACGCTGCTGCCCATCTTTCGGTATGTATTCCCTTAGTCGCCTCTTACGACATCCATGGGAGGACTGGGATGGGTCTTATTCTAACCCGAGACCGCCACGGCAAAAAATCTTTTTAAAAAAAAATTTTTTAAATCGGTTTTGTATTTTTATCCATTACAAACAAACAAACATACATACAATCAAATCTTTCCTCATTTTTTTATTATTATTGATATAATGTAGAAGTTCAATACTCTCCAATCGTCTGTACCTAGCCATAAATGTACGCCCCATTAGCCCGAGCCAGAGACTAGACCGAAGCAATCAACGGACTGTATAATTCGTTATTTAATAAATAGACTATAGTTACTCCTATATTATCTGTGCTGTAAAGCTTCAACTGCCTTGTGGTGTTTGGCATATTAATAGTATCTTCTCCCCTTGTCACCCGCGGGATGACAAGGGGGTCCTGGATGTAGTGTTTGTATAATCTACTATCTATGATAGTTGGATGTTACCTTGAGCATACGGGTTGTGAGGGTTGACCATTGATAATACACTAATATAAGGAATAGATACGACATTTAAATTAATTTTTTATCCATGTTGAAGTCCCTCCACCGCTAGATGGCAATGCGTGAGAAAAGTTTTTTATAACTTTTTGAAGCTAACCTGGGATTGATGGCACGTGAGTTGGGTATGACGCCACGAGGAATCTTAACCGCTAGCTGAAAATTGAGTTTCCGCTGCTGTCTTACTGCATCTCTTTACACATTGTTGGTTAACCATAATAATTAAAAAACTACCGTCGCCAAAGCATACCATTTGCTTTTCAGCGCCATCTATCTGGCTTTCCGTATATTTAATTTTTTGTCCACGATTTTTCGACAGTTTCACCCGCTTGGGGTGGACAGTCACGTGCGAGCTGCTAGAGAGAGCGGATATTTCCTGCCCTACTGGTGTGTGAGCAAGCCAATAGCGTGCCTGGTAAGGGAGTGCCTACTACAAAGTGACAATCAGCAAAGTGAATTCAGATGAGTTGATCGGCCAGAGAAACCATTAGCAAGCTAAAGTGGCAATGAACCGTTAACATAACTCAAAGAACTGACAACCGTTGGGGTAAACTAGTTCTGGAATGGAGACCGCGTTAAGTCAAACGTAGTGTAGGGCGGCCCGCCGGCTGGTGGAGTGACGACTTGTGAAAGGCGGCTGGCAGCTACTGGATAAGGAGAGCCGAAGATCGGGCTCAGTGGCGTTCCAAAGAAGAGGTTTACGTCCAGCAGTGGACGAATACGGGCGATGATGATGATGATTTTTCTGTGTACACCAAGCAACCGCACTCGTTGAATTATGGCGTTCTAGAGGATGCCGATGTTTAGCAATGGATGTTTGTTAACAGAACTGATCATGATTATGAAGTAACAAAAAATATTTTAACATAAAAGTTTTAAACACCATTAGAAAGTTTAGGTTATTTCAAAATAAACTAACTGATCTACTGATCTCATCCATACATCGAAGTGATATTTTCACAACTTTGATTATTTATTGGCCGACAAAACTGTTATTTTTGTATCTATAAACATTTATTTGATTGACTAGAAATGATCTAAGATGATATTTGAGTAGGTGTTGATGGCGTAATATTTTTATTGCTCTAGGTACCGTACCTATATAGACTTATGTTCTATTATTTCGGAAACGCTAGAGGCGTAAATGCGCGGTGTGAAAGCTGTCCGTATTAAGGAGAAATGTGCTCCAAATACGATTCGTCCTCATGAATACTTAAAACTAGACCTTTGAAAATGGTTAAATGAATTTATTTTTATACATGTGATATATGTTCCTAAAATACTTTATCCGGATGTGTTCACCGATACACGATTAAATAACTTGGCTCAATAGAAAAAAAAAAAGTTTCCTTTTTATCACCCATTTTGACGTTCCCGTCGATGGAATGAATCAAATTCATGTTCTTAGTTACAATGGGGGGGGGGGGCGGAGGTGATGGGGGTAGGATCGTAGCTCCCAAACGAATGGACCGATTTTGATGCGATTTGTTATGTTTGGAAACTGATGTGATTGAGATGCTTTTTAGCTATATGGGGAGGTGATCGAGAAAAGGGGGATGAGAATCGTATCTTTCAAACGAATGGACCAATTTATAGCTGACAGGTTTTATCACATACACGTTCCGGTTTACTACACGTAATCTGTTCAGGTAAACCTGTCAGGTATATACCATTGCGTGTACATTATGGCCACCATTACAAAAAAATAACAGATATAAGCTTGTCCGAAATGAAGTAAAAAAAAACAAGGTAGATGGATTTTTACAGGGTCTTTTGCATCTTAATTTTTTTTAAATTAGATGCTGAGGCTCTCAAATTAGCTAAGAACCAATTCTTTCAACTAATTTCGTTTAGTAAACCTATAATTATTATTGATCTAGATTTTTTAATCTAAGCATTCAATGTCTCTTACGGTGATTAATAATAATTTTCGACATAATCATCAGCTCTATTATAATAAGCAACTAGATTCGTAAATACTGAGGTGGCTATACAATAAACGTACAATAAGTTTCTTACATAAATCTAATTAAATCTGGGACTATTAGCTACCAGCTCATCGGGCGTGAACCGAATAAATTAGGTGCAATGCACACAGTTGGCCTTTATTGGCCTTAGTTACAATTGGAGTGGCGTTTGTGTAGAACGTGTTAGCTGTAACATTAGCAAAGACTCGCATTCGCCCTAAAGTTTGCATATGTCACTCTATCTATGTTGTTGATGAACATGAAGAACGACGGTGTGGCAATGAACTGTGTGGGTGTGCATCTAAACGAGGTGTTGTTTATTAAAGCGTGCCATATCTCCACCCCTTTAAATTTACTAGACCTATGGTTTCTAAGTCAAAAGTTAACATTTTGCTAAACCTCCTATTGAGTTGAAGTCCGTCCATGTAGCATGGATAGTCGATACCATCATCCGCGCAATTCACCACAGTGGTCTCATCACCATAAATATAATTAACACAGTTTATAAAACCGCAGGCCGGAAGTTATTTAAAATAGTTTGTTTTGAGCTTGGACTTTGGGTTTGAGTTTATACGAAAATTACTACCATTTCATAGTTTTCATTCCATTTGCATAATTAGTTTGGGCTTGTTCGGGCCGAGTTTTGTTTGATTCGCATGACATGCAAATATACAGTTTCTAACGGTTGAAAGTAGCATAATGGATTTAGGTAGACATTGGCATTGTTACAATATTTGCAAGCGTTGCCGCAGAAATATTTGGACCACCTGCTTGAAGCGCGTGCGCGCTTGCAGTATGCGCGTAGTAGTGCGCAAAGGTAGCTTGAGCGCCAAAAAGCAAGTGACTGGCGTACTGACTGAACCCTAAAAATAAGTATAATTTAAAAAAAAACTATTTTGAAAAAAGAAGCTTTTACGGGTTCTTTTTTTGTTTTTCTTTTTGGCTTTTCACTATTAACATTTTTAGGTTTTTATTTTATTTTATTGCTTTGTCATCGGTTTGTGAGCTACCCTGAAAGTTTCAGCCAGGTAGCTAACCGGGAAGTGCTCGAAATTTGGATTGCAAGATTCCAGGACAGACAAAATACATACATAGATACAAGTGAAGTTAAATAAAAGCTTTAAAATGACAACATCTTTGGTCATTGCCACAGAATAAATAATAGTACAAGCCATTGCGGTGGAGCGCTTTTGCAGTTCCGGTGACTCTATAGAGGTCAGTTATAGACAAACAGCACAAAACCTTTCTAAAGAACATCTTTGTATTTATATTTTTACATTTGATTTGATTTAAACACGCTACTCCTAGGTCGGTCGTCGCAGGATGTTCATAAAGTTCAAAAGTAACAATGATTTAATATTATTATTCACTTTGGACAGGTCCACTTTGAAGTATTTTGAAGTAGTTGTTGACAATCAACCCTTTTGGCCTGTACGGGCCAACACGTGTCCACGATTAATCTGAAATCCCTTACATTTAAATTATGTCTAAATACCTAGTATGAGTTATAATGTACCATTATAATGTTCATTTTTGTTGTGACATCTTAACAAGCAACCTTCGTGTTTCGAATTTACGGGCCGTATAGTCACAGATTATTTAAGTTACTACGTCCGTACTCCCGTTTCAATTACATAAAGTGATTTACTCACTTATTTCTCTACCGTTCACTCCCTAATGACTCCCTGAGGACTGCGCAACAGAGGTAAAAGATTATATATTATACTCTGTCCGATATTTTCTTCCATTATTGCTTTTCTAGGGAGTTGTTAGTAGAGATGGGCGCCGCGCCAGTGGCGGCGCCGCGCCGTGTTACGTTCGGTGGCATCCACACTCCCGTTCGTGGGCGCTTGCGGCATGAGTGTAGAGCAAGCTTCAGACTCAACAGGTTGGCAAATATAAATGACATCCCCGTAGAGTTTCTTGGTGCCCTCTTCTCTAACGGGTGTATTTCCGAAGCACCGGTAGAGTCAGAAGGGTATTTCCTTTTCCAGTGTGAGATTTAATTCTGTTGGCACATGAAAGGGAAATTTCCTTTTCAAACTCAAAGCATACCTTGTTTACCTAAATATTATTGATTTGATCTATTCCTAATATTTTTTGTATTTCTCCTTGTTCATGGGATGTTAATTTTGACTTGTGAAAGTGCTATTATTTTGCCTATTTACAATAAAATACTAAAGTCAAGATCAAGTTGGGGCTGCGGCACTTTTTAAGGGTGCAAAACGCATTCAATTTTACAATATGGGTATCACCCATTTGAAAAAAAATAACCAAAAACGAAGTTTTTTATTTCGCATTTAAAAATGGAGCCATATATGCAATCCATACCAATTTATAAAATTTAAACGTTGTCTGTTTGTTTGTTTGATTATTTGTTTGGGGAGCTTTCACGCTATAACGGCTAGACGGCTTTGATGAAATTTAGCATGGAGATAGTTTATACGATTGAATAAAACATAGAATACTTTTTATCCCGGAAAATTGTACGTTTCCACGGGAAAACTGGAAATGTTGATTACTTGCTGTAAGGATCGGTTACCATGGAAACGAAATAACAAGTCTGTCATAAAACTTCAAGAGCATTGGTGCTATACTACTTTTGCATTGGGTTTTAATATTCTAGAAGAATATAGGATGCTTTTTTTCGCAATAAGCAGTCCGCTTGGACACAATCGCGGGTGGAAATTCTAGTATTGAATAATTTTCAAAAGATATTATAGCCTATGTTACTCTGGGGGATGTAGAAATTCTAACGATACTTCAGACAGCTAAATCTGTTCAGGCATTTAAAAGTTATGGTGGAATAAACACATACATACATACATACATACATACATACACACATACATGAACCCTGAAAACATTACACTCCTTTTTTTTGGACAATCGTGCAAAAATGGCGACGTTTCGTTTTTGGATTAAGTATTTTTTCGTATCAGATAGTACCAGTAGACACTACTTATTAACACATTTTATTTATGTTTTTATCTATGTTTTTTTCTAATGTTGTGTTTCGAATAAATGATTTTTCTTCTTCTTCTTTCTTCTTTTTCTACTTTTTGTTGATGAAGCAATTCTTTATAACACGATTTTATTAGGTCAATTTCTTGTTTGTCGTTCCGGGTGGAATATCGCTACTCAAACTTCGAGCACTTCCCGATTAACTATCCGGCTGAAACTTTCAGGGTAGCTCACAACTCGATGACAAAGCATAAAAATATATTTTTTATCTACATTTGCTGCTTGTTCAATCCTCATACAACGCTGCCGGCCGCCGCCGCCACGTGAATTTCGCCGGCGCGCCGCCGCCGCCTCGAAATCTGGGTCGGCGAACATGTCTAGTTGTTACAAAGTAATTTCGTTGCTCGCAATGCTTACAGTGCTTTAGTTTAAACAAGCACTAGAGCAGGATGACTGAAAAGTAGTAGAGGAAGTTGGAAGTTACCTTAAGGAACCCTTATATGATCGTCTAGTCCGTCCGCTCCAGTCTGTCACAACTTACAACATCATAACTTCTAGATTTATGAACCTAACTGCATAAAAGATCCAAATTATTCATCTTAAATATAAGAACGCAGAACTGAATTCCGAATTATACTTCTCCGCGCAACGTTGAGTTATAAGGTAGACCGCTGCGAATCGGATTAGTGGGTGAATCGGATCATACATAAGAATTTCAGAAATATTTAGAAAACCCCGGCTAGTTCAATGTAACCAATTTAACGCTCGTCGATTCTATACTCCCTAAAGACACCTGCACATTACTCCGTACTCTAGACAGGCTTTATTCTCCCGCATGTGCAATTATTGAGCATGTTTGCATTGACTCGCTTGTCAGTGATGGTGACGATACCCAGTGAACCGCTCAAAAGTCGTTTGAATACAAGCTTTACATAAGTAATTTACTTTCACGAAAAAAAACAACAGTAGCCAGCTAAAAAATATGAACTTTAAAATTCGTTCGGTAACAGAGATTTTATTAAAGTTACTAGTCCGGTTTGGGATCTTTTGATCTTTATAAGAAATTTTGTACATTTTTACCAAAATCTGTGAATGTAAGTCAAAATCTCTCCAAAAGTTAAGGAAAGTCTCCTGAGAACGTTTTCCTGTAGCTACAACGATTAAGGTACCTGCCCTTATTGCCCCATCTCAGAAATACAGCCTGTATATAGTGTCTATTAACGTGATGAGGTTGGGGATAAAGTTGATCCAGATAAGGTTTATTTTAACTTGGACAAATATATGTTGCTGGTACACCGAACCAGCTCGCTTTATACGAAGGTCATCTTACCTCTTTACACGACTACAGCATAGCAAGGGAAGGATAATGAGTTTAACAGTCTATGTACTCGTATGTATGCATGTATCTACGTATGTGTTTATGTGGATGTTCCACCTTAGCGTCGCCCCTATTGGTTCGATTTTGACAAGCGAGGTGTCAATCAATTTGTCTTCAGGTAAGAGTCATAGGCTATTTTTACCCGACTACGGAACAGCAAAGCAAGGGTTATGTATTCAACAAAAAACCTTGGTCCGATTTTGACAAGCTAGGTATCAATCGGTTCGTCTTCATCGCAAGAGTGTCTAAAGCTATTATTTAGCCGACCGTAGTCGGGTTTTAGTTATTGAACTTATGTGTTGTTATTGGTCCATAGCTCTAGCTCTAAAAGTGTTCATTGTAAATCATTCGTTGATAAAGTAGTCAAGGAATATATAGAAGCTCTTGAAAATAGACTTCATCATCATGTGAATGTCGGGGCAATCAAGATTCTCGACCACACGGACATCGTGAGAAGACACATGCAAAAGCTTTTGAAAATAGACTTCATCGTCATGTGAATGTTGAAGCAATCCAGATTCTCGACCACGGACATAGTGAGACGACTCAAATAACAAAACCGTTCTAGTTAGTTTAGTGTGAGTGCAAGTGCTATGTATATGTATAGGACACATGAAAAATGTGTCTTCGCCTTAACGGAGACTGTATTAAAAGTGTTATTGGACACATTCTTAGTTCTATTCAATCTTACAGTTTAAGTTTAAATATAATTACTTATTAGCCTAATTGCCTAGATTGTAATATAAATAGAGTACATAGTTAGCTAAATGTACCATAACAAACGAAAAAAAATATATGTAAAAAACAAGGTTTGTAATGCTTTCAAATGTTTTATACCTACGAGCTCCCTCCTCGTTACTGACAGATGAAATTATTTCCTCATTTACATAAGTACGACGGAGGTAAAATGTAACAATTAGCGGGAAATCTTGGAAGTTACAATTAATACTAACTTAATTCAAGTTTCTTACCTATTTGCTGTTATTAAAATTAAGTGGCGGTTTTGTCTTTAGTATGAAAGTAAAGAACCCGCGCGCCTATGGAGTAACTAAACAGATATGTTTATGTGCCTTTATTAAACAACTACTACAGAAATTATAATTCAATGATGTTGTTATAAATATTATATCAGTTGGTATAATTATTCTACTTAACGTACTAATACGTATACTAACAAGCACAAATTAAAAATTTAAATAACCCCTGACTTCCCAACTCCCATTACCTAGCTACCAAACAAATGGACCAATTAAGCTGCGGTTTTTCAAGTTTCAAAGCTGAGGTAAACGAGATGGTTATGGTTCTTAGCTATAATGGGGGGGTGAGATAATGGGGGTGGGAAGTAGTTTATATAAATTTTTAATTTGTGCTCGTTAATGAATGTCACTTTTTCCGCAAAAAATATAAGTTAGTTTTTTAATTGTATTTTTACGTTTTTAAGATATATTTATTATTATTTTCTCCATTTTTTGTTTCTTCTTAATTTTTTCTTATTAAATAAAAAAAACTACTTTCTATTTTTTTTTTATTGCTTTGTCATTGGTGTTTGAGCTACCCTAAAAGAGATAGCTTAAATCCTAAAATAAAACATAAAATACTTGTTATCCCACAAAATTGCAAGTATAAACGGGAAAAATGGGAAAATATTAATTACTTGCTGTAAGAAACAGTTGCCATGGAAACGAAATAACAAGTATTTCAAAAAACATCAATAGCATTGGTGCTATATATACCTACTTTTGTATTGGTTTTTAATATCCTAGAAGAACATAGGATGTTGTTTTTCACGATAAACAGTAGTCCGCGCGGACGAAGTCGCGGGCGGGAAAGCTAGTTTGCCCTTTTCGGACAGATGCAGGTTTATGTTCTACAATATTCAGGTTGATTTAGACTAAATAGACATTTCTTTCGTCTACGTAAAATGATTTAGACCAGGTTATGACCGGACTTAAAATCTTTGTAATTGATGATCCCGAGCTATAACCACAGATAACATGTTATCATCATTCATTAAACAAAACTGTTCATTCAAAACGTTCCAATCTACTCAGCATATTTTTTTTATAAAGTAACTATAACGGAACGCAACGCAACGCTAATGTAAATATTTACGAACACTCGTGATGAGAGATTCCCTCCCTTCCTCCACGATGAACACTTCGGAACACTGCATGATTAATGAAAGTATTGGCAACCAGTCGATAAAGGAGAAACAAATAGACTGATTGAGTGAAACCAGGCAGTTGTTTATTAGCCGAAGCTGCCTACTTGTGGCTTCTCTCCGACCTTTGTCGAGGATCCTCATACATTATGCAAGAGGGATATCGATCAGTGGATGTGTGACCGTGTCAGATATAGGGTTATTTCCAATGTATTCAAAACTTACCCTATGATGAATAAGAAAATAACAAACTGAAAAACAATGTCATAATTGGAACTTCCTTCGCAATACTTATAACAAACCAGTAAAGGAAGAAAAAACTTTGTAAAGGGAATAAAAAAACAAGTAGGTACATCATCTGGTAAGAACAAAAACACGACTGCCCTGCTAAAAAACGAACAAGAAACTTTTATGCCAATAAATTTTGCAAAATGAGCCATCTTCCGCCATATTGAACTTTATTGGACAGTCGTGCAAAAATTGTGTCTGTCTATATGTTTACTCATCACGTAAAAGCCACTGGACTGATTTAAATGCGGCTTTCGCCGTTAGATAGATAAGATTCTCACTAAAAATCTGGTATACCTATTTTGCATCTCAATCCGATAGGTATAAGCCGAGCAATCAATAAAAAACTATTTGACGGCTGAACCAATGTGATGAAATTGAATGTAACATTGTACTTTAAACGTACTTTTGGTCCTGGAATAACACATATGTTAGGTACTTGTACCCTTAAAAATAACCACGCAGGCAAAGCCGCGAGCACAGCTAGTTTATTATAATACAGTTGTAAACAAGTCCACGCGGTGTGCCAGCTTTTGTCGAGAACTGCAAACTATTTGGTCCGTATGAGCTCTTATCAAACTATTTGGTCCGTGTGAGCTCTAATCAAACTTTATGGTCCGTGTAAGCTCTCATCAAACTGTATGGTCCGTGTGAGCTCTCATCAATAACTCATCGTGTTCGGTACTCACGCGCCTTGAGTCTGAGTAAGAGCCTATTACAACTTAATTAATAAGGTACTTGCCTGTTTCCTTTGTTTAGAATAAAGAATACTGTTTCTTTCAAGATTCAAGACAACATCGTGAGTCGGTATTCGTGACGGTAATTACTTCAAGAGAAATTCTAATTAAAATGTAACTTGGTCCTATTTATAATGAAGCTTCCAAAATAATAACAACTAAAAATTAAATTCAATCCTCGCCTGAAGAATTAAGATACTGTAAAATTAAGCAAAAAATTGTTGAAACATTGTTAATGGCCTCTGAAAATGTAATAAAATCGTCTTAGACCCAATTTCAAATCATAGAGAAATGATTTAATTTCGTTTTCTCTGAAAGCCTAATGGAGCCATTTTGTAGGGACCCTTAATTCCTTCATTATCTAATTATCTTACGGACAACATAGCCTACTTACTTAAGTATGTCATGTCTTACGCTCGTTTAAGACAAAAAGTAATATTATTATGGGCGAATATTTTTTTTCTTTATTAATTGTACAGTGGAATTTGGTAAGGTTTATTTCGTTCTTACATTCTCCTGAAATCCTGGTTCTCACAATAATTAACATAAGCTTCACTATGAATTCAGTCCACGTAATCAACGAAAGTGAAGCACCCAAGATATGCCGATCCGCTCGTACATACAAGCGTCACGAACACACTTACACCATGTGATGCCAGTCGGCCGCCACATTGCAGAAAGGTCTCGGCCTTATTCAAAACTTTAGTCTTTTGTGTTGAATTCAACATCAATCACAAAATACCTCAAATTATCCACACACGCACACATACGCAGCCGCCATTTGCTATGCTTCCCTTATTTGTTTGGTGGGATAGACTCCGTCTTATTTAAATCTTCTTGATCTCAGACGTGAGAAATGGAAGTGGCGAGAGCATATTCCGTATCAGCTTCACTTCTGTACGTGTTATCACCACAAAATACTTCTAGGGCATATTATATTATTAAAATATATAGAGGCAAGTTGTGCATATTAATATTTGAAATAAGCAATATTTAATACTATTTGTTGCCCGCGACTTCGTTCGTCAAGAAAGCCTGGTGATCGTAGCATCAAATCCGTCCAACACTTTTCAGACCTCAAAAAATTGTTTCTTATGGTTCAAAAAAGTTAATAACATCGGCTATCTGGCATGGGCCAGTTAGTTTTTCAATAAAAGCTATTAAAAAAACCGGCTTTATATAGTATAAAACTCAAAAGACAGATATAATACATTTAAAGTACCTACTTAATCGGCACAGTTGAGGTCTGTGCCGATTAAGTAGGTACTTTAAATGTTTATTTTATAGTTAATTTAGAGCACGCCAAAGAAAAAGTACATATCTTTTAAACTACTGAACTAATTTTGATGAAACAAACTATTTTCTAAGTTGAAAGGTACCAGTTATGGTACCTTTCAAAACACAAACCCTTACCTTTCAAACTTTACAAAAAGAGTTTTTGCTATCAGACTTGTGGTTTCTGAAAAATACGTGGACATACATACATACATTAACGTAAAGTTGTTTAGATACCCTCTTCGCGGGCTGAACGTTCTAAAATCAGAAAGGTGGGCGCAACTTGGCTGCCGTGGCACGCTGCGCCGCGGCACGGAAGTTGCGCTCCGTCCATTCTAACTTGAGATTTCTCAGAATTGGTAAAAGCGTGATAAACATTGATAACTACGTTATGCCAGTGAAAGTGTTGACTGATAATAGAACGAGTTTTGGGTAAGGATTAAAACGATAATTTCCTACAGCTATTTTAATACGATCACAGCTCCTTCCGTTATATAAAAAAAAGTTTTGTTTACCTATAAGTAGTTAACAGATGTATCAATAAAAGGTAAAAAAAACAATATTTTTTTGGCTTTTTCATTGAGTTTTGTTAATATAACAACATAAAAATTTAAGTACATATGTTTACCTTTAGCTAAAACTATTGACACGCTAATAACCGAAGTTTGTTTTATCGATAAGAGCGACGATCGATTTTAAAATAATTTTAATACGAAACCACACCACAGAATAAATAATAGTACAAGTAACCACACGACGCCTTATAAAAATGAAAGTCACGTACCGTACTCGTACCACTGATTGGCGCTGAATAATTCGGGCGGTCTAATAAATCGCTACTGCGAATAAGCGCTGAACCGCTCGGAGGTAGGCTAACATATATGAATACCTAATTTTCAATATAACATACATACGCTTGAACTTAAAACCTCCTTTTTTTGTTTTATAATTTCTAAGCTTAAGACCGCGGCTTCACACGTGCAGTTTTAATACTGTGATAACAAAATTATAATATAAATATGTAAAACTTGTGGGCTAAACCATTGCTACAGTACGAATAGCTGGCACTGGAGCAAGCTTCACATGAACTACAATTTCCATATTCATTCCTGGCATGTCTATAAGCGTGAATTATGTTTTTAAGTGTGGGTAGTTAAGATTTACGAGATCTTACATCTTATATCTCTTATAATATTGATCTTACATGACTAAACAAGCAAAACCACATACTCTCTTACATCAATGGTGCTTGCATCCCCGTAATCTAGGCGACCAAGCCACTTGTACTATTATTTATTCTGTGCCCAAGCCAAGGTACGTACGGTAAGAAGCTTGGCTTGCACCCCATGTGCCCTTGAGGCTTTGATTTAAACTTTGGCGTGTGCCTTCTGCGTCTCGCATTGCGGCGGAGCGTTTAAGCGCCCGCCCCCTTGTCTGGTGAATCTGTAAAGGTCGGCAGAGACCAACAGCCCATAACATTCCTAAAAAAGAAAGTCCTTAGTGTGTGTTTTTAATAAGAAAAGAGCTCTTTGAAAATCAGCGCTGGCTTTTGAAGAGTTCCCGTTGCTGCTCTTCAAGAACATGGTAAATACGTGACTGAAGCGACCGTGGAAACTAGATATAATGATTTATTCAAAATGAAAACCGTTTTAAATTATTGACTCAGATTGCTGTAAATAAGGCCGGGCCCTATTTCACAAAACTATATTAGACTGACAAATGTCAATCGACAAAATGTCAGTCAAAATTATTTTTGCTAGGGCAACTATATTGAATCCCTCGCTACGTTCAGGATTATATTTAAGGCAACGCTCCATTTATACAAATATAATATTTAAATGTCTAAGCAGGAACATTGCTCTCACACATTAGCACGTTTACAAATTCGTAATTCCATAACACTACTTACATTCGTACGTTCATACCAGAACTCATATTTTGAAGTTGCTTGAATAATTGTTTCTATTGTAATTGTTATAACGTGTGTAACATTTATACACTCTTCACCTTAATTTGTATTGTAGAATCTTAATTATGTTTTCTAAATTAAATTGATGTCTTAGAAGAGTACTAGTTACCGCAAACTCAGGGAAACCTACCGCGGTAGCTAGGGAATCAATTTAAATGTATAATTATGAAATATTTAATTGAATTTGCAAAGCATAATTAGGTATCTAGACATAATTTTTTGTTGCAATAAAATAAATTTATTATAATTATTATACATTTGTCCACTCCCCACTCTCCTCTGCACTCTGCCACCCACTACCCGCAACAAACACTGCAATGTCTGCGTAACAAGGTTGAATATCCCGAGCGCTGTTTGAACACACAATTTAGCAAACTTATCCACAAATGCACCAATTGATCAATCATAATACAAAGTACTACCCATAGTACTTTGACCTACCAATTTATCAATCATAATACAAAGTACTACCCATAGTACTTTGACCTACCAATTGATCAATCATAATACAAAGTACTATGGGTAGTACTTTGTATTATGATTGATCAATTGGTGCATTTGTGGATAAGTTTGCTAAATTGTGTGTTCAAACAGCGCTCGGGATATTCAACCTTGTTACGCAGGAGTGAAAATTGTCGATCAAACCCATTTGATCGACAATTTTCACTCCTTTTTTATCAACTCACAGCGACACCATCTTGTCTGTTCTGTAGTAGCTTCCCAACACACGAATTTATTTATTAGAATAAGAAATTGTAGATAATAGGTAATAATTAAATACAGTGTCGACAAACATAACACTCTAACTTGTTAAACTGGTTTCTGTATTTTTTTCGCTATACGAGTAGCTACTACTTTTTCAGTCTCGAGTTATAAGACAATCGTGAAGTAAAAATAAAAAATCGATCGATTTTATTCCCTTGAGTGGAAAGTGTCTTCTTTTTTTTTAATTTAAACTAATAATGCAGTTGATCCAGTTTCAGTGACAGATATGTTTCAAGAAAATTCGTAATAATTCAATAAATAAAATAATAATATAATAATAATTGGTTTTATTACCTTTTGCGTACATGCACCGACAACTTGTTTATAAAGACAAAATAGGGTGAAGACAGTAGCTCTCAAACGAATAGACCGATTTTGATGAAGTTTTTTTATGTTTGAAAACTGGTGTAATCGAGATGGTTCTTAGCTATATTTGTTGAAAAAAGGGTGTGAGAATCGTATCTTGCAAACGAATGGACCAATTTAGCTGCGGTTTTTCATGTTTCAAAGCTGAGGTAAACGAGATGGTTCTAGCTGTAATGGGGGTGTGGGGGGAGGGGGGAATGGGGGTGAAGACCGTAGCTCTCAAACGGATGGAACTATTTTTATGTTTGAAAACTGATGTGATCAAGATGCTTCTTAGCTATAATGGGAAGTGGGAAGTCGGGGGTTATACACATTTTTAATTTGTGCTTGTGTAAAAACTGCTTAGTAGTGGAATGATCTGCCCTCGTCAGTGTTTCCGGTAAAATATAACCCAGGTGTGTTCAAGTCAAGAATAGAAAAATAGAAGAGTGAATAGGTATCTACTAGGTATATAATCTAAGAGTTTTCCTATGTCTGTATCGTTTTATTTTCTTGGTGTCATTAAAGAGTTAATCTATCTATCTATCTAATAGGAAGTGTGCTACACCTTCGACCACATCATCGCTTTCCATCAGAAGAGATTGTTGTCAAACGATTGTATTAAAAAAGAACAGTTTTTTAAACCTAGTCCTATAGTCCACATAGGGCATAACAAAGTTAGTCAAACATGAGTATCATTTCGGGACAAAACCTCTTTTAAACCTAGTCCTATAGTCCACATAGGGCATAACAAAGTTAGTCAAACATGAGTATCATTTCGGGACAAAACCTCTTTTAAACCTAGTCCTATAGTCCACATAGGGCATAACAAAGTTAGTCAAACATGAGTATCATTTCGGGACAAAACCTCTTTTAAACCTAGTCCTATAGTCCACATAGGGCATAACAAAGTTAGTCAAACATGAGTATCATTTCGGGACAAAACCTCTTTTAAACCTAGTCCTATAGTCCACATAGGGCATAACAAAGTTAGTCAAACATGAGTATCATTTCGGGACAAAACCTCTTTTAAACCTAGTCCTAAAGTCCACATAGGGCATAACAAAGTTAGTCAAACATGAGTATCATTTCGGGACAAAACCTCTTTTAAACCTAGTCCTATAGTCCACATAGGGCATAACAAAGTTAGTCAAACATGAGTATCATTTCGGGACAAAACCTCTTTTAAACCTAGTCCTAAAGTCCACATAGGGCATAACAAAGTTAGTCAAACATGAGTATCATTTCGGGACAAAACCTCTTTTAGGCGGATAATCATGGCGCAATTATATTTAGCTTGGATCGACATAAGTTTATTCGTTTACATACATAATATATAAAAGACACTTAACTTTATACTTATTACAAATTTAAGTACTTGCATTTGGTGTCTGTTAGTACGTCCGTTCAAAAACGATATTATAAAAGTTTCCTTTCATGTTCCGTTATCTCTAACAGATATGTTTTATCAATAACGAGCTGTCCAAAGTGCCGTTCATCGATGGAACAGGTGGTCTACAATAAATAATGTGCATAAAATCAATGAAATGCTCGTTATTCACCAAGCGAAGTGAAATCTCTGAGTCTACTTGGACGAGTATTCGTCTACTACTACTACTACTACTTCTTGGGATAGCATGTGTATAAAGTATTAATATTTATTAGTTTTATCGTCGGGCGGAAAAACCCGGATAAGATAGTTACCCATCTCTAGTTAAACCACAAGGTACCTAACTATAACTAATAGTTTATCATAAGTCATGCGATCAAAATACTTGATACTTTCAATTATGTAAACCTCGCCCGATCCGACTTATGCCGATGGACTCATCCGTTTGTCGATGAACAACCAATCGGTTTTGACAGTAATCGAAACCAAATCTATTAAAGGACTCGGATCACATTTAGTTTACGGTTGAAAAACTGTTTTTTATTACTTAATCGCAACGCTTTTATTCAAAAATATATACAATGTAATTATTGCAGATAAAATATAAAACATTAAACCATTAACTAGACAAAGAAACAATTGTATAAACATAAAATAAGAAAATTTTAAATATCCGTTATGTTACGCCCCATTTCCTGAGGAAATGATGAAATAAATACATAATAATTAAACAAGCTTAAAATTATCATATAGTAGGTACATATAGCATACAGCATTTGCTAATTATTTTCCTCTTTTACAGTAAAATGGATTTACTTTTCCGTGATGTCAGTTGTTTATCGAAGGTTTTAGGACGGATCTAACTGACTTTATTTGCCGCAACCATCATACGAGTATCTTCAGAAGACTATTCGCCTAGTAAGGACTTTCTTTTGTACGTGCAGACCATTTAAACAAATAAACGAACATAATTATGACAACAACCATGTTATAAATGTATTTAAATTTGAGATTCGATTCGCCCCAAAAAAGCTGATCCGATTAGCCCCATTATGTTTCCAAAACGGACACCGAATATAAAATACCATTGAATTTGATATGAATTTTAAAGTTTGGTTAGTCCTATAGCAATAAACACTGAGCAGTATTAAAGTAATCATTACAACATTTTAACAAAATTCTATTACGCTTTGATTAAAACCCCATTTGTTTACCTTATATGGGCAACCAAATCAAAACAAGCGGAATCGTCACCCATACTGACACGCGAATCAATGTCAAACATGGTTAATCCTTGTGCGTGATGGACCTCTAGTGTCCATCACGCACAAGGTTTTTTTTTAATATTTCTGAAGACCTTATGGATGATCCGATTCACCCACTGATCCGATTCGCCTCGGTCAAATTGACTTATGAGAAACAAGCGAAGAAAATTAATAAGGTAAAATAACTCGTAAGTATTAACAGAAGTAAATTATTATGTCTCCATTGTCATCTCAAACATTTCTTCATCCCAGATTCCTCAAATGTCGACCCGAAATAAACTAGGTAAATGAGAAAAACAAAGTAAATAAACTTGAAGTATTCCGAGTACGCAAATTAAGGTCTCCAGATAAATGGATACTTTATGAGTAAGAACCTAAACCACGAGCTTCATTCGGCAAGCTCGACGATATTCTCAAGTAATCAACTGAATTTTTTGAAGACTCGCGCTTATTACCAGCGTGTTCTGCCCACTATGACATATGGTGCCGAGACTTGGCGCTCATGAAGGTGTAAGCACAGAATAAATAAGTGTAGGTGCCACCAAAGTGGGATAAAAAATAACTATGGCTTTGGAACTACAATTCAGGACCTTTGGAATTACACCTAAAATGGCCTCGCCAGTTGCATATTCGAACGTTATATTGTCTTAGTTGACGCACAAATTGCACAAATACTAACTACAATTCTCCTATTCATCACGTTTACGTATCCCTTTTTTTAAACGACTGCCCAAAAAAAAGAAGTTTATTGTTTTTAGCATTCATGAATGTTTGTATGTATGTGAGTTTATTTATTCCACCATAATTTTGAAATGCCTGGACAGATTTAGACGAACACAGTGCTATATATTTTTTGAAAACATTCAAAATGACGGCAGTATGGCACCATTGTTAAACTAGAATAATAAATAAGAAAGATATTTACAATATGGGTCAGATTGAAGGCCTTGATAAGCACATTCCAACGGTATATAATTTTTATCCAAAAGCTCTTTTGGCAGGGCAGGCTTGTTTTTTTAGCTTTTAAGCTATAAAATACCATTCGTAACTCTTAAGAATATACTAGGTATATTAAGGAATAATAAGAATGATTTCTCTCCGCGTCTTTACGAAATCGTTTGTCGCTTTGCATGAATATGTAGGTACATTATTGTACATTGAGGCATAGTCGCGGCGCGCTCGTAACTTTATCAATCCTCTCTTCTCTAAAGAAAAAAAAACCTTTCTAGGTACCTATCAAGCGAGAGTTGCACTTGGAGCGTACCATGCACAGCATCAATTAACAAGAACGAGTTTGCAACACAAAATTAGACGCGCCGTAAAAAGTCAAAGACGTCGGAGCTTAGAGTCGACTTTTAAACACTATTGGCAGTGTTGATGGTGTTGACCGAGTGGTGGAAGAAAGCAAGCAGCAGAAGCATCGGCCGTCCAGTAGCAAGATGGTGGGTCGAACACGTAACACTATTATTTATATTGTCCACTAGTGGTGGACAAAAAGTGGGGGACAACGGGAATAGACGGTTCGACCATCAATGGGGGACAACGCTTCTAAATTATTATTCCCGTCGCAGCACTGGATCGAGAGGGGTGGCGTACAAAATGAGTCCTGTGCTCAGCAGTGGGGGAAAATGATGATGATGAAGATGACCTAAGCCAACAAGCACAATCAAAAATATATACATATAACCCCGACCCCATTATAGCTAAGAACCATCTTGATCACATCAGGTTTCAAACAGAAAAAACGCATCAAAATCAGTCCATTCGTTTGGGAGCTTAAGGGACGGTGAGCCCAAGAAATTCGTAACAACCTAGAACCTAGATAATTATGGAATATGTACCTACATGGTACCTACCTAGTTATTGAAATGTTAAAAATTCCTCGTAACCATAACTCGAGTATCTGAATTGATTTGTACATAGGAACGTTATGTTTCTTATCTTTTCATCAATCCATACCAATATACATATAAACGAAAAAACGTTGTCTATTTGTTTGTTTGTTTGTATGGGGAGCTTTCACGCGATAATGGCTGGACGGATTATGATGAAATTTGGAATAGAGATAGCTTATACCATGAGATAAAACATAGAATACTTTTTATCCCGGAAAATTGTATTTTTCCACGGAAAACTGGATAATGTTGATTGCTGGTTGTAAGGAATGGTAGCCATGGAAACGAAATCACAAGTCTGTCAAAAAACATCAAGAGCGTTGGTGGTTAACTTACTTTTGCATTAGTTTTTAATATCCTAGAAGAACATAGGATGCTTATTTTCGAAATAAACTGTAATCCGCGCGGACGAAGCCGTCGGCGGATAAGCTAGCTATTATGTAAACTACGAAACTATAAATCTAACTATATCACACACCCAAAAAAAAAAACAGAACTTTCCGCGGTAATATGTGAAGAAAGCAATAGGAAGACAATCCGGCCATAGGAAGCCGGCCGCTCGCCAGTCCGCCGCGAGTAAGCGACAGCGCACGTCGAATTTTTGTCGATCGAACAACACAGAAATCATGCCGTATTGTGTAGTAAAAACAATTCCACCTACAAAAAAGAAGCTTCTGGGATTTCTTTTCACAAGTAAATAATCGATTTAACATGTAATTTATACTTATTTAAATCAAAACCTCAACGCCTAAGTATAAGTGTGGCAAGTGAAGAATATTTATTTTTTCCCAAAAGATAGGGTATTTTGTAGTTTCGTAGGATATCGTGTCATAGTAATGTGCCTTGGTTCCTTTCACAAATCATCCACCACCAAGATGAAGAAGGTGGGGGAAGTAACAATTGAAGGAAAGGTAGGGTAGGTTGGGAAAATGTGAGTAGAGAATGGGGTAAGTCGGTAATGGGTTGGGGGAAGAAAAAAGAGGGTGGGGTAAGTTAGAAAAAAGTGAGGGGACGGTGGGGAAAGTCGGGTAATGTGAGGGAAAGGTCGTGAAAAAAGGAAAGGTATGAGAGGAGTGTAAGGTAAGTTTGGAAAAAGTGAGGGGAGGGTGAGGGAAGTTGTGGAGACGGAAGGGTAGATTGGAAAAATGACAAAGGAGAATGGAATAATTCGGGGATCACTTACTTTTTCAGACTTACCCCACTTTCCCTTCACTTTGTTCCAACTTCCCTCATTTCCCTTCATTTTTTCCTTAATTACCCCATCCTCCCCTCACATTTTTCTAACTTACCCTATCGTCCCATCACATTTTACCAACTCCCCGACTCTCCCTCCACTTCATCCAACCCTCTCCCAACTTACCGCATCCTCCCCTCACTTTTACCTGTTCACTTTTTATTGATCCTGTTTTTTATTTGTTCATCCCACCCTCTTCTCACTTCCCCATTCTCCCTTAACTTTCCCCACCCTTATTTTCTACCCCTAACCCATTCCCGACTTACCCCATCCTCCCATCACATCTTCGCTCACCTTTGCTACACTTCCCCACCCTCTTTTAATTATATTTATGTTAGTACAATATAAATTAAATTAATCTCAGCGTCTTTGACAATATAATTGGGAGTCGAACTAAAATGCTGGCAGCAATATTTTCTAGCACATATGCTCATTACTTTCGTTTCGTCTTATGCCGAGTGACGCACGCAATGATTGATACGAGTCTTCACTTACTTCGTCGCGCTTGTTCGCAACAACCCTGTCTCTTATTTTTCTTGGGTCTGTGCTATAGATCTAATCCTCACCCTTCTAAATACCTTACTACACTTAAAAATATCTTACTTATCTTGAAAATATATCACCATCCCTAACTCAAGAACAAATTCAAAAACAGAGCAAGCCCCGGATAAAGTGGATCTTCCTGCAAGAACCATATTTCTTCAAGTTACGAGTTTTGTCCTAAAAAGTTCACGATATTTTAGCATAATTTGTTTCACAGCATATTTGCAGTAGTTACTGTTTCCTTTTGTATACTCTAGCTAAAATACAAAGCAGTTGTTTGTTTGCCAGAAACTCAACTGAGATAACATCTTATATTAGTCTGCTAGCATGCTCAGAAAGAAAATGCAATATATTTTTTTCACGTTTCTTGCATGCTCGAAAGCTCGCAGTTGAAAACGAGGGATTACGGATTATGTCTGACGAGGGTCAAGCTGTTTTTAAGGGTCGAGGGTGCATGTTATTCTAAGCTGGCAGTTTAGGGTTAAATGCTTAAAATGAACACGATAATATGGAAAACGCGGCAGAATGAAACAAAAGTACCTACTATGTATATTTTATGTTATTTTTGACGACCGGTTTAGTAACTATTGACGCTGGGAACGAAATCAAACGGTCGCGCGCTCGAATCCTGCAATGTGCAATCA
Organism: Alsophila aescularia; assembly: GCA_946251855.1. Classification (NCBI taxonomy): domain Eukaryota; kingdom Metazoa; phylum Arthropoda; class Insecta; order Lepidoptera; family Geometridae; genus Alsophila; species Alsophila aescularia. Next base: position 7,252,260 of record OX276376.1, on the reverse strand, counting down.
TTTGTGTGATGAGCAGAAATGTTTGTTTCCTAGTCATGGATGTAATATTCGTATATAAGTATATTTATCCGTTATCTAGTGCTTATATTACAGGATAGCCTAGTTTGGGGCTAGGTAATTGGTGTGAAATTGTCCCGAATATATTTATTTATTATATTTATATTTTAATATTCAATAACGCCTAATCGAAAGTGAAGCACCCAAGGTAAGACTACGCTAAACCGATCGCTCTCCGTACTACAAACAAACCCCAAACAACAGCGTACCACCTTCACCTCACTTTCCCCCCAGCCTCTCTTCACTTTTTCACAACTTACCCCACCCCTCCACCTCCCCTCAATTATCCCCAACTTGCTCCACCTCCCTCAGTTTTCCCCAACTTGCTCCACCTCCCTCAGTTTTCCCCAACTTGCTCCACCTCCCTCAGTTTTCCCCAACTTGCCTCACCCCCTTCACTTCTCCGCACCCTTCCTTAGCTTTTTCCCAACTTACCCAGCCTTCCCTCAACTTCACTATCATCTGACACTTTGACACCTGTCACTTTGACACTTGTCACTTTGACACTTGTCACTTTGACATCTATCACTTTGACATCTGTTACGGTGGCACCTGTCACTATAAATAAATAAATATATTCGGGACATTTCCACACCAATTACCTAGCCACAAACTAGGATACCCTGCACTATGGGCACTAGATAACGGATAAAAATATATAGATAAGAATATTACATCCATGACTCGGAAACAATCATTTCTGCTCATCACACAAATGATTGCACCTTGCAGAATTCGAACCCGCGACCATTCGATTTCGTACCTAGGATTCTCTAGCCACTAGACCAACCGGTCTTCAAATAGACGTCACTATAGATCATGATCATGTCAGCCTTTAAAAGTCCACTGCTGAACATAGGCCTCCCCCAAAGAGCGCCATGACGAGCGATCTTGTGCCACCTCCATCCACCGACTTCCTGCGATGGCTACAATGTCGTCGGTCCATCGTGTGGGGGGTCTTCCCATACTTCGCTTGCTTGTTCGTGGTCGCCATTCGAGAACCTTTATTCCCCAACGGTTGTCGGTTCTGCGACTTATATGGCCTGCCCATTGCCACTTCAACTTGCAAACTCTGAGAGCTATGTCGGTAACCTTCGTTCTTCTATGGATTTCCTCATTTCAGATTCGATCACGTAGTGAAACACCGAGCATAGCTCCCTCCATTGCGCGCTGCGTAACTCTGAGCTTATGTATGAGACCAATAGTTAGCGACCACGTCTCAGTGCCGTATGTCATCACTGGCAACACGCACTGATTATAAACTTTCGTCTTGAGGCTCTGCGGTTTCTGCGACGAGAAATATGGCGTAATTTCCCAAACGCTGCCCATCTGAGTTGGATTCGTCGGTTGACCTCTTTGTCGAAGTTGGATCTACCTGGTTGGATCGTCTGACCCAAGTAGACATAGTGATCAACAGCTCCGATTAGGTATATCGTTCCCAACATAAACTGGCATGGGTAAGACATGGGCATTTGACATGATGTTCGTCTTGCCCATGTTCATTTTAAAAGCCACCTGGTGGGGAACAACATTGAGGTCACTGACAATTGTGCTTAGGTCTTCCAGGGTTTCAGCCATGATGACTATATCATCAGCAAATCGAAGGTGAGTGATGTATTCGCCATTGATGTTAACACCAAATCCGTTCCAGTTCAGAAGCTTGAATATATCATCCAGTGCAACAGGAGGTGAACAGTTTCGGAGAAAAACCGTCTCCTTGTCTCACCCCTTTTTGCAACTGGATAGAATTCGTGCTCTGATCCTGAAGACGAACTGTCATGGTGGCCTTGCTGTACAAACACTTCAACACTTCGATGTACCGGTGATCAATCTGGCACCGCTGTAATGACTGTAGCACTGCCCAGGTCTCGACTGAATCAAAGGCTTTCTCGTAGTCCACAAACGCTTTTATTCAAGAGGGTTTTATCACCCGTCTTAAAGAATAAAACCACTACGCTCCTGTGCCACGCCTCTGGCGTAGTACCCTCGAGGATGACGGAGTTAAACAGCTTCTGAAGGACTTTAAGTACCAGTGTTCCACCCGCTTTCAGTAGCTCTGTCGTTATTCCGTCCTCCCCTTGTTGCTCTTAAGGTGTTTGAGAGCCATTCTGATCTCGTATAGGCTGACGTCTGGGATATCTTCGGTATAATGTTGGGTCAAACGGGCTCTTGCATCGCTAGTCGTGCTAGGAGGATTACGCGTGTATAATTGTCCATAGTCCATAGATAGGGGGGGGGGGGGGGGATTTGCCATAGTCACCACGCTTAGCAGGCGGATTGGTGACCGCAGTATTACAAATATGTGCTCGGAGGACGCTGCTGCCCATCCTCCGGTGTGTATTCCCTTAGTCGCCTCTTACGACATCCACGGGAGGACTGGGAGTGGTCTTATTCTAAGCCGAGACCAAGTAGTGGGAGACAATGCCACATGGTTATCACTGAAATTGTTTTAGACTATACGGAACTAGTGGAAATAAAAATAACAATATCTAATGTGTTATTTTTTCCGCGGAACTAGTTGGAAAAAAAATCTCACTATTTCCGTCACGGTACTTCTCTCACGGAACTACTGAGAAAAAAGAAAACTCGCCTAGGCTCACAGCGTTCAAAACTATTCACAAATAGTTCTTTCAATACACGCAGAGATGCGGGGCGGGCATGATTCGAATTCTAGTAGGATTAACTTCACACGGTTTTTGCTCTTCACTCTATTTGCGCTTGAAAGTTTTTGTGAGTAAGCGGTACATAGACGGTTCCAATGCGATTATCTTCCGCTGTAGCTTTTCAAGAAAAACATCGATAGGGAATGCAAAAAATGCATAACTACAGCTAAATGATAACCAAAGAGTGAGGTTCCTGTTTCGAAACCCTGTTCCTATTACTGCTGATGATAGATAAGTGCATAAACAATATTTCTTCTGCAGTTCTTCACGCAAAGACGGCGATGTGGTCGCGGAAGGAGTCAGTGTGCAGCGCAGTCAGTGGAACTTCTAGAGGAGACGAGGCTGAGACACCATATGCAGCAGGACTTAAGCTTTATCCCTTCGCGGTAGCACTGAGGGTGAGGGTTTTACAGGTAAGACAGAGAAACTAGAAGCGTTAGAAGTTTCAGCTCATTGGGCGACACGGTGGCGAAGATGGTAGTGGCTGATGCAGATCTTAGTGTCCCAGATTAGAATCCTGGCCCGTTGTGATGAGCATAAATATTATTTCTCGGCTCTTGGATATTTTTGGTGCGTTAAAGTGTGTGCCCCTGCCCATGCCACCCTCGACACCGGGAATCCTTAGTGTAAATGTTATACCTACGTAATAAAGTATAAAATTCAATGGCTATGTGATCGAGAAGGTATTCAGTTTGTAGCACGAACCTCATTTACGAAGTATTACAGATTCATGGTTTGTAGAGCCGTCTGTGGCAGTGTCATTCATTGTCAAAACCCAAGGTCGGAAGTCAAAAGACTCTCAGGTAATTATCCTGAATGGTCCAAGGATCTCCTCATAATTTTACAAAAAACAATGAGTACCTAATGAAAGCATGTCTACTTAGAAGATACGGCTGTGCTACAGTAAACAGACCAAAACACGACATCCTTATTGATATTATAAAAAAAGTTGTAGGTAGGTAATATTTTCTGGCAAAAACCAACTGGCATCAGCAACATTATATAAATTCTTTGACGTAACAGCGAATCACCCCAAAACTATTTGCAAAATGAAAAATAACTCGCTTAATAATACGCTACACCTTAGAGCACATCATCGATATCCATCAGGTAAAATCGTGGTCAAATGATTACCTAGTCTTCTATTCTTCTTCTTCTACGCTTTATCCCTTTATACGTATCCGTGCTTTATCCGTTTTTTCAGCTTTCGCAATTATGAGGTGCCACTTCTGCCAGTCTTTTGCATCCGCTTCGATAGCATCTAATGCCTTCATTCCCTTCTGGACAGTTGATAGCCAGGTTGTGGCAGGCCTTCCTCTCCCCCTTTTGTCCGTATCCATTTTTTACGATATGGTCATCAGATCGACATACTACGTGTGTGTGCCATCGCAACCTGGATTCAGCTACTTTGCCATTGATAGCTTTAGCTTTGAAACTGCCCCGTAGTTACATGTTCATCCTATCCTACTAATATTATAAATGCGAAAGTGAGTTTGTTTGCTTGTGACGCTTTCACGACTAATCATTTTGAAATTTTGCACACACGGTGTCATGGGTTGTAACGAGAAATAGGGTGTAGTAAGACTATAAAACGGTGTAACGGTGATTTCCGAAAGTAAAGGAAACAAAAAATAAATTGGGGCAAGTCGGACCAAAAGTGGGGTGAGTTCTTGCCCCATTCGGTCGCCCTGTACGCGAGGACGCTATACCTTTCCTCAGAATCACTCGAAACTAAAAATACTCGCTACTATTTTGAAATTAATAAAATTACCTGGATAAACTTAGACCGGAACGAGCTTCAAGAACTATTGGATCAAGACCGTTCGGTAATGTACTAGCTAGTGGGTACTATAGTGGAAGATAAAACATACAAATCAAATTCACCAATATAATCTTTATTACCTTTGGTTTAATCTTGCTCATGTACTTAAAATCTAAGGAACCGTGCCGTCGGTACGTTGGACGGTCACTCAAGCTAGCATGTAAAGTTGAGGACAAAACATGCAATTTAAATTCACCAATACAACATTTATTATCCTTGGTTTTAATTCTGCTTACTTACTTAAAATCTAAGGAACCGTGCCGTCGGTACGTTGGACGGTCACTCAAGCTAGCATGTAAAGTTGAAGACAAAACATGCAATTTAAATTCTCCAATACAATATTTATTATGCTTGATTTAATCTTGCTTATTTACTTAAGATCCAAAGGATCCTAGCCTGCAGAAACAACTGCAGAGCCAAGAAATACCAAGATCTAAGATTACCCTGCCATAATTAGGGTCGATATAGAATTGACAAAATTAAGTATTTACTCTAACAGAACATTGATGAATTTGCCGGCCGGCAGTACAGTCTACTTATTTACCTTTTTCTATAGGGTTTAGCCGTTAGGTAATTCTCCATTCGACGTTCCAGCAATGTCCAATTCGCGTGAGAGGTAGCCAGGCTAGACCCCTCAGGCGTTGCAGGTGTCCAGCAGGTCGGTGGGGAACCAAAGTTCAACACTCCGGTTAACGAAATAAATGGATTAAATACGATACCACATCCCAAGTATGTGGCAGGAATCGTTGGGTATAATGTCGGCGTGGCGTGACGGATTGCAACACGGCGCCTATTTTTACTCAAATCCGGGGAAGCCTCCTTCGTGGGGTGTCTTTAGTCCGGGGGGAAAACCCGCTGTGAATGGATAGGCACAACGTTTTTTAGAATTCGAGACTCCGCAAACGCCACCGCTTTCGGCTCGCTAAAATGGCGTCTCGAAAAATGGATAAAAGTGATCTCACAATCGCAATCATTACTACGAAAATAACACCGACAAATGCTCTCACCTTTTTTTACGGGTTTTGTGGTACGCAGGGAAAAATCCTGTCAGTCCTGTTAGGATCTTCGGCACCAAAAAGAAAGGACACGTCTCCACTGCCGGTGTCTTTCTGTCTCGCCGGATCTAGTTTTTTTCTTTACGAAATCTATCGGGGATACATTTCGTTTCACCAGGAAGCCTATCGGCGTTTACACATTGGCTTTGGACAAATAATCGGGTTTTATTTTTAATTTTAATTTTCTCACCCTAGAAATCACATTTGTTTATTTATCCTTTTTTCAACTACTTTTGACAGCTAAACAACTGCCAAACGTCAAGAATTGTTATAAACTCTATTTTATAAAAACGTTCCGTTTCAGACGAAAGGTACGGAACGCGGTTTCTTTGCTCCGCCACCGTCCTATCCTCGTAAAACTATATATCGTGACTATTAAATTATGATAATGTATGGGTTTGCTTTGGAAAAAATCTACGTTCCTAAATTTAGCATTTGTTGCATTTAATTGCTTTGTTTAATTTATTTCTATTTGCTGACATCGCGGGGCCGTGCCAAACAACGGAACGCGCCCTTTTGCTTTGCCAGCTAATCGATGCAAAGATAAGTAAAATTTCCGCTAGATGTCACCACCTGTCTCCGTGTTCATCAATTGAACTTTATTATTCCTACTTTTACTTGTCGAATTGTTGTTTTTATAGGTTTATTGTTTTTTATTTAAGTAGCGTTTTGTCAACGCTACAGGGTACAGAAAAGGTCATAGGGTACATTTCATCACGAGTAAGGAAAAATATTTTAAGAAAAAAGCTAGTTTGTTAATTTATATGGGCATTTCCAAATCGATGTCAAAGTGACAGGTGCCAAAGTGAAAGGTGTCAAAGTGACAGGTGTCACAGTTACAGGTGTCAAAGCGATAAACCAGTCCGAGAGGATGAAGTCGCGGGCAAAAGCTAGTTTCTAATATTGTGATCTTTGAGAGTGACTCCCCCGGGCCATTTCAGCATTCGCATTTCTACTCGTGTCTTTTCAGTGAAGTTCAACGCTCTGTGCCATATAATACAGGTCTGACCGCTGTTTTTTAAACTTATCTTTGTTCATTGATTTGTTGGTATCGCACAAGACTCCAGCACATACTGTGACTCCAGTGAGCGTGCTTGAACATGAAAGACATTGAGAAATTAGTAGATTTCCAATTTGCCCTCCCGTCGGAACGTTGATGGATTACATACATTTTGTTCACCGAATTCTGAACAGAGATGATTGTATAAGTAAACATGTTACGAAACCTTAGCTTAAGCTTTTCCCCTCATTGTTTTACTTTAAGGTTTACTAAATTGAGGTAATGAATAATTCCAATTTACTATAAGATCGGACTCCGTGAAGTGAATTCACAGGATACCGGACACTCGTCCGTTGTTGAACTAATAAACAAGACAAAAGTTCAAATACTAAAACCCGACTACGGTCGGGTAAAAAATAGCCTATGACACTCTTGCGATGAAGACGAATCGGTTGATACCTCACATGTCAAAAATTAGACCAAGTTTTTAGTTTGAATATGTTACCCTTCCTTTGCTTCGATGTAGTAGGGTAAAAAATAATAGTCTATGACACTATACCTGAAGACGACCAATAGGAGCGACTCTATGGTGGAACATCCACATACCCACATACATACTTACGTACATATATATATATACATAGACTGATAAACTCATTACCTTTCCCATGCTTTGTCGTACTCGGGTTTGTTTGTTTGTGGTATGAGGTAGTGCTGGCCTCTGATGTCAGAGTTTGTCAGGCCGCCCGACGGCCTCTGACATGGCTTAACGACTGCTATTAATTAATAACAGCCGGGCCGACAGCTTAACGTGTCCTCCGAAGCACGAAGCGATGGAAAACCGCACATAACTCATTGGTGCGGAGCCTAGGTTTTGAACCCGGTATCGTTGGATTCTAAATTGCACTATAGAACCGTTAGGCGACCATCGCTATCGTACTCGTGTAAAAACATTCGTAAAATATTTTATGTCTAAAAAGATGATAACATCTAAACGGAAAAACCCCTACCACTACTGCTGCCATTTGGGAAAACATATTTCGGACAATTAAATAATAAGCTAATATAGTTTTATTACTATTTTAACCTAAATACAAGGAAGCCATCCTTTATTTCGTTTTGACGACCATTTCCCTTTAACTACGCTATAATTTTCACCACAAAGAGCAGAACACTAACAAAAGCTGAAAACAGTACGAGGTCATAAAATAGTCAGCACCTTGCTTTCGTCACAGTACATATCCTTACGGACAGTAAAGTATCGAAGGATTTATATGATAATTTTTCTAATGGAAAAATTAGGATCATCGATGAGATTCATTCGCATACATCCATGCCTCACATGCCTCTACCAATTCGGCTACAGTGACCTATGCATCCCCATCCAATTTTTTCTGCTAGCTTCTGAACCCGTCTTGTGGGAACGGTAACGCCATCTATTGGCAGTATTACGAACTGACCAACCGAACACGGCTAATATTGATTAACTTCGTGTCTGAAAGATAACGCCTTCCATTAGATAAAATATCATATATGTTTACGCTAAGCAGGCATTAACGGCTAAAATCGTAAAAATATCGAAGGATTGTTTTCGATTTTGTTGTCTACTGTCAGTCCGGAGACCGAGGGTTGCAACTGGTGGATCTTTACCCGGCTACAAAAATGGAGCGTTATGATTTTATCAGAACAATTTTGTATACATTAATGAATACATGGATGTATGTTCGTCTGTTTGTGCATGTGGCACAATTTACAGACAACCTATAAGGAATCTCCGCTTAGTAAAATCAGAGTTTTAAGCGACTTAGAAAAAAAGGAGGTTATCGAGTTCACGCGTAAAAATGTATTATTTTTTAAAATGCGTAATCACACTAATATTATAAATCAGAGAAGTGTAAACTACTGTCGTAAACAAGCGAATCAGAGCTTAGAGTTTTAAAAATGAATACTTACTCTCTTATCAAGCGGAAAACTTTGTATGCGTGATACAGGACTCCAAACATTAGAACTGACTGTCCATACAAAACGTCATAAAATGCATAAAACCGATTAACGCTATCGATACATATCTGTATATCTAGTAAGTGTGTGTGTGTGAGGTTGTTACTACTTCACGCTCAAACGGTTGAACGGATTTGGATAAAATTTGGTACCAGGATAGCTTATATCCTTTATAAGCACATTGGCTACTTTCATCATTATTAACCATCGTTATAATCTACACGGGTGAAACCGCGGGGCAGAGCTAGTATTCATATATTATGTTAGTCTATATGGGTATCTAAACGAATGTTTCTACTTTGTATCCCAATTTCAATTTCTTACTTTGTATCTCAACCCGATGAGTAAAAGATGATCTAATGATGAAAAATATATGAGTATCTAAACGAATGTTTCTACATTGTATCTCAACCCAATGAGTAAAAGACGATCTAACGATAAAAATATATGGGTGTCTGAACGAATGTTTCTAATTTGTATTCCAATTTCAATTTCCTACTTTGTATCTCAACCCGATGAGTAAAAGATGATCTAACGATGAAAAATATATGAGTATCTAAACGAATGTTTCTACTTTGTATCTCATTTTCAATTTCCTACTTTGTATCACAACACGATGAGTAAAAGCCGATCTAACGATGAAAAATATTTGACGTGAACGTTTGGTAAATTGTACTTTTGGTCCTGGAATACATAGGCCACTTTTTCCCTAGAAAAATGACCAAGCGGACAAAGCCGCAGAAAATAATATTACTACTCTATACCTACAAAATTTTTAGTTTGTTCATAACTTACCTTTCGGTGTCAAATGGAAGTAAAAGAAACGATATAAACTGGGCCGCAAAAAAGTGCGTAAAATATTGGAACTACCTTTCGAGATCATGAATATATTTTGAACTAGCTGTGCCCGCGGCTTCGCTCTCGTGGTCATTTCACTAGGCTAAAAGTACTGTATGTGCTATTCCAAGACCAAAAATAAAAATTTGATTTAAATTCCTTCAGCCGTTAAAAAGTTTTTTATCGATTATTAGATGCCGAGCAATCGATAAAAAACTTTTTATCATTGGATTACGATACCAAGTACCCCAGGTCTTGGTCAAACCCTAAGCTATCCAACACTGAAAACTGCATCGCAATCGGTCTAATAGTTTTAACGTGATGCGCGAACAAACATACAGACAAACAAACAGACAGACACGAATTTTAAAATTGTTTTATTCTTGTTCAGTAGCTCAGACCAATTTTTTTAAATTATCTTCTTTGTACAGACTTTTACGTTATTATTGCCTATAGCTGTGCCCGCAGCGTTGCTCGCGTGGTAGTTTTTTTGGGATATAATGATCCTTTGAGTTATTCCAGTACCAAAAGTACCAATATAGGTATCTACCTACCTACCTGTGTTAACAACCTTCAGTGGCGATCCGACATGGTCGTGATAGGTTAGAAGACGAAGACGCGAGCGAAGCGTAGCGAGCATAAAGCCCCATTATAGCTAAGAACCATCTTGTAAACAAAAACCCGCAGTTAAATTGGTCCATTGGGTTTGAAAGATACGATTCTCACCCCCCCTTTTTTTCAACTCCTCCTCCCCTCCCACATAGCAAAGAAACATGATGAACCATCTCGATCTCATCCGTTTTAAAACATAAAAACTGCATCAAATTTGGTCCATTCATTTGGGAGCTACGAACTTCACCATATTCTCCCCCCCCCCCCCCTCTCCCCTCCCCCTCCCCCCCCCCTCCCCTCCCCCCTGCCATAGCTAAGACAAATCTTGTTTACCTCAGCTTTGAAACATAAAAACCGCAGCTAAATTGGTCGATTCGTTTGAAAGGTACGATTCTCACCCCCTTTTTCTTGAAACTCCCCCCTATTCTCGCCCCATATAGCTAAGAACCTTCCCGTCATCCATCCATCCATCCACCATTAAAAATGTAAAACAGTAAGCAGTTTGGTTACCAATAAAAACAGCCGCTAGAGGGCGCTTTATTATGAGGGAATGTAAATTATAAATGATAATTTATTTCTTTTTTAAACATGCACTTCAGGTAAAACTAACAAATTTACAAAGTAAAAAAAAACAAAGGAAATTGACAGAATTATTTTCTGTTTTTGAGTGTTTTCTAAATTATCCTAATTGGAATTATTGTGACCTATTTTGTTGTAACGATTTGACGGTTTACTTCAGGAAAAAAAAAACAATTTAAAGAAAATCAAAGAAATTGTAAAAATAACGCATAAAATATGTAAATGCATAAAAATATGGAACAAAATATTTCACACAGTACGTTAATTCGATCCACGCACGTCTGGGTTAACAGGCAGAAATGGTCCCGCTAAACCAGGCAGTATAGTGGCGAGAGGGTCGAAATTATGATACCATTTTAATGTTTTATTTATATTACATTTATATTACCATAACTTTGAATACCTATCTCGCAGGAACCTTATATTTTTTGTGGATAAAAAGAATCAATAATTTTAATACATAATATGTACTTTGACTGTGCCAAGTTACATCAAACTACGTCCAGTAGTTTCAGCGTTATATGTGTTCTTTTAAATAACTTTCAACCCCTATCCTGCGGGAACTCATGCTTTTTTCGGGATAAAAAGTATTATAAAAAGTAAATGTTAATCCATAACATAAGCTATGATTGTGCCAAGTTGCATCAAAATCCGTTCGGTAGTTTCAGCGTGATGCGTGTTCAAAGAGACAGACATACAGACAGACAGACAGACAAAAATTAAAAAAATATCCTTTTTGCACTTGAGTGCGATTTAAAAGTTTATCTCAATTATAATTTTCAAAAAATATTTAATGTACAGATTTAGCCCAGTTACAGTTTTATTATAGTATAGATAGAAGATAGATAATAAGTAGCTTATAAGCTAAAAAACACGCCCAGACAAAGAACAACTTATGCTAATTAATTATATACTGTTGGATGGAATGTGCTTATCAAGGCCTTCAATTTTATGCCCATATTTTAAATATAGAACACAAAAAAACGCATTTGAAAATAGGATCAAGGATCTAAATCTGCTCAGGTATTTAAAAGTTATGGTAGAATAAAGAAACTCACATACATACAAACATACATGAATCCTAAAAACATAACACTCCTTTTTGGGCAGTCGTGTATAAATAGGTAAATTTTTGGTAAAAATGTCAATGAGCTGTCAATACAGCTGTACGGTTACGGTTTGGAATGCTTGCCACTAGATTTCTGAGCCGATGCTGTATCATAAAAATTGTCTTTAGTATTTATTTATGGGTTTTAATACAATCACTAAAAATAAATAAAAAGGTTTCACTTCTTCCTTTATTTGTGATAAAATAAACTTTAATTCAGTTTTTATTATAATAGGTTTTTCAAATATTTGAAAAGTTATCGCAATTTTATAACCGACTCGCTTTGTTTGTGGCCCAGTGTATTTTGTGAGCTTTTAGAGTTATTCAAACATCCATATTATATATATATATATATATATATATACACTGCAATATAAAGGGGCTATTTTGGCAGGGCAGGGGTAGGTGACATGCCAGGAGGCCCGCTGATGGAGAGAAGCACACAAGCAAGACCGCAGAAATAAAAACAGACTGGCAGAATCGCAAAGATGTGAAAATATTTTAGAGAATAGATGCGTTGTCGAAGGTTTGACAGAAAAATTAAGTGTTTTTTTCGGATCTCTGTTGCCGAGCAAAAACATTTGACTGAGTCCAATCTTTACCAATATTCTTTAAACCAATATTCTATCTATCTATCTATATCAGCCCACATCAACCCACTGTTGGGTATAGGCCTCCTCACGTGCACGCCATTCTTTCCGGTCCTGCGCAAAGTGGATCCACTGCCTTCCTGCCACCTTGATGATGTCGTCTGAACATCGCGTAGGTCTTCCTCTTAATCTACGTCCTTCTCTGGGCCACCATTCCGCCACTGCCCTTGTCCATCTGCCATCTTCTCGTTTCGCAAAATGCCCTGCCCATCCCCATTTCAGCTTTGTGATCCGTTTCCCTACGTCCACGACTTTTGTTCTACTTTTGATCTCGACATTTGGGATCCGGTCCACAAGCGAAATGCCGAGCACGGCACGCTCCATCGCCCTTTGAGCTACTTTTATCTTGTGCATGTACTCTTTTGTGAGCGGGCATGTCTCTGCACCGTAAGTGAGGATAGGCAAGATGCATTGATTGAAAGCCTTGGTCTTAAGGCATTGGGGAATTTTTGACTTGAAGACGTCATCTAGTTTGCCGAAGGCAGCCCATCCTAGCTGGATTCGTCTAGCGATCTCTTTGACCTGGGAGCCTTGATATTACTAGGTTATATATACTCTTTGGTTTAATTTATTTGTGGTACTGGAATACTACTTGCACAGCACGCTCTCTTTCTCGCATTTTTACGTGAAGATACTTTATGCGCGGCACTTGCTTGTAGCGTTCAAAGAGTATATAAATACTAGTAGCGTTCTTTTGAAAGCCTCTCTGCCTCCCGGCCCCCGCACCACGTGCGTCAATTCACCTTTACGCCAGTTTACGCCTCGATACTCTACTGTCCGTGAGGACTATACATTTATTATGTACCTACTGTGCTTTTGTCGTGTTTTTTTAATTTATAATGTGTTATTACGAAGAATTTTCATTTGATTTATTTGAGATCTACACACGCCATTAGTATTTAGCAGTTTCACAATTAAATTCTAGAGTACCTATATTGACTAATTAATTTTGTCTCGAGTAATAAAGCCTTTGTAGTAATGACTAACGTTGCCAGCTCATGCATTAATTAAATATTTTGAAAGCTTTATCCATTGTTTACTAAGTGAACGATGTAAGCTCAAAATCATTACTTAAATATTTCACGTAACTTAACTATGTAATTTCCAGTAACTTTTGCATAAATTGAAGCTTTATCAAAGGTGCACGTACTCGGAGATAGGTGCTGATAAAGCTTTCCCATCTATGCATAAATGAGGAGTTCGTTTGCATGCTAATGAGGAAGGCGCGTCGCTCTCTTGCTGATGCCTCGCTTAGCTAATTTGCGAGTCATTTAAGGCCCGGTTCTATCATTTTTAGTAATTTTGGATATTTTTTGAACGTCTGTATCTTCTTTTATATATAAGGCCAGGCTCCACGGTTACATTTTCCCACTACCCACTCCCCTGCCACCTCCCCTACACTCTGCCACCAGCTACCCGCAAAAAGCACTGAAGTGCCTGCGTAACAAGGTTGAATATCGCGAGCGCTGTTTGAACACACAATTTAGCTCGGAACTAAATGACGCATGTCTCACAAGTTATTTATTTTATTGGCAGCCTAATAATTTAGTTAGGTGAATTTTGTTTAAGCAGTATATAGATAATAAACTATATTTTCTTGCTGTGAGATTTATTTTAGAGATAAAACTTAAGCCGTTAAGTAGAAAAATGTAAATATTACTAAAAATAACGTAATTTTTGATATGTATGAAATTCTGTTAATCATGATTTTGTCTTACGGATAACGATCTCAAAAACGTATGTTAAGTTTCGCATTTATCAGGTTTGTGGTAGACGCAGCATATTTATGGAAAAAAAACCCTTAAAAAGCCTGGTTTTAAACCAGAATTAATCAATTGGTATCACATCAAATTTTGACATATTTTATCGTAATTTGTGAACAAAGACAGAAACACGATTAGTATCAATTCACTCGATAGAAAATAAGTCAAAAGTAACACTACTTGATGCTTAGAACATAGATTGCAAAGAGATCCCATCACTAAATGATAACCAAGAGAAAGAGCTTGTTATTATTCAGAAAATAGTAAGTCACTTTTTTTTTGTTTTCCTACAAACAAATAACAACCTTAAATTTTACTCCCAAGATGTATCATCTGTCCCGCTCTATTCGATCACGGATGAGAAGGACAAAAATAATACTGCAACCCGGCCTTAGGTGAGAATATCGTAGGTAACTCATGTAGCTAACTACGAGGGCTCATTATTAAGAGTATTTACTGGTTGAAATAAACTGCTTGTTGGTTTTAATTTGTGAGATATTTAGATAGGTATGATGAGAGAAAGTTCTATTATATTCTGTGTGAAGTTTAAATGCCCATTGTTTGCAGTTGCCTGAAAAATCAAGGAAGCCCAAATAATGTTTGGAGACTCCAAAACCTATTAATGCTATAATTCATTAGCCATTAAAATTAACAGGAAGACTAAATTATGTTTTGGAAATCATGAAATAGTAATGTATATATTAAAACACTCAAAAATTTATGTTCATATTAGATATCCTATCCTAACTCTTCGCCAGCGCAGATTACAGTTTATCGCGATAAAAAGTATCCCAAGAACTTCAGGTTCAAAATATCTCCATACCAAATTTCATCCAGATCAGTTCAGCTATTAAGCCGTGAAAAGGTAAGGCAAACAGCCTGAGAGACAGATTTACTTTCGCCCACGCTTTTTAGTGTAAATATTATAAATGCAGAATAATATTATACGTGAGTATGAATATTATAAACGCGGAACTGTGCGTTTGTTACCACTGAGACTAAGCTCAGTAACGGCTGAACACAGTTTGATGAAATTTGGTACTTTAGTCTAAGTAAATATATGTATACTTAAGTACTGGATGGAATAACATAGGTTATAAACATAGGTACGTTTAGAAACTACGGGTTTCATTAATCAATTAATCAATGGTTGAGGGGGTGATGGCTGGTACATAAGTCATACTCGTGAACGGGTACTGCTTGTGATGATTGTGGGATATCTCATTGTCATTAAAATGACAACGCGTGCGAAGCCGCGGGCATCAGCTAGTTTATAATATTTTATGGTTTCTCCTTATTCATGAGATGTTAATTTTGACTTGTAAATGTGATATTGTTTGCCATTTACAATAAAATACTTTGACTTGACATTGTCGCGGGTGAAGCCGCGTGGCGTAGTTATAGTTGGTAATAGTTACCTTACTTGCCGTATCCTGTGTAACAGTAACGTATATGTTTTGTTGTAGATCGTTTGCGGCATCGGGGGGTTGGTGGTGGGAGCAGTAGGGTGGTTGGAAGAGAGACAGAAACCAGCTCTAGGACTGGGCGTGCCAGCTGGAGCCATCACTGTGATAGCTGCAAGTAAGTAACTTTAAATAAATATGTTCGGGACAGTTCACACCTAGCCTCAAACTAGGATACCCTTTATTAAGGGTACTAAACAAAGGATAAACATACATAGATACAAATATGACATGGAAGCAAACATTTCTGCTCATCACACAAATGATTGCACCTTGCAGGATTCGAGCCCGCGAACGTTGGTTGATTTCGCAGTCATGATCAGCAGAAACTGGGCCAAACGGTGCGGTCGTCTGTGTAATTTTGGGCAGTATCGATCATATAATAGTACCTACCCATCATAAATTGGCCTTAAAAAACAATTATCGTTTTTAAAGAGGTTGCAGTTGACGGCCATATCTACTGCTATTAAACTGTGGCCTTGTTGAACAAAACTGTCTCTCCTAGTCACTTGCAGATTAATTAATTAATTCAAAAAGCATTAAAAGAAATACTTTTATGCAGTAGCCATGTCGTGGTGAAACTTAGAACGGGCGGGCTATCACAATTCACACTATTTACCTAGCCCTTATTAGACATATCCTTCGCCATTGCCTAGCCCCAAAGTAATATACGTACATGTACTATGGGTGATTGACAACGGATAAACATAGATACGAATATTAATATAATTATTTAATTAATTATATGCGTATACAAAATTTCGTGTATGTGCCTGTTAACTGTTAAGGAGATCCTTAGTCAGGATCCAACCCTGAGTGCAGCAACCATGTTATGGTAAAACTTAGAACCGGCTATCGTAATATAATGCGTACTCAAAATTTCGTGTTTGTGATGTTGACCGTTCCATTATGGAGCTAATCCTGGATGTCGATTGCCGGTGACCGCCTAACTTAAACGCGTCACAGACGGCTAAGATACGATAATATTTTATCTTAAGATAAAATATCGCTCGCTATACAATTTATCACAAACGGCGAAGATAATATATATTTGCATCTTACAGTATCTTAAGATATCGAGCGATATGGAATTTATTAAAAGATGTCATCTTAAGATACGAAATATATCGTAACAGATACAAAATATATATTAATATACTATCTTAAGATACAAAATATATCGTAAATGCTCTACAGGTTGCTCTGTTTTGTTTTCGTGACGTTTTTTTTAACCCCAAAACAAAGAGACTGGTGTTATAAGTTTAGGGTGTGTATCACTTGTGTGTGTGTGTGTGTGTGTGTAGTGTGTGTGTGTGTGTGTGTGTGTGTGTGTGTGTGTGTGTGTGTGTGTGTCATCGTAGCTCCCAAACGAATGGACCGATTTTGATGCGGTTTTTTTCTGTTCGAAAGCTGATATTATCGAGATGTTTCTTAGACATATGGGGAGAGGAAGGGGGGAGGTGAGAAAGAAAAGGGGGGTGAAAATTGTAGCTTCCCAACAAATGGACCGATTTAGCTGTAGTTTTTTTATGTTTGAAAGCTGGGGTAAACAAGATGATTCATAGCTATAATGGGGGGTGGGAAGTCGGGGGTTATATACATTTTTAATTAGTGCTTGTTATTGGTTTAATTGGCTGTGCCCATGGCTTTTCTCTAGGTTAAAAGTTACCTATGTGTTATTCCAGGAACATAAGTACAGACAGATTAAAAGAAAGAAAAACACGATTTAAAAAAAGTATATTATTGTACTTACAGTAGTTTATTTAATGTACCCTGTTTTTTTTAATTATCTTCATTGTACAGACTTATTGGTACCTACTGCTTATTAGAAGTATAGATAAAGATAACATAACAAACGTGTAGTGTATCTTTTTTTTGAGGAGTTGACATATACTTAATTTATCAAAGAGTTTGTACCCTACCGTCACAGACACCCGGTTTTCGGTGCGGAACACAGGGTGCGGGAGTGTTGACAGACTGTCGACAGACCGCGTTATAGGTAGTCTCTCTGTCGTCAGTCCTGCCTGTTTCCCATTGCTGCGCCGACTTTCGTTATATAAAGTCGTTAGAATTTCATTCTATGCTAAAACTGCGAAATAACTGTCTATGCGTCGTACGTCTGGTCCCAATGGAGCGACTGATTGAAAGTGTACGAAAATACAACCAATAAAATCACTCGGTTCAAGCTCTGTTCATTCATAATATACCATTAATAGGTGGTATAATAGCTCAATATTAATAGCTCATATTTTATCATAGAAAGCGGTGAAGAAATACGTGTGGCACCTAGGGCGGCCAGCGAGCGAATGTATAATTTCAATATATTATCGTATCTTAACCGTGTGTGATACCAGATGCTATATGCAGATATCGTAACATCAAATATTATCGTATCTTATGACGCCCTTTAAAGCTAAAGCGATTGCGATACCAATGCCCTGTCCGTCCTTGTCATTGTAGTACGATATGACAAGGACGGACAGTGCATTGACGTCATAAACGATTACATTTCCATTACGATCGCTCAACCGCGGTCTTGCTTACCATAAAAATGCATTGTTATCGGAACTGAACCAACATGTAAAAATTCAACTCCGTAGGATAAGAGGAAGTGGTTCTAATTCAGCTTGCAGATTTAACTTAAACAGACATTTAAAAGCTTTTAAAAACTATGTATGAAACTAGTGAAATCAGTCACTAATTCAGAAATAAAATCGTACTGTGTAGCGGATCACCTAAATAAAACCGTATTCTTGTCAGTGGTTAAACTGCTACTTTTGACCCGACTGAGGAGGGTTATGTGTTTGGGTTGTATGTATGTTTGTTTGCTTGTTTGTTGGATTGTTTGTTTGTTTATATGTACGTTTCTAAGGCGCGTAATGAGGTATCATTGGATTTACCTTTGATCACAAAAGTGATATAGGATATATGTCAAGAAAACTAATATGGCAGCTTACAGCTGCGATATTGTATATTCGACGCAACAAAAAATTACCAAAACCTATCGAGTGAGCTATCAAAAAATGAGTTATGTGCGGTTTTCCATCGCTCCGTGTAATGTTCGTATGGCCCACACCGTCGTCCCATGCGCATGCGCAGAAGCGATATGTGGACGTTGGCTATTATTTATTCTGTGACGTTGGGCGGGCGTTAATAGCAGTCTATAAGCCATGCCAGAGCCCTCGGGCGGCTTGACAAATTCTGACATCAGAGGCCAGCACTACCTCATACGACAAACAAACAAAATCAAAATACAAGTCGATCATTTCATAAATATATAATTGTTAAAACTAAACAGTAGCAATTTTCTTTTAAGATTCTTACAAAATTTTCAATTTAGATTATTTAAGTTTAATGTAAATACTACAGTCTAATGTTGTAATTGCAACTATTAAAGTAAAGTAAAATATGTAAGTGAAAAAGAATCCAATCCAATTCGAGGTTATAAGCTACCCCGTACCGAATTTCATCCAAATCCGTTCAGTCGTATAAGCGTGAAGAAGTAACAAACATACACACACAACACACAAGCACACACACACACACACACACACTCACACACACCCTTACATACATACAAGCTATCCCCGTACCGAATTTCGTTCAAATCCGTTCAGTCGTATAAGCGTGAAGAAGTAACAAACATACACACAACACACACACACACACACACACACACACACACACACACGCACGCACGCACACGCACGCACGCACACGCACGCACGCACACACGCACACACCCTTACATACAAGCACCTGCACGTTTGTATCTACTTGTACTAAATATTAATTATTCTGTGATGTTTGTTGGACGTAAAATAACAGCAATACCATAGATATTTAACATGTTTGAAGGTGAATTCTCGCTTCAGTAGACAGCATGAGTTGCTCTTATGCCCCTAATCCGCATAACGTCTGATTCTGCGAGGATCAAACGAGAATCATTCTCGTTCTCGCTTCGCCCCGCGAGCGAATGTGTCAAGAATCCCATCCGATTCCGCCTAATCCTGTGAATCGAAACTCAATGAAACCTCAATGCTTTCGAGCGTGAACCCGCAGTTAATGGGATAGATGGGGTAAAACCAATTTCATCTCTCCAAAAAACCTTTTACCTTTTAGTGTGAAAGTTTTTTTTATAAATTTGCCGATTCATGCTCAGACAGAATAAACTATAGTTTAAGCACAATTAATAATTACTCGTTTAAAGTCGTAAGGACGATATACAGGCTGAATTTTTGAGACAGGCCAGTAAGGGCAGGTACCTTAACCGCTATAGTTACAGGAAAACATTCCTAGGAGACCATCCATTACTTTTTGAGATATTCTGCATAGATTTTGAAAAAAAAACAGTCGGCAAGAAAATGGTAATTTTACACAAAAACTTTTTTGATGCCAGTCGTTCCTGTTTCATAAAAGGATCAAAAGTCTCTACCAGAGGTTTGAGTACTAGAAATTTTGAAAAAGTTCTTAGCAGACTCTCCTTAACTTTTGGAGATATTCTGATCTGGTTCTGGTCTGTGGTATATATATCTCTACAAAATAGGGGAATGTAATCCAGGATTTTCTTAAAAATGTTCAGTCTTCGAGAAAATAGGCAATTTACACAAACATTTTTGTTAATGCCAATCTATCCTGTGTCTTATATGGATCAAAAGACTCTACTGTATCAACTGAGAGTCCCGTCTCAAAAATCCAGCCATTATATATATATAAAATGCACTTTTTAAATGAATTTATTAAAAAATACTGTACCTATGTGGAATAGAAGTTTCCCAAGATACAGGCATTGCCTAGTTTGGTGCCCGTAGCATACACTAGCAGAATTATATTTAGTAATTACGTAATTAGATTTAATTATAATAAATAAATGTTGACGAAATTTACTTAAATTGGCATTTACCTAAAGGTATAATAAATATTACTAAATATTCACTGTGATGGATAAAATACCAAAGGTAACCACACTGAGGTCTCCCTTTCGAAGAAACTAATATCTAGCATTTCAAATAAATGGTTGTGACAAACATTTATAAATTATAATGTCGTTACTGTGGTCATGTTCGCAGCTTGTGGTTAATTATTTAACGTTTAGTGATTAATTAAACCTGATGCCGTGAACCGTCAGCTTCAACCCCTAATTCAGCTTTACACATTTTTAAACATTTCACCAGCTTACTTCAATTCAACTGAAAGCCTTCAGCAAATAAATTCATGTAATAAACACATGAACTTTTCCCTTCACTCTGCGAATGCTCCAGATGTTGTTTATTATGACCTATTTACGGCTCCATCCCTTAATAATGGCATCCCTTAGCATTGGGTACTAATTACGAAATGGTACTTGTACTTGTTTAGCGGTTTTGAACTTTGAGATATATGCTTCAGAGATTTTGTGTGAGCCAATTGCAAGGAGTGTTTAGTAATAATCTATACAGAATACTTATTCGTAGATACAGAATGTCCAAAGAAATATGGTACAGACGAAAATTGGTAGGGGGCTTAAGGCCTACCGGAATCACCCCTTAAGTATATTCCGCGATTTTTGATATTTTCCGAGTTGGAAAATCCAAACACAACATATGAAAGGGCCGTCGAACCTGGTGTTTTTGAATTGCAAAAGGCACCATGCTACCGCTCAGTCACCCACGTTTTACGCGTGAATGACGGTGATACTGGCAGATGAAGAAACAAAAGGAATTATTCTGGACATAATCAATTATTAAGGAAGCTACGAAAGCTAACAAGATGTTGAAGTTTTAATTTTGTCCTGAATAATGATAGTGACCTGCGTTACACACGTGAAGGCACACCCTTGACAGACTAAGTTCGTCGTAACATATTAAACAATTCAGACGCTTCGCACCAAGTTAGGCTTAAGGTTACTATCGCACGTCAGATTAGCAGGACCCAGAGTTTGTTAACTATTGAACAGCGATAACGCAAGTCAGTTGCATGAAAATCGGCGATTTAGATCGAATTTTCGTAGTCTGCTCGCTATTGGCTCGCTGTGTAGGCTCGACCGCGGGTCGTTAGCTAGCTGGTTCTATCCATAGATATTGACTAGAAAACCACAATAATGATGTTTCAGCGCTGATGCTTGATTGATAGTTCAATTATCTTTCAGATATGTATACAACACTAAAGGCTCAATGCCCCTCGGCTGCCGAGGAACACGTGCGTGGGGCATCTACTGCCTAAATACGATTTTATATAAAATCTTGTGCAGTTAGTTTATCCTATATCAAAAGAATCAGGAACTATTAAGAGCATCGTTTCGCAAACACTCTGATACTAAGAAAATGACTAGCTAGGATTGCAATTGCAAATGGGCTTTATCTTTGGGTTAATCATGTAAGTACTCATTTATACAGTCATGCTCATATACCGTATCACCTCACACACATACACCCTCACACATCATATACCACGCTCATCGAACAGTCACACACTCATAATCACATACTCATATCCTGTAAAAATTTAAATTCACGTAAACTTAAAATAATCATTCCCTACGCTTCCTTCTTGTACTACTACTACTAGATTCATGAAACACAGGCCTAGTGTTTTTTTTACAAGACTGCCCAAAAAAAAGAGTGTAATGTTTTTAGGATTCATGTTTGTTTGTATGTATGTGAGTATCTTTATTCCACCATAACTTTTAAATGCCTATACAGATTTAGACGTACGGGGTATAGTTTCTTGTTTCTAGAATTCTTACATCCCCCCAACCGAGTATAAAAAGCTACTTTTTGTTTAGAAAAATTCAATATGGCGTCAGTATGGCCAAAGATGATCAGAAAGGGTATGGCTCCATTTTCAAATGTGATAAAAATATATTTTCTTCGATTTTTACAATATGGGTATCAAATTGAAGGCCTTGATAAGCGCATTCCAACAGTATATAATTTAATGGCATTAGTTCGTTTTTGGCATTGCAGGCGTGTTTGTTTTTGTTTTTAAGCTAGTTATTTTTTTATGTTATAAAGTTACCTTCATAATTTATAAAAACTTAGTAGTCTATACACATTGTATCTTTAGAACTGCTATTTTTGTACCTACTTAAATTAATAAATAGCTTATTAGTTTTCCTTATCCTGTTGTGTCCCACAGCTGGGCAAAGTACTCCCCCAATTCCTTTCCATCTATGTTATGCAAGTTCAATCCAATTTCCTTTGCAAGTATCGAGATGGTCGCGCCACCGCTTCCTTGGACGGCCTCGACGCCTTCGTCAGTCATTGGGTACCCAATCTGCAGCCATCTTTCGGCATGCATCTAAAAGCTATTATCATTTTTATTTCAGTTGAAACACTCAAGGGATTTTCGAAAGCCATATGTTGTACACAATGCTAAATGTAGTCACAATCACAGTTTTACAGAAAGTAACACGCTATACTTTTTCTGTAAAACTGTGATTGTGTCTAAATACAGTCCAATCGCAGAGGTATCGCAGTAGTAAGCCTTTTTGTCTTTTTGTCAATAGCTAACAATTTGAGAAGGGCAATGTTTCCAGCGAAATAACTGGGCATGAGACTTTAGAACCAATTACTCAGGGTCACGAGCTACTGACCTACTTCTAATATACGCCGACGTTGCAATATGTAGTTATTAGTAAAAGCAGTCACCATGTAGACAACTAGCAATGAAGATGTGTCTTAACCAATCTTAACCATCTCTTTTATTGAAGGCTGCGAGCACTAACCATATTACATGACAACCCAGCAACCAGATTACATGGGTGTCAAGCGCGCAGTGACGTGCAAGATTTTGCAACTAAAACGCTGGGTGACACTGCCAGTGTTTTGGGCAGGCGTGACACTTACCATAAGGCATGCGACCTGCTCATCTCGCCACAAAAAACTCTTAATTGAATCTGTGCTCAAACTATTCTATCATTACTTCATCAAGCCAGGCCCCTCTGATCTTCAAGAAGAGGTCGGAATGCCACTTCACCCTATCACTGCATACATTGTGATTGTACAAGCAAGCGGTAATATGTGCGCTTTGCAATCCAATGAGATGGGGTTCAACACTCAGCCTCAAACCAATGTGAATTCGCCGTTAGCCATCGCTCCGTGCTTTGGATGGCCACGGTTGATAGAAGTCGTTAATCCACTTTAGAGGCTCTTGGATGACCTGACAAACTCTGACACTAAGGGTAAGAACTACCTCATTCGATATATTATGTTACTCTAGCACGAACGTCGGTGAATATGACTGAACTGAACTGAAATGCTCGGACTTTTAATAGCAAAAGTCCGAACATTTCAGTGATCATCATTCATTCATTTTTAACACCATTCACTTTATAAATCTTAAGACTAACCTCAGAGACGGTAAATGTTGAAAAAATTAACCTAACATTTTTTGTTATTTTTTTTATGATATGTGTATATGCCTACTCATTTCCCTTCCACCACAAAGTTGATGGAAGGGGGTATATGGAGCTCGCACCCACAAAAACTCCCTCGTGAGCAATCATCCATCGAGGGCAAGATGGGGTCACGTTAGCACTTAGCATTCTACCATCTTACCCCAATGAAGTCGCCCCTCCATTGACGCAGATGCCTAATCTGCGCCAGTGGAGGGGCGACTTTACTCACCAAGGTCAATCCTCAGACATGTGGGGCCGTGCAAGCTGATGGAGAGTCCCCCGACTCTACACCAGTGACCCCACTAAAGAGGAGGGAGGAGGTGAGCGACACGCTTTCTCTTACCAGCTGATCGTTTGCGCCAGAACGCGAACGCTCGGGCGTCAGTCTCGCTGGCCCGCTCCGCGACCTCCTTCCGCATCATAACCAGTTCACAGAAGGAGGCCATCGCCTGCCACGATCTCCCACTACCGAGCACGGCGTTCACCAAGCTCGGCAGAGAGAGATCCCGTCCTATCAACGCTGAGAGCGTGTGGAGCTACGTGTCCTCCGGCACCTCACATTCAACCTTACCAAATCTTACCTTTACATAACAGCTTTCCCGCGGTATCTATGACGAGTTCACATCCCTAGCAAAAAAAAACGTTAGCTAATATAACCAAAACCAATGTTTACCAGCAGTCACTGGTATAACCTAGCATTTACTAAATTCTATTGGTAAAAGCCAGAAAATAACGTTTTGCGAACTCAAATTTAAGATTATGGGATCAAGTATATGGGATCTATCGCGGGGCGGCCGGGACATATGTCCCAAAGCGTAGGATGCGTAGGACTACGCGCGTGAATCGTCGGCCGTCTAAGATAAGGGCTTTTACAGTGACATATATATACGAGACATTGCATTGCATCGTACATTGCATACCTTACGCTTCACCAACATTCAAAGTAGAATCAGATGTAGTCAGTTAGAAAATGTAATCAGTATTTTTTTCCAGCAACGTCAGTCTACTACAGCCGAGGGTTCGGAGGCTGGGTGTCCGCACGATCCAGAGGGCCCCGGAACTGGGGAGTGCCGTGGCGAGCCCTCGGGCCCTCGCCTTGCGCTGCCGTGCCACTGACGCTGCTGTGGACAGCAGCGCTCGCAGCACATGTGGCCATGCTCGCATTTTGTGTTAGATCTCTTTTGAATATTGGGTGAGTTAAAAACGATAACTAAATAAATAAGAAACGTGAAGGCTTCTAATTTGATGTATAATTTGATATAGCCTGCTTATTTATTATTCTAGGTGCGTTAGGTACCAATTTATAAGATAATAATTCCAAAAAAATAAGGGGTTTTTAATAGAAGCTTGTTATATCGCCCCAGACAGCGGTTGAAGAGCAGACGTATAAAACTTGGGGTCCAATTTTGCTAAATTGTAATTGCTACCTATCTATAGGTATATACCTATACAAAAGTGTACAAACAACTGGTATTCGTTCGAGTTCTTTCCAACAGTGACTGATAGTACCGTGAATTTAACAGACTATTTTATAAATAACTAGCTGTGCCCGCGGCTTCGCTCGCGTGGTCATTTCTCTAGGTTAAAAGTACTCTATGTGCTATTCCAAGACCTACAATAAACATTTGATCAAAATTCCTTCAGCAGATAGGGCTGCCATCCGTCCGGGTTTCCCCGGATTTGTCCTAGTAGGGCGTCCGGGGGCCGTCCGGGGGGGCTTCTCAAGAAGCGTCCGGGTAAAACCCGGATGCTCGTCATGCAGACAGTTTTGTTTGTTTTCTATTCCAGTTATTAGTTATGTATACTAATATGACGTACTAGCTTTCACCGGCGACAACATCCGCGCGGACTACAGTTTATCGCGAAAAAAGCATTCTATGTTCTTCTAGGATATTAAACACTAATGCAAAAGTACAGCACCAACGTCCTTGATGCTTTTTAACAGTAGACTTGTTATTATTTCGCTTCCATGGCAACCGTTCCTTAAAGCGAGTAATCAACATTTTCCAGTTTTCCCGTAGAAACTTCAAAAATCGTTTTCCGGGATAAAAAGTATCATATGTTTTTTTATATGTTTTATTCCAAGCAGGTTAAGCTTTCTAAATTCCAAATTTCATCAAAATCCGTCCAGCCGTTATTGCGTGAAAGCTTCCCAAAGAAACAAACAGACGTTTCACTTTTATATATTGCTGTGGATGTTACGTTTATGACTTGAGTCAAAGAAACTGCCTCTCATCTGACAATATGTGCACAATTATTATTGTGCATATAATTTTTCGGGGACAACAGCAAAACAAACTTCGGTGGAATAAGAAGAGTAGGGACAAAAAAAAACTTCCACGCAAGATACAAGGAAATATGTTCATCGTGACGCGCGATTACGTTTCATTCATATTTCAGCCGAGACGCGTGAGTCATTCAAAATATTTCAGTAAATATGAACCTACCAAAATAATATTATTTTATAATTTGTTTTGAATTTAATGCCACAAAGAAGCGAGTTCTAATTATTAATATTTTTGTTAGATAAGTTCCTACCAAATTTTTATAGCAGATAGAGTACGATAGATCAAATTCATTATGTTATTGGAGTAATTTAAGACATTTCCAATCAGGCGAGAGTTATTTTATTAAATAAATATTGAAAAAAAAACATGGTCGTCCGGGGAATAAACCAGATTTAGACCAAATGTCCGGGGTTTCCGTAATCTTTGTCTGGTTTCAGCAATATAGATGATGGCAGCCCTTCCCACAGAACACATGTTTGACGACATTTTTGCTGTTAAAATAACACCAAATACCGTAGACGCGAGTATGTACCACCATGGTACTACCGTCTTTGGTCTCACGTTCTATTCAATCGCTCCCACAGACCGTATATGAGATTCGGGGATATCGCACCTTATTTATGTCTTCTACCTCAATGGTGGCCAGTTCGGTTTCAAATAAACTCTCTTTACAATGCCCATATCTATGAGAGTATTCATAGTAAGCTTTAACGTTCCAAATTCAAAAAGCTCTGAGTCGGCTTGATTTCTTCCGACATCTTGAACAATTATCATCATATTTCAACAAATTAACATTAAACAATATCAAACTATACGTATAAAACTTCCTTTACTCTATCTATTTCCGAAAATCGCATTAAAATCCGTTGCGTACCTAGTTTAATAGATTAAGCGTTACAGACAGACGGCGGGAAGCGACTTTGCTTTATCAGTATAATATATTGATTTCTTCCGTTATCTTGAACATTTATCGTCATAATTCAACAAATTAACACGAAACAATATCAAACTTTTCGTATAAACCATACTCTTGAATCACTCTATCTATTGATTAAAACCGCATTTAGATCCGTTGCGTAGTTTAAAGCGTTACAGAGTGTTATATAGACTATGTATTGATGAGCCCATCTTCCAAAACTCTACAGTCTATACTACACCATGTATTTTTTTTTATGTTAGGTTTTTCCGATCAGACACTTGTGTACCTACACATATTCAATTTCCATGCCTCAGAGAAGAATGAAAACATATTCTAAATATATTAACCCCGCACATTCTACGAGTAATACGGTGCGGGGGTTGAAGATGAAAGGCTGAGACTCGGATAAAACTCACCCACACAGACACACGTTACATATACACGTATTTACTGTAGATATTTCCTGAAAACCAAAATACCAAGTAATACTCTCGATAAACAAGACTCTATTTAGTCCGACTGTTTGGAGTATATCCGATTTTCATTGTAGTGAGTTAACGAAAACGCATAAGTTTTAAGTTTTTCTTTATTACTAAACTACGGCAAAGCAAGGGAAGGGTAATGAGTTTAACAGTATAGACTTTTACGTATGTACACCACCATATATGTGGATTTTCCACCATAGCGTCGCTCCTATTGGTCCAATTTTGTCAAGTGAGGTATTAATCGATTCGTCTTCATTTATGAGAGAGTGTCATAGGCTATCTATTTTTTTACCCGAATACGGCGAAGCAAAACAAGAGTTATGTACTAAAAACTTGGCCCGATTTTGTCTGTCATTGGCTATTTTTACCGACCGTAGCCGGATTATAGTTTTTGAATTAATGTCTTGTATTTTGCGTTATTTTTCAAAATCAAATGCGAGTATTACAATCGGCTATAATTCTATTTTTGTTTTGTCATCATCGAGCGTATCCGCTCTTCCTCAGGAGGTTATATTGCGAAATTGTAACGCGTATGATGTCTTCACTAAAACGTGATTCCTAGGCGTTTCTAAAATTATAAATAAACTCAGGTATGTTTCCAGGTGTGGCAGTACAACCTGCATAGGCGTCGCGGGAGCCCAGCTGTCGGTGTCAGTCACCACCCTGGCTGCAGCTGTGTTCATGCTGCAGCTAGACCTGCGGTTCGACGCGTCTCTGACGCCTCCGCCGCGACAGTCCGACGCGCATATCTGCACTGCTGTGTCTATGGTAGGTATTTAGATAAACTGTTCACAAAAGACGAAAAGTGCAATATTTCAGGGGTCCTAAAGCTTAGAGTGATATCTTTCAGATGAACTTAAACTAGAGGAAAGTAAATATGTATAATTAGCTGTGCCCGCGGCTTAGCACGTGTGGTTATTTCTCTAGGTTAAAAGTACTCCATGTGATTCCAAGACCTAATCCAATAATATGATTTGATCCAAATTCCTTCAGCCGTCAAAAAGATTTTTATCGATTTCTCGGCTTCTACTCATCAGATTGAGATACCAAGTAAACCAGTATTTTTTTATTTTTTTAAGCACTTTCTTGGCATTCTTTT
Source organism: Alsophila aescularia (assembly GCA_946251855.1). Taxonomy (NCBI): domain Eukaryota; kingdom Metazoa; phylum Arthropoda; class Insecta; order Lepidoptera; family Geometridae; genus Alsophila; species Alsophila aescularia. Next base: position 7,223,482 of record OX276376.1, on the reverse strand, counting down.
GACCACGATCTCACCTGATGGAAAGCGATGATGTGGTCGAAGGTATGTTTAAGTCAAACCCTAAGTTATCCAACAGTGAAAACCGAATCGCAATCGGTCCAGTACTTTTTACGTGATGGGCGAACAAAAAACAATCAGACAGACACGATTTTTCAAAAATAGTATATATTCTTGTTCAGTAGCTTATTTCAAGTACACAAGACCATTTTTTTATTATCTTCTTTGTACAGATTTTTTCGTACTTATGGCTTTATTATAAGTATAGATAGACGAACGGTGACTAAGATTCACTAACCCCCATTCCTATGAAAATGAAACGAGTAGTTTTCCAACGTCTCGTTACTTTTTGTTATTTTTTGTATGGCTTTTATGTCAAAAGCTGTCGGACAGTAAGCGAAAACGGTTCGTTTTATGATATAGGAACCGGCCATAAGAACACATTTTTTAACAAAGTCACCAATCGCGTACTGTATTTTTGGATTTATGTCAGAAACTACAGTTCCTACTTTAAGGCCAGTCACTGGGGGAAAATATGAAGCTTTGCCCTACAAATGGTGGTGTAGAAGAACTTTTGTTTTGTATTGCTTAGTTATGAGGTCTATACGAATAAAACAAATTTTTGACCTCGAGGGGTGGGAGCGTTAGCAGCCATCTTGAATTTTGGCCCCTAAAGGGCCAAAATTAGTCTTTTTCTAAATACTTCTTTAACAGTTCGCGTTATTGCAAAAGTGTTTATGAAAAGTATAAAGAAGACAATATTTGCAACATTTTTTGGATTCACAGTTGTTCTGTAAGTCTCATAGGTATAAACTTACAAGAAGCGAAAAAACATCTTAACTAAAAATGGTCCAATGCCGGAACAACGTATATTCTTAACCACTGAATGTAGAGACTTTATTTTTGGAGAGTTTGTTTATAAAGAGGTAAAGAAGTACACAAAAAGAATTAAATAAAATACGCATTTCAAGGGGTTTAAAATGGGGTCAAAGTTTTAACAAAATACCTGTATTTTGAAGACACTCGAGGTCGAAAACTTGGATTTTTCATCAGAGTATAGACCTTAAGGCGGGGTAGGCTCCCGAATGTTTGTCCTGCTCGTTAAGGTGCAGTGTGAGCGGGAGAGGTGATGCAGCCCGGGAGTCGATTTTACATATTTTTTTGTGATTTTCTATCGATATCTCGATAAATAAAACTCAATTAAAAAATGTGTTCGGTTATTTGTCTAGTTTAATAGGGTAGCTATATAATTATTAAAAACAGTATGTTGCTGTCGCTGAAAATAACGAGAACTGCGATGAACAAGTTATTTTTGTGTGGTAGTTCGTGTTTTTTTTCCAAGGACACCAAGCCGTTTCTGATAATTCTGTTCGGTTATTTGTTTAGGTAGTATAATTTTCTATGCACAGTATTTTTTGGTTCGCATAAAATTGTTTCATTACGCCGTTCTCGACGTTTTGCTATTCGTCTTTTTGCTGATAATCATGACTACAGCAGCTTTTGCAAGGCAAATGTCTCTCGCAAAAGGACAAAGAAACAAACATTTTAGGTTTTTGACCTCTCATGTGAATGCCAGGTAGCTAGTTTATTTTTATTCTACATATTTCTTATCTTAATTCTTTTTAATTATTTATTTCTTCTTTTTCTTTCTTGCCAAAAATATCTTCAAAAAAAAGTGTTCCAACTTTGTATCGACTTTGTATCGATTTGTAACTTAATTCTAATTTAAAAATGACTTGCAATGAAACCTATCTGCAAAAACTAAGATAAAATGTATCACAAGAAAATGAAAACGTATCAACGGATTCTGCGGCAAGAATTCAGGTCATGAACATTAATTATGTAACTAACCTCATTCAGTAAGGCTAGAAACAACCCGTTATCGATACTGTTACTCCAAGCTCTCGTTACAAATGTTAACGACACCATCCCCACCGCCTCTACAGGCGGTATGACCCCATAGAGGGTGCCTTTCGACCCATTACCCTGGCTGCCCTTCAATTCCGCCAGAATCACGAAATTTATGTTAACAACTGCGGGTGAATTGTCAATTTGCGCCGAGAGGCTTGCTTCAGTAAACAATGTTTCTAATTTTATTAGAACTTTTTATTATAAGAGAATAGGACAGTTTTGGTTGAATTTTGTCGTGAGTAATGTAGGTCTAGTAGGACGATTTCTGATAGACATTATTTTTGACATACATAGTAACGATCAAAATTGATGAATGTATCTATCGAACAAATCTAATAAGTACCTTCTTGATGTTAAAGTGAGTAATTGATCAAGAAAAGCACAAATAAAAAAAAAATTATCTCCACCCCCCATTATAGCTAAGAAGCATCTCGAACACATCTGCTTTCAAACAGAAAAAACCGCATCAAAATTGGTCCATTGGCTTGGGAGCTACGATTCTCAACCAACAATCCCTCCTTTTCCCCATTATAGGTAAGACCCATCTCGTTTACCCCTGATTTCAACACAAAAAACCGCATCTAAATCGGTCCATTCGTTTGGAAGCTACGAATCTTGAGCTTGAGAATCGTAGCTCCAATTTTGGACCAATTTTGATGCGGTTTTTGCGGTGTTTGCCACAGACAGACACACATACACACAGTGATACACACCCTAAACTTATAACACTCGTCTCTTTACTAACTACTAACGTCTCTATGCTAACTTGGAAACACTGGAAACAAAATCTTTGTCAGCGAGACATAATTAACGCTTTGGTAAGAAGTTGAGAATTTATAATTGAATACAACCAACCTAATATTTTGTTTCCTACAATAATTTGGTGACTTCCCACAAAACGCTACGGGCTATTTCTTAGACCTCTTCGAACTTTCACACTATGCACTTAATATGTCGTTCTGATTTAAGCCAAATTTGTCAATTTAAGCCGATCAGAAACACCTATTCTTTACATATATTTTTTCCCCTCATTATTATGGGGATTCTAATAATGTATTGATATTATTCATTATTTTAGAAAGGATTAAAGAATGATTACATGACTAACATCGATGACTCCTTAATACATTACATGATACCTATACATGTTCCTATACAAGAGTTTCTCAGACCACCCAAGGGCCTATTACGTGGCTTTTAACGACTGCCATAGAATTTTTAGCATACTCTCTGAAGCATGAAGCGATAGCTAGTCCCCACATAGCCCCGAGGATCGCAACCGGTGTTGTTGGATTGCAAAGTGAACATATAATACCGCTCGCCCACCAGCTCTCATCGTACAATAATACTCATGTTTATGCAATAATTTCTCTTCGTTCCGCTGTTTTATTAATTACTGGAGAACATCTAAATCATCTCAGACGTAACATCTCTAATGGAAATTGTCTGGATTTACTCCGCCGAGATTTATAACCGCAGCTCTCTGGAGCGCTGTGTATTTAAATTCGAGGAGCTATTATTAATTAGGAACACAGGATAAGTGATAGTCTAAATAGAATTGATTTACACCCTTTTCATTCTACATTGTTAACATTAGTGTTAAAGGAATATGAGAGATGATAGCCGAGGGATAAAATGTGACAAAGAAACGGCCTCAAGTATTGGACGTCCAACATAAATTTTATCATTTTTTTAAATTTTTTTAATTTCATTTTGATATCAAGTATATAATTCAAAGAATTTGAAAAGGCTTTTGTCGAAACAATTATGTCAAAAAGTCATGACACAGTGATGTTTAGAATGAAACTAACCACAATTTCACCTATTGTCCAACGTGTTTCCCGGTCCCAGTGTAAACTATTATTTATCATGTGTCCCAGCGTTTCACCTTGGGGCCTGATTCACTATGATAATTTAGACAAGTAACGAATAAGGGCCCAGCTTGGGAATTATCCATACCAATATATAAAAGTGAAACGTTGTCTGTTTGTTTGGGAGCTTTCACGCGATAACGGCAGGACAGATTTTGATGAAATTTGGAATTGAGATAGCTTATACCCTGGAATAGAACACAGAATATAAACACAAACAGTATACTTTTTATTCCGTAAAATTGTAAGTTTACACTGGACAACTGGAAAAACTCTTTAGCTGTAAGAAACGGTTGCCATTGGTTTTTAATATCCTAGAAGAACCTAGCATGCTTCGTTTTCGCGATAAACAGTAGTCCCCGCGTACGAAGTCGCGGGCGGGAAAGCTAGTACTATATATAGATTATATAATTATTGTTATTGTAATTTAGGAAAATTACAAAAACGAACTTTTGGCACAGAATAAATAAAAGTACTACCATTGGGTTCGCCTCGTCGCCCGTGCGATTCTCCTTCTTCTGTACAACTATTCGTCCCTCTGCTGTGCGACAGTTCTTCCGTCAGTATGTCTTCGAATATCACAAATATTTTCTGTTTCCTCAGGTTCCCCTCACATCAGTGGCCATCAACAGTGGGAACAGTGGAGATGGAGATCCTGGGGGCAGTCCTCAGGGGAAAGAGGAGCTGCCTTCACACCCGCAACCGCCCACTTGATGCGACATTGCTGTACTTGAGGCCGCCTGAGGTGGACTTGAAGGGACTGATAGACTGTGTATTTTAAACATTATGATGTACTTATGCTTAAGCTATAACTAGATTCAAACTTAATGGCGGCTTTGAAGTGCCCAGCAAGCACGGCTTTCCACAACGCCTCACCATTACTTGCCAATGCGCAGCGTCTCGCACCAACTTCACGGCCGCCATTAAGTTTGCATCAGGTACAACTATATCTAGTACAACTTGCAAGACAATGGAAACAGTAATGATAAGTGCTATACACCAACGTTTCCTCAAATAACTCACAACAAAGAGTTTAAAGTCTCACTAACAGACATAACTCAGTTGGTAGTAGAACTGAAGCTCTCTTACCTAGGGAATTAAATATTAATGGGTGAATTAGGCACTAGCACAAAATAGGTTTAAAAAACCTTGCTACCCTAGGTACATTATCCATCTATCTAAGATAGTTTTCTTATATTTTAGGAACCGTTGTTAAAATCTTCCTTGAGTATTTTGAAATTTATTATCTAACACGAGTTTTTGACTTGGTTTGTTATGAACAAACTTCTTTTAATCTGAGCTTGCCAGTATATTGAAAATTTTCTTCAAACGTGGTTACTAACTACAACATTAAATATAACTCTACATCAGCGTCTTTCGTTTTTTCCTGCTAAATGTGAAGCGCTGTTAAAGGCCGTCACCCGTTCGTGGAGCACCTCACGGTTCTGTTCGCCGATTTTGTTTGATCGATTAATCTATTTGCGGCATATATTTTCAGCGGTTTTAAATCTTGATTCATTCAAACCATCTGTTACAGATGACAGACTGAATGCTACGTGAAATTGATATATCACGGATTGAGGATAACTGATATTTGTGTAAGCCCAGTTTTACATACCGCGGCGCGCGCTATTATTCACCTCTGAACTAATCAGGAGCGGTAATACTTATAATTAGTTAAAGCAAATTCAAGGTCATAATCTACTCTAGTCAGTATTGGTGACGATTTTTTATATTTTTATGTATTATGTGTAAGTTTCCAACTCCACACAGCGTAATTAAATGTATAAGGACGGCCGCACGTGCTCCTTTATCGATTTCATTGATGTGATTTCGGTGACGTGGCTGATTTTGGACGAGAATTTATGAAGCCAGCCGCCATTTTAATGTGCGTAATATTACATAGATAAGGTGTAACTTTTGTATAAAGCTTATATAAACTGTCAACATGTAAATAAAATAACGCTGAAGTGTACGTTAAGTTGTATTAATTTTCTTCCCTAAATTAGTTTATAAAAAAACTAACTAATAAGTAAGTTATTAACTAGTATTTACTGAAAAAACTACTATATCAATTTTTGTGTTTTTGACCGAACGAGAGCGTGAAGCGCGAGCGATGCGTCTTCGTTTCAGCTTGGACAAAAATTCTTTCGTATGTCCGAATGGCCGGCTGTCCGCTGTCCGGATCTCTGTTCTCCTCAACCAATCTAGACGAAACTTAGTATACAGGTTAGCCAAATTTTTAGTTTTTTTTTGTCGTTGGGGGGTATTTCCCCCAAAAAGGGGCAAAAAAGGGGCTACTGAATATCTCAGCCTTATTAGATCCGATTTCGATAGCTGTTTTTTTATTTGAAGGGTAAAAACCTTAAGTTGGTCTCAAAAAAATTTGGTGTAGATCTGATGAGGATCTTCAGCGTGATGAGCAGAATACCTCCTCAAAATGCAGTAAATTGCTCACTTTTAAGTTCCTATCAGTGGAAACAGCCTTTTATCCACTAGGTAGGGACTGATGAAGCACCTTGGTTATTAATGTTAGTTGTACAAGGTAACTAGATGGCGCTACTGTCAGGCGCGGATCCAGCCCTCATAAAAGATTGTGGTCACAGCCATCCGAAAATCGGCCAAGTGCGAGTCGGAGTATGAACGCGCTTATGATCGGTATAGTAGGTATAGTGCATTCCCTCAAAGGAGATGTTTACAAAATATATACGCCCTGACCAACGTTTTGTACAACCACGTGGGCAAATCCGTGGGCGAACACTAGTAAGTTAATAAACCCGTAAAATGTTAAATTGTTTGCTCACGAAAATATCAAAAGTAAATGTGTAAATGTTTGCACATCACAGTGTTACATTTAGACTTTAAACTACTAAACCAATTTTGATGAAATTTATACAATTTCAAATGATATTTAATTAAATTAAACGCTAGTCTACATTTTACATTAAATATTTTTATACACCTAATGCGTACATAAATTACAAATTCAAGCTTACGTTTCCTTTTCACAAAAAGATGATAATTTCATCGATATCCAGGTTGTTAACCTTTCTTTGAGTACATCGTCTTTGGCGAATGAGAATTCACGTGTAATTTTTAGGCAAAATGAGTTAATGATGTAAAAGTATTTTTAAACCCATTATCTACCATATGTAATGATAATAAGAGCTGTTTTTTAGTATTTCCTATAATACAACAATGTCAGAAGTACACAACTACTTGTCAAGCAAAAAATCAGTCTATCAAAATCATAGATCATTTCTTACTGTCATTGATCAAAATTAACTAACGGTAAAGTCTTGACACTTGAGTAAATTATGACAATCGTGTTACTAACGTTTAATCAAATACTGGGCAGCACTGCGCTATTAATGGCTCATAATTATTTCTGGCAGAGGAAAAACTTTGAATAAAATGAAATTCTGTGGTTCGGTAAATGTCACCAACAGATCTTAAGTAATTTAAGTATATGAAGGTAATCGCACGTTTTTCGGTCTTAACGTTCTCCAAAATCGAAATAAAGTTTATTAATTAAAGCAAAACCAATTCAAGTTTTTGTTTTTGAAAATGCTAGATTTTACTATCATAGTTTTTATTTTATATCTCAGTAATGTTACAAATATTTAAATAATTTATTCATTATTAGGCTGCAGGGTAAAAATATCAATATTTTGTTCATAGAAACCATTTTTGTGACCATAAGCGTTGATGAGTTATGTCTTTTTGCATTTCTAATGACTTCTCGCTCGCCAACGACGATATTTAGGAGAGCTTGCCCAGATAATCTGTCCTGTGCCATTGAGGCACGCAACCTAGTGTTTACTCTGCGAAGAGTAAACACTAGGCTGACCGGGAGAGCTGCCAGTTTTTTAAAGTTTTTTTTATGTTAAGCTACAAATGTTGGTCGCATGCTTCTATGAAATGAGCTAGGTACCGACTCTGTATGGCGGAATTATTACAGTTGATTCTCTGGTACATCTTTTTTCACTATCTCGATATCGATATCCCAGTCCCTGACACTAACATTTAGTTTAGGTAGAAATACTCCCAACCGAAATAGGTAGAGTACCTCCAGACACAATCTGTGCCCCAAATCATTAACAACGGAATATAATAGAGGTATATAAATTGATTTGCGAAAGTACTCTTCTATCGATTTCGCATTAGACCATGAAAGTGTGAGGACACAAGTCTATTAGGGTTGTGGGCATGCCCACCTTGCCCACAACGGTGGATCCGCGCTTGGCTACTGTGCGCCGCTAGATTGTTTGCAAAAAAGTTTGTACGCGCGAGGTCTACAGCTCTGGGACAAATCTGGCGGTATTAATATAGATAATTTATTTATTTAATAAGTACTGCCAGGGGGAGGCCTTTGCATAGCAGTGAGAAAACGTTGGATAAAAAAAATAGCCACATCACACATATTAAAATACTTACACCACAGTACATAATAGGAGTATACCTACTGTACCTACATGTGTATGTATGAATTTGCTTATACCAAGAAGCAAGAACTTTTAAAACCTTACCAATAAGGTTTATAACTTATATAATGTCAAGAAAGTATTTTTGTTTTAAACAAAACAAAAAAAAAAAAATAGTAGTAAATTAATAGTACCTACTACGTAATTAAACTATAATCCACACCAAGATAAAAAAGTGAAACGTTGTCTGTTTTGTTTGTTTGTTTGGGGAGCTTTCACGACAAAATGGCTGATCCGATTTTGATGAAACTTTGTAAATAGGTACTGAACAATATAGAGACCAACAACGGATTCTTTTAATACCGGAAAATGGTAAGTTGCCACGGGAAAACTGGAAAATGTCGATTACTCGCTGTAAGAAACGGTTGCCGTGGAAACGAAATCTGTCAAAAACCATCAAGCGCGTTGGTGTTCAACTTTTACATTCGTTATTAAACCGACTCAGGAATAAAAATAAATAATAGTTTAAAAAAACTAAAAAACACGCTTTATATAGAAAACCAAAGTAAAAAATAGAAAATAAATTTTAATAGTATAAATAAGAAAAAAATGTTTTATTTTTAAAAAAGCGTAAAATTTATTTTCTATTTTTTAGTTTGGTTTTCTATATAAAGCGTGTTTTTTTTTATTTTGTCACCTATTATTTATTTTCTACTTTTTTTTTCTTTCGAATTATTGCATTGTCATCGGTCTTTGACAGGTGTGCAAAATTTGAATGAAATCTGACCGTTTAAAGTGGGTCAAAATAGCGTCCAAAGGAGTCGGTTACAAACATACAAACATACAACAACAAGTGAAGCTAATATAAAGCGTATAAAAAGAGACTAAGGAGAATAGATAAAAAATAAAACAAAAATATTTGAATCATGCAAAATCAGATCCGAAATTCCGGAGATACCTATGTATGAGTGAACATTTATATACACAAAAACAGTAAGTACTTTAATTTAGGTCTCTTCTAAAACAGAGCTCATTCGCAACCCTACATTAACCTATATTCTGTTAAATTTTGAGCTATTTTTTTAAATAAACCTAAATTTCAGAATCTCTCGCTATCTTTTCCTTGAGGGAAATATATTCAATCCCTGTTTTTCTATTGGAGAAGTTTGAAGAAGTTTCTTGGAAACTTAGATGGACACTTGACATTTTTCCCCGGCGTATAAGTTGCCTTCAAAGTTTGCTGAAGTAACTTGGCCTGTTTATAAATAACTAGTGACTTGCCCCGGCTTCGCGCGAGTAGCTGAAAAACAAAGTACAGTCCATTACTTGTTAGTAATAGTTTTCGTTGAGTGAGATTTTTTAAATCGGTTCAGTATTTTTTAATTTATCCATTACAAACAAACAAACATACAAAAATAAAGTCTTTCCCCTTTATAATATTAGTGTAGAAGATATGTAGAGAAGTAGATAGTGTTGATAAGACCTTTAGAAAGATTGCTACCGTTTCAAAACCATGAGATCCTTAAATACTTTTTAATCCGATTGTACTATCATACTGGTATTATTGTATTTACTTACTAGCTGTGCCCGCGGGTTTTCCCGCGAGGTCGTTTCTCTAAATTAACGTTTTGGTTTTTTCCAGGACCAAAACTACCTATAAAGTAAAAAATACAAAATTTCGTTTATACAAAATTTTGTTCTGCTGTCAGATAGTTTTTTATCGATTGCTCACTCGGCTTCTTATCATCGGATTTAGATACCAAGGAACTCAGATTTTAAGTCAAAGTCTAAGATATCCAACAGTGAAAACCGCATCGTCAGACTGTCAGTGTCAGACAGATCAGACAGACTTTGAGTCCAATGTCCAACACCGACTCGTGCTGTTGTTTTTGAGACACGATCACAGGCGAGGGGAACTGGGGGTGCGCGCGGACATCATGGAAAAAACGCGCCATACATATGTCTGTATCGTTCGTCGTGAGCTGCAGCTATTTAGTTGCAGTTACAAACAGTGCACGACCAACCGTCTCGACGTTCGCTAATGCGACCGCCATAGTCTGGCGGTGCGTATGTCGGTTGGACACATCGATAGCCATATCTATAGAAATATCATCAACATCATCAGCCTAAATATCAGCCACAGCTGGACGTAGGCCTCTCCTAATGCACGCCACTAAGCTCGGTCTTCAGCTCTCCTCATCCATTTTCTGCCAGCCGCTTTTCGCAGGACGTCACTCCACCTGGCCACAGGGCGTACACAACGTTTGCCTAGACGTGGTCTCCACTCGAGAACCCGTCTACCCAAACGGTTATCGTTTCTTCGAGAAATGTGACCAGCCCACTGCCACTTTAGCTTGCCTATCCTTAGAGCTACGTCGGTTACCTTGGTTCTCTGTCGGATATGTTCATTACGAATCTTGTCCTTCTTGTCCTTGGTCAGTGCGTATGTCGTTCGAACTCATCCATTTATGGTAATTTATGCAACTGTAAACAGTGCCACACCGCAGTATAAATAATAGTACTAGCCTCACGTTATAATATTTGAGCGCCATTCTGACGGCAAGCGCACCTGCTACGCACCACGTACACGAAATACTAAACGTAGTATTTTGTGCCACGTAGTAGGTACGAGGACCGCATTAGTCGAGCGCGTCAGTTTGATGCTAGGTCTGACGCTATATTGGAAGTACCCGCAGTATACTAGCCGCGTTTAGTGCTCAGAATATATAAGTAATTCATCAAGGTAAGAGAAACAAAACACGAATACCTTGGAAAAAAAAAATACAAAAAAAAATTGTATCTTACTCGGGATGATGTACGGATTCTTACCCCATACATCCAAATCTGTTCATGCATTTAAAAGTAATGGTGGAATACAGAAACTCACAACATACATACATAATAGTAAACTGAATTTCGTCAAACACACTAAGCATAAACAAAACCTATTTTTTTTTTAAATACTATAAATAAATAATAGTGAACCACCAAGATATGCCGATCCGCCCGTACTCACACATTTAAACCATGTTATTTCGATCGACGTTGATGGTCGTGTTCATTTTGGCATGTTCTCATGAAAGATAAGTTAATATAAAAAAACATTTTAAAGAAATGATTTTATGCAGTAGCCATATCATGATAGACCTTAGAACGGGCTACCACAATCAAATGTGTACACAATATTTCGTGTCTATGCTATTAACCGTTAAGGAGTTCCCTAATCAGGATCCACCCCGGAGTGCAGCAACCATATCATGGTAAAACTTTAAGCCAGCTAGCATCTTGATATATGGTCTGTGGGCTAGCATGTGGGCTAGCATAATATAATGCGTGCAAAAAAATTCGTGCTGTTGACCGTTGAAAAGTTCCTTAATTTGAAGCTGTTCCTGGATGTCGATTCAGGTCATACTTACCATAAAAATGCATTGTCATCGGAACTGAACCAACAAGCAAAAATTCAATTCCGTAGGATACGAGGAAGTGGTTCTAAATCAGCTTGCAAGATTTAACCTAAACATACATACATACATTCTCACATTGCAAGTGAAGTAAAATGCTTTTAATAAAAAACAATGCAGTTTCATGTGATGAAATTGTGTAATGAAAACAAAATACCACACTTTTTCCTCTCACGTAACATACGCAGCCACCATTTGCTATCAAGGCCGTAGGCAGGGGAGGGTTTTGGGGGTTCAAATGCCTTAGAATACCACCCATCATTTTATACACCGAAAAAGTGGAGCTCGATTTTTACTAAACATATATGTAAAATTGCAGATAAAATTGCTAATTTTTTATGTAAAGTGGAAACAACATGGAAAATCTATTGTTTTTGGTGTTTTTTATTAAGAAACAAAGTAAAATAAAGTATTTACCAAATAATGTTTACAATTAAAGCAATTATATCAAACATCGCAATATATCTAAAAAAAATAATTAGGACTCATGAGCGAGAGTAGTTTATATCCAAGTTAGCAACACTGAAAACCCTGTGCAACTACCGTGGTGCTTGAAATTCTGACACTTATTTCAGTTATTTTCGAAAAATCTACTAAAAGGGAAGCGTTTTCCGGTATCTTAACTTTCATAATTACCCCAAAATCATATGTTTTACTATTTTCTGTTTCTTGGAACTTATGAGTCGTAGACAAACAATTTTAAGCTAATTGAATAAATTGAAGGTCATTAAATTCTTTACAAATTCCTCTCACATGACTTTTCTATAAAAATTTGTTTAGCCAGTACTTATCTTCTACAATACAATACAAATACACTTTATTGCACACCAAAAAATAATACAAATAAAGATACAACTTATAAATTAAAGAGTACAACTGGCGGTCTTATCGCTAAAGAGCTATTTCTTCCAGACAACCTTAGTATGGAGAGAATCAGAGATTAAATACCTTTCAGTCGGTGGTTATATATATATTTAAAGACACCATTTAACACAATGTGCAACTAATATAGTACTTAGGTACTTACGTTTGACTATTAGACACAGAAAGATATAACATTTTACTTGACATTTAAAGATATTGAGTGATTGAGCTCGTCTTATGGAGACTGGCAATGTATTCCATAGACGGGCTGCTTGAACTGTGAAAGCATTGTCATAGAAACTAGTAGTATGAACAGGCGTAGGGGAGGGGGGTCCAAAGCGGGCACTCTAAGGATGATTTAAAAAAAAGTAGGTTAGGGATGACTTATTCCAACATCTTTAACTGCTATCGGGTTCTCGATTTATCGTAGTATAGTAGTGCATTCACACATTTCCAATAAATTGGAAAAAATATGAATCATCAAACATATTACGAAACTTTATCAAATGCCCGCTTTGCCCGGTGAGTGGCCCAAAGCGGGCACGGCCTAAGGGCAAAACGGGCACACCAAAGGAAAATCAAGCATACTGTAAAAATATTACTCATAAACAATAAAGGAACTACTTAGGCAGTCATTGACTAAAAATTAGAGTTAAGAATGTAACAACATAACTTTATTCCTGAAAAAGTAAAGGTCTTGTTGGTTAAACCACACATAATCTGTCTTCAAGTGCCGCTGTTAAGTTGCACGAGGGATTTCAAATGTTTTGCTGTACTTTTTACAGACTTCTGTAATTCTATCACATCCTGCTTTGCCTTTTTCATCGTTTTCTCATCCCAAGAGGCTTATCGTGTTTTTCTTATATATTTATTCACCATCTGAAAATAATAGTGGATATTGCTTTACCAAGCGGCAAAAGTAGCGTTGTATGGGGGAGGACTAAGAGCTATGTAGACATGTATAGGCTGATGATTATGATTACTTTAAATAAAAATAATTGGATCTTGGGTTTTCTATTTTAGAATTAAATAATTAATATTGTGATAGTAGATAAAATTTCAGTGGAATCCCAAGAATTTACATTAAAATGGTAGAACAGAACAAAAAGGTATTATCAAAAATCATTACCTAGTCATGATTTATTTCATTTCAATAGTATATTCTACGAGATACCAAAAAATCTCCAAAAGTGCAGTGAAACATTTTATTTTGATTGGCTTAATATTGGAGTCTCTAACATAATCCATGTGCTATTACTAGAAAAAACAGGAAGTACGCTCCAGCTTAAATAAAAAATTATGTAAATTGAGTTTCAAGTTCATTGCTCATAGCAATTCTCCATTAGGGGCAAAGTGGGCACATGCTCTCTTTGCCCTGCCCGCTTTGCCTATTTCGCCACTGGCACGTGCCCATCAAGCTTAAACGGAAAAAAATTGAAATAAGTACAAGCAAACATCACGAAAACACAGTGAAATAATTGTTATTTATTCGTAGTTGAAATAGATATAAAACAATAGTCATAATATAGAATCGATGTATCATAGTCACAAATAATCAAAACACGATGCACGTACCTTGAATTTTTTGTCAAAATCCGTCGAATTTCGTTTTTTGGTCGCACAACTCGCGCGGTCTTTCTTACATCAAGGTGACGACTGCTGCGGGTTGGGCGGGGCGAGGACAAGAGCCCCCGCGCCGCGGGTCCGCGGTAAGTTTACAAACGTCAGTATAATTAAGGGTGCTCGCTTTAGGCAGTATGCTCGCTTTGGGCCCCCCTCCCCTACTTAACAGCAGGTTATCTGATGACCTAAGAGAACGGGAATGTGTACTATGAAGAAATTGAAATTGATCTTTAAGGTAGCGCGGACAAAGAGGGTTAAAAAGAATATTATAAAGAAGCGAAAGAATGTATGTATCCCGGCGTTGACGAATAGGAAGACACGAAAATGTGAGACGTGGTCATATTTGCGTAAGCATTATTATTCATTATTCTACTCTTTTTTAATCTTTTTTAGTTCATCCATAGGTTGTCTGTAAGAGATTGCTGTAAGCGATAAGACCGCCGATTGTTTTACCGCAATATCTATTTTTTTTTTGTGATTTATGATGTACAATGTACGATATACTTTTAAGTGGTATGCAATAAAGAGTTATCTATATATCTATCTATCTATCTATCTTGAAAATGACCAAACAGATTACTTTCATTATATTTTTTTTTTTTGAAAAGATGCCTGCTTTTCTTTGTCTGGCTATCGCCACAACCAGTAGACCTAGAGAGTTAAGGTTGAGCTCAAAATTCTAGGAAATTTAGTTTGATTTTCAAAAGCTTTCATTAAATATATCTTGTAAATCGCTTTCATAAGGTAGTTTTTTCGAAAAAACTGCATCAAGTGCCACAATTTCGAGCACGACGGGTTTTCAGTGTTGCAAACTTGGGTACCTATAAACATTCACAGGGGTCCTATCAATAACCCCCCCCCCCCTCCCCCCGAAGTCAATTCCTGGCTACGGCCTTGTTTGCTATGCTTCATTTGTTTCTTTGGCATTGTGGAATCTGTCTTTTTTAAACATTCTTGACCTACACTATTACTTCAGGCACATTTCAACAACATTTCAGATAAACTTAGTATAAATAGATTTAGGGCTTAAAACCAACTTGGAGGAAACTATCCGGTTTCTTGTAACAATGTTTAAGTAAGTAGGCACAAAGTTATCCTGCTGAACTGTTCTAACTTTCTAATCCAAAACAAACTTGGCCAAAATATTTACTTTGGCCAAGAGTTAGCTATTGTAATTAGGTAAGTTTTCGCTTAAACAAAGCCGTTACCGAACTTACCGACTGATTTACCTAATATAAAATAGTAAAATACATAAAACTCAATATACATAACAAACATTATTTCCAATCACATCATTTACGTATAACAAAGTTCACATAAAACTCGGTACTCCAGAGTTTCTACGGTATTCTATTTATTCTGTACATTTTCAAGTAATAGTATTTACGAAACTGTTGGGATTTTATCTCGTGCTGGACTAACAAGTTTATGGGTTAAGGAGAATCATATTTGAACATATACAAGAGAGATTAATCAAACCTTATACACGTACCATTTACTAGGATGTATATTGACCCTTTTGTACCCGACATCCGGTAAGGATTGAGTTTTAGGTCTGTTTAGGTAAATAAACGAATTAAATTATAGCTAGCGGTTTTGCATAACAGCAGAAACTCTATCAAGCTTCAAGAAAATAATAAACAAAATATTGTGTATATTTCAAGCGAAGATGACGCAATATACTGCAAAGCTACTTTTTAAATTGTAACAGAATTTGTTATTATCATTATGTTATTTGTTTATCTGTATTATGAGGTAGGCCTCTAGTATCAGTGTTTGTCAGGCCGGCCGACTGCTTCTGACATGGCTTGAACGACTAATGTTAATCATTACCAGCCGGGACCGACAGCTTAACGTACCCCCAAAGCACGGAGCGATAGAAAACCGCACGTATTAGCTACTTAACCTTTTTGTTAGTGGAATCTGTACGATCTTTATATTCTGTGACGAGGATTTGGGTTTTGCCGCGCTTTTGGCGCTGTCATGGACTGATTTGTCTATGGTGGCCGATAGCAAGGAGGAGTGAGATTTGGGTTGAATTATAAAAGAAAAGGTGTATTATTATATTAAGGATGAAAGGAAGTTGTACATACGATGTATTTGAATATAGCAGTATTGTGGAAGTTGGGTTTTCTTACACACGTAACTTAGAAATGACATTGGTGCGGAGCCTAGGACCGATCTGGGTATCATTGGATTCTAAGTTGCACCATTGAACCTATAAGCTAACATCGTTCATCTGTTATTATAATATCAAATATCAGATAGATACAACGGTCAAGCGAAAAGCAATAAATCGAACGTCGATACCTAATAAACATTAATCATTTTCAATAACCATAGAAACGTTCTCGTAGCAATATTTCATTGCAACAGTTCAAAATACTAGCGAGTAAAAACAACATACATTAACGGCATTGCTCACGTGGTAATATTTTGGGTTAAAGTAAACTATGTGTAATTCCAGGACCAAAAGTAACTACACGTATAATGTACACATACCAAATTTGGTTCAGCCGTCAAATAGTTTTTTATTGATTGCTTCTACTCATCGGAATGAGATACCAAGTACTTACGCCAGATTTTAAGTCAAAATCATTCGGACCGCAATCCGTCTAGTAGTTTTTACATGATGCACGAACAGACAGACAGACATACAGACACGATTTATAAAAAGGTTATATGATTGTTCCTAAGACCATTTTTTTACAGGTCTACTGAAATTTAGGTACTACCTATTCAGAATAGACAAAGTGTGTCGTTATAGTTAGCTCACCACTTAAGTGTAAAATTGAAATTTATAAAAAAACCCAGCGAAGGAACATAACAAAATACCAATAAAAGTGACGTATCCACACCAATATATAAAAGTGAAAACATATGTTTGTTTGTTTGGGGAGTTTTAACTCTATAACGGATGAACAGATTTTGATTAAATTTGGAATGGACATAGCTTATACCCTGGGATAAAACATCGGATACTTTTTATTCCGGAAACTAGTACGTTCCTACGGGAAAACTGGAAAATGTTGATTTCTCGCTGTAAGGAACGGTTGGCATGGGAACGAAATAACAAGTCTGTCAAAAAACATCAAGAGCGTTGTTATACCTAATTTTGCATTGGTTTATAATTGTCCTAGAATAACATAGGATGCTTTTTCTCGCGATAAACTGTAGTCCGCGCGGACGAAGTCTCGGGCGAAAGCTAGTAATATTAATAAAATTTGTAGTTTCAGAGCAAAATGTTTAAAAACATAACACTCCTTTTTTGGGCAATTGTGTAAAAACGAAGAGGATTCAATAAATTGAGGCAGAAGATGGGATCACCGCCAAAGCCTGAGAGATTTTTTGGCACCGCGTGTATTTTACCGCTCGATTTATGATCTTACTTATCTAATGAGTTTGGATTGTAGCAGACTGGAAGTAATGCGGACTTATGCGGACTACCCACCAACGGAAGTAGACTTCCTTATTAGAGTGAGTGTAGCTGAAAAAAAGTACTGCGAAACCGGTTATAACAATAAATTTAGCAAGCATTTAGTTTATTTTGGATCAAATTGGACGTCTACTCTTTTCAAATATAAAAGCATCACCCAAGTCGGTAAAGTAACTCTGCACATAATGAGTGAACATACACAATAAAATAATACACTCGAATAAAGAACCTCCTCCTTTTCTATGTCTATTAAAGTGGACAAAAGTCACTACAATAATAATATAATTTATAAGTAGACATATATACACATATATACACGCCGGACATATATACACGCATACTTTCTAAGCAGTTGTTTTAAATTATTTGTCTGAAAGTAGCTCCAAGTAATGGATCTAGAGGCTTCGAAAGAAATAACATGAAATAATATAAGAAAAACGCCGCCCATTGCTTATAAAAATACTTTGGTATGTATTTTAATAATCACTAGTTAGTTTCTTGACATTCTAGATGTCGTTTGGCTGTACACATTATTGAAGACTGGCTTCTGCCTTCTGATGTTAAAGAAAGTATCTGCAAATAAAAAAAAGTGAATGCTGGAAATAGAACTTATAATCTGCAAATAATTAATATGTATAATCGTACATACATTAATCGCACATATATTAAGCCCTAAGTAAACCACCACACGAAAAAACACGGAATTGAAACAAACAATGGAAAGTACAACAGTAAAGAGATATTACTTTGCCTAGCGAACTGGCTAGCGCCCGGCATCATGGGAGTACCGGGCTCTCTGATGTGAAGAATGTTACCGGAGAAGAAAGTGCGACCAAAATGCGATTATCAGGGAAAAACAAACAAGGAAGGATTACCATCATGGAGTCGGTATTATGATAAAGAAAGAGCTTTCCAAACACGTAACTAACTTTGTCCCATACTCAGACAGATGTATGATGCTGCAATTTAGTGCACACGCCTTCAACCTGAATGTACTACAAGTATACGCTCCGACTGCCCAGAAATCTGATGATGAGATAGAATCTTTCTACAGGCAGGTTGAAGTAGTGATGGACAGTGTAAAATCACAAGAAATACTAATAGTGCTCAGAGACATGAATGCAAAGATAGGAAAAGTGGCAGTGGAGAAAATTGTAGGGAATTTTGGTTTGGGCGAAAGGAACAAAAGAGGGGACCGACTTTTACAATTCTGTGAAGAGAGAGACTTCATTCTGACAAACACATGGTAAAATCATCCACCTAGAAGGCTCTACACGTGGGTCTCACCCCAGGATAAGCCAGGACATGTAATAAGGAACCAAATAGATTATATAATGATACAGTCGAGGTTTAGAAACTGTGTTGTAAATGTAAAGACCTATCCAGGCGCAAATATTGGATCAGACCATAATCCGGTAGTTGCAAAGTTAAGATTAAAACTTAAAGTAGTAATAAATACAAAAGGTACCGACAATATTGATATATTTCATATCAAAATACAGAAAATCATGTGGAAATACGAGTAGGAGAAACCTGGAACAAAATTAAAACTGCAATTTTAAAGACATCTAAAACATGTTTAGGATGTCAAAAACCTATTAAAAGCTTAGAATGGATTACAAAAGAAATACTTGATTTAATGGAGAAACGACGGCAATACAAAGAAATAGACAAGACTAAATACAAAGAGATAGAATCATTAGAGAGGAATCACGACAGCTTTAATCTACATAAAAAAGTCAAAGAGTTCACTAACACAATTAGAAAAATGATTACGGGTAACTTAGTGGACGCTAAAAACAAATTAATTACAGATAAAGAGCAACAATGTAATACCTGGGGAAAATATAGACAGAAACTGTTAAAAGATGGGAGAGAATTGGCAAGCTAAGAGAGAGGAGGCGATGAAGAAGAACTGGATGGACCCTCAATTCTTAAGAAAGAGGTAGAAAGAGCTATAAAAGTTATGAATAACAGAAAACCCGTTGGTCCAGGTGGAGTTCATGCAGAAATGTTGAAATTACTAAATGGTGATAGCTTAGATTTATTAGAAAAACTATACAATGACATATATGACACTGGACAGCTCCCCAAGAACTGGCTCCAATCCGCTTTTCTCCCACTTCCCAAGGATGTATATGCTTGCTTTCTAGACTTCGAAAAGGCTTTTGACAACGTAAAACATGACAATCTGATGCAAATATTGAACCAAACGGAAGTGGATGGCAAGGATCTAAGAGTAATACGTAATCTATATTGGAACCAGACAGCACATATAAAGATGGAAAATTTTACAACCGGAGACTTACAAATTTCGAAGGGGGTAAGACAGGGATGTATTCTTTCGCCATTGTTATTTAACCTGTACTCGGAAAACATCTTTCAGGAAGCTTTTGATGAGGTAGATACTGGAATTAAGGTAAACGGAACCGTTATCAATAATCTGAGGTACGCTGACGACACCGTCATTCTTGCACACTCACTCGAAGAGCTACAACTTCTTCTAGAATATCTGGTTACAAAAGTAGAGGATCATGGCCTAAAAAATAACAATATATCGAAAACTAAGGACATGATTATCACCAAGAATACGGCAGACTCAGGTATACTGACTATCAAAGATAAAACCATAGAAAGGTTTAGGCAGTATCGATATCTAGGAACCTGGCATAATGAAAACTGGGATCCAGAAAAGGAGATCCGAATCAGAATAGAAATTGCCAGAAGCACCTTCATTCCTTCATGAAAATGAAAAAACTTTTCACTAACAAAGATATTAAACTTAAATTCAGATAGAGAAAGGTGAAATGTTACGTTCTGTCAGTACTTCTGTATGATGCTGAGGGATGGACTTAAATAAAAACATTGAATCAAAATTAAATACATTTGAAATGTGGCTTTACGAGTATAGGCGAATGTTAAAGATCTCATGGACAGATATGGTAACGAATAAAGAAGTACTTAATAGAATTAATAAACAGCTGGAAGTGCTAATCACAATTAAGAAACGTAAAACAGCATAATTTGGTCACATTTATAGACACCAGAAGTATAACATATTAAAAAACATCATGGAAAGGAAAATGGAAGGGAAGTGGGGAAGAGGGAGAAGGAGAATAACATGGAGTGACAACCTGAAGAGCTGGACAGATATCAAAGACGCTGCCAGTCTTGCAAGTCTTTTGTTTGCAAGTAACCGCAACAACAGGTTGATTGGTTGCCGCCCTAGGCTCTGATGATTGAGTTTACAAAAAAAACATGTAGTTACCTACTTATTGACAGCATGAATTTTTAATTACTAAGAATGAACTATCTGTTAGTGTCACTGTGTGATGCAATAAATAAATAAAAAACAAGAAAGCACTTACATGTACAAATTCTACCGGAACTGCATCGTCAACGAGGCTTTTGTTTTTATTTTTTGTTACTATTTGTGTAGAATCAAAGTGAACTGGGAAAATTCTTGCATATTTACTTGGTACTCAATTTGTTTGGCCCGTTGCATTTATCCATTGTTATTTTACAATTGAATCTAAAGAAAACCTGAAATAAAATAATTTTGTATATTATTTCATTACATATTGTAATCATCTCTTGTTTTATTTTAATATCAATAATAGGAAAACGTAAAAATCTCGTCCCGGTTTTCTTATTCGATACAAAAATACCGTTAGTAGGATAATATTGGGAATTCTACTCCAGGCCTTACGTTCGCTTCGCTCACTGCAGGACGTTCGCTTACGCTCACTCCTGAGAGTAGAATTCCCAAAATTACCGCTGTGCGTTCAATCGACCTATGATAATATTTTGGATATAAAATATCTCGTTGAACTTGAATTTAGTCAAATAACTCTAACATGTTGTTCGTTAAACAACCTTGTACTTTGAATTTAAACCAAATCTGTACATCAATTACTACTGGAAAGACTCACAAACATAGTAAGCTTCTTCCTAATTCTATTCGATGCATTGTCTGTGGCCCCTCAAACTGCGGCAAAACCAATTTATTGATCGGTCTTCTTTTACATGAAAACGGATTAAAATTCTTAAACGTGTACATATTCTCAAAAACTTTATTTCAACCGATTTATATATTCTTAGACAATGTTCTCAAATTAGTACCTGCGATTAATTACTATAAATTTAAAGAAAATGATGAAGTGTTGAGTCCAATAGACGCAAAGACAGACTCAGTGATAATATTTGATGACGTGGCTTGTGAAAAACAGAATAATATACGTGATTATTTTGCTACAGGGCGACACAAACAAATTGATTGTTTTTACTTAAATCAAACATATAGTAAAATACCGAAACAACTTATTACAGACAACGCAAATGTTATTGTTATTTTTAAGCAAGATGAAATTAACCTTAGACATGCTTATGATGAACATGTTAATACAGATATGTCATGGAATCAGTTTCGTGAGATGTGTAAAGAAATTTGGAGTGTCCCATATAATTATTTAGTAATTAATAAAGATTGTGAAAAAAAACAAAGGAGGTTACAGAAAAAACTTTGACACTTTTGTTATTATAGATTAGCTGGTAGTGTATATATAAATGCGTTATATATTAATATAAACTTCATGCAACAGTCCGACATTGGAAGATATAGGTCTTATTACAGTCATTATGGAAAATTTAGAAAAGACGTTAAAACAACAAATTGTGAAATCTGCAGATATTGTTAAAAGAAAGGTAAAGTTAATGCGAAGTTTAAAATCAGATGCTGAGTTGGCAATCGAATCTGCATTAAAACCAATAACAGATCCTCTTAATAAAATGGTTACAAAAAGAATTTCATTAAATGATGATCAAGAATTAAAAAAAGTTAAATACAATGATGTAGATGATGAATTAAATAATGATTTTATATTCACTGCCAAAGATAGTATGTCTGATGCAAGTGGTATTGATAAATTAACTGAAGATGAATCTGAGGGTGAAGATGAAAGTAACACTGTTGATAAGAGTAGTTCATCCTTTCAATCTTTCGAACCGGATGATATTTCATGGAATTTATCAGAGGATGTATTTCAAGACGTTCCTTTTGGTGTTAGATTAGAAAAAGGAAAATTAAAAATGGGATCATTACATGTGTCTATAAATGAAAATGAAATTAGTATAGGAGGACGATTGTATGTTAAGACATCTGGGCTTAATGAGTTACTGTTTAAAAAAAATCCTAATTTATCTATAATAACTGAAGATGATAAGCGCAACTATAAACAAATGTTGTTAGATACAAATGTACATCGTCGTGATCATGATCCAAAAAAAACAATCAAAACGAATAAAGGCGTAAAATACTTAAATATTATAAAACCACTTTTTAAACTGGGTAAAGAAATTACAACAAGTACTGAAAGTCATGTACAAGGACCAGGATTGCCAGTCTTAAAAAAGGTAAAATCGAACGTGGACTATATTTACTGGGATGACCCCAATGAATTGGTTGAGAGATTAAAGCTATTGATCGCATCTCGTGATGCTGGAAATACTAGTTTAGATAATGAAATTATATCAATAATTGAAGAACTTCACGAATACGGTATAATTAGTTAGATATAAACTATATTCTATCGATAGAATACTCAGTTTAATGTTGAAAGTCTATCAATCAATACCTTTGCTGCTATGAATATAGATAAGTTTGGCCATCACGTTCATAAACGCTTACGTTTACTGGATGAGTTTAATAAATCTCAAACAGAATTTAATGAGCAGCTCATTAAAAAAGTTGCTACACCAAGCAAGAAATAGATAAAAAATTGAAAGAAATACAGAGTCAAATTGAAGCGTATATAAGTCAACACCAAAGTGAAATTAAACATCCAATAAATCACATTAATTAACCGCTCACTAAAAAATGACAAAAGTAGAAATTGTTAATGAAATTCATAAGCAAGCACGTAGAAATTTTACTCGTCGCTGTGTTGTAATAAAAGATATCGATGAATTGTGGCAAGTTGATTTAATTGATATAAAAACTTAAGCCAGTTTAATTCAGGTTATAAGTATATTCTAGTTATAATTGATGCTTTTTCTAAATTTGGATGGACAGTTCCCGTTAAAAGTAAATCTATGTGTGAAATAGCAAATGCTTTCGAAAATGTTATAAAAAGACGAACACCTATAAATTTGCAAACAGATTTAGGAACAGAATTTTATAACATTGCTTTAAAAAAAAAATTGAGTGAATATAATATTAATCATTACTCTACTTTTTCTACTAAAAAAGCATCTATAGTAGAACGGTTCATTAGAACAATAAAGAACAAACTTTATAAGTATTTTGATTTAGTTGGAAATTATGTATGGAATGGAAAGCCCTTACAAAAAATTATTAGTAAATATAATAACACTTTGCATCGTACAATTAAATTAAAACCAAAAGACGTTAATCCATCGAACAAAAGTATTGTATTAAATAATATCATAAAATCACAAAAACGTGTTTTAAGAAAAGAAGGGCATTTTCTAGTGGGAGACCAAGTTCGCATCAGTAAGTATAAGGAATGTTTTCAAAAGGGTTATACACCGAATTGGTCAACTGAGCTGTTTACAGTAGTAAAAGTAAATAACACAATCCCTGTAACGTATAATTTAGAAGATCAATACAAACAAATGATATTAGGTTCGTTTTATAAACAAGAACTTCAAAAAACTAAACATCCTGATATATATTTGGTTGAAAAAGTGTTGAAAAGAAAAGGTAACAAGTTGTTTATTAAATGGTTAGGTTTTAGTGAAAATGAAAATTCATGGATTAATAAAAATGAAATGTTATAATCTATAAAAAGTTATGGCACATAAAATATAATCATTTACATATAACCGATGGAAGGAGGTGGACTCATTAATAAAGTAATAAATAATTTACCGTTTGAGCTACATTTACCTGGTTATAATTATTGTGGACCTGGTACAAGATTACGAGAACGCTTATTACGTGGTGACCAAGGAGTTAATAAATTGGACGAAGCTTGTAAACAACACGACATTGCTTACTCGAATAATTCTAGTTTAGAAGATCGTCATAAAGCAGACGCTGAACTCTCTAACATGGCTAAAAGACGACTTAGATCAAAAGACGCTAGTACTAGAGAAAAACTTGCCTCCTGGGTAGTGAGAAAAGCTATGAAAACAAAATTAAAATTGGGTGCCGGTGTTAAAAAATTTAATACTATAATTTCTCGTATACGTGCAAAATTGAAAAAATTAAAGCCTAAAAGTAATAAATCTGCTATAAAAATTGCTTACGCTATAGCAAAAAAAATATTCATCAAAAATAAAGTTCGCATGCCGCGTGTAATACCTATACCTAAAACTGGAGGAATATTACCTTTGATACCAATATTTGCTGGGCTATCAGCATTGGGTGCTTTGGCGGGTGGTGCTGCGGGTGTTACGAAAGCTATCAATGATTATAAATCAGCAAAACAAAATCTTCATGAATCTGAACGCCATAACCAAGCAATGGAAGCTATAGCACTAGGAAAAGGATGTTATTTAAAACCATACAAAAAGGGTGTTTTTGAGATGTGGTTTGTTTTTGAGATCTCCAAAAAACTAAATAAGAGGTTACCCAACCGTGCTCTAACCGATTTAGATATTATAGAGCATGCTAGTAATATACCTTATTTTAGAGGTGTTTATATGCGAGATAAATTACCAAAAAAAAACAAACGTATTGAATGTGGTATTATTAATTTGGATGATCACCAAAATCCTGGAACACATTGGGTAGCCTACGTGAAAAATAATGATTATTGCGAATATTTTGATAGTTTCGGTGATTTAACACCACCATTAGAGTTAATCAAGTACCTAAATAATCATGAAGTATTTTATAATTATGTAAAGTATCAAAGTTATGATGCAATAAATTGTGGTCATTTATGTATTAAATATTTAAAAAACTATTGGAAATCTCATTTAAGATAATGAAATGTAGATTTACTATCAGTATCACTATGTCTCTTACGCTATCTATATCAACCTCCACTCCATTATCAACAACGAACTATTCACCAGCTTTAGAACTCAATGGAGAATATGAATGTGGTCTGCTGTACTTTTCAACATTTAATTCTATACCTAATATAGATAGTACCAATAACAAGTTATTTTTTGGTAAAAATGAAGTCATACAAATCCCAGAAGGATCCTATGAACTTAGTGACTTAAGTGATTATTTAGAACAACATATGGGTGTTCTTTAAAGTTAATATGTAATAATAATACGTTAAAAACTTCCATCACTTGTACTAAAGATATACATTTCAAAAAGAGCCCGATGCTTGCAAAAGTATTTGGTTTCAATAAAGAGACACTAAAAGCGAATATATTAAACGAATCTTCTCATCCTGTCAACATTCTTTCGACTACCGTGCTAAGGATAGAATGTGATATCATTAGCGGCTCATACACTAACGGTACACCCAGTCATATAATTCACGAATTTCCTCCAAACGCCGCCTGGTTATAGGATTATTGAAATACCAAAGAATATCATTTATTTTCCTATCAATCAGATCAACATCAGCTCAATAACTATTAGAATATTGGATGCAAATAATAATTTAGTAAATTTACAAGGTGAAGATATCCAATTGTATTTACATATAAGGAGAAAATGATTGACTATCATAAAAACTCACCACAAACATCGAATTGTCGCATTTCTAACCACACCATCAACAAAAGAAGACCTAAAGTAAAACTAACGAAAGAAAACAAGAAGTTTCTTAAATTAATTGGACTATTAAAATGAGTATCCTTAATATAGCAGATTCTCCTCGTGTTGATAATACCATTGAAAGTATAGAATATCATACGTATAAACCATATGTCAATAGCTTTCGTGAAAATGATGAAATACGAATACCTATTAATCAACAAGATCTATACGTTTTACCTTCAGCAAGTACTCTGTACATAGAAGGTGTTCTGAATGTTATTAAGCGTGACACAAAAACAGCAGTAACCAAAGTGCACTTCACCAACAACTCTGCACTATTTTTCTTTCAAGATATCCGGTATGAGCTAAATGGTGTAGAAATAGATAAAATAAAAAATGCGGGCATTACAACCACAATGAAATCTCTAATTTCAATGAATGACAACGAATCAAAGATGTCAAAGTCGTGGGGGTGGGATATCAATGGAACAACAAATAATTGGGCAGGTAGTTTTTCACTATACATACCTCTTAATAAAATACTTGGTTTCGCTGAAGACTATAACAAGATTATTATGAACTGCAAACATGAATTAATATTACTTAGAAGTAGCACAAATCTCAATGCAGTAAAATTAGATGCTGGTGAATATGTGGAAAGTGTTGATATTAAAAATATTAGTTGGCGCGTTCCTCATATAAAAGTGTCTGATCGCGAACGAATTAATTTGCTTAAATATCTAGAAAAAGATCGACCCATTAATATGATATTTAGAAATTGGGATCTTTATGAATATCCAGCCCTACCAAAAACTAGAAAACATACTTGGGCTATCAAAACATCTTCTCAAGTAGAAAAACCGCGATATGTAATCGTAGGCTTACAAACAAATCGTATGCGTCATGCTGATAAAGACACGTCTCAGTTTGACCACTGTAACATACAAAATCTGCGAGTGTTCCTGAACTCTTGCTACTTCCCTTATGAAAACCTAAATATTAAATTCGCTGATGATAACTACTCTTTAATATACGAGCGCTATACTAGATTTCAACAGTCGTATTACGGACGTCGTCCAGAGCCTTTATTAAGTTATGCTGATTTTAAATCTAAGGCACCACTTTTTGTGATTGATTGTTCACAACAGAACGAAATTCTTAAGACAGGACCAATAGACGTACGCATCGACCTTGAAGCTGTCACAGAGTTTCCACAAGACACGTCAGCTTTCTGTTTGATTCTAAACGACTGCATTGTTGAATACAAACCTTTGAGTAGTATAGTTAAGAAGATATCATGAATCCAGGGCACATGATAGTAGATTTACAAGGATTTAAGGATTCTTATAATTTTTTTATTATAAAGGAGTTTGCACTAGCTACTAATGATTATACTCAAGTGTTCTTAATAAAACCACCATACTCATACTACAATTTGAGTGATACAGAAAAGAAAACCGTTTCTTGGATAGAAAGACGACGTGGTATATTTTGGAGTGAAGGTTATATTGACTATCGTGAATTTAAAAGAATTGTTATCCAAATTTTAACAAATAAAAACTTTTTAGTCAAAGGAATGGAAAAAAATCAAATGGTTAAAAAGTATTTGTAATAAGTGTAGTGTAATAGACGTTGGTGAACAGGGTTGTCCTAATTTATTGCAATTAAATAAACTTTATTGTAATGACAGAAGTGCTCTAAATTGTTTTTATCATAAAAAGCACTGTGCATTAAGAAATGTTATTTTAGTAAAGAAATGGTTCATTGAGAATAACATGCAAGTATTTAATATGTTTGACAATCGCAATTATGGGTATGTAGAGGATGGTATTGATGAGACTAGTCCACGCAATTCTCATTGTGAAAGAGAATACAAAAGACCAGAAAGCTATGATTGGATTGAAAATTGTTGTGCTTTATAAAAACCTGTGTATGTATCAATTAAGAATTTTAATATTGTATACATTTCTAATTTTAAGTTTTTTATGTCTTAGGATATTTTATTGATTTTTATTAAATTTTTAATTGCAAATAAATGTTTTTTTACTAAAATAAAACAACATAATAATTAAGTTTCCATAATTTATTTAAAAGTAAAACGCACTGTTATAAATATTTTTTACAGTACCATAATACCTATTAGGATCTCACACTTAGTTAATAATCACTTACATTTTCAGACAATTTTTTTGTTATTTTACTAATCACATTTTCAGACATAGTTAAAACTTCATCTATACATTCCGACACTGTATATTGCACACGAGTAGTTTCACAATTTGCATTAAGTTGTTCATTATATTCGTAAACTTGTATTTTAATTACACGATGTCCGCTTCTTGGGCTCTTGTTGACAACATATGACACAGCACCTTTGATTTTGCGCTTTCTGCGTTTTTCTTCTTGCTTTTGTTCTTTGACAGCATTAGCTGCAGCAATTCGCTGCTCGTTTCTTATCTTTCTTTCGAGGTCATCCCAACCAGTAAGTGGGTCTTGTGCGTAAGGAAACCACATTGGATCAGTTTCTGATCCCATGTTCTGTAGAGGAAGAAATAAAGAAATAAGAACATAAAATATATAAAATAATAATAATAATATTTAAAATACTACTTGATCAGATATAAAATACTTACAGATAATATGCAGTTAAAACTAAATAGTTTAAGTTTTGACAAGCGTCGCCTGCCAGTCGCAGAGATTGAATGATTTTTCAGTATAGGAATGTAAATAAAATAAACTATTGAAGTATGTTTCAAGATTTCTTAGGAAGCAGACAGTTCTTATTTCGTAAATTCAACGAAATTTCAAACTTGTAAGGACTGGTTGGTAGAAGATATACCTAATTGATAATGAAGTATAATGTTTCAAGGTTTCTTATGAAGCAGACAGTTCTTATTTCGTATATTCATTGAAATTTAAAACTTGTAAGGACTGATTGGTACCTGAACCTTTTTACTAATTGAAAATTTAATTAAAAGATACTGATATGCATGTTAGATATATATTGTATATTGACATATACATTATTACTATATTGGAAAGTTATTTACCTAAATTAAACTTTTATTTGGTATTATAAATAAAAAACAATAATCATAATCATAAAGTATTTTATTTTAAAGGCTTCGTTCATCTTATAATCCTCAAGATATATTTATTTTACATTTCTTTTATTATTCATAATTTAGATACATTCACATTCTTAAAATAATATTAAACATAACTTATCCAGTTTATTTTAAAGGTATTCATCTTATAATCTACGAGATATATTAATTTTATTTTTCTTTTAATATTCATAATGTAGATACATTCACATTCTTAAAATTATATTAAACATAACTTATCCAGTTTTAAAACCTAGTATTGATACATGCCCCCAAGCTTTTGTAGCTACTTTATTTTTAGCAATCAAACGTTTATCATCATCGCTAGATAAAGCAATTTTATTAGTACTTCTTGTATATATTTCATGTTTTATTGACTTAAATAAAACATTGACTTTTCGTACAACGTTACCAGTGTATAAGGTATTCTCATAGTCAGACATTTTGAAATCACGAACAACACAACTCTTTACTCCTTTAGCTTTTTTTAAAGTTTTCTGCATAGTTTTAACACAATACAGTTTTGCTCGCAGGCCTACAAATTCTGTTATTAAATTACCATTCATTTCGTCTTTAAAAAGACCAGGTACTTTTTTATTTTTTAGTGGTAAGTTGAACATATTTTCACTATCAAAATTACTCGTGTCAAAGTAATCTAAAAATATTTCTTTAATATCTTTATAAAAGTCTTTGGTTTCTATATGATATATAAAACTATCAGTATCAGTATAACACAACTGTAAGCGGTTATCGTAATGAGGTTACATAACTGAGTAGTGAAAGTCATACATGTGACTTTTAGATAATTCCAAAACTGTAAACCCTATGTAAATAGGTTTATCTAAAACCACACAATCAGGTTTCAAGTGAATAGCAACTAAATTTTCAGTAAAAACTGATAAACTGTGAAAATTAGGATTAGCAATTAGCTTGCAAGCACTCAGTTTCTTTTTTGTTACATTTTGTTCATCATCCCACTCTTTGACTAACTTCACATTTACTCTTTTTTCGTTGTTTTCTAACGTTTTACCGAAAATACTGTTGTTGAGTAATTTAAAAAATCATGCTCAAAACTAGATGTTGCTTTTTGACGCAAAGTCGTGTTAAGATCGATATATTTTTTGAGAAAAGGTCTTTGTCTGAAAGCAATTACACGGTGTATTTTTTTTAAAACCAAACCATGTTTCATACAAGTTTTTAAATGAACGTAATGTATAACGTAAAAGTATTTATCATGTAAGTTGGGTACGAGTTTTGTATGCTTTCCTCCAGGAGGAACGCATTTTTCAGGACAAAATGGTAAATCATTATGTTTATGATGCAATCCTTCAGGGTAGCATAAGTCGACTTCAAGTATAAATCCATAATCAGCATCATCAGGGATGTTTGTTATATTAAGACTGTCTATTTCAGTTGACTTTAAGAATTTGAAATCAGACATGGGTAGTGATTGGCACATACTAAATCCATATAAATTATTACAATCAATATATGCAATATACGAATCTGATTGCGATGGATCATAATCTTCTAAATACTTGTTGTTACTTTTAGCGTGCCTATGTGAACACATGCAAATGCCTCCTCTAATTCCACTTTGAATCATCCTAAGGATTTCTAAATTATTTATCAACTCTAACTCTACACCTGTTTTCAAAAGCATTGCATCAAAAGAGAGACTCGGTGCGGTAACGTAAAATGCAGGATCCAACTTATAGTGAAATTTGCACGTTTTTCTAAATTTCTCAAATATATCAGTCAATAATAACACGTCGGTTTTTAAGTAAATATCTGTGAAATGCCCTAAATTTTGTATGTTAAATGATGACCACACTAACTGAGCATGCTTATAATCCTTTTTAGATACATTTTCATTATTAAGCGCACTATAAAATTGTTCCCTAGCTGGAAGGGTTGGTTCTTTGAAACGTTCCCATTTATCCATATACTCGTATGGATAAACTCCTTTCCTCGTAACCAACTTGAACTCATTTTCGTTTGGAAAATGATTGTGCATGTGCGTAAATTCATCACTACTCATAGTGCATGCTAGTTTATGCAAGCTAGCTAGTTCCCAAAAATTTGAAAGAATCCACAAAACGAAGTTGAACGAATTCATCGTATCCAACTGGAACGAATTTTGTAAAACAAATATAGTTTTCTTTTGTTTTCGGTACAATTTTAATGGGCCCTGGTGCTTCTCCTAATTGTTTTATAAACAAATGACTGTCATATCCAGATAAATTATGAAAGAAAATTGGTATGAACTTTGGTAGTTTATATTGCAAATTGCACTGCATATGTGCCGCGGAACGATACAACCCGGTAATTCCACAGTGGTCCCGGACTCTGTTACCATAAAGGAAATGTCCACATATATGGCAGTTAGTTGCATTTCTAAAGTCTCTTTCGTTTTCTTCTGTTAATATGATCGGCTTCTTTTTATTTAGTACTTTATGTATCTGTAATGAATCGTGATAAATTGATTCTATAAATTTACTAACACAATCAGGGCCTCGATACGAAACATATCGATTATAAGTTTCATCAACAGAACAAACTATATGATAACCAAACGCCGCGGGTACGTGTTTTTGTAACGTAGTTGTTGAATTAGATACTTTCGTTTCATCTTCATGTTTTACTAACAATGACTCGAAATCAACACATATAACAAAAGGCATATCTTGTTTGCGTTCATAGTTCTTAAATTTTATTACTGAACCGTCCTCAGGTAAAACAGTAACAACACCTCCACAAGAATGTTTATCTAGTTGATCAGTTGTGTTAAAAAACACTAAACAAGTATCACAAAAATATAGTTTGCCGTGATGACTTGTTATTTGACTCCTGACAAGTCGTGATAAATCCTTTATTAGACAATAGTGTGAAGAAGCACCATTTTCATGAAATAACAAATGTATAGTTTTTTTGTTGTTAGTCACATTACTTGATTTGTACAAAGGACCTACTATACTGCTTTTATTTCCCAAACCATAGATAATAAATTTTATGTTTGGATTATTTGTTTCAAACATTTCTATATCAGCAAAAGTAACAGGAAATTGCATCCCGTCGGTGTTTAGCACAGTATGAAAGTCCGGGTAAGATGACACCCTCTCAGCATGGCTTGACGATGGAAATAAAGCCGCAGTGATACACCACATAAAGCAGTAGTCGTCGTGGTTTTGTATATTTAAACATGCCTTTTTATTTCTTATTTTTTTTGGTAGTGACACATGTTTTGAACCACCCAAAGGTTGGTATTTATTTATATTTATTTCTAAATGTGAGTTGTTGAGGAATGTCCAACCACTGTCACGTTCCATAAATTCTTCAATTTTTTTTTTAATTTGCTTTTTGTGTCGGACAAAAGTGTTACAAAATCGTAATTACTGTACAATACAATGTTTTTGGTACCAAATGATTTCATTTCTTGATTATTATTTTTCATCATCATGAACGAAGAAAAAAGTTCAAAATTTACTTTTAAGCATGTGTGCTTTCCAAGTGAATCGTCTAAAAGCTACTTTATTTGTTTACTAATAGAGTTTAGAAATGCTTCCACACAGCCATGTTCAAACTTATCATGTGCTTTTAATCTATATGTTACAATGCGTCCCTTAAATGCTGATGATACGATATGTACACCATCTTTATATAGCACACTAGTATCTTTTTGTTTGTGCGCATTACTACGCAAGTGACCTACCCACGACGTACTTCTAACAGATATATCACAAGTCTTACAAAATCTCATTTTTATAACTACCTACTCAGATACCTTGAAACAGCTGTAATATAACTAAATATTATACTTTTTAGTTGGCACTGCTTATAGACATTTCTGCTTACCTTTCTTTATGCCAACCTAATGTGAATGTACCTATGAATACACCCTAGATCAAATCAAAATTTAAAATCTCATAAAGCAATGTAAAACACAATTAAAAAAATAAAATTGATACTGTTGAGTAATTTAATAAAGTAGAGCATACAACTTAAGTATAATGAAATAATAATAATAATAATGCCTTATTAAAAATAAAATGTAATTTCATCAGTTAACATTTTTTTATTTATAAGTCTGACTACGAATAAGAAAAAAAACATCTCTATTATTAAGGAAAAATAATAAAGTACAACATAAATCTTAAGCATAATTAAAAAAAAATAAGTAAAAATTATGTGTTAAGAACAATTAATTTTCCTCCGTTAAAATTATCAAAAAAAGTAACTACTTTTAAACTTTACACACAGGTCTGACGAAAGCTACATCTTAAAATGATAGCAAAATTTATTTATCTTGCTCGTTCCTGTAAAATACAGGTTCACTATCTTCAAAGCGTTCGTAAGCTTGGTTTAAAAAGTTTTGTATAGTTAACCATTCAGGGCTTAACACGTCCGTCTGGAGTTTTACATATGATAATGCTTTTTTATATCGTTCTTGAGGTTTACAAGACAACCAGTCTGACACATTGTATACTTTGCAATCGATAAAGAAATTACCACCTAGCGAAGTGGTACGTCTGACTTGTCCCGTTGAAACGCGGGATGTGAAGCTGGACGTCGTTGCTGTTGCTTGCCCTGTATTCTGTTCTTCGGCTTTGAGAATACTAAACA
This sequence comes from Alsophila aescularia, assembly GCA_946251855.1. Classification (NCBI taxonomy): domain Eukaryota; kingdom Metazoa; phylum Arthropoda; class Insecta; order Lepidoptera; family Geometridae; genus Alsophila; species Alsophila aescularia. The sequence goes on along the minus strand of OX276376.1, from coordinate 7,189,476 downwards.
AGTCCACGTCTTTAAGTTTGCGCTTCTTTCTGTAACAATAAACACAGACAGTATAAATATAGGTAAGCCTTAGTAATATGAACATTGGCGACTATACGCATATACAGTGAATACACAAAAGTTTTTTTTTGTAAGATAGTCTTTATATCACAATACAGTATACCTTTCAGTATACCTTAGGAGCGATGGTGGCCTAACGGTTCTATAGTGCAATTTAGAATCCGACGATACTGGGTTCGATCCTAGGCTCCACACCAAATGACTTTTCTGAGTTATGTGCGGCTTTCCATCGCTCCGTGCTTCGGAGAACACGTTAAGCTGTCGGTCCCGGCTGTTATTGATTCATAGCAGTCGTTAAGCCATATCAGAGACCTTCGGGCGGCTTGATAAACTCTGACACTAGAGGCTAGCACTACCTCATACGACAAACAAACATAATATAAGTATAATAACGAAATAGTAATTACGATAAATCTACAGTAGTATTATAATGAGAAAAGATTTGTTTGTATGTTTGTTAGTAATAGATAAACTCAAAAAAAGATATAAAATAGATTTTATAAATTATCATAGAGTGACATGACATCGAGAAAAATGCAAAATATATCCATCAAATTTGTCATTAAAAAAATAAATAAAATAAAAAATGTTGTGGTGAAATGCAGGTGAAACCGCGGGAGCAGCTAGAGTGTAATATAATTGAAAATAAATGATCACTTACTTATATGAGTCTAGCGAAATTCGAGTTGGTTCATCAGGAGAAATTGGCGTGGACTTCCGCTTGCTGATCTTTCCAAGTTTTTTTTTCTGTATTGTTTCTATAGGATATCCACTCTCATATTCGTAGTCAGACCTGAGAACAAAACATGAATATATAAGAAAATTACCAAGGCTACTGGAACCACCAAGCGATGGTATCCTAACGGTTCAATAGTGCAACTAAGAATCCAACGATACTGGGTTCGATCCTAGGCTCCACACCAAATGACTTTTATAAGTTATGTGCGGCTTTCCATCACTCCCTGCATTGGAGAGCATGTTAAGCAGCTACTGGTACCACCAAGCGATGGTATCCTAATGGTTCAATAGTGCAGCTTAGAATCCGACGATACTGGGTTCGATCCTAGGCTCCACACCAAAATGACTTTTATAAGTTATGTGCGGCTTTCCATTACTCCCTGCATTGGAGGGCATGTTAAGCAGTCGGTCTCGGCTGTTATTGATTAATAGCAGTCGTTAAGCCATGTCAGAGGCCTCAGGCAGCCTGACAAACTCTGACATCAGAGGCCAGCACTACCTCATACGACAAACAAACAAACGAAGCTACTATGAGAAAAAAATATAAAGATTTATAAAAAAATATATAAATACTTACTTACATTTTTTTTTCGATTGAACTACGTCACTTCACTGCAGAGAATAATCACTAATAATGAGGTTATCGAAAAAAACGAGGCTTTTAAAGCAAATAAGCTGTATCGTCAGCAATAATACTTAATTAATATAATTTACTCTATATTAAAGGAATTATGACACAAAATAGCTTTGATTTCTTATGCACTTCTTACGTTTATAAACGGTCGAGGCGGCGCCTTTGACAAAATACCGACAAAGGACTATATAGGACTAAAACATAAATGTTGCAGTAAAACATGATCATACAGGTTTAGACCTGAATAAGTAGCTATGCCCGCGTAATATAGAGAAACAATTCACATCAATTACCTAACCCCAAACGAGGACACCCTTTGCTATGGGTACTAGATAACGTATACACATACATAAATATTAATATTACATTCATGACTCGGAATCATCACACAAATGATTAAAATTTAAAGGATTCAACCCGGCGACCGTTCGATTGGCGTCATATTCAGAGTCACTAACCACCAAGTGTCATAGGCAATTTTTATTATATCGATACCGGAAATTTCAATTGTTGTAAAGGACATTTTACCGAAAATGAGTTATATATATATTTGGAATCAGCGTCACGAGCTCTATCGAATAGTATATTTTAAAAAAATCTATCTCTTAAAAAAAGCCCCTTACGACCTGGATTTTGAACGGCTCTAGTTCCATTTTTTTTACTATTTGGGATGTATTATAAAAATAATTTTCAATAGGGAGCGTAAAGTCATGTTTTAATTATTTTTGAGGTTGTAATCCTCATTTTTGCATTGAACTTTGTATACGACATTATAAACAATAATTATTATTACAAATCAAAAGGTCGTAAACATGCTATTTGATAATCCAAACCCTTACGACCAAATCTATGCTTTGGTATAACTCACGTAATTAGGGCGTAAAGGTCGTTTGTTTTTTAATTGTCCTTTACGACCCTAATTTTAAGAAATAGGCAATTATAGATTTTGTCTCGTTCTTATTGCCGATGGCGCAAAGAAGTGTGCGATGGGTTACGACCCGTGACGACAAGTTGCGCGGAGGCACGATGTCTAGGGCAACGGGGGTGTAAGTAACGGGTGCGGGAGGACCGCGCTCATACGATCCACTTCGCATCACGCACATTGTGCGAATTCGATATCGTTAGTGGATGGACGTGTTTGTTTTGTGTGGAACATTGGAAAACAATGGCGGAAAAAAGACCACATAAGCTTTGGAATTCGTTAGAGTCCAGAAAAAGAAAAGTTGATTCAATATCACGGTATCAAAGCAAGATGTTACGGTAAGTGATATTATAATCATAATTTAATGTCAGTAGGTAATGTAAATAAACATAAGTGAACAAATGAAAAATACTGTTCCTAGGTAGGTTCGATGTTGTTCGATGATTTAAGGTGTTTTCGTCTATAATCTAGTTATTGAGAATAACAGTTAAAATCAGATGTTTACGAGATCTGAATTTTGATACATACTGATTTATAATAGAAAAACGTGTCTGTGGGCTGCAATAAAATTAAATCTGGAATTATGATTATTATTATGAATTATGATTATTATTTTCTGATGTTTTTCATGTTGCCTAGTTGAAATTACAAAGTTGATAGACAGAAACAAAAAACGTTTGTTTGTGTCTATGAACTTTGTAATTTCATGTCACGGTATAAGACAATAGATAAAAGTTTATAAGTAAGCTGCTAATCGTTTTTAGGTAAAGTATTGCTCGTAAAGGACACCATGACAAGATTTTGTTTGCTTTGTTGTCCTTTACGACGTTGGTCTCTTAAGTACCTACACATTAAAGACTACTAGTGGTAAGCGCGCGAATCGCGTACTTGGACCTCGTAATTTGCAATCGCCATATCTTATACTTCTTATACAGAGTTGATATGACAGAGGGGCATTAAATTACACTACGTATAGTATACGTGTTTGGTATTAATTCGCGACGGTATAAAAATAAAAAGCGCCAAAAATGAGTTTTTTTTTTTCAAACAAACTAAATAGCTTAAAAATCAGAGTAAAACGCATCAGCCTTTGTAAATAAATTTGACTGACCTTAGATACCTAGGTAACAAACTGGCAACGTAGCGCGCGCGCCGGAGCGCGGCGTGTGTTATCTCATGTCGAGGCGGGCGGCCCGCGCCGGGGCGGGGTGACGCGGGCGGCGGCTTTTATGTTAGGTAAGGTTTTGAAGTACGCGCACAACAACAATCACAACATAAACACTAAATTTTTAAATTCTCGATGTGTCCTCCATTCACATTTATGCACAAATCATACCGACGGAGAATATTGTTATTTATTTTTGTAATTAAATCACTGTCTACTAAACTAACTAAATAATAATAATCCCAAGTTACGTGTCCTGTCACAATAAAAAAAAAGGAATACTGTCTTAAACTTATTTAGTGTCCTATCACAATATCAAAAGAACAATAATAATTGTCGGCGCGCAAATTCGACAAACCAAAAGCGGCGCGGGAGCTTCTGTGACGTAACGCACGTTCCGGAAGGATAGCGTCGGCGCACTGAAAAAACAAGTTTTTTAAAGGCCCCACTTACCGATCGCAAGTATCTAGGATGCAATTGCAACACACTGACCTATTTCTATTTCTTTTTCGCGCGGGATGTTTTGCTATGATTGTCACTCTCGTAAGGAAAGTGCAAGTGTGTGTATTTATTGCTTCCTTGTTTGCATTGGCAACTTTTTAGTGAAATATTTGGTTGTACTTGTGACTTTTGCGTAAGAGCGGCAACAACGTATTGTAGATTCTCGGATTTATCGTTTTAAGGTGCATGACCTATGCGTTAGACATAATCAGCTGTAAGGAAAGATACATCGTGTTCTAACGGGGCAAAATCTTAAAAAATTATTTGCGGCTAAACTACTGCTCCTATTTAATTGTTTTTTGGTACAGAGCTTGAAAATTGTACCTACTATAGGCAGTTTAAAGGAAAGCCCCTCTGTCGTATCAACTCTGTATACATACAAACGCTTATAATTATACTATACCGACTTATATACATACAAACATACAAGCGCCGATTTGTTCCAGTAGACTCATAGATCTTCGCTTTACTATCTATTGATTTGAGAGTATACTATTTTAGAGCCGATGCTGACCAAAGCAGTATAAGTATTGAACATGAAAGTTCAATTCCTGAAGAAACAATGGTTGAAGACAAATATTATGAAACTGATAATAATAGTGTCACGTAAGTTAAATTAATTATAACTTATATCACAGTAATATAAAAGCGAAGCCCGTGTGGTGAATTACAGCTTATTCCGTCTCACAAAGAGGAAACTTGTGTCCCAGCAGTGGGAACATTAAAAGGCTGATGATGATGATGATAAAAGCGAAAGTGTGTACATGTTATTTGTACTAATAAACTGATTGTGATGAAACTTGGTATGTAGACATCTGACTGGACAATTTGTTTAACACAGGCTACTTTATACCCAGATATTTATACGGGATTGTTTAGTTTTCATTGTTTTCAATATTTTTACATACATAGCTAGGTAGCTAGCTAATACAACTCGCAAACGATGAATAATAGCATGAATTCTTGATACTATTACTGCAGGCTTACTAAGTTTGGTTTTTCAGGAACACACAGCGTCCTAGTGGGAACTCTCTTCAATCTTCTGCTAATAGTAGTGAAGTAATAGATGATACAGATGAAGAAAACTATTGCAAAAATGCTAACACATTTTCTAACATAATTCGACAACAAAATAAAGTAAATATTAAACAAAATGAAAAAGTTTCCAAAAGGCAGCTGAAAAGATATTTACGATCCGCTAAGTTTGGTGAAAATTCTATAGTTCCCACTAAAAACAGTATAATATTATTACCACTACCGCTTGCAATATGTCAAAACCAAAAATCACAACAATTTAACGCTCAGGCTAATCCTATTGACGAGGTACTTAACGCTGACGATATCCAGGACAGGCCTCTGGGTGATGTTGTCTTTGTGCCTGAACCTGAAATAAAGAAGATCACTCAGACTACTCCTATTGACGAGGTACTTACCGCTGACGATATCCAGGACATGTTTTTGGATGATGTTGTCTTTGCGCCTGAACCTGAAATAAAGAAGATCACTCAGACTACTGCTATTGACGAGGTACTTACCGCTGACGATATCCAGGACATGCCTCTGGATGATGTTGTATTTGCGCCTGAACCTGAAATAAAGAAGATCACTCAGACTACTGCTATTGACGAGGTACTTACCGCTGACGATATCCAGGACATGCCTCTGGATGATGTTGTCTTTGCGCCTGAACCTGAAATAAAGAAGATCACTCAGACTACTGCTATTGACGAGGTACTTACCGCTGACGATATCCAGGACATGCCTCTGGATGATGTTGTCTTTGCGCCTGAACCTGAAATAAAGAAGATCACTCAGACTACTGCTATTGACGAGGTACTTACCGCTGACGATATGCAGGACAGGCTTCTGGGTGATGTTGTCTTTGCGCCTGAACCTGAAATAAAGAAGATCACTCAGACTACTCCTATTGATGAGGTACTTACCGCTGACGTTATCCAGGACATGCCTCTGGATGATGTTGTCTTTGCGCCTGAACCTGAAATAAAGAAGATCACTCAAACTACATCTTCTGACGTTATACATGAACCACATGCGCATCATTCCCATGACATTTCTTGTACTGAAATAGTAATAGACAACCAGTCGTCATTATTTCAACAACCTCAGGTGTACACTTCTTTGAAAACAGTGGTCTTTGAGCACGAACCTGAAGATATAGAAGAGGATAAGGGTTCTCCTTCGCTTATCAATAATAATATGTTTGGTACATCTTTTTTTGATCCAACTTCTGACACCAGTGATCATGATAATATGAATTCTGTACAACCTAAATCTAGTAAGAAATTTCGTAATAAGATATTAAAAAGCTACGTTGATTATCTTTCTGAAAATGAAGACTTTTCAGCAGGTAGTTCCGATCTTTGGAGCATGAATGAGTCCGAGAGTTCAATTAATAGTCAGAATAAATAGAAAAAGTGTACTAAAAAGACACAAAAAATAATAAATAACAACGAAAAGACAACCAATAGCATAGAAAACTTAATTAAACTCAAAACCAAAAAAGAAAACAAAAGTAAACTTAGGAAACAACAAAAAAAATCTGGTCAGTCGTATGAAACAAGATCAGGAAGTATAATAGAAGAGAAATCGATGAAAAGCAACCCATGCTTACCTGATGTATGTGCGAGAAAATGTTACGAAGTATCAGAGGATAGAAGAATGAGCCTATTTAACTATTTTTGGAGTCTAGATGTTCAACGTCGGAAAGACTGGATCGTAAGATGTGCACAACCGATTCCAATCAAAAGAAAAAAAACTAAATGTGTAGAAAGCAGAAGAAGCCAATCATTTGAGTACGTTATAAACGAAGGTGAAGGATCTAGACCAGTTTGCCAAAAGTTTTTGATAAACACATTAGATATCACCCAAAAGTTTATTTTATATACAGTAAAAAATGCACACGAAAATATGGCAAGCGTAGAAAAAAGAACATCTCATGCAGAGAAGTATAGTGATGAAGATAAAGAATACGCAAAAACTTTTATCGAAAGCCTTCCAGCCGTTCCTTCGCATTATTGTCGTAAAAAGAGTTCATGTCTTTATTTACCTCAAGAATTTAAAAATGCTACAAATTTATTTAGGATTTATCTCAAACACTGCCAAAATAATTCTAAATTACATCTAAGTGAAAAAGTTTTTATAAAAATATTTAAAGATGATTACAATATTCGATTCCATACACCCAAAAAAGACAAATGTGTAAAATGTACAAAAACTGAAAATACAGAATTATTAACAGAAAAAGAAATCAAGGACATGGCTGTTCATCTCGAGGAAAAAAAGGCTAGCTACCAAAGATTTAAAATCCATCAGAAATTAACTTCCAACGATACACTCACCGTTAGCTTCGACCTGCAAAAAGTGCTTAATACCCCTCACGGAGAGAGTATGTTGCTGTATTATTCTAGGAAATACGCCGTTTATAACTGTACATTCTATGAAAGCCAAACCAAAATAGGACACTGTTATATATGGGGAGAAAGCGATGGAAAAAGGGGTGGCAATGAAATTGCTACTTGTATTTATAAATTCCTACTAGAAATTGATAAACGTCCTGTTAAAAATGTATTATTTTATTGCGACTCTTGCCCTGGGCAGAACAACAATAAGATAGTTCTCACAGCCCTACACTACTTTCTACAGAATTCCAAAAACATTGAAGTGGTACAAATAAATTACTTACTACCTGGGCATACGTATATGCCCGTCGATTCAATGCATGCAGTCATTGAACGCGAGGTCAGACGAATTATTGTTTGGAGTCCGAGTCAATGGCCGACGTACATGGAATCTGCAAGAAAACGTCCTGAACCATACAAAATTAATGTTTTGGAGTACTCCGATTTTATCAACTGGGACAACTTGGTGTCTGAAAAATTTACCAATACTTCTCAAAGGCAAATACAGCTAAAAGCAATGCGCATTGTCACGTTCAAGAAAAAAAACGCTAAAAGTATGGAAGTAAAATATTCAATGATAGAAAACGAAGACGCTCAAGTAGTAACATTATATGATGAATATAAAGGAAGAAGATCGAAAGGAAAAGGCAAAGGAAAAAAAACACAAAAACAAAACCAAGATCTAACAGGTGCCGACAAAGTAGAAGATGATACTTCTAGTATTGGTTTACCATCACTTTATGACAAACCTAACCCTATACCAGTCGCTAAGTATAACGATTTAAAGCGTTTATGTACTAACGGAACTATACCAAAGCGATTTCATAAGGAATATTTAGATCTACCGTCTTTAGGAACTGTTAAAGACATTCTTCCTGAAACTGACGAGGAAGACGATGTCGATACAATTGATCTCTAGGATTTTACTGTTTAAGTTTCATTACTAATCATTTTAAAAGACTGAAGTTACTTGTCACTTAATTAATACTTTAGAATGTCAATTGTTTGAGTTTTGAGTTCTGAGGCAAACTTTGTTATTATTTTGGTTATTTTAATTGTAGCATAAGTTTAAGAATATTTTGATAAATATTGTTTGAGTTTCATTAAAAATGTAAAACTAGTTAGTAGATTAGTTTATTAACTGATTATTCAAAAAAATTAACAGTAAAATCTTGATGGCTAAGATTTTACTGTTAAGTTTAATTACTAATAATTTTAAAAGACTGAAGTAACTTGTCATTTAATTCATACTTTAGAATGTCAATTGTTTGAGGTTGGAGTTAAGAGGGTTTATTAAGTTGGCAACGTCGTAAATAGCTGTCAAATATTTCGCTGTTTTGATTAATTTGATAATATTTCTGTATGGAAATAAAAAATGTGGTTATCTAGCGAACTAGAATATTGATTATGAAATGTAACAATTAATATCGTAACACCGAATAGTTAGTTTTAGATGTAAAGAAGAAAGAAAAACTTTCCAAATGCCTTTTTTTACACCTAAAACGGGTGCAACATCAAATTCAATGTTATGATTGCAATTCATTATTAATATTCTAGTTAGTTAGTTAGCCACATTTCTTATTTCCATACAGTATTATTTCCAAATGAATCAAAACAGGTGAATATTTGACAGCTATTTACGACGTTGCCAACTTTTAGGATGCACCCTCTTAAAGTGGACAAAATTTGTTATTATTTTGGTTATTTTTATAAAGTTTAAGACTGTTCTGATAAATATTGTTTGAGTTTCATTCATAATTATTAAAAAAAAACTAGTTAGTGGATAAGTTTATTAGCTTATTATTTCTAAAAATTAAGTTATTTGTCAGCATCGCAACAATTACTTTCTATTTAAATTAAAAAATAGCATCACATTTTCAGTTCCTATTAGAATAACATTTTTGTTTATTTTGTTACTGAGTATTTTGATTAATAAAAAATAATAATAAAAAAACCTTTTATTTCACTTAGTTTTACTACCTTATATAGGAATTTCTAACCAGATCTTTACGTTTTTTGTTCCTATTACCCCCTTAGTCTCTGATTTAAATGACTTGTACTACCCATTGATGATTAAGATTAGTCCTTTACTACAGATCTGACTTTATCATAGCCAATTTTTCGTGGCTGTAAAGTACTTCAGTTCAATTTTTGTGGGCTGTAAAGGACTCTCATTTTCGTCAATAATTAATTTTGGTTTATTTGGTTAATTGATACGGATAGAACACGAAAAAATAGTTAGGTTTTCTATTGACATCATGAATATAGTACTTTGTTTGAAAAAGATATTAGACAAAAACAATTTAGTTTTTAGTTTTTTTGCTCTACTGAAAACTCGTATTTTGTCCTTTACGACAATTGAAATTTCCGGTATCGATATATTTTTTACCCGACTATAACAAGACAAAGGAAGGGTTGTGTTAAAACTAAAAACTTGGTTCGATTTTGACAAGCGAAGTATCAATCGATTTGTCTTCATCGCAAGAGTGATATAAGCTATTTCTTACCCGACCGTAGTCGGGTTTTAGTTTTTTGAACTTATGTCTTGTACCTACGCGTTAGTTATATTTTATTAACACTTGTTTAATTTATATAGGTAAGTATAGTAAATCGATTTGTCTTCATCGCAAGAGTGATATAAGCTATTTCTTACCCGACCGTAGTCGGGTTTTAGTTTTTTGAACTTATGTCTTGTACCTACGCGTTAGTTATATTTTATTAACACTTGTTTATTTTATATAGGTAAGTATAGTAAATACTAAAATAACATTTTTTTCTAATTGACTACAACATCGCATCTACTATTATTTATTCTGTATTTAACATTGCTGAATTGCATATATTTCAGTGTCGACCTGCATATCAACTGATTACTCAACATTTATGGTAAAATCCAGATGTATTAAACCTGTGGATAAAATCTTCATAATAGTAAGTTCTCTAAGATTTTTGAAAAACTATTTAGTATTGTGAAATATTGATTATAACGCCTCATAAACAACTACTTACTTCTACTACTTACTATTATACCAATACACATTTCTGTTTTTATTATTATTTTGAAAATACGCTCTTTACAACACTTTTTTTTACACATTCATTTTTTTGTGTGTCACTTTATTACTTACATGATTATATACATACATTTATGTAATACCACCTTTATAAGTACAAATTAAATGTCTCAAAATCATCAAAACTACAAAAAAAAAAACATTACACTACTGATAAAAAATGTTACGAACCTCTATCTACACTGGTTGGTACAGTCAGACAAAAAAACATGTTTCTATAATGATTATAATAATATAAGGTAAAAGAAAAAAAAAATACAAACTTATTTTTTATTTTACATTTTATCAAAGTATCAATACATATCATTGATATCATGAGTTTTGTATACCTAACATGTTCTATTAAATTATAATCCATGTTTACATCATGGATTCAAATAAGTTTAAAACAAAATAGTTTTACCAACGCAATAAGTTTTTTGTTTACAATATACAATGGATTTCATTTATAACAACCTCGTTGAACGAGTTTTTTGGTTATAGCGATGTAATACTTAAGTCCTGTGAATTTAATGTATACTTAAAGGGAAAAAATTAAAACTTTAGAGGGAAAATAGTTTGGCTATAGCGACTTCAAACGTAACAACAATTTTGGTTCAAGTTTTTTTTTATCATCATCATCATCATCATCATCATCAGCCCGTGTCAGTCCACTGCTGGACATCTCCCAAAGCACACCACTATGGCCGATGTTCGGCTCTTCTCTTCTCTTCCAACTGCTCACTTTACATATATCGTCGTTCCACCTAGCCGGATTGCACATTACAAAGACTTTAGTATGCATACTTTTGTTGTCAACTGTACTTAGCGCTAAATTTGCTTACATCAAATTTCGCGAACTGTATTCGTATTGCGTCTCAATTGACTGTGAGAAAATTTAATGTATTTCTAGTTAAAGAAGTGAGTGTACCTATGTGTGTGAAAAAAAATATTTTATGTGAATATTTATGGTAAGTTATAATTATAGTTAATTGTACCTATCGTGTATTTGGTTTAGATAACAACTAAAGCTTTCAAGGAAATTGTTAAAAATAAAAAAATGACTTTTTATTCATCTATTTCAGGAACACTTAAATTCAATAAAAGTAATTGCAGAAAAGTTTTTTTTTTATATCAGTTAATCATGGTCTAATTTTAAAATTCTTTTGAGCCAAACGATTATAGCTAACATAAAATTTTAGATATAAATTAATGTTTACATATGAAAATTATAGACGGAAAAAAATATTAATTATGTCTCGTCAAGGATATGAATCAATCTGGTTTAAATTAAATAATTTTATTTAGATATCATTCGATGCAATAATCATGGAAAACTTGAATCTATGAATTTTTGAACCGTACTTGGTCATGGTTATTAATTGAATTTGAAAATATATTTTTTATTTTAAGTAATTCGTGAAAAACTTGATCGAAACTAATATCAAATATAAAATACTCAGTTTTTGAGCCACTCTGGTCGCGAATTATTAATATAAAATATATTTTTTTATTTGAAGTTATTCATGAAAGACTTGAACGAAACTAATATCAAATATAAAATTCTGTCTTTGAGCCATCTGGTCGTGAATACGAAATTAATTTAAAAGATATTTTTTTTATTTTAATTTATTCATGAAAGACTTAAGTCACGAAACTAATATCAAAATAAACCCTAAGTCTTTGAACCAAACTGGTCATTGAATATTAATTGAAATTAAAAGATATTTTTTATTTTAAGTAATCCATGAAAAATTCGAACCAAACTGGTATAGAAAATAAGTTTTTGAACCAAACTGGTCGTGATTATTTTATTAGTATCAACTCATTATATGTTAAATCTGAATCAGAATAAAATAGATCTTTAAATCGCGAAAAATATGAGCCAATCTAGCGATTATTAGTATCAAACTAGATTCTTTACTTTATGTTAGTAAATCTGAATCAAAAGAATAAAGATCGTAGACGTTGATGTGAGTTATTATTATTATTATAAACTCATAGCGAGTAAATATTCTGCACTTATTTGAAATGATTTTATGTTCTCCAAAGAAGATCATTTCATCGCATGCGAGTCTAAATCTACAAGTCTCAAATGTAAGTACCTAAATTAAATATAATAATTATTTTGCTTAGACATATCGAGATCGATCGTTTAGAGATCGCTTTTAGCGATAAGACCGCCCATTGTGCCTATTTTTAAAACAAATTCTTCTATATGTGTTCCTTATTTCTGGTGTAATAAAGTGTTATTATTATTATTATTATCGATCGAAACAAACCTTACACTCATTAACTTTGCAAACGCATCGTCTCTCACGTTACGTTAGCTAACGTTTTAAACGATTGAATGTACAGCGGTAATTTTCTCCAGGCCTTACGTTCGCTTCGCTCACTGCAGGACGTTCGCTTACGCTCACTCCTGGGAGTAGAATTCCCAATATTATCCTACTACCGTTATAAATAAATCATAATAATAAATACCTAATAGATGTCATTTTAATTAAATTGAATAAAAAAATGAATTAAACATACGGCTAATACCTATTAAGTTTATTTTTGATGTTTCAAGATGCAAACTGCAAAACAAAATCATTACTCTATAAATTGGGTAAGAGTACATCCATTTTCTGGAAACATTCTCCTTGTTATTGTTTAAGGTTATCTTACTTTTTAATGGGACTATTTTGCTGGAATAAGGTGACTACGGATTAAAAAACAATACTATTGTTAATTGTATTACATAGGAAATTTATATGTAACTTGTAGCACATAATATTGAAAATGTTACGCAAAGAGTATAGTACTGTTAGGTGATAATGAATACTAACGTGTGGAAGCCATAGAGTACATAACAGACATTTCTTACTGTCGTTGGTGGAAGCTAATTCCAGGATTTTCGTATTCACTATGGCTTTGGCAGCCAGACACACTACACCCAACCATGGTGTAAACTTTTATAAGGGGGGTTTTTTGCAAAAATTCAAAATGTTGTGTTGTAGAGTTTGATTTTATTCTCAATTTTGTGTTTCTTCGAGTATTGATGTGTAATATTGGTGGAATATTAACCATTAGGTGTTCGTTAACGTGCACGAGTGTAGGCAAAAGAATCAAACGCAGATATAAATGGCATTTTGAGATTTTTCCAAATCTCCTACGGAAGTTTTAGTAAATGTCCACCATTTTACTGATTCGTGACTTTGACTTGACAATGAATGACTGTGACGTGACACTAATATACACTATTAAACTTGACATTGGCAAAATTGCTAGTAGGCTAGTGCCTCCGCAGAAGCCATTTATTAAAAAAAGAAGAAGAAGAAGAAGAACTTTTATAACACTAATGGAGTCCGTTTCTCACCCAAAAAATATTCGAAAACTTTAAAAACACAAAAATACTATTCGCCAAACGATCACTATGACAGCTCACGTACTTTTTGTCGCAAAGTTGAGTTTGTGACAGAAAAAAAAAGGGTTAAGCGTAAGAGATGCAAGATAAATAGCTCTGTCCTGTCCTGTCTTAGCCTAAGTTGTATACACTCGTTTTTTCTATTTGTAGTAACGTCATCGACGCTACTTCTGCCCTAAGGCAGCGTAAATATTCTAACTTTTACTGGGATATTTTCATTTAGAAGTTACGACGGGTATAAATATATTAAAAATACATAAGAAAAATGCCACGGTGTGAGCGCTACCCATGCGAAGCCAGAGCGAGTCACTAGTAATGGATAAAGGTAGGGAGATGACAATTTTAAATTGGTTTCCGGAAAAATGATTAAAGCATAATCAAATAAGTTCGCCAAAGTCGCCAGCAGCCTGAGACATTCCAAATATTAATCTTCGGAAGAAAAAGCGGCTACAATGAAAGAAAACTTAATTTATTTCAAGTTTACACAATTTTCAGGAAAACAGCCTTTTGTAATAAGTTGGGGCCCTTTTTATCAAAACAATTTGCAGCTACGGTTAGCCTTCTCTGCAGACAAAAGTCGTTTGTTCTCCCAAAGCTTTATTGTAAGCACATGTCACCTTGATACACTGAGTTTACACGGCATCCACCGCCCAGCCAACCAGGGCTCGCCTGGCACCAACCAGGGCTACTGCCAGAATCATCAAAGATATTCTGATCTGATGATGCGTGGCGGAAATCTCACACCATAAACATTATCTCTTTTAACCTTTCAGATAATTTATCAAATCCTTTATCACTAAAATGAACAGACAAATTTGAGGAATTTCAACATTCAATAGGTATCGGGTGTCGCAATCACCAAAGTGGGAAAGGACCACAAGGGATGTTCGGAAAATGTGTGAAAGCTGGTACTAAAATAATTTAAAATTCTAATCAAGTTATTAGATATTTGTGAAGAAAGGAAATATTATTCTGATAATGACAAGCAAAAGAAAACAAAAAAAACCTCAATTTTTATTTCAGTTTTGTTTTTCGTTTGGTAGAAAGAATAAACTTGCCACACTAGGTACCTTACCTCTGGCAACTCTGATTTGACACTACTGACGACAGTGACATTAAACACGGCACAATGTCAAAGAGTAAGGAATTTTGTCTATTAGAAATTTCCTTCGCCATTACTATGCATTGCACAATGTATGTAGATCTGGCACTGACAGCTGATGGATGACAGAAGCAATGGCGAAGGAAATGTCTAATAGCATTGCACAATGTATGTAGATCTAGCACTGACAGCTGATGGATGACAGAAGACAGGACCTTAAGTTTTTTTTCTACAGGCTTCACACTGGTTCTTTTTTGATGACCTAGCGTTAGGGACGTTTTATTACTATTTATATACACATGCAAAACATATAAAATATAGTAGGTAATCTGTTTTATTTTATTCCCAGTGTACGATATACGCACTAACTCAATAGAATGAAAAATATTAAAAGCTTTGTTCAACTTTATATCTATGATAATATTTTCTCTTTTTTATTAAGAAATGGAGGCTCAATTAAATACAAATTACATATATTTATGTAGCCCAAAAAACAAGCTTTTAAATGAGGTACATTTCGTAGCTGCTGGAATTTTCTCGGAATAAAGTACCAGTTCTGAACATGTATGAACATGTATAAAACCTAATGTTGCCTGGTGCATATGCGCATGATATTCGCACGATATAGTCTTTGTTGACGCCCAAATTGAACAAATGTATAATTCGCTTATTCGTCTCGTTTATTACTATTTTAAAATCTATAAACGCCATTCGTAACTGTTAAGCATAAACCTTATCGTGGGATGTAAGGATGATTTCCCTACTTGTCTTTACGAACGGTCGTATGTACATTGCGACCAAAAAACTTAAAAACTTCACTATAGACTTCTCTATAGTCGCATTTGATGGAAATCAAGGAGGTTGAATTACGCTTATTGGAGTATAGATACTTCTTTACTTACTCTTTTATAATCTATCTATATATTTCTATCGTCTATCTATACTTATAATAAAGCAATAAGAAACGAAAAAGTCTATACAAAGAATATAATTTAAAAAAATAGGTCGTAAGTACTTAAAATGAGCTACTGAACAAGAATATTACATTTTAAAAATCGTGTCTGTCAGTTTGTTTGTTAGTTTGTCTGTATGTTTGTTCGCACATCACGTAAAAACTACTGGACCGATTGCGATGCAGTGTTCACTATTGGATACACACACATTTACATTACATTACATTTTTACTTTATTTTACTTAAGTGGTTTACTTGGTATCTGAATCCGATGAGTAAAAGCCGAGCAATCGATAAAAACTTTTAGACGGCTGAATGAATTATGATCCATTGTTTTGAAATTGATATTTTAGGTCTTGGAATAGCACATACTCGTATGAGTACATTTAACCTAGAGAAATGACCACGCGTGCTAAGCCGCGGGCATCAGCTAGTAATTAAATATAGTAGGTATATTCTGTTACTACACCTACCAATCTGCAAGTTTAGTAAAAATAATACAAAGTGAACCACTGAACAAAAACAAACTGAAACAACAAATAATTAAACTCGCGAAATAAGTAGGTCAGGAGAAAAATTCAATCTACCTCAAAATGTCGCATTTCACATCGAATGCAGAGTAACTTTCTGAAATGTTTAAATGGTTCAGTACAACCGGCTGCGTCGCTCGCGAGTATATTTTAATCTTTTAAGTAGGTATTTTGGATGTTCAAGCGAAGCAAAGTACCTTCGTTACTTTATTGTAAGTAGCCAAGTCCGTTTGTTCCCACTTGGTCAGATTCACTAATGGTCGGATTCTAATTTCGCCGGAATACAGTTAAGAAGAAAAGATAATGTCTGAATCTAAAATTAAGTCGAATAGGTTTTTATTTCTGGAGCTTTGTCTAAAAAGAAAACGAATGATGAAACTGTGTATTTGGAAGACAGCTTATACCCTGGATAAACTTACATAAATTTAATGTTTCTTTGTACAATATATCTATCTTTCATCAGTTCAGCCTTGATCACTCGCGCTCACGAGAGCTCGAGTGATGAACAGGTTCAATATTCCATACCAAATTTCAAAGAAACATTAAATTTATATAAGTTAATCCAGGGTATAAGCTACCTCCATACCAAATTTAATCCAAATCTGTTCAGCCGTTTAAGCGAGAAGAAGTAACAAACACACACACCCGTATATACAAACTTTCGCCTTTAATGTAATATTAATGTTTTTATTTTTGCGGGCGGTCAGCTCGTATTCAATAATTTTGTTCGCAGTCGGGATTTTGTATTTTTATCATATTTTTAATGTTATTATTTAATCTTTCCTACATACGCACTGGTCATCTTCCCTCTATCTGTAAAAAGCCTTTCGTCGTACTTGTTTTTAAGTCTGGTGTCAAGCATGATATTAGTAATTTATAGACCGATCTCTAAATTGTGTACATTAGCTAAACTTTTAGAAAAAAGTCCTGATACTGTTTCCTGTTCTTCGACCTTTATTAATTAATTAGCATGGGTTTGTTAGTAAACGCTCTAATGAAACTAATCTTCGTGAATTTTTACATAATATGGTTTCTAGTGCTATGGATAGCTATCAAGTTGACGTCGTTTATACCGACTACTGCAATAAAATTTTAAGCTTATTTTGAAGCTTGGAGAAGTTAGTAAAAAAGGTGACCTTTTTATGATAGCTTCACTCATAGCTTCACGATCGTAATCTGGCCGTTACTATTACTGCTCGTCATTTGTTACGATTTCTTCAGGTGTCTCACAAGGGTCCCATCTGGGGCCTTTATTGTTTTCTGGTGTTTATAAATGACGTTATTAATGAGTTACTACAGTCAAATCTTGTTATACGCTGAAGATACAAAAAAAAACATTAATGTTTGCACTATTTCTGACTGTTAAAGTGACTGTAATAGGCTTTACAATTATTGCGTACTTAACTCTCTCCATCTTAATGTAAAAAATGAAACGTTATTAGCCTTACTCGAAAACCGAGTCCAATCTTACTTAAGTGTACTTCAAATTATCTTACCCATATGACATAGCCCATATTTGTCACCATAGAGCTACAAATAAGATTTACAAATAAAATAAAAGCACACGGAGCACCTACGCGGTTCGATCTTGCCTTACAATTCCTAAACACGGAGCTCACAAGCAGCAGCTCCTGACCTAACTGAGCGCATGAAACCTGAACGTAGCGACGTCCTAAGCGGAGTAAAAGTCGAGTGTGCGAGTGGAGCAAAGGGACGACGCACAGTGCGAGAGTTCTGGCGAGAATCTGTTAAACTAACTCAAGATCAATTTTAGTCCTTGAGGTCATGTCGGCGTGAATGATCTCCAGATCATTTGCAATTGACTGACTGTTTAATTTGTAACTCGATTATGATAAACACGTGTCTAACCAATCAAGAGCAGGTTCACAATTAGACGGTGGCGATGGAATCTCAGAAATCGGATAAATTGTAAAACTGTGCACTGATTGGACGCTAATATTCGAGCGTGCATGTTTGTTCACAATTTTTCGTCTGCTTCTAATTCTATGAATTAGAATCCGTCAGATTGTAATCTATCGGTTCTTAAAATATACCGGTGACATATACAATCACTAAACAAACCGGTAGCACAAAACAAAATAATAGTGGTTGTGGTTGGTCATCTCATGAGACGCGCCGCGCCGCCCGCTGCACCGCGCCTTTGTATATTTTCTTTGGCCGCTTAATTAATACGAGCGCAACAAACTCGAAACAAACTATTAATAAAGTAGGTCGGTAGATAAACTAATAAACATCTCAGTATTCAAATTTCCACTAAGCAACAGTTTCCTTTCCGTAAAAGCAATAACTCAAACCCTACGAAATGTACCTAAGAAAAACATACCATCTCGACTTTCATCCAGGAAAATATACCCTATGACTTTGATACATCAAAAGCACTTTTTCACCCTGAACTGAACCAAATACTTGTGGATCGAGTTCCTATCAAAAGATAATTTTCTGCATAGGAAAATGATCCCACGTGTTTTTGAAACAAAGTGAAAAGATGAGTGTTTTTTTGCCTAACGGCTTCAAATACAGACCGTTCACCGTAAGATCTCCCCTGCCGTGATGTTGATGTTGGCACTACAGACCATTCACCGTAAGATGTTCCCTGCCATAGATATTGCCAAGTGCCAACATCACGGCAGGGGACATCTTACGGTGAACGGACTGTAGTTAAGCACAATTGTTGCCTGCGCGGTAATGATTATTCTCTTACGTATTGTATTCTCTTTGGATTATTAATTTCGACTCTCGTACCCTCCTCCTGTTGCGCAGCGCGAGTTCTTTTATCTTGGAATTCTGTCAACGTGTCAACTGTCAACTGTCACACGATTTTGACGTGCCAGTTTCGCGTCATGACATCACGGTGGTAAGATTGTCTGTAGTAGTTGCGGGTGCGCGTGAGGTTGTATTCTCTTTGGAGCGCGTCTTCAGGCTCTGACAATACTTTACTTTCGGCGGGAACGCGGACGCCCCCCGGAGAAACCGCATCAAAATCGGTCCATTCGTTTGGGAGCTACGATGCCACAGACCGACACACACACACACACACACACACACACATACGCACGCACGCACGCACGCACGCACGCACGCACGCACGCACGCACGCACGCACACACACACACACACACACACATACACACACAGTGATACACACTCTAAACTTATAACACCCGTCTCTTTGTTCGGGGGTTAAAAATAATAACCTTGGGTAGTTAAAATAAGCCACTGAACAACGATAAAACTTTTTCCTATGAGTAAAATCCGAGCAATCGACAAAAAACTGACGTCAGCCGTCAGTTTTTTGTCGATTGCTCGGATGTTTGATAAATTGTACTTTTGGTCCTGGAATAACATAGACTCAGGATATTTTTATCCCAGAAAAATGACCACGCGGGCAAAGGCGCGGGCACAACTAGTTAATAATATAGGCTTTCTTAGCCGTGACGTGAAAGCCGCTATTTTTCATTGGTTTATCGCTAAACGTTATTATATAAATTAATATCTCTGTTTATGATAGCCATAAAATGGCGTCTCTGTTTGGTTTGCAGTTATAATCTGCGATTTTTCGATGGCAGAGTCGTAAATGTAGGTAGGTACACGTTTCTCGTTTGGTATAATATTTGTATCATATGACACTGGAATATTGAATTCGAAAAAATATGAAGAAGGTAAAAGTATATTATACATTGAAGTCGTACTTACCTGTTTAATTATACACACAGGCATATGAGGTTGTCTGGAAAAAATCGTTCTAAGCGATAAGACCACCTATTTTACTTTATGGGTACGACTATCGCCTATTATTTTTTCTGTTGTATCTTTGGTGTACCAAAATAGTTTATATAGATAATATAGCCTATTCTAATAGATTAACCTGTAATAAAGCAGTTAAAAATAGTCTGTTAAATGAATATAAAAATAGTTTATATAGATAATATAGCCTATTCTAATAGATTAACCTGTAATAAAGCAGTTAAAAATAGTCTGTTAAATGAATAAAATAAAAATATGTCTAAGGACTTAAAATGGTATGTTCGCCGCTTGCCCCCTTTCTGATTTCGTCTATTATTTCTAGCCATCCATAGAAATTGTGCATCTTCGCCCCCTTTTTAAACTGTGGACGAGTGCGTTTTTGATGTTCTAGGGCTATTTTTTAAATAGAGAATGATAAAGAAAGATTTGCCATACACAAAATGTATATTTGAGAACGGTAAATGAACCAAAAAACAGAAAAAAAAACTTTACTTTTTTTTTTTTTAATTTGCAAAAATAATTTCAAATATCCCGTACGGGATACCGACAGGTTAAAATGCTGTACTTTTTAGTACTTCATGGCCTACTTTTCTCACCAATGTAATACTTGATCAAAATATGTCCTTTTTTGGGAGTATTCATGAATAAAGTAGAGCTTTGATTTATTCTGTACTGTCGAAAAGAAAATAAGCTACCGAACAAGTTCTTTTTTTATTGTGACTGTTTGTTCGTTGCTTCACGTAAAAACTACTAAACCGATTGCATTGCGGTTTTCACTGATGCTGGGAAGCTTAGGTTTAACTTAAAATCTGGTGTACTTTGTATCTCAATCCGATGAGTAGAAACCGAGCAATCAATAAACAACTATTTGACGACTGAACGAAGGTTGATGATATTGGTTATTTTGGTCCTGGAATAACAAACAGTTACTCTTAACGCAGATAAGTGACCACGCGGGCAAAGCCGCGGGCACAGCTAGTAGATACATAAAAATGTTCAATAAAGAGTGCAAATAAATCTCTCAGACTAGGTGCGCGCCGACATTTATTTATTCAATAAAGCTAACAGCCCGCTCGCGTTGAAAATTGAGCTTTACAGCGCTTTCAGTTCCTGAAATTACTATTCGAAGCATAGAATAAATTATAGTACTCTGTTCCTGTGTGTGATTTTCCGTGTTCCCGCCTTATTTATGAGGCATTTTGGGTTTTCTCATGTTGATGGCAATATTACATAAAGGTAGGGGTTAATTAATGGGGTATTCATTAAACTGGCATCGTAAAACAGGGTTTCCTGGACAGACATGGAACCGTCACAAATATATGGTGTAATTATTATTATATCCATGTGCGTTAATTTGTGTCGGAAGGCCTTTATTTTATCACTGACTTGTCTATTCAATCTTTTAACACTATATACACTAATTTACTACATACACTTTTAACTACTATTGTAAAGAGGAGAGATTTGATTTTGTATGTTTGTAATGGATAAACTCAAAAAAAACTGAACTGATTTTAAATATCTTTTCACCTATACAAATCTACATTATCAGCGAGTAATATGAGCAGTTTTTTTTTTTAAATTGGTGTTTCCTTTTATAATGTAACCCAAGCTGAACCCAAGGTATCACAAACAAAAGTAAATAGGTCAATGTATGTATATGAACGGAATGACAAGTTGCCGTGGATAAAAAATATTAAGTCTGTCAAAAAGTACCACGAGCGTTGCTGCCAAAGATTTTGAATTACCTGGTTAGAGACTTTTTTTTTTTTTTTTGAAGTTGCAATGGGTAGTAAAATGCTAAAAAGTTAAAAAAATGCGCTACCCGTGCGAAGCCAGGGCGAGTCACTAGTTCTGTATAGGTAAACTTATAAGAAAGCTGTAAGTTACAAAAAGTCTGTTCTTACACTGAAGACAAAAAAAAAATGGTCTAGGGGACCTAACATAATATAATGAACAAGAGTATAACGTTTTTAAAAATCATGTCTATGTGTGTACTTGTCTATAGTTGTTCGCGCATCTCGTTAAAACTGGAGAACCGATTGAAATGTGGTTAACACTGTGTATATATTATAGCGTATTATAAACATTGGGGTTCCGACGTGTCAACCCCACTTTACGTGATTCCTGCGCGGTTCTTTATATAAAAAATCTCTACGTCTACTAGTATCCGATTTTCCCGTATATTCTGCCTTCAGATTCAGTTTATGTCCTTGTACGGTGACATATGGCGTCATCTTAGTTTTGTAACTGCGATCTTGAGTCTCGTCACGACTTAAGGAACTTGAATGACTTTGAACTAAAGGAATTCAATTCAGTTTTGAGTATATTTTGTTCCTTTGCTTTATATTAGTGATTTTGTATCGTGGAGAAATATTTTTTTGCCATTGGTTGCTGGTTCAACAATAACAGTCACTGTTATACATTCAGTATAATTAAAAATATATAGGTACTTATAAAAATCTTGAAAAACTTCACATTATAAAAATATACATCATGAACTTTATCCAGGTTTTTGCATTTTTGTTTTAGGAACATATTTATTACCAAGAGAAATAAGTATTTTATAAAGATAGATACCTAACTTGATAACCTAATGGAAATCGCGACAGTCCGTCAAGTACTAACAGGTCCTAGGAAAAACCTAACTAACTGTTCTACTATTTGTTCGAATATAGAAAAGAACGGACAAAAATAATACAATATGTTCTACTAAGCAGTTTGACATATTGGATCCGAACAAATTGTGTATTGGTCGTCCAGCTGTTCTACTATAGAACAGATTGGACGACAAAAGTACACATTTGTTCTACTGAGTAGAACAAATAAGAGGTAGTAAGACATTTTCAAGTGAAAGGTGTCACTGTCAAAGTGGCAGGTGTCAAAATAACTAGGAGTCTAAAGTAGGAACTAGTCAAGGGGCCCGTTCACATAAACGTTCGAGGACGCACGGATCACCGGCGCGTACAATCAAAATCGTTCACGGCGTCGTCCGGGCGTTCGCCTGGGTCATCCGAAAAATAGTAGTGGAGGGGAGGAATAGTATGAAACTGACACTTGACAGTTGTCAGTTGTATGTGGACGTCCAAAGTCATTCACTATCTAATCGATAGCGAGCGATAATCGCACTAATGATTCGAGCGTGTAAGTGAACACAGCCTAGGATCAACAGTTTCAGAGTTATATCCCTATTAAGTTTGACAGCTGTCATCCAAAACGAAGATATCGATGAGATCTATCACTTCTGTAAACAACTACTAGTCAACGAGCAATAGTTTTCAGATAGTAGCTGTCTTAAGTTTGACAGCTGTCAATATGACACCTGTCACTTTGACGACATCTGTCACTTTGACACCTGTAACAAATAGAAGAACAGTTTGGACTAACCCCAAAAAGAAAGTGGGTTACTGCAACTTAGAGCCGCAATGTTGATGCACTCTCTCTCTGTTGTACTATCTATACGCCGTAAAACTAGCCTATTTCCGATTAATTTTATTGTATTCGTTCAACCAGCCTCACAAATTGCCTTATTGGCTCTCGGCGTGGACTGCATAGATTTCGTACAACGCACAGCCTGGCGTGGCGTTTGTATCGCACGGGTCAGAAGTGACAATTATTGTCGTATCATTCGCTCTACAGTCTGCGTATGTCTCTCTATTTTCATTATTATTGCACATGGAGCACGACAGTGGAAATGTAAATATTCATAGTCAGATTTTTATCGAGACATTAAAGTGACATTACAAGTGTTAAGTACCACGTTTTCATGAAATAATAATAGGGCAGTGGTGTGAATGAACTAAAAGATTTAGTTCATTCACATTTCAGTTCAGTGATCTCTTTTAGTTCGTGCATTATCGGCCGTACAGTATATCATCATCCATCGTGATTAGCTGAAAGCAATTATGAAATAAAATGCAGTAAATTCATAATTATATATGAAACTGTTTGTTTTTTCAGACTATCTAACCCTTAATCAACCGTTGGCGATACGTGGGGAGTTTATTTCAATTGTCGGCAGCAAATTCTTTTTTTTTTTATAATTTCAACTGATGGAAAGCGATGATGTGGTCGAAGGTCCAAAACCCCGAGAGCTTTCAGCTGGAGCTCCAAAATCGCTTCCAAATCCTTACCAAATGCGGTACAGTGGACGAACTAAACAACGGGATGATGGAAATTGTTCACGTGGTCGGGTCGGAGTTTTTAAAGACCCACCGCAGAAATAGAACACAGAAACTCTCTGAGCATACACTCAAACTTATGGCAGAACGATGCGAGATGAGACTACAATCTTCAGTGAATATGTCCAGTTACAGCTTGCTTAATAAACAGATCTCCAAGTCAATGCGACACGATTTGCGTTCATATAATTCTACTTGTATTAAGAACGCAATAGAGCGGAGCAAAGGTTCCAAAGTGTTCGCAAGAGATCTGTCTATTGGGCAAAGCCTGTTGACTAAGCTGAAAACTGACAGTGGCAGCATCGTTTCGTCGAAGCCAGAGCTATTGAGTGAGCTCGAGAAGTTCTATGGACAATTATACACCTCATCGCGTAGTCCTCTTAGCACGCCTAGCGATGCAAGAGCCCTTTTGACCCGACATTATATTGAAGATATCCCGGACGTCAGCCTATACGAGATCAGAATGGCTCTCAAACAGCTTAAGAGCAATAAGGCACCAGGGGAGAACGGAATAACGACCGGTACTTAAAGTCCTTCAGGAGCTTTTTAACTCCGTATTCGGTACTACGCCAGAGGCGTGGCACAGGAGCGTAGTGGTTTTGTTCTTTAAGAAAGGTGATAAAACCCTCTTGAAGAATTATAGGCCCATTTCGCTGCTGAGCCACGTCTATAAGCTGTTTTCCGAAAGTAGTTACAAACCGTCTCGCTCGTAGGTTTGACGACTTTCAGCCTCCCGAACAAGCTGGTTTCCGGAAAGGCTTTAGCACCGAAGACCACATTCATACGCTCCTGCAGATTATACAGAAGACCGAAGAGTATAATCGGCCACTATGTCTAGCGTTTGTGGATTACGAGAAAGCTTTTGATTCAGTCGAGACCTGGGCAGTGCTACAGTCATTACAGCGGTGCCAGATTGACTACTGGTACATCGAAGTGTTGAAGTGTTTGTACAGTAAGGCCACCATGACAGTCCGTCTTCAGGATCAGAGCATGAATTCTATTCAGGTGCAAAAAGGGGTGAGACAGGGAGACGTTATTTCTCCGAAACTATTCACATTTGCACTGGAAGATATATTCAAGCTTCCGAACTGGAACGGATGTGGTGTTAACATCAATGACGAATACATCACTCACCTTCGATTTGCCGATGATATAGTCATCATGGCAGAAACCCTGGAAGACCTAAGCACAATGCTCACTGACCTCAATATTGTTTCCCAACAGGTGGGCCTTAAAATGAACATGGGTAAGACGAACATCATGTCAAACGCTCATGTCGTACCCATGCCAGTTTATGTTGGGAACGATATTATCGAAGGTGTTGATCACTATGACCCAAGTAGGTCAGACGATCCAACTGGGTAGATCCAACTTCGACATAGAGGTCAACCAACGAATCCAACTCCGATGGTTTCTGCCATATCTTCTCGTCGCAGATACCGCAGAGTCTCAAGACGAAAGTTTATAATAAGTGCGTGTTGCCAGTGATGACATACGGCACTGAGACGTGGTCGCTAACTATTGGTCTCATAAACAACTCAGAGTTGCGCAGCGTGCAATGGAAAGAGCTATGCTCGGTGTTTCACTACGTGATAGAATCCGAAAGGAGGATATCCGTAGAAGAACCAAGGTTACCGACATAGGTCTTAGAGTTTGCAAGTTGAAGTGGCAATGGGCAGGCCATATAGTTCGCAGAACCGACAACCGCTGGGGAATAAAAGTTCTCGAATGGCGGCCACGAAAAAGCAAGCGAAGTGTGGGGACGATGGACCGACGACATTGTAGCCATCACAGGAAGTCGGTGGATGGAGGTGGCACAAGATCGCTCGTCATGGCGCTTTTTGGGGGAGGCCTATGTTCAGCAGTGGACTTCTAAGGGCTGACATGATGATGATGTTCGAAGGTATAGCACGCTTGCCTAGTAGATACATATTCACTCTTGACTTGAACACACCTGGGTTGTATTTTACCGGAAACACTGTCGAAGGCAGGGCATTCCAATCCTTTGCAGTTCGTTATGTCATTCATTTAATAAACGCTTGATAAAGAAATCCGAGCTTTTGAACGCTAAAACTGAACTAAATACCATACTATAACATGAAAGCGTGCAACATTATTTTACAAAGACATTACATTATTGTCAGTTTACTCAGTCTCGATAAAACTTGACTGTGTAGAACTGACTGACTGACTGTTGGGTGTGTTTGCCTGTAGTTTTTGTATACTTGATATAAAAGCCCTCTTCGTAGACGCCCTAGAGACATCTTGAGCGATCCGGACGATGAAATCGCTGCCGCAGTGCAGGCAGCGATCGATTCGCCCACTCCGTCATCTTCACCATCTTTCAACACAATTAGACACAGACACCGACCTCGCCGGATGCGAGGTCGAAGGTCCCGTAATTAATGTCGACTTTATTCGCCTTCGAGTTTCTTGCCGATTCTTCTCGTAGGTGTATTCCGAATCGGTGGTCAGTTATGCAATTCATTTACAGGGCTCCAGCCATTTCATGAAGGCCCCCTCGATCACTACCTAACGGTAGAGATCGGGGGGTGTTTAGTTCGATACTCCCCAAGTAATCAATGGCAACTGTCCAAGCCGAGGTTCGTACCCCCTGGGTGCCCATGAGCAAGTGGCCAAAAACTTAACTTTGGCGTGCGCCTTCTTCGTCACGCATTGCGGCGGAGCGCTTTTGCGCCCGCCCCACCGGTCCGTGACGCTGTAGAGGTCAGTTATAGACCAACAAAAAGAAAAAAAAAGAAAAAAGGTATAAAAGCGAGCCGTATTAATTATTCCTTTAGCTGACATATATATACTTTACTCGACTTCCCAAAAAACGAAGAGTAATGTTTTTAGGATTCATGTATTGTGACATTTTGAGAACGTGACATTGTACGACGAGACGATCTTAATGCAAAAAAACTTCTTGTTTTACAAAATAGGTATCAAATTGAAGGCCTTATTATGCACATTCTAACAGTATATAATTTAAAGCATGTTATTTTTTGGCAGAGAAGCTTTTTAGCTTTTAAGCTAGTTATTGTTATCATGAAAAACACACATCAGCTATTAACACACAGTTAATAATCAGCAGGCTTTGGAGGAGTTATTTTGGGCACCAGTTTCATCTTGGTCATGTACACTCTGTACTCTGTACAATGCCTCGACATGAAGCACACGATGGCGTTAATGGCACAGTCCACCATGCACATGCAGCCGGAGTGGCACTGCAACATAGACTCGGGGCAGTACCGGGGGGGAGACGCCCCTTCGCAGGGGGGGGCACAGTATGTCGAGTTACAGTCGCGTTCTGTAAATGAAAGAAATTCTGGTTAATTAAAATAAATAAACCACTGTTTCTTTGTCGTATGAGGTAGTACTGGCTTCTGGAGTCAGAGTTTGTCAGGCCGCCCGAGGGCCTCTGACATGGCTTAACGACTGCTATTAATCAATAACGGCCGCGACCGACAGTTTAATGTGATCGACGAAGCACGAAGCGATGAGTTAAATACGTTCAGCTGTCATTTTATTTTTTTATGATTGATCGGCTGCTACTCAAAGCATCGAGAATCTAATTTCATCAGATATTAAGTCAAATCCTAAGCTATTCAACAGTGAAAACCTCATTTCAATCGGTCCAGTATTTTTAACGTGAAGTGCGAACAACAGACAGACAGATAGACATACAGACAGACAGACTAACACAATTTAAAAATATTATATTCATGTTTAGTAGCATATTTTAAGTAACCTGGACTGGACCAATATTTTTTAATTCTTTGTACAGACTTTTTGTTGCGTACTACTCTATTTATCTATACGTATAAATTGAATGACAGACATCGCACAGCCTAAACTGATGAACCTATAAATTTGAAATTAGAAGGAAATATTCTTTGATTACCCTAGAAGTGAACAAAGGAGTGGTTTTTTTAAAGCTCCTTCCCTAAAACGGCACGGGGTGGCAAATTATGAACGTGGGCAAAGCCGCGGGGCGCAGCAAGTTATAAGTATAGATGTAGTTGGGTCAAAAAGTTAATATAATTTTAATGCTTCTCTGCTACAAAAGAGCCTTTACAAAGGTACAAAGACGGAAAAGCGTACTTCGTCTGTTCCAAAAACACGATATTAAACTCAGCATAGGGCAGTTTTATCTGTGTTGGGAAAATCGTAAACATTTCTATGGAATCGGAACTCCAATTTCCCCGTGATAAATGTCCCCATGAATAAAACGAATTATATCGTCCTGAACACCTCGAAATATTCGATTTCACAGCCTTCGTGTCAGTAATGTTCGGTTCGAGTAGGTGAGTACGAGTATATAGTTTGAAATGCTGCCTTGTGGAATGTTGATCTTAGTTTTTTAGATGATGATAAATCGGACCTGAATTTAGAAGGCAGTTTTCATTGTTTATTTTTATTAAGAGACGAGCAGATGGCTTGCCTGATGGTAAGCGTCACGCCTGCCCATTACTGTTGCAGTACCACATTATTAACAAAAAGTCTGTACAACAAAGATGATTTAAAAAAATATGAATATATTACTTAAATAAGTTATATACTGACTGAATATAACAAGGTATTTTTATAATGGTGTCTTTGCATCTTTCTGTCTGTCTCACGTAAAAAGTACTAAACTGATTGTAATGCGGTTTTCATCTTTGGATAGCTTACGTTTTGACATAAAATCTAATGCACTCTTTATTTCAATCAGAAAACTAGTGTGACAATTGGCTGAAACATAGCTTGATGGATGACTCCGCTCCTTGCGATACGTCAAACGTCAACGTCAAACGTCAAAATCATACCAAATGATTTGACAGCTTATTGTGGGCCTCCGTGCGGATGGTGCCTCGGTGCAGTTTGTGGTCCTAAAGTGGAGCGGAGAACATCAAATCATCCATCTACAAGTACTTCCGTCAAAAAGCGACAGTTGGTATAACTTGGAAGGGTGGTATTTCCGTCGAGGCAGTTGGTGCCCTTGGGAGCGCCATCCAATCGGCGTGAAGCATTTTGCCGCCTTGTAGAACGGCGCCAGCAAGGCAACCTGTTGGATCTTCAACATTTTTTTGGCTTAGTTGTTCTTGAGATTTAGAATCAGCCAGATCGGCATATGGTTGGGAATAGTAATAAGTGTGGCTTCTATTGGATTATGTAAAGCTAAGTATTTTATGTGGAACTTAGTGATTTAGATTATACTTTTTGGTTCATAAAAAGTGATATAATAATAAGTTGCTAATTTTAATGATAATGTGTCTGTGGTCATCCTTTGGAAGTTATTTGAATGAGATTTAAGATTTGTATTGTATTTACTTGTCCTAAATGTGGAAAATATAAAGAATGGTTGGATTTACTGTTTTATAATTATTTCCTATCCTAATGCGTATAACACTAGAAGCTGGGTGATGGATACAAAATTAATTGACGGCTGAACGAATTTTGAAGAAATGTAGCATATGGGGGTAAAATCACCACTTTGGCAAGGCGTACAGTTTTTACACTTTATCATTTGAATTTCTATACATACCTCGATAAGGCGATCCTAGGTATATGTTATACGGAGATCGAGTGACAAGGTTCAGGAAAACAACGCGAATCATAAAGACTGCTGAGGGTCAAAAGTGGCGGGACAAGTTGGAAGTGGTACTGGTGACGTCAGACGGAAGAGAGCTCTGATGGAGTGGCGGCGGAGAGGGAGCACTGGTAGATCAGTGGCCGAGTTTGACAATGGTGAAAAGTCTGCGGGGAAAAAAGACGGAATTGAAGGGAAAGCGACCCATCCAGGGCAGTCATGAACTGATGATCAATATCATCACCATGTTAATCAACCTTTGTATGTCCACTGCAACACCGCGAAATCAAAAGTGAAGCACCCAAGATATGCTGATCCACGCGTACAAGCCTTATGCACACACTTAAACCATTTTATGCCAATCGGCCGCCACATTGCTGCAAGATCTCGATCTTGTTGTCTTTCAAGTTCTTACGAAAAATCAAAAACAATGTAGTCTTTTGTGATGAAATTATGTATTAGCCACAAAACACCACAACACATCCACTCACACACAAACACACGCAACCGTCATTTGCTATGCTTCACTCTCTTTTTTGGCGACGTAGTCTCTATTTTTTTAATATCTTTTTGGTCTACTGCTGGACTTAGGCCTCTCCCAAAGCACGCCACTAAAAGCTCCATCTTCAACTTTTCCGTAGGATAATGCTACGTCTTATTACTTATACTGCGTCTCTTCTTATTCAACTGCGGATACATACATAGATTATTATTTATTCTGTGACGCGAGCATGTACTGTAATGCTATATCAGTCATTGGATCAAAAACTGTCAAAAGTTATAACACTTTTGTTACGTGACAAAGATGATCCCTCTTACAAAGCACGCCACTGAGTGCTCATTCTTCATCCCCTCCATCAGATAAGGTTATTTACTTATTGCTTATGCTATAGCTCTTCTTTTTCAATTGCTGGTAGCCTTGTGCATTTAGTTTTTATTAAGAAATATCTGGGGTTACTGGTTATAATACTGTGACCAAGGACCTGAAGATGGGAGCATAGGAATAACAACCTGGTAAGACTGATGATGATGATAATTCTCATATTTGCTGGAAATTACCACGTAAACTAATAAAATCTACAGAGAAATCTATCTATCTATCTATCTAATCTTGTAACGATTTCGTTAAAAACTTAAATATAATTACAATTTAGAAACATTCACACATTATTATAAGGCTGTCCTAAAATAAGAAATAAAGTTATACCACGTAAACAAAGCTAGGCGCAAAACCTGTCTCTCAACATGGTCACGCGCAGTGGTAGGGGAAGACGTGAGCGCATCGTGCGGTCGACTACCTGGAGCCGGAGAACGACTAGCGAACTTGTGTGAATTCACGTACCTTTACTTTGTTCAAATATTGCACTCTAAATGCAAATAAATCTTGCTATAAATTGCGTGCTAATTGTACTGTATATAAAGTGTTGTGTTGTGTCATCCCCCCTAGGGGACTACCGCACCGGCACACTAAACTGCAATACCTACATAAGGCCGGTCCTACTCCATCGCTGCAAGTTCCCGCTGCGTCGAGTACCAATTACACAGAATTCCCGCTGCGTCGAGTCGGCTACGGTCCGCAAGGGATTGACCAACGCACACCGCACAACTGCTCAACAAGCAAGGAGAGTGATATGGTGATAAGGCGTGACAGATACTGAAAGTGAATTTAGGCCCCGAACCTGAGTCATTTTAGATTAAATAATAATTGTAACTTCGCTAAAAGCCTGTTTTCTTCTTTCCTATCTTAACTTTTATTAGCTCCCGCTAGAGAGGGCTACAATCTATCTATACCATCAAAAAGACATCAAAACTAAAACCCATATAGTATATATAAAAAATAGCCTATGACACTCTTGCGACGAAGACAAATCGATGGATACCTAGATTGTCAAAATGGACCAATTTTTCGAATAAAATAATTTGCCTATTACACTATAAATGCTCGTCTCGCTCGTAGACTCGACGAATTTCAACCACCGGTACAAGCTGGGTTTCGAGTAGGATACGGCACCATAGACCACATTCACACATTGCGGCAAATTATACAGAAAACCGAAGAGTATAATCACTAATCAGCCCCTGTGCTTAGCGTTTGTGGAACTATGAGAAGGCCTTTGACTCCATCGAGACTGTCTGTCCTGGAGTCCCTGCAGCGATGCCAAGTTGACTGGCGATATTATATTCAAGTGTTAAGATGACTGTATGACACTGCAACAATGACCGTCCAAGTACAGAATCAGCAGACTAAGCAAATCCTCCTGCATCGAGGAGTTAGACAAGGGGACGTTATTTCCCCGAAATTGTTCACAAATGCATTGGAGGATATGTTTAAGACTCTGACAGGAAAGTACGTGGTATAAACATCAACGGCGAGCACATCTCAAGCTTGAGATTTGCGAATGACATCGTCATTATGGCAGAAACGTTGCAGAACTTACATCAGATACTGAAAGGCCTAGCTGATTCATCTCAACGCATCGATCTTCGGATGAATTTGGATAAAACCAAGATAATTTTCAATGAACATGTCTTTCCGGAACCGATTGCTGTTCACGGATCTCCTCTTGAAGTTGTTCAAGAGTATGTTTACCTTGGGCAAAAGCTGAAGTTGAATAAAAATAACTTTGAGAGTGAGGCCCGTAGAAGAATACAGCTGGGCTGGGCAACATTTGGTAAACTTCGTAGAGTCTTTTCGTCACCAATTCCCCAATGCCTGAAAACGAAGGTCTTCAACCAGTGCGTCCTGCCTGTTATGACTTACGGAGCTGAGACGTGGACTCTCACGGTACGACTAGTTTACCAATTCAAAGTCGCTCAGCGTGCTATGGTAAGGGCTATGCTCGAAGTTTCTTTGAGAGATCAAATCCGGAACGGAGAAGGAGCGGTAACCGTTGGGGTAGACGTGTTCTGTGAGTGGAGACCGCGACTCGGGAAATATAATGTAGGATGCCCTCCGGCTAGGTGAGCTACGACATACGCAAGATGGCTGGCGGCGATTGAAAAAAAAAGAGCTGAAGATCGGGCTCAGTGGCGTGCTTTGGGAGTGGCCTATGTACAGCAGTGGACTGATGCGGGCTGATAATGATGATGTCAGATGATGATGATGATGATGATGATGATGATGATGAAAAATTGATTGATACCCATTTGATACCTCGCTTGTCAAAATCGGATCAAGTTTTTAGTATGAACACGTAACCCTTCCTTTGCTTCACCGTAATGGGGTAAAAAAGAGTGTTAAGTTACCATCTGTTCTACTATGCCTATGATACTCTAACTCTATACCTGAAGACGAATGGATTGATACCTCACTTGTCAAAATCGGACCAATAGGGGCGACGCTATGGTGGAATATCCACATTCCCACATACGTGCATACATACAAACATACATACACAGACTGTTAAACTCATTACCCTTCCCTTGCTTCGCCGTACTCGGGTAAAAAGCTACTTACATCGAAAAGACTTACTTTTTTTTAAGATTATGTGTTCGTCCTGTTCGTCCCGACCATATTTATCGTCCTCATCATATTCACTCTCGTCCAGATCTGCAGGGCTTTCATCTTCATCCAAGTCGTGCAGAGTCAATGCAGTTATGTAATTTAAATATAGTATTGCAATAAAGGTGAACAGCAATTTAAGGATCATTTTATTTTGATTATTTTGTTTACAAAAAAGATAATTTAATAGTGAAGAAAAATAAAATACCCCTTTATAAAAGTACTCCGTGAGAAAAACCAAAGAAAAACCACAAACTACAAAGAAGATACGGGTATAGAAAAACCCACAAACCAAAGAGTATATAAATACTGCGTAACCACAAACTACAAAGGAGATACGGGTATAGAAAAACCCACAAACCAAAGAGTATATAAATACTACGTAACCATAAACTACAAAGGAGATACGGGTAAAACCTTAGACATTTCCTTCGCCATTGGTAAAACCACAGAAAATATTAAAAAAAAATGAAGACGTAGTATAAAGAGGTGAAATTACGCTTACACGTAGTGTTTCTGTTCTCTTTGGAATGAAGTGTCAACCGGGTAGAATCAACGACGTTAGAAATTTCTAACGTTATGTTAGCCGTTATGTCTAAGTCTACGGTCTAAGTAATAAAAAGGTTACCTAATGGCTAAACCGATCTTGATGAAATTTGGTATGGAGATAGTTTTAACACTGGGGAAGTATTTATTGCGATAAGCTTAGTCTGCGAAGTCGCAGGCAAAAGCTAGTTTTCTCATCAAGCTACAATTTCGCTACATTTATAATTCTTACCGAGATATTTAATTTGTTTTTTTTTAATACTCTGTCTTCTGATTGATCTTTTGTGTAACTACTGGACGTATTGCGATGCAATTTTCATTGTTGGATAGCTTAGGTTTCAACTTAAAAACTGGTGTACTTGGTATCTCAATCCAACGAGTAGGAGCCAAGCAATTTAATAAAAACTCTAATAATATTATAAGTGTGGTACTAAGTTTTGAAGGCCAGTGTATTTCTTCAAATGTGTATATTCCTGTCTTATTCTTTATGGTTTCGTAAGATAACTTCTAAAAAGATTTGCTCATAACTAAAGAACAACACTTACTGGAACTTCGGTGAGGTCAGAAAAATTTAGAATTTTGCTTCAGTAACTTGTTGCATAAATTCCGTTACAAAAAATAACTTCATCATTGAATTATTACCAAGTAAAATTTAATTAAGATTATAATGGTGCAATAAAAAAACACGATTTGAAAGACTACACTTGCAGTGTATTGAAACTTTTATAATTATATGCTTTTTTTCTAAGCTTTTAATAATATCTCCGTATGCAGAAGATGTAAAAAATTTCAATGAAGCTAAGTAGTGATGCGCCGAAGAATACGCCGACCACTCCTCCGATGTCCACTGAAACAAAATAATTTTCTATATAAGTAAATAAACGAAATGTTGGTCATTGGTAAGCGCATCACTTGAGAACGGCAGGACCGATTTGGCTATTTTTTGTTTTAAAATGTTCTCAATAGTGCGCATTAGTTTTTTTTAGCAAGCTTCGTCAAGTCTTATCACACCACATACACTTACGTCATACCACAGTGCCTGAAGACAAAAGTCTTCAATCAGTGCGTCAGTCATGAACTACGGTGCTGGACACTCACGGTCAGACTAGTCCCCAAATTTAGGGTCGCTCAGCAAGCTTTGGAGAGAGCTATGCTTGGAGTTTCTCTGAAGGACAAGATCCGTAACTAAGATATCCGACGGAGAACCAACGTAACCGACATAGCTTAAAGGATAAACAAGCACAAATTAAAAATGTATAATATAATAAATCGATTGATAATGCATTCAAGTGATGAAGAAGATGTGTTAATACCCGAGTTTATGAAAGAGAGGGCCGATATAGTAGAAAACTTGAAAAATCACGGCTGGTTTATATCAAAGCCTACGATGAGTTTGCAAATAGAAAAATAATAAGAAAATTACTCATAAATTTAGTGAGTGTTCCAATTATAATGTGCATTTTAATTAATTTAACCTTCATTTTTCTTCATTACATGTATATTTTCGCTTAAATCTTTTTTTTTCGTAGTCATATTACTACGACTACGTTGCATACTAGGGCCGTGAATCACTCGCTACGCTTTTAATTTAGTCGTTAGAATCCTTCACTTGCTCGCTTTAAATCGCTTTAAATCCGTCCTTTATTCACTAATTGCATAATATACCTACTGGGTATTAATACTACAAAAAGCACATAAGTATTCAGATATTTTTACATCATCAGTGCGTAAAAATAAAAATGAGATATGTCGAGGCGATATCGTAGAATTGATTATTTCATGAAATGGCCAGCTAAACCTAGCCATATCGTTGAAACGTCAACGTTTAATGATACTTCAATCCACGTTTGGCCATACCAATAAATATTATTAATTGACCGAGCGAGCGCGAAGCGCGAGCGATACGTCTCCGTTTCAGCTTGGGCAAAAATTATTTCTTCTTATGAGGATTTTCGGCAGGATGATCGGAATAGCTCCTCAAAATGCAGTAAATTGCTCACTTTTAGGTTTTTTCCAGTGGAGTCAGCCCTTTACCTACTAGGTTGGGATTTTGGAGCACCTTGGTTATTAATGTTAGTTTTACAATAAGGTAACTAGATGGCGCTACTGTGCACCGCTTGATTGTTTGCAAAAATTTTGTGCTCGCGAGGTTTACAGCTCAGAGCCACTAGTAATAATGTTTGGAGCATGTTTATGTTCGTTCAAGATCTTAATGTAAAACCAAATCAAGAATACAGGTTTCCTCGGTGCAGGCTTTGCCTAGTGAGGAGACCGACCGATATTTAGTAATTTAAGATAAAAAATATATGATATTCTCGCACTCAAACATCGTTACAAAAATGTTAGGAGACCAACGTAAAGTTATTACCTTTCAAATGAAAAAATAACTTTGTAATCGGATATAATAAGGCGGAGATATCCAGTAGCCCCCTTTTAGAGCTTTTTGTAAGTAAAAATAAAAAATTCCTCGACTACAAAAAAGACTAAAAGTTCGTTAAACCTATATACTTACCAAGTTTCGTCTAGATCGGTTGAGAAATGCGACCTGTAGAGGAGAACAGCCGGACATTCGGACATACCTACGAAATATTTTTTGCGTAAGCTGAAACGGAGACGCTTCGCGCTCGCTCGGTCAGTTAGCTAACTACTATGTCTACTTGCTGCGACCCACGGCTTTACATCATCATCATATAAATCCCCATAAACCATAAGCCCCCATTAACGCCACAACAAGCGGTTGCTCTCAAGAACTTACGAATGCATCTTTTTGCTCGCAGTAGTTGGTGATAAGATAATACACAACAAAGTCCTGCTGCCCATTTCACATTAGCTGATGCTCACAGCACTCTCACTGGTTGCACTGGCTTGTGTAATACTAAATCAACGCGACGATCGATTACCGTATCGATTAATGGTATCAATAGTTGCCAGTATGAAGTTAGGCACAAATTCAGTCCTATTTTGACATTTCACTTTCTCCCACTTTCCTAACCATCCCCCCCCCCCCTCCAATCTTCCCCTAACATGTCACTTTGACACCTATCACTATATATATATATATATTTAAGAAACAGGGAACTAGCGGGAATAAAAAATATTATATATAATGTGTTCTTTGTGTCAAAAAAGTCTCACTAGTTCCGCCACGGAACTTCTCTCACGAAAATTATTGCAGTATTTTCTAGGTGGACCACGGGTAATACATTCTACAAACCTTTATATTAATGACTCCGTATGTGGAACACGGAAAATAAATGAAAAATTGCCCCTGGTAAAACCAGATCAACTAATGTAGACTATGGAAATAAATAAAAACCCCTGGTACACCCAGAAGTGGACCACGGGAAGAAAAAATGCCCCTGGTACAGCCACGTGAACTACTCGTATGTAGGTTTTGGATTTAATTAGGAGACGTGCTATGAGGCTCATTGACAGAGATGACACTCTGGTAAAGAGTAAGCTTCAAAGTCTGGCGCATCGACGTGAGGTCGCAAGCCTATCGGTATTCTACAGATTGCACTATAGAGAGTGTGCATAAGAACTGCACAATCTGATTTGACACCATCATCATCACCTTTCCATTACCGTACGACTAGACGATCGGCAAAGCGCCATCCTTTTATGGTTGAAGTACCTCGCACAAGAACGAAGCGTTACGCTTCTATATTTATTATAAGAACTTCTAAGGAGTTGAACGCCCTGCCCTCGTCAGTGTTTCCGGTAAAATATAACCCTGGTGTGTTCAAGTCAAGAGTGAATAGGTATCTACTAGGCAAGCGTGCTACACCTTCGAGCACATCATCGCTTTCCATCAGATGAGATCGTGGTCAAACGATTGCTTAGACCGTGATAAAAAAAAGGTTGACCACGGGCAGGGCAAGATTTAATAAGTACATTTTAATAGTTTTCCTATAAATATGTATGTCTATACAATATCTCATACAATATTTAATATTTCTTCTGTTTCGTCATAATATGTTAGTGAAGTTAGCCATTCATATACAATGTTTTTCGCTTGCCTTACTGGGTTGTTTTATCACAGTACCTGACCACTTCGTTATAGGCATGTATTAATAAAAAAAAAAAAAAAAAAAAAAAAAAAAACTCTTAAAAATATAAACTAAAAAGAAGAAACAATAAACAAAAATCCCGACTTCGAACTAAACTAATAAGAGGCAAACAACCTTTAGATTCAAGATTTTGAAATATAAGTTGCAGTTCGGAGGCATGCGGAGTAGCTCACCAGATTCTAGCTGAACCCGTCAATATTTCAAAATCAAGAATCAAAAGCTTGTTTGGCTCTTTTTAGTTTTGTTCGCTATCTTTTTTTTTATTATAATTAGTCTAGGCAATCGTTTAATCACGATGGAAAGCGAAGATGTGGTTGAAGGTGTAACACGCTTGCCTAATAGATTGGCCTTTTGATAAATTGACCTATTCATTCTAGATTTGAACACACCTGGGTTATAATTTACCGAAGAAGGTGAATGCTAAACCCTCTTGAAGTTTGGTAGTTCGTTGTTTTATGACAGATTATGGCTTGTCGACTTACCGACAAGTCCGAGCATATCCCTGATGGGCTGACGCCGCACCCTCAAGTGTGGAAGTTGTCCAATCCTGATGGAACCTCGGGTTGTCCGAGGGTCATCGTTATTTTTACTGCAACCAAAGTTACAAAAGTGAGATATAAGATAAAGGGTCGTGTCGGTCCACAATGGATTCGAATCTTTACTGTAGTGTATCTACACTAATATCGTAAAATCAGGATTATGAACTCAAAAATGGTTGCATAATGACATACATTACACAAGACACGTCTCTAATAAAAAAAAACATTATAACACTGTTTTTTGAACTAAACAATGTTATAATTATTTTTTTCCTATAAATGCACCGGTTGGGCTCCGTATTACGAGGGTTTTCGCCATTAATTATCTATGGCAACGCGTGTTAAACCGTATGCGCACGAATTCACTGTGGACTGGATTTTGGTGCCATAATTTACTTTACATTAGTACCTAACCAATTTAATGTGTTTTTGTTGTTGATCATATGATTTATCTTGATTAAAAATGTGAAAACAGAAACAGTTCGTGACGAGAATTTGACCCAACCTGACATCACGGAAACAGCAACGAACATGACGAACGAGCTATACCAGCAAAATTAAGAAAATATTAGGTCATTATTTTTTCATTAAAAAGTAAGTTCCTATTTTATGAGTGTAGATAAAGTAGTGTATGAAACGGTACATAACTCACAGGGCACACTCGAGTGGTGCTATTAAAAACTCGCCTACGACTCGTTTTTTAAACTCAATCTCGTGTTTTAATACCTCTCATTATGCAACCGTTTCATAAACTACTATTGTTTATTTGGGTCGCTCGCAGCGACTACGTATGGATTTAAGCTGCTGTATTTGCTTAGTACGGGATTGCTGACAAACATAATTTTGTTATTACGCATGTTTGTTCAGCGATCGTGTAAGTACATAGTTCATAATCTGACTTGGTAATAAAAATCATATGTCGTTTATACATACCTACTAATATCATAAAAGCGATAGTAATGTCTGTCTGTTTGTTATCTTTTCACGACTAAACAGCCGAGCCAATCTGGTTGAAATTTGGTATCTATGGAGATAGGTTGAACCTATGTCCCTAGGAAATAGGATACTTTTTATGGCGATAAACTGTAATTCGTGCGGACGAAATCGCGGCCAAAAGCTAGTCTTTTATAATAAGGTCGTCTCTCGATTATGTAAGTACAACATTGATTCAGGATCTCGTACAAGACGTATATTATATATACGCGCGGCCTCCCCTAAAGCTAAGCTTATACCTTCTACAATTGCTTTGCCACAAGAGATATTTAAATTTGATACTCTGTTGCTAAGTATTACCAACCTGCTTTAACGCTATCGCTCGAGACAGAGTCAAGCTTCTGTTGGATATGTTTTAGGTACCTACTTAGTTAAAATATGCAAAAAAAAACAATTATAAGTTTAGAGTATAATTACAAAATTATGCTAATATATTATTCTAATCTAAAGGCTTTCGCCTAGTATCAAAAGAAATGACAAGCAACGATTTATCATGGCATCAAAAGACAGGATGGTGCCAATCCTGTCTTTTTGTACAAAATTAATGTTAAAACATAATACTTGTGTTACGAATATAACTCTTGACTTGCCTAATTTCTTCTGCAGATACTTACGGACAAGAAAGTGAAACCACCTTGTAAGTGACCTCCGCGCAACTCATCGGACAGTAGCAGTTGTCGATCTCGAGAGAGTCTGAAACATGGCGGACAAATCAACATTAATAAAAAAAAAACATGTTAATATTGGGGGAGGTCTGATCAATATCATACTAATATTATGAAGGTGAAAGTTTCTACGTATTTCTGTGTGTCTTTTTGTTACTCCGTCAGGCTAAAACGGCTGAACGGATTTGATGAAGTTTGGAATGGAGACAGCTTATACCGTGGAATAACACTTAGGATACTTTTTATCGTCGTCATCATAATCATCAACCTTCACGCTCAAACAGGTTAACAAATTTTGATGAAATTTGGAATGGAGATACTTATACCCCGGAATTCCACATGGGTTACTTTTTTGTCATAATCATCATCCATCACTCGTGTGAAACCGCGTGATGTATCTAGTATTTAGAAAAGTAAATTACGATAAGGCAGCAAAAATAGCAACTCACCTTTATTACTATACAGGCACTTCAGACCTTCAATAGTGCACACAGGCACATTTTCTGCAAAAATAGAAACTCACGAGCTTATGATACAGAGATGATCTATACTTATAATAATAAAAAAAAAACTGTAACGGGTAAAATTCTGTACATTTAAGATATTTTTCTTTGGAGGAAACTCTATACTCGATACTGAAGCCAAAACTGTTTTTTTTTTCATTTTTGTCTGTCTGTCTGTCTATCTGTCTGTATCTTGGCTAGGCATCACGCCGAAACTATTGAATGAATTTAAATGAAACTTGGTATTATTTGAGTTCATGCTACGAGGTAGAACATAGGAAAATTGACTTTTAATCCCGAAAAATTGAAGGGTTCCTGCAGGATAAGCGTTGAAAGTTATTTAAAAGAACACGTACCATGCTGAAACTACAGTACGCATTTTGTTGTAACTTGGCACAGTCATAGTTTATATAATGGGTAAAAATTGAGACACTTTTTATCCCGAAAAAATAAAGAGTTCCTGCGGGATAATGTCCCAAATTCTGTAAATTTAAGATATTGCGTAATATTTTTTGGAGGCCGTTCTATATTCAATACTAAATCAAAAACAGTATTTTTGTAACTTTTCTCCATCTGTCTATCTGTCTGTCCGTCCGTCTGTCTGTCTGTACATTGGCAGCGCATCAGGCCGAAAATACTCACTAAATTCAAATAAACTTTGGTATGATTTGAGTTCATACTTCGAGGTAGGACACTGGATACTTTTCATCCCGAAAAATTAAAGAGTTCCTGCAGGATAGGCGTTGAAACTTATTTAAAAGAACACGTATCATGCTGAAACAACTGGACGGGTTTTGTTGCAACTTGGTACAGTCATATATTTTATATAATGGGTAAAAATTGAGGATAATTATTATCCCGAAAAAATAAAGAGTTCCTGCGGGATAATGTCCCAAATTCTGTAAATTTAAGATATTGCGAAATATTTTTTGGAGGCCGTTCTATATTCAATACTAAATCAAAAACAGTATTTTTGTAACTTTTCTCCATCTGTCTATCTGTCTGTCCGTCCGTCTGTCTGTCTGTACATTGGCAGCGCATCAGGCCGAAAATACTCACTGAATTCAAATAAACTTTGGTATGATTTGAGTTCATACTTCGAGGTAGGACACTGGATACTTTTCATCCCGAAAAATTAAAGAGTTCCTGCAGGATAGGCGTTGAAACTTATTTAAAAGAACACGTATCATGCTGAAACAACTGGACGGATTTTGTTGCAACTTGGTACAGTCATATATTTTATATAATGGGTAAAAATTGAGGATAATTATTATCCCGAAAAAATAAAGAGTTCCTGCGGGATAATGTCCCAAATTCTGTAAATTTAAGATATTGCGTAATATTTTTTGGAGGCCGTTCTATATTCAATACTAAAGCAAAAACAGTATTTTTGTAACTTTTCTCTATCTGTCTGTCTGTCTGTCTGTACATTGGCAGCGCATCAGGCCGAAAATACTCACTGAATTCAAGTGAAATTTGGTATGATTTGAGTTCATACTTTGAGGTAAAATTAAATAGTTACTGCAGGATAGAGGTGGAAAATTATTTAAAATAACACGTAGCACGCTGAAACTATTAGACGAATTTTGATGCAACTTGGATGTTGGCACAGACATAGTTTATAAGATGGGTGAAAATTATGGATACTTTTTGTCCCCAAAAAATTAAGGGTTCCTGCGGGATATGGGTCCAAAGTCTATAAACTAAAGATATAGTGTTTTTTTTGGTGGTTACTCTTTAATCGATAATGAATCCTAAACTGTATGTTTTTTCATTTCTGTCTGTATGTCTGTCTGTCTATATCTTAGCCGCGCATCACGCTGCTGGAACTACTGGATGAATTCAAATGAATTTTGGTATAATTTGAGTTCATACTAAAAGGTAGGACATAGGATACTTTACATCCCGAAACATTAATGGGTTCTCGCAGGATAGGGGTTGAAACTTATAACTTAAGAACACGTTTAAGGCTGAAACTAATGGATGGGTTTTGATGCAATTTGGCACCGTCTTAATTTATATGATGGGTTAAAATTGAGGACACGTTTTATCCCAAAAAATTGAAGGGTTTCTGCGGGATTTGGGTCCAAAGTTATGTTAATATTTAAGTAATAAATAATATTTTTTGGAGGGTTCTCTATATTCGATACTGAAGCCAAAACTGTTTTATTTTTATTTTTGTCTGTCTGTCTGTTTGTCCATATCTTGACCGCTCATCGCACAGAAACTAT
Organism: Alsophila aescularia; assembly: GCA_946251855.1. Taxonomy (NCBI): domain Eukaryota; kingdom Metazoa; phylum Arthropoda; class Insecta; order Lepidoptera; family Geometridae; genus Alsophila; species Alsophila aescularia. Next base: position 7,146,423 of record OX276376.1, on the reverse strand, counting down.
TCCATGAATTCAGATGAAACTTGGTATTATTTCATACTAAGAAGGGTATAAAAATGCTAAAAGTAAAAAAATGCCACGGTGTGAACGCTACCAAATGCCGCGGTGTGAGCGCTACCAAATGCCGCGGTGTGAGCGCTACCAAATGCCGCGGTGTGAGCGCTACCAAATGCCGCGGTGTGAGCGCTACCAAATGCCGCGGTGTGAGCGCTACCAAATGCCGCGGTGTGAGCGCTACCAAATGCGATCCAGTTTGAGTTTGAATTAATTGACAGAGGGACAGATATTTTATACTTTTAGCTAGATTTTTGTGGAAGCTTTGAGGTCTTCCACTAACTACCCTATTAAATTCACCAGCATAGGTACCTTTAGTTTAGAGTTAATGTTCATTATACCAGTTTAAACTAGAACGTTTGATAATTAAGGAAAATTCTAGATGTTGAAAGTTGACAATTAAATAATTTTTACCTTATACTTCTTTACTAATTAGAAATTTAAGTTAAACCTTTTTCAGGACGCTCAAAATATAATCAAACCAAATTAGGCTACAGTTTTCTTGCATTGACTTGGTTATTGGCTTCTCGGGAGTTATATTAAGTACTAGCTGTACCCGCGGCTTCACACGCATGGTCTTTTCTTTACGTTAAAAGTACCATAATGTGCTATTCCGAGACCTAAAATACCAATATATCAACATTTGATCAAAATTCCTTCAGCTGTCAAAAAGTTTTTATCGATTGCTCGGCTTCTAATCATCTGATTGAGATACCAAGTACCCCAAGTTTTAAGTCAAAACCTAGCCCTAAGCTACCCAATAGTGAAAACCGTATCGCAGTCGGTCCAGTTGTATTTAAGTGACCCGCGAACAAATATACAGACAAACAGAACCCCCTTCTGCAATTATTATCTTTCGAGCCCACCATAGCTCTTCAATTTTCATCTTTCGAGCCCACCTTAGCTCTTCTATTTTCATCTTCTGAGCCCACCTTAACTCTTCAATTTTCACCTTTCGAGCCCACCTTAGCTCTTCAATTTTCACCTTTCGAGCCCACCTTAGCTCTTCAATTTTCACCTTTGGAGCCCACTTTAGCTCTTCAATTTTCACCTTTCGAGCCCACCTTAGCTCTTCAATTTTCAACTTTAGAGCACATCCTAGCTTTTTACACGACTGCCCAAAAAAAGGAGTGTTATGTTTTTAGCATTCATGTATGTTTGCATGTGAGTTTCTTTATTCCACCATAACATTGAAATGCCTGAACAGATTTAGACGTATGGGGTATCGTTAGAATCCTTACATCCCCCGAGTAACATAGGCTATATTTTTTTAATTATTTTTTTCATTTACAATTGCAAAAAATATTTTCTTTCTTGGAATTTTACAATATGGATATCAAATTGAAGGCTTCGATAAGCACATTCCAATAATGTGTAATTTATTGGCATAAGTTTATTTTTGGCAGGGCAGGCGTGTTTTTTTATCTTTTAAGCTAGTTCAATATTTTCACTTTCGAACCCATCTTAGCTCTTCAACTTTAATAATTTTTATAACTCTTACTTATCTTGAATTGAAAGACGCCAACCCAGACAGACTTTTTGAGCCCAACTTAGCTCTACAATATTTCGATTTCAAGCCCAACTTAGCTCTTCACCTTTCATAGTGTCACATCACTATGTCATTTGATTGCCTTTATAACTCCTTGGCTTAATTAAGACTGCCGCCCAGCAACGTCCCCTAACAGCCGATTCACTGTCACAGCCTCAGGCAGCACGCTTGTATCCATCATTTTCAACATCAACTACCATTACACAGTTTGGTATTTCATTATTACTCCACCATCTTTATATCATTGTTAAGTTTGAATTGCCACACTGCCACCCAAATAACGTCTCCATAAAGACTCAAGGTCCTGGGCTTAGTCACCATCATAATTGGAATGGATTCCTTCGTTTCCGGCTACAGGCAGTGTGCTTTTGGGCGCATGCCACCAATGCATCGTTTTCACATCGGCGAGCACCAACATCTTTTCCGGGAAACCCATATTTTTTCATTAGCAATCCATCACGACATAACATCTCTGTTTTATCCACGCCCGCCTAGGGCAGCAGCATCCATCGCAGCCAAGCTCGGCCGGACTGCGCAGTCGGTTTCACGGTGTCCTTATTACTTCAAACACTTCCAGCACCCTTTGCTACGGCCTAGGGTGGTTCCACTGGTCCACACGACAATATCCGTCAAGGATTCGGCAGGATGAAGAGCAACGTGCTCTTGGCTCGAGTCGCATTAACAGACTGACTACCGCCAGTAAACGGTAGTAGATTGTAAAGCATTGATGAAGTTTATTCCAAACTACCCTCCATCTAGCTTGCAAAGATCGAACAATCATGCTACAGGTTTTACAGTTGTATCTATGTGTTAGGGCCCACCATGTGGACTCGGCCTAATCCACCGTGTGAGCTAGCTTAATAATACGTGGACCCCTTCTCATTCGGCGGGGGGTATGAGAACCGACAAAGCGAGTTCAGGAAACGGGCAGCAGCACCTCCTGTGTAAGTATCAACATCTACTGCGATCACTGCGCCGCCTACCAAACGGGCGATTATGGTAAAAACCCTCCATTTTATGGAAGCTTGTGGCCCATGTTTAGCAATGGACTTCTTCGGGCTGATCGGCTTCGGGGTGAAGTCTTAGAGGCATCTGCACAGAAGCGCATTGTGTTACATTGGTTGTTATTATTAATTATCTTCTTATATATATTTTTCGGTCAACATTTGTCGATCATGGTAATTATCAGCCTAATACGCTCCCACATCAGGACTCGGAGTCAACTTTGTGAGTAAAGTATACGGGCCATCTTCCTCCCCTCCGCGCGCTAGTTAGATCTGGGTTGTTATAAGTTACATGATCCAGAATTTTGTAGCTTCCAGGACATGCCACCGTTTTCCTCAACATGCTTCAATCCAAACGTTAAATATAGCTTCAGTTCCAATTTCAACACTTTAGACACCAGTTGACTAGTGGCTGAACCTTAAACAGACAAAAAATGGTTTCGGCAGTTACATGTTCTATCTAGATGTAGAATTATTATTATTATTATTTGGTACATTGTTAATTCTTTTCTCTTCTCCGAGATGTTAAAACCGTATTTGCGAGCTTGTCCTCTACATAAAATTACTGCTTCCTGCAGCAGTATAAAGCTATGTTTGTGAATATATAAAACCTCTGCTCGTGAAAAGTGAACAACCAATAAAGCCTGTCGATGAAATTACGATGGGTATCGTATTTACAGTTTTAACTAAACGTTGAGATTTAATTTCAATAGAAACCTAAACTTGTCTATTTTTCAACGTGTATAAGGTAAATAGTCTCATTTTTCTTGACATGTAACATGTCCGGTCTATTGTAGTGTACTATCTGGTCTGTTATTATGGTCCTATCCCAGTACAGCTTAAAATCACGCGATTCCAGAATAATTTCTGGGTTGTATTTTTATAAAGCTATTTTCTCACCTATAAGTTTAAATAAGTTGTTTTCCCATCTATAAGTTTATAAACGCCATTTTCTCACTTATAAGTTTAAATAAGTTGTTTTCCCACCTTTAAGTTTATATACGCTATTTTCTCACCTTTATGTTTAAATAAGTTGTTTTCTCATCTTTAAGTATGTATACGCTATTTTCTCACTTATAAGTTTAAATAAATTGTTTTTCCACCTTTAAGTTTATATGCGCTATTTTCTCACCTCTAAATATATCTGTTACTATTATTATTATTGATGATAGTATTATTGACAGTAATAACATACATTACCAACAACCAAGTATTATGCAAGAGCGTCAATAATTATAGTAGTGCTATCCCAAGTAGGTACACCCTATAATCTTATAATAATTGATAGCAATCTGCATAAGATAATAGCGGCACAGGATTTATAACTATCTACATTAACAAATGTTGTGTTTTTGTAAAGTATAATTCGTATTACTACTACTACTACTACTACTACTCTGTGAGTTGTAGACCTCCCGAGCACTCTTTTTTTTTCTTCTTTTTTATTAGCCTTCTGTCTAGCGGTGCTCATCAGCGCCATCTAGTCACCCCATTGCAAAACCAATATTAACAATCAAGGTGTTCCATCAATTGCTACCTAGTAGGTAAAGGGCTGATTACACTGGTAGAAACCCAAAAGTGAGCAATTCACTGGATTTTGAGGAGCAATTCCGCTCATCTCACCGAAGATCCTCATCAGATCTTCACCAAATTTTCACGAGACCAACTCAAAGTTACTACTCTTCAAATAAAAATTACCATCGAAATCGGATCCAATAAGGCGGAGACATTAAATAGCCCCATTATTGTATATTATTTACCTGACAGTGTCAGATATGTACCATATGACTATTTTAGGAAACTGCTTTATAAACTACAGACCACAAATTGTTTATCCCATGGTTATTTCAAATTTTATCAGAGACATAATTTTACAAATACCAATATTTACACGTTCCCTACTTCAAATTTGTCCCCAAAAGGTAAAGTTTCTCTTCTTTTTTTTTTATTAATCCATTCTGTCATTCTTATGCACAATACTAGGTATTTTTATTTTGTTTTGCAAACAATAGATATAAAGCTAGTCATTGTAAATTACATTGCATGCCGAACTGGCATTTACAGACATATGTAGGTACATCATGTTTAGCATTAAGACCTGCATGTAGGTAGGTACTATTGCCCTGTAAAGCAATAACTTAATTTGAATGTATTTAACAAACTTAATCGAAATTCATTCAGTCGTCAAATCAGTTCCTTGGCTTCTACTCGTCGCATTGAGATGCAAAGAGCATCAGAAAATCTTATTTCAATCATTCAAGCACTTCCAAGTGATAGACAGCGAAAATACTATAATTAAAATAATAATAATATTATATTATTTAGGCACGGAGAAAGAATCCTACTAAAATCCTGGTCATAGCCAACTTATTTTTAAAGCCTAAATTCTATAATTATTTATCCTTGCTAAATATCCTGGCTATTTGGCACCACATATTGGCCACACACTACATATTATGAAAGATATTATGAAAATGCATTGCACAAGCATTCATGTAATGTTGATTAAAATAATATCATATGCCCCAATATTCAAACAAATAGAAAAATAAATTACCTTTTCTATTAACTTAGGATACATCTCATCAAAAGTCATACTATCTTCTTTGGTACAAGACCGCACAAGACTTCTTTGGTGATAAAATTCATTTTTTTTCTTATTCTGTTTTTTATATATTTTCTAATTTTGTATTTAAGACCTAGTTTTATACATGTAGAAACAAGGAAATAAATATGATTATGAATACTATAATCCTGGTCAAAAAGCACCATATTATTATGAGCCTAACCTTATCTAAACTAGGGTAAATCTTAAATTAATCTTAACCAGTCTTGATTGCACACATACATCTGCCAGTAAACATTCATTTACTCTAATGTTACCTTTACAGAACCTTAATTATTAGATAATAAATAATACATTTTAATTATGGCCACTTGATACAATTAGGTTCTACGTTGTGTTGAACCCTGATTCTTTACATCCTAAGCTGGATAATTTGTGTAGTTTGATATTTACTAATATGAAGTTATCTCGTTATTGTTCCCTCAACCAAAATATATACTCATAACTACTCTCTTCTGTCTCTTAACATACGGATCTAAAAATATTCCACCAATATCATCAAGCTGACTAAAATTATATATATATGTTCGAGACATTTCCACACCAATTACCTAGCCCCAAACTAGTATACCCTGTACTATGGACTAGATAACAGATAAACATACATAGATAAGAATATTACATCCATGACTCGGAAACAAACATTCCTGCTCATCACACAAATGATTGCACCTTGCAGGATTCGAACCCGCGACCGTTCGATTTCGTACCTAGGATCTCTAGCCACTAGACCAACCGCTAACACTAGCTAGACCATTGCGTTATATGTATTACGTACTAGAAGCACTATTTCGAACGCAGGCTGCGGGCCTGTGACAAATACAGACACTGAATTTGCATTCAGTTCAGTTCAATTGTTGCTAACTAGCTCGCCACACTTTTGCTAATTCTTTCCTACTATATATGTTTACAGAAGCGAAGTAAAATTAACAAACTATATAAGTATTCGATAATTTTAGTAATAAAATTCATTTGTGTTTGATTCCTTTCGTCTTACACCTTTCATTAACATAAGCAATGGGTAATCTTATCATAGTGGTATCACATGTAACATCCGTTTTCTTACTGTATGAATTGCACATACAAGATAGAGGCTGCGAGGAGAGGCGTCTACACAAGTACAAATTGTAAAATAAATATATATATAATGTGTTACGCTTATTTTATTGCACATTTCAACTAACATGTGAAAAGTGACTAATTGGATTTTGTTTGTTGATATTACATTATTTTTGCAATACCTCAGCATACAGGAAGGCATAATTTAGTCGTACATATATCTCAATGCCCCAGACAATATATTCTATAGACAAGCTTCGTTCAGAATACCTTCCAAGATTCAACTATACCTAGTCTAACTGCTGCCTCTTTACAATATGACTACAGATTCTGTTACAATTCTGTTCTAATTTGGTTCTGTAGTGTAGAAAATTTGTTTTGGTAATATCGTTTAATTATTTCAACCAATATGGCGTTTCATCAGAACAGTGTCCACATTGCATATATACCATAGATAATCAGGAAAGTATTTCAAAAATGAATTGAACTACAATTGCTAAGGTATATGTCGTTGTTGTTACCATAGTCTAACAGTCAAATCATAGATATAATGAAATTAGCAGTATTATTTTTATAATTGATAGATTCAGGCGTTACTTTGCGGAAATCCATATTTAAAATGAACAAAATAAAAATTAATAAATAAATTAATTATTTAATTAATTTATATTTTTCATTAGTTCAATCTGGGGTAGGGTTTTGTTTAGCGTGGGGTTTTACTTGTGTTAATTTTACCATTTATCATTTGTCTGACTTACAGTTTTGGCGGAAGTAAGCTACATATATATATATATATATATATATATATATTTTTTTAAGTATTATTTTTGTTTATATCCAGTAATCTTTATATAATTATACATACAATACCAAGACCAACAGAACTAGATTAGGTACAATAATACTTGTCACAGTATTCAACAGGTATATGAGTCGTATGAAGTTCTTAGAAGAGTAGGTAATGAAAAATAGCTGCTGGGTTTGGTTGTCGTAGAATATTTTATAGCTGTTTAACTCAAACGTTTCATATAAATATATACAAATTATTGTTATAAGATTTTAAACACCAACAACATAGATCTAATTTAAAGTGAGAAGATTAGGTACCTGGTCCTCAGTCATAGACCGCATAAACTAGGTGAAACACACAATTAGCTTTAGTCACAATCAGAATGTTGTTTGAATAGTGTTAGCAGTGACTCTCATTCATGCTGCAGTCTACGTATGTCTCTCTATATTTTGTTGTTGATGCACATGAAGCACAACAGTGGTTAAGTAGCTGTGTGGGTGTGTTTGCCTGTGTTGTACCCGTCCGGTTTTTGTTTATGTTATATTCAAGCATGCTATCTCCAGGCCAGTCCAGTGTGAGGGATACATATTATTATATTTACTCAGTAGGTATGCACTCAGTCACCTCATTGAGGATGTTGTAGGTATCAGCTCATGCACAAACATAAAGATACCTAACCATTTCAAATTGTTATTTATATTTTTTTTTTCTTGTTGACGTTCTAATGATTACCTTTGTGCAGGTTCAGGACCTACTTATAAATGCACATCAATCGTGATAATATCCTCTTTGCATCTGCCTATGTAGGTAGGTTATTATGATAGAGAATAAGAGCCTCAGACCAAACAATGTATACTCGAAGTATCTATTCATGTGCATTTAATATATATATAAATATGTACGAACCTATGTACGGTGAAAGCTGTTTTGAGGCATTTGCAATTATGGTTTCTTCTGAAGGAAAAAGCACCGTAATGGAATAAGTCTGTTTGTAACTTAACACTGACACAGGCTCGATCAAGAAGGAATCTTTTCACAACCAACTCACCAGATTATGGGCGTAGTGGGTACCATCCCACTTCTGATATGAAATAAAACCCAACTTCCACAATACTGCTATATTCAAATACACCTTATTATCGTATGTACAACTTCCTCTCATCCATAATATAATAATACACCTCTTCTTTTATAATTCAACCCAAATCTCACTCCTCCTTGCTATCCGCCACCATAGACAAATCCGTCCATGACAGCCAAAAGCGCGGCAAAACCCAAATCCTCGTCACAGAATATAAAGATCGTACAGATTCCACTAACAAAAAGGTTAAGTAGCTAACACTTTGTATCTCCGAAGGTCTTAATCAGATCATCACCAAATCATTTATATAGGGCCATACCTAAAGCATATCCTAATCTATAAAAAAAAAACATCATAATCGACCCACATTTGACGGAGATATCGCGTTATAAAGTTGGTGAAAGTTAATAAAAATTAAGTCAGCCTTTAATTTTCCACCCTTAGAGGTGGAATACTTTAATTAAATATAAATGGGAAGGCATGCCCAAACCAATAAAAATATTTTTTGAAATCGATCCACAATTACCGGAGATAACGTAACATACATAAAAAAACGTATGGTTCAAAATTGACTTGCAAACTTTTCCCAAGCATAATACTGCAGTGAATTACATAAAAGTTTGTAAAAAGCTACTTAACCAATTTTGATAAAATTTATTCAGTGCCACACTGAAGATCTATATTCCAAGTAAATCTAATTCGGTTCTGCAATCCCAAAGATATTACAAAACATAAACATTAAAATAAATAGTTTTTTTTTAATAAAAAATACTATTTGTCGTAATATTTTTGATGAAGCTCTTACGAGACTATAATGAATATCTACACTTTTGAATAAAACATCCAAATCATCGAATCATCCAAATCGGTTTAGAAATCTTAGAGGCAATCTAACAACAAAATTAAATGGATTTTCTAATAAACTACTTATTTTCGTAAAACTACTGAACCAATTTTGATAAGAAAAAAATGGGACCTAACCGGGATCCTACACTATCAAACAAATAAAAAGTTATTCAAAACGGCTACAGAACCGTTTTGAATAACATTTTATTTGTTTAGTTTTAGAGATATATTTGTACATATGGTAACAAATACAAAAAAAAACTAATAAATTAAAAAAAAACTAGCTTGCTACTTGAGAACCTTCTCCTTTTAGAAGTCGTTTAAAAAACTTCTTTATGATCGACCTTTGTAGCAACTGTACCGTGCTTGTCACTTGACATAGTTTTCACCACTTTCTCACCACAGTTACCACATGCTATGTTATGTCACGTCATGTCATGTTATGTCATGCTATGCTATGCTATGCTATGTCATGACTAAAGCTCACCAATCCTCGGCATGAAGTGATAAGTGCAGTTGCACATCTTCACTTGCGCCATGGTTCTGCAGTACCACACACACCCACTGTACGAGTACTCTTCGAAGGGCCAGCCCTCTGACGAGGAAGGCCGCTCGTCTTTGAAGAGACAATCGCGGCTCCCTGCTGCTATGGACCGCACTGAGATGTCATTGACAATTTCTTCTGCCTGAAATAGACTTAATTTTGTACCAGTCTACGCAACGCAAAGGATGGGTAATGTGTTTATCAGACTATATACGAGTATGTATGTCTGTCCCTTTGTGGCACTATATAAACCAAACGCGTGGCACAATTTTGATGACTCTTACGTCAATAGATTTGTCTTAATCTTGCGAGTGCTACGAAAGACATTTAATCAGTAATCAAAATTCAATATAGCGACAACCTGACGCAATAAAGTGGGAAAAAAAACAACGAAGTGTGTGTGTGTGTGTGTGTGTGTGTGTGTGTGTGTGTGTTAAATGGGGATGTATTAAGTATTTGAAAATCATCTATAGGTTTATCTTATCATATTTCATTTCGAATTACCATTTAGGATCTATAACGATTTAAAGATTGTTATCAACCATTCTCGCTTAAATTTTTGGCTGTTTTTATTTTGTTCGCAGTCCGTTTTTTCAGCAGTTTCGATGATGTCTTGTTACACTGAGGATACTGAGCGGCTTCTTCTTATGAAAACGTCAGCTATGCCTCAACGTGCTGACGATTTCATTCAACTGCTCGTGAGCTCGAAACTACATAGTGCAAGATTGTTGAAGAGAAGAACTGTATCCGAGTATATAGCATTAGGCTGTTAAGGCCAGGCTCCAAGGTTACAGTCTCCCACTCCCCACTCCCCTGCCACCTACCCTACACTCTGCCACCCGCTACCCGCAATAAGCACTGAAGTGCCTGCGTAACAAGGTTCAATATCGCGAGCGCTGTTTGAACACACAATTTAGCTCGGAACTAAATTACGTATGTCTCAAAAGTTATTTATTTTATTGGCAGGCTAATAATTTAGTTAGGTAAATTTTGTCTTAGGCTTATATAATAAACTATATTTTCTTGCTGTGAGATTTAATTTAGAGATAAAACTTAACCCGTTGAATAGAAAAATGTAAACATTACTGGAAATAACGTAATTTTTGATAAGAAAATGTGTCGAATGAAATTTTGTTAATCATGTTTTTGTCTAAGTCTTAGAGAGATAAAGATCTCAAAAATATATTTGTTAAGTTTCACATTTATCAGGTTTGTGGTTTATATTATATTTAAGCAAAAAACCCTTAAATAGCAGAACCTGGTCTTAAAGTTCATGGTGCAGGTGGAAGTAGGTAAAGCGAGGACCTTACCGCCAGGTTAACTTCGAAAATACTACCAAGATGCAGATGGTAGCATGATCCTAAGATATTTTCCGATGCCACAGAGGTCATCTCTTCAGGCGAATGAACTCGAATCTGGAAAATAAAACAAATTTTATTGCTATCATCGTCTGTGACCCTACAATTCTACAGATTTGAACAAACCATTCATTCATTAATCCGAAAATAGCCCAGCGGGTGAGATTCTCGATATGAATATATACCTACTTACTAGTGGTTCTGTGAGCTAAAACATATTTCTGTCGAGTCTGTCTTTGCATAGCTTAAAACTGAATAAATATTTACAGTTTTGTCACATATTTGAACATGTTTCGAAATGGCTGAAAAATGTTTTTTTTACGTTTTCAACCCCCATTATCTCAACCATTTTGAAAAATTACGATAAACTGTATCGATATAAAAACATAATTCTTATAATTATTCAGCTCACAAAATTACACGAGAATCAGTTTAGACAAGCGACCTGTAGAGGAGAACAGACGGACTTCCGCCGGACATAAGAAAGCATTTTCGACCAAGATGAAACGGAGACGCTACGCTCGCGCTTCTCGCTCGCTCGTTCAATAAAGCAGTTAGTAACTAGTGGCTCTGTGAGCTGTAGACCTCGCTACACTGCTCGCTCGTATGTTTGCGTAGCTTAAAACTGTACAAACGGACATTGAGAACAATTAAAAAATACGTTTCTAACAAAAAGCAACCATACGAGTATATCGCACCTGCTCACAAATTTAACGAGTTTTTTTCGAATTCAACCTCCATTAAAAAAACCATTTAAAAAAAACGAAAAAAAGAAACGACAAAAGGCCATATAATATAGAAACTGCTCACAAAATTTCACGAGAATCTGTTGAGGAATAGAACAGCCGGACAGCCAGAAATACGAAAGTATTTTTGCCCGAGCTGAAACGGAGACGCATTGCACGCGCTTCGCACTCGCTCAGGCAATTACAAAATAACTAGGGGACATATGACACTTAGAGCTGTAGACCTCGCGCGTACAAAGTTTTTTGCAAACAATCTAGCGGTGCACAGTAGCGCCGTCTAGTTACCTTATTGTACAACTAACATTAATAACCAAGGTGCTTCATCAATCCATACCTAGTAGGCAAAAGACTGATTCCACTGGTAGAAAACTAAAACTGAGCAATTTACTGCATTTTATGGAGCTATTCTGCTCATCGCGCCGATGATACTAATCAGATCTTTACCAAATATTGAAAAGTTTTTTTTTTATTGAACTTTCTAGTAAAAAAAATACCATCGAATTGGGATAAATGCGACCTGTAGAGGAGAACAGCCGGACAGCCGAACATATGAAAGCATTTTTGCTCAAGCTGAAATGGAGAAATTCACACACGCTTTGCGCTCGCTCGATCAAAAATTCAAAAAATTCTTTAAACCTGTATTCCAAGTATTGTCTAGATTGGTTGAGAAATGCGACCTGTGAGGAGAACAGCCGGATAGCCGGACAGGCGGACATACGAAAGCGTTTTTTCCCAAGCTGAAACGCTTCGCTCTCGCTTCGCACTCGCGCGGTCAATAAGCTACTGAAAAGGGTTTTATTGTACGATGTAGATATCTGCGTCTGCCTCCAGAAGGTTAATATGTATGTTTGTGTGTTCTAGCATCGTCTAAAAGCTAATGAACTTGTCGGAAATCTAGTTTTCCTTTTTGGATAATTTACGATTGACTCTAAATCTAGTATACTTCTTATCTCAACCCGGTGACTAGAAGCCGAAGAATCGATAAAAAACAATTTGACGGCTAAACGAATTTTAACGATTTGTACTTTATGGGTAATTTTGGCAGAAAACAAAAGTACGTAGGATACTTTTGTGTCAGAAAAATGGCCACGCGATGCAAGTGCTGATTTGTTTTCAAAAGCTCACCAAACCACTGTACACATATTGCCCTTATTGTGAGGACAATATGACAATGTGTACCATGACCAAACGATTCCAAAAAGTTCCAGTATTTCCTAGATAACTTCCAGCTTTATGGCATTGTTATTTATGATTTGTACTAATTCATCATCATCATCAGCAGCCTATATATTTCCACTGCTGGACGAAGGCCTCTCCTAATGCACGCCATTACACTTGGTCTTCAGCTCTCTTCATCATCCACATTCTTCCAGCCGTTTTCGCAGGTCGTCACTCCACCTAGCCACAGGCGTCGTCTACCCAACGGTTATCGGTTCTTCGGGAAATGTGACCAGCCCACTGCTACTTTAGCTTGCTTATCCTTTGAGCATAGTTCTCTTACCTTGGTTGTTCGTGGGATATCTTCATTACGAATCTTGTGCTTCAGAGAAACTCCAAGCATAGATCTCCATAGCTCGCTGAGTGACCTTAAATTTGTGGACTAGTTTGACCGTGAGTGTCCACGGTTCGGCTCCGCAGGTCATGACTGGCAGTACTCACTGATTTAAGACGTTTGTCTTCAAGCACCGCAGTATGGACGACGAGAAGACGATGAAGCATGCCGAATACTGCCCAACCCAGCTGAATTCTTCTGTTAACTTCCTTCTTTTCTGTTGTTTTTTCCTAATTGCAATATTTGCCCAAGGTAAACATATTTTTGGGCAACTTTAAGATGTATATAAGAATTTTGTAATGGAAAAATTTGGGTCACGGACTTTTTGGATGTAGACCATTGACTAAAATCGGTTCCGGGTCAATAAGCTCGTTAAATCTTGGCCTTATCTATGTTATTCCGAGACCGATGCGTCGAGAAGCATCATCTAGCTTGGACAGCATACTTTACAAGTCTTTCAGTAACTCCGGCATTAGGACGATATCATCGGCAAATCGTAATTGTGAGATTTTCTCGCCATTGATATTAATACCCATTCCTTTCCAATCCAGCGTCTTAAACATATCTTCCAGGGCATTAGTGAACAGTTTCGGGGATATAACATCCCCCTGTCTTACTCTCCTGCGCAGTTGGATATGTTAATACTGCTGGTTTTGTACTTGGGCACTCATATGTTGTCGCAGCGTCATAAAGAAACTTCAGCTCTTCGATGTGTCGCTAGTCCAGTTTACAACGCTGCAAAGACTCCATAACCGCCCAGGTTTCAACAGAGTCAAAGGCCTTCTCATAGTCCACAAAAGCAAGACACAGGGGCTGGTTATACTATTCAGATTTCTGTATAGCCTGCCTCACTGTGTGTATGTGGTCTATGGTGCTAATCCCGCTGGAATTCGTCAAATCTTTTGCAAGACGATTTGAGATGACCCTCAAAGACAACTTATAGACGTGGCTCTAGAGTGAAATGAGTCGGTAGTTCTTTAAAATGGTTAAATCACTTTTTTACAGTATAGTACTACCTAACTCCTGCTCCACGCCTCTGGAGTTCTCCCACTGTTAGGAACGGTGCTAAATAGCGGTAATAACGGTATATAATAGTTTCGTCATATGGGATGTACTCAATTGCTGGGCGAAGACTTTTGACCGCCGATTTTGCTCTATTGCCTTTTTTATCTGGCGAGTATTTGAGCATCGGAGGTCACAACGCACCAGCTTAGTGATTTTATTATTAAGATCCCTTTTTTCCGACGGTGTGGCTTGCTGTTGTTTCCGTCGTTTGTCGATAAGTCAAAGAGCTTCGTCCGAGATTTTACTGACAAAATTTGGTGCTTTCTTCCCTAAGGATTCCTACAACTTGTTAGAGGTTCTCATCTACGTCATTTTGGTTTCCAAGGCAGCGAATCGATTTTCCAACTTGAATTGGGACTATTCTGATCCAACAGCGGCTTGGAGCAGGTGTGGACGGAGTGTAGACTTCACCAGATGACATCTTTCAAGCTTGTGATTGATATTCACGCCTCGTACAAGTCAGTGATCAATACCGGTATTGAACCTTGCGATCACTGAGACATCTCTGAACATGTGCTTATTGTCCGTCATGATGAAGACAATCACATTTTTACAACAGTGTCGGGGCTTTGCCAAGTCGACTTTCTCTGGGGCTGCTTTTTGAAGAATGAACTCATCAAAGAGTCTAAGTCCTCTTTTTTCCAAAAAGTTAACTTACATTTGCCCGCTGTGATTCCTATCTCCATAGCCGTGTAGTAGTGTAGTGTGTAGTATTTTCGATTCAATGCAAATCTGCACTCCCACTTTGGCGTTAAAATATAGATATAGTTCTACTAAATATGTAATACATTTATTTTTAAATTTTTAACACCCTTGTTCCAAACGTGAGGGGTGTTATAAGTTTAGGGTGGGTATCATTGTGTGTCTGTCTGTGGCATCGTGGCCCCCAAACGTATGGACCGGTTTTGATACGATTTTTATATTTTAAAGGTGATGTGATCGAAATGCTTCTAAGGCTATGATATCCCTATCGAAGGAGGGTGAGGTTCGTAGCTCCCAAATGAACGAAAGCAATAATGGACCTATATTGATGCGGTTATGTTTGAAAGCTGATGTGATTGAGATGCTTTTTAGCTATAATTTTGGTCGGGTGTATTTTTATATTTTTTTCTCAATAAAAAAATAATCTGTATCTGTACAATACAAATTAAAGGCTTAATACGAGCGGTAACTCTGGTGACCGTTACACTATACAAAAAACAGGTTCTGCACGAGCGCTCGCTTTGAGCCTTAAGAATATTAAAGCGTGGGTCAAACCGCTGGAAGCGCAGCACAGTGCAGCGCAGCTTATGACGTAATATAGGGAATATTATGGGAAATGACACACCAAATGCACGACGCTGTAGAGCGCTGTGCATCTACGCGCGTCACCGCCTTCGAGCATATATCCAATGCTCGAAGGTCACCGCATACCAAACCACGCAGAGACGAACCGAATGCGTGAACGCTCCTAGGCAGGCGCAGTAAAATGTCTCTTAGAAATAAGTTGACACTCTACAAAACCTGCGTCCGACCGACAATGACATACTCGTCCGTAGCATTTGCTCACGCCTCCCGCATCTCCCTGGAGAAACTTCAGATTTTACAAAATAAATTCGTTCGCGGTGCATTAGATGCCCCCTGGTATCAGAGGAACATCGACCTGCACAGTGATCTCGAGCTTCCCTCGATAGTTCAATATATGAAAAATGCCTCTCGCCGCTACTTTGACGCGGCACTTCATCACCCCAACCCTCTAGTAGTTCAGGCCTCTGACTACACGACAGACGCGACGACAGACGCACGGCCCCTTCGTAGACGCCCTAGAGACATCTTGAGCGATCCGGACGATGAAATCGCTGCCGCAGTGCAGGCAGCGATTGATTCGCCCACTCCGTCATCTTCACCATCTTTCAACACAATTAGACACAGACACCGACCTCGCCGGATGCGAGGTCGAAGGTCCCGTAATTAATTTCGACTTTATTCGCCTTCGAGTTTCTTGCCGATTCTTCTCGAAGGTGTATTCCGAATCGGTGGTCAGTTATGCAATTCATTTAAAGGGCTCCAGCCATTTCATGAGGGCCCTCTCGATCACTACCTAACAGTAGAGATCGAGGGGTGTTTAGTTCGATACTCCCCAAGTAATCAATGGCAACTGTCCAAGCCGAGGTTCGTACCCCCTGGGTGCCCTTGAGCAAGTGGCCAAAAACTTAACTTTGGCGTGCGCCTTCTGCGTCACGCATTGCGGCGGAGCGCTTTTGCGCCCGCCCCACCGTCCGGTGACGCTGTAGAGGTCAGTTATAGACCAACAGCACATATCCTTTCCAAAAAAAAAAAAAAAAAATAAAAAAAAAAATAAAAAAAAAAAAAACGTGAACGCAGCAGGCGGTCTTGCACGGTCTGGCAACGTCGCGCGCGTTTCGTGCCCTGATGACGTTGTAAAAACAATTAACTTAATATAAAAACAAACAAAAAAACAAACTAAAAAACTTTTAAGTATTTTTGTTTAATTAACTTAAAGAAAAAATAATTAATTTCTTCATCAGATGAGATAATGCACAACCATCCTTCATCAGAAAACTCAGAAATGCTAACGCTGTGCTCACTGTATTCCATTTAAAACAAAAATGGCAGATGTCCAGAATGTTGTAGCGCAGAGCGTTGCAGCACCGCACATCACGACTAACTGGCCGGTGTGACATCCTACGCAACGCGCTACGCTGCAGCGCATACGCATCCGGTTTGACCCACGCTTAAATGTTTTACCATAACTTTCCCAACAATAGTAAACAACAAAGTGGGCAGAGTAGTCCTGCTGTTCACTTTTACTTCTCCATCGCCGGTCAGTTGGGAATTGAACACAAAACACACCCCATACTCTGTTTTGATTGGCTTGAATCTGAAAAAGCGATCAAACTCTTTACAGATTATTGCGAACAAAGACTATATAAATACTATTGCAAATGAATTTGAAGAGATAATGTTAGGTATTTTGTGACCAAAGGCCAGCACTAGCCTTGGTTTCTCTGTCTACGACTAGCCCATACCAAAGAATAAATAATAGTACTATGTACCCATTGACATAGGAAATGCCTATATTATGTACCCCATACCGTCGTATAGACATTTCTTAATGTCGTAGCCCGTACTCCATAGAACGACAGTAAGAAATTTGTCTAGGATGGGGAAAAAACTTTACTGTAATTATGTACCAATAAGACAAACGACAAGACATAGACACATTTCTTACTGTCGTTGCGACAAGACGACAAGCAAGCAATTAAAAAAATAACACTTGTTGATTGATGGGACCATTATAAACAATAATATTTTATATTTATTGAGGAGGATGAATTACGCTTACTATGATTTGTATGCATGCTAATAACATAAAACCAAGGGGATGATTTCTCGGGCGAGTCAAGTCTACTCTACCATGCCATTATAACCAATTGGGATTATTCAATCAGAAAGTAAGCTTTCAATTCACTTGAAATTATAACATGCTAATTCAGCAACGCGCGGTAATCAAATCTAGACCTAACGTAGTCTTAGGCCATTGAAAGCAAGAGAAAATCTTGTTTTTATAACAAGAAAAAATCTTTTTGTGAGAACTCCAACAAAAGAAACCTTACTTATCGCAGCAAGGGATCTGCTCCCCATCAAACCAGCAAGCAGTCATGAGCTCCTCACACTTGGACCTGGCGATGTCCAGGATTGGCAGAAAGTCTTCGATGCAGCTGACGTTCATCTTGCAATTAATGCACGTCTTGCAGATTTTTTTGGTCCAGAACGCAATTTCTTTGCCAAAATTAATTAGTGAAGTGGGATATTTATGTCTGGGAAAAATGAAGCAAATATAATTAATAATTTGTTTTTATTATATAATTTGCAGGTAAATAGCGTACTTGAAGATAGCTATGGGTTCTCAATATCTTCTATCTATATCAAATCTTCATTTAATAAAGCAGTAAATAACAAAAAGTCTGTACAACAAGAATGATTTAAAAAAATACTAGGGTATAGGTTGCGTCACGTAAAAAGAAAGCTGGAAGAAAGTGGAGGGGGTGTGTTTGCGCATGGGTACACTCGCACACAAATGTACTAGGACTATTGTTTTAAATAATTATTAATTAACCTTTCGCTTACAGCTTCGTCTACCCGCCTGCCCCGCACCGCACCTCATACCACCAAATAGACCCATAAATCGCTTAATGCGCAGCCTAACAACCAGCGTTATTTTTACTTGACGCGACTTATACCTAAAATAAGCTACAGAACAAGAATATAACATTAAAAAAATGGTGTCTGTATTTATGTTATCTCATTAAGTAAAACCACTGGACTGATTGAAATCTCGTGTACTTTGTATCTCAATCCAATGAGTAGAAGCCGAACAAACGATAAAAAACTTTTTGGCGCCTGAACTTTCATGAAGTGTAGTCTATGGTACTGTATTGTATTGTAGATAGTTTTTGTCCTGGAATAACACATATATTACTTTTAACCCAGATAAAAGACAACGCGGGTAAAGCGGCGGGCACAGCTAGTCCATATTGATATTTTAATTTTGCGACCGACTACCTAACCGTTTAAGTAGGGAGGTACTTTGACAATCTATTATAACACGATAGAATGCAATAATTTAACAACTTAGCAGGAATGTCACCCGCCACAGGCGAGCTATTTTCGTTTTAGTTACTGGATGACTACGACAATACTTTCGTACTCTTGATATAAAACTCACTTGGGCATTTCAATTTTAGTTTTTGTGTCATTATAGTACTCGCAGATCGTTACAGCGGGGAACGGCGTGTCCCATTGCAGATAATCTGTCTCCACGGAATATGCCACAGCATCCTGGATGTACAGTCCCAGGGCGTCTCGGAGTACCACGGCAGAGCCGTAACAGCAGGCAGAGAAAGTCGCGAGCCAAAACAACCTGGTGAATTTAAACTATTATTAAGATCAACATTTCAGATCGATGCTCAGACCAATGTATCCTACTATGAGTGATGGTAGCCAAGCGGGTACTAGTGCAATTTGGAATCCAACGTTACTGAGTTCGGTCCTCGGCTCCGCGCCATTAAATTTTCTAAGTCATGTGCGGTTTTCTGTCGCTCCGTGTTTTGAAGGGCACGTGAAGCTGTCGGTCCCTGCTGTTATTGATTAATAGCAGACGTTAAGTCATGTCAGAGTCCCGCTCTACCTCATACGACAAACTGTTGTAATTAGGAAACTTTGTGGGTTTTTATTTGATTATTTTAGTTATTTTTTTATTGTACTGATTGTTTCTAAAAAATAAACATTTCAGCTTAAAATTATTGGAAATTTGTCTAGGTCAGAAAAACGGAGAGTAGGAGCGCAGTACTGAATGGCTAAATGTTATTCTCTCCCGAAGAACGGTTCGCCGAATATACTTCCACTGGTCTATTTTTCTACAGAACCGAATTCAGTGGCTTGCATGATTTTGCAGTACAAAGTTTAAAAGTGGCACCACAGACAAACTTTCAGGGCCCCGATTCTCTTAGCTATTGAACCGCGATATCGCAAGTCGATCGCTTTACTTTTTATGAAATTTTCTCATTTTCCACTTAAAAGTGCTGGTAGCGAAATTATAGCGAAAATTTTAGATTTTTGTTTTTTTTTGTTTATTAATTTGTTACAATTTTATTTCTTTCCAAAATTTTCGCCTTTAGCACTTTTAACAAGGACATGAGAAAAATTCGCAAAAAAATTTTAGCGATCGACTTGCTTTATCGCGGTTCAATAGCTTACAGAATCGGGGCCCTGGTGGCAGGTACAGCAATTCTGTGGCAGGCCTGATGCTCACCGATTGTACTTGATTGGTCCAGGGCCCCGATTCTGTAAGCTATTGAAGCGCGTAACGCAAATCGATCGCTTGAGATTTTTGAGAAATTTTCTTATATACCACTTAAAAGTGCTGGAAGCGAAAATTTTGCTAAAATTTTCGCTTTTTTGAATATTTCCAAAAAAATATACTTCTTGCACTTTTAAGTGGTAAATAAGAAAATTTTCAAAAAAATTCAAGCGATCGACTTGCGTTATCGCGGTTCAATAGCTTACAGAATCGGGGCCCTGGTGGCAGGTACAGCAATTCTGTGGCAGGCCTGATGCTCACCGATTGTACACTTATACACCACCACACGATTGTACTCTTGTATATTATTAGGTATACATAACCTACGTAACTCAAGCTTAGTTCTGAAGTCTCCTTGTGTAAGTCAAAACTGATATATAACGGAACTGGAACCGTGGCGCGCCATCTGCGACGCGACAACCATCTTCCGTTCCAACTTCTCTTTACAGATTTCCTTTAGGTACCTACCTAGTAAAACTTACGTTGATAACGCATCTCGAAGGGCAAATCACGGAGTTTAATGAACTATAGTCAGTAATGTCCAGGTTTGCGCCAATACACATATTTGAGTACGATAATATAAGATGAGATAAGAAGAGATGAGATAAGAAACAATTTATTCCATCATACTGTTGTACACAGCAACACAGAAATCAACAGAGCAACTTAAGGACTATATATGTACTGTGCCTTAACCAAACACAAGCAACTAAGCACCTGTGTACAAAGATCGCTGCCATGTACAGTGCTGCCATGTACAGTGCTGCCAGAAAAGGTCTGAGCTCAGCAAAAAAGCTGTGAAAAAAATCCACAGTGCTGATTTTCAGCTCAGGCCATTGGTGACGACAACATATTACAACACTTCATCGTACCTTCTGTACCTAGATACACAATTTTTTGTCGAAGGCATCCAATTAGGGTTCCATATCCGACATAAGCATCCTACTAGAGATCCACAAAGCACTTAGCAGTCGAGCCGTTACTAGCCTAAAATATGCAGATATGCGGGTAGGTCAATCATTTTCGGCTTGTAATGAATGGCAATTAACACCGACTGAAATTAATTTCAGTATGTCTGGAATATTGCTCCGCGTTTGATATAGTAGGGTTTGTAAGTAAAGTACTGTATACATAGCTTCACTATGAACCTCTGATCATGGTTTTAAGGCTGTGGACCGGATCAAAATTGAATCGCGTCAATTTTACATGCCAAATATCAACAAATTTCTAAGAAAGTAAGGCAATGACCTCAAATATGTTTACTGCATTATACGTTATATATGCATCAGCTGACTATTTTTTTTTACGTTAATTTATGGTTTTTCATATGTAAATCAAACCTCTCCAGCGCCGTGCAGCATTTAGAGCTATTTTTGAGCTCTTCGTAGGTACGTGTCTCTAAACAATAAACTAGAAATTGTATTCAGCGCTTATGTAACGTGAAATACTCTTCATCAAAATGCACAGAATAGATTTAAAAAAAAATAAGACTTAATTTTGAAGCCAACAGTTTATTTTGTTTTATGTTGATACTAGGTCATTATATTGAGGCAATGAATTGAATACATACATAAAGATCAAGTTTTTTTTAAATGTATGTAAACAGAAGTTTATTATCAATAAATATTAAAATCCATAAATACTACCTTTTTATACAAAAATCACCACCAAAAATTCTTAGTGACCGCTCAGCTCTCAGTATATAAATAAATGTATTGTCTATGTCGAAGCGTTCGGACGTGTGCTCCGCGTCAATTTTTTGGCTACCCTCTCGCTCTAACATAGTATGTGCCTCTCGCTCTGATCGAATAATGAAAGTTGCTCTACTTAATTTGTTTTGTATATTTTTATAATCTCAAATAGTTGTAGTGTAGGTAACTTGTTACAACGTTGTTTATCTCGTGTTTCGAATGTATGATTTTTATCATCAAACTATTTTAAATACTACTATATCCAGATTTTAAACTGGTGTAAAGTAATGTCTATTATTTATCGACTTCTAAACGGAGAAGATTCTCAAGTAGTCTGTATTTTTTTTGTATGTTTGTTGCCTCATATCTATAAACCTATGAACCGATATGAATAATTCTTTTTTTGTTTGAAAGTATAGGACTCCGATTAGGTCCTATTATTTTATCTAAATTGGTTCAGTAGTTTTTTAGTATAAAGATAAGGATGCAGAATTTCTGAACCGATTTGCATAATTCTTGTTTGATTTCATAGGGTAGACCTACATTGTAGTCTCATGTCAGTTATTATTAGAAAATCGATTTGTTTTGGTGTCAAAATCTCAATTTTTCGGCTTTTTTTAACCAAATTAGATGCTAATTTTTTACTTGAAATAATAAACCTAGCGTTTGGTAGTGTATAAATTTCATCAAAATTGGTTTAGTAGTTCATTACAAGTTTTTATTTAACTCACTGTGTTAATATGTTTTATGAACAGTCTTGTAGGTGTATTTTGAACTACTTTATGACGTTTAATCCAAGCTAAAGATTTGCACACGGGTGTAGTTTTGATGGCTTTACAATATGATGGTAGTATTGAGCTGGTCCGAAGGAATGAATTCAAATATCAATTGATAGAACTCCTTCGAGTTTATGCTTATTTGATTGGTCTCTATGAGTTCTCAAGTTTTATTTGTAAAAGCTTGCTATAAGAAATTATTTTTATATAGCTATGCTCGGTGCATCACTACGTGATATAATCTAAAACAAGGAAAGAAACAGGTAGAAGAACCAGGGTTACCGCCATATCTCTCAGAGTTTGCAAGTTGAAATGGCTATGGGCAGGCCATATAGTTCGCAGATCGGACAACCACTGGGGGATAAAGGTTCTAAAATGGCGACCAGGAACAAGCAAGTGAAGTGTTGGTCCTTCGTGTGTACCCTCCACTAGAAGGACCGATCACATTGTAGTCATCGCAGGAAGTCGGCCATGATCTTGTGATCTTGTGCCACTCCTTTCCTTCCTCCTCCTCCTTCAAGATCGCTCGTCATGGTGCTCTTTGGAGGAGGCCTGTGTTCAGCAGTAGTATAACTAGTAGTAGTAGTAGTAGTAGTAGTAGTATTACATGATGATGATGATGATGATGAGTTTTATGGAGCTCAATCATTATTTCGTAAAATCTGTACAAAAACATAATTTTAAAAATGGTTTATGTGACTTAAAATAACCTACTAAACAAGAATATAAAATTTTGTATTAAATTGTGTTATATTGTGTCTGGCTGTTTGTTTGTCTATTCACGCATCACGTAAAAACTACATGGCCAATGACGATGCTGTTTTCATTATTGGATATTTTAGGTTTTGATTTAAAAACTGGTTTTACTTTTTTACTGTATATCAATCCAATGAGTAGGTGCCGAGCAATCGATAAAAAACGATTTGACGGTGAAACGTATTACGATGAAATGTAGTATAAATTGTACTCGTACTATATAGGTATCTTTGGTCCTGAAATAACACATAGACCAGTATACAGTCACAATCCACTGATTCGTGATATTCGTATTTATGTATGTTTATCCGTTATCTAGTGCCCATATTACAGGGTATCCTAGTTTTGGGCTAGATAATTGGTGTGGAATTGTCCCAAATATATTTTATATATATTTATTTTTATTAAGGTGATAATGTGAGTGTATGTGTAAATGTATGTATGTGTATATTTATATACAATTAGTTTGCCAAAATGGCTAAACGCACCTTAGGGTACGATGTGCTTGAAGCACGTGTATGTACATAGTAAACGTTGTGTTAGAACGTTAAAATAATATAGCTAAGGTAGGTAGGTAATAGTATATTAAATATAAGATAATACTGGTGTTGTGACCTAGGCTTGGTTTATAGAGTAATCACATTTGCCGCCGCACCTTAGGGTACGATGTGCCTGTAGCACGTGCATGTACATGGTAAACATTGTGTTAGAACGTCAAAATAATATAGCTAAGGTAGGTAGGTAATAGTATATTAAATATAAGATAATACTGGTTTTGTGACCTAGGCTTGGTTTATAGAGTAATCACATTTGCCGCTCTTTTCAGTGTTGGAATTTTTGTGTGCATGTGTAGTAAATAATAATATATGGAACTGGTTTCACTTTATACTGAACATTATGTTTGTAAAAAAACATAACTAACAATTAGGGTATTAGCAACGGCTAGTACCAAAGAGTTAAAGTATGTGGTAAGTACAATATCATTGAATAGAAATAAGTAGGGACTTGAAGTCAATATTCATAATGAATCCGAAAAGTTTATGAAGTGAATAAATGAAAAACAAGCTAAAAATGTGGACATTACGCCGTAAAGAGAAATTATATTATAATTACATTATTTACAACTTAAATACAAGGTTATTTGTAAGTAGGTAACCTACAATGGCCATAAGTAGGATAATGAAAGCAATGTAACTTTCATATTACATCTATACTTATAATAAGGCAATAGGAACGAAAAAGTCTGTAGTGTTGGCGACTGAGTCGCAATAGACTGACTGGACTGTATGGACATTATTATAGGTGTTTATTAAAATAAACTAAGATCAGTTTTAGTAGCTTTTTACTTTCTTATTTTTACTCCATCTTGACACACATTTCAAATTAGAAAACTAAACAAAAAAAGAACGACGTTTAAAAAACATATTTCTAAAAAAAGGTTGGATTGCCAACATGTACAAAGAAGATAATTAAAAAAGAAATGGTCGAGGGTACATAAAATAATCTACTGAACAAAAATAGAATAAATAATAAAAATAATAGAAAAAATAAAATAGAATAGAATAGTAGTTTTTTTTTTACATATTCAAATTTCGTGTCTGTCTGTCTGTTTGTCCGTCTTTACGTTTGTTCACGCATCACGTAACAACTACTGGACTGATTGCGATGTGGTTTTTGTTGGATAGGGTTTGACTTAAAAAACGGGGTACTTTATATCTCAATCTGATGAGTAGAAGCCGAGCAATCGATAAAAATATTTTGACGGCTGAAGGAATTTGGATCAAATGTTGGTATATTGGTATTTTAGGTCCTGGAATAGCACAAAGAGTACTTTTAACCTACAGAATTGGCCAAGCGTGCGAAGCCGCGGGCATCAGCTAGTAATTAATAATGTATGTAAGTAAGTAGACAAGTGATGGTTAAGGTTAAGACGTACGTGATATAGGTTTAATGTCTTTGACATGCCAACGGCCTAAGGAATTACCAGATAAATCACTGAGGTCGTAAATTAATGGTGAAATTTTAACTGCTATGATGCATTTTACGAATTTAGGAGCTAATTTAGCTGAAAAATACTTGCCTGCTGAACTTATTGGATAATTACGTTGCCATATTATAATGTCGCCTTTGTTAAATTCAAGGTGTTAATGACATTTATTATAATATTTAGCGTTAGTTTCATGAGCGCGGAATAAACGTGCTTGTACTTCAGCAAATAAAGGGCTGAACTGACCTATGTTGTCAGCGTATTCATCGCGTGGAGCAAAAATCAATTCTTCAGATAGATCCGAAGCATTATATTCAGAACCACACGTTACAAGTTCGCGACCAAATACTAAGAAAGCTGGTGTGAATTTAGTAGTTTCATTAACAGCTGAATTTATGGCAAGTTGGATTTGATTTAAATATAAATCCCAAGTACGATGGTCATTATCAGCAAAAGAAGCAACTGCTGTTATAATTGTTTTGTTGTAACGTTCAACAGTATTGACTTGCAGACAGTTACGGGGGGTGTAATGAATTTTTGGTATGTTGTAATGTTGAAATAAATCCTGGAGTTCATGTCTAATTAGTTGAGGGCCATTATCTAGGATTATGGTCTCTGGAATGCCATAAACGATGAAAACTAAGTTCTCAAGTATATGTTTGATTACAGAAGAGGTAGTTCGCTTCATGGGGAATATAAGACAATATTTGGAAAAACAACATGTGACTACAAAAATAAACCTATTAAGTTTACGTGTCATTGGAAGTGGACCAACAATATCAGTAGATATGCATTGGACAGCACGATAACAAAAACCACGTGAACAAATATAAAGTGATCACGTGGGTAAACCACGGGCACAGCTAGTCTTTAAAATAAACCTACATTTTAGACAGTCAGTCACAGGATAGTTTAAAATGCTCCTACTAATTATAAATAAATTATTACATTTGAACTAGTTGCACTTCCCGAACTGACACCTTGCATTGTGCCGTTTTTTTTCACATTGAAGCTTTTAAGTAACTCAAAACATCAACTGAAAATTTAAAAACCAACGAATTTAAAATTTGTAGTGTTTGGTACCTAATTACTTATTATTTATTATTAGAAAGTGTACTAAATAAGCTACCATTATTTTCTAGATTCCCCGCTTCCGGCACTTACTCCATTTGACTTAATTGGATTGTTCTAAACAATGAATTTCGTAAACACCGGTCGGGAAGGATTACGTCTATATGCATATATAATTGTTATATAAATGAATAAACAAAAAATAGTTTTGAAATGTGTAAGTAAAGCCGTGTCATAATTTTAATTTTTATTTAATGCCTAATTACGTTTTTTAACCCCTCCTTTGGGCTCTTAGATCCTGATATCCAACAGCCCCGGACCGATTCTGATCATTACAAATTAAAGAGATCTATCTATTATTATCACCTCATTACACAAAAAATATGTAGCAATCTATCAATTTTTCAAAAGTTATTGTATGACAAACATCTCTGGCTCCGCCACTGATTGCATTTCTAAAACAACTTGGCATATTACTGAACTAAAACTGTAATTATAAGATAATACGAGGCTCGGCCCGTGTTTATGTGGAAGATACTTATTTGTTTCTGAAGATTCGTGTATCGAGACAACTGGTACGCGATAAAACTAATTTTCACGTACCCCTCCCCCTTTTTTGGAAAAATTAAGGTTTTGTGATCGTATGGTGACCGTGCGATCGTTTATATTTAAAAAAAATATACTTATGAACATAAAAATGAAGTTTCCCTGACAATATTTTAATAAAGTAGAGTAACTTTCATTGCTTTAGGGTACAGCTTAGAGATACTATTAGTTATTCTGTGATAAGAAGCACAGCGCAGATGGCGACGTAATGGCAACGGAACTATGACGGGCAGACGACGGATCGAACATCTTCACTAGTCTACAATAATATTATCCATACCAATATATAATATGACCAGAATTATCGTTCCGAGGGAGAACGATCCAATGTTTTCATCTTGTTTATCAAAATTCAAAGATGACAGCAATGCTGCTTTTTGTAAAGCGTGCAATATGAAATTAGTCAAAAAATATGACTAATATATATGAATACTAATATATATATATATATATATATGGGTGCACGGGGCATGCCCATATATATATATATATATGTATATATATATATATATATATATATATATACGATAATAATCCATATATATATATATATATATATATATATGGATTATTTGTTCATTAGTTTCCAACTCTAGTTTGTTAGTTTCTTTTTCAGTGCAGTGGGTGGAGGGGTAAATGGGAATTACCTGTGCACCCACCAGTGGGTGAAGCCAGTGGGTGCACAGGTAATTCCCATTTACCCCTCCACCCACTGCACTAGAGTTGGAAACTAATGAAGAAATAATCGACATATACGAAGAAAAAAAACAACAACATGTATTATAAATAAGTAACAAGACATTTTAATTTGACAGATGTCATAATAATCGTAATGTTATAGGTAGCTAGAAGCTCGACAGCTATCTCTTTTATTTAGTTATGTACTTTACTTTTATATCTTGTATCTTGTTTGTACACAATAAACGTATTTTCTTTCTTTTCTTTCTTTCTTACTTTCTATGTATAAAAACATGGACACCACAAAAAAAGTAGAAGTTATTAATTTGTATTTATACTAATTGTTAATAAATATTTGTAATAAACAAGTTTGCGTTATTTTAACATACTCATACAATTTATCATTAGCAGAACTTCATTCATTAGCAGAATGTTGGCATTTATTACCAAAAAAAATAGCAGCTGAATTTAGACGAGTAGCTGGCATTATCTTGAAATCTGGTCACACTGTACGTAATGTTAGAGAAGGATCAATCGTGATCAGTGATCAGACTTGATGCACTCATCAAGTCTGATATAAGCATAATTATATTCGCGGTGTACCCAACGCCTTAGGTACGGCCGCGACATATATGTTTCATCGCTCATCGGGAATCAGGTAGTGCTGCCTCTCGTGTCAGAGTTTGTCAGCCCGCTTGACAAATAAGAAGAAAACCTCCAAGTTTCAAGAAAATACATTTTTTAGTTTCAAAGTCATTCAAGTGCAAAGTTTAAAAATATAGGTAAGCAAAATGATTAACAAAAGAAGTGCGCAATTCTAGATGGTTTAGTCAAAGTACATATATAGTATAAAGACTATATATGTACTGTGGTTTAGTCCAACTGGTTCTACTATTTGTTCTATTAAAGAACAGATTTGACAAAAAAAACTGTTCTACTGAGCAGTATGGCATTGGATCCGAACCAAGTGTGTATTCGCCGTCTGTGCGTTCTACGATAGAACAGTACTGAATATTTGAACCAAACAAATAGACAAGGGATGAGATACCATTGCAAAAATGCAGCATTTTATATTCTTACGATTTAAGTATGGCATGTTCCTCAAAATCTACCAAAACTACTAAGAGCGATGTTAGCCTAGTGTTTCACTAGTGCGACTTAGGATCCAACGATACCGGGATCGATCCTTAGCTCCGCTCCGACTTTGCTAAGTTATGTGCGGTTTCTATCACTCTCAGCTTTGAAGGGGGGGTGGGCCCTGGCCGGCCTGACAAACTGACACCAGAGGCCAGCACTACTTTATACGACAAATAAAAAAACAAACAAAACTACTCTTGTTCTTGCTTTATGCTTTTGTTCTTGCTACTTAGAATGTGTCCTATACCCTGCCACAATCCTCCGCACCGTTTCCGCTTCGGTCGCTCTGTACCTGTATATTTATAATTTATAAAACCTCACCTTTTAAACATGGGTGTGTGTGACATGGATATCACATGGCCGATGCGGCGTAAACTGCTGTGGTCATTGAAATATTGGATTTTAGTCTTGATCTTCGTTATGAATTCTTCTCGATTTGTCCTGAGAATTACTATAAGCCTCCCCATAATAACTGGTCAAAAGATTTCGAACTTTACAACACAAGAATAAGTCTTGTTATTCTTTAAAAGCTCATTGATAGAGGCAGTAGATTTATAGACCATAATTTTTCCTCAGACGGAAATGAAATAGGAATCATATAAAATGATTCCACCCTTGGTTTATTTGCTCATTTGTGAACTGGTGTTATTTGAACTTGTGTTTTATATGTAGGTTAGCCCTTAGCATTTAGATCAGTGGTTCTCAAAGATGGACCGCGACTCACCTAACAAAAAGTTCCTAATTCGGTATAGTTTTGTACTACCTGTACCCGCGGCTTCGCACGCGTGGTCATTTCTCTAGGTTAAAGTATTCTTTTTCTATGACTTAAAATACCAATATACCAACATTTGATCAAGATTCCTTTAGCCGTCAAAAAGATTTTTTCGATTGCTCGGCTTCTTCTGATCGGATTGAGATACCAAGTACACCAGTTTTTAAGTCAAACCGTAAGCCTAAGCTATCCAACAGTGAAACCTGCATCGCAATCGGTCCAGTAGTTTTTACGTGATGCGCCAACAGACAAACTAACAAACAAACAAACAGACAGACAAGAATTTTAAAAATGTTCTATACATATTCAGTACCTAGCTTATTTTAAGTACCCTAGACCATTTTTTTCTGAATTATCTTCATTGTACAGACTTTTTCGTTCTTATTTCTTTATTAAAAGTATAGATCGTTTTTTTACTCATAGTAAACTTTATTTTATGAAACTAATTTTAATATTTTGGCTTTCTATGCGGTAGTTGATTTTTAATAGGCAACGACGTTATAAAGTAGGCTGAATATGTATTCCCTTGAGTACGTGTATGGAAGAGGTTATTAGGGCTGTCCATTGGCTGCCGTTGACTTGACATTGACAGATTTTGTTTTGGTTTACCATTGCTTTTTTTAGGCACTGAAAGTAGCCCTATACAGCCTACTATGTGACACCAGAAGAGGTCAAATGAAAGTCAAGTAAATTTGATGTATTTTACTGAAATAAACTCCATCACTTCATCATTAAAGAGTTTAAACCTAAAAATAATGCACAGGAATGTAATATTTCGAAATGTTTTTGGAATCAGCATCGTTTTTTTTTTACGTAAGTACTGAATTCGGGACTCTCCTCTTGGTTTTCTCGAAGGAAAAAGGAGCATAACTAATGAAGGACTGTTCAAACAAGAATAATACATTCAGTTCCAATCCAGAGGGTTAAATACAAGAAGTGCTATTTTTGAGAAGGATGCATTAGTTTCCTATTTTTGTAATTATAGCCTTAGAATCAACTTCAATTTTAGTTATCTTAAATTTCAATGAGTTTGTTACGTCAAATTTATTTCGGTATTTAGTTTTAATATTAATCATAGCCGAAAATCCCGCCTTACATAGGTTTGACGTACGGAAGGGAAGGAAGACCTTATCTTCAACAAACAGCCAAGGATAGTTATGAGCAACTGAGAGCCAGAATTTCGTTAACTGCTTGCGATTGAAACTATTTTTCAGTAACGTATCAATGTATCATTTGCTTTTGTTGATATTTTAGTTTATGACAAGACGGGCAGGTCACTCGCCTGATGGTAAGCATAAAACTGCCCATAACAGTTGCAGTGCCACCCAGAACTTGGGTTGCAAAACCTTGCGCGTCACTGCACTGCGCTCGTCACCCAGTGACATTGGTTGTTAAGTCTCATTGCCCAGTAATTTCGCTGGAAAAATTTCCCTTCAAACAGAAATGTTTACAGACTACTGCTTGGCGGCTGAATATCTGACAAACAAAGGTGAAGTTAATCTTGAAATGGGTTACAAATCCAATTCATCGTCGAGCTTTTTCATCTCTTCCCGTCCGCCGCCGTCAGTGGTTGCCCGCCCATTGGCCCGGTCGGTCGATCTTTTTGGCCCACCCAATATTCGCTCGCGATCCAGCAGTGGGTCGCGACCCATACTTTGGGGACCACTGCTTTAGATTATATCAACGAGTGACATAACTTATTTTAATGCATTTATCTTGTCATTATAATGTAAGTAATTGTAGATCGACACTGAATTTCAATTAACTGATGCGCACGCTAACGGAACCAACTATACGCTACCTACCTACGTGCGGTACTTTAGGTATATTTATTGAACGTGTCACAATCTTAATTACTTATACCATTATGCCTAGCTAGCTACACCCTGCAGCTTCGCCCCGTCATAAAAGTAATCTACGTACCTACCTAAAGTTTCTATGTAGCAAATTTCTTCAAAATCCGTATTGTACTACCTATTATTTATTTGGTGTCTTTACTCTGTCTTATTTATAATAAAACAGTAAGTAGCAAAAAGTTTGAACAATAAAGATAATAAAAAAATGGTATTTATGTTACTACTTAGCTCTGCGAACAGTGGACCTCGCGAGCACAATCTTTTTTGCAACATCTAGCGGTGTACAGTAGCGCCATCTAGTGACCTTATTGTAAAGGTTGTGACATGTTAAATCATGACTCCAAGTAAGATTTTGTTATAGATCCCGATTAAACAGAATGTATTGGGTACAACGCCATCTGGCGAGGAGCAGCGTCTTTTCTATTAGATCAAGTTGTGTTTTCTCCGTATCTGAAAACCAGACGCCGAGTTTGTAAAAAACGCCGAACTCCACCGCGCGTGCGCCACTTTCTTCGTTAAAGGAATAATGAAAGCGTTTCTTGTTGAAGACAGATTGATAATTTCGCCTATCTAAGAATCAAGAAATAATGGTCGAATTTGCCTCTGCGAGTGAAAGGGAAAAGTTTTCATCTACTGTCTCAAAATAGATAAAATGGTTAATCCACGCAGCGACAGCTAGCGACAAGAGGCGTGAACTAGAAGGAAGGTGTAAACGAAGCGGTGGCCTCTGACGGCAAGTAGCAGGGCTTCTGAGTGTTGCTATTATTAATTGACGTTCCAGGAATATTTCGGGCTCTGGATAACTTTGGACGAGGAACGGGTTGTTTAAAAATCCAGAATAGGTCGCATCTTTAAGTTGGCTAACAAATCGTAAATTCAGAAGGCAGCGAAAATAATTTAAATCTAGAAATCGCTTGCGATGGTCACACCATGGAAGGTTTTGACATAATGTCTAAATCACATGAAAGTTCCGGAGAGATAGTTTTTTTTTTCTATGAACTTGTTCAAGTAAACAACCGGATGCTGATTGGTATGTACCAGAACTGGCTGGAGGACAGTGACCAGTATTGCTAGGCCGACAAGGTCTGCTTTACGAAGCAAGTTGCAGAGTTCTTTCTAGAGTTTTCTGGATACCGGAAGTTCGAGATCTGAGTAGAATGCTACTCGAAGTGCAAACCAAAGTTCGTATATATACAAGAGAGAAGCCTGTGGATTGGATTTTGATTTCGGACGTAAAACTGGATTTAGTTCACGTAGTTGGCACGTGATTAAGATCGGCCCAGGCAGCAGAAAAACACGCAGTTTCTCTTGTGTGAACAAAACGACTGAAGCACGCTGTCCAGAACGAAGCTGCCCTGTTACAGGCGAAATAAGTATACAAGTGCAAAAGCCAGGTTAAAATCGTGCATCTACGGTCGGCTATTGTCTTCACCACTGCGATCTGCTGTGCGCGATCACCCGGGGCTCACCACCTTTCGTGGAAGAAGCCGGTCTACGAGGGACTCCAGAAGGACTCCAACGCACCACCTGTCCAGTAGAAGATACCAGGCACCGTTCGTGGTCAAGTAGTAGGAGCTGATCGAGTGGAGTAAGGAGGCGTTCCGCGGCTGTACGCGAGACGACGGTACGGCGTCCCAGGAAGCCTCCAGGTTGGTCCACTCCATATCATTTTGAGTCAGCGAGCTACGGTAGCGAGGGAAGCCTTCGCCTTCTAACGTGCTAAGATACTGTTGAAAGATACTTTCTGTTTATTTTCTGTCTTACTTTCTGTTTACTTTCTATTTTAGAGTTTAATATCCCTCTGGGAAACACAATCTTACACACACACACTTTATTTGCACAAGTTCTCTTTTAATTAAGAACATTCTGAGGTAAAGACAAGATTATTCCGTTGCGTTGTGACCAATACATGTTAATTTCTTGATGACAGACTCTCTAAGTTTTTACTAGCCTAGGACACTGCTTTTCTATTATAAATTCATATCATACAGGCCGAAGTTATGTACTAAAATTTATATGTTTGAGGAAATTGTAATCATATTTGAGAATTTTGAGTTTTGAGTATTAAGTTAGTAATATTTCCTATTATAAGATCTTGCTGTTTAGAATTATTTTGATGCAGAACAAACTAAATTAAGTGTAAAATATTTCTTTTTGAATTCCTCAGTAAAGGGGAGAGTACCAATATTTGATAACTCATGTGTGTCTTTTTTCTATTCTTGTAATAAAGCCCTTTGTTATTGAATTTAACATCTTGTTTTAATTCCTCGCCTTTACCTGAGAAGGAGGCCCGTTTCCTTAGCCGGGCAAACGGTCCTTTCAAGGTAACATTAGTCACCAAGGAGCTCCATCCCTACCTGGTAGGTATAGGGCCGATTCCACTGGTAGAAATCTAAAAGTGAGGAATTTACTGCATTTTGTAGAGCTATACTGGTCATCACGCCGAAGATCTTCATCAGATTTTCACAAAATTTTATGAGGCCAATTTAAAGTTACTGTATCTTTTAAATAAAAAAATAACCATAGAAATCGGATCTCATAAGGCAGAGATATTCAGTAGCCCCTTTTTTGCCCCTTTTTGGAGGAAGTACCCCCCTAATCAAAAATCCCCGACAAGAAAACCTATAAAGTCGTAAAACCTGTATACTAAGTTTCGTCCAGGTTAGTTGTAAAATACGACCTGTAGAGGAGTACCAACAAACTGACAGACGAAAGCAAATTGATGGAACTTGATTCAGAGAACTAGCAAAGGAATAAAATAGCAAAAGATTATCAAAATATTTTCTCAATATTTTTAGTCAGATGAAAGATTTGTGTTGGCGACGGGGTTCGAACCCGCAGGCATATTATCCATAGAACAACTAGGCATTAAAATACTGAAATGTATTTTTTTAATGTAATTTCATCAAAATATTTACTTTAGATTTGAGATCTTAAAAAAATTATTAAAAATACTGTCACCTGGCAGTTTAGGTTTAGAAGTGTGGCGGTAGGTGTAGAAAAAAAAGATATAGTTAGTAACTACCAGTGTAATCAGAAATAAAAGTAAAAGTATCTCAGGTAGTGAGTTACAGGAGGTGGTGATGTTCGTGTTATTGTCCCTCACGGATTGGAACTTAGAGCTAGCTGAGAGGACTTGAAAGACGTTCCACGGTGAGATGGTGCAGAAGTAGTGGTACAGCAAGAAGTATTGCAGCAGTGCGAAGAGCAGCTCCCAGGGGACAGGTGTCCACAGACCCGTAACAGCGTGCTGGTCGGCGTTCGTACCCTAAGGGTATCAAAGGAAGAAAAAACCCTGGAACGGTAGAATTAGACGACTTAGTCCAGGTTCAGTAGGTCTGGCTTACGTACATCACCAGGTCTTCGTTCCTTGGGGTCCACCATGCCGGACGAGGCCTCTTTCTGTTAAGCCCCAAGGAAGTTAATGTGGCAGCCAATATGGTACATAAGATTGACATTAAAGTAGTAAATAAAAAGTTAAAAGTAAAGTACAAGTGTGAAAGATTCTGCCTCGGACATAAGTTTACAAATATAAAAATACAGCACGTAAGAACCATAGTTTTAAAAGTATTTCACCAGTTGGGAGTAAATCATCACGAAATGCAGGGAATACAAAAGCGGTATAAAACCGGTACATACTAAAAAGTCAAGTCATTGCGAAAGCGTTTGCTGGTATGACTAAATGCAACCAACAAGCATAGTTTGACCATATTAACTTTCGCAATGACTTGCTAAATGAATTAACTAAAAGAAAAGTAAAAAAAAAAAAACAAAATCAGTAAAATTTTCCGTTACTAAATTTCAAATTTGTACCGGGCGATATTGCAATCCAGGTCTGCAATATCAAAAGCCTGGCACGTAAGATGCACAGTAAAGTTATACACAAGATTAAAGATATATATAAAACAATCAGTTCGTGGATTCACAAGCGTTACATATAGTTTTTAAACCAAAATATTACGGCCTCATAGCCAGTAGTTTAGAGCAAGAAGCAATTTAGAGGTCACACGATATATGAAAGACTTACCCAATATTGGGGTTTTTTCACTAGGTAAACAGGTAAATAATTACTATAAAATTAACTGTGGAAAATTACTCGCAAAATGATTTAGAAAACGTTATCCAAGCCAGCACGAATTGACGAAGCTAGAAGAACTATTCATCACCACAGGTTAAATAGTCGCTTTTATTGGTGTTATCTATGATGGTTGCATTCGGAATTTTAGCGTAGCAACCACCCATTCTGTTTTAATCAGAACTTGTATTACAGTCATTCAATACGGTGCGTTGGAGTCGATATTGCGGTGAAAATTTGTTTGCAACAAGTCATAATGGCTTAGTAAAATTTCTGTTTACGATTGTAGATTACATAACGTGTAGATTGGTCATACTAATTCAAACACAAGAAACACACACACACACACACAGACAACACACAGACATTTTAAGGTTACGTATTTCTTTGTTTATTATAGACTGTTCATTTTATTGTGAAACTGGACTTATTTTGTTGATACGAGTACTACGTAAAACTCAACTAAACGGAATAAAAACAAACTCGAGGATGAAGCGAGACGTTACAATACCGGACTTTTCAAACTATATGGTACCCAATCCATACCAATATATAAAAGTGAAACGTTGTCTGTTTGTTTGGGGAGCTTTCACGCGATAACGGTGGGATGGATTTTGATGAAATTTAGAAAGGAGATAACTTATACTCTGGAATAAAACATAGGATACTTATTATTCCGGAAAATTGTAAGTTTCCACGGGAAAACTGGAAAATGTTGATTACTCACTGTAACGGTTGCCATCACAGAATGGTGTGTGGTTGCCATGGAATCGAAATAACAAGTCTGTCAAAAAACATCAAGAGCATTGAGTGCCATACCTTGGGTGGGATTCTCTTGCTAAATTTAGAACAAAAATTAATCAAATGGTGGCCACTGTGGCCAGCACTCTCTAACTTTTCTATTAATTTTAAGTATTTCTTATTGTATATTTCGCAAGATGCTTGTATCCATTGTTTATATTCCTTATTGGTTGTTAAAGCTGTTAATTAATTATATATGGTAAAATGCATGCTGTGTTTCCCTTCAATGGATAGTGCATTAAGCAATATAACCTTAACATAGAAATAAATAGAGTAAGTTTTAATGTAATTATCAATGGGAAGCCTAAATAAATAAATAAATACCTACTTTTGCTTTGGTTTTTAATATCCTAGAAGAAAATAGGATGCTTTTTTTCGCGATAAACAGTAGTCTGCGCGTACGAAGTCGCGGGCGGGAAAACTAGTACTTAAATAAGAGTCACACTACGCTCTGATTGGCCTGTTTACTACAGTGGCTACACTTCTCTGATTTGAGTTTTTTTTTTTTTTTTTTTTTAATTTCTATCACACAGTAAGTGGAAGATTCCTGTCACGAACTCTATCAAAAGAGTCACACAGTAAGTGGAAGATTCCTGTCACGAACTCTATCAAAAGAGTCACACAGTAAGTGGAAGATTCCTGTCACGAACTCTATCAAAAGAGTCACACAGTAAGTGGAAGATTCCTGTCACGAACTCTATCAAAAGAGTCACACAGTAAGTGGAAGATTCCTGTCACGAACTCTATCAAAAGAGTCACACATTAAGTGGAAGATTCCTGTCACGAACTCTATCAAAAGAGTCACACAGTAAGTGGAAGATTCCTGTCACGAACTCTATCAAAAGGTAGATATGAATAAATGAGTTAGGAGAGTAAGCTATCCTCTATCTAGTATTGTTGCCATGCCTTTTTCATATCAGTTATCTTATCGCTAATGTATTTGTTAACTGCTGTTTTAGATTGCCTTCCGTTGATAACAGTTTTATCTTTTGTTTTTTGTCTTGATTGAAACTGAGGCGAAGGGGGGTTTCGCGAGGGGTCTAAAATAACACGAATATAACAAATCAGAGAAGTGTAGCCACTGTCGTAAACAGGCCAATCAGAGCGTAGTTTTACAAATGAATAGCTATTCTTTTATCGAGCGAAAAAGTTCGTATGCGCGATGCATAACTCCATACATTAGAACTGACAGTCCATACTAAATGACATAAAATGCATAAAAACCGGTTAGCGACATTTATTTTTAGAAGTGAGTGTATGTATGTTTGTTATTCTATTGTATTAAATTTAGTACCTACCAGGATAGCTTATATCGTGAATTAACAGAGACACTTTTCATCATCATCA
This sequence comes from Alsophila aescularia, assembly GCA_946251855.1. NCBI lineage: Eukaryota > Metazoa > Arthropoda > Insecta > Lepidoptera > Geometridae > Alsophila > Alsophila aescularia. Next base: position 7,108,736 of record OX276376.1, on the reverse strand, counting down.
TCATCATCCGTCATCATAATCTACGCGGGTGAAACCGCGGGCCGCAGCTGGCAGAAAATTTGGTCATTTTACTCTCTAGACTAACTAAACTAGACAAAATTTCTGCAAATGTAATTTAAACCTTGTCGACTTTGTAACAAGGTCTTTTTGCCCCTGGCATCTGTCCGCTTAAAATAACGTAATTAAAACAGGTTTTTAACACGCTGTCTTACAGCGATTGGATACATTCGGACACGTTCTGAGACAGCGTTTGTACAAATCGGGACTTTCGCCGCGTGGAAACAAGCTGATTTTGCGCTGACAGGCTTTAGTGATAGTTTAGTGAATGAGGATTAGATGCCAGGGGAAAAAATACCTTGTTACGAAGCTAACAAGGTTTAAATTACATTTGAAGAAATTAAGTTTAGTTTAGGGGATGTCCAAATCGCTACCAACGTCTAATAAATATTATAGACCAAATAGGCAAACATCCAAACACATAAATACTTATTTTTTTATGGGAACCGGGAGCTCTTCGTACTTTCAAAAACCTATCTACAAGCCAGGGCCGGCAGTCTCGACATAGATAGCGATTGCTAACTATTGATTTGCTACCAAATATACGATTCGTTCCGATTTCAGTTGCACAATACAATACATTATTGAACACACCACAATAAAAAACAAAATAAAAGATATTATACATAAGCCTTATCGCTAGTAGCAATTTCTTACAGGCAACCTTTGGATGGACATGAATAGAATATAAACATTGCGGGCAGTGATGGCGACTTACATCGAAACAAAAAAGTAAAAAGATAAATATAAACCACTATAACATTATATTTTTATAAATGATGATGATGATGATGATGATGATGCCTTCCATGCCGATTTCGACAACGGCGACCATTTCTCTTGTGTGTTACTGGTGCGTCCTCACATGACTAATGTAACCAATTTTAGCCGGAAACGTCCGAAGACAGGTGCCACATGTGTAGACTCCATTTGCATAATTGTAGAAAATGTTCATCATCATCATCACATATTTATTGCCCCAACCGAGCGCGCAGTGCGAGCGAAGCGTCTCCGTTTCAGCTTGGGCAAAAATGCTTTCGTATGTCCGGATATGAGTCCGTCCGGTTGTCAGTCCGTCCGGATGTCAGTCCGTCCGGATGTCAGTCCGTCCGGATGTCAGTCCGGATCTCTATTGTCCTGTACAGGTCGCATTTCTCAATCAATCTAGACGAAACTTGGTATACAGATTAAACAAATTTTTAGAATTTATTAATCATCGAGGATTTTATTGATTGGGGAGGTACTTCCCCAAAAAAGGCTAAAAAGGGGGCTACTGAATATCTCCACTTTATTAAATCCAATTTCGATGGTTCTTTTTTTATTTGAATGGTAGTAACATGAAGTTTCTACCATTCAAATAAAAATTTGGTGAAGATCTGATGAGGATCTTCGGCATGATCAGCAGAATAGCTCCTCAAAATGCAGTAAAATTCTAACTATTTTCTACGAGTGGAATCAGCCCTTTACCTACTAGGTAGGGCATTGATGGAGCACCTTGGTTATTAATGTTAATTGTATAATAAGGTAAATAGATGGCGCTACTGTGCACCGCTAGATTGTTTGCAAAAAGTTTGTACGCGCGAGGTCTACAGCTCACAGAACCATTAGTATAACATGGGCTAAAAAAATCAAATGAAAGAAACCCGTTTTAAAGCAATAGCTATCTACAGGCCCTGGTCGATGCGAACGCGTCAATAAAATACTGGTACTTATTTATTTGGTTCATTGAATTAGCATTGCAAATCAACAATGCAATGCCGCCAGAATGTTGGGTACGCTGCCAGCGGACTATTCAGATTTGGGTTGTCTTTTATAATCCCATTAAAAGCTATTATAGTAATATTACAAAAAAATATACACTGGCCTTCAAATCTTAGTACAACACTTTTAAAATTAATAGAGTGTTTATTATTAGAATAGTAAAAAAGTTCATTTGTAACAAAAGTTATAACAAAACAAAAGAAAAGAAAAATTTGCATGAGAATGTTTGTCACAAATCGGTTTGTCAGCATAATGCTGGTAGCGCTGGTCTTCCGTTGGAGCAGATTTGTGACGGTCAAACAGTTCAGCTGCATAACAAATAATGAAAAAATCATATCTAATTTAAATTGTTTAATTGCTTGGCTACTACTCGTCGGATATCGATATCAAGTACACCAGTTTTTATACGCTTTATATTAGCTTCACTTGTATGTATGTATGTTTGTAACCGACTCCTTTGGACGCTATTTTGACCCACTTTAAACGGTCAGATTTCATTCAAATTTTGCACACCTGTCAAAGAATGATGACAATGAAATAATTAGAAGAAAAAAAAGTAGAAAATATATAATAGTTTAAAAAAACTAAAAAAACACGCTTTATATAGAAAACCAAACTAAAAAATAGAAAATAAATTTTAATAATGTAAATAAGAAAAAAATGTTTTATTTCAAAAAACATCGTGGGGTGCTTTTCATATTTGTCAATGAAATATTTATAACTATTGACCCATGCACCCCACGATGTTTTTTGAAATAAAACATTTTTTTCTTATTTACACTATTAAAATATATTTTCTATTTTTAGTTTAGTTTTCTATATAAAGCGTGTTTTTTAGTTTTTTTAAACTATTATTTATTAAGTCAAAACCTAAGCTACCAGCAGTGAAAACCGCGAGGCAATCGGTCCAGTAGTTTTAACGTGATGCGCGAACAGACAGACATTACAAGTGTGGTACTAAGTTTTGAAGGCCAGTGTATATAAAGGGTATCTTACTGTTAGAAGTTCTTAGCTCTATTAAGGACTAAATATAAAAAACTATGTGTTTGATATTGGTTTCTGAATAACTGATGTTCTAGAATTAGAACCTACAATATATCTTCACAATCTATTTAATAAATTACTGGACAACTCGCATTTCAATCAGCCCAGTAGTTTTTACGTGATGCGCGAACAGACAGATAGAAATTGTTATATGCTTGTTCAGTAACTTATTTTGTATCTTAGACTAGACTTTTATTTAAATTATATTATTTGTACAGACTTATTGCTACTTATTGCTTTCTATGGGTACATCTATGGTATGGTACCTACATCAATAAAAAACTTAATATGGAGTTGAGATGAACCAAAATCAATAAAACGCAGAGTTGTGAACTTGCTCTACTTTATAATGTTCAACTTAACGACAAATATCTTCAAGTTATCATTATCACAAATATTACATCATGTTATCTACTATTTAGCGAAGCAAATAATGGACGATACACACTGATCCAGTGCAAAGTATGTCAGGCTACTGTACGTACGACCGATAAAAAGTTTGAGGGACGTCATTGATCCCAGGGATATCATATATCTCCTAATGCACTGAGCTTGGTCTTCAGCTCTCCCCATCCACCTTCTTCCAGCCGCTTTTCGCAGGTCGTCACTGCACCTGGCCACAGGGTGTCCTACAATACGTTTGCTCAAACGCGGTCTCCATTCGAGAACTCGTCTACCTCAACGGTTATCGGTTCTTCGGGAAATGTGACCAGCCCACTGCCTCTTTAGCTTGATCCTAGGGATGCGTAAAGATAATGACAGCCATTTTGTGGTAGTCTAGTCATTATATGAACTTTAATCTTCCATTTACAGATTGAACAACAAATAGCAATATGACTTTACATTCCAGAATTGGAACTCGTTAGTAACCCAATCGGTTGTTGCAATAATTCAGGGTTTTGATCGCTAACAGGTCAGATTTCCAGCTAAGGATTTTAGACTTATTATTGCTGTTCTCTATAAGTCAGTTTATATTTTATTAAGGCAAACTGTTGCTACTTTTATTTTAATATTAACTTTACCATCTTATACACAGTTTTATACGATAAAAAAACTGATTCTGATTCTGTAGAATCAATATTCAAATTTGTTTTTTACCGGGCAAGGACAAAATGTGTGATTCCAGTACCAAACTACTGATAAAACTAGAGTAACTAGAACCAGTTACTATCTCAATACAAAACAACAACTTTATCAAGAATGATCTTCCATCCCTGTCCAACCTTCAGTACGTATCGAGCCGCGCAGTCGGCCACTCCCGCGCACATGTTCTATATTTAAACAACATTGACTTTGACAATTGTGTTTTTTTGTGAATTGATTATGGATTGGTGATATCAAAATGTTCGTTTTAAGTAAAGCTAGAGGGAGGCAAGTGGCTAGGTGGAACAGTCACTGTCGCATGAAGTACCATTCTGGATTGGGAGTGTTTGGCCATCGACCGAAGAAATTGAATGAAGCGGGTATGGATGGAATGGACACAGATTCGTTTATTGGCAACGACACTACCAGCCGCACTACCAGTAGTGTCGTTGCCAATAAACGACACTACCAAGCCCATTTTGATTTATTGGCAACGACACTACCAGCCGCACTGCCAGAAGTGTCGTTGCCAATAAACGACACTACCAAGCCCATTTTGATTTATTGGCGACACTACCTATACTTATAATAAAGCAATAGAAACGAAATAGTCTGTAAAAAAAAAAAAAAACACGCTTTATATAGAAAACCAAACTAAAAAATACAAAATAAATTTTAATAGTGTAAATAAGAAAAAAATGTTTTATATAAAAAAAGCGTGGGTTGCATGGGTCAATAGTTATAAATAATTCATTGACAGATATGAGAAGCACCCCACGCTTTTTTATAAATAAATCATTTTTTCTTATTTACACTATTAAAATTTATTTTCTATTTTATAGTTTGGTTTTCTATACAAAGCGTGTTTTTTAGTTTTTTTAAACTATTATTTATTTTCTATTTATTATATAAAGCGTATAAAATCCGATTTAGGGTAATTAAAATAAGCTACTGAACAAGAATATAACATTTTTAAATGTTGTGTCTGACTGTTTGTCTGTTTGTTAGTTTGTCTGTATGTTTGTTCGCGCATCACGTAAAAACTACTGGACCGATTGCGATGCGGTTTTCACTGTTGGATAGCTTAGGTTTTACTTAAAAACTGGGGTACTTGGTACTCAATTCGATGAGTAGAAGCCGAGCAATACATAAAATGCTTTTTAATGGCTTATGTAATATTGATCAAATGTTGGTATATTGGTATTTTAGGTCTTGGAATAGTACGTAGAGTACTTTTACCCTAGAGAAATGAACACGCGTGCGAAGCCGGGGGCACCAGCTAGTACTTATAATAATGCAATATGAACGAATAAGTCTGTACAAAGAAGATAATTAGGAAAAAAATGGTCTAGGGCACTTAAAATAAGCTACTGAACAAGAATATAACATTTTTTTTAAATCGTGTCTGTCTGTCTGTTTGTTTGTTTGTCTGTATGTTCGCGCATCACGTAAATACTACTACACCCATAGCGATGCGGTTTTCACTGTTGGGTTAAGGTTTGACTTAAAAACTGGGGTACTTGGTAATCTGATGATTGGATGCGAAGCAATCGATAAAAAACTATTTGACTGCTGAACGAATTTTGAAGAAATGTAGTATACTGTACTTTATAGGTACTTTTGGTCCTGGAATAACACGTGTGACTACTTTTAAATGAAATTACCACGCGGGCAAAGCCACGGGCACAGCTAGTGTTTGTAACTTTTAAACTTTCGCGATTCGAACACATAGTTAAATATTTAAACGGGACTTAATCGCGCTGAAAACTTAATATTTATTTACCTCGACGTTTCGATCAAGTTGCATTGATCGTGGTCACGAGAAGACACAACGACCACGTGACCACGATCAATGCAACTTGATCGAAACGTCGAGGTGAATAAATATAAAGTTTTCAGCGCGATTAAGTCTCGCTTTAATACCTAGTTAAGTGCCGCTTCATACACTACCTACTTTATTTACACTAATGTAATAAGAACTTACTTATAATGAAAAAAATAAAGTCGTGATATTTTCTTGATTTTGCTGGTAATGATGTCAGGTGGAGTCAAATTCTACTCACGAACACTGTTTTCACATGTTTAACACATCTTCGTCACATTCTTAATAAACACAAAATATTTGATCATCAACAAAAAACACATTAAATTGGTTAGGTACTGTAAAGTAAATTATGGCGCCAAAATCCAGTCCACAGCAAATTCACGCGTGTGAGAATTAGGAACATATGTTGACAAGGGCGTCGCCAGGGGGGGGGGGGGGGGGCAGGGGAGGCAGCTGCCCAAAGAGATTAAAAAAAAACACAAATGCAGAGAAGCCCATGTATGTCCTAAGTAAGTCGTTTGATTGATTATTTTCCATATGACTTTCATTCTATTCCAAGTGCCATCCGCTCTGCTACAGTCAATTGTTAAACCATCACAAGTTCGCAAGCCTACGCGCGCCTAAAACGTGTGTGACGGGTTAGCGGTAACCTGCAGTTATCCGGGTTGAACCGGTTTCCCATGCTCTATTTACGTATCTTCCTGCTGAAAAGATTATAATATTTTGAGTGTCTGTTCTAGAAAGCCATTGAAATTATCAATAAGGACAAGTAATCATAATATCACATAAACAATAATTTTATTAATTACATCTGCTTGATTCGAATAAAAACCTTAAAAAACTGTCAGTTTTGGAGCTTTACTTTAAATAAACACATTTTTTTCAATTTTGATTTTTCTCCTCTTTTTTTATAACATTTCCGGTCTAAAATAAGTTTAAAAAATATGCAATCATTATAATAATTCTAATATCAGCGCCCAATGATATTGGCGGGAACTCGCCGAACAAAACTTATTTTTTGTGAATAGATTATTAAAATAAATTACATAAAGTATTATAGTTATTGTACCATTATAGATAAAACAATAAAGGACCTCGAAAAAATACTAAACACTAATAAAACTATCTAAAAACATATATTTTTATAGCAGTTAACGCCTGCTTAGCGTAAATATATATAATAATTTTCTAATGGAAAAATAAAAATAAAATAAATTATTATATATATCTAAAAAAATACTCACGAACGAAAACATCTTCTCGCCAAAACGGCTCCGCACTTTGTTTACAAGTTGTCAAGAGCTTCTTCTTCTTCTTCTTCTTTTTTTTGGATGGCTTCTGCGGAGGCACTGGCCTACTAGCAATTTCGCCAATGTCAAGTGTATTATATTTTAAAGTAATGTCACGTCACAGTCAATTATTGTCAAAGTCACGAATCAGTAAAATGGTGGACATTTACTGAAACTTCCGAGGGAGATTTGGAAAAATCACAAAATGCCATTTATTTCTGCGTTTGATTCTTTTGCCCGCACTCGTGCACGTTAACGAACACCTAATGGTTAATATTCCACCAATATTACACATTAACACTCGAAGATACACAAGATTGACAATAAAATCTAACTCTACATCACAACATTTTGTTTTTTTTCAAAAAATCCCCCGTCAAGAGCTTTAATAATATATAACAGTTTCGACTTTCGTTCAGAAACATTATTTGTTATTACCACAGATTACAAACTCACCATAGATTTAAGAAAAGACATATTTACATATAGATTCAATCGGTTGTCACTTTTGGCTTGACAGGCAATATGTTATGATATCTTATGTGGTAAGGTTATTCAGTGAGCATATTAATTAATTTTTTTATATTAAGTTATAACATAACACGCGCATACGTTCTAACACGCGCTGCCATAGATAATAAATGAGAAAAACCCTCGTAGTGCGGAGCCAAACCGGTGCTTTTATGGGGAAAATATATACTATAACATTGTTTAGTTCAAGAAACAGTGTTATAATGTTTTTATTTCTTAATAGAGACGAACCGTGCGAAATGTATGTCATTATGCCACCATTTTTGAGTTCATAATACAGATTTTACGATATGAGTGTAGATAAAAGCTTTTATTTAACTTCGCTTGTGTGTATGTATGTCCTGGAATTTTGCAATCAATATTGCACCCACTTCCACTGAAGCTATCGGGCAAACATTACATGGCTATAGCATTTTTTTTTTTTTTTTTATTTTGTCTTTTAATAATATATCTTTTGTCAGATTTATATAAACCCAAATTATATTATTCCAGATCTCCCAGAAGAAGTGATAGCAAAGAGGTACGAGAACTGCCGCGCACAACAACTAGTCGACGCGTACCGTACTTACGGACACTTGAGGGCCACAGTAGATAATGTGCAATATAGGAATGAAGACAGGTAAGAAATATAATTTAAGTTCAAGTAACACAATTTTTTTACCCGAGTACGGCGAAGCATGTGAAAGGTAATGAGTTTAACAGTCTATGTACCTATTTATGTATGTGGGTATGTGGATGTTCCACTACCTATATTAGTCCGATTTAGACAAGCGAGGTGTCAATCGATTCGTCATCCGATATAGAGTGTCTTATGCAATTTTTTTTACCCGACAGCGGCGATCAAAGGAATGGTTATGTATTCAAACTAAAAACTTGGTCTGATTTTGACAAGCGAGGTGTAAATCGATCCTTCTTTAAAGAGTGCCATAGGCTATTTATTTACTTGACTACGGCAAAGCAAAGGTATGGTTATGTGTTCAAACTAAAAACTTAATCCGGTTTTGACAAGCGATGTGTCAATCGATTCGTTTTCATCGCATAAGTGCCAAAGGTAATTATTTACGGGTTTTAGTTTTTGAAGTTATGTCTTTTTACCCGACCGTAGTCGGGTTTTAGTTTTTGAAGTTATATCTTTTTACCCGACCGTAGTCGGGTTTTAGTTTTTGAAGTTATATCTTTTTACCCGACCGTAGTCGGGTTTTAGTTTTTGAAGTTATATCTTTTTACCCGACCGTAGTCGGGTTTTAGTTTTTGAAGTTATGTCTTTTTACCCGACCGTAGTCGGGTTTTAGTTTTTGAAGTTATATCTTTTTACCCGACCGTAGTCGGGTTTTAGTTTTTGAAGTTATGTCTTTTTACCCGACCGTAGTCGGGTTTTAGTTTTTGAAGTTATATCTTTTTACCCGACCGTAGTCGGGTTTTAGTTTTTGAAGTTATATCTTTTTACCCGACCGTAGTCGGGTTTTAGTTTTTGAAGTTATGTCTTTTTACCCGACCGTAGTCGGGTTTTAGTTTTTGAAGTTATATCTTTTTACCCGACCGTAGTCGGGTTTTAGTTTTTGAAGTTATGTCTTTTTACCCGACCGTAGTCGGGTTTTAGTTTTTGAAGTTATGTCTTTTTACCCGACCGTAGTCGGGTTTTAGTTTTTGAAGTTATGTCTTTTTACCCGACCGTAGTCGGGTTTTAGTTTTTGAAGTTATGTCTTTTTACCCGACCGTAGTCGGGTTTTAGTTTTTAAATTTGTATTGTTTTTACTACGCCAATACTGGTCATACTTAAGTTCAGTTTAGTTTGGATCTTCCGCCGTCCCTACCATTTCTAGGCAGCGGTAGAAAGCATCAGCTCAATTACCTTGGTTGATCTGTGCGCTCAGGGGCTTACCTCTGGTAACGCGTTGTAGAGCGCTAGTGGCGATCTCTACATTATGACCTCTCTTCGGCTCTACTGCCTCTGTCATGGCATTTATTGGCCACGACTGATCTGGTTTTTCTCGTTATCCTCGACTGGTGGGGGGTATCCCTAGAGATTGTGCGCCTGGAGCGAACTTCTCGAGGTCGAAAGTGAAGCGGAGCAATGTTTGGGGGCGCGGCCAGTTGTCTGCTCTATAGTAACATACAAACTGTGCCCGCGGTTTTGCCCCCGTGGTCAATTTTTTTTTTTTTTTTTTGCGCTGTCCCCTAATTATTTTTCGAAAGTAAAAGTAGCATATATTACTCCTTGTAACATCAGTTATATTCCAATCATATCATCATCATAATCATCAACCATATATCAGCTATAATCAGAAAATCCCGTCAAAATCGGTCCAGCCGTTTCGGAGATTAGTGGGAACAAACAGACAAAGACAATAAGCCAAAAAAAAAGTACCTTTTTCATGAGTACCGTGTATACTTTCATATGCATTTTGTAAAAAACTGTTATTTTGACATTACAAACAGACACTTCAATTTTATTTATTTGTATTGAAGATGTATAGATAGATAGATACATCAATGTTTGCACTATCTTGCATTCGACGCTCCAAGCGGTCTACAAACTCCGCCACTGTTACGATCTTCGTTTCACATGCGATCTTTATTTGTCGTATGAGGTAGTGCTGGCCTCTGGTGTCAGGCCGCCCGATGGTCTCTGACATAGCTTAACGACTCCCATTTATACATAACAGCCGGGACCGACAGCTCCACGTGCATCTTCTCATGACTTTTCTAAAAAAGTCATTGGAGTCTGGGACCGAACCCGGTATCTTTGGATTCTAAGTTGCACTAGGCTACAATCGCTCTAATATCACTGAGATATCACTGTCGCTGCTGTCGCTCTCCTCGCTCGTCGAGACACTACAACCAAGGTTCCATTTTCATTATTTGGTCACGGAACTCTTAATACATTTTTTCTATGTCGTTCAGGAACACGCCCGAAAATATTGCGCTAGCATTTGTAAGGTACTGAATTAAATATAAATCGTTTTTTAATTCAGCAACTCACCCGCCGGCTTTTATGCTTCTCATCATGAATTATTTCCATTTTCAGGAACATCAAAGAGCTCCAGATATCAAGGTACGGTTTGTCGGCGCAGGATACCGTCGACACAGGGCTTCTGTATGGATACGAGGGGAAAAAAACAGCGAATACTTTAGTAGACGAGCTGGAGAAATTATACTGCGGGTCTATCTCCTATGAGTTTTCTTATTTAGAGGTAAGAATAATTGTCTGAGCGAACGCAAAGCGCGAGCGAAGCGTCTCCGTATCAGCTTTGGCAAAAATGCTTTCGTATGTCCGGATGTCCGGATGTTCTCCTCTACAGGTCGCATTTCTCAACCGATCTAGACAAAACTTGGTATACAGGTTAAACGAGTTTTAAGAATTTGTAGAGTACCTTGGATATTAATGTTAGTTTTACAATAAGGTAACTAGATGGCGCTACAGCGCACCGCTAGATTGTTTTCAGAAAACTTTGTACGCGCGAGGTCTATAGCTCACAGAGCCACTAGTAAATACGATTTTTAATAAATCCATACAAATATATAAGAGCGAAACGTTGTCTGTTTATTTGTTTGTTTGGGGAGCTTTCACGCGATAATGGCTGGGCGGATTTTGATGAAACTTGGAATGGAGATAGCTTATATCCTGGAATAAAATATAGGATACATGACTTTTTATCCCGAAAAAAAGACATTTTTCTATGGGAAAACTGGAAAATGTTGATTACTCGCTGTAAGGAAAGGTTGCCATGGAAACGAAATAAATAGTATGTCAAAAAACATCATTGATTTTTGGCAAAAGCAAAGATTTGGGCGTTAATATCCTAGAAGAACATAGGATGTTTTTTCGCGATAAACTGTAGTACGCGCGGACGAAGTCGCGGGCGGGAAAGCTAGTGTGAAATAAATGTATTACTTTTGTGCGAGCGAAACGGCAATACATATTTATGCGCGAGCGATAGATATAGAGAGTGAGGAGTCATTGTACGAATTTCTCTGTGTGTTTTTGTTATTTATACTAATATTATAAAGAGGTAAAGTTTGTGAGTATGTAAGGTTGTAGGGGGTAATCTCTGGATCTACTGAACCGATTTTGAAAATTCTTTTACCAATAGAAAGCCACGTTATTTGTTAGTCTCATAGTCTATATATTAAAATGACCATGCGTGCGAAGCCGCGGGCATCAGCTAGTTACTTATAAGGTTGTGCTGGCCTTCTGGTCTCAGAGTTTGTCAGGCCGCCCGAGGGCCTCTAACATATGGTTTAACATGAAGCAAGAATAAGTAGGTAGGTGGGTACCGGAACCCGATCTAGTACTGGTAATTAAACCAAAAACATATGTATGTCTTTTTAAGCCAGTTTAACTGTCATGCCTATATAGAGACAACATATTATATAACAAAAATTTGGTAAAATATTCAACTTTCTTTAGCATCGTATAGCTTGTGTTTCCGGCTTGCTATCTATTTAATTCGCTTTGTATAAAACTAAAATGTATCATTGCTTGCTTTGATTGCATTGTATGTATGAGGTAGGGATGACCTCTGGTGTCAGAGTTTGTTAGGCCGCCCAAAGGCTTCTGACACGGCTTAACGATTTTAATCAATACAAGCCGGATCCAACAGCTTAACGGGCCCTCTGAGCGATGGAATATTGCAGCAACTTAGAAAAGTCATTGGTGTGGACCTTAGGACCGAACCCGGTATCGTTGGATTCAAAGTCGCACTAGTAAACCATTGTAAACAATGTATCTATATTATACATTATTTCCTACACTAAAAAAAACAATATATTTTCCTTTCCAGACAGAAGCAGAAAGAGAATGGTTTGCTCAGCGCATAGAGAACGGTTCAGATCCCGTCGACGATGCACGACGGCGGGAGATCGTGAGGGAACTGCTGCACTCCCAGGCGTGGGATAAGTTCCTCAGCGTCAAGTATCCCACAGTGAAGAGATACTGCGGGGAAGGGGCTGAGTCGCTGCTCACTTTCTTCTCTACCTTGTTTAGACTCACTACTTCCGGTAATTATTGTCTCTATCTAGATATATCTAGGTATCGTGATATAACTCCTACACTCCCTCCCAGGCGTGACCCGTTGAACAAGTTTCTAGTGTCAGTACCTACCACTGTGGAGAGACTACTTAGAAGAGGCCTTGTATCTCTTTACCTTTTTCTCTACCTCGTTTAGACTTACTATACTTGCTTGTAATTTCTGCATCTATGTGCCTTTTATTATTTTCTCGTCTAACGGCGCACGCTTATTTTTTATTAGGAAGCATATCGCTGTTGGCCTTTACCGGCCTCTACAGCTTCATAGTCGTGTGCGTGACGCAGAAGGCGCACGCCAAAGTTAAAATTTTGATGACCAGCACAAGGGCACCTAGGGGGTACGAACCTCGGCTGGACGGTCGTCTCGTTTACGGGAACATCGAACTAAACACTCCTCGATCGCTAGTGTTAGTAGTGACCGAAGGGGCCCTGATAATATTGGCTAGGAGCCGTTTGATTGACTTAAATAACTGACCGCCGATTATACACATATACACCTTCGAAAAGAATCGGCAAGAAACTCGAAGGCGAATAATAACTGATTATGAAATACGGGACCTTCGACCTCGCCGGCGAGGTCGGTGACTGTGTCTAAGTCTAAGTGTGTCGACTCCCCCTGGCGGGTTGCCAGAGGATATAGGATTGGGCGAGGCCGACGCGGCCAGTACTTAGGCTGTGATGGCGTCGTCCGGAACGGCACACGCACAGCGGTAAGAGTTCTTATGGAAACTCCTAGACTGTCAAGCGTGGGACAAGTTCTTGAGAATACAATATATACCCCTGTTCTTTTTTGAGTACTTTAAGTCCTCACTTACATTTAACCCCAGTGTGAGTTCCTAATGCCTCAACAAAAAGTGATTATTACTATCCATTTAAAATATGTTTGTATTATACCTAAATACCACTTCTCGTATCCCGTGCTACATCAAAATATCTTCGATATCAATCTATAAGTTCTAAGCACTTTAGTAGAAGCCGTTGACATGAAAGGGGCAATCGGACAAATCGAATCAATCTGAAAATATCGAAATGAATGCAGCGGCGAATTGGCGTAACGTGATATTGGAGACGACCGAAACCCAATCCGATTCCGTTTGAATTGAGATTGGCATGAATAGCGATCGCAATTGGCACACAAGAATTTTGCTTGAGAATATAAATATTTTGGCTTAAAACTAACATGGTCAAAAACACTAGAACTATAAACATTCAACCGCAGTTAGAGATCGTATAATCTAAAACTGAACGCCCCTCCGATGTGTTTACGCTTACATGCAAAGTCGGTGAATAGACGCAATACAAACAAATTGGTCGTCGTAATTGGTTGTTCAGTCATTTAATAACGAATGCTAAAGCAAACGGCCGGATCTGTTGGTCAACTACTTAGTGCATAATTTACGCGAGAGCACGCCAGAGCGGACGGGTCGTCCCACGCAAAGTGCGCGCTCCCCGCCATACAATGCCAGTACGACTGATCGCACAATTAGTTAATCGCGGACGAGTCCAACTTATAATAATATTGCCGCACGCACACAAGTGGTGCAATAAGTATTTCCTCTCACATATTGAAACGATCAAGCTTAGTGGAGCGGCGTTCATTTTAAAATTAGACGATCTCTACTTAAATTTATCCGTGATCATGTTGGCGCCTGTAAAGTGCTGAAATATCGGGAACTCAATAAAAACAGTATTCATGGCACCTTAATATCCCGATTCAAATGTTTACAGGTATAAAAATATTTTTGTGGCTTTATAGCCGCCACGTCTTTGCGGACTGGGTAGCCAAAACCATACGCATTGTCCCCTCGGTTACGGTAATCAGGTGGCATAGAGAGGGTAGACATTTAAGTGACGCTCGTGACCAGCCACCGGTCAAAGAGGTCTCCAAGCGACTCGACAACATGCTCTGGATCGGACCAGGTTGCCCAAAAAATGTACACTTTTTTTGATTATGTTACTATAAGTATATTCTCTACATATTCATCTACTTGTTTTACTTTTCACAGAGGGAGTAGAGCAAGTAATACTAGCGATGGCGCACAGAGGCAAGCTTAACGCACTCAGCGGCGTGCTCCAGTGTCCACCAGTGAAGATCTTCCACAAGTTCAGTGGACAGCCCGAGTTCCCAGCAGAAGCTAATGCCGCTTGTGACATTTCTACGCATCTCAGTAAGTTACATAATATCTTGTCCTGGTCATCAGAAAAGGGATGTGTTATCAACTACGTTTTTTTTTGTACACATTTAATTAACTTATTGTTTGTCGATAAGAAATCCTGGGAATAAAATGGCTGTGACACAGACAGAAGGACAGACGGAGAGACGGTCATGACGAAAGTATAAGGGTTCCTTGTTTAACTATACGGAACACTAAAAACATACGGCTTTATGTATTTTAAAAATACGTTACCAAAAATTCCCATTCCAACAAACATTCCTTTGTAATATTAAAATTAAATCAGGCAGCCATGTGAGATATCAAAGCAAGGTCTAAGAATGGTTAAATGTTTTTTGTGCATTTTTCTTTCTTGTTTCCTTAATCCTAACAATTTATTATTTTATAACATAATATAACAAAAACTGCCAGAAAGCTGGGACAATCGGGTTTATTATATAAAATTAGGCTCATATTATAGGGAATACGTGAGATTCATTAGTTTATTTGTGTTCAGCATTTATATATAGTACTTTTCTGCTACGTGGCAAACCCAAGCGAAGTAGATTCTATAATAATAATTCGTGGCTACCTACTATTTCTGTTGATATTGTCAAATGATAACCATGACCTGAAAACAGAGCATATGACAGCCAATGAGGTGGCCCATCGACCTGTTGCAGGGAGCAGTTGGATGCAAACACCTGAGCGTTATTGCATTCTACGAGGGTGGATTTTGTTCAGTAGATGATGATGATGACTCTGTTTAATAAACCCACTGCTCCAATTGAAATGAGAATGCAGTGACTGTCACTTTGAACTTGAGCTTGCCGCCGTTTTAGTTCTTATAATTTCGTTTCCTTTTCAGGTGCCTCAGTGGATATAGCCGTAGAAGATAAATCAGTGAGGTTTTCTTTACTGAACAACCCTTCGCATTTGGAGGTAAGAAATATTTAAAACGAATATTCTAGTTGCGCCATAAATGAGTGGGTATATTGAGAAACATAATTATGGTGGCGTATAACTGATGTGTAATAGTAGCAGAGCGTGGTTGGGGTAAGAAACAAATAAAACAGTCGTATTATGTACTTATAATTCAGTGATTGAGAACTCCTTTCTTTTCGAAATTCCTTAAAATACAGTTTTGTATATGTACCTACTATCAAAATAAGATTTGTCTTAAATATTTCCTTTACTCGATGCGTACCTAAATTAATTATAATTTATCGGCTAGCTAAATAATTAGGTAAAGATTGCTCATTCCGGGGTACGTCCCACTTTTGACTCTATTTGGAGTTCGTATTTGTAAAAATGACAACCTCAGAATCAGGCCTAGACGCAGTAAGTAACTGAGTAATTTTGGTTTATTGATATTTTTTTATTATGGACTAGGCAACCGTTTGACTATGATCTCACCTGATGGAAAACGATGATGTGCTCGAAAGTATAGCATGCTTGCCTAAAAGATACCTATTCACTCTTGACTTGAACACACCTGGGTTATATTACCGGAAACACTGACAAGGGCAGAGCATTCCACTCCTTTGCAGTTCTTAAAGTAAATTAAGAAGGGCAAAAATAATATGTTTAGAAACATCGACTTCAAAAAAGAGTTATTATTTCAATTCTACTGTGTTTTTTTCCCTCCCAACTATTCAGAATTTATGAACCAATTTAGGTAGGTATTTCAAACGATCAATCTCTAGGTGCGTCCTGTAGAAATTTCATGAAACTTTTCATTCGTTTTCTCTAAATAAATAGGCACTTATGTACAGATACCTAACCATTATTTTTCTTTCTAAACTTCTCCTTTAAAACCTTCGTAAGACCCATCGTGTTTCTTCATTCAGTTAAGTTAGATTAATGTCGTATAGGTACCTCAACTTGGTATAGATATCATTACACATTCTAGCATTCGGTGTTACAAGAAATTTTAATGTATTTTTTTAAATAGGTACTTTTATAGAAACTATTTTATATCCCCTAAACTAAATGAGTAGATAGATAAAATCTGTGCTGATCTATCGCTCGAAGCAATCTTTAAAAAGCAACTTAGCTACCTAGTCTAGTCTAGTCTAGTTTAGTCTAGTTTAGTCAAGTTTAGTCTAGTCTAGTTTTTATTGTGTATATTTTTCCCCGACCCCCGCGACCCCCGCGTTCTCCCCGATCCCATCGAGACTAAGGCTCCTAAAGCCACAAAAGGCTGTCCGGCTGTTCTCCTCTAAAGGTCGCATTTCTCAACACCGATCTAGATGAAACTTGGTATCAAGATTTAACGTTTTTTTTGTATATTTTTATTTTATCGTCGGGGATTTTTGACTGGGTGGGTACTTCCCCCAAAGAGGAGCAAAAATGGGGCTACTGAATATCTCCGCCTGGTTATTTGAAAGGTAGCAACTTTAAGATAGTCTCATCAAAATTTGCTAAATATTTGGTGAGAATCTTCGGCGTGATGAGCAGAATAGCTCCTCAAATTGCAGTAAATTGCTCACTTTTAGGTTTCTACGAGTGGAATCAGCCCTTTTTTTTAGGTAGGGATTGATGGAGCCCCTTGGTTATTAATATTAGTTTTACAATAAGGTAACTAGATGGCGCTACGGTGCACCCCTAGATTGTTTGCAAAAAAGTTTGTGCCCGCGAGGTCTACAGCTCACATAGCTACAAGTAATTAACTTATTTTGTTTATTTCTTTTCGGTTAACAGGCGGCTAATCCAGTGTCTATGGGCAAAGCAAGATCAAAACAGATGCAGCTGAAGGAGGGTGACTACTCGGAAGATGGCTCGTCGAGGATGGGTGACAAAGTGCTCAATGTTCAGGTACAGTTGTAAAAAATTACTAAACCCTAAAAGTACAAACATACCGTGTTGGGCACGATATGTAGGCGGTGCCGAACTAACATTGAAGTACAAACATACCGTCTTGGGCACGATGTGTAGGCGGTGCCGAACTAACATTAAAAGTACAAACATACCGTCTTGGGCACGATGTGTAGGCGGTGCCGAACTAACATTAAAAGTACAAACATACCGTCTTGGGCACGATGTGTAGGCGGTGCCGAACTAACATTAAAAGTACAAACATACCGTCTTGGGCACGATGTGTAGGCGGTGCCGAACTAACATTAAAAGAACAATCAAAACAACTTATATTTTAATTATTAAGATCTATCAGTCCTTTAGCGAAACGTTGTCAGTTTATTAGTTTCTTTACAGCGCTTACACAATAAGTTTTTTCAGAATGTTGTTCAAATTGCATTGATCTCGATCTAAGGCCGGATTTAACAAAATACCCTCTACCTACCTAACGAAGAAATAAGTACGTAATATTTTATTTTCTTTTGACTGTCCTTATACTTTTATTTTTCCGCTTAGATTCATGGAGACGCAGCGTTCACTGGCCAAGGAGTGAATCAAGAGACACTGATGTTGTCACAAGCCCCTCATTTTAACGTCGGAGGCTCCTTGCATGTTGTTGTGAATAATCAGGTAAGTCCAAAAAATACTTGATTTAAGCGTCACTGGATTGCGGTCTTCTCTTGAAGATTTAACAAGAAGAAGGTAGTATGATAAATCTGTGCCTGTCATCATATTCAATGCCTGTATCCTAAATTACATAGGATTGGCTCTTCCATTCAATTTAAAGGTCATCATGAAAGCCAAACAGCGCAAGGCATAAGACTATCTGTCTGGTACTGCAACATAGAAGTACCTATACCTACACGTCCCCATTATTCAATTTTGGAAGTCCACGTTAAGGTGTTGTTCTTTCAGGTTGGGTTCACTCTGCCCGCCTTCCGCAGCCGTTCTTGCCGATATGTGACGGATCTGGCGAAGGCGATATCTGTTCCAGTTATACATGTCAACGGGGATTACCCTGAGGTAAGAGTGTCTTTAGCCAAGTAAGATGGTGGACCTACGCAATCCGCACCAATATATACAAGTTAAACGTTATCTGTTTGATTGTTTGCTTGGGGAGATTTAACGCCAATACGGCTGATCCGATTTTGATGAAACTTCGCAAATAGGTACTGTACACAAAATAATAGAAACGAAATAATAATAAGTCTGTCAAAAAGCCATCAGAGCGTTGGTGCTATACTTTTGCATTGGTTTCTCTAGAAGATCTCCTAGAAGAACATAGGATGCTTATTTTTTCGCGATAAACTGTAGTCTGTCTGTAACTGAAGTCGCGGGCTAAAGCTAGTTAGATATAAAAGTTAGTCGTTCGTTAGCCCCTATGTGGGTTTTTCTGGCTGAATGAGGTCCTCATGACTTAACGAATGCAGTTTAATCAATACCAACCGCGACGGACAGCTTAAAATCATTGTTGCGGAGCCGAGGACCAACTACTGATTCTCACTTACCAATAGATATTCAAACGCCTTGCAGCCGTCCTTTTAGCCAGTCTATAATACATTTGTTCCTTTGAAATCAAACTGCAAAAGCATCCCTAAACACTTATTTTTGATCATGTCACCTTTATTTTTCCAGCTAGTAACAAGAGCCACAAACATAGCATTCGAGTACCAGCGCAAGTTCCGTAAAGACGTGTTCATTGACTACAACTGCTTCCGGCGCTGGGGGCACAACGAAGTAGATGACCCCACCTTCACGAATCCGCTGTTGTACAAAGTCATTCATAACAGAAAGTGAGTTATCTAACCTCAGGTTTTCGAAATTGAAAAATTAAATATATTTTTATATGGCCCTTCTGGGTCTAGCCGGTATTCATCCGCCTCGCAGAATAGTATAATAGCTTTACTGTAGATTTAAAGGGTGCTGCTGCCTACCAGCGAGATTATTCATCATAATTATGAGATTTAATTACTGCAGAACGTAAAAAACTTTATTTTAGCACATTATAGGAAGATACCCGAATTTTCATTGCAATAGATCCCACTAGCATAAGAAGTTTCCAGCTCAGAAATTACAAAGGGGACATTCATAGTTAACAACTGGCGGGATATGAAGTCGCAAGCGACACGAAAGCTTTTTTTTGGTTAGAATCTCTATAATACTCTTAGAGACATGTTCAACGACACCATACAAAATGGGATACGCTCAAAACAACACTCATCCCCACTTAACATACATTAGAATCAAACGGCACGGGCGGCGCCTTTTTATATTTAGTTTTACACTTCTAGTCACTATTGTCTTTAATTTCAGCAGTCAAATTAAAGACAATAGTGAATTATTTTGGTTCATAACTTCCTGAAATACCGGGTATCATGATATCCGGGACGGAAAAACTGACGGACCTACGGACTGACAGACAGGGCTTTCTTATTAGGGTATCTTTGAAAAAAGGTTTAATTTATCAGCAACTTGTCCAGGTTCGAATACTTTTACTATCAGACCCTAAACTTTAATTAATGTTAGGTCAATACCAGACGTTTACGCCGACAAGCTCGTGTCAGATGGAGTTATATCCAAGGATGACGTCACCAACATCCTGACTGAATATACGCAGTACTTGCAGTCACAGTATGAAGCCGTGAGTTCTTACAAACCAGAGGTGAGTTTGTTATTTCATGCTTTTAATATAATCACCGTGTTAGTAATGCTTGTTTGTCGTATGAGGTAGTGCTGTCCTCTGGTGACAGACTTTGTGTTAGGGTAGATTTTAATACAATCACCGTGTTAGTAATGCTTGTTTGTCGTATGAGGTAGTGCTGTCCTCTGGTGACAGACTTTGTGTTAGGGTGGATTTTAATACAATCACCGTGTTAGTAATGCTTGTTTGTCGTATGAGGTAGTGCTGTCCTCTGGTGACAGACTTTGTGTTAGGGTGGATTTTAATACAATCACCGTGTTAGTAATGCTTGTTTGTCGTATGAGGTAGTGCTGTCCTCTGGTGACAGAGTTTGTGTTAATACAATCACCGTGTTAGTAATGCTTGTTTGTCGTATGAGGTAGTGCTGTCCTCTGGTGACAGAGTTTGTGTTAATACAATCACCGTGTTAGTAATGCTTGTTTGTCGTATGAGGTAGTGCTGTCCTCTGGTGACAGAGTTTGTGTTAATACAGTCACCGTGTTAGTAATGCTTGTTTGTCGTATGAGGTAGTGCTGTCCTCTGGTGACAGAGTTTGTGTTAATACAATCACCGTGTTAGTAATGCTTGTTTGTCGTATGAGGTAGTGCTGTCCTCTGGTGACAGAGTTTGTGTTAATACAATCACCGTGTTAGTAATGCTTGTTTGTCGTATGAGGTAGTGCTGTCCTCTGGTGACAGAGTTTGTGTTAATACAATCACCGTGTTAGTAATGCTTGTTTGTCGTATGAGGTAGTGCTGTCCTCTGGTGACAGAGTTTGTGTTAATACAGTCACCGTGTTAGTAATGCTTGTTTGTCGTATGAGGTAGTGCTGTCCTCTGGTGACAGAGTTTGTGTTAATACAGTCACCGTGTTAGTAATGCTTGTTTGTCGTATGAGGTAGTGCTGTCCTCTGGTGACAGAGTTTGTGTTAATACAATCACCGTGTTAGTAATGCTTGTTTGTCGTATGAGGTAGTGCTGTCCTCTGGTGACAGAGTTTGTGTTAGGGTGGATTTTCGAGCGTACAAAGAACTACGTTTTTTAAGCAAGGATGTCCCCCTTTTTGGAGTTGGTTGCATTCTCGAAGGAAGGGACAGATGGATGAATGAATGTAGGTATGTTTAGGAGCTGAAGACCGAGCTCAGTGGCGTGCGTTAGGAGAAGCCTACATCCAGCAGTGGACAAATATAGGCTTATGATGATGGTTACGATGATACTTAAATATATATATTATATATATTTAGTTCAAATACTGACTGACCTTTTTTTAATTTTGTCTAAATTTAGAGACACTTAGGGACCTCACGTCCCTATGGGTCTATTCCGGAGGCCTGGCTGCTATAGTGACGGGCGGGCAAAAGAATAAGTAATATAACGAGGGGCGGGACACAAAGCGCTCGATCCGTTCTCCGGAGGTAGTCTTAAAGCACAGAATAGAATACCCAAAGTAGGCAAAGGGAATAATGGCCCGAAGCCAAGCCACTGAAAGTGAAAGAAGACCATAGATGGCTTTATACTGTACACAAGTCATACTAGGGAACGGTTTATGCTTGTGGAGACTGGAGTTTCTTATCACACGACTGCCCAAAAAAAGGAGTGTAATATTTTTAGGATTACAAGATTGTTATAATTTCAGGCATTTAAAAAATATAAGACAAAAATTGAAAAAAAAAACATCGCCGTTGAGTTTCTTGGTGCTCTCTTTCTCTAACGGGCGTATTTCTGAAGCACCGGGAGTGTCCGTTCACACAGATTGGCTTGGAGAGGAGAGTAGTTTTCAATCGCGTTTAAAATAGAGATTTGGATCATTGAAATAAGGTTTGTTTTTACATATCCCTTCTTTTGTTACATGATAACGCTTGAGAGCCGTCCAAAATAAGTGAAATGTAAAAATAAACCTTATTTCGATGATCCAAAACTCTATTTTAAACCCGATTGAAAACTGCTCTCCTCTCCAAGCCGATCTGTGTGAACGGACACCTACGTGTCAGAAGGGTATTTCCTTTCCCTGTACGAGATTCAACTCTGAGTCGGCATATGACAGGGAAATTTTCTTTTCAAACTCAAAGTATACATAGTTTACGTAATTTTATTGATTTGATCAATTAATAATATTTTATGTTTTCACCTTGTTCATGAGATGTTAAGCTTGACTTGTTATATTATTTTGCCAATTTAAAATAAAATAATTTGACTTTCACTTGAGTCTATATAATTATATCATTTTTTCTCTTTCTAACGTGACTGACTTCCAGGTGTCGTACTTCGGCGAGCAGTGGTCGGGTATGGGCGCCGCCCCGCGAGCAGTGGAAACCTGGGACACAGGTGTCGACCGCGGGCTACTGAAGCTTGCTGGGCAGGCTTCTGTCAGGACTCCTGCCGACTTTGTAAGTTCAGGACCAGCTAATATTGACGGGAACCGCAGACCTATTACTCTATAAATCTCACCAAAATAAATATTGAGTCCCACACATTTCCCTAAAAACCGTAAACAATTTTAGTAATTGTCCACCAATTGTAGTAAATTTTCATCAAATAATAATTATCACCATTTTTAGTAAATCTCCAATGTAATGTATGTCCAACTATTCACATATATATCAAAATAGGTAGGTACCTATTATGTCGTCATTGCCTGTAAGTAACGAAATGTAAGCGAATATAATTTGCATATTTTGTATAGGTACTTACGTTTGTATAGACAGTGACCTCTTAACACCTGTCGGGTTAATGGACTGATCTTTTTCCCAAAACGATTCAATAATGTACTGTCGTATTTTCTAGCAATAAAATCCCTAAAATAAAATTGTCGTTTTAAAACCCTGCGTCTGTCTAAAAACCCATTAACCTACATCAACAACCACAATTTCAATTGCCTATCTTTTTAAAATAGCTGGTTCTTCAAGGGTCGTTTGGAACCGCCCGGAATAACTTTATTACCGCCACAAAGGGACGCCTAGACAGTTAATGATCATGTTTATGGTTTTAATAAGCTCGGTGACCTTATTCTGACCTTATTTTGGATCCTTACCATGCCCTTAACATATTGTTGTAGTTGATTCAATTTACTCTCGTTAATTAACTAGTGGCCAGTTTTTATTGATCATTCTAATTTTAGGGAACGGTTATAATATGATGTTTTCTTTGATGCTAATCTTTTACTGACAAATTAAAACCGTACAGTAAATTTTCAACTCGACAAGTCATTCTTCTAATAAACTTGGTTAATGTACCTACTCAATCCCTATTTCCCGTCTAACTAAAGTAAGTCTATGGGTTGATATCAGATAAATGACCGTGGTGTTTCTAACCTTCTTAAAAAAGGAGCTTTACATAAAATGTTGACTGCTATAAATAGATAGATAATAACTAGCTTAAAGCTAAAAAAAACACGCCTACCCTGCCAAAAATGGACTTATGCCAATAAATTATATACTATTGGAATGTTCTTATCAAGGCCTTCAATTTGATACCCATATTTCAATTTGATAAAAATATTTTTGCTAAAAAAGGAGCCATACTGCCGCCATAATGTTATTTTTTTTTTAAATATGGCCTATGTTACTCGGGGCGATGTAAGGATTCTAACGATAGAACGATGATAGATATCTCAGCTCAGTAAAAAGATCAGTAGGTATATCTAATAGGTAGATACAGAGCAATATGTTAGGTATGCCTTAGGTGAGTGATAATGCATTAAAATTTTCAAAAATTATTACATTGGTTTGGATTTTTGGAAAAGCATCTTATTATCAACAACATGATTTTCTCATTGGCGGAGTGTGTAAATAACCACTGTGTAAGTCTATACTTTCCAATAAATAAAGAATCATTCAAATTAAAAAATCACGAAGTGAAGTGAAGATACACACAAAATAACTAGCTTAAAAGCAAAATACACACGAACTTATGCCAATAAATTATATATAGTTGGAATGTGCTTATAATTTGTTACCCATATTGTAAAAATCGAAGTTTTTTTTTCGCACTTCATATTACAAAAAAAAGTTATGGTGGAATAAAGAAACTCACATACAAACATACATGAGTGCTAAAAACATAACACTCCTTTTTTGGGCAGTCGTGTAACTAGTAAAATGAGACTTCAACAAGACATAAGTTCAAAAATTAAAACCACCCAATTTCAGTCGGGTAAAAATAGCCTATTACACTCTTTCGAGGGAGTCGAATCAATTGATACCTCGCTTGACAAAATTGGACCAAGTTTTTAGTTTGAACATATAACCCTTCCTTTGCTTCGCCGTAGTAGGGTACAAAAATAGTCTGTGACAATTGGGTAAAAAAACGACGTGGGTAAAACATCCACATACATACATACATACATACATACATACATACATACTGTTAAACACATTACTCTTCCCTTGCTTCGCCGTACTCGGGGAAAAATGAGGAAGTTCACTATTCGACTGTATTTTGTTTTTGTGTGTTACGTCATATTATCTCCGAAATTCTCAAACCAATTTGGATGAATCAATATATTATGTTATTAAAACACGTACAGCAACCAGCTGCTTCCTTTAAGAATAATGAGTTTTTGGTTAATCCATTTAAAGTCAGTTATTTTGGTTAATAAGTTAATATATATATTAAAAATGTATAGGCAATACCTAATATTCCTATTACAGCCTATGTGTCTCTATTCAGCCTACGGTTGCCTGGAAGAGATCGCTGCTTAGTGATAAGGCCGCCGATTGTTCTATGTTAAAACTTGATTATTGTATCATCAATTTCATTTCTTGTGCAATAAAGAGTTATCTATCTAACTATCTATCTATCTATCTATCTATCCATACCACAGTGCCTGAAGACAAAAGTCTTCAATCAGTGCGTCCTACCAGTCATGACCTACGGAGCCGAAACGTGGACACTCACGGTCAAACTAATCCACAAATTGAATGTCGCTCAGCGAGCTATAGAGTAAGCAATGTATGGAGTTTCTCGTTAGGTCCAGATTCGTAATGAAGTGATTTGATAGAGAACCAAGGTAATACACATAGCTTTAAGGATAAGCAAGCTAAAGTGGCATTGGACTGGTCACATTTCCCGAAGAACCGATAACCGTTGGGGTAAACGATTTCTCGAGTGGAGACCACGTTTAGGCAAACGTAGTGTAGGACGCCCTGTGGCCAGGTGGAGTGACGACCTGCGAAAAGCGGCTGGTAGAAAATGGATGAGGAGAGCTGAAGACCAAGCTCAGTGACTTGCATTAGGAGAGGCCTACGTCCAGCAGTGGACAGATATAGCCTGATGACGATGATGAATATACCTACTTAATAATTCCATTTCAGAATATCCATCCTCACTTAGCAAAGACACACGTGAAGAACAGGCTGGCGAAGATATCTGAAGAGAGAGACCTGGATTGGGCGACTGCCGAAGCACTAGCTTTTGGTAAACGTTTTTGTTATTGATTCCTTCTTTATGAGTTCAGGTCAAGGGTGAGTTTAGGTGGATGAATTATTTGTCCATACAAAAATCTATGGGTATCCGACGGATGACTTCAATAGGAATACTGTATTTTGTTACCATAGTTACAACTCTTGGCAGGCGGATTGGTGACCGCAGTGTTACAAATATGTACTCGGAGGACGCTGCTGCCTATCTTCTTTTTTCTTTTGGTGTGTATTCCCGTAGTCGCCTCTTACGACATCCACGGGAGGGGTCTTATTCTAAGCCGAGACGGATATGCTGTTAACATCAATGGCGAATGCATCACTCACCTTTGATTTGCTAAAGATATAGTCATCATGGCAGAAACCCTGGAAGACCTAAGCACAATGCTCAGTGACCTCAATATTGTTTCCCAACAGGTGGGTCTTAAAATGAACATGGATAAGACGAACATCATGTAAAATGCCCATGCCGCACCCATGCCGGTTTTTGTTGGGAAAGATATTATCGAAGCTGTTGATCACTATGCCTACTCAGGTCAGACGATCCAACTGGATAGATCCAACTTCGACAAAGAGGTCAACCGACGAATCCAACTCAGATGGGCAGCGTTCGGGAAATTACGCCATATCTTCTCGTCGCAGACACCGCAGAGCCTCAAGACGAAAGTTTATAATCAATTCGTGTTGCCAGTGATGACATACGGCACTGAAACGTGGTCGCTAACTATTGGTCTCATAAGCAAGCTGAAAATCGCGCAGCTTGCAATAGAGTTTCACTACGTGATAGAATCCAAAATGAGGAAATTCGTAGAAGAACCAAGGTTACCGACATAGCTACCAGAGTTTGCACGTTGAAGTGGCAATGGACAGGCCATATAGTTCGCAGAACCGACAAGGCCTGGCACCAAGAGCGATCATCGACTATATGAGATATCGTCGGCAATAGGTGAGGCAAGGAATGTATGTGTCTAAACCATACCACACTCATATCACACTGGAGTGAGTTAAATATCAGTTCCACGGCCCACTTCTCATCTTTATTATGATCAATGACTTGGCCGTGGTAGTGAACATAGCTAAATGTCTCTTGTACGCTGACGATCTGAAGCTCATACTAGAGATCAAATCATACAACGACTGCCTTAATTTGCAAAATTATATAAATTCTATCTTCGAATGGAGCGTTAGTAATAGAATGTTATTCAATTCTGATAAATGTTAAGTAATGAAATTTGATTGTAAACATAATCCAATTAATTTTAATTACAATTTAAACAATGTTGACATTCATAGAGTAAATATTATTAAAGATCTGGGAGTTACTTTTGACCGCCAACTCACTTCTCATGATCATGTTTCCAACCTGAGTCTGTCCATCGCTTGGGCTTTGTACTACGCAACGCAAAGAATTTTTCAGGACCCACAGGTGAGGTCATAAGAACCTTATTGTGATGAGCAAATTAGAATCAAGCGCATGTGTTTGGAACCCGCATCATGTTACTTACACACTGATGCTTGTAAATGTGCAGAAAGCATTTTTAAGATCTTTTTACAACCGGTGTGAAGTTGGCAGCCAAAATGTAGCAGCCTAAAATCCGACTAAATTAAGACGGTATTTTTTATAATAGAGGTTCACTCTTATTTGTTAATTAATGATTATTGTTTAATTATAATAATAATATAAAAACACTTTTGATTAATAAGTTGACGCTATTTTTTATTAAAATATATCCCGAAGAACATGAACAAAATATATTCTTGAGATTTTTAAGGGAACACGCGTCTAGTTAGACCTTTTATCCCCTGAAAACTAAAAAGTTTGAATTACCAATTTTATTCTCTCATAATGTAGCTTTAAAACGAGAATACCGAAAATGTGGCTAAATGACAGCTTAACCCTAAATTCTTTACTTGAATTTCGGATGAACACAGAACCGTGTCTGAAATTTTTAAGCTGCTGATATATTTCGACTTGTTATAGCCTGATACTGTTTTAAATCTGCACAATTGTATCTTAAACGATATACAGGCTACTTTTTAATCACTACCACAAAGTGGCTTTTCAACTATTTAACCCTGGAATAGTCAATCAAAATTGATACTGAGTTTTGATTTCACTACTCATGTTCCACGGTGTGTTTCGACCTTTGAGACCCTGATATCAACTATTAAACTCATTTAAATATAACAAATGGTGCACAAGCTTGTATAAAAATGCTAACAGAAAGTGGCTAAACACCAACCTGACCATAAAACATCCCAATGTACAAGAACCCAAAAAAACCTAGATATTTTTCAGGGAACAAACCTCTAGAAAGACCTCTCATCCCCTGAAATCTGAAATTTTTGACTTATCATTTCATTTTCTTATACAGTAGCTTTAAAAAATATATAACGAAAACGTGGCTAAATGACAGCTTAACCCTAAAATCTTTACTTGAATTTCGGATGAACACAGAACCGTGTCTGAAATTTTTAGGCTGCTGATATATTTCGACTTGTTATAGCCTGATATTGTTTTAAATCTGCACAATTGTATCTATTTACTTGAATTTTGGATAAACACTGAACCGTGTCTGAAATTTTTAGGCTGCTGATATATTTCGACTTGAAATACGCAATTTGAAGCTATTTTATTATTGAATAATAAGATAAGTCAACACTTACAGATTTCAGGGGATGAGAGGTCTTACTAGAGGTTTGTTCTTTGAAAAACATCTAGGTTTTTTTGGTTCATGTACTTTGGGATGTTTTATGGTCAGGTTGGCGTTTAGCCACCATTTGTTACCATTTTTATAGAAGCTTGTGCACCATTTGTTATATTTAAATGAGTTTAATAGTTGATATCAGGGTCTCAAAGGTCGAAACACACCGTGGAACATGAGTAGTGAAATCAAAACTCAGTATCAATTTTGATTGACTATTCCAGGGTTAAATAGTTGAAAAGCCACTTTGTGGTAGTGATTAAAAAGTAGCCTGTATATCGTTTAAGATACGATTGTGCAGATTTAAAACAATATCAGGCTATAACAAGTCGAAATATATCAGCAGCCTAAAAATTTCAGACACGGTTCTGTGTTCATCCGAAATTCAAGTAAAGAATTTAGGGTTAAGCTGTCATTTAGCCACATTTTTATTATATTGTTTTTTAAGCCACTGTATAAGAAGATCAAATGATATATGAAAACTTACAGATTTCAGGGGATGAGAGGTCTTACTAGAGGTTTGTTTCCTGAAAAATATCTAGGTTTTTTTTGGTTCATTTACTTCGGGATGTTTTATGGTCAGATTGGCGTTTAGCCACCATCTGTTAGCATTTTTATTGAAGCTTGTGCACCATTTGTTATACGTAAATGAGGTTAACAGTTGATATCAGGGTCTCAAAGGTCGAAGAACACCGTGAAACATGAGTAGTGAAATCAAAACTCAACATCAGTTTTGATTGACTATTCCAGGGTTAAATAGTTAAAAAGCTACTTTACAGTAGTATTTCAGTGAAAGCCTGTATATCGGTTAAGATAAAATTATGCAGATTTAAAAAATATCAGGCTATTTCAAGTCGAAATATATCAGCAGCCTAAAAAATTCACACACGGTTCTGTGTTCATCCGAAATTTAAGTAAAGAATTTAGGGTTAAGCTGTCATTTAGCCACATTTTCGTTATAAATATTATTATGCTACGCATAAGAAAACTAAATGATAAGTCAAAACTTACAGATTTCAGGGGATGACAGGGTCTTTCTAGAGGTTTGATCCCTGAAAAATATCTAGGTTTTTTTGGTTCATGTACTTTGGGATGTTTTATGGTCAGATTGGCGTTTAGCCACCATCTGTTAGCATTTTTATAGAAGCTTGTGAACCATTTGTTATATTTGAATGAGGTTAATACTTGATATCAGGGTCTCAATGGTCGAAACACACCGTGGAACATGAGTAGTGAAATCAAAACTCAACATCAGTTTTGATTGACTATTTCAGGGTTAAATAGTTAAAAAGCTACTTTCTAGTAGTGTTTCAGTGGTAGCCTGTATATCGGTTTAGATAAAAAAATTGCAGATTTTTAAAAATATCAGGCTATTTCAAGTCGAAATATATCAGCAGCCTAAAATTATCAGACACGACTCAATAAACATACAAAATTCAAGTAAATAATTGAGGGTTAAGCTCTAATTTAGACACATTTTCGTCATATTTGTTTTAAAGCTACACTTTACTGTATAAGAGAATGAAATAATATATAAAACTCACAGATTTCAGGGGATGAGATGAGAGGTCTTACTAGAGGTTTGTTTCCTAAAAATATCTAGTTTTTTTGGTTCATGTACATTGGGATGTTTATGGTCAGGTTGGTGTTTAGCCACCATCTGTTAGCATTTTTATACAAGCTTGTGCATCATTTGTTATATTTGAATGAGTTTAATAGTTGATTTCTGGGTCTTAAAGCTCGAGACACACCGTTGAACATGAGTAGTGAAATTTAAACTCAACATCAATTTTTATTAACTATTCCAGGGTTAAATAGTTGAAAAGCCATTTTGTAATTGTGTTTCCGTGGTAGCCTGTTTATCGTTTAAGATATATTTTTCCAGATTTTAAGCAATATCAGGGCTCTTCAGGTCGAAATATATCAGCAGCCTAAAAAATTCATACATGGTTCAGTGTTCATCCTGAATTCAAGTATAGTATTTAGGGTTAAGCTGTCATTTAGCCACATTGTCGGTATTCTCGTTTTGAAGCTACATTATGAGAGAATAAAATTGGTAATTCAAACTTTCACTTTTCATGGGATAAGAGGTCTAACTACACGCGTGTTCCTTCAAGAATATATTTTGTTCATGTTCTTCGGGATATATTTCTATAAAAATTAGCGTCAACTTATTAAACAAAAGTGTTTTTATATTATTATTATAATTAAACAATAATCATTCATTAACAAATAAGAGTGAACCTCTATTATAAAAAATACCTTCTTAATTTAGTCGGATTTTAGGCTGCTACATTTTGGCTGCCAACTTCACACCGGTCTTTTTACACGAGGTTTTATGGCTTCTACCCATACCTCTATCCCACTAAGTTCTCGCTTGGACCGCTTGGCTTCAATTCCCTGGAAGTGAGAAGGTTTCTAGACCAGTTCACAATTTTTTGTAAAGTACTGACATGGTCCGCTGACTCCTCAGAATTACATGACTGACTGTGCAGTTATTCGTCCCGGACAACTATGTGCGTCACAGGCCTAACAGAAGACAGAAGTTATTTTGTGTTCCTGGTTGTCGCACTGTTGCCCTAGCCAAATCCCCCATGTGTCGGTCTCTGCGCAACCTCAACGCACTCCTGTACGCTAACCCTGATATTGATTTATTAATTGACAACTAGAAAACTATTTTGTACATTTGTTTGACAAATTGTGAAAATATTTAATTTGTCATTGTATTATGATTGTTTCTGTGTATTATTTTATTGTAGATTATCTGGTTACTGAATTTATTTTGACACACATGTGTGTGTAATTCAATAGACATTTTTAATTAATTAATTGACATTTGCTTTGTCTTATAATGTTGATAATTATTTATTTTTTATGTGTGTAATAATGTGTTATTGGTGTTTTATTACAATAAATTAAATTTGAATTTGAACAGAAAGCTATATTGAGAATGGCTGTGAGCGTATCTCATACAATTTTATCAAACTGTTGTGTTTGTAAAGTATGATTCCAAAGTTGACAACATCTTAAGATATACATACATATTTTTGGGACAAAAAGACAGCATTGGATTAATTTTATGTAGGCGGTCCGTATTAATAAAATATTCTCAATAACTTTTAATATTTTCCTACGTTCAGGATCTCTTCTTATGGAAGGCCGCAACGTGAGGCTCAGCGGTGAGGATGTCGGCCGAGGGACATTCTCACACCGACACGTGATGCTAGTAGATCAGCAGACCGAGGGCATACACGTACCGCTCAACCACATGCACGACGAACAGAAGGGGTATTTGGAGGTAAGTTTTGCAAAAGCTTTTGTCCCAAAAGCTACCATATCATTGTGTAGTACGAGTAAGATCTGGTCTCGCCTGAACCGCGAGGATGTCGGCCAAGGGACTATCGCACACCGACTCGTGATGCTAGTCGATCAGCAGGCGGAGGGCATTAACACCATATGCACAACGCACGAGGAACAGAAACGTCTATTCCTATAGGTATTTGGGTGTAAATTCTCATCGATTCTAAATTCACTTCATCACAAAAGTATAAACCGTTAAAAAGCTAATGTGAGCAACATACACTAAACTTTGCTTTGAAACGGTAATAAGCAGCTTAACGCTCGCATGCGTGCTACTATAGTAGCAGCGGGCAGCTGAAACAATAGCACAGAATTAACAATAGCCAATATAGTGTGACAACGTAGCGTAGGGCGCCCTCCGGCTAGATGGAGCGACGATCTGCGCAATGTAGCTGGCAGTCATTGGAAGAGAAGAGCCGAAGATCGGGCTCAGTGGCGCGCCTTGGGAGAGGCCTATGTTCAGCAGTGGACTAGTATATAGCTTGTTGATGATGATGATGATGATGATTATGATGATGATGATGATGAATATAGTGTGGTTGTATATTTATTCTAACATATGGGTAAAGTGTACGTATTTTTATTCCTGCGTTTTTTTTTTTGGACATTGACTAACGTTTACCGCGTTATGTAGTCTAATAAGTCCAAGTTGATTGTATAAAGAGTACCTAATGTATCACAGATAGGTACGCTTCTAAGAAAAGAGACTATTGTACCATCACGGATATGCTTATAAGAAATGCGCTTTGGGAATAGAAGCTTAAAAATTAGATCCGATTATACAGACTAATAGCCGACGCGGTTCTCTTCTAACAAGGCCACAACATAATGGTGGAACATGATTTCTATATTTGCGGGGATAAATAAGCCTTGGAACTTAATCTGTTTTTAGCAGTGACGCCTGCTTCGCGGAAACAAATCTTATAATGTTTCTAAAGGAAAAAAATTGATTACGATGGGGTTGGAACTGCTTCATGCGTGCAAATTCTTCCTTCACTTTCTCTTTTATCCATCTGGGGACAGTCTAATATATTGGGTTAGTACTAAATTAACCAAGGATAACCTAGAATGTAGTTTGCTGGTCTAGAAAAGTGAAAAGACAGACCCCGGTCTCCGATAGGCTACACTAATCTTCGTATAGCTTGGTGGCTCATTCTTACTTAAAACTAACCCATGTAAGTTCACATGGTATCCGAAATATGGTAAGTATACATGAAAATGGGAGGCAGAGGACCTCAAGGCCTTCCGAATTTAGAATTATGTACAATGAGTCCACCATAAATATAATAGATATTTCAAAGTGTTGCCATATAGCTAATTAAAGCTGAATAAAAAATAACTTTATTTTTTTCAGTAAGATTACAAAATGATTTTAGTGACATGAAAAAGGGTCACTACTAGACTACCAACATACAAAAATCAGCACGTTACTGGTGTTTAGTCAAAATAACTAAGGTTGCTTTGAAGTCGGGTTACGCGAAAAAAAAGAAGATTATTTCAGAAAATATCACAAATCGCGGAACAAACATGTAGGCCCGCCCGGAAGGCCTTGAGGTCCCCTAACTCCCATTTTAATTTATACCATATTTATTGGGACAGCCTTTAGAAGCACGATTTATATATAGTGTGTAAGTCCCACAACTCTTTGTTGAGTATTACACTTACAGGCTGTCACAAAACTCAAGATTTCCAATTTTCACGACAAATTTATGGCTGACCTGTTAGCGGATTTTTACACTTCACTTCTCGACAAATCACGAAAGTCAGAATCGGTAACAATTTTGCTTTTTGTTTTTGCTGACTTTCTCCTCTCTTTTGCAATATTCGTCATCGTTCGGTGACATATTAAATGTTACTATGGTTCGGTCTACATAATATATTTTAAAAGTCTATAGATAGGTTACCTACTTCGACCTCTGACACTCTTTAGAAACGAGAACGAGTACCTAACTACTGACCTTATCGATACGTTACTTTTCATAGCCTTCTTCTCTTTGTGTGAAAAAGAACTGCATAACATGTTTACCGACTCGCTGCCCACAAGCTTATTAAAGTAAGAAAACCAAGGCTTCCTTTAAGCATGAGTGCTCTTCATTGTTATTAAAAGCATTATTCAAACCGGTAAACGAGCAAGTACCAAGTAAAAATGGTTTCACTAAAGCAACACTAGATGTTCTGTATGATCTCGTCTTGAATATTCGACCAAATGCTCCGCTCCCAGGATCTCTCAGAGAGAGTCTGATATGAGCCCCAGTGATAACAGAAAAGGTTGATTGATGACAGGCTTATATTTTTATGAAGCCCACATTACAGCGTCCCTTTCACTATCCTACTTCCTAGGATCTATATATTATTTTTGCTGGCTCGGGGGAAATCTTCAAGGAAATCTGCAACGGCTGAACGGATTCATTGTCCCCGCGGATGAAATCGCGCGACTCAGCTTGTAGCGAAATAAATCTATTGAATCCCCTGTGGGTCAGTTTGCCGTGTTGTGACCGACATAATATTAAGAAAGACTATCCCTTCTCATGTCTGGCTGCTGAGAGAAATTGCTAAGGGATTCAAGCAACAGCGATTAACAAGACGCCAATCAAACGCGATAATTTTGTTATAATTATTTAGAGAGCTATGCTTGGAGTTTACCTGAAGGATCAGATTCGTAATGAAGATATCCGACGGAGAACCAAGGTGACCGACATAGCTCAAAAGATAAGCAAGCTTAAGTGGCAGTGGGCTGGTTACATTCCCCGAAAAAACTGATAACCGTTGGGGCAGGCGAGTTCTCGAGTGGAGACCACGTTTATGCAAACGTAGCGAAGCCTGTGGTCAGGTGGAGTGAAGACCTGCGAAAAGCGGCTGGAAGAAAATGAATGAGGAGAGCTGAAGATCGAGCTCAGTAGCGTGCAATAGGAGAGGCCTACGTCCAGCAGTAGACAGATATAGGCTGATGATAATGATGACGATGTGCTATTGAAATGTTAACCCCCTCTTTTTTAAGGGGCATGCCTATGTTCTGCTGGGGACGTATTACTGCTGCTGCTGATGATGATGATAATAATGGATCTGAAAATACCTCAAACTTGAACATGGTCTTCTTAGTTGCTGATTATCCAGACAGAACAGGAAACCCTGGTCAAGGTGCACCAGGTGCAACTGTGTGCATCCCCACTAATATATGAAAGTGAAACGTTGTCTGTTTGTTGGTTTATTTGTTTGGGGCGTTTTCACTTTAATCTTAACTGGCCATGCCACAAGGCGGCAAGTACCTACCGCGCGCAGTACTTGCTAGTGTGTCTGTAGACACGCTCGGGCATTGAAGGATAAAAATGGCAGGACCGATTTTGATGTTTTTTTTATCTCGATACTTTATACAACAGAGACAAATATGGAGTAATTTTTATCCCGGAAAAGGGAAAATTGCCACGGAAAACAGTATAATATCGCTTACTAGATTTCACATAAAAATAGCTATGATGAAGTTTTGTAGGTAGGTATGGTATTGTACAATACAGAGATCAACCTAAGATACGTTGTAGTCGCTTTCAAATCAAAACTTCTAAACTGATTACGATTACAGAAAGCCCCTTGCCACTAATCCCAATCCCCAATAGTATATAACAAGGACCCCCCCCCCCCACCCTCCCCCCCCCCCTCCCCTATTATAGCTAAGAACCATCTCGTTGAGCTTTGAAATATAAAAAAACCGCAGCTAAATCGGTCCATTCGTTTGAAAGCTACGATTCGTACCCCCCTTTTCTCAACTCCCCCCCTCTTATAGCTAAGAACCATCTCGTGTTTACCTCAGCTTCCAAACATAAAAAACCGCATCAAAATCGGTCCATTCGTTTGGGAGCTACGATGCCACAGACACACACACGCACACACACGCACACAAAAAGCACACAGTGATACACACCCTAAACTTATAACACCCGTCTCTTTGTTCGGGGTTAAAAATAAAACGTTGTTTGTTTGTTTGCTTGGGGCACTTTCACGCGCAACGGCTGGACCGAATTTAATGAAATTTTGTATGTAGATGCTGTATATCATAGAGACCAACATATGATACTTTTTACCCGGAAAATTATATACGCGGGCAAAGCCGCGGGGCGTAGCTAGTACGTTATATATTAGACACTTGTAAAAATATAACTCTTCACACAGACGTAATACAGCTAAAAGCTCTATTCAAAGCTCTGTAACCCAAAAAGCGTCATATGAAACATTCTGCAGATGCTTTTCCTATTGAAATAATAGCTATCTATTTGCGGAACGGTTGTTGGTACTTACCTAAAGGTACGGTCAAACCAACGCGTCCAGCTAGCGATCGCGGTAGCGTGCACGGTAGCGATCAGTTACTGCAATTGTACTAGTAACGACGTGTTCAAATCAAACGCATCCTGCAGCTGGACACGGCATTCGAAGCGTTTGGTTTGAACACGTGTCGTTCCTAGTACAATTGCAGTAACTGATCGCTACCGTCATTGATAAATACTACCGTGCACGCCACCGCAATCGCAAGCTTGACACGTTGGTTTGACCGAAGCTTAAATCTATTTGCGAAGGATAGTATCACCCCTTTAAAGGAAGCCTTACATTAACTACTAGGCAGCTTTGTACGTGAGCAAATTTTTGTGAAGCTATTCGAATATGATTTATATTCGAAGATATATTATATATAGGTACAGAGTTAATGTCTGTTCGGAGGTACTCAATTCAATTGTGTTTTTTTACACGACTGCCCAAAATATGAGTGTAATGTTCTTAGGGTTAATGTAAGTTTGTTTGTATTTATGTATGTGAGCTTCATTATTCCACCATAACTTTTAAATGCCTGAACAGATTTAGACGAAGGGGGTATCGTTAGAATCTTTACATCCGCCCGAGTAACACAGACTTTTTTTTCTAATATGAAGTACGAAAAAAATACTTCGATTTTTACAATATGGGTAACAAATTATAAGCACATTCCAACTATATATAATTTATTGGCATATGTTCGTGTGTATTTTGCTTTTAAGCTAGTTATTTTGTGTGTATCTTCACTCATACCTTCGTGATTTGTGAATTTTAATGATTCCTTATTTATTGGAAACTGTAGACTTCCACAGTGGTTGTTTACACACTCCGCCAATGACAAAATCATGTTGTTGATAATAAGATGCTTTTCCAAAAATCCACACCAAAAAGCACAGTAAGAATTTTTGAAAATGTTAATGCATAATCACTCACCTAAGGCATACCTAACATATTGCTCTGTATCTACTTATTAGATATATACCGACTGATCTTTTTACTGAGCTGAGATATTCTGCTATTGAAAATACAGAATTAAAATAACAACACTTTAATGGTCCATTAAATTAAAGTTGAAGTAGGTACTTTTCCAGTTTTCACTCCGAAATATTCATCAATCGTTTAGCCATAAAGACGACCCCTAAAGGATAGCTTATCTCTGCCACATCACTGAATTTGTAATAACTTTTTTAATCGCCTCAAGGAATTGCTCTGAAGTTTCAGATATATATAAGATTCAGATGAAGACATCATCGAATACTTATGTCTTTGTACCTAGCTACGCTTCTCTGAAATATTGGCAGGTAGATTATGATTCGTGAGATACCTGCCATATCTTACTTTTATAAAAGTATTTTACTTGGTTCATTCATAAGGAAAAGACTCTACAGCGTCCTTGTCAAAAAGAAAAAACACTTATCTACCGTATTATACGATTTCACTTGTTTTTTTTTTGCATAATGTTGTTTCATTAGGGCGGACTTAGTCCTGAAAACAGCAAAAAGACGAATAGCAAAACGCCGAAAACGACGTAATGAAACAACTGTATACGAACCATATAATACTGTGGATAGAAAAGCATAACCGAACAGAATTTTCAGTAATGCCTTGGTATCCTTGAAAAAAAACACGAACTACCACATGGAAACAACTTCAACACAAATTTTCCGGATGGTGAGCGAGGCCGAGTATGATGCAGCAAATCCAGGAGATATCACTCTAGAGTTCTTGATTGTAGTCATCGTCATTGTCAGCCTGTATCAGTCCACTGCTGGACATAAGCCTCCCCCAAAGCACGCCACTGAGGTCTGAGCCTAATCTTCGGCTCTTCCTTACTAACTGCTGACAGCCACTTGCATATATCGTCGCTCCATCTAGCTGGATGGCTAATCTTCGGCTCTTCCTTAGTAACTGCTGACAGCCACTTGCATATATCGTCGCTCCATCTAGCTGGATGGCTAATCTGAATCTGTTATACTTCTTAAACAGGTTCGTAAACGTACGTTATAGTTCTGAGGGAGCAAGGAAGATTGTATAGAAAAGAGATTTTTGTTTTGTGGAGAAAAAAGTTCCTTACACACTAAAACACTTACAAATAATGTATTCTTGGTTTGTTTGATAATGGTGGATGTCATGAGAGAGTTACATTCAATGTTAAAATAAAAACTATTGCGCTAAAAACGAAATTCATAACGCTGACACCCGCTATTTCAGTCTTCTCGTGTCTTCTCATCGTGGTTAATAAAATAAAATGTACATGTTCGAATCGCGTAAGTTTGTGTTACAACATTCGATACACCATAAAATAAAATAACTAATCTATCTATCTTTAGATGTATGCAATTATCTGTACCTATTACAGGTAGCAAACTCAATTCTATCCGAAGAGGCAGTCCTAGGATTCGAGTACGGGATGGCGTTCGATTCTCCGGACAACTTGTTCCTCTGGGAGGCGCAGTTCGGAGACTTCTACAACGGCGCTCAGATCATCGTGGACGCTTTCATCGCTTCTGGGGAGTGTAAGGTTCTTTCAATACTTCTTTACTCACCATGAGCTCCACTGTGGAGAATCTCTGACTACCATGAACTTCGTCACAAACAAGTAAATCATCAAGGATAACGATACCCCATACATCCAAATCCGTTCAGTTATGGTACATTAAATATACTCCCATACATGAACCCTGAAAACTAAACTCTCCTTTTTTGGGCAGTCTGTAATAACCTGAAAATTAAGTACAACCTCAGCAAGGGCGTCGCCAAGGGGGGCAGCTACCCCTCCCCCCCCCCCCTAGAGATTCAAAAAAGGTAGCACCGATTATTTTCCATTTGATTTTCATTCCATTCCAAGTTCCATCCGCGCTGTACAGTACAGTATCGCCAAATCTGCATAAATTATAGCCTCTGCATATCATAATAATATAGCATTTTACTCACTCGCACAAAAACCCAAAGGTATTAATAACAGTAGCTCAGGCCGGTAGGTCGTCTGTTGCATTTGTCGAAACAAATAACTAATGCATTAGCAGTGTCTGTTGTTTTAAGTAAGTCCGCACGTAGGTATATTTGAGTAAAGTTTAGACGAGTGAGCTTTTGACCATACACAAACAACGGACATCTACGACAAACGGAGAAGACCCTGACTCATTATTACCTCCCCCTTTAGCAAAATGGGTCCGTAGCAACGGGCTGGTGATGCTCCTACCGCACGGGTACGACGGCGCCGCGTCCGAGCACTCCTCGTGCCGGATGGAGCGCTTCCTTCAGCTCACGGATAGCTCGGAGACCAGCCCCGACGCAGAGGCAGTCTGCTTGCACGTGGCCAACCCTACCACGCCTGCGCAGTACTTCCATTTGTTAAGGAGACAGGTGAGGACAATTATCAGCTGAAATCGAGCAGGTAGGAGCTGCTAAGAATCTGCGAACTTCTTTGAACTTGTCTACGGTAAATTTTGTCCAATCTGCTTCCATATGTTGAGGTGGCAGGTAAGGACGATTATCAGCTGAAATCGAGCAAGTACGGGCTGCTAAGAATCTGCGAACGTTTTTGAACTTGTCTACGGTCGAGCAGGTACGGGCTACTAAGAATCTGCGAACGTCTTTGAACTTGTCTACGGTTAGTTTTGTCTCATGAGATTAGACAAAACTAACCGTGATAATTGTCTAGTGAGAGGTGAGAAGACTAGCCTAGGACTTTGATCATCAGTCTGCTGGAGTCGAAGAGGTTGCTGAGATTCTAAGAATGCCATTGAACTTTGGGTTTGGTTCTTTGACCAGTCTCTGAAAGCGGTTTTCTCGTCTCTACATTACATGTTTACATTACATTACTTTACATGTTTTCGAAAATGAGTATGTACGTAGATAGATAAGTATGCAGAATCACGCACGTCCTACAGTAACCATAAATCTCAAATAGAAACAATCAAATGAGATCACCTAAAACAAAACATGCATAAAAACCCTGTAGATTGAAGATTTTTTACAAACGATTTTTTCAAATAAAAATACATTATTTTGACTGCTAATGTTATTATTTAACGGGACAAACGAAACAAAACGCCGGTTTTGTTTTTTATGAAGGAGACACCGCTCGCCATTCTCGACGGTGACGCTAACACCGCTACTTCAGTCACAGTATATATTATATAGCTAAGGACTATATTATGTACTGTGCTTCAGTCTTCTCGTGACCACGATCAAAGCAACAACAAAAATAACTTCTTTTTTTTAGCACGATTATATCCCCGTATAAATATATCCCTGTATAAATAACCAAATTACGTATGTATTCGAATCGCGGAAGTTTAAAGTTACAACATTCGATACACCATAAAATAAATGTGTTAAACAAATTTTCAGGTAGTTAGAAATTACAGAAAACCCTTGGTCGTGGTGGCGCCGAAAGTTCTTCTGAGATTGGCTGATGCCGTGTCGCCGATAGCTGACTTCACGCCTGGGACGCATTTCAAAACGGTTATAGGTAAGATTCTCACAAAGAACGAATTACCTACGTGTTTAAGTCCAACCTACTCTATCTCATAAAAATATATAAGGTATTTTTAAGCGATTTTAAGTGTACAAAAAGCTAAAAAATTTATAAAATCGTGTGGCAAGTCGAATTTACATTACTCAGGTTACGCCCCACGTTATTTTTTGCTTTTACTATGTACTTACATTTAATTATTTATCTATTTCTAAAGTGTACTGTGTTCACTTGTGTGGTTGTCAAGCCCTTTCACATGATACCCATAATGAGGGAATTGAAAAATAAAAACAATCCACGATTTTGTGGCAGCGGCCATCTTGGATTGAATGATACTTAATATACATCATTGTATTGTCATCAGAATTAAAGGTTTGTACCAAATTTCAGATTAGAGGGGAATATGCAACTCAAATAAAAAGGTCACTTGCAGATCACTTGGAGCCGAACAACTGAAGAAATTCCATAGTGAAAGACATAATCAAACCATTAAAATAATATATTTGGTGGCGTATCACGTATGAACTACTGAACCGTTTGCAATGCGGTTTTCATAGTTGCGTAGCTTAGAATCCTGGCTACGGAACCTTAAGTCTACGCACGCACTTAACGAGTTTTTATTAAATTATTATTAACCAATAAAAACATAGTAAAACTCAATTTTACGTAATTTAATCTACAGGGGATCCAATAGCCGACCCTCTGAAAGTGAAACGCGTGATCCTAGTTTCCGGGAAGCACTACTACGAGCTTCACAGGGAGAGAGTCAAGGGGAACATAGAAGATGTCGCCATCGTAAGGGTGGAGTCTCTGGCGCCCTTTCCGCTTCACGGACTGCAAGTTGAGCTGGGGAAGTACCGGAATGCTAGGAGTAAGTACCCATCATCATCAAACTTAAAGTTCATAGGCAAAATAACAATATTTTTTCATTAATATACTTTGAGTGTGAAAAAGTGCTGTAAAAGTGGCACAGGAAAAAAACTATTTCTGACTTTACTGGTGCTAGTACCTACGCGAGAAACTCCCTCATTTAGCATGTGTTAATGCTAAAATCATTATAACATTACATTTGGAAAGCGATATCTGTACGAAGCAAACTTAATTGCAATATTAGCCGTGTTCGGTTGGTTAGTTCAGCAAACTAACAATAGATGGAGTTGGATGGTGGTGTAGTGGTCACGGATGTCGAATTGGTTAAAGGCTTGTGCTAAGCAGAGGCACGGATTATGCGGGTTCGAGTCGGTCCGTGAATAATATAAATTACATGAAACTAAGTTGGAAGTCCCCAGAAACAGCATCCGTTCATGATTTCAATTACGCACGTTACGCATAATATTGTGTTCATAATTCATACCTACTTAATATGACTAAAGTACTACCTAAGTATTTTATCTCTGGCTTATATAATTAATTCAATTCTCTTAGGTACTATCATCTTACCTACTAAGTATACATTTATTTAAGCTGGAATTCACTAACATTCCAATCTTGGTGAATTACGTTCACACGATAGTTATTGACTTCCACGACGTTAGTCATATCCAGCCTTATTGTTAAATACATACCATATTCCAAATCCTGAGTAAATAAGTGAGCCATCCTCGCCTTCTTTATTACCTTTCTAAAAAACCGGGCCAAGTTCACGAAACAAAGTTACGGACTTGACTGAACTCTCCACATTTGAATTTAAAATTCAAATCGGGCGAAAAAAAGGCAAGCGGTTCTTGGTATTCATGAAACGTGGCTAAATTGCCGAATGCTTGCAGAATTTATATGGAGCCAGGAGGAGCACCGCAACATGGGAGCCTGGAGCTTCGTTAAGCCGAGATTTGAGAACCTTCTTGGGAGACAGGTACATTCTTTCAGTTTTCCTTTGTTCCTTTTAAGATATGCATTTAATCACATTACACTAAAATTTGGAATGGAGATAGCTTATAAGCTATAATTCCAGGGAATAACACATAAGATACATTACAATAACATCAGCATCATCATCGTCATCCCTCACTCGGGTGAAACCGTGGGGCGCAGCTAGTACAAAATATATGACACATAATGCTAAATAAGACCACCCAGGTCTTGCCGTGTGCACAGGTTTTCTAAATTATGTACACATTATAATTAGGCATAAATAAGTGGAGGTAGTTTCGTTCAAAATAAGATAATTTATCAAATTTACCAAATATAAGTATCCGAACATTATGTTCATCTATACTTATAATAAAGCAATAAGAACGAAAAAGTCTGTACATTGAAGATAATTAAGAAAAAAATGGTCAAGGGCACTTAAAATAAGCTACTGAACATGAATAGAACATTTTTAAAATTCGTGTCCGTCTGTGTGTTTGTTAGTCTGTATGTTTGTTCGCGCATCACGTAAAAACTACTGGATGGATTGCGATGCGGTTTTCACTGTTGGATATCTTAGGGTTTGACTTACAAACTGTACCTGGTATCTCAATCCGATGAGTAGAAGCCGAGCAATCGATAAAAACTTATTGACGGCTGAAGGAATTTTGATCAAATGTTGGTATATTGGTGTTTTAGGTCTTGGAATAGAACTTTTAACCTACAGACATGACCACGCGTGCGAAGCCGCGGGTGCAGCTAGTGTTGACATAAAATAATATAAGATACATAATTCTGACACAATTTAATGCTTACAAACATATATCTAATTAAAAAATTGGGAAGATTAGTTACCAGCTCCTCAGGCGTGGACTGCTCAAATTAGGTGCAACGCATACAATTGATCTTCTTTGGCCTTCATCACAATCGGAGTGGCGTTTCTGTAGCACATGTTAGCAGTGACTCTCATTCGTGCTAGTCTGCGTATGCCTGCTTATATATAACTTAAGGCGGGGTAGGCTCTCAAATTTAGGTCCTGCTCGTCCAGGTGCAGTGTGAGCGGGAGAGGTGACGCAGCTCGGGACTCGATTTTAGATAAATTTTGTGCTTTTCTATCGATATTTCGATGCATGAAATTCGATTAAAATAAAGTGTTAGGTTATTTGTTTAGTTTATTATTATAGCTATATAAATATTTAAAAAAAACTGTCCCTGAAAAGAACGAGAACAGCGATGCAAGAAGTTATTTTCATGCGGTAGTTCATTTTTTTTTCCAAAGATACCAACCCATTTCTGAAAATTCTGTTTAGGTATTTTTTTAGGTAGTATACTTTTCTATCCACAGTATTTTTTAGTTTGCATAAAGTTGTTTTATTACGTCGTCCTCGACGTTTTGCTATTCGCCTTTTTGCTGATTTCGGGACTGACCCCGCCTCAACCAACCTACATCAGAAAATTAAAAAGTTTAGGTAAGTTTAGGTAGGTTTCTAAGTATTTTATTCATGAGAGTGTTACTGAAATTAACCGATGATGCGGTCAAGAAGTCAAGATAGAGCACACTTGCCTAGAAATATACCTATACACATATTCACTCGGGGATTAAGGTTTCTTGTTAGGATATGGTACCTACATTTCAGACCTCATGACCATTCTAAGTATTCTATTCGTCAGAGTGTTACTGAAGTAAACCGATGATGCGGTCAAGAAGTCAAGATAGAGCACACTTGCCTAGAAATATACCTATACACATATTCACTCGGGGCTTAAGGTTTCTTGTTAGGATATGGTACCTACATTTCAGACCTCGTGACAATTCTAAGTATTTTATTCGTGAGAGTGTTACTAAGTAAACAGATGATGCGGTCAAGAAGTCAAGATAGAGCACACTTGCCTAGAAATATACCTATACACATATTCACTCGGGGCTTAAGGTTTCTTGTTAGGATATGGTACCTACATTTCAGATCTCGTGACATTTCTAAGTATTTTATTCGTGAGAGTGTTACTAAGTAAACAGATGATGCGGTCAAGAAGTCAAGATAGAGCATACTTGCCTAGAAATATACCTATGCACATATTCACTCGTGGCTTAAGGTTTCTTGTTAGGATATGGTACCTACATTTTCAGATCTCGTGATATTTCTAAGTATTCTATTCGTGAGAGTGTTACGGAAGTAAACCGATGATGCGGTCAAGAAGTCAAGATATAGCACACTTGCCTAGAAATATACCTATACACATATTTACTCGGGGATTAAGGTTTCTTGTTAGGATATGGTACCTACATTTCAGACCTCGTGACAATTCTAAGTATTCTATTCGTCAGAGTGTTACTGAAGTAAACCGATGATGCGGTCAAGAAGTCAAGATAGAGCACACTTGCCAAGAAATAT
The DNA here is from genome assembly GCA_946251855.1 of Alsophila aescularia. Taxonomy (NCBI): domain Eukaryota; kingdom Metazoa; phylum Arthropoda; class Insecta; order Lepidoptera; family Geometridae; genus Alsophila; species Alsophila aescularia. The sequence continues at coordinate 7,063,927 of OX276376.1, read as the reverse complement.
ACCTATACACATATTCACTCGGGGATTAAGGTTACTTGTTAGGATATGGTACCTACATTTCAGACCTCGTGACAATTCTAAGTATTCTATTCGTCAGAGTGTTACTGAAGTAAACCGATGATGCGGTCAAGAAGTCAAGATAGAGCACACTTGCCAAGAAATATACCTATACACATATTCACTCGGGAATTAAGGTTTCTTGTTAGGATATGGTACCTACATTTCAGACCTCGTGACAATTCTAAGTATTCTATTCGTGAGAGTGTTACTGAAGTAAACCAATGATGCGGTCAAGAAGTCAAGATAGAGCACACTTGCCTAGAAATATACCTATACACATATTCACTCGGGGCTTAAGGTTTCTTGTTAGGATATGGTACCTACATTTCAGACCTCGTGACAATTCTATGTATTCTATTCGTCAGAGTGTTACTGAAGTAAACCGATGATGCGGTCAAGAAGTCAAGATAGAGCACACTTGCCAAGAAATATACCTATACACATATTCACTCGGGGATTAAGGTTTCTTGTTAGGATATGGTACCTACATTTCAGACCTCATGACAATTCTAAGTATTCTATTCGTCAGAGTGTTACTGAAGTAAACCGATGATGCGGTCAAGAAGTCAAGATAGAGCACACTTGCCAAGAAATATACCTATACACATATTCACTCGGGGATTAAGGTTTCTTGTTAGGATATGGTACCTACATTTCAGACCTCGTGACAATTCTAAGTATTCTATTCGTGAGAGTGTTACTGAAGTAAACCGATGATGCGGTCAAGATAGAGCACACTTGCCTAGAAATATACCTATACACATATTCACTCGGGGCTTAAGGTTTCTTGTTAGGATATGGTACCTACATTTTCAGATCTCGTGATATTTCTAAGTATTTTATTCGTGAGTGTTACTGAAGTAAACTGATGAAACGGTCAAGATGTCAAGATGGAGCACACTTGCCTAGAAATAAACCTATACACATATTCACTTGGGGCTTAAGATTTCTTGTTAGAATATGGTACCTACATTTCAGACCTCGTGACAATTCTAAGTATTCTATTCGTGAGAGTGTTACTGAAGTAAACCGATGATGCGGTCAAAAAGTCAAAATAAAGCACACTTGCCTAGAAATATACCTATACACATATTCACTCGGGGCTTAAGGTTTCTTGTTAGGATATGGTACCTACATTTTCAGATCTCGTGATATTTCTAAGTATTTTATTCGTGAGAGTGTTACTGAAGTAAACTGATGAAACGGTCAAGATGTCAAGATGGAGCACACTTGCCTAGAAATATACCTATACACATATTCACTCGGGGCTTAAGGTTTCTTGTTAGAATATGGTACCTACATTTCAGACCTCGTGACAATTCTAAGTATTCTATTCGTGAGAGTGTTACTGAAGTAAACCGATGATGCGGTCAAGAAGTCAAGATAGAGCACACTTGCCTAGAAATAAACCTATACACATATTCACTCGGGGATTAAGGTTTCTTGATAGGATATGGTACCTACATTTCAGACCTCGTGACAATTCTAAGTATTCTATTCGTGAGAGTGTTACTGAAGTAAACCGATGATGCGGTCAAGAAGTCAAGATAGAGCACACTTGCCTAGAAATAAACCTATACACATATTCACTCGGGGCTTAAGGTTTCTTGTTAGGATATGGTATAATATAATAGTGGTATAATAGTTTTGCTGTTGTTTGTAATTGGTTCGCCAGTGAACTAACCTTCTAGCTTTGATGTTATACTTGCTTAGGGATGTGGGTTCGCACTGAAATAGTCTAATACAACTTAGGAACTAGTTGAGAACTCAATGTGATGAAAAGACCTTGCAAAGTTTGATCTTGCTCCATTTTGCCCAAGTTAAATCTTTTCTTAGTGCTACGAAAGCAAAGTTTCTAGATACGGGTAGGATATAAACTTTTCTTTAGGACTGTTCGGTAAGGATGAAAATAAGTTGTTTAAATAGAACATAGATGAAATAATATAAAATGTTAAAAGAACTAGTTAAACAATCACAAATTAAACATTAATATAACCCCCGACCCTCCCCACCCCCCATTATAACTAAGAAGCATCTCGGTAGCATCAGGTTTCAAACATTCAAAAACACATCAAAATAGGTCCATTCGTTTGGGCGCTACGACCCCCCCCCCCCCTCCTCCCTACGATGCCCCTACGATGCCGCCACAGTCAGATACTCGGATACAGTGACAATTACTCTAAACTTATACCCCTCTCTTTGGTGTTCGAGGGATCAAAAATAAGTGTAGTTATTGGAAGATCAAATAGGTACCTAACAGAGATTTGACATAAGTGACGACCATTTCGATTTCCATCCACCCTCAGGTTGGTTGTGGTTTGTGTTCGACGCTATCATTTAAAAAACGCTGAAGGAAAACACCTGCATTTCCCGTCATTCAAGGACATGAAATGAAACATCCCTAACCTACTCCGCACTGGGCCAAACTCTCTCTCTCTCTCTCTCTCTCTCTCTCTGAGAGAGGCCTACTATGTCCCAGCAGTAGGAACAAAAAAGCGATGATGAAAGCTTGACTAGAGAAGAAAGCTTTTATATATTGGTATGGATTTCAAACGCACGAAACTCAACCAAGGAATAACTATTTTAATCCTACTGACTCAATTTAAATGTTGGACGTGTATATAGAATTCTTGTCATGTTTTTTGCTCGATGTGGGATGTAACAAGCGACTGGTTAGTTGATAATAATTATTTGCACTTTACAGTTGGTATACGCGGGTCGGGCGGAAGCCGCGACGCCTGCGGTGGGCGCCTCCACACTGCATCGTAAAGAAGTCGAGCACGTGCTCAGGGAACCGCTTTATAATATCAAATAAATACCTATCTCGGTGCTCTACAAACCACGAAATCATAGGAAGAATACGCGAAACAAAAAAAATGCCCTTACTGTAAGCCATAGTAGAAACATGCTGGCGAACTTCAGCGAAAATCATTCACGTTCAACCCGCCGGAACTACCCGCTGTGAATTTAGAGTCGCCGTTACATCATAATATTTAACAGTAAATTATTGTTATTGAGGTGAAGACATCATTTTATAACATGATGTTTTTTTTTTTGATAAAGTTCGATATGGTCTGAAACTTAGCCAAAGGACGCTGCCGCATTTATATTTTTCTTGTTATTGTAAATAAAATATTATTATTATTTTATTTTTTGCCTTTTATTTTCCTATTGTTTATATACCAAACAGGAACAGAGCCGCTTCTTTTTCCGTACCGTACGAAAAAAAACGGACTCGTGTGTCTGTATGTCCGCCTGTCACAGCCAATTTACTCTGAAGCTACTGAACCAATTATGTTGTGGTACATATTTGGATTTCTGTGACACAAACACGGACGTGTAACGTAAGTAAACGAATTTTGAATACGGGGATAATTAGTACTCTCAATATTGTGAGATAGTATTAGATTCATCGCACGGAATCCTCGCCACGCGAGTTCTACTCGCACATGTCCGTTTTTAGGGTTCCGCTCCTCAAAAGGAAATAACTAGCTTACAATATAAAAAAAAAACACTCTGGCCAAAAAAAGAGCTTATGTCAATATATTATAAATACTGTTGGAATGTGCTTATCAAGGCCTTCAACATTGTAAAATTCGAAGAAGAATTATTTTTTTCGCACTTGTAGGTGGAGCCATGCTGCCGCTCTAATGACATTAAAAAAACCTTTGTTGCTCGGGGGGATGTAAGGTTTCTGAAGATATCCCATAAGTGTATGTGCGTAATCTGGGCGCTTATTCACTATGCCGCATGAAATTCCTTGCCGAAAACGTGTGACGTCAGTACGGCAGTTGCCGTACGATTCCACGCAGATATCTTAACGCGGCGCGTAACGTGTCTTATTGGCAATAGAGAATAATGGCCCTGTTCAGCCAGTTATGGTAGAATAAACTCACATACATACATACATACATACATACAAGAACCTTAAAAACATTACATTCCTTTTTTTGGGCAGTCGTGTACAAAGAAACCTTTATAGGGTCACTTCGTTGTCTGTCTGTCTGTCTGTCTATCTGTCAAGACCCTTTTTCTCCGGAACGCGTGGAGGGGAGGTATCAATTTGAAATTAACTCGTCCTTCAACTCGCACGTGTCTGTTGTTAGGGTTCAGTACCTAAAAGGAAAAAAAGGAACCCTTATCTGTCTTAGGAGTCTGTCTGTCAAGACCCTTTTTCTCAGGAATTAAACTCGTCCCGTACCGCGACTGACGATCGTTAGGTCTTACATTGTTATTCTATTGTTAGAAAAGTGCCCGGTACTGGACGGAGTAATCTGTAAATTATCAAATACTCCGGTCTACAATCCCTTAGAGCTGTGAAAATATCAAACTTCTTAGTCAATGCAATCCAGAGATACAGCCGTTTATGGCGTATATTTGACACTCGCAAGGGAATCAAAATCTATAGGGTACTTCCCGTGGACCTAGAATCATGAAATTTGGCAAGAAGCAATGTCTTATAGCACAAAGGGAAAAATCTGAAACCCGTAATTTTGTTGTTTACCAAATGAAAACATATTTTTTTTGGTGAACTGACCGTGACCTATGTCGATGTATGGGGACAACAGTTTTTCAACGGCAAAGTTAAGTTTGTACGGAACTCTCGGTGCTCGAGTCCGACTCGCGCATGTCCGTTTTTATATGTCACGTCGCGTCGTAAAATAATTATTATAAATGGTTTTAGAGCCAAAATCTTCCATAGTTTCTAATATTCTATTCTCTGTTAGGTTAATTCCATAAACAATAGGTTTAAAATTGTCACCAAGAGCAAAGTACGGGTCCTCCAGCAAATAGATGAGCCGACGATATTGTTTCTTAACGAATGGTGAGCTAAAAGAGCACTGCTGGGGTTTACATCCAGCAGTGGGATGAAAAAGGCTGTAGTTGATGATGATGATGATGATGACGATATTTTACTTATGTTGGTAACGAAAAGTAATGACGCCAAAAAAACGTATATCATTTCATGATTATGATCCGAATACGGAATTGTGCAGGAATGACAGCCGGATTTAACTGTTTCCTGTAGTCTCTTTAATTTGGGAGAGAGCCAAGACCCAGAAGTGAGGTTTGAGTAAAATTATCAGATCTAAAAGGAGAGCAAATTGGTGATCTCTATGTAGCGCAGCGGATATGGAAATGAAATGGCTCGACAAAGTAGGCGATCCTGATGAAATGTAGTCTTTTTAGGAGTAGCTACAGGAGCCTGTTTATTTCTATTTGGCGTAAACAAGTATTCTTGTACTAGATTTTCCTTAGAAACTAGTAGGTAGGTTAATCTCTACTAAAAACCGAACCAAAAAACACAACCATTTTGTTCCTAAATTGCATAGTTTATGAACACTTAGATGATTTTATGCTTTACGTTTACTGTTACTAAATGAATTAAATTATATTCTCTGCAGAATGACAAAAAATCTACAAATTTTAGACTCAAGCGAACCTTATCATCTTTGTTAGGTATCTATCGAACGATAAACTTCGTATTTATTTCAGCTTCAGTAACTTTTACTGGAAACAGTACCTAGAGCTACCTAATCTTATCAACCAAAGCCACTAAAGGACACGTGGTTTATGCGAACGCCTTTTGAAAAGTTAATTTCTCGCAACATTGAATACAACTTCGATCAACGAACAATTATCTAAATCCCGATTTAGATTAGCTATGAAACATCCATATTATAGACGCTTCGGAACAGATGTAGGCAACAGAGGAAACTTTGTTACATCGATACGACTTTTCAGCCACGGCAGTAACCAAGGATACGTTTTCACTGAACTAACAAAATGTGTAATGTTTGTTTTCATCACGATTAAATCCCGTTTAACTTAGATACAATGTTATCAAAGAATCGCAAATATGGCAGGTAAAGGCAAAGGGAAGAAAAAAGAAAAAGAGGAAGGAGGGGAATCGAAGGGCAAAGCAAAGAAAGGTGGAGGAGGAGGGAAGAAAGGAAAGTCCAAAGGAAAATGCAACGTCGATATGCTCACTGATGCAGCAATGGAAAATGTCTACTACGCGTGTCATAATGTCCAGGAGTTGCTGCAAGCCAGAGGGTTCCACCCTCCGGACTACAATAAGAAGAAAAAGAAGGGGAAGAAATAGACTTAGATAAACCCCAGAGGTAATGAATGAGCATCAAAATATTAAGTTACCTACCAGCTGCTGTTCTACAGTGAATTTACTTATTAACTTGTTATGTCAATAAAATTGACAATTGTCATTGCAGATAATACATTATTTTAAGCTATCCAGAGTTTGACTAAGTCCTACACAAACTTAAGCCAAAATTCAGTCAAGAATAAGTACTGAAATCGGCGTGTTATTTTGTAGTACAATAACACAACAATGCTGAGTTGTCCTTATTTTGTAGCCGAAATGCAACATATTGTTGTTAATACTTTTTATACAACTCTTTTATTATAATTGTACAAATTAATATGTATGTATAATTTAGTTATAAATAACAAGACATAAGTTCAACAACTAAAACCCGACGACTAAGGTCGCGTAAAAATAGCTTGACAGTCTTGCGATCAAGACAAATCGATTGATACCTCGCTTGTCAAAATCGGACCAAGTTTTTAGTTTGAACATATAACCCTTCCTTTGCCTGGCCGTAGTCGGATAAAAATATATCCTATGACACTCTAAACGGAGGGGTTGTGAAATTAAAGTCAGATTTGACGTCATGGTGTGTATTATTAAAAGTAATAAGACTGTGTTAGCTATGAAGACTTTGTTAGAAGGTACACATGACTAATGGAGTTTTCTTTGTGTAAAACAAATTAGCTAGGGCATTTTCTATACATCACTCACACCAGATTTTGACCTTGTCCAAACTTAAGTTGTGCTTATGATCAAGTATCTTTTAGTATCAACATTGAGACTATAATTTTTAAACACACAAACGTGGTTTATCATGGAACAAGGAACAGAACAACAGTGCTGTCAATATCAACTAATCCAAAATGCTTAATCTACTTCTGTGACTCTTGGACCTCCAGGACTTTCAGGCCTGGTGCAACTCGGGCCTCCTCCGCCCATTGCTCCATGGAGTTTCATCATAGCCGGCGTGCAGACTCTTTGCGCATTCTGGAGCCTATTCTCCAATTCAGCTTTATCAGCATTAGAGTTCTGCTCTAGCCATCGAAGCTGATTATTACATTCGTTTAGGACTTCATCTCGCTCCTCGGTTGTCAGGCGAGAGCCTGCGTTTTCCACGGCCTGTCAAATTAAGAAATTTTACGTTTGAATCGTCAACCACCGTACAGTAGTCGCAGCGGAAGAATGTGTCTCGGAAGTTGTCTGCTAGTCGCTCGGCAAACTGCTATTTTTCAGGCGCAATCCTAACGTTCAAGGTGAAGACAGCATTGTATAACTGCCTCGCTCACTTGCTTCTTTTTTTCACATATTCTATCTCGCTCTTACTTTAAGCTGTTTTATCCCCACAGCAGTACAGAGCCAAACTTCACAAACATAATACAACCAACCACCGGTGACGACCGGTTGGTCTCGTGGCTAGTGATCCTAGGTACTTAATCAGACGGTCGCGGGTTCGAATCCTGCAAGGTGCAATCATTTGTGTAATGAGCAGAAATGGTTGTTATAATATTCGTATATATGTATGTTTATCCGTTATCTAGTACCCATAGTACAGGGTATCCTAGTTTGGGGCTAGTTAATTGGTGTGGAATTGTCCCGAATATATTTATTTCTTTTATTTACAATAGATTGGCTGCGACTACTGTAAATTGGAATTGTGTCTAAGAATATTTCTGAACCGCCCGTTTCAATGGATCCCTTTGAATGGGAAAACCGATTTCGGAATTGAAGGGACCTCTGATAACTCTTGTGCAAAGATTTAAGATTTTCTGATCTTACCGTCTTACATCCATACAAGTAGCCTTCCAACTGGTTCTTCAACTCCACTTTTCGCCTCAGATTCTCATCCTCAGTCTTGTATTTCTCAGCATCGCGCAGCATCTTCTCGATGTCCTTCTTGCTAAGGCGGCCTTTATCGTTTGAGATGGTGATGCGCTCGAACCGGCCAGTGCTGCGGTCTTCAGCGCTCACATTAAGGATCCCGTTCGCGTCGATGTCAAATGTTACCTGGAATAATTGTAACTGATAATTGCGCAGACAATTACTGACATATCAAAAGATTGATCATATAAAACATCACATTTGAATATAACGTACCTCTATTTGTGGCATTCCCCTTGGAGCCGGTGGTATGCCAGTCAAGTTAAATGTACCCAACAAATTATTATCTTTTGTCATGACTCGTTCTCCTTCATATACCTGAAAAGAGATTACAAAATGACAGTATAAGAGGAGGGTAAGAAGATAAAAACACAGTCATTTTGTACCTGGATTGTCACAGCAGGCTGGTTATCTGAATATGTAGTGAAGGTCTGCTTCTGAGCAATCGGGATCCTTGTATTCCTTTCAACCAGTTTGGTCATGACACCACCAGCAGTCTCTATTCCAAGGGATAAGGGAGAAACGTCAACCAGCAGAACATCTTGTATTTTAGCGTCTTTGGAGCCTGTCAGGATGGCGGCTTGCACCGCAGCACCGTAAGCTACTGCTTCGTCCGGATTGATAGAGAGATTTAGAGTTTTACCGCTGAAAAAATCCTGTAAAATATTTACAATTGTCATTTGCGATCAAATTTAAATACCACCGAAATGTCTGACCACTTCTTAATGAGTCACCTGCAGCAGTCTTTGAATTTTCGGTATGCGAGTGGACCCTCCAACCATAACAACGTCGTGAATTTCTCGGATGTTCAAACCAGAATCTTTTAAGGCCTTTTCAACGGGAGCAATGGTTTGACGAAACAAATCAGAACATAACTCTTCGAAACGTGCTCTGGTAATTTTCGAGTAGAAATCTATTCCTTCGTGCAAAGCATCAACTTCGATACTAGCTTCTGTACTCGAAGAGAGAGTTCTTTTAGCTCTTTCACAAGTTGTCCGTAGTCTTCTTAAAGCTTTGGGATTATCTTTTAAGTTTTTCTTGAACTTTCTTTCAAACTCCTGGGCAAAATGGTCGACCATTCTACAGTCAAAATCTTCTCCACCTAAATGAGTGTCTCCAGCTGTAGCTCTAACTTCAAACAAAGAACCTTCAGCTATTTGGAGTATCGATACATCGAATGTTCCTCCACCGAGGTCAAATATTAAAATATTTTTGTCACCTTTCAGATTTTTATCTAAGCCGTAAGCCAACGCAGCGGCTGTCGGTTCATTGATGATTCTGAGGACATTCAAACCTGCAATAACACCAGCGTCTTTTGTGGCTTGCCGTTGCGAGTCATTGAAATACGCAGGAACAGTCACGACGGCATCTCTAACTTTTTCTCCGAGGTACGTCTCTGCTATTTCCTTCATTTTAGTCAATACCATCGATGATATTTCTTCAGGTGAGAATTTTTTCTTTTCTTTTTTGTATTCCACTATTATTTTCGGTTTTCCTCCATCTGAGATAACTTGGAAAGGCCAGTTTTTGATGTCTTGTTGAACTTTTGGGTCATCGAATTTGCGTCCTATAAGTCGTTTCGCATCGAACACCGTATTTTTTGGATTCATTGCCACCTGTAAAAGACAAAATCCATTTATACTTACGTCATAATATACTAATAGTAGCCCCGCTATTCCATCGAAGTCATTCAATTGGAACGGGGGGGACACCCGTTCCAATTGAATCTCATAGAACACAAAGGCAACAGACGAGAATGTCGCAGTTTCCTTTTACTGCGCGGTCTATTATGATCAACTTAGTCGGCACATTACGAATGAAGTTGAGCTGAAAACGTAGTTTATTAAACTTTGGTTCGAAAAAGTTATGCACTTTTCAAAGTTTAAAGCTATTATATAACTTGGAATGTTTTGAATTTTATGTTATTTTGTTGAGGTCAAATCTTGCAAGCTGAATTAGAACCACTTCCTCTTATCCTCCGCAGTTGAATTTTGACATGTTGGATCAGTTCTGATGACAATACATTTTTATGTTAAGCATGACCTGAATCGACATCCAGGATTAGCTCCAGATAAATGATCTTCAACGATCAACAGCGCAGAAATCATGAAATTTTGTGTACCTACCTACTGATTTTATTATGATATCCGGGCTTAAGTTTTACCATGACATGGTTGCTGCACTTAGGGTTGGGTCCAGACTAAGGAACTCCTCAACAGCACAGACACTAAATGTTGTATACGCATTTCATTGTGATAGTCCGTTCTAATATTCAACACGACGTATTGGTTACTGGTAAAAGCTTGTTTGATAAAATGTTTTTAATTAACATTGTACATAGTTACTAGCCTGGTTATACCTGATTTTTGGCAGCGTCTCCTATTAGTCTCTCGGAATCCGTGAAGGCGACGTAGGACGGCGTTGTTCTGTTGCCCTGTTCGTTGGCTAAGATCTCCACCTTACCGTGCTGGAACACACCCACGCAGGAGTAGGTGGTCCCCAGGTCTATGCCCACAGCTGGCGCCATCGTTTACGAACTGTTTAGATACTGTAAGTAGACGAGTATTTTATACAACTGGGCGAGTATTCGCATTCTTTCTCTAATTGACAGCTAGTTGTAAAGGAAGTTGTTAGGGAATTAATTTCAGGTAGGTAAGTACGTACTTATGCTATAAGTTTAGCTGATCTTCACATCACAAGAGGAAAATACTGAGAGGAAAATTTAAGGCTTGATCCAATGTTAAAATACATATATTAAACGACTTATCTGTCGAACTTACCTACTTCAATAATATTTCAGCGGCTTACTATAAGTACTTATATCCGTTCCCAACTATGAAATCGTCAAGTTACTGACCGTCTCCCTCCTTCTCCATGATTTTGAAGGGGGAACTCACAAGCTTACGCTGTCAGAATGAAAAATTCAACCCAAATCTGCAGTCACCTACTTGCTACTAAGTTTAACACTTATATGTTTCATAAACAGATCAACTTATTATATGCTTAACAAAAATGCACTGGGACTGAAAGGTAGTGCGTTGCGAGAGTTCTCCAAGTGAACTAATCCGCAACCCGCAGTACTGAATTGTACTTATTAACATGTGCCAAGCCATGACAATAGATAGGTGTGCTGACCGGTATATAATACCGACCGGTTGGCCGAGTGGTTAGTGACCCTAACTACGAAGTCAACCAACGGTCGCGGGTCCCAATCCCGCGAAGTGCAATCATTTGTGTAAAGAGCAGAAATGTTTGCTTTCGTATGCTTATCTGTTGTCGAGTATCTATGTACAGGTTATCCTAGTTGTCGAGTATCTATGTACAGGGTATCCTAGTTGTCGAGTATCTATGTACAGGGTATCCTAGTTGTCGAGTATCTATGTACAGGGTATCCTAGTTGTCGAGTATCTATGTACAGGTTATCCTAGTTGTCGAGTATCTATGTACAGGGTATCCTAGTTGTCGAGTATCTATGTACAGGGTATCCTAGTTGTCGAGTATCTATGTACAGGGTATCCTAGTTGTCGAGTATCTATGTACAGGGTATCCTAGTTGTCGAGTATCTATGTACAGGGTATCCTAGTTGTCGAGTATCTATGTACAGGGTATCCTAGTTTGGGGCTAGGTAATGGTTTTGTTTGATTTCGTATGAGGTAGTGCTGGCCTCTGGTGTCAGTTTGTCAGCCAGCCCGAGGGCCTCTGACATAGCTTAACGACTGCCGGGACCGACGGCTTAACGTGCCCTCCGAAGCACGGAGCGATAGAAAACCACACATAACTTAGAAATTCAATGGTGTGAATTAATTTTCCCGAATCTATACTTATAATAAAGCAGTAAAGTTTTAAAAAGTCATAATTTTACAAAAATTGTCTAGGGTACATAAAATAGAAACCCAGCTATTTTTTATACATTATATTAAAATAAGCTAGGTACTGAACTAGTTTTTATTTTTTTAAATCTTGCCTTGCTATCTGTTTGTCCGTCTGTTCGCGCATCACTAAAAACTGGACCATTTGCGATGCAGTTTTCACTGTTGGTTAGCTTTGGGTTTGACTTAGGTATAAACTGGTGTACTTGGTATCTAAATCCGATGAGCAGAAGCCGAGCAATCGATTACGCGGGCAAAGCCACGGGCACAGCTAGTATATTTATACCTCTACCATAGGTATGTTAAATTAAGATGAAAAGGTTCCCTACATCTACAGTATAGTGGTAAGTTTGCGAGTTTGCTTGTAACCCTACAAGTGTAGAAATTGTTTCACTGCCATGTATGGAAATGTGGTATTCGTCACTGAAACCAGTTTGAAAATTTGCTGTAAAAGGCGGGAGGCATTAGGTACCTATCTACTTACTCGTAGTCCAATAGCAACGTCACTATACTAGTTTTCCCGCTCGCGACTTCGCATGCGCGGACTACTGTTTATCGCGAAAAAGCATCCTATGTTCTGCTAGGATATTAAAAACCAATGCAAAAGTAGGTATAGCACCAATGCTCTTGATGTTTTTTGACAGACTTGTTATTTCGTTTCCAGTGCAACCATGGCAACCGTTCCCTACAGGAGTAATCAACATTTTCAAGTTATCCCGTGGAAACTTACAATTTTCCGGGATAAAAAGTATCCCATGTTTTATTCCAAGGTATAAGCTTTCTCCATTCTAAATCCATCAACATCCGTCCAGCCGTTATCGCGTGAAAGCTCCCCACACAAACAAACAGACACCGTTTCACTTTTATATATTGGTATGGAAACTCTACGGTAATATCTACTTAAGTTGAAGAACTAAAACCCGGCTACGGTCGGATAAAAAATAGCCTATGATACCAACTCTTGCGATGAAGACGAATCGATTGATACCTCGCTTGTCAAAATCGGACCAATAGGTGCGACGCTATGGTGGAACATCCACATACCCACATACATACATACATACATACATACCTACATACGTAAACTGTTGACTTCATTACCCTTCCCTTGCTTCGCCGTACTTGGATAAAAATAGGCAAGTAGCTATATGTAGGTAACTAGGTAGTAGGTACCAATTAGTTTTCTGTGGTAATTGCGAAGAAGGCCACCACCACCACCACCCACCTACCCCTCCCCATTAAAGCTAAGAACGATCTCGTTTACCTCAGCTTTGAGACAAAAAACCGCAGCTAAATTGGTCCATTCGTTTGGGAGCTACGATGCCACAGACAGACACACACACAGAGATACACACACTAACCTTAAACACCCGTCTCTTTGTTCGGGAGCTAAAAAAGGCGGAGTCAATACCGCCATACAAACGCATAAGCTTAGAGAAAGCAAAGGCGGCTGCATATGTGCGTGAGTGGATAATTTGTGGTCGTTTGTGGTTGATACAAAATTTCACACAGAATACTGCATTGTTTTTGATTTCCCGTGAGAACTTGACAGAATTAACACGACTAAAAAGATCGAGATATTGCTGCGACATGGCGGCCGATCGGCATAACATCGTGTATGTGTGTGTGTGTGTGTGTGTGTGTGTGTGTGTGTGTTTGTGCGTGTGTGAGGCTTGTGCGTAGGTAAGAGCGGATGGACATATCTTAGGTGCTTCACTTTCGATTTGGCGGTGTGAAATCCGACTTTTTTAAACATCGACCCTATTAAACAAAGGAGGACTAGGGACCAACTAACTACTCAGCATGGACCGCGTATATTTAGGTGTAACGCACACAATTGGCCTCAGTCGTAATCGGAGTTGCGTTGGTGTAACACGTGCGTGTACTTTACCACATATTATTCGGAATTCGCAGCAAAAATGCCTTCCTGTTCTTATATAAGGTGCACAAATAGCTCAAGAACCAAAAATAAGTTGCACTGCATTACTTTTCACTCGTAAGTACTAAAAATTATAATTTTCTTTAAAATTCTACTGATTGATATTGTTTGAAAATCGCCGTTTGCAGAAAGGGACAGAAATATACGATACGTAAGAGTGCGACAAGACAAACGGCGTGTAAAAGTTTGATCAATGTCTTTGTACCGTCAGGAAGAAAAAAATTACATAGATTTTAGAATTGATTTTATTCACTTAAAAATTGCATATTTTATTTTAATCTACCTACCTTTAGGTATTTGCCCCTTGTTTATATTGGAAGCATAACAGATACTTTCTAACAGTTCCTGATATTTCTTCACATGTTTATTTTGTCTACTCTACACCCACTGATATGTTAATTGTTATTAATAGGTTTCCTAAAGAGGAAATGTGGAAACATAAGTGGCTACGAGTTGTCAGAAGACAGAGGGAAGAGCACTGATCTCTATGGATAGGCTCTGACTAACTTTCGTTTGTGCCGATTCAAAGCGCTCCACTGAGCGTACAATAGTACAAATAAAAGTAAATACGTTAACTACTTACGTACGTAGTAAATACATTAGTTCCGTGGACACTCACGACTGCCAAAGTACTATCAGCGCCAACAGCGCCAAAGTGGCGATAATCAAATGAGCTAATTGCGACGTTCGTCAATAGTCTGTCTAGAGTACTAGTAATATGCAGTTCTCTATTGGGGAAGACCCAGATTGGCTACCCAATAATAACAGTTGGTTATATTCAATACACTTCAAATCAGAACATATGTATACAACTCACAAAGGATATAGGAAGATATTAAAAAGCGCTGGTCCGTATTTTTGCGTAGGTGATATGTACTTACCTATATTAAAGAGCATATTACCTTATTGGCATACCTAAACAGCAGCTAATTTGAAAAAAAAATAGACAGGAAAAAAAATATAATCATAAAGTGTGTTAATAGACTGCCTAAGTGATATATTTTCTGAGATATTTGGGTATAAAAATATTTTTTCGTCTTTTACATGCGTTCGGAACATAAAGTTGCAATATTGATTTTCAGTCTTGGTCAGGAAGGCATGAGGGGGCCTGATGAAATGAATGTCACAAACAACTAATCTAACATGCGGCATCCCATAATTGCACGACATATTAATATTGCCGTGAAGTTGGACGAAAAATAAACCCAAATATGTCTTAAAGTATATCACGATTTTTTCATAGTACACTTTTTAAAGTATATCACGATTTTTTCATAGTACACTTTTTGTTTCTTTTAAGTTGCCCTATCGATTGACACTCGTTTCATTTATGGCCAAGAAATCGAGTTTTTTTTTCAAATGTTCATCATAGTCTTATCAGCAGTCCGAGCGTGATTGTGTAATATAAAAACAAACTTTCGTAAATGGTATTGGACGATAAAATGTTCAAATATTGTTACTCAAGCACACACTAACACCGCTGTTTTAAGTACCTACTACAAAAAACTACCACACTTAACAATATTTTTTTTACATTGGTGATCAATACCGCGGTAGAAGCTAATATTATTTTATTTCATTGAAATTTATTTGCTGACGGTTCCGTACATTACTTTATGTTTACGGACTAAGACGAACTTATCCGATACCCGAATCGTATTTGGTTCGAGAATTAATGTTGTTATCTCTTTTGCGCTTCTATCTGCGTATGTCTCTCTATCTTTGTTGTTGGTGCATGAAGTGTACGACAGTGCAAATTTAGCTGTATGGGTGTGTTTTCCTGTAGTTGTATCTAGTCCGGGTGTAGTTTACATTAAGTAATCTATGGTATGAATGTTAGTGCGCGTTTACGGCGTACCTACCTATGATAATATTCTCTTTGGTAAATAGGCCTATCCCTCCTATACTTTGTGTGGATTGTGATTTAATTAATCTATTGTGAACCTTCCAAGCGATGCACTAATGTAAAATAACATAAAATGGGCATAGAGTTTAGAGTTTTCAAGGTCGAGATCGTGAAAAATGTCAAGATCCGTTATCCAGTTCTCTAGACCCCCATTTCTGATTAACTTGAAACAAAATAAATAAAATGTAGGCAAAGAGTTACTTGTAACGGGCGAAGGGAACCTACATTAGAAAGGTATACTACGTGTAGTTATTCGAAGCATTCGAAGATTCAGAAAGGAGTTTCTTTTGGATTTACTTTCCCTGACAAAACACTTTCAATTCCTATCCCAGTGCCTACTTACAAGATTCATTTGAAATTACCCCGTACACTTTCACAAGGGCGGTATAATGGTTCAGAGCGATCTCTTCAAGGCGATCGTGACGATGCGGATAGGAATACGAATTCTGTGAAATTCTTGTCGATCAAACATGTATGAAACTTTACACAAGTACCTGAAACTCTTCTGAACACTATTTTTCCTTAACTTTTATACGCATCTTAGTTATTTCCACAAAGAATTTCCCAATTAAATTTTTTGAAGTTCATCCTTCGCCGTCTAGGAAGTTTTGACCTCTTATTACTTTATAATTTGTGGTTTTGACCATTTGACGTATTTGTCACAGACCCAAAAAAAGTATTCGTATACTCCAAGGAAGTTGTATACTATGTAACAGGATGGATCACTGGTACAAGAAACGCGGTACGACAGCGACGAAGATAAATCAATCGCGATTGAGCAACCTAGTACTATTAAATGAGTGAATAAAAAAAACTGGTATGTTTAAATAATGTCCAAATGAAAAATCGAAAATTACAACCGGCCAAATGGCTGGCTAAAGTCGGTGGTTTCTCTTTAATCACACCAAGTTTGACGTTTTTATGTATAACCGGTACTAGGGCAGCAAAAAAAAAACGTTTAAAAAACACGTCTTGTATTAATATGAGCGCCCCTTATTTTTACACGACTGCCCAAAAAAGGAGAGTAATGTTTTTAGCATTCATGTATGTTTGTACGTATGTGAGTTTCTTTATTCCACCATAAATTTTAAATGCCTGAACAGATTTAGACGTATGGGGTATCGTTAGAGTCCTTACATCCCCCCGAGTAACATAGGCTATATATTTTTTTTAAAACATTTAATGTGGCGGAAGTATGGTTCAATTACAAATTCGAAAAAAAACTTTTTTCTTCGTATTTTACAATATGGGTATCAAATTGAAGGCCTTGATAAGCACATTCCATTAGTAGGTATATATATTTTTGGCAAAAGCTCTTTTTTGGCAATTGAAGGCGTGTTTTTTTAGCTTTTAAGTTAGTTTTAATATTTTCATTATTAACAAATATATCCGTCACCACCATCGGCACCAACTTGAAGTGTTTGTAGCTTCTTCGGTATATTATTTTATTTTTACCAGACTACGGCAAATCAAAAAGGAGGGTTATGATTCAAACCGGCATGTAAGTGGGTAAGTATGTATGTATGTATGTATGTTTTTTTTATCACTAGGCAATTGTTTGACTACGATCTCACCTGATAGAAAGCGATGATGTGTTCGACGGTGTAGCACGTTTGCCTAGTAGATACCTATTCACTCTTGACTTGAAGTCACCAGGGTTATAATTTACCGGAAACACTGACGAGGGCAGAGCATTCCACTCTTTTGCAGTTCTTATAATAAATGAAGAATCGTAACACTTCGTTCTTTTGCGAGGTATTTCAACCATAAAAGTATGTTCATTTGTTTCCTCATAATTTCTAAACTACTTATCATAATTTGACAAATGAGGCATGCTTCTTCATCGTCCGCTGGTTTTAGGCTATGTGACGTCACATTAAATTGACTATGGATATAAAGAGGTGAACTAAGAAAAACACCCATTTTGTTACATTTTCTTGTTGCGATAAAATAAAACGCTGCAATCGTAGGCTAGATATTATTATGGTTCAGTTCAGTCTATCTACAAACTTTAGTTTCGTTTCGATTGTATTTTATCGATTAAACCGGTAGGTTCGTTTTCATGAAAAGAAGAAAATCCACACATTGTCCGTGGCATTCTTATATTGATTAAAAGCCTTATAGATCACAACTGGTTTGATTCGTAGAAATCTTTCTTCAAAAACCATTAAGAAGTTGATAGTTCCGGAATTAGGTGTCCAGTATCGTGAGTCGGATCTCAAGTTTTGGAATCGAAAACCATTCGTTTCTAGTGAGGAGCCGACTATGGTATTGAAAGGATGCAATATTATATTTTTTTAAACGCACATCGCTAAGATTATTAAAATTATTTTATTTACTTAACTAAGGTGAAGGATGGCGATGTTTGTACTTGTTTTTACTATGTCAGGTCACATTAGTTATCAAACTACGGCTGGTAATGGTTGTTTGTTTTACCCATTAATATGGGTAAAATATCTCCCATATTAACTCTTTACGCTACGTCATAAACTAATGCCATCTCTTACCTATACGCTCATAGCAATTCTACTGGTATAGTCTTTCTACGGATTTGAAAGATAGAAGAAAGAGGTTTCCTTCGAAAAACCACACCACAGCGGTTCGAATTCGGACGTCGCTCGGAAACTGTGCAGATGAATATGCAGTAGTTCCGGAGTGCCGCAGAACATTGCACTCCAGTTCCGAGTGCATAAAGCATCCATACCAATATATAAAAGTGAAAAGTTGTCTGTTTGTTTGGGGAGCTTTCACGCGATAAAGGCTGGACGGATTTTGATGAACTTTGGAATGGAGATAGCTTATACCCTGGAATAAAGTATTGGATTCTAGATTACTAGTTATCCCAGAAAATTAAAAATTACCACGGGAAAACTGGGCAATGTAATCAACATCAACGTAATCAACATCAACACAACTCGCTGTAAGGAACGGTTGCCATGGAAACGAAATAACAAGTCTGTCATAAAAATCAAAGCGTTGATGCTATAGGCACCTACTTTTGCATTGGTTTTTAATATCCTAGAAGAAAATAGCTGCTTTTTTCGCGATAAACATTAGTCCGCGCGGACGAAGTCGCGGGCGAAAGCTAGTGACTTATAAAGAACGATGCTAGGTATAAGCCTGTGTAGTATATAAATTCGTTTGATACCTGCGCATTGTAATAATTGTTACTACATAGGTAACAACAATTATTACAATGCCATATACACAAACAATTATTGTCGACATATTGAATTTTAACAAACAAAATAGCTTGTTACTCGGGAGGATGTAAGGATTCTAACGATACCCCATACGTCTAAATCGTTTCAGGCATATAAAAGTTATGGCGGAATAAAGAAACTCACATACATACGAACATACATGAATCCTAAAAACATTACACTCCTTTTTTTTGTAAATAGAAAAAAACGAGCGAGCCTTACAGTAGTCGTATAATGTATAATATGATGTGTTACATCTGACATCTCACCTTGGTATTATGCAACATTAACATACACCGCGCGCGCTCATTGGTCAAATCCGGTCAAATCAAATAGCGCACGCTTCCCCGGCTTCCTGTTACACACTTCCGTCCCTTTTCACGAAATCACTCCCACAGATTGCAGGAAAGCGAGAGGAACGATGTTACACATGAAAATAACAAGAAAGCCCTGCCAAAAAAATAATTATACCAATAAATTATATATTGTTTGAGTGTGTTCATCCAGGCCTTCAATTTTATAACTTATAAAATTGATTTTTATTTTACATATATTATATTACGATGTTACCTAGATGATGTAAGGATTCTAACGATACCAGGGGCCTAATCCTCTAATTTTAAGACGCCAATTCCACGCCGCCTGCGTGATTCCACGCAGGCAGCGAGGAATCGGCGTGGAATTTGCGTGGAATTGGCGTGAGTGGTCATACAGAATCCAGGCCCAGGCATTTAAAAATTATGGTGGGATAAAAAAACTCACGTACTATATACAGACATACAGGAACCCTGACAACATTACACTCCTTTTTTGGGCAGTTTTGTAATAATTGCTACCTACAGTACTGTTGTATTGCGTTGACCGCTAGCAGGCGGTATAGCGGTAGAAGCACATTTCCCGAAAGTTGACTGGTCATATTCCCTGGCATTTCCCGAAGAACCGATAACCGTTGTGGTAGACGAGTTCTCGAGTGGAGACTACGTTTAGGCAAACGTAGCGTAGGGCGCCCTCTGGCCAGGTGGAGTGACGTCCTGCGAAAAGCGGCTGGAAGAAAATGGAAGCAGAGAGCTGAAGACCGAGCTTAGCAGCCTGCATTAGGAGAGGTCCAGCAGTGGATAAGTAGACTGATGATTATGATGATGAGGCGGTGATATTCGAGCTTTAGGTACCCCAGGAAGCGATACACGATACACGCGAGCGATACACTAGGAAGATCTTGAAAATATTTAAAAGTCAACTAAGGGCGATAGTAGGCATCGAGCTACGAAATCCAAGTGTGGTTTAGGGGAGTATGTTTCTGAGCCCCGTTTATCAGAATGGCTACTGCGCCCCGCGGGATTTGCCTTTACCACCCCGGTCCTTCCTAAGGGAGTGTCCTTAGGAAGGACTTTTAAAAAACCCCTTCTAAGTGCACCCCTGTTACGGCATATTTCCTCCAAATTTCGAAACTCTAGGTCCATCAGTTTAGGCTGGGCGTTGTCTGTCAGTCAGTAAGCTAGGCTGTTTTACAGGTATTACCCGTCTTGGCCAGGACTAATGATATTTCATGCCGCAGAGTGCGCGATGAACTTCTTGGCCTGTGATCGGTGCAAGTGTATCGGGGCATGAATATTCGCTGGTGGTTATTTGAGAGCGCTGGAATATAGGGATTTATAAAATTTGGTACCTACTTATTACGAAGACAAGTAGACACGAGTAGATAAACTGTCAATGTCAACCTCGCTGGTTGGGTTCATTGTCATGCCCACAAGGTTATCCCCACTGGTAGGTTTATGATAATTTTCATTTATAAGCCCTCCCGTTTTCCCCACCAACATTATAAATTTTGCTTGGTGATTGTGACAACATATATTAACATTTTTATACTCATTCTCACCACTCGAGTCGGTGCTTTGTAAAATAATGTTTTTTTTCCATGAAATGTTGTTTTGTTCTAATATTAGCACTAGTGGCTATGAGCTCTAGACCTCGCACGTACAAACTTTTTTGCAAACAATCTAGCGGTGCACAGTAGCGCCATCTAGTTACCTTATTGTAACACTAACATTAACAACCAAGGTGCTTTATCAATCCCTACCTAGCAGGTAAAGGGCTGATTCCACTGGTAGAAACCTATAAGTGAGAAATTTACTGCATTTTGAGGAGCTATTGAGCTATTGGAAGATCCGGGCGTTTCCTCGTGCCCTAACTGCTGGTCATTCATCTATTGACTCAACCTGTATGAAGTAAGTCATAAATAATCCTCATCGGATCTTCACCAAATTTTTATGAGACTAACTTAAATTTACTACCTTTCAGATGAAAAAAAGAACCATCTAAATCGGATTTAATATGGCGGAGATATTCAGTAGGCCCCTTTTTACCCTTTTTTTGGGGGAAGTACCCCCCCAATCCAAAATCCCCGACGACTAATAAATTCTAAAAATTCGCTTAACCTGTACTTATACTAAGTTTCGTCTAGATCGGTTGAGAAATGCGACCTGTAGAGGAAAACAGCCGGAAATCCGGACAGACATCCGGACATACGACAATTTTTTGCTGAAGCTGAAACAGAGACGCTTCGCTCGCGCTTCGCGCTCGCACGGTCAATAAGAAATGAATCGCTTGTTATATTGGATTGCAACTAGAATCCTATTCGTGGTGTGCATTACTGTAATATATTTCTTGATTAGACCTCCTGTTAACCAGCATTGGTATAACTCAATGCGACTGGTTGCAATCAGATTTTCAGTACTTTGCGCGGCATTTAAATCGCGCAAAGATTCTTTGATTTATATAAAAGGCAGCAGCCTTTTATATAAATCAATGGGACCAGCAGTGATGGCTTATTACTTTACTAGCTGTACCCGCGACTTAGCCCGCGTCAAAGATCATAGATATGATTAGATAACTCGAGAACCGATATTTATGATATTTGATTTGTGTGATTTTACTCTGCCCGAATAGCAGAATAAATATAAAAATATCTGAAAAAAACACGAAAAAATATTTAAGATGAAAATTCATTTTATCATACATTTTGTATGGAACGATTTTTGATGATAGCTCGGGAACGTATTGACTGATTTCAATGTTTTTTGGTGTTATTTCCAGCTTCGATAAGTTTCCTCGCGCATAGGAAAAGAAAATCACAAAAAAAGTGTACAACGCCATCTCTGATACATGACAGAAACAAAACACGGACAAAATTAACATGGTTTTGTATTGTTGGTAGGGGAATTAGACGGGACGGGGGTGGTGAAGTGTGGAAGGGGAGGTGTATCAGTGGGGAGGGGACGAAATTTGTACACGGGCAAAAAATATTGATTACCTATTCTTGAAATTTAATGCACAATGAGCGGATTACATCACTCATGCTATTAATAATATTTTAAACTTTTAAACAAGGAATCACTTTCATGTACAGCACTGAACTATCACTCTCAATCTACAGTGAAATATAACCACAACTTGAGTCATTCATACAATTTATTACAAAATATAACGTTTTCATAAAAAAACTTATTATTATAATACGTTACGATTAATTTGTGCATAAATTAATAAAATAATAAATGCATTCTTTACTTTACGAATACAATATATCATGTATTACTTGATACGGAAGTAATTATATTACAATGCACATAACAAAATATGGCACACTCTAAAAGAATCACTTGTAAATGACACAGTATATAAGATTAGTTCCTTTTACAGCCGCGCGCATGTTAGTTGGAGCCAAGTAACTACAGTAGTCAGAACGAATCTTTGTAGCTCGGAAGTTGTCTGCAAGTCGCCAGGCGCTATTTTTTAGGCGCGATCCCTATGAAGACAGCATTGTATAACTGCCTCACTCACTCGCATACGTTTTTCGCATCATCTATTTCGCTCTTATTTTATGCTGTTTTATCCTCACATCTGTACCTGCGCAATCGTTCACTGAGCCTAACTTCACAACATAGACAACTGCATATTACTTCGTAATCTAAACAGGCTGTTGACGAACGTCGCAATGAGGGCATTTGATTATCGCCATTTTGGCGCTGATAGCAGTAGTTTGGCAGTAGTGAGCGTCCACGGAACTAACGTACTTGTACTATTATTTATTCTGTGACTACCATCAGGAGAAGAAACAATGTCAATATTAGTTCCATGGACACTTGGCGGGACGCTTTGAATCAGCACAAACGAAAGTACAGCATAGCAAATCCATAGAGATCAGTGCTTCACAACCACAAAGATTCGTTGGGACTATTGTACTTGGTATTTTAATATCAACAAAAAAGTATTTTTTTTTTCTGATGTGCCATATTTTTGCCATGAATTGTATACATGCAAAGGGAAGATTCGGAAGCCTTTACCACTGATTCCCCGATCATAAAATTAATGTTTAACATATCGTTATCTATCTTACAATTAATTAGAGGTAACTACAAAACACTTGGTAATTTATTCTAAGAGAAGAGCTTGTCTGCAAAACATATCCTGTAAAACATTAGGGTAAAGCAAAATTCAAAAGTTCCGTTTAGTTTTTAACTTAGGTCGGTCACGATGTCAAGAGAATTTCGTACAATGACCCCTTATCTCTTATCTCTTTCGCTCGCGCTTAAATGTGTATTGCCGTTGCGCCCACTCATTAATGTGTGAGCGAAAGAGATAAGTAGTGATTGTGGGACATCTCATTGTCACATTTATCCATGCCAATACATAACGTTGTGTTTGGGGAGTTTTAACGCGATAACGGCTGGACGGATTTTGATGAAATTTGGAATAGAGATAGCTTATACCGTGGAATAAAACACCACATATAGATACTTTTTATCCCGGAAAATTGTAAGTTTCCACGGGAAAACTGAAAAATATTGAATACTCGCTGTAAGGAACGGTTGCCATGGAAACGAAATAACAAGTCTGTCAAAAAACATCAAGAACGTTAGTGCTCTACTTTTGCATTGGTTTCTAATATCCTAGAAGAACATAGGATGCTTTTTTTATAAACTGTAGTCGCGCGGACGAAGTCGCGGGCGGGAAAGTCTTTTATATTTTTTCTGACATTTGAAAAAATTATAAAGATAAAATTATAACGGGCGTATTTTCGAAGCAACCGTAGAAGGATTTTCCTTTTCCAGTGTGAGATTTAACTCTGTTGGCACATGAACGGGAAATTTCCTTTTCAAACTTAGTTTACCAAAATTTTATTGATTTGATCTTTTTATAATATTTCATGTATATCTCCTTGTTATTGAGATGTTAATTTTGATTTGTAATAGTGCTATTATTTTGCTTATTTACAATTACAAATTTGACTTTGACTCCAATGAGGGGTCATTGTACGAAATTTTCTGTACTTCGTGACCGGCCTTCTGCCTGTTTATCATTCAATGCAGCGTGCAATATGACTAAATGTATGAAAACATGGTAAGTGCAAGGGGTCCTTACATTTTAAAGTGGCCTGGCATACCTACTAGTTTGACCTCGCAAGTGGCATTTTGAAAAAACTACGTAATACCGGCCCACTGTTCAAACTAAATTGACAGAGGACTTCAATACAAACAAATACTATTAGTATAGTCTTAAAGTAGTAGTTCTGAAGTATTGGAGCTCAAAGATAGCATATGACATGCATCAACGTAGATGTGCAATCCTGGAGCTCTAATATCACAGAAACCGTTTCGGGCAGTGGCCCAACTGCTCTGTTCAACTAGTTGGACTACGGGCCTTTACTAAGGGTTGTGGTCCAACTATTTTTGTAGTTGGGCAATGGCCCCATAACTAGACCCGTGGTCCAACTGATTTATTATAATTGTAATTATTAGTTGATTGAGAATGTTTTTTTTTCTTTTTAGAATGGTTTTGCTTTTTACAAGCTCTTATTTAGTTTCTTTCATCTGTTTCTGTTTTCCTGTCTGTAATCAAATCTTGCAAGGTAAATTTGATTAATTTCCCGGTTTCCGATTGAGCTGAAATTTTGCTTGTATATGTAAATCGGACGGCAATGCATTATTATTATGACATTAAGCTGATCTGCTGTTGGAACTCTGGGAACGGGAACTCTGTAAAGAAGACGCAACCCCCTCGAGTTTTGGCTCGTTTGAGCCCAAACTCGAGGGGGTTGGCTCGTTCAAGTTTTGGCTTCGTCTTGGTTTTAACATTTTAGTTATTTTTTATTAACAACTAATAAAAGATTGTTTTTAAAAACACATACTTCACATTTAATAGGTATATAACTAATTACAATTATAATACATCAATACAAAAGTAAAGGGCCTTAGTAAAGGCCCGTAGTCCAACTAGTTGGCAGACCAGTTGGACCTCTGTTCCGAAAAGGCAGAAACGCAGACCTGTAGGTACGCCGCAAGATTAAAAGTACTATCTACAATCTAAATGTGAACGATTCTATCGACTTAGCGATAAAGCACTTTTTTAAAGCGAGTATTTCATTCTTACAGGCACTAATTTGTAATATGGTTGATATTGCTATTATTCAACCAAACTAAACTAAATTCTACCATAGATCGACGACCCATAGCGCCCCAGCATTAAAAGCGCCTTAAGTTATCATTATCTTGATACTAAAAGAAACAAAAATGCTTCTACAATCCTGACGTGCCCAAAAAGCAGCGAGTCTATTTCGTTGAATTGACAATTAAATATAAGTTTTGAACACTGAATGGAGTGGCAGTTCTAAATGAATATGAATCAAGAGGAAGGACAGACTTTTATTTTTTTACTTTGTTCCCCGGAAAAAAATGACCACACAAAATGGCACATTTATTGTAACAATTATCGTAGCTTCCTAATTTTGATCATTAATCTTTGCTAATACATCGCTAAAATGGTCTCTTAAAATATTTGACAAACTACGACTGCCTCTACAGAAGGCATACTCTGTGGAGCTCTTGACATACCAACAATAATAGTTATAATACTTAGTAGAATTTAGTTAATAAATCCCAAATTATAATATTTGTTGTTTTAAACAATACATTTAAACTATCAAAAATAATCAACAGAATTAAATGCACATGCATGCCCGGAAACCGTAACAAGTCTAAAATAAAAGTATAAAAATATATTTGTGTTCATATCCCTGTACCACCTAATGTAGGACTTGTAAGGGAGTCTCCACATTTGTTCTTCGATGCGGAATCGGCTACAACCGCAGACCAAATAAATGCTGATTGCGGCCATACGCCACCGACAGCGGCTATACGACGCTAATTGTAGCCATAAGGCGCCGCTAGCGGCCATATGACGCCGATTGCAGCCATACGGCGCCTATAGCGGCCATATGACGCCGATTGGAGCCACACATTCGGCGCGGATAGCCGCCATACAAGGCCGATTGCAGCCATACGACGCTGACAGCAGCCATATGCAGCCAAACAGCGCCGATTTCATCACTTATTTCAGATATCGGCAAATCGTCTAAACGCTCTCAATTTCCGAACCAAGCCGATGCATCATGCACGAACACTCGAAAGTTAATATCGCTTAGCTTATTATCGGCTTGAGCCGATTCCGCGTCCAAAATATGTGGAGTATCCCTAACTAACGCAATAATCACAGATCCACCTTAATAATAAATTATATGCGAAAATAAATAGCGATTGAACTAAATGATTTATAATCGAAAGTATCACGACGTTTGTGAAACGATATTCGCTAACTTGTGTGTTCAGATAGACTTAAGCATCTTGTCTATGAATGCGGCTTGGATTTCATCGGCCCTGAAAATAAATAAAATTTATTGGTTAGATTAATCATATTTTATTTTTTTACATGGATATATGCTGTTGTTCTATAAATGATCTCTACAGCGCCACCCTACAGGACGGTGGGGCGGGCGTAAAAGCGCTCCGCTGCAATGCGTGACGCAGAAGGCGCACGCCAACGTTAAGTTTTGGCCACTTGCTCAAGGGCACCCAGGGGGTACGAACCTCGGCCAGTTGCCATTGGTTGCAATGGGACAGTTGCCATTGATTACGGGGAGTCTCGAACTAATTACGGGGAGTATCGAACTAAAGATTGTTTGGAAATTAAATTTTATTTATAACTGGCTAACGCCCAGCATGCGTCACAATTCACAACGCATCATATTTGAACCTTTTTAAAATAGTGCCAACAACAGCTGTGATTTATTAAATGAATGCTATTTTGTCAGGGCATGGTAAGTGATATGCCAGGACGCCCCCTGATGGAGAGATGCACGCAGCACGACGAAAAAAACAGACCGGCAGAATCGCAAAGATATGAAAATATTCAGAAATGAATGATATTTAAACGGAATGGATGCGTTGTCGATGGTTTGACAGAAAAGTGGAGTTCATTTTTTTCGGATCCCAAGCACAAAGGCGGGTCAAAAAGATTGTACCAAAGAGTCCAATCCTGATGTATATAAATATATTATATATATATATAATAAATACCAGCTAATATCCCCTTTGCAGGGGATAGTCGAAGGGGATTTATGGAATAAGCCGTTGGTCTCGTGGCTAGTGATTCTAGGTACGTAATCAAACGGTCGCGGGTTCGAATCCTGCAAGGTGCAATCATTTGTGTGATGAGCAGAAATGTTTGTTTCCGAGTCATGGATGTTATAATATTCATATCTATGTATCTTTATCCGTTATCTAGTACCCATAGTACAGTTTGGGGCTAGGTAATTGGTGTGGAATTGTCCCGAATATATTTATTTATTTATATTATATATATATATATATATATATATATATATATATATATATATATATATATATATATATATATACATATATATATATATATATATATACTACCTGTACCCGCGGCTTTGCACGCGTGGTCATTTCTCTAGGTCAAAAATACTCAAAAATACTCGATGTACTATTCTAAGACCTAAAATACCAAAATCTATACCAATGTTTGATCAAAATTCCATCAGCAGTCAAAAAGTTTTTACCAATTGCTTGGCTTCTACTCATCGGATTGAGACACCAAGTACACCAATTTTTAAGTCAAACCCTAAGTTATCGAACAGTGTCACAATCAGTCCAGTAGTTTTTACGTGATGTGCAAACAGACAAACAAACGAACACGATTTTTTAAAATGCTATATTCTTGTTCAGTAGCTTATTTTAAGTATCCTAGAACTTTTTTAAATTATCTTCTTTGTACAGACTTTTTCGTAGTTACTATTGTTTTATTATAAGTATTGATATATCTTTAGTACCAGGTTATACACTTTGATCCAATCTATTTGTGGTACTGGCATCCTACTTGCACGGCACGCTCTATCTTTCTTCTATTTTTACGTAAATATACTTCATGCGCGGTCGCTTGTAGACTTGTACCCTTCTTTTCAAAACCACTTTGAGACCCCTGCCTCCCGGCCCCCGCACCGCGTGCGTCAACTCGGCCGTTTACTCCTCGATACACTACTGTCCGTAGGACTACATGTACTATGGTTGTAGTTTAGAAGAAGGTCCTTAACTTTTGGAGATTTAGACCAGCGCGTACACAGATTTTGAAAGTACAATCATCAAGAAAATGGGCAATTTACACAATATATTTTTCAATGCCAATCGGTCCATTTTTTATAAATATCAAAATTCTCTAACGGACCAATGAAGCTGATGCCCCGTGGTACTCACTTGGCGCTGGTGATGTGCTGCGGACACACGTCCTCGTGCATGACGCGTGCGTGGAACAGCAGTCCTTGACAAAAGCAGTAACAGCAGTTCCAATGGTGGTGATGCCCCGTGGTACTCACTTGGCGCTGCTGACGGTGTGCATGAGGTTGACGATGTAGCGCGGGCACACGACCTCGTACATGACGCGTGCGTGTGTAGTTCTTGTCACAAGCAGTAACAGCAGTTCCAATGATGGTGATGCCCCGTGGTACTCCCTTGGCGCTGGTGATGTACTGCGGACACACGTCCTCGTTCATGACGCGTGCGTGGAACGGCAGTCCTTGACCCAAGCAGTAACAGCAGTTCCAATGATGGTGATGCCCCGTGTTACTCACTTGGCGCTGGTGACGGTGTGCATGCGGTTGACAATGTACCGCGGGCACACATCCTCGTGCATGACGCGTGCGTGGAATAGCAGTCCTTGACAAAAGCAGTAACAGCAGTTCCAATGATGGTGATGCCCCGTGGTACTCACTTGGCGCTGGTTACTGTGTGCATTAGGTTGATGATGTACCGCGGGCACACGTCCTCGTGCATGACGCGTGCGTGGAACAGCAGTCCCTGACATAAGCAGTACAAGATCTCGACCAGCGGCCAGCCATCCGGGATCATACCCTTCTGGCAGCCCCACGACGCGAGGATCTGGAACGGAACGAGCACAATATAAACGTAGGTGATCAACTGTAAGTAAGTGGGAGCAAAGTAGGTATTTTCTGAAGACTTTCAGAGAGGGCAGCAATGACTTTGAATTTGGAACGTGAACTTTTCTAATACATTACCTGCGTACAGTGGAATTTTGTTAGTTGGGTCGCGTGGCGCGCTGTCTGTTTTTGAAAAAAAGAATCATGTGAATGTACGACATAGACAACAGAGTCTATCCATTGAGATCAGTGATGTACGGAGAGGAGGAAAAAATGAAAAGCGCGCGAATTACGATACTACGAATTACGAATGAGATGACTAGGAATATTGGCAGTGCAAAAACTAAATAATTTCACGAAAATACAAGCGTAGCGAAAGTATTATACTACTTACACCTGAAAATACTACGCAATAAATTTGATACAGAATCTATTACCCCGGAGAAAATATTTGAAAGCTTATAACAATTTTATCGAGGGAAAATGCAAAAGCAGCGAAGACTTTTTCGGAAACCTGTACCTATTTTCAATAATTAACCAAACAAGCAACCTTCACATGTTGGCGGCCAGGACCAATAATGACGTTAAAATCGAGATCTACACAAAATTTAGTACACAATATCTGAAGACTTGTCTGCAGATGGTCTGAAGCACGTCAATCAGAAGTAGAAATCGAAAATAAATGTTAAGTAAGTAATTGTTGTGTAAGTAATTAGGTACCTAGTTTATGTTAAGTTTTTTATTTTAGTCTATTTAATACCCTTTTGAGTAAATAAAATAAGTTTTAAAGTGTCTAAAAGCGCCTTTTATTAATTTTTATCATATAGGGGGATGAAAAGTAGATTTTTATCACTCGGACTCAAATTTATTTTTCCTCGGGCGATGTGTATTGAATCCCTCGCTACTTTCAGGATTCTACTTAAGAATCCTTCACTCCGATTTAGACTCAAAATAGCGCCCACGCCGTGAAAAAAAAACCCATGAATTTTTATACGCGGGCACAACTATACAAGATGTAACATAATAACTTATTACATACCGGGCTGGGGTATGTGGTGCGACATGGCGAGCAAAGTCAGTTTTATGAACTTTCAGATTTCATAGTTTTTCATTCACGAATTTACGTTTAAAGATTTCTCAATAAAAACTCTGTACATCAAACCCTGTAGTAGCACAGAATAATGCATAGTACTACCTAGTAATCAGCTGGGAAATCAAAACCGCCCTTGACCTTGAATTTGTGCTACAGTGCCATCAACTTATCTGTGAACTGAATAGTACCTCGCTTGTCAAAATCGAACCAAGTTTTTATTTTAAACAAATTTGCTTCGCCGTAGTTGGGTAAAAATAGCCTATGGCACTCTTGCGAAGAAGGCGAATCGATTGATACCTCACTTGTCAAAATCGAACTAAGTTCTTACATCGAACACATAACCCTTCCTTTGCTTCGCCATAGTTGGGTAAAAATAGCCTATGGCACTCTTGCGAAGAAGGCGAATCGATTGATACCTCACTTGTCAAAATCGAACTAAGTTCTTACATTGAACACATAACTCTTCCTTTGCTTCGCCGTAGTCGGATAAAAAATATAGCCTATAACACTCTATACCTGAAGACGACAAAACACCTCGTTTGTCAAAATCGAGGAATAGGGGCGAAGCTATGGTGGAACATCCACATACCCACACACATAGATACATAAATAGACTGTAAAACTCATTACCCTTGCCTTGTTTCGCCGTAGTCGGGTCATTAAAATCCGTTGCGTAGTTTAAACATTAAGCGTTACAGACAGACGGCGGAAAGCTAGTTTGTTTTGTACTATGTATTGATTTAGTTTACCTGTAGAGAGGAGGTGACAGGCGCCAGCGCTATGGGCGTGGAGGGAGACGCTCTGAACGCGGCGCCCGCGAGGAAACCCGCCGGCAACGCGTATAGCGCGTTGTCTATGCCATGCGCACGACAAAGCAGGCACACTATTAGCTATGGAACAAAAATTACTTAATAAAAAAACAGTTTAATTTATTCGCTCCCATATCAACCTTCACAACATACGAAATGAAAAACCTAATATCGGACACTTCCCGTCCCGAATCCCTAATAGAACGGATACTCCCTGTCTCGAATTCCTAATAGAATAGACACTCCCCGTTGCGAATTCCTAATAGAACGGACACTCCGCGCCCCGAATTCCTAATAGAATGGACACTCCCTGTCCCGAATTCCTAATAGAATAGACACTCCCCGTTCCGAATTCCTAATAGAACGGACATTCCCCGTCTCCGCGCTTTTGGCACCGCGCCTCTAGCCGACTGGCAAACGTGACTATTTAAGAGGGAAGGGGAGTGACCGGTTGGACATGATAGTTATACTATCCATCAGGATTTAACGGGTTTTTTTGTCTAGTATCTAGAAAACTGGACAAGTGCCCCTTTTGACACAGACACACTTATTATGTTAGTCAAATTATTGATCCAAATTGAACATAATTATGCGAACTGTAATTACTTAGTGCAAATAATAACGAAGTTTACTCTTTGGGAAGCGTAAGTTTTACCTTGTAGGAGGCCGTCTTCCGGTCCGTGATCGCCATTCGAAAACCTGTATAAAATTATAACATACGACTATCAACATAAAATCAATTCGACATAGAACTTACCCTATATATACCGATATAGCCGCCGAAGAACAGGCCGAGCTTCAGATGCGAAAACCTCAGCGCTTTTAACGCTTTCGTAGGAGTCAGTATCTTGGGAATGATCGCCCGGAGCATCGTCATCGCGCATCCGACGCCGAACAATTGAGCTGTACCCTGGAAGACAGGAATCAATGATAAAATGGTAAATTTTTTGTGATCATCATCATCGTAATAAATTAAAAAACATTATATGTATATTACACATTTACAATAATGTTACAAACATACATACATCCACGAAATTTTATACATTTCTTTAGAGACCCACATAAATTAACATATATGAATATTACGCATGACCAACAATATTACATACATATACGTCACTTTTAAGTAAGTAAACACCTATATTTTTATGGTACCGATCAAAAAGGTCAATCAAAAGGATCAATTCTTGCAAAGTAACACAGTATCTATGACGACGCTTGTTGTTTGTTACCTTTAAAACATAATTCTTGCACGTTCCTTTGTGCGGGCAAGCAGCGCTCCTCCCCTCTATCCCTTCCACGGGTTCGCCCACGTTTTTCGAAACTCGAGGCGGTGTGAAGATCCTACAAAGATATAGGAACTTTTGTTATGTAAACATCTAATGGCGCGGCAAGTAAGGCAGACAGAACGAGCGGCATCGGCGTGGCGACGCGGCTTTTTCCTCCTCAGCTCGGCTATATCCGATGTTTCACATCTGCCAGGCGTCCCCACCCTTTTATGGTTGAAATACCTCGCACAAGAACGAAGTGTTACGCTTCTTCATTTATTATAAGAACTGCAAAGGAGTGGAATGCTCTGCCCTCGTCAGTGTTTCCGGTAAATTATAACCCAGGTGTATTCAAGTCAAGAGTGAATAGGTATCTACTAGGCAAGCGTGCTACACCTTCGACCACATCATCGCTTTCCATCAGGTGAGATCGTGGTCAAACGATTGCCTAGTCAGTAATAAAAAAAAAACTAAAAAAAAAAACTTAAATTTTTATTTATTTGTATTTTTTTATGACTCATCAGGAAACGGTTTGACTTAGAAACCAGAAACTTATCTTCAAAACTAATAAATTCTATACTTATAATAAAGCAGTAAGTACCAAAAAGTCTGTAAAATGAAGATAATAAAAAAACTAGGGTACTTAAAATAAGCTACAGAACCATTGTACAATGTTCTAGGGGTACTTAAAATAAGCTACAGAACCATTGTACAATGTTCTAGGGGTACTTAAAATAAGCTGCAGAACCATTGTACAATGTTCTAGGGGTACTTAAAATAAGCTGCAGAACCATTGTACAATGTTCTAGGGGTACTTAAAATAAGCTGCAGAACCATTGTACAATGTTCTAGGGGTACTTAAAATAAGCTGCAGAACCATTGTACAATGTTCTAGGGGTACTTAAAAAAAGCTGCAGAACCATTGTACAATGTTCTAGGGGTACTTAAAATAAGCTGCAGAACCATTGTACAATGTTCTAGGGGTACTTAAAATAAGCTGCAGAAGCATTGTACAATGTTCTAGGGGTACTTAAAATAAGCTGCAGAACCATTGTACAATGTTCTAGGGGTACTTAAAATAAGCTGCAGAACCATTGTACAATGTTCTAGGTGTACTTAAAATAAGCTGCAGAACAATTGTACAGAACTTTTTTTGTAATTATTTATGTTTGTCTGTTTGTTTGTTCGCGCATCAAGTAAAACCAACAGGACCGATTGCGATGCGGTTTTCATTGTGAGCTTAAGTTTTGACTTAAAAACTGGAGTACTTGGTTTCTCAATCCGATGAATAGAAGCCGAGCTATCAATAAAAACTATTTGACTTTTGGTCCTGGAACAAAACATAGGTGTAACTTTTAACCCTGAGAAATTACCATGCGGGCAAGTCGCCGCCTTATATTTACACAAAAAATGCTAAAAACGTGTAAGTACAAGTATATATATTTTTTGAATATTTCTATTAGGTACTAATCAAATTAATTTTGCGGTTCATGTTTGTTTGTCGTATGAGGTAGGTAGTGCTGGCGTCTGGTGTCAAAGTTTGTCAGGCCGCCCTCTGACATGGCTTATCGACTGCTATTATTCAATAACAGCCGGGACCGACAGCTTAACGTGCGCTCCGAAGCACGGAGCGATGGAAAGCCGCACATAACTTATAAGTCATTGGTGCGGGTAGTCGAGGGACTCTACTACCCGCAATCGTATCGTTGGACTTTAATTTTCGCTAGACTACCATGAAATGAACCTTACAGCTATAGAAACAAGGACCTTGTATGGAACCCTGAATATGAAAGATGGTACTCGCAATTTAGCCAGGAACTAGGAACTCAAGAATTTATAAATTGTAAGCGTAAAGAGATATCTGCGTACCAGAAGATTGGCGTCCGTTTGTCGTTCTCTCTGTCTCGCCGTAAGAGATAAAAGAAGACGGCGCTTCCCAGCATGAAAATCAGAGACTCTTTCCCGGGCGACCGTCGGAGCCAGCCTTTCATTTCCAATGTCCGTAGCCAGTATTCGAATACCTGTAACATAAAAAATATTTTTAGCCCATTGTAGCTAAGAACCATCTCAATCACATACGTAACACTAAAAACCGTATCAAAATAAGTCCATTCGTTTAGGAGCTACGATCCTCAACCCCTCCCCCTCTTATTATACCTAAGAACCATCTCGATCATTTCAGCTTTCAAACAGTAAAACCCGCATAAAAATAGGTCCATTCGTTTGGGAGATGCGATGCCACAGACAGACCGACATATTTTATTTATCGCGGTATATGCGACCGTTTGACCACGATCTCACCTGATGGAAAGCGATGATGTGGTCGAAGGTGTAGCACGCTTGCCTAGTAGATACCTATTCACTCTTGACTTGAACACGAGGCCAGGGCATTCCACTCCTTAGAAGTTCTTATAGTAAATGAAGAAGCGTAACGCTTCGTTCTTGTGCGAGGTATTTCAACCATAAAAGGATGGCGCTTTGCCGATCGTCTAGTCGTACGGTACTGGAACGGCTACTGGAATCAGGTTGTGCAGTTCTTGTGCACACTCCATTGTGCAATCTGTAGAATACCGACAGGCTTGCGACTTCACGCCGATGAGCCAGACTTTGAAGCTTACTCTTTACCAGAATGTCATCCCCAATGAGCCTGATAGCACGTCTCTCAATTGAATCCAAAGACTCGAGCTGATACTTGGCAGAACCGTCCCAGAGGTGGCAGCAGTACTCCATACAAGATCGGACCTGTGCTTGATAAAGATTCAAAAGCTGTCCCGGTGTGAAGTACCGCCTAACCTTAGACAAAATACCAAGTTTCTTTGCAGCTACCTTGGCAATGATACACGCCCTATGCTTATAACACCCGTGTCTTTACGAGTTCGGTTAAAAATGCTCATTGGCATACATTACAAACAGCTATTAACTTGACCACCTTTTTAACTGACACGGCAGTTTTTTACTTTTTACCCGACTACGGCGAAAGCAAGGATAGGGTAATGTGTTTAACAGTCTATTTATATATGTATGTTTGTATACATATTCCACAACAGCGTCGCCCCTATTGGTCTAATACAGACAAGCGAGGTTTCAGTCGATTCGTCTTCTTCGCAAAAGTGTCAAAGGCTATTTTTTACCCGACTACGGCTAAGCAAAGGAAGGTAAACTGAAAACTATTAAACAGGTGGCTCTGTGAGCTGTACACGTAGCGGGTCTGTCTTTGCATAGTTTAAAGCTGAATAAATGTTCATTTCACCGCGTAACTTAAAACAAAAAGCTGAGAGACATTTGTTAATATGGGCCCCATAACTCCGTCATTTTAAAAATAAACGAGGTCAAATGCAATCTATATTATCGAACTTGCTCACAAAATTTCACAAGAAGCGGCTGTGAAATGCGACCTGTAGAGGAGAACAGCCGGACGTCCGCAGGCATTTTTGCCCAAGCTGAAACGGAGACGCTTCGCACTCGCTCGGTCAATCAAATACTAGTGGCTCTGTGAGCTGTAGACCTCGCGAATACAAACTTTTTTACAAACATTCTAGCGGTGCACAGTAGCGTCATCTAGTTACCTTATTGACAACTAACATTAATAACCAATGTGCTCCATCAATCCCTATCTAGTGGGTAAAGAGCTGATTCCACTGGAAGAAACCTAAAAGTGAGCAATTTACTGTATTTTGAGGAGCTATTCTGCCGAAGATCCTCATCAGATCTTCACCATTTTTTTTTGAGACCAACTTAAAGTTACCACTTTCAAATAAAATAACCTTCGAAATCGGATCTAATATTGTTTGTGTCTTTATAATCCACTAAGAACGTAGTCGCACAGAATAAATAATAGTAGTACGTAGTAGTCGGGTTTTAGTTTTTGAACTTATATTTTATTTTTTTCATATTTTGTGTACCGGGTCACTCCTTCCCTCTAAAATGTAATTGTTCATATTTTGTGTACCGGGTCACTCCTTCCCTCTAAAATGTAATTGTTCATATTTTGTGTACCGGGTCACTCCTTCCCTCTAAAATGTACTTGTTCATATTTTGTGTACCGGGTCACTCCTTCCCTCTAAAATGTAATTGTTCATATTTTGTATACCGGGTCACTCCTTCCCTCTAAAATGTAATTGTTCATATTTTGTGTACCGGGTCACTCCTTCCCTCTAAAATGGTTGCGGGGAATAATGGCTGATACACAGGTCACACTTGTGAACGGGTGCTGTGCTTGTGGGGACTGGTCCGGCCACTCAGGCCGGACCAGTCCCCACAAGCAGTCTTGCTAGCCATTTGTATTTTTATTATTTTTATCCCAGTTTTATGATTGTGTGACATCTCATTGGCACTTTATTATTTTATATTTGACTACCTCGTGCCCGCGGCTTCGTACGCGTTTTCTAAATTTTTAAAATACCAATATACCAACATTTGATCAAAATTCCTTTAGTCGTCAAAAAGTTTTTACCAATTGCTCGGCTTCTACTGATCGGATAGAGATACTAAGTACACCAGTTTTTAAGTCAACCCCTAAGCTATCCAACAGTGAAAAACTACTGGACCGATTGCGTTGCGGTTTTCACAGTCGTATAACTTAGAGCTCGACTTAAAAACTGGTGGTGTACTTGGTATCTCAATCTAATGAGAAGAAGGCCGAACGATATAAAACTATTTCACGGCTGAACTAAATTTGGTACAGTTCAACCGTCAAACTTTTTTGTACTTTTCCCCAGAAAAATGTAGACGCGGATAAAGTCGCGAGCACTGCTAGTATTAAATAATTATTAAGTACGTTACGCCAACTTCGCAATAATTAAAAATGCTGGTGGTAATCAAATATATCAATGAATAATTACATTACGATTAATATAGATTAAAGCAACATCAGCTTATGGTCACGCATGCGTTCCGCCTGGCCTTGACTGATTTTGATAATAAATCGGTACTTAAACCAGTTATTACTCAATGCTGTTTGTCTTTCATACAAGCAAGAAGGTGAAGCATAGCATATGGCAGCTGCATATGTGTGAATTCATGACTAAAGACTCGGTTTCGGTAAACTTTCGGTAAAACTTGACCTAATTAACATTACTAACAAGGTACGATGTGCTTGCTGCGATGTGGCGGCCGATCGGCATAACATGGTGTGTGCGTGAGGCTAGTACGTACGAACGGATCGGCATAACTTGGGTGCTACTTTTTCTAGCCACTTAATTTTACGCCAATACATATTCTATGGTCAAGCAATCTTTGCTTGACTTTAGGACGTTGGGCATTCGTATTCGCTTGTTGGTTTTGTCGACAAGAAAACGACCGTGCGTACAAAATTGTTGTGTGCAACAATACTAGGTACGCCATGAATATAGAAACGGGACAAATTGTAGCAGATGTGTGTTTTTTAACCCCCGAACAAAGAGACGCGTGTTATAAGTTTAGGGTGTGTATCGCTATGTATGTGGGTGTGTGTTCGTGTGTGTGTTTGTCGGTCTGTGGCATCGTACCTACCAAAAAAAGGGACCGATTTTTCTGCGGTTTTTTATGTTGTAAAGCTCTGGTAAACGAGATGGTTCTTAGCTATAATGAGGGGAGGGAGAGGTTCTGTTTGAAAGCTGATGTGATCGAGATGGTTCTGAGTATAGGGAATGGGGGGGTGGTGAGAAAAAGAGGGTGAGAATCGTAGCTTCCTAACGAATGGACCGATTTCTGCGATTTTTCCTTATAGCTGCGGTTTTTGTTTTTTGCGGTGTGTGTTTGAAAACTGATGTGATCGTAATGCTTCTTAGCTATAAGGATGAGTGGGCGGTTATATATATTTTTAATTTATGCTTGTGTCTATATTAGTCTTCTGTAAAGATTTTTTGAAAGCTAAATGAAAAACTTTTCTGAGCACGCAATATTTTTTCGCCCCTACACCAAAAAAAGGAACAGAAAACTGCAACAATGTAATGTAGTACAAATAAGAAAAAGAATCCTTAAAAGAGGTACCTATTAATGGTCTTGTTTTAATGTAAATTTGAGATAAAATAAAACTGTTTAGTATTAAATTTTAACCTTTACTTTAAATAATCAACTTGGTGGTGGAGCTCCGACTCCGAAATGTCGGCACATCCGCTTCCGACACTATCATAAGTTCAAAACTGACATTTCTAAACCAATTTGGATGATTCGAACATTTCATTTGAAAGGCTAGCCCAGATTTAGCGTTCCGTATAAATTTAATCAAAAATAGTTCTTTTTTTTTCGAATTCTTTAGTCTAAGATTTATCAGATTCTTCTTCGATTATTTAGCGCGACCGTTATGAACAAGCTTTTTCCACGGATAACGGTATGACCGCGCCACTTGACCTTGACCCGCTTGAGTAGGTGCCTACATATTTATCTTTTGTGGCGAAATGTTTTCGATTATAATGTTTGTAGTTACTGTTCCTGAAAGACATTGCAAAAGCAATAATAATAAGTGTACAAAATATCATATGTTTATTTTAGGAACTACAGCTATTTGTTGTTTATGGAAATAAATGAGTTTTACCGTGAAAAATACATTTGTTTTATTTTTAAAACACAAGATTACGCTGAAACTATTTGATTGTCTACTCACCAAATTGACGAACAAGTTGAGGACCATAACTCTTCGGTAAGGCGGTTCGAAGTACACAGCGAGACCACTGACCGTGCACGGTAGCAGCACCGTTGTGTAGTACGAGAATTTGCTAAAGAACAGCTTCCTGTTGACAAAGAAACATTATGTTAAAATAATGATAATTGTTAGGCTTAAATTCTTGGTTATGGCGTCTGTGGATTGTTGTCACAATTCTGCCAAGGTCCGTGATGTTCGTTTTATAAACTAAGGTGATGGTGTTATCTGATATGGTCGGTATTTTCTAAGAATATGGTTGGTATTTTCTAAGAATGTTGTTGGTATTTTTTAAGAATATGGTCGGTATTTTCTAAGAATATGGTTGGTATTTACTAAAAATATGGTTGGTATTTTCTAAGCATATCGTAGGTGGGTAGAAGGCTTATGAACCACAATATTGGGAACCAAGATGATTTAATATTATTTATATTTATAAATTTACATTCTATATGATTAATTAATGATATTTGAAGGATATTTGAAGGATAAAAGATATTTGAAGGAAAAGGACGGTACATAGATAAAGAGCTATTAACTTTGAAAGAATAGCTTCATCATTTTTTTGAGATGTCGAATTCTTACTGTTCTTCTCGTGTTTCCTCCTAAGATTTTGGCATTGTTTTACTTAAATTAATTAATTAATTAAGATTTTGACTTAATTTTCCATGTTCCTTAGGTAGGGTAGAGGGCGACCACAGTAATCTCTTTCAGGATTTTGGCATTAGAGATATAATGATTTTATGTATGATAGATATACCTACACAATCCAGTATGTTTATTTGATAGGGTTCCGTACGTCCAAATGAAAAATGGAACCCTTATAGGATCACTCGTGTGTCTGTCTGTCTGTCCATCTGTCACAGTCAATTTGATCTCAATCTACTCGACCGATTAAGTTGAAATTTAGTACACATAAACATTTCTGTGACCCAAACACGCACGTTATGTAACGTAAATAAATGAATTTTGAATTTTAACCTAGAAAAATATCGGTGAAACTTTTGGGGGACAATTTAGAAAATTGACCACTCCCTCTCCATCCTAAACATCGAAAATTCTGAGCCTATTAAATTGAAAAACATAAGTGCGGAAATAAGTTCTTTACCTTAAGATTACAGGAAAACCTATAAGATGTCTATGGTCATATAACAGCATGGCAAATCTCTCAATATAGAAATATTCATCGACGGAACCCTGTCCACGCGAGTTCAACTCGCCATTCTCCGGTTTTTTTTTGTTACTATGGCGAGCATTATTCCGAAACTAATAAAATGTGTTTACAGAAGATAATACGGAAGATAGAAATTTGGTAGTCCAATCCAAATACAAAGTATATCAAATGAAATTAATCATATTTACTGCCGATATAACAAATAAGCTTACACACATGTTAGCAACACATGTGTTATAGCTGCCGATATAACACATAATAATATAAAGTCAATTAATATATAATAATATAAAGTAACTTAACACATAATAATATAAACTGACTTAATACATAATAAATATTATAAACTAACTTATTACATAATAATATAAACTTACATAATACATAATAACATAAACTGTCTTAATACACAATAAATATTATAAACTAACTTAATACATAATAATATAAACTGACTTAATGCATGATAATATAAACTGACTTAATACATAATAAATATTATAAACTAACTTAATACATAATAATATAAATTAACTTAATATTCACATTTTCATGTGTTCGCGCTGATTTTCAATTTACCTCATTGCTTGGGTTAAGGTCTTTAAAGAGATAATAAGATCAAAGAAGGTACCTACAATAATAAAAAAAACAACAATTGACCTTTGATTTAAATAAAACCGTACCTTAACTGCCTAACACAAAGACAAATGGCATTATTTTTTATAAAAACCATTAAAAATCTGACAACAATAATTAAAATAAATAGGTACTAAATGCAGGTTAGCCTCAGCATAATAATTGCTGATTATATACATACATACATACATTTAAGTGCAAAATAATATTCATACAACAGGTAACTAGGTATTTATAATTACAAACACGGGCCTAATTCATAATGTCAAAAAACTAATTTAATAAAAATTAATCCAAATTCAAATAGTATAGACTGAAAAGAGAGAAATAAATAATTTTTTGGAGGCTGTGTTTTGTTGCTATCTAGCGGCACGTAAGTCTAGCGGTGAATGAAACGTGGCGGAGATCTTGGCACAGTCAGTTTTCGGGATAAAAAGTATTCAACATTTTAACATATACTAGCTGACACAGCTAGTATATGAACTAGCTGACACAGCTAGTATATGAACTAGCTGACACAGCTAGTATATGAATATTAAGCATGATAACCTCCTTATTTTTAAGTCTGTTAAATAGCAAGGTCTTTTAATGGGTCGTATAGGGCACCATGCTACTGAGGACCACTTAAGGAGCAAGATTACACGTAAATATAATGAAAAAACAAGATTATGCTTTGCTGATTACATAATACTTATAATTAACGGATTGATCCCTTGTCACTTATCAGGAAGATAGAACTTGATAAGTAGGTAATATTATTT
Source organism: Alsophila aescularia (assembly GCA_946251855.1). NCBI lineage: Eukaryota > Metazoa > Arthropoda > Insecta > Lepidoptera > Geometridae > Alsophila > Alsophila aescularia. The sequence goes on along the minus strand of OX276376.1, from coordinate 7,022,306 downwards.
TAACCACATTGTAAATCAACAAAATACCTAAATTGCTTTGGAAATCTCAGAAGATACTGAATTGTTTTTTATTTTATTTTCACCTATAGGATTCTTTCTATTAACCTAAAGTTTGATTTCTGGTTGGATTCTACGTGCTCTCATCACAGAATTTGCCAGAATCAGAAGGTTTGTTTTTTAACAGACACTTCTGCATGTTAACTTGGTCAGCTGTATTTCTTAAACTAGTAAGCCCTAGATAGCCATGATAATGTTGTTAATAAATTCATACTATACGCTTGTAACCTTCTTTTTTTAAAAGTTTTTATTTGCAATGTTTATACATATGTATGTATTTATGTATGTATTTAAATTTATGTAAGTATGTACGTTTCTTTGGGTCAAATCTTGCAAGCTGAATTAGAACCACTTTCTCTTATCCTATGAAATCCCGAAGTTCCTTGTTTGACTACTTTTCAGAAAGAAACACCTATGAACTGAAAATTAAATCACATTATGTTAGTTGAGTTCCATCCTATTTTTAACCTAGACAAATGACCATGCGAGCAATGCCACAGGCACAGCTAGTACTTATAGTAAATTAGTAACAAAATGCCTGTAAAAAAATTGGTAAGGCCCCACTTAAAATAAGCTACGTACTAAACAAGCAAGAATATAACATCTTTTAAATAGTGTCTGTCTGTTTGTTTCGTATCACATAAAAACGGGTATTAATTGAAATGCAGTTTCACTGTTAATTAGTCTACGATTTGACTTATAATTAATTTAATTTGCATTTCAATGTTACAAGAATAAATTATACTAAACAAATTTTGATTAAATTAGTTAAAAGGGTATTTGTGTCCTGGAATAACACAGATGCTACTTTTCTCTCAGAAAAAATAATACTATGCGGACAAAGCCACGAGGCACAGCTAGTTATGTATAAATGTTTATGGAGACAGACAAATTCAAGATCATTAAGGTGTGTATACCTGAATAAACAGTTTAATGTGACGAATGAGCTTCCTACTGTGAGACCGAAGATGCCAGATTTCAGATACAGCTTCAGTTGTTCTATGATCTCCTTTTTACCTAGTTTCTTGCCCCTCATTAATATTTGAATCTGAAAACAAGATTAGAATAAATTATATACATAAGTACAGGCCAGAGAGATGATGGTCTCGTATTAACTTCTATTTATTTATTTATTTTTTATTAATGTCAAGTCAAGACTCAAGATTTGCTAATATACTGAGCATGACTTTTCAAAAGATTCTCTCACGCTTTTTTCTCCCAAGAACCCTACTTGTTATTTTCGTTATAATTTTTTTAAGATGTAGATGGAGCTTTATTTCGGAGACTTAAGAGCAATGCAACTGTGGAGCTCCCACTCAGACCCAGATAGTGTATCCCTCTTGCCCAGCTCCACGTAACTTTGTAGGGAACTCATTGAGCAACAGAATGAGCAATTGTGTTTGCAAATCAGAACTATAAAAAGCTCAAGAAATATAAATCTCCAACGCAGGGGTATTCAAAAACAAGGGGGTTAAGCGGGACTTTCTTCAATATAATTCAACATACTGGAACATTATGCGTACATGGTAAGTTAATTAGAAAAGGTTGACTGAACCATCAATACAATGAGATTACATCAATTTAATTATTGAGTTTTGGCAAATTCTCATTATAACTTATTTTCTCATTATTACTTTGTCATTTTAGCTTAATTAATAAGCTTACAAGTTACTTATTAATTATTTAATTCGTTTTTGTCAACTTACAAGGTATACCATAGCATAAAACTTGTAGCTGCCTTTTATACAACTTAACAACATAGTTGCATTGGCATTGGAGCACGTAGCCGTCCAGGGATGGATGAGCTCGCGGCAATCGGACCCGCTGCACGTCCTCTCGAACCACAACTTACTGGCTTCAACCATTTCAAGTTAAAAGTATTCCAAATTCTACACAACACAACTTGGTCCCTCTTTGTTTGAGACTGACTTATTTTTAAGCCTTTGTATGGCTGAAAAACTACATAACAGGAAAATCTTAACGAAATAAAACTTAAAAAGAAATTGAAAAAAAATACTGAACGTAGAAGAAAGAAATGAGAAATCGACAGAAACCAGAAAATTAAATTTGATCTCTCAAATTCTCTCAAAATCAAAAGTCCCAAATCGAGAGAAATGAGAGAAATTGAAGTGCTGTCAATCTGTCATTGTTGACACGTCAATTAATTTGTCATGCTGACTGCTGTCACGTCATGAACGTCAAAATCTCTCAAAATCAAAAGTCCCAGGCTGGGTTTTTTGAAAGTATTCAAGCTGACATGTTGTTAATTTTTATTTTTTCTTCTTATCAGTGTTTTTTCGATTGTTAATGAGTAATATTGGTGTAATATTAATCATTAGGTGTTTGTTAACGTGCTCGAGTGTGGGCAAAGGATACAAAAATAAAAAACGTGACTATTTGTGATATTTTCAAAACTCTCCAGGTAGTTTCAGTAAAACGTACACCATTTTACTGGTTCGTGACTTTGACAATTATTGACTGTGACTTGACAATACTAACAATTAACTAAACTTGACATTGGCGAAATTGCTAGTAGGCCAGTGCCTCCGCAGAAGCCATTAAAAAAAAGAAGAAGAAGAAGTCCCAGGCTGTGTTCACTTACGCACGCTCGAATCATCCGTGTGATTATCGCTCGATCATCCGGGCTGTGTTCACTTACACGCTCGAATGATCCGTGCGATTATCGCTCGATCATCAGCAGCCCGATTTCATAACTTGGCTTCAATCGAATTCTCAGTATCGCAGCCACTAATGCCTTGCGATAGAGTCGAATTTGCTATGAAAAAAGTGATAATCCGATTGTAGCCAAGTTATGGAATTGCTGTGCCGGAGTTAGTGAACGACTTTGGACGTCCACATACAACTGACAAGTGTCAAGTGTCAGTTTCATACTATTCCTCCCGTCCCCTACTATTTTTCGGATGACGCAGGCGTACGTCTGACGACGCCGTGAACGATTTCGAGTGTACGCGCGGGTGATCCGTGCGTCCTCGAACGTATAAGTGAACGGGCCCCCGGAGTTAGTGAACGACTTTGGACGTCCACATAGAACTGACAACTGTCAAGTGTCAGTTTCATACTATTTCTTCCCTCCCCTACTATTTTTCGGATGACGCAGGCGTACGTCTGACGACGCCGTGAACGATTTCGAGCGATCGCGCGGATGATCCGTGCGTCCTCGAACGTGTAAGTGAACGCGCCCGCAAATCGTGAGAATGAGAGAAATTGAAGTGCTGTCAATCTGTCATTGTTAACAAATCAATTAATTTGTCATGCTGACTGCTGTCACGTCAGGAACGTCAAATTTCAATATTTTTAATCGACTTCAGAAAAGGAGACGGTTATATGTTCGGCTGTACGAAAGTTTTTTTTTTAATGTATTTCAGTCGATATCTCAGTCAATTGCGGACCGATTTTAAAAATTATTTTTTGTTTGATAGAGTATACTCTCCAGGTGGCCCCATATAAATTGTATCAAAATCGATTCAGCAGTTTTTCGAGAATAAATAGTATTGTTGAGTAAATGCATTGGATTTTGTGTTTATACTGCCTTTATTTTGTGTTCATCTCTAAGATTTCTAATTCGATTTAGATGGTCGGGCCGATCTGTCTGTCTGTATCTTGGAAGCGCATCACGCCGAAACTACTGAATGAATTCAAATTAAACTTGGCACGATTTGAGTTCATACTACGAGGTAGGACATTGGATACTTTTCATACCGGTAAATTATAGGGTCCCCGCAGGATAGGGGTATTTTATTTGGAGTTGGTATTCATGTTTTACGGTTTTTTAATTACTTCTGTAGTTCACCTCTAGGATACTCAGGGAATACCCCTCCAAATTCCAAATACCTAGGTCCACCAGTTTAGGCTGGGCGTAGGTATCTAGGTAGGTCAGTCAGTAGGTATCTCATGGTAATGTTTTATAGGCTTGACTAAAATAATGTAATAAAAACACATATTTTGATTATTCTGCCCAAAAGTGAAGTGCATCTCTATACTTATAATAAAGCAGCAAGTACCAAAAAACCTGTAAAAAGAAGATATTTAAAAAAAGATCTAGTTTACTAAAAATAAGCTACTGAAAATGTATAAATCATTTCTAAAATTTGTGTCTGTCTGTTTGTCTGTTAGTCTGTTCACGCTTCACGTAAAAACTACTAGACCGATTCCGATTGTGATGCGGTTTCACTGTAGGATAGTTTAGGGTTTGACTAAAAAAAAGGTGTACTTATTATTTCAATCTGATGAGTAGAAACCGAGCAATCGAAAACAACTTTTAGAGCTGAAGGAATTTTGTTTAAATGTTGGTATATTGTTATTTTAAGTCTTGGAATAGTAATAGAGTTCTTTTAACCTAGAGAAATGGTCACGCGTGTGAAGCAGCGGGTACAGCTAGTCAATAATAAAAAGCTAGAATTTTTCCGTAAGAGAAGAATAAAGTCCTATTCTTGCCTATACTCAGCAAAATGGGCAGTTGCCGGCTGTTAATGATAATTTGAGCCATTTTTTTTATGATTGAGTTAGGTAAGTAGGTACCAGAATATATTGTACCTATTATGATAACATAAACGAGTTTATTTTCTAACACATGTGTAAGAAATAATACTAGAAAGTTAATGTAATAAAATTTATTGTTACAATAACCTATTATATTAACAAAAATAAATAATGGCTGTTATAGAAACATTTCAGTGCAACAAAGGTAGCATCGTGTGGCGTACTTAAATACTTCCTGAGGTAGTTCGTAATAAAGCCTTTTATTCCGAAACTAGACAGCAAATTTCAATGTTTTTCTTGACTGATGAATATAGTTTCATCTTTAAAATGTATACTACATACTACTGATTACTTCGTGACTTTTCCAGGTATTCTTCCACGTCTCAGCTATATTTTTATCCTTAGGAATCCTAGAAAGTAAGTACGTCTGGTTCACAGTCAGTTGAGCAGGTTCCTGTAATCATCTCCTTAACCCCTTTCAGTCCGGCTTCCGACCCGGTCACAGTACTGCCACAGCTCTTGTTAAGATCACAGATGACATCAGACTGGGTATGGAAGAAGTTAAACTGACCATTCTGTCATCACTAGATTTTAGCAACGCTTTCAGCACTGTGGTTTTTGACATCATTTTGGCCTTGCTCCGCTCTATAAACATATCTCCATCGTTTTGTATGGGCGCCAGCAATGTGTTCGTGTTAAAGAATAATTTTCTTCATGGTGCAGTACATCAGCTGGCGTACCACAAGGTGGCGTTCTATCTCCTCTTCTTTTTGCTACCTTCATACATTCCATTTCCCACGATCTAATTTCTTCCTATCACCTCTATGCAGACGATTTTCAAATCTACTTCATTACTATACAAGGCTTCACTTCAGAATTTACCTGTAGCAATAAATGATATTAACGCTGACTTATGCAGGATAACATGACAGTGATAACTCCTCGACAGATAACGAAGTGACTGTGCAGGCCGAACATAGTCGAGCGACACAATCGCCGCCCACTGGGCCTCCCGCGCCACGCACGCGTCGTCAGTTGCGTGCTGACGTTCGTAGCGCTCGTCGCGGCTTGTCGGCATAACACTCCCAGATGAAGGACTTCAAAATAGTCTGAAACTGGTCGGAGTATTTCCGATCTTCTTTTTCGTGAGTTTTTAGCCTTTTTATTTATATTTAGTATATTTCTTGTATGTAGATATGTATTTTTATTTAGTAGGTATAATTTCTAGTTTATTCATGTTTTGTATTTTATTTTATTTATCACGCACCACCGACCGATAACTTTAATATCCAAGTAATCATTTCCATCCAAAGGTTGCCTGGGAGAGATTGCAATAAGGCTGCCCATTGTACCTTTCGTTTCATGATTTTATCCTATATATTACCTTCTTCTTGGTGTGCAATAAGGAGTTGTTGTATTGTATTGTATTTTAGGTACAAATTGTGAGTTATACCGAATTGCCCCACCTATCCTTACTCGTCTCCACCAATCCCTAATAACCCCTACCCAAACCCACCTCTCCCTATCCACCCCCACAAATTCTATCCTCTTACAGACTTACGTTTTACCTCTTCCATATTCTGGTCTTCTGGTATTATTGCGGAGAAAAATTGTTGACAACTGTCAAACAAAATGAAGATTTCGATGAGATCTATCCTTTATGTAAACAAACTATTAGTCTAGGATCAATAGCTTCAGAGTTATAGGCCCTTTTAAGTTTGACAGCTGTCATCCAAAATGAAGATATCAATGAGATCTATCACTTCTGTAAAGAAACTACTAGTCTAGGATCAATAGTTTCAGTGTTATAGCTCTTTTAAGTTTGACAGCTGTCATCCAAAACGAAGAATATAGATGAGATCTATCACTTCTGTAAAGAAACTAGTAGGCAACGATCAATAGTTTCCGACTAAAAGCCCTTTTGAATTTGACAGCTGTCACCCAAAACGAAGATATCGACGAAATCTATCATTTCACGAGTGCGTTCACTTAACAAGCTCGAGGACGTACAGATCATCCGAGCGATCACTCGAAATCGTTCACGGCGTCGCGTCGTCGGGCGTACGCCTGGGTCACCCGAAAAATAGTAGGGGAGGGAGGATAGTATGAAACTGACACTTGATAGTTGTCAGTTCTATGTGGACGTCCAAAGCCGTTCACTAACTCTGGGTGATCGAGCGAAATTCGCACGGGTGATCCGTGCGTCCTCGAGCGAGTAAGTGAAAATCATCATCATCATCATCAGCCTACATCTGTTTACTGCTGGACGTAGTAGGCCTCTCCTAATGCACGCCACTGAGGTCGGTCTTCGGCTCTCTTCATCCATTTTGTTCCAGTCGCTTTTCGCAGTTCGTCACTCCACCTGGCCACGGGGCATCCTACACTACGTTTGCCTAAACGTGGTCTCCACTCGAGAACTCGTCTACCCCAACGGTTATCAGCTCTTCGGGAAATGTGACCAGCCCACTGCCACTTCAGTTTGCTTATCCTTTGAGCTATGTCGGTTACCTTGGTTCTCCGTCGGATATCTTCATTACGAATCATTATCATTATCATTATCATTATCTTCATTAGTAAATGAACGCACCCCTGTAAAGAGACTACTAGTCAAGGGGTGCGTTCACTTACTACGCTCGAGGACGCACGGTTCACTCGCGCGATCAATCGAAATCGTTCACGTCGTCGTCGAGCGTAGGCACGAGTCACTCGAAAAATAGTAGGGGGGGAAGTAATAGTATGAAACTGACACTTGACAGTTGTGAGTTCTATGTAGACGCCAAAAATCTTTCACTAACTCCGGATGATCGGGCGATATTCGCTCGGGTGATTCGAGCGTAGTAAGTGAACGCACCCTAGGATATCAACTATCAAATGTCAAACATCAACTTAAATGACAAACGTCAAATATCAAATGTTAAACGTCAAATGTCAAACTTTAACGTCAAACGTCAAATGGTGACTTTTGACGTTTGAGATTTGACGTCAAACGTCAAATCTCAAATGTTTAAATATAGCTAAATACCTAATGGGGATGATGATGAGTTGTTCATAAATATATGTCAGTCAGTGTGTATTTGAATGGAAAAAAATAAATCCACAATGTATTTTTTAAACAATTACTTTATGATTAAGTAGTATTTTTTATGGCTAACATATTACGTTTATATCCTCCATCGACCACATGCATTGATTTGATGTAAGAACATACTTAGGCAAGTACAATCGACACAGACTTACGCCAGACATAATGGATACCCTACTCCATCGCTATTTTAAAAACTTCTAAAATAGCTCACTTGTGGAAAATTATGCCACAACCACGATACCATTCCTTTTTGCAAGTATTTACGCAGCAAAAATACGCCATTTTATATAATTTCACTGATAGATTAAGCTGGAAACACGAAAAGTACACCGGGCACAGTATATTGACAATATTACGCCAAGCAGCCATAATATTTTTTTGTTTACTCAAAAGTATGTCCACTTAAAGACAACGACATAGGTACTACCTATATGTTTTTAATTTGGTATGTATTATTATGTATTTTATTTGCAATTTTCTAGTCAAAAATTAAATCCATGTAAAATTAAAATTGATTAACGATATTAGTGTATTTCAAAGTAAAATATACACACTACTTCAGAAAAATTAAATCAAATCAAATCAAATAAAATAATTTATTTATAAGAATATTGTAAATACAGGTGTTTATAGTTCATTAGATCAATATTCAACCGTTCCCGGCGTACAAATATTCATAATTATTTTATAACAAACACATGGAAATAAGATTAATCATGCAATTAAAAAAAAACAGAATGTCACTAATACAATTGAAAATAAAATAATGAATAAAATTTAATTAATAATGTTTGAATAAAATTGGGTAAAATGTCAGACAACTTAAAAATACATTATAATTTATCATCTATGAATTCCTTAACTGAATAATAGCATTTCTGTTTCAAAAATTTTAAGAGTTGGCATTTAAACATATTATAATTTAACTCTTTGTAACTGTTGGGCAATTTATTGTAAAGGCGTATTGCCATACAGTAAACATTGTCACTGTATATATACCCTTCATCTCTGATTTAGTACATACAATTTAAATATATTCCTATTATTAACTCTAGTTACAACTTCATTATGTCTGCTAAAATACTTATCATTTTTGTATACAAAAATGCAAATTTCATAAATATAGAGACAGGGTAAGGGCAATATATTTTTATATTTAAACAATGGCTTACAGCTGTCTAAGGGCTTTGCTTGGCACAATGCTCTGAGACACTTCTTATGTGTTATGAAGGCTCCACAGAATTGCCCCACATTATGATACCGTAGCGAAGAAGTGAGGATACGTAACCTTGGTAGGCGCTAATTGCAGCGTCCATGGTGGCTACATGTCTTAAGCGATAAAGCACATACACAAATCTTTCCAGTTTTGCACATAAACTGTCTACATGTTCTTTCCAGTTGCAGTGCTTGTCAATTGTTATGCCCAGAAACAAAGTTGATTTCACCTCAGCTACTACATTGTCACCATATTTAATATTAAGTTTAATAGGATTGCTGTTGTAAGTCTGAAATTGGATCATCTTGGTCTTGTTAATATTGTAATGTTTTCAAATGTAAGATTTCTCCCAAACACTACCAAAAAGAGTTTCACTAAGCTACGGCAACATGGTAGACAAGGACAAACTACTACTTTTGCGCTATCTCACCCCGCTTGATTTTCTACTTTGAAAAAAAATGAATTTTATGTTGTATGCAAGTATAAGTTTGTTTGAATGATATATTGGAAGTACGCGATCCAGTTTACAAAGTATTACAGATTCATGAATCTCTCTACGTACGAAGTAATATGCAGTTGTCTATGACGCACCCTCATACAAAATACGAAACGCAGAAGAGACAAAACAAGAGACTCGCACGAGCAGATTTAGACCAAAATACCTGGAATATATATATATATATATATATATATAAATAAAAAAAAAATAAGAAAAATATTAATAAATTCTAGAATCTATGATTTAGACTTACACACGTTCACAAACCCAAAGAGTATATAAATACTACGTAAGCACAAACGGATTGACACTAATACAGCAATCTAGTAAATTTATTTTTTTGTAGATAATTACAGTAAAAGCTTATTATTTTATATAGCACGTCAAGCCGTTTAAGACATTATCTTTTTGAATAAGCTCAACCATATTAATAATTATGGCTCGGCTTGGCACCGCCTTCAAAAAACTCTTTCTTGTTGTATTTATGCATTATTATTACATTGGTAATTTCGAAAAAGTGATTCTGTTCTGTTCTGTTGTGTAATTATTTTATTCTTTTTAGTGGTTGTTTACAAAATAACATTTTTATTATGAAGTCGTTTTTATTTTTTTGAAAAGTGATAGCGCATTTTTTTGTGAAAAATGATTTATTTTAAGTTTCTTCCAACGTTTTTTTTTTCTGTTGCAGGAGGTGCGTTCACTTACTACGCTCGAATCACCCGTGCGAATATCGCTCGATCATCGGGGGCCCGACCACAGAACTTGGTTACAATCACATTGACACTTTCTTCATAGCAAAATCGACTCTATCGCAAAGCATTAATGAATTTGACGGCTTGAAACCGATATGATCAACATTACGTAATCGCACTGCCGGAGTTAGTGAACGACTTTGGACGTCCACGTACCCTGCGTTCGAGATGATGAAATGGCGTTGTGGACAATTTTGAAAAGTACATTTTTAACAAGCCGTTTTCTTTGAACCTATTCAACACTTTTGTAATTTTTGCAACTTTTGACACTGATCCTTTCCAAACTGAATGAATAACGACCCAATCCGTGACGGTATAAAGTCAATTTTCCTATGTCAACATGTCATCGAAACATGCAAAACGAACGGTGATCGAAAACGTTCAGAACGCTTATTTCGCCCACAAATGGCCAAAAAGGACGCCAATTGTGATCATATTTAGCGTTTTAACAGTTATTTTCGCCAATTGTTACAAAACGAACGGCCCAATAGAACTGACAACTGTCAAGTGTCAGTTTCATACTATTCTTCCCCTCCCCTACTACTTTTCTGGGTGACTCGTGCGTACGCCTGTAAGACCGTTGCCCGGCTAAGGAAACGGACCTTCTTCTCAGGTAAAGGTGAGGTAACTAAAACAAGATGGTTAATTCAATAACAAAGGGCTTTATTACAAAATAAATAAAAAACACACACAAGTTATTAAAGCTTGGTTCTCTCCCCTTTACTGAGGAATTCTGAAAGAAGTATTATTCACTTAACAATGTTTGTTCTGCATCAACAATATGATCTACACAGCTAATTCTTATAATAAGATTTAAATACTCAAATATGATTACAACATATATATTATAGTACATAAATTAGGCCTGTACGATATGAATTTACTATAGAGCTGCAGTATCCTAGGCTAGTAAAAACTTAGGTGTTCAGCAGTTCATCATATATTGGTCACAACGCAACGGAATACTCTTGTCTATGCCTTAGAACGTTCAAAATTAAAAGAGTACTTGTGCAAACAGGAGTGTGTGTGTGTGTTTGTAAGGTTGTGTTTCCCAGAGGGATGTAAAACTGTAAAACAGAATGTATCTTTCAACAGTATTATAACACGCAAGTAGGCGAAGGCTTCCCTCGCGAAGGATATTTCGTTAGAATAATCCTTGAATCACGGGATATCTCACTAACCTGGCTTTTGCACTCGTAGACTTATTTCGCCGGTTACCAAGTAGTCACGGTTTCCGCGCTTCGTTCTGGACTGCGTGTCTCGGTCGTTTTGTCCACACAAGAGACTGCGTGTTCTTCTGCTGCCTGCGAATTTAAAACCCGTAAGACAAAGTCGATTTCGCACAGAATATACTGGAATCCCAGAAACAAACAAATTTTCTCACCTGCGCCGATCTCAATCACGTGCCAACTATGTGAAACGAATTAATTCACAGTCCGTATTCAAATGCTCCCAGCAGGCTTTTCTTTTGTATATATACGGACTCTGGCTTTACGTTATCAGGCTACTCCGAAATCTTACATCCGGTTTTCCAGAAACCTCTGGAAACAACACTGCAGCTTGCATCGTAACTCAGACCCTGTCGGCCTAGCTATACAGGTCACTGTCCTCCAGCCAGCTCTGGTACATTCCAGTCAAGTTCCGGCTAGAGAAGGATGTTTTCCTTCTCAAATCCATATAAAAAAAACAAATAACCTCGAAGTTTTCTGTGTTCTATTCAATGTGTCAAAACATTCCATGGTGTGACCATCGCAAGCGATTTGTATGTGTAAATTATTTTCGACATATAAATCGCCCTCTGAATTTCTGATTTGTCAGCCAACTCAAAGATACGACTTATTCCGGATTTTTCAAACATTGTGCCCTTTGTTTGAAGCTATCCAGGGCCTGAAATATTCCTGGAATGTTTATTATAATGGTAATACTCAAATGTTGTGCTACTTCCCGTCAGAGGTTTCCGCATCGTTTACACCTTCCTTCTAGTTCATGTCTCTCGACACTGGCTGTCGCTGCGTGGATTTACCATTTTAACCATTTTGAGCCATGAGATGAAAACTTTGCCCTGCCACTCGCAGAGGCAAATTCAACCATTATCCCTTGATTTTTAGAAAGGAAAATCATCATTCAGTCTTCAACAAAGAAATGCTTTCATTGTTCCTTCAACGAAGAAAGTGGCGCAGCGAATGGTCGTTCGGCGTTTCTTACCAAACTTGGAGTCTGGTTTCCACTTGAGGAGAAAACGCAGCTTGATCTAATAGATGGCGCCAATACCAATAGGTCTTGCTAACGCCAGCATTATTTGCGATCTCGGAGAGAAGACGCTCCTCCTCCCCAGATAGCGTTGTACCCAATATATTCTATTTAATTGGGATTTATAACAAATCTTTTTCAAATCGTTTCGTATTGTTTTTTTAAACTATTATTTTTTATTTCGATTATGTTATTGTTACCTTTCATTTTCATCCGCAAATATTTTTAGAGTTTGATATCTGCAAAGGTGACCTTTATGCAGATGAGTACTTTCGGGAGATCTTGCACAGGGATTGGCATGGTTGGCATACAATCTTCACAGATGCCTCAAATCTCCAGTTGGATGTGTTGTTTGTGGTGTTTTCCACGCTCAATTCGACTTTGTACAAAAAAATCAGTAACCTCCTGAGTCGTCAGTGTTCACCGGCAAACGTTTGGACATTATCTTCTCTGATTCACGTAGTTCTCTCCAATCTCTACTTTCTAATCTTTTCCCTGTAAATTTCATCCCATCTTACTTCAAATCAAAAAGTCAATTTCCGAATGTCTCCTTAAAGGCTTAGAAGTAGTTCTTGACTGGGTGCCTGGGCATGTAGGTCTCTCTGGTAATGAGCTTGTCGATAGAGTGGATAAAGAAGCAGTTTCTTGTGGAGATAAGATTCCGTTTATAAATTATACAAAAAAATATTAAAATCTTGGTTTATAAACTGGAGATCTTTTAGCAAATACAAAGGTTCAGGTATTGCTAGAATTCAGCCTGACATCCCTAGTAAACCGTGGTTTGCACGATGGCACTTCGGCAAGCTCTTTACATTTTCAATCATTCGTATGAGGCTGTGGTCACTATTGTATCCCTACTCAATTGCAAAAAAAAACACAATAAAGACTCTTCGATATGTGAATGTGGCCTTGATGATGGGGATCTCAATCATATTTTCTTTTCGTGTCTGCTACTGAATCATTTCTCATTCTTTCAGTCTCTTATTTCACTAGATGTTTCGTTGCGAACTCATAAAACGTTTTCCCGATTACATAAAATTAACGAATTTACGTAATTAACTATGAAGCGCTAATGAAGCGAGTGCTACAGTTTTACGAAGAAAATGTAACATAATTAGGGGATGAAGCCGTGGGCACAGAAAAATAAAAGTAGAAGCGTGGGCCAGCGCGCCTAGGTGCCCGCAGCCACACCCTTTGTTCTATGCCCTATGATGAATAAAGGTGCCTGTCTGAATTCTATGCTTTTTAATGAGTGAAAAATAAATTGCTACCTACGTAATAAAAGGTATTAAAAGTAGGTAGGTATTATACGAGACATATATTATATAAATTCCTAATTAGTTGTAGGCTACTTACTAAGTCAGCACAGTAATTCATTTTCCGATCAACAATACCTACTATAATCAATTATAAAATTACGTTGATCGATTTAATAAACGACTTTATTTCTGCGTGGAATAACCTTAAATATGCGTAGCTTCGGTATGGAACACAAATGAAATAACATAAAACTATAGGAACCTACGTAATAAAAAAATATCAATATCTAACTACATAACTAGGACTTATTATAGGTATTACAATTTATTACCTTTCAATATCCTTTGGAAGCGTAAAGAATGACAATTCGTCATTTCTATCACTATTCAAACAGCCGAATGCTATGCAGTACTTTCTAGCTTTCTTCTTGGTACTCATAATTAAAACACGAATAAAGTTTGTCAATAACTTTACGTAAGTAGGTGCTCTATCGCTAAGTACAAGGCGCGCGACTCATCGAGCGCACGCTTGACACTCGACTGAACGGACCCGAATATTGGGTCCTTGAATTTATTTGTACTTGTTGCGGAGTGCGACCGCCCTAGTTAAGGATCAAATTCCTCCCTAAAATGATTTATAAAAACATAGTAATTACAAAAAAACTCGTGATTTATTAATATCCAGCTTAAATCCTGGAGTAACACATAGGATACTTTTCATCGTCATCATCGTACTTCACTGTCAAACGGCTATACGGATTTTGATGAAATTTATAATGGAGATAGCTTATAACCTGGAATAACTCATAAGACATTTTTCATCATTTTCATCATGTTACTTCACTCTCAAACAGCTAAACGGATTTTGATTAAATTTGGAATGGAGATAGTTTATACCCTGGTAAAACACATAAGATACTTTTCATCATCATCATCATCATCATCCAACACGCGTCATCCCTAAGATGTCCGATATTACACATCATATGCGACTACTGTAAGTTTCGCTCGTTTTTTTTTTTTTTGGTGGAGTAGGCCCATGTAGGTTGTCTAGGTACATCCCATTTGTGGGCGCTGCATGGATTTTTGTACCCTGGCCGGCGCTGCTTGACGACTGCTATCAACTTGTGATATAGTAACCGGGACCGATGGCTTAACACGCCCTCTGAACATGACATACAATTCAATACAGCAAAGCAAGCCTACAAAGCACAGTGCGATGGTAAATTTATACATACTTTGGTATTGTGCCCCTCCCAGAAATAAATCCTGGATCTGCCCTAGCTTAAAGGATAACTAACTAATTTATTCAGTTCACAGAACATTTGATAGAATTTTAAACTTTCTAATCTTGTAGCCGAAATAAAGTTTTTAGCACTCCTACATATTCTTGTTTAATGCTGATCATCATTGACATCTCAATGATACGTACACCCTCACCCTCAAATATACACCCCCTTTCTCCAACATACAAACTATTTCAAACGAATAACAAGTCTAGTGATACAGTCGGGCGGAGTCTATTAATAACTAGATTTTTCTGATAAAATTTCTTTCTAAAAACTTAAACTCTTAAAAGTCTACAGACCGAACAAGTTTTATTAAACAAACATCAAATATTTTCCAAGTTAATTAAGGAGATTTATTTTTTCTTAAAATATTACAGGTTATAATGTAATAAAATATTATAGGTTAATTAAGGAGGTACAAATTATTAATATCTTAAAGAGGTATAATGTACCTAATCCATACCAAAAAAAAAAATGAAGCGTTGTCTGTTTGTTTCTTTCACGCGATAACGGCAGGACAGATTTTGATGAAACTTGGAATGGAGATAGCTTATACCTTGGAATAAAAGATAGGATACTTTGTATCCCGGAAAATTGTAAGTGTCCACGGGAAAAATGAAAAACTGGAAAAATGTTAATAACTCGCTGTAAGAAACGGTTGCCATGGAAACGAAATAACAAGTATGTCAAAAAACATCAAGAATGGTGACCGCGCGGACGAAGTCGCGGTCGGGAAAACTAGTAATAAAATAAAATACCGGCGAATCGAAGATAATCTATGGAAAAATAAACTAGTTTTTGCATACATATATAGTATAATATAAACAATACTCACAATCATAATTGAATGTATAGGTGTAAAAAACTTCAACGAGCCTTTAGCACTCAAGAATAGCATAGTTTTCATCGCATCCATGCAGCTATGCGAGTATGGATGTAAAAGTTCAGAACACGTATAATATCCAACTTCAGAACGATCCGTCATAAATTTACTAACTTCAACCATTTTTTAATTTATTTTTTATTTTATATACAACACAAATCCAGGTATGGGTACCGGTCTCAACTAAGAATGTACATTTACAATTGTACATTGGACATTCTACTTAATTAATTCTACTTACTCTTTAATTGTATGCGCGTGTTCTTAATTTAAATTATGCCAATTTCGGGCAAAGTTCATGCTACTTTAAATTTTAAATTTCATAATGTAATAAGTACTTACATAAATTGGATAAAAGTACATTTTAATGAAAGTATCATTTGCAAAGTGTTCTTGCAGTTGTATTTTAACAGTTATAAAAAATACAATTCATCATCATCAGATACTTTTACTTACGACCGATTTTTTACATGACTGACAAAGTTGGACGAGTAACAAATATCTCCTGCTCGTGTTTGCTCTTGTATTTGCCTCGGAAAACTACCAAAAACTTCACTTGGGGCCAAGGAACTTCGTTAGTAGTGTAATATGAGGGTAGTAAAACTTTTTTTTTTCGTGGTGAAATCCTCATGTATACCACCAAGCTGCGTGGCAGCAAGGTGGTTATATCGACCGACTAAAACCCCACGGTGTTCCGCTCGACGCCTTGTGCCGGGTCTACGGGTACGCTTTCACACTCGTCCGCGGCCCCGACGGCGCTGGTCCTGTTGAGGACCTGCTCACAGTTGGGATGAGGCTGAGCCATTCTCCACAACATGGACGCCATTGAGGGGTGAACAGAAAAACTGTGCGTGCCACCTCGAGGCCTTATGCTAGGGCAGACACCCCCGTGTCCACCACCTAGACCTCAGGGGGGTCGGAGGAGAATAAATTCCTGTTCCGACTCCCGGTGTTGAGCTCTACATGGCCTCACACATCCGCCCACCGTCCAGTACAGCCACGGCTTTTTTTTTAGTCACTGTCTAGGCAATCGTTTGACCACGATGATGTGGTCGAAGGTGTAGCACGTTTGCCTAGTAGATACCTATTCACTCTTGACTTGATCACACCAGGGCTATACATCCCTTAGAGATCAGGGATTTCTTCTCTTCCTGTGTGTGTACTAGGAAGAGAGTGTTGGGGAGGTGGTGGATTTTTGCGCTTCAATTGTGTTACTGTTAATTACTATGAGGTTATAAAAATATCCACTAATAATATAAAAAATATATTTTAGTTTACCTTTGGTAAAATAGTAGGAATTCCAAAGTCAAAGTCAAAATCAATGTCATCATCATCATCATCATCATCATCAGTCTGTACTCTTCCACTGCTGGACATAGATATCTCCTAATGCGTGCCACTGAGCCCAATCATCGGTTTTTCTCATGTAATTACTGCCAGCTACTTTACGCAAGTCGTTGCTCAATCTAGCCTAAAGACATCATACATACACGTGGTCTCCACTCAAGAATTCGCCTA
This sequence comes from Alsophila aescularia, assembly GCA_946251855.1. NCBI lineage: Eukaryota > Metazoa > Arthropoda > Insecta > Lepidoptera > Geometridae > Alsophila > Alsophila aescularia. The sequence goes on along the minus strand of OX276376.1, from coordinate 7,004,998 downwards.
CTCCATCGGTTATCGGTTAATCGACATAATGTGACCGGATTGCCATATCAGCCTGCTAATTCATTCTGCAAAATTTTTGTATTTTATTGTAAACTAGCTGTGCCCGCGGCTTTGCCCGCGTGGTCATTTCATTTAAAAGTAGCCCACACGTTTTATTCCAGGACCAATAGCCAAACCACCACCAGACCAGTTGTAGGTTTGGTCCAGGTCCAGAGGACCAGGAGGACCAGGACCAAACCTACAAAGTACAATATTATACAACATTTCTTCAAAATTCGTTCATCCGTCAAATAGTTTTTTATCGATTGCTCGGCATCTAATCATCGGAATAAGGCACTGCCTTGCCGTTTTATAACGCATATTCTGTGAAGTACGGCACTCCGTACTTCACAGAATATGCGTTATAACAGTTAAATTTATTTTTTTTCTTAATAAATTACTATTTTACTATAAATAATTAGCTTAATTTCGCTGCGCGTTTTACAACTGAAGTCGACTTATTCTATCAAAAAACACAAAAAACATCTCAATACGTTTTAAGAGCCTCTAAGGACCATAAAGTAAAAAAAGAAGAAAACGTGTTGCTCGAGTTCATTCAACGTTCAAACCACTTCGTAACAAACCGCTTGCGTGTTTTAAGGGTAGACAACGCCATCTAATTTAAATGAAGTAACTTGTTATCATGACCGTCTTGTTATTCAGTAGAGAAAATTATCTCCGAAGGTTAGGTGGCACAGATTAGAGAGTAATTAAGGTGGTGAGGTAAATTGTATGGGGCATCAAGGGTAGGTCATCATTGTGAGGTCCATACGAACAAATTTTAATGCATCGAAACATTGTGTTCTTAGTAAAAATTATTTTTTATGATGTTTCACAGAACGACGTACCTACTTACTGGCACTTTAACTGGCTCTTAATAATTACCTACCCTACCTACCTACTTTTTGAGCTTTTTCAACACGATATGAGGATTGATTTGAAAAAATAAAAGTTTTCTATACTTTCTCTGTGAAGTGTACCTGTGTACCTACCTCTGTATGTACACATTTCAATACCGACAACTAACCATTTTGCCAGTAAGACATTATGAAGAAACCTCCGATATAATTATATAATTATGTAGGTACGTAGGTAGTACATTATAATATCTCAATGGAAGAAACATAATAAAAAAACGTAGTACATATAATGTATATACATACTCAGAAAACTTGCAACGCTTCGAAGTATTATTTACGCAAAAGCAATTGTGGTCTTTATTTTTGCATGCCCACGGATCAATTTCCTATGCAAGTATATTTTACTTTCATTTCAAAAGAGCGATGATGGCCTAATGGTTCTATAGTACAATTTAGAATCCAACGATACCGGGTTCAAAACATAGGCTCCCGCACCAATGACTTTTCGAAGTTATGTGCGGTTATCCATCGCTCCGTGCTTCGGAGGGCACGTTAAGCTGTCGGTCCCTGCTGTTATTGGTTAATAGCAGTCGTTAAGCCATGTCAGAGGCCCTCGGGCGGCCTGACAAACTCTGACATCAGAGGCCAGCACTACCTCATACGACAAAGAAACAAACAATTTCAAGGCTTCAGAGTACTTTTTCACACACGCGATAGTGCTCCTTTTATATATAGAGACAAAGATCAATTTGCTATGCAATTATTTTCTACTTTCAAGGCTTCCAAGTACTTTTATTTTGCAAACACGATTGTTCTCCTTATTTATATGACGGCAAAAATCAATTTCCTATGCAAGTATTTTCTACTTTCAAGGCTTTAATCTGTTTCTACAGAAAGCACTTGAAAGTATTTTGAACCCTGGTTTTTCGCCCTGGTGTTTGAAGATAGACGTACTTGAAAGCCCTGGTGCTGGATATTGCGAAAATGACCCATGCCTACGTGGAATTTGTTCGTGATTGATTCCAATTTCCCCGCAGGCAGCGAGGAATTGGCGTCTTAAAATTAGAGAATTAGGCCCCTGGAGGACGTGCTAGTGCTAGTGTGAGCCGAATCCCAAAAACCTGATAAATTTGAATTTACCGACACACTTGGTTGCAGGAATGAAATGATTGCGTGTTTTAAGGTCAATCAGCGCCATCTAGTTAAATCGGAGGGAGAACTTTGATGCCTTTGGTTTATTCGCTTGAGTTGTTGATGCCATTGTGCTATCTTTACTCGTACCAAACTCGTACTATACCATCTCGATTACCTCAGCTTGCAAACATAAAAAACCGCACCTAAGTCGGACCATTCGTTTGGATAGCTCCCATTATATATATTGTTTTTAAACAAAACTTGACGGTTTACTTCAGGAAATTACATAAGCCTTAAAAAAACAAAGAAAATGTAAAAAATGGTACAAAATATGTAAATGCTTATAAATATTGAGGCAAAACATTCATAGCAGCGCGTGGATTCAATCCATGTGCCTCTGGGTTGCAAGGCGGACACCGCTTCTACTGTGCCACTCTGGCTTGTGGCATAGGAGCCGAATTCACGGTACCGTTTTATAAACGGATGTGCAATTATTATTCCTTACAAAATGACATAACTTTAGACTCATATCCCGCAGGAATCTCGTATATTGTGATTAAAAGTATCATTCATTTTAACACATACTATAAACTTTGACTGTGCCAAGTTACTTGAAAATCCGTACGCTAGTTTCAGCGTGATATGTGTTTATTTTAAATAACTTTCATCCCCTATCCTGCGGGAACCATTGTTTTTTTCGGGATAAAAAGTATTCTAAATGTTAATCCATAACATAAGCTATGATTGTGCCAAATTGCATCAAAATCCGTCGGGTAGTTTCTGCGTGATGCGTGTTCAAAGAGACAGACAGACAAAAAATTAAAAAAAAACCTTTTTGCACTCCATATCGATTTTGAAGATCATCTCAATTAAAATTTTCAAAAAATATTTAATGTACAGATTTAGCCCAGTTACAGTTTTATTATAGTATAGATAGGCAAAATAATAGCATACTGTACCTAACCATAATTCGATCATCAATGTGTTTAACCCTTTGCTTAACGTGAACATTGCATTGTTATTGTAATCATAAAGTTCGTAGGTACTGGAATTATTTAGTATTATGAGTGGAAAGTTTTGGCACGGCGTTGTAGCATTGCAGCCCAAGGGTGGGGAGAACAACGAACGCAGTCCGTCGAATCATGCGCATGGAAAAAACCCGAGAGCCAGGGCCGGAGAGGGGCAGTGAGTGCGGGATCGTTCCAAGGGTAGGTCGCGAGCAGAGCAGCTCCGCGAACACACGTACGACAGTTAAGCGAGGCCGGGCGTCCGAGGCAGTCGTTGCGAGACCTCGAGAAATTAACACGTGTTGAGAGGCCAGTCAAGGAGAGACATTAAAAGCGAGTGGCTGTGCGCGCGCCAATCGACTCCGGAGTGCAATAAAATCGTAGTGTACCTAAAGTGATTAGGCGGCCTGTGCCCGGGGAGTCACCGAGCGGCGCTCTTGGACGATGCTTTGGAGTTTCAGCTAAATACCAATCACATAAGTGCATTAATTACTAAATTGTGACTTATTTCAGTGTACTAACAGAATGAGAGGCGTACTAAAATTATTTCTTATTCGAGAAGAGTTATTTGGGGTTTGTTTTAATGAACTGGAGTAGAGTTTATGTTCGGTGCGTGGCGGCCGTTCCGTCTGACTTGCTGGAGGGACGTCGCCCTCGTAAAGGGAGTTTTGTGTTATGTTTTGTGTAGTCGGTGATCGGGTGGCGATATATCGCCAACATGCGTCATTGCGCGCATACTGCACGTGTGCACGTGGGAGTAGGGAGGTAGTAGCTAACAAGCAGAGAACATACGATAATTATGGTAGTGAACGTAAAGCATTTAAAGGGATATTCGGCTACGTTCTGTTTGTACCATTATTTATTCTGTGCAGCGATGCGAGGGACGATCGACACATAGAAAAAAACGTAAGCAGTGCGCACGTATAATTATTCTATCATATTAATCTATACTTATAATGGAGCCGTGAGTGTCAGGGGGTCTCTGTACAATGTAGTTTGGGAAGGATTGGTCTGTGGTGCTTGGAATGGCTGTTGAACGGAAATATAACGTTTGGGAATCTTATCTGTCTGTCTGTATGTTTGTTCGCGCATCGAGTGGAGGATACTGGAACAGGTGCGGAGATCACGTGTACTTTAGTAGTGGGCGGCACCTAGTCTTAGGTATCAACTTAGTCCACATGAAATCATAGATCGCGAGATTGTAGCGCGGTTACTAGGTATATCGAGTGAGCGAGACAGTACTCCCCGTAATCGGATCTTTCGCTCCGCTCGCCGCATGTGCAGTCAGTCGTGGACGGTTGGCAACACGCTAATAGTGGCAACCTTTTATCTGAACATTGCTCCCATGCTTTAGTAAAGTACTTTGTACCTAGTTTAGGTATGGTATATGGAACGGATTTGGTTGAGGTTTGAAGTTGAGGTTGCTTATGCCCTGGAATGAAACCCTTTTTCATCATCATCCACTCGGGTGAAGCCGTGGGTGCGGCTAATTATATCATAAAAAAATAACTCACCGGTTTAAGTAAGGCCTTTATTTCCAGCTGCAAATTTCACCATTAACACCATTAACTATACAAACGCTAGATAAATAGAAATCTTCGAGTGATTTCTGAACCTTTAAAATGGAGCATTAATTTGAAGTCTTGATAAATATTTTAGGAAACTCTTTTAACTGATGAAATTTGCCACACGCGGGTGAAGACGTGGGGGCGGCTAGTTATATCGTAAAATTACCATAAAAATAATTCACCGATTTAAGTAAGACATTTCTGTTCAACGGCAAATTTCATAGAAAATTGACTATATAAACACTAGATAAATAGAAATCTTCGAGTGATTTCTGAACCTTAAAATAGGCATTAAGTTGAAGTCTAGATAAAAACTTTAGGGAACTCTTCTCTTCTTTATCAGGTGATGGTTGCCACTAGCGGGTTTTGTGTATTGAATAATGCTGGTGATTATTGAGTGATTACACTGTTTAACACTGTAAAGGCAGAAGTATGTAGGTATATTTTTTTACTCCTTTACGCTCAAACAGCTGAACAGATTTGGATGAAATTAGGTATTAGGAAAGCTTATATGCTGGATTAGTACATATAATACTTTTCAACATCATCGCAGTTCTTACTCCTTTACGCTCAAACGGCTGGACTGATTTGGATGAAATCTGATACTAGGATGACTTGTACGCTGGATTAGCACATATAATACTTTTCGTCATCATCATCATTCGTAACTCCACACTCAACCGGTTGAACCGATTTGGATGAAGTTTGGTACTAGGATAGCTTATATCTTGAATTACCAGGTGGACTGGATGGAACAAATATTTTAAACATGTATCTGAACGTACTAGGAACATGTGCACATAGTCTCAAATTGCCGTGCAGACAGTGTTTTGTGTTTGTGCCGTTTTTGTATTTTTTTGGCCTTTGAAAATATTTTCTGTCTCAGAGTTTTTTTTTTCTTGCTATTATTTTTATAAGGTGGCTGCTATTGGTACCATATTACTGTGCAAGATATTAACACGACAATCCTAAGAAAAAAGAAGACGGCGAAGGTTTGTGGTCGTTTTGCTTGCTTTAGAGTCATCGCAACTCTATGACAAATATTTTATTATGTCCCCTTTAAATTTGACGACAATTTAGCTAATATATCAATAAAGTATTTTATTTTAGTTTTTTTTTTATACTGTGTTTACAGAATCAATATACACAATATCTGTTAATATAATGAGTGATTGGTTCTCAAAATTTTATATGTATCTCTTCTAAGTATACAATCACTCATTGTACGATTGGGATTTTGAATTATGATTTGCATTTCAGCAGGAGACAAATTGTTTGACTTATATTTCTGATTTGGTATTTAGCATGACATTATCCTTTGTTTATGCATGTATTGTTTTCCAGCAAATAATTTACTTTGTTCCCTTTATTTAAACAGGTCTATGCGTTTTATTTTCAGCCTTAAAAACTTATATAGTATAATAAATGGGTTATTTTATGCTTCCTACAGTAAATATTTATATATATTTATAAGCAAATTTTCATTAATAACTTTCTTGTTTTTTTTAATGAAACAGGACTGGGTTTTCCTTTTCAACAGGTTTTGAGGAAGGAGTTGTTTCGATTCTTTTGTACTTTAAAGGACTAGTTTTAGATTAATACCTAATGCTAATAAGGTGGATTATTACTTATAAGATTTAGTCTACTTTGAAAAATTATAATAATGTTTATTTACAGCTATCTGACGTAGTAATCTTGCATATTATTTTATATCATGTCCCTTTCAGATAATGGTGGTACGAGATTTCCTGATTGTATCATGTATTGGTGGAGGGATATTAGAAAATTATAATGATGTTTATTTACAGGTACCTGATTTTTTACTGTAATTAGTAATCTTGCATATTATTTTATATCATGTCCCTTTCAGTTAATGATGGTACGAGATTTCCTGATTGTATCATGTATTAGTGGAGGGATATTAGAAAATTATAATGATGTTTATTTACAGCTACCTGACTTTTACTATAATTAATAATCTTGCATATTATTTTATATCATGTCCCTTTCAGTTAATGATGGTACGAGATTTCCTGATTGTATCATGTATTGGTGGAGGGATATTAGAAAATTATAATGATGTTTATTTACAGCTACCTGACTTTTTACTATAATTAGTAATCTTGCATATTATTTTATATCATGTCCCTTTCAGTTAATGATGGTACGAGATTTCCTGATTGTATCATGTATTGGTGGAAGGATATTAGAAAATTATAATGATGTTTATTTACAGCTACCTGACTTTTTACTATAATTAGTAATCTTGCATATTATTTTATATCATGTCCCATTCAGTTAATGATGGTACAAGATTTCCTGATTGTATCATGTATTGGTGGAGGGATATTAGAAAATTATAATGATATTTATTTACAGCTACCTGACCTTTACTATAATTAATAATCTTGCATATTATTTTATATCATGTCCCTTTCAGTTAGTGATGGTACGAGATTTTCTGTTGTATCATGAATTGATGAAGGGATATTAAGGATGATAATAATGTTTATTTACAGCTACCTGACTTTTACTATAATTAATAATCTTGCATATTATTTTATATCATGTCCCTTTCAGTTAATGATGGTACGAGATTTCCTGATTGTATCATGTATTGGTGGAAGGATATTAGAAAATTATAATGATGTTTATTTACAGCTACCTGACTTTTTACTATAATTAGTAATCTTGCATATTATTTTATATCATGTCCCATTCAATTAATGATGGTACGAGATTTCCTGATTGTATCATGTATTGGTGGAGGGATATTAGAAAATTATAATGATGTTTATTTACAGCTACCTGACTTTTTACTATAATTAGTAATCTAGCATATTATTTTATATCATGTCCCTTTCAGTTAATGATGGTACGAGATTTCCTGATTGTATCATGTATTAGTGGAGAGATATTAGAAAATTATAATGATGTTTATTTACAGCTACCTGACTTTTACTATAATTAATAATCTTGCATATTATTTTATATCATGTCCCTTTCAGTTAATGATGGTACGAGATTTCCTGATTGTATCATGTATTGGTGGAGGGATATTAGAAAATTATAATGATGTTTATTTACAGCTACCTGACTTTTTACTATAATTAGAAATTTTGCATATTATTTTATATCATGTCCCATTCAGTTAATGATGGTACAAGATTTCCTGATTGTATCATGTATTGGTGGAGGGATATTAGAAAATTATAATGATATTTATTTACAGCTACCTGACCTTTACTATAATTAATAATCTTGCATATTATTTTATATCATGTCCCGTTCAGTTAGTGATGGTACGAGATTTTCTGTTGTATCATGAATTGATGAAGGGATATTAAGGATGATAATAATGTTTATTTACAGCTACCTGACTTTTACTATAATTAATAATCTTGCATATTATTTTATATCATGTCCCTTTCAGTTAATGATGGTACGAGATTTCCTGATTGTATCATGTATTGGTGGAAGGATATTAGAAAATTATAATGATGTTTATTTACAGCTACCTGACTTTTTACTATAATTAGTAATCTTGCATATTATTTTATATCATGTCCCATTCAGTTAATGATGGTACAAGATTTCCTGATTGTATCATGTATTGGTGGAGGGATATTAGAAAATTATAATGATATTTATTTACAGCTACCTGACCTTTACTATAATTAATAATCTTGCATATTATTTTATATCATGTCCCTTTCAGTTAGTGATGGTACGAGATTTTCTGTTGTATCATGAATTGATGAAGGGATATTAAGGATGATAATAATGTTTATTTACAGCTACCTGAATTTCAATGCCAGTTATTAATCTTGCACATTATATCTTATTATTATGTTCTTTTTAGATAACGGTACGAGATTTCCTGATCTTAGAATAAATTGGTGGAGGGTTTTCGAGAAATAAGTTTTAGGGATAATAAGGCGAAATCGTTTATTTAAGGATCATTCGTTTGTTAGGTCTCGGAACGGCTTTCTATTTCTGATAGAAGCAGGATCCCCCTTTCCTCTGGTTGGCGCAGGTGAATGACCACTAAATACAACAGCGTTAGAAATAAGTATAATATACCCTTATCCTCATAGAATAATAAAATAACGGACTTTTGTTTTACATTATATACTAATTGAGCGATAGCTTATTCATTTACATACTGTATGAATTATTACCAAGTGAGTGATATTGTATGGGGATAGATGCGATTTTAAAGCCTCACAACCTTTACTATATACGTGATCTTTTCTATGCATTGCTGACTTGTAAATAATATCTGCTGCTATCAAAAGGACTTCACAAAGAGGAGATACTCTTAAGCACACTATACAAAGAGTGAGTGGAGTATTGTTCTGTTCGGCCAACAGATCATTGCTTACTGACTCAACCTTCAAACATAAATATCAAATACAGATAAATTATGGCTTGAATGGTAATCGGTGATAGCGGAGGTTGACTCCAATCGCTTCCTCCTAACTGTCATATTCCTACCCTTCAAACCAATTTATTTATGTAAGATTAAAGATGAATTACGCCTTAAGGGTGAATTTAATACTATTTCAGTCTAGCAGAACTGTTATATTTATATTATCAACCACGAACTAATTAATAGGTTTCTTGGTTGAAATATATGGAAAGGATGTTAATTTTCACTTTGTTGTTTTGGCACCCAGCACTGATAGAATATCTTATGTTCCGAAACAAGATAAAGCCTATAAGCTGAACAAAGGGACCCTTATCGTGTAAATTCTGGCTCTGTCAGGCACTAGTGATGGATTGACATGCTTACTGTTCATCGATTACGAAATCTTTAATTAAGGTACAACCTTGAATTAATAGCAATTATTATGGAAATGTACTTACAAAAGTGTAATAATTTCATAATTAATTTACTGAGGATTATTCCTTAATACTAAATAATTCACACTGGCATAGTCCAGATAAAACCCTTAAATATTATAAAAGGAAACATATTGAATATCAGAGGCTTTAGTCTCAACTACGAATTACGGCAAGGCCGATAAACTAAAAGGATTTATTCCTAATGTCGACAAAACTATATACTGGTATAACCCAGACTTTATTTAAATAAAACTAAACTGATATAGTCAGTAAAAAAACAAGCTACGGCATAGATCGATTATGTTCAACTAAGTCAACCTGAACTAACTCCAGTTATGTTAGACTGAATGGTTTGCTTTGCTATACACATAAAATATACCTACGCTACTCCATCCTTATACCGCTCCGGTAAGTAGGCGATGAAAGTTCTACTATCCTATGAGTGGTTTTATATAACCAAACTCTAAAATAAAAAGAGAATAAACATGTTATGCCTTAAAGTCTCCGATCATATTGTCGGAGAATATCAGGCAGAACAAACAAACACCTCCTCATAACAAAATAATAAGTAAACAATAAGTCTTCTGAGTTCCTGTTTTATATTTTATGATGTGCTGTATGGAGAGATGCGAACAATATGACTTCAGTAATTATTTGAATATTATAATAACACATTTATATTATCAAAGAACACGCTCTTGTTGACACTATGTTAATAACCAAATCTCAGATGCTAAGTTAACATATTTATTATAATATCTGTATTTGTACTTTCATATTAATTTACATAATTTCCCAGTACAGTCCCGCACTCTAAAAGTTCCGGGTTACTTATATTAACAACGTAGTATAGTCGATCAATTGGCCAAGCGATGTATAAATTGGTGGAGGGCAAGAAATTAATTACAATACACAAATGTCAAAATTAACATCTCGTGAACAAGGAAAAAACATAGTATATTAAAAATAAAATTAGGTAATACTATATATTACTATATTAGATAATACTATAGAAATATACTTACCTTTGAGAGCTCTATGCGAAAAATAATTAGATTTTTCTTAACGTAAAATGACTTAGTTTGTCTTAAATTAAACATATATTTTATCCTAGTAGTTCTTTACAGAAGTTCAATCAATAGTTTGAGAGTTATAGCCCTCTTAAGTTTGACAGATGTCATCCAAAAAGCAAATATCGATGAGATCTATCACTTCTGTAAAAAACTACTAGTCTAGGATTAACAGTTTCCGAGTTATAGACCTTTTAAGTTTGACAGAGCCATTATCCAAAATGAAGATATCGATGAGATCTATCACTTCTGTAAAGATACTACTAGTCTAGGATCAATAGTTTCAGAATGTATAGCTCTTTTAAGCTTGATAGCTCCAAAACGAAGATATCGATGAGATCTATTACTTATGTAAAGAACAACAAGTATAAAAAAAAAAAAAAAACAGTTATCCTAAGTCATTTTTCGTTCAACATTTTCTATCTTTTTCCTCTAAAGGTAGGTATAGTGCTATAGTAGCCGTGATGGAAAAACGGTATAAATATTTTTTTGTTTTTTACTGTAGTTCCCAGTGGACGTTTGGCTTTAACGTTTGGACGTTTTAATGGACGTTCGGCCACTGCTTATACTAATGGGGATTTCGGGAAATCAATTTTAGCTTTTCCCGAAATTCCCACTGGTGGGGATAGTCTGGTACGGATTTTAGGAATAATCCGCACAGAGTACTCAGTTAAATTTCCAGAAATTTGAAATGCCTCCCTCCATATATTTTTCTTATCTTCGTAAACAGGCAATCCGTAACACAATTGAACAGGGTTGAAATGAGTTGAAACATATGAACGTCACAAAATGAAATACCTACATAGTGACAATCCTGAAATTTAAATTAAATATGCACTCTATTGATAATTATATGCTAGCAACTGTGTGAAAGGGACACAGTGACTGAAAAGTTAGTCTCCCTCGAGACCGTTTTTCTTTCTAACCACATTGGATTAAAAAAGAACGTTATACAGTTGTAATAAGGCTCAAATTCATTATTACATTATATGTCGTGTGAACTTTCCTGTTACATACCTACGTAGTTTAAAAAATCTTTGGCTACTCTATCTACTACGGCTACGTGCCATACCATTGACAGTTGACAAACGATTTGTTTTTTGTTTGGCCCCGCACGACTATTGTATTTAGCCAGTATCAAGTATATATAATGTATAAAATTGTAAGTTTTTTCTACAAATACCTAGTCAAAATGAATGAATGTCCAAGTCATTCAGGTAGTCAAAAGTCTAGTCAAGTCACGATTTGATGTTCCCTCTACGCTTCTAGTACAAATTTAGGGCAGCGTAAATATTCTAACATTAAAATAATATTGTCTGTGGTCGCCACAAGACTGAAATAAAGTTCTAGAATTTACCGCAAGTGTCGAATAATCGAATGTCGCTGTAGTCGGTAAATGGACGTTTGATGTGGTTGTTTGTCAAGATTGTGCTATTGTGTGTTTACAGTGTTTTAATCCCCGTTGGTATAATCCTAATTGAAGTAAAACGTTCTAAGGAGTAGATGAAGGTATGTTACACATTCTAAAGTTGTTATTTCATTAAATTACGTGATGAAAATTCTATCTGTGAATTGGCGCTCCGAGAGAGTCCAGTCCATTTCGTTTCGAGTCGAACCATCTCTTTCATGTCAGCTGTACACAAAGATGCTACGCATATAGTTAATAATCGTGGAAATAATGAATTAAATCGGTACCTTTTCCTTGAAATAATCTTGGTATAGTTGTCGAAAGCGTAACGATGCTAATATTATTCCCCATTCTTTAGGTTTCTCTCCCGTACGACTGAGGTTATGGAACTGTGTTGTCCCTATTTTTACAAAGAAGATAATTTATTGTACAAAGGTGTTTTATCACAACTAATGACACCTTGCAGTCTTACTGAGGTATAATTTTATCATTCTATTTGCGTTTAGCGTATAAACTTGGTGCTCATGTATGAAAACAATTGTATCATTGTTTACGTAGATAAAGTACGATTATGGGTAGAAGAAATCACCGAATGTTCAACGTTTCATAAAACTATTTTGATGCACTAAGATAGTTTATAGATAATTGTTTTTATAGATATTTGGTCATACAGTTATCATCAGAGCTTCATACCATCATCCTTCAGCATTATGCAAAATCTACTGTATCCTAAAATCCTTTATTATTAGACCTTTTTTTTTGGTAATAATAATGATATAAGTATTAATCTTAATATTACAGTTATTTCATCAATATAACTGCGATAAGTGCCAAAGGTGAGCAGTCCCATTTTGCCTACTCCAAATATTTTTCTTTGTTCTGTTCAAAGTGATGCTGATAAAATGTTATATATATATTTGTTCTCAAAGTAGAATTAGCCTATTGTGGTATTTATCAGATATCCCTGTTCGAGATGAAGAAGTGCAGTTTTGGGCAGTTTTGATTGCCATTTCTGCCACTTATGATCCTTCCCAAACTGAACGGAAAACAACCCATAGTTGTCCCTTTAGTACCCCTGGGGGTACTTCGCTAGATTACTAGTGGTCCGACGCTACACAACCATGCATCAAAATTATCGCTAGTACCTGGGGGTACTTCACGGGAGTATCAATTCCTTCCGCTGTCAAAATAGTTTTTATTGATTGTCTAGCATCTAATCATCTGTTTTTAAGTCTTATTGCAATTGGTCTAGTAGTTTTTATGTGATGCGCGAAGAAACATACAGACAGACGCTATTTAAAAAAATGTTATATTCTTGTTCAGGAGCTTATTTTAAGTACCCTAGTTTTATTATCTGCTTTTTACAGACTTTTTCGTACTTATTGCTTTATTAAAAGTAAAGATTAAGTTAGGTACTATATTGAACATTCTTGGTATTAGGATAGTGGAATGCCCTGCCCTGGTCAGTTTTTCCGGTAAAATATAACCCAGGTGTGTTCAAATCAAGAGTGAATAGGTATCTACTAGGCAAGCATGCTACACCTTCAACCATATCAGCTTTCCACCAGGTGAGATTGTGGTCAAACAATTGCCCAGATCGTGATAAAAAAATAAAAGATACATTGACAAAGATCACACAAAATAAACTAATATAAAAAAGCTGTTTCTCCAGTTGTAAAACTGGTATGCCTACAAATTTCATTCTAAAACTGTAACAGATTTTCTCAGAAAGTTGCCTGGTAATCTGATATTTTCTTAAAATAGTTCTACCAGTCATGCTTATCTATGTGGCACAAATTGTTCATGCTACATTAAAAATATCACAAAAGCACTAGCAACAACTCCTTAGACTTCAGTTCTGACTTGAATAGATTAGAAATTGACCTAGTTGCATTCAAAGTGATCATTGTTCAGGATTTTGTAAGTTTTCTTCATGCAATCGCTATGATGTTATTCAATTTCATCCAAATCACTTAAATTCTATCTGATAATTGGAATTACTGAAACGGAAAACATTGTAGGTAATCAGTTATTTATTTTTCAACAGATAAAATAAAACAATACTGATATGATTATTAACTGGCGTAATAAACAAAATATAAATAGTTATTTGTTTTTGTCTGATAATCTTAAATTCATTATAAATAATATACTAAAAATATTTTTAGGTAGCGCTACTACTTTACATGCTATGATTTTAGCAGTAAAAGCATCTATAATATAACTCATGTAATACCGGAAACTAGCAGAGCACAATCGTCCTGAGTGGGTAGACATCTTCAGACTGGTTTTCTAACTACGCTCACTTGGGTACATAACAGCATGCTTAGCTAGAATATATCTAATAATGTCCTAAAGGAAAAATTTTGATCACAGATGGGATTCGAACCCTCATACATCCAAGCCTCTGCGCAGCATATGTCTCTAACCAATTTGGCTACCTCGACCACTGCATCATCACCCAAATTCTTCTCTTAGTTTGTGAACCTGTCTTGCATGGACGGTAATGCCATCTATTAGTAGTATTTTGTACTGACCAACCGAACACGGCTTATATTGATTAACTTCATGTTGGAAAGACGTGTCCCCATAATACAGGTAATTAAAGTTATTCTTTGAACTAAAAACCAAATTCATAAAGTTATACTAATAAAAAGGGACCTTTTTAATGAAATTGATATGCCATCCATAGAATGGCCTACAATTTTAAATAAAAAACTCGCTTAGAAATGTCAGAGAACTTGCACATATGCATAAAAAAGTGAACGCATTGAAATGACCTGATGAAGAAACCTTTTCCTTTTTTTTTTTTAAGTCGGTTAAGATTTTGTTTACTTTGAGATATCACATTAAAATTTAGATCAGAAGCCATTTGGATATAGTTTGGATAGAAATTCACTTGGAGTAGAATTTACCTTGGGCAGACCTGTTACCAATTATTACTATTATCATGTGCTATGTGAGTCTACAGCTTGACAGGCACTAATAACTCCAAATATAAAAACCATTGAGTCTGATCTAGCTCTTCTCTTCCAAGATTCTGGTTTGTGACCATTTGGCTGAATGGTTAGTGACCCTGAGTCAACCAACTGTTGTGGGTTCGAATCCCGCAAGGTGTAATAATTTGTGTGATAAGCAGAAATTTTTGTTTCTGAGTCAGGGATGTATTGTATCTATGTATGTTTTATCCGTTGTCTAGTACCCATAGTATCTATCCTAGTTCCTAGTATCCTAGTTTGGGTCTAGGTAATTGGTGTGAATTGTTCCAAATATATTATTATTATATTGCCATCAATATAATTTAGGGATGAAGATGATGATGGATGTAAAATTACCATGCAGGCCAAACTGCAGATGCAGCTAGTATTAAATTAAAACAACCTATAATATAAATTAAGCAATTCTTTTAGATATTTTAATGTTTAACCAAATCTGAAGTATGAATGGCCAAAACTTTAATATCACAGTTTTTTATATTTAACTTCTCGGTGGCGGAGCTGTATCATAAAATGTATTTATTTAACTAGCTGTACCCGAGGCTTTGCCTGCGTGGTCATTTTACTAAAAATGTGTTCAGACATCTACTAGTTTTTATCAATTGCTCGGCATCTAATCATTGGATTAATATACCAAGTACCCCAGTTTTAAATTCAGACCCTAAGCTATCCAACAGTGAAAACCGCATCGCAGTCAGTTCAGTAGTTTTTATATGACGTGCGTACAAACAGTCAGACACGATTTTTAAAATGTTATATTCGTGTTCAGTAGCTTATTTTAACTACCCTAGACCATTTTTTTAGTTATCTTGTTTGTACAGGCTTTTTTGTACTGCGCAATGTTAGCAATAGCGCCACCCGATGATCATGTACTTATAAGTATAGATACTTTATTCCTCTAAAGTTTTCGACAATTATTGTATAGCCATGGCAAATAGATTTTACACTGAATAGTAAGTAGTATGGTAGTACTATTTAATTTCTATTGTGACAATAGTCACTAGTCACAACGGATCTTTGTGGTTGTGAAGTTAGGCTATGTGAACGATTGCGCAGGTACAGTTGTCAGGATAAAACAGCATAAAGTAAGAGAGAGATAGACAATGGGAAAAACGTAAGAGAGTGAATTATACAATGCCGTCATCACCTTCAACAATGGAATTGCGCCTGAAAAATAGCAGATTGCGCAGCGACTTTCAGACAACTTCCGAGCCACAAAGATTTGTTGTGACTACTGTACACCAACATAGTTGCTCTATTGTGCAGTAGCTTTTTGTCTAGGTGTTCAATTGCGACAATTATCTAGCCCATTTCTGAGGACTTAAGAAAGTACAAAAGGAGGACTTATTGTCTTCTGTTGTGATGACTTATGCCTATCCTGGATGAAAGTAAGGTTATTCCTAACCAACAATGTGGCTTTAGGCAAAAACATTCCACAATAGAACAAGTCCACCGAGCCTACTAGCATATAAGGAAAGCCCTGGAACAGAAAGTGTACTGCTCTTCATTATTCTTGTATATACAGCAAGCCTTTGATAGAGTGTGGCATAAGGGTCTACTGTGTAATCTGAAGAAAAACCTGCCGCATTCCTACTACCTGCTGCTGATATCTTACCTCTCGAACAGAATATTCCAGGTCAAATAGTCTCGCGCAACATCATCATGAAATCAAAGCTGGGGTTCCGCAGGGATCAGTCTTGGGTCCTGTATTGTACACCATCTATACAGCAGATCTTCCACAAGTAAAAAAAGTCACCAAACCCACTTTTGCTGATGACACGGCTGTTCTCGCTAGTAACACAAACCCAGCAAATGCATCCGCAACTCTCCAAAATGGACTGGATGAGATTACCAAATGCTACAAAAATGGAGGATTAAAGTCAGTTCAACAAAATCGGTTCAAGTCACTTTCACCCTCAGAAAAGGAAAATGTCCTCCAGTCCAGCTAGAAAATGTGAATACCACACCAAGACAATGTGAGATACCTGGGACTCCATCTGGACCGCCATTTAACCTGAAAAGGACCACATCAAAACCAAAAGAGACTAACTCAACCTTTGCTACAGAGGTTTATACTGGTTACTGGACCGGAACTGGACAGCATACTGTTGTAGGACAATAAGCTTCATATTTATAAAAGCATCCTTAAACCAGTTTGGATGTTTGGTATCCAACTGTGGGGCACCGCTAGTAACTCCAACATATCTATGCTACAAAGAATGCAAAACATAATTCTGTAATCAATAACCAATGTGCTCCAACCCAATGAGAGCATACATGGTGAAGACTCGGACATAGATGATACACTAAACCAAGACTTCCAACTAGATGTTCCCATTAAACATACAACCCCCAAAGAGGTATCTAGAACTTTATCTCGACTTGATAACAAAAAGACTCCTGGATTTGATCTAATAACCAAGGAAGTCCTTCTTCGACTCCCAAAAAAAGGAATAGTCTTCCTCACAACACTCTTTAATGGAATTATGAGAGTATTCTATTATCCAAGCATATGGAAAATATCTCAAATCATAATGATTTACAAAGATGGAAAACCTATCAACGAAGTGGGCTCGTATAGACCGATTAGCCTCCTTCCTGTAATATCCAAGCTCTTCGAGAAAATATTATTACAACGCATATCAAAAATCCTACATGAAAGATCAATAATCCCAGATCACCAATTTGGATTCAGAAAGGAGCACGGCACCATTGAACAGGTGCACAGAGTTATTGACCAAATAAGGAAGACATTAGAGCACAGAGAGTACTGCTCGGCAGCCTTCCTAGATATACAGCAGGCGTTTGATAAAGTATGGCACAAAGGTCTACTCTATAAGATTAAAACCCTGCTACCACACTCCTACTTTGGGTTACTTAATTTCTACATCTCAGAAAGAATATTCCAAGTCAAGGATGGTGAATATACATCTAAGTTCCACGACATAAAGGCGGGACCCCAGGGATCTGTATTGGGCCCAATCCTATACACTATATACACATGCAACCTACCCGAAACACCCGATGTAGTAACTGCCACATTCTCAGATGACACTGTTATCCTCGCAAGCAGCAAGGGCCGATACCAAGCCTCGCAGAATCTCCAACACAGGCTAGATAAAATTGAAGCATGGCTCAGAAAATGGAGAATTAAAGCTAGTGCCTCAAAGTCGACCCAGATCACATTTGCTCTCCGCCCTGGGGACTGTCCACCTGTACATCTAGGAAATACCACCCTGCCGCACAATGGGTCGGTGAAATACCTAGGCAAGCACCTAGACCGAAGGCTTACCTGGAAAAATTACCTGCAGAAGAAAAGAGAGCAATTAATCCAGAGATATCGAGGGCTAAATTGGTTGCTCGGTAGAAACTCAGTGTTGAGCACAGACAACAAACTCCTGATATACAAAGTTGTTCTCAAACCAATCTGGACTTACGGCATCCAACTCTGGGGATCGGCGTGCAATCATACAGAGAGCTCAAAATGGCATCCTGAGAAACTTATCCAGCGCTCCGTGGTTCCTAAGAAACTGTGAACTTCACGAAGAGCTAAGCTTTAACACAGTTAGTGAGGAGATTAAGCAGTTCTCTGCTAACTACAAGCTAAGACTAGCCACCCACCCAAACCCCCTTGCGGCAGAGTTACTGACGATCAATCTCCCAAAGAGATTGAAAAGAAACCACATCATGAAACTGGATGTGAAGTGAGAGGACGGGTCGATGGACCCGCTACTCCCACAAGACAGACGCCCAACACATCTGCTAAAAGTTTAAGAACTGATTGCAGATAAAACTGGAAAACAAAAAAAAAAAGAAATAAGCAATGTGCCCTGTTACATAACTAACTCAGAAATATATGATAACCTTGAAATGAGTACAATCAAGGAAGAGATCAAAAACGTCACCACTACTTATCAAGACCGACTAAGGATTCACCCAAATATCTTGGCTGTCCAAGTGACCACCCCTTGCTATGCGCCGAGGCTCAAGAGAAACAGAGTTCTTTCCCCTGAATAGGGAACATTGCCAAATAAATTGAGGAGATCTCCACGGTGTCCACTGGGGGACGCACCTCGCACATATCAAAACACCCTCAACAGATCTGCTAAAAGTGCTACTGATTGCAGATAAAAAGAGAAAAAAAAAAATGTGGTGTGTAAAGGAATATAGGTGTGCATCAAAACACCTGTGACACACCTCTACAGATTTTTAGTTTTATAAAAATCTATACATATAATATAACAGTAAGTAGGTACTACCAAAAAAAACTAAAAAACGAAGATAATTAAAAAAAAAATGGTCTAGGGTTCTTAAAATAGGCTCCTGAACCCTGAACAATTTTTTTTTTTAAATCGTGTATGTCTGTTTGTTCCCGCATTACGTAAAAACTACTAGACTGATTGAGATGCTATCACTGTTGGATCAGCTCAGCGTATGACTTAAAAACTGGGGTACTTAGTATCTTAATCCGATGATTAGATGCTGAGCAATTCATAAAAAACAATTTGACGGCTGAACGAATTTTGAAGCAGTGATGTAGTATTGTACTTTTCGTCCTGGAATAACACTTTTGAGCTACTTTTAAATTAAGTGATCACGCGGGCACAGCTAGTAAATAATATGTTCAACCGTTTCAGGTGACAGTATGTCTCGCAACAAAGACAAGCACGAGGGCGCTAGCGGGCGCACTTACCACATTATGTCAGAGGCGGAGCGGGCATCTGGCAGGCGCGGAGGCTGGACAACGCTTGAGGTGCGTATCATTTATTCAGCATTGATGCCACACACTTGGTAACCGTATCTTTATTTCCAGACAGCTGATTATAGATTTTATGTTGATATCCATTGGAATCAGAATAGGGTGCTTTTGATTCCGTCTGGCCAGCAAAAAACCTCAATCAGAAAATATGTCGCTATGATGGATGATTCATATCTGCAGACACGTAACGTGGTATACATGTAACAGCGCACAGATGTAAAATATGTCGCTATGATGGATGATTCATATCTGCAGACACGTAACGTGTTATACATGTAACAGCGCACAGATGTAAAAAAAAACAACCTTGCATATGGGCATATTGATTTCTAGCGTATAAGAGGAGCGTGTCTGCACAGACACGGACCACCATTGGCCCCTTTTTTTGTTTTGTTCTTGGATAGATGTCAAATCTTTTGCTGTGCCGTGTCTGTGTCTGCCGTGTCCACCCTACATACTTTTAGATTGTTAAATAAGCCTAAGGCGCTATGGGAACCAACATTTTTAAGTGCAAGTAAAGCAGGTCAGGTGATGCATCTCAGGAGCTGATTTTAGTTAATATTTTCAATCGAATTTTTCCTTTTTTTAAGTACGGAAGTATTTGAATGGTTATTGGGATTACACACTTTTTTTTGTAATATTATCTTCTATTTATAGGTACTGAATGAAGTTGATTCATTCCATCGACGGGACGTAAAAACAACGTGTTTGTTAGGAAACTACGTTTTTTTTTCTATCGAGCCAAATTAATTGAATCGTGTTTCAGTGACCACATCGTGATAAAGTATTTTGTGAACATTTATAAAAAAATTAAGTCAACTAACTGTTTTCAATTATCTAGTTTTAAATATTCGTGAGGACGAATCATCAAATTTGGAGCCCATTTCAGCTTAAGGATTGTTTTGGGAGCTTCAGAGTGTTTACCATCCGCAACCTATGATATAATATTATAAATATATAGATATTTATGCGCAAGTGATAGTAACTGTTCGAATTTATTCCTGTATTGTGGCCGTGCTTTAATACAGTTTTTTGATAGAATTGGTGTTTAGTGGGAAAGCATTTTCCACCCCCAAAATTTTGGTGAAATCTTTTGTAATTAGTGTCAATCGCTTGAATAAAATATCATCAGCCTATATTCGTCCACTGCTGGACGTAGGCCTCTCCTAGTGAACGCCACTGAGCCCGATCTTCGGATCTTCTCATCCAGTTCCTGCCAGCCATTTTTCGCAAGTCGTCATTCCACCTGACCGACGGGCGCCCTACAATACGTTTGCCTAGGCGCGGTCTCCACTCTAGAACTCGTTTACCCCAGTGGTTGTCGGTTCTTCAAGAGATGTGACCAGCCCATTACCACTTCAGCTTGCTAATTCTCTGAGCTATGTCGGTTACTTTCGATCTCTGTTGAATAAAATACTTATAATCTATGCTTTTATCATTTTTAGAAAAGTTATTGTTTTTGTAAAAGAGCATTTTCAAGTAGGGGTAAGTATCGTTAGAGTCCTTACATCCCGAGTGACACAACCAAGTTTAAAAAAATAAATAAAAATTATGTCGGTGCTTTCGTGTTTTTCTCTTACTCTTATGACATACTTGTTTCTCTGTGTACGGACAAAGGTGCTATAGACTCTTCTTAAGCCACTCCCATGAGGAAGGCCCTTGTTACACCACTGCTTAAAAGAGAGTGTAATGTTTTTAGGATTCATGTATGTTTGTATGTGAGTATCGTTATTTCACCATTAGCTGAGAGCGATGGTGGCCTAACGGTTCTATACTGCAATTTAGAATCCAACGATACCGGGTTCAAAACCTAGGCTACGCACCAATGACTTTTCTAAGTTATGTGCGGTTTTCCACCGCTCCGTGCTTCGGTGGGCACGTTAAGCTGTCGGTCCCGGCTGTTATTGATTAATAACAGTCGTTAAGCCATGTCAGAGGCCCTCGGGCGGCTTGATAAACTCTGACATCAGAGGCCAGCACTACCTCATACGACAAACATACAAACAAACCATTAGCTGATACCCGCGGCTTCGCACGCGTGGTCTTTTTAATATATAGACACACACTCACAAATAACGTGTCTTTCTATTGGTAAAATAATTTTCAAAATCGGTTCAGTAGATCCAGAGATTACCCCCTACAAACTCGCAAACTTTACCTGTTTATAATATTATATTATATATAGTATAGATATCTTTAAACGTATGAGGTATCAATCATTAAAATCTTTACATCCCCATAGTAACATAGGCTTTTAATTTAAAATTTAATATGGCTCCAATTCGAAAGGTTTTTTTTTCTAATATTACAATATGGGTATCAATTTGAAGGCTTTGATAAGCACATTCCAACAGTATATAATTTATGAGTTCGTTTTTGGCAGGGCAGGCGTGTTTTTTAGCTTTTATGCTAGTTATTGAGCAGTAGATGTAGTAGTAGATGACTTCAGTAACATGCATGTCCGCATTACAGGTAACAGGAGGTGTGCGCGCCCTAGCGCCGCCTCTGTTCCAGCTGACTCACCTCACCGCGCTATACCTGAATGATAACTCCCTGCAGAGGATCCCGCCCGACATCAGCCATTTGGCCAACCTCCATACACTGGACGTGTCGAGTAACAAGCTGAGGTCATTGCCCGCTGAGCTGGGAGACCTAATACAGTTGAGGTAAATCATCATCAATTAATGTAAAATAGAATAAGCACAAATAAAAAAAATATATATAACCCGAAACCGCCCCTCCCTTCCCCCCATCCTATAGCTAAGAAGCATCTTGATCACATCATCTTTCAAACATAAAAATCCGCATCAAAATCGGTCCATTCGATGATATCGTTGGGAGCTATGATTCCAAATACATATATTATCATCATGATCCGCCCGTATTCGTCCACTGGTGGACGTAGGCCTCTCCTTGTAAGCGCCACGGAGCCCGACCTTCGGCTCTCCTCATCCAGTCGCTACCAGCCGCCTTTAGCAAGTCGTCACTCCACCTGGCCGGCGGGCGCCCTACACTACGTTTGCCTAAACGCGGTCTCCACTCTAGAACTCGTTTACCCCAACGGTTGTTGGTTCTTCGAGTTATGCGACCGGCCCATTGCCACTACAGCCCGCCAATTACATACTTACACACACACTCTAAACTTATAACACCTAACCCCTCTCTTTGTAGTACTTATTTATAATTTCAAAACAGAAACAACTGAAAGCCGCATTCGGCCCAGTAGTTTTTTGTGATGCGCCAGCAAAGTTGTTTTTACATTTGGAATATGTTTCTCACTATGGAATTTGTCCAGAGTTGACCCAGACACAGAAAAAAGTAATAGTTGACGCAGGCATAAAATGCGTTATCTTGTGGACTATATCTCGTAAACTAGTAAAGCCTAGATAGTCATGGTAATTTAGTAAATTCGTAGTGCCCTAGATTTTCTGAAATTATTTTGTTCTGTACCTTAGGAGTTAGACTGTACGACGGGACAGAGAGGAACTGCAAATGAAGCAAAAAGGTCACTTTAGAACCAAATATTTCGTAAACAGAACCAAAAAGAAAAAACTGTCAAAGAAACCTCTTAATAATTTTAAAATAACTAATTCAATAAGACCCCACTTAAAGGGGGGCTTCCCTTTTCATAAACGGGAGCCATAAAAAAAAGGTTTAAAGCGGTCATAGAGTGTCCGTCACTCGAAGTGTTACTAATTGTAAATATTATTTGATTAACTGCCATACAATTTGTCAAAATAAGGGTTAAGCTTTTCATGTATGGGAACATGCATTAGCGGTTATGAAATTAAATATCTACACATGTGCCAAATTTCAAATACAATGTTTCAGAATACACTGGATGTGACATACAGACAGACGGACGGATAGAAATACATGTTTCGGTCTTACAAATGTGTTTTAAAGATTTATATCTAATAACATAGATCTAGCTAAAGAAGGAAGATACGCAAAGATTTAATATCACGTAGCCAAATACTGGGCTATTTACAAATACAGGTAAACACATTATTTTTGAGCTAAATTCTTCAACAACAATGATAGAGAGATAGATATACGCAGACTGTAGAGCGAATGAGATAAAAATAATTGTCGCACATAATGGCCTTCTTTGGACTTAGTCACAATCGGAGTGGTGTTTGTGTAGAACGTATCTTTTATTCGCGATACAGTCTGCGTATGCCTCTATCTTTCTTGTTAAGGCGGGGTTTGCTCTCAAATGTTTGTCCTGCTCGTCCAGGTGCAGTGTGAGAGGGAGAGGTGATGCAGCTCGGGAGGCGATTTAAAAAAAAATATGTGTGTTATTGCTTGTGTTGTATCGTTACCTCAATATATAAATCTCAAAAAAGTGACTGGGTTTTTTGTTTAGTTTAATAGAGTAGCAAAATAATTATTAAAAAAAGTAGCTGCCGCTGAAAATAACGAGAACGCGATGCAACAAATTATTTTCATGTGGTAGTTCGTGTTTTTTTTTCCAAGGATGCCAAGACATTTCTGAAAATTCTGTTCGGTTATTTTTTTAGGCAATATACTTTTCAATCCACAGTATTTTTTGGTTCGCATGAATTTATTTCATTACGTCGTTCTCGACGTTTTGATATTCGTCTATTTGCTGATTTCGGGACTGAGCTAGCCCTAAAGCGCATGAAGCGTGAAGCCGTTAATGTAGCTGTGTGGTGTGTTATTAAAGCGTGCCGTATCTTCCCCTCTTTACCTAGATCTATGACCGTGTATTTTTTGAGTCAAGGTCAAATGCATGCGTATCTAGAATTCGAATAATATATTTCAGGAACATGCTTAATCTGTGTAACAAAGTATTGCTGCACTCCATGCCAAACAGATAGTAAAGCCAAACAGGTGTTTCCGAACATCATTGAGGGTCGGTTGTGCATGATAAGGTGACAAGATAAGGAAATACAAAGAACGCAATGTCTTCACTTTGCTGTTTGGTAAGATCTGGTAAACAGTACCATTAAAAAAATTAAAAAACGTTAAAAAAGCTTTAATGCAGTAACCATGTCATGGTAAAACTGGAACGGTCTATCACAATTAAGTGTGTACACAACATTTCGTGTCTCTGCTGTTAACCGTTGATTAGTTCCCTAGTCAGGACCCAACCATGTCATTTTATAACTGAAACCGGCTATCTTAATAAAATTCGTACACAAAATTTCGTGTCTGTGCTGCTCACCGTTGAAGAGTTCCTTTATCTGGAGCCCATGTCATGGTAAAATTTAAAACCGGCTATCATAATAAAGTATCTGGTCTGTTAATCGTTCAAGAGTTGCTAATCCTGGATGTAGGTTCAGGTCACGCTTACCATAAAAATGCATTGTCGTCGTAACTGAACCATCATGTAAAAATTCAACTCCGTAGGATAAGTGGAAGTGTTTCTAATTCAGCTTGCAGATTTGACCTAAACAAACATACATACATACAAATATTGCATGTTAAATAAAATCTTGTGAAAACTAGTTTTTGCAATACAATTTATATTAATTTACCTATGGTGATTTCAAGCTAGTGTAAACAGTAGATTCAAGACAAACATTGCCAAAAAGTTCCAGAACATTGAAATCATACAAATTAATTGAAAAGAAAGATAAAAATAAAAAGTTTTTATTGGCACAACAAATAAAATATACAAAAATTAATACAAATTAACATGTACATTATAAGCTACGCGAGTGTACCAGACAATCAGGATAGAACAAGAAGAAAAACACTGTTGGGAAAAGTTTGTGGTAATTATTTTTGACAAGACAGGTGGTGTTTCGATATTTTTGACAAGACAGGTTGTGTTTCGATATTTTTGACAAGATAGGTGGTGTTTCGATATTTTTGACAAGACAGGTTGTGTTTCGATTTTTTGACAAGACAGGTGGTGTTTCGATATTTTTGACAAGACAGGTTGTGTTTCGATATTTTTGACAAGACAGGTTGTGTTTCGATATTTTTGACAAGACAGGTGGTGTTTCGATATTTTTGACAAGACAGGTGGTGTTTCGATTTTTTGACAAGACAGGTTGTGTTTCTATTTTTTTTTAATTGTGGCAGTTTTGTCTATATTTCGCTTGAAGACTAATCCATATTCTGGAATAAAAATAACTAGCTTAAAATTTTAAAAAAACGCCTGCCCTGACAAAAAAGAGCTTATGCCAATAAATTATATACTGTTGGAATGTGCTTATCAAGACCTTCAATTTGATACCTATATTGTATTTTTTTTTTCTAATTTGAATATGGTGCCGTACTGCAACCATACTGAATGTTTAAAAAAATATATAACCTATTTTACTCCGGGGGGATGTAAGGATTCTAAATCTGTTCAGGCATTTAAAAGTTATGGTGGAATAAAGCAACTACATACATAAATGAACGCTAAAAACAATAGACTCCTTTTTTTGGGCAGTCGCGTAATTAGTCAATAACAATATAATAATAGTTTTAAAATGAATGCAGTATCATTTAAAACCATCTGTTTAGAATCTCTAACCTCCCATTCCTATAAAAATTAAACGAGCTGTTTTTCCAACGTCTCGTTACTTTTTGATGTTTTTTGTGTGGCGTGTATGTCAAAAGATGTGTGTGTGATGGACAGTAGCGAAAACGGTTCGTTTTAATATATAGGAACCGGCCATAACTAAACTTAAATGTATTATTACTAAGCTAAAACAAAACAGTGCAAGAGCTGCGGCAGGCGACCTTTGCCTTGCACAACCATTTTACCAGACTGTGCAACACAAAGGCCGGGTATTGTATGTCTGTTCCTTTGTGGCACTATAAAGACCAAACGCGTGAACCGATTTTGATGATTCTTACGTCAATCGATTTGTCTTAATCTTGCATATGCTACTAAAGGCATGACAGCAATCAAAATTCAATATGGCGACAACCAGACGCCATTATATAAAAAAGAAAAAAAGAAAATTCGACGAACTATGTTAAGTGGGGTTTCATTGAAAATATACTTGAAATTATGTTCAGGTTTCTGTTATTATTTTTCATTTCGAATGACCTATGACGATTTAAAGTTAGTTAGCAACCACTCTCACTTAAATTTTTGTCTCTCTTTAGTTTTGTTTGCAGTCGGGTTTTTGTGAAGGTGATTCAAAGTCAAAGTATTTTATTGTAAATAGGCAAAAATAATAGCACTTTTACAAGTCAAAATTAACATCTCCTGAACAAAGAGATATACATAAAATATTATGAAAAGATCAAATCAATCCAAATTTAGATAAACTAAGTATTCTTTGAGTTTGAAAAGGAAATTTCCCTTTCATGTGCCAACAGAGTTAAATCTCACACTGGAAAAGGAAATACCCTTCTGACTCTACCGGTGCTTCGGAAATACGCCCGTTAGAGAAGAGAGCACCAAGAAACTCTACGGGGATGTATTTTTTCCTGATGTGTTCATTCTTTATATTTTTTTCAAATGTCACAATTATAACAAAATATGTAAACTACAAATATAAAAGGTAAAAGTGACAATGAGATACAATTAGATTTACAATTTAGAAGTTTTGAATTACTTGTAGCCCCCTATGGTCTGTGAAGGACATTAGGTCTGCAACCGTAGTACTAATATTTATTCTGTGTTCAACGTATGAATTGCGAGCACCGATCCGCTTTGACCCCGTTAAACAATACGTCGACCTTCTACGCGAATGTGATACTGTTATATTACCCGACTACGGCGAAGCAAAAAGGAGGGTTATGATTTTAACCGGTATGTATGTATGTTCAACTATAATACCCTCATAAGTTCTAAACTACTCATCATAATTTGACAACTGAGTTTACGTTGGAAGCGTCTTCATCGTCCGCTGGTTATAGGCTATGTGACGTCACATTAAATGGAATATAGCGCCCTTAGGTACAGCCTTAGGGGACATTTCTCTGAAGTGGACATTAAGAGGAGAACTAAAAGGTTTTTTGTATGTTGCCCTGTTTGGTATTAAGAGGAAGGGCTTAATTAGCACATTTGCGCGACCAACCCGTCTCGTCACTGAAAGTAAACTTTAATTTTAATTTATATTTATAATAAAGTATTTTGTAAGTAAATAGGTACTATCTGTGTATGTGGATTATTTCATTCATAGAAAGCCATAATTAAAGTCACGAGCCACTATCGTTGACCCCCATTTACATCTCATTGACCTCTCCAATATTTTATTTTGCTGACATGGACCCCTTGCAGGTCGTTGTCGACCCCTGCAGGCCTAGCTCCGTTTTTATCCCTTTCTCATGAAGGGGATAAAAACGGGGCTAGATAAAAGATAATTTGTTCACCCCCATGCTAGGCCTGCTGGGGTCAGGGTCAATATAGACCACTTTGTGTATCACTTGTGTATTAGAACTATCTACTTTAGTTTGGTGGATAAAAGAAATTCTCGCTGAATTCAGTTAAGCAAATTATTCACCGTCCCACTTATTTCTGTCTAATATGTATGCCAAGCCTGACTTATTACAAAATAGACCTTGTTACATTAAGTCAAGGTTCAAGATGCATAAATTAATTGTGATACATTTCGTCACCAACTGGAGGAAATAGTACGAAATTAAACTTAACGTGCTAAAAATTTAACGTGTCTCTTTACAATCCTTCAGATTAACTTGCTCTATATATATTTGAAGCTGGTTTCTTATATATTCAAAATGAATAATAATCGTTTTAACGCATTCAATAAAACCAAGGTCTATGAACTCGGGCCTGTTATGATAAATACGAGAATTGACTTTTATTTGTAAACAGTTCATGTTTGGAGTTGTTTACGCTCACTGTTTTATGTGATTGACGTTGATTATAGAAGGCGTCCCACTGTTGGGAAAAGTGGGAACAGACCTCTATAACTTATTATTTCTAATAAATAAAGTACCCCTGAGATCAATATTATGGGCTATATGAGATTTTATTTATACGAATATTATTCCATGACTTGGAAACAAACATTTCTGCTTACTACACAAATGATTGCACCTTGCGGGATTCGAACCCGCCACTGTTTGATTTCGTAGTTAGGGTCACTAGCCACTATACTAGACCAAACCAGTCGGTCAATAAACATGTTTTAATGAAGAAAACATATTTTTTTAAGTTTGTAAAGTTGTTTTTTTCGCAATAGTTATTGAGTATTGAGACTGATTATAATTTCAATAAATATCGAGCGTACGGAATGTCAACAAAATCTACTAATGTCTGAATATTGTGAAAAATTGATAATATAACTAGGTAAAAAAACACGCCTGCCCTGCAAAAAAATAACTTTGCTTCTCAAGGCATACAATTTGATACCCATATTGTAAAATATGTTTCTTTTATTTTCGCCTTTGTATGTGGCCATTCTGCAGCCATATAGATTATTTTGGCAAAAAAAAACTATGTTGCTGGGGGAGGGGGGGGGGGGGAGGGGGGGGGGGTGGTAAGGATCCTAACAGTAGAATAAAGAAACTCACAAACATACATGAATTCTAAAAACATTACATTAGTTTTGGGTGTCGTGGCAGTCATACATTTCACATGGGCGCGATTCTTCGATTAAAAAAAAACAAAATAATAAAATCTATAGGTACCTAGTATTTATTAAAAGAGATACAAACAACAATCGACACACTTTAAATTTACTATACGAATAACTGCACATAAAATTAACTACTTTTGGTACTAATACAAATACTAATATAGCTTGCTTTTCAAACAAGTCCAGTTACTCATTTAGGTGGGTGTTAAAGCCGGGTCAACATAAATAAACATAATCTAGAACCGCGAAATGTGGTGAAGTCATTGTCCTCTTGTCCTCATCAATAAACATAGAATCAAATTTATAATCTGAAAGATAACGTGTTTTTGTTTGATTAAAAGCGCTTGTAAACATGATTCACTTCCATTATTTTGTACTATAATAACATTGCTATCTTATCAAAACTGACTGAGGTAGCTGTTTAATTTCTCGAATATGTGGATAATAAAAAAAAAAAAAAAAAACAGATGCGAGTCGGACTCGCGCACCGAGGGTTCCGTCAATCACACAGTTTTTACCACGTTTTTATTAAGTCACTTTCTTGTTGTCTGTCTGTCTGTAACTTTATTATTAATGTTGTTTTTTTAGTTGTAAGATTTTTATTTGTGTGTTTCAATAAAGAGTTATCTATCTATCTATCTGTCCTTCATGTGGAATCTTGCAACTCAAATTTCGAGCCCTTCCCGATTTGCTCTCGGGTTGAAATTTTCAGGGTAGCTCTCAACTCAATGACAAAGCATTCTAAAAAAAGTGGTTTTTAGAATAGTTTTTGTAATATATTTTATTTGTTATAAAGTTTGCGCTATAAAATACGAAGTTTGACGTTTGTATTATTTATTGCAGTTTTTACGATGAGCAAAAACAAAGAAATTCTAAAAAACAAGTTTCTTGTGTTTTTATGTTTATACTTTTTTATTATTTGTTAGGCAGGATATTCGCCATAATAATAAATATTCTGTGTAAATTTCAACCGGCTACCAGTTTAAAAGATAACCTTTAAGGCCGGGTGTCAGTGAGTTTTATGTCCCCCTCATCCATGATAAAGTAGAGCGGGAAAGATGATACGTCTCGGGAGTAAAATTTAAGGTTTTCATTTATTTGTAGGAAAACAAAAGCTTTGAATTAAAAAGTGTCTAGACATTTTCTCAATCATAATAAGCTCTTTCTCTTGGTATATCTTTGATATCATTTAGTGACGGGGTCTCTTTCCAATCAATGTTCTAAGCATAAAGTAGTGTTACCTTTGATTATATTTTCTATCGAGTGAATTCATACTAATCATGTTTCTGTGTTCACAAAGTACTAGATAATATGTCAAATTTTGTTGTGATACCAATTTCATAGTTCTGGGCTAATTATAAAACAAGATACAGACGTTCAAAAATGATCCAAAAGTGCTAGAACCGGGCCTTAAAGGTAGGACACCAAATAAGCCTACGACAACCTTCTGTCCATAAGCCCTATTTGGTCTTCTTTTGGACCATTTGGGTACGAAACCCTAAAAGCGGTACAAGACTAGATATGATAAAAACACATAACATATTCTGTGTAAACTTCAATTAAAATTCAGTTTCGATCTGACTTGTATAATAATGAACAAGGTTAGTAAGGTAAAGCTAAAATTCAGTCCTGCTCCAGGGCAACCCTAGGAGGCTATAACCCCGCGAAATAGGAGAGCGCGGGGCGCGGGATCACAATAATGCAATTCAACTTTTATTTATGGTTTCTGCAGGGGTTACACAATTTGGCCAATGTCGCGTGCATAGAGTAGAAGGTACACAGAGGAGGTTGATCGGTGGTGATGATTCAAATGATCGTCTGCTGCGCGAGCAGCGATGATGGCGTGAAATCTGACATACATCTGACGTCGATAAGGTCTGCGACCGGAATGACGAAAGCAAGCAAACGCACGTGCTTACGTATATAATAAAAAATATATGAAAATGCCATAAGTTTTTTTTACCCGAGTAGGCCAAGCAAGGGAAGAGTAATGAGTTTAACAGTTTGTTTGTATGTGGATGTTCCACCATAGGGTCGCTCCTATTGGTCCGATTTTGACAAGCGAGGTATCAACCGATTCGTAGAGTGTCATACGCTATATTTTTTACCCGACTACGGCGAAGCAAAGGAAGGGTTATGTGTTCAAACTAAAACTTATTCCGAATTTGACAAGCGAGGTATTAATAGATCCGTCTTCATCGCAAGAGTGTCACAGGCTATTTATTACCCGACCGTAGACGCGTTTTAGTTTTTGCACTTATGTCTCGTATGATGAATTAGCTCGATTAATAATTAACATGCTAGTAAATGTTCCAAAAATTAAACGTGTTAAGAGCAAGTCTAAAAAAACATTTTATTTTATAAAGGGGTACATATGTTAGTTTTTTTTATCGTGTGAAATATTTCGAATAGTGGGTTGTGACAATTCGGTGACTTCAAGAACTCTTAGGCAAAACTTTGAAATTGAAGAGCTAGTTAATAGATTCAGGCGTTAATTTACGGAAATATATATATTAAATGAAAATATGACAATTTAAAAATATGTAGCTTACTGCCCCTACGGTCTAAAAGCAATACAATATTGTCCTAGAGATCCTACCTAATGTTTATTGTCGCCTAGATTGTCTTTTTTCAAATTTTTATGTAAACTTGGCAAGAGGTAATATGTTTTCTATTGCATAGTTGGGTTTCATATATTGGCCAAATCTGTAATTGACGTTAGTTCAATTTTGATAAAAGTTTGGTTAACGTGCGTTCGTGGGTTGTTTATACATATTTTTTTATTTATCATTAGTTTGACGTACAGATTGGCGGAAGTAAGCTACATATATTTTCTTCGTTCATTTTAATTAAAGAGCTCTTTATTAACCGACAAAAAAAAGTAATATTGCCCAAAATGCCTAATATTCATATATAATATGTTACTCTATGTGGGTATATAAACATATGTACCAAATTTAATGTGTGAATGTATGTAATATTGCCCAAATTGCTTAATATTCATATATAATATGTTACTCTATGTGGGTATATAAACATATGTATCAAATTTAATGTGTGTATGTATGTAATATTGCCCAAAATGTGAAATATTCATATATATGTTACTCTATGTGGGTATATAAACATATGTACCAAATTTAATGTGTGTATGTATGTAATATTGCCCAAAATGCGTAATATTCATATATAATATGTTACTCTATGTGGGTATATAAACGTATGTACCAAATTTAATGTATGTATGTATGTAATATTGTCGAAAACGCGTAATATTCATTTATGTTAGTCTGTATGAGTATCTGAACAAATATACCAAATTTCGCGAATGTATGTATGTGTGTATGTTTGTCCACGTATTTCTACTACTAAGTTTTGTACTATTAGAAGTCTTTTTATTTTAATTCGTTTGTATCGTTTTTCGTGAGTGTGAATCATGAATAATTCCTCCATTTGGTTCCGCAGAGAGCTCCACCTGCACAACAACTACCTGCGTGTGCTGCCCTACGAGCTCGGCAAGCTGTTCCACCTGCAGATGCTGGGCCTGCAGGGCAACCCGCTGAGCAAGGAGATGCTCTCCATCTACAATGACAACAACGGAACTGCTAAGCTGCTCACGTACATGCTCGACAATTTGCAAGGTATGTGCAGTTTGGATTATGAGGGCTGAAAAATAGTAAGAAAAAAAATATGTTTACACAGAAGAAAATCTAAGAATACTAACAAAAAATTTTGGTGTGCAGTGCCAAATGGCCTCAGCACTGGTATTCTGGCACGTCCCAGTGGAGGATTTAGCTCGTTTTTTATTGTTATAAGAATAACTAAATTAACTAACTAAGCCACATCGTTCTAAAAAGACCTGTATTGAATAATAGCGACCAATCAAGGAGCTTGCCGTCGTCGGCAAAGTTCAAATCAGGAAAAAAAAACGCCCAGATTATTTGTATGAGTATAATATATATCTCTAACCTGTGGTACGAGTATAATATTAAATTTAATTATGTTGTTCTAGTAAATGTATACATTTTTATACCTTTTTGGATACGTTATGAAACGAGAGAGTTTTATTAGTAATTTATACAATTAGTGTCTTAGTGTTTTTTTGAACAAAATTTTTTTTTTGCAAGTAACGTAAAAAATATCATAGAAATTAAAAACTTTATTAGTCGTACTGGTCACATTTTAAATGACTATTTTATAGCTGTATAACCTTTGTTACATATTCACCTACAATAAAAAAATTGTTTATATGACATTCAGTTTGCCATATATTTTTTATTTGTTACAAACGCCCAAAACGGGGCATTTTAAAAAAAAACAGAATTCTCAAAAACTATTAACTTTCGGCCATACATTTGGGGGCATAAATCTGTTGCATATTAGCACCCCTTCCACGTCCTGCCGGGAATACGCCGAGTAACCAATATAGCGCCGGATCAATATAAGATATTAAACTGTTAGTTTTAAAGACGTTCCGTTTCCTTTGGACGGTTTATTGTACCATCTGGGATTAAGGAAACCCGCCCTAATCCAATCTAATGCTACACTTTACATCGAAACGTGTCATTAATGTGTCATCCCTCATTTGCGTATTCTCATACTGATCTCAGATAACAAATCGTAGAAAATTGTCTTAATAATAGGTAAGTAGAGTTTGCAACGATTCAATGCAGTTTTTTCTTATTTCAAAGTGCTTTCATAGTCTGAGAAATAACACTCCTAAAATATATAAGACGAAGTTGCTCGTCGTTTTTTAAACGAGTGCTGCCATCTATGGAGTATTTATAGTTATAGAGTTGTTGAGGAGTTGGATAGATGGCGCTAAGATACACATTTTTGTATTTTTGTCACCGTACTTTCACCAGTACCTCCTGAAACAAAGGTGTTTCTACTATATTTCAATAACATTTAATTTATAACAGGAAATTAATAATTAACAGGAAGAATATTGAGTTACTCCTTTGAGCAAGCTTTTACTACGACCACCCACGTGGTTCATACACATTCCGAATTATTTTTAGGTTTGGGTAGGTCAGTCATTTGCGAGAGCATGAAATTAGCATGCGTTGACGTTACGTCAAGGCGTGACTCGTTTCCTTTAAAATTTGCAGAAAATATGTTTTGAACATTATTATTATGGAGATTAGCTGTGCAAAGCGTGTTTATTTTTTCTGGGATAAATAAAAATATCCTATATGTTATTACAGGACCGAAAGTACCTTTAGGCTACAGTATA
This sequence comes from Alsophila aescularia, assembly GCA_946251855.1. NCBI lineage: Eukaryota > Metazoa > Arthropoda > Insecta > Lepidoptera > Geometridae > Alsophila > Alsophila aescularia. Next base: position 6,970,552 of record OX276376.1, on the reverse strand, counting down.
CCACATTTTGTTCAGCCGTCAAAAAGTATTGTATCGATTACTCGGATTTACTAATCGGATTGAGATACCAAGTACACAGTTTTTAAGTCAAACCCTAAGCTATCCATCATAGATAACCGCATCGCAATTGGTCCAGTAATTGGAGCAGCCAAAACCATTTAAGAGAATGTTATATTCTTGTTCATTAGCTTATTTTATTGCACGACTGCTCAAAAAAGGAGTGTAATGTATGTATGTAATGTGTGTCAGTTTCTTTGTTCTACCATAACTGGGAATCTCTCATGAAAATCATTAGAATCGAAGATTTATTAGATACGAGCACTTCTGGGCCTGAGAGAGAGAGAAAGAGAGGATGGATATAAATCACATTAAAAGCAAGATTAGGTACTAGCTCTTCGGGCGTTGAAGGAACGCATAAATTAGGTGCATCGCACATAACTGGCCTTAAACGCGTCACAGACGGCTAAGATACGATAATATTTTATCTTAAGATAAAATATCGCTCGCTATACAATTTATATGAACCATCACAAACGGCGAAGATAATATACATTTGCATCTTACAGTATCTTAAGATATCGAGCGATATGGAATTTATTAAAAGATGTCATCTTAAGATACGAAATATATTGTAACAGATACAAAATATATATTAATAAACTATCTTAAGATACAAAATATATCGTAAATGCTCTAAAGGTTGCTCTGTTTTGTTTTCGTGATGTTTTTTTTAACCCCTAAACAAAGAGACTGGTGTTATAAGTTTAGGGTGTGTATCTGTGTGTGTGTGTTTGTGTGGCATCGTAGCTCCTAAACGAATGGACCGATTTTGATGCGGTTTTTTCTGTTCGAAAGCTGATATTATCGAGATGTTTCTTAGATATATGGGGAGAGGGAGGGGGGAGGTGAGAAAGAAAAGGGGGGTGAAAATTGTAGCTTCCCAACAATTGGCCGATTTAGCTGTAGTTTTTGTATGTTTGAAAGCTGGGGTAAACAAGATGATTCATAGCTATAATGGGGGGTGGGAAGTCGGGGGTTATATACATTTTAATTAGTGCTTGTTATTGGTTTAATTGGCTGTGCCCATGGCTTTTCTCTAGGTTAAAAGTTACCTATGTGTTATTCCACAAACATAAGTAAATTATGAATTTCGAGAAAAGTTTCCTTTGACTTCTTAAAATAAGTTTGATTTTTTTTTGTAGAAAGATCTGCGTAAAGATTAAATTCACCGCTGCTTTTTCTAAATTTAATGTGATTTTCTATCGCCTTTTACAATGCGCTAATGCAATTTGCATATCTAATTCGAAATCAGAATCGTTGTCTGATGAGCTATCTAATAAATCTAATAGTGAAACTGTATTACTCATATTTTATCAGCCTGTATATAGAAAACGGTGAAGAAATACGTGTGGCACCTAGGGCGGCCAGCGAGCGAATGAATAATTTCAATATATTATCGTATCTTAGCCGTGTGTGATACCCTAAGATGCTATAATATTTTATATGCAGATATCGTAACACCAAATATTATCGTATCTTAGTCGTCTGTCAACGGGACTTGCGTTTTTGTAGTACGTTTTAGCAGTGACAATTATTGTTATTGTTATTTCATTCGCGCTACTATCTGCATCTTTCTCTATCTTTGTTGTAACCAATTCGGCTACCGTGACCACACCACCGCCCTCCAAATTTTTCCCCCAGTTGTCACGATAGCCGAATTGGTTAATGGCATGTCCCGCGCAGAGGCACGGATGATGCTGGTTCGAGTCCCGACCGTGATTCAATTTTTTCCTTTCGAACATTTTTAGATAATAATCATACAAAAACATTATTCAAAATAATTGCCCCACAGCTTTAATTAACTTCTGTATTTTCCAAATCTTTTAGTAAGTACAGTAGTCGCAGCCAATCTATATGTATGTGAAGTTAGGCTCTGTGTGTGTGGCTCCTTGCGATTGCGCAGGTGGGGATAAAACAGCATAAAGTAAGAGCGAGATAGAATATGCGAAAAACGTAAGTGAGGCAGTTATAGATTGCTGTCTTCACCTTCAACATTGGAATTGGGCTTGAAAAATAGCATTTTGCGCAGCTTGCAGATAACTTCCGAGACACATACTTCCGCTGCGACTGTAGGTATCTATAAATTGTGTTTTATCTGGCCTTGCCAACCAAGTTGCACCAGCGTGCTTGCTAAGTTTCTAAGATACAAATGACTACTTGAATACGAACACGTTTCATACCTAAAAAGGTTTCAAGTGGGTTTTCCCTTAATGACCACTCCTTTGTAGGAGCCATTAAAGCTACACGACTTGCACTTTTGAAAAACCCGAATGAATTGCCAGCTTAACAATTGAGCTGCCTAAGAATCACAAAAATGTCGACCAATCACTTGTATTACTTTGTATTAGGGATTTCAATTATACACTTTATACTTGGTATATCTCTGTTGTTGAATTTAGTTCTGTCACAGAGTGCTGAAAGAATTTATTTTCTGGCAAGACTACTTACATACATACCAACTAGTTGTTCGTTTCATATGTTGGCTGATTTAGAACTCAATCAAAAAATACGATCCTTAAATTTAAACAAGAAACCGTTTTGAAAAACAAAGTCCTTCTGATATGACACTTACCTCACTTATCTTAGTTTGACACTTACCTCACTTATATGACACTTACCTCAGTTTAAACTACCTATGACACTTACCTCACTTATCTCAGTTTGATACTTACCTTACTTATATTATTATGACACCTACCTCACTTATCTCAGTTTGAAAATTTCTCAGAGGAATCACCGTATACTAACCGTCATTATGTGGAGCGATGGTAGCCTAACTAGGTTTACTAGTGCGACTTATAATCCAACGATACCGGGTTTGGTCCTAGGCTCTACACCAATGACTTTTCTAAGTGACCTGCGGTTTTCCATCGCTCTTGCTTCGGAGGGCACGTTATGCTGTCGGTCCCGGCTGCGGATTAATAACAGTCGTCAAGTCATGTCAGAGGCACTCGGGCGGCCTAAAAAACTCATACGACGTTCGAAAGTTCTAAACAGTCCAACGTATTTGTATAAAGGAGGTCAGTGACAGAACAACAGAATATCCTTATCTCAACTCCTCAGTTTAGTTGGTGCAACGATATACGCAGCTTTTCATCTGTCATCACTTTAATGAGTATAGCCGAGCATCGAACTCAGTGGTGTCCTTGGAGTGTTCGTAAACCACGTTCTCAGGGAGGTAGGGGGGTTATTAGGTAGAAAGCTATGCTACGTGAATAGCGGTGAATCGTACATAAGCTACGTAATTCTTTTTGTTTTGCCACTACTTAAACTGAGAATATGCTATAGTCTATGGCGAGAATTTGTCGACAATATACTGTACGGTGGCTACACGAAGTAGACGTAATTGCACCTAAAAGGGAATCTCAACAATACAAGTGTTTTTCAAAATACCATCCATACTACTAATATATAAAAGTGAAATGTTGTCTGTTTGTTTAGGGAGCTTTCACGCGATAACGGCTGGACTTTGATGAAATTTAGATAGCTTATACTTTAGAATGTCACGCGCAATCTGGAAAATGTTGATTACTCGCTGTAAGAAACGGCTGCCATGGAAACGAAATAACAAGTCTGTAAAAAAACTTCAAGAGTGGTGCTATACCTACTGTTGCATTGGTTTTTAATATCCTAGAAGAACATAGGATGCTTTTTTCGCGATAAACAGTAGTCCGCGCGGACGAAATCGCGTGCGGGAAAACTAGTAGAATATAAAATCGACTTCAAATGGATTAACTAATATCTAAAAAAAAAAGTACTAATCCAATATCGATACAACTTTTAAGGGAACATTATAGAGTAGGTATAACAAAAAACATTAATTTAATTTTCAAAATCGGTCCGCAATTGACTGAGAAATCGGTAAACATACATAAAAAAAACATCCTCCTTTGGTAAAGTCGATTAAAAAGTATTCCTTGTCTGTAAATAAGAAAGATGTTTTCACATCTATATATAATTTCAAAGCTCTTTTTAGTTATTTTTTAATAGGGTTAGATAAAACAGCACAAAATGAAAAAAAACTACATTCCGCCCGATGGGAGGGGGTCAATACAAATGCCAAGTTAGACTTCATGGAGGGGGAGAGGGGTTCAACCAAGGACAAAACAAACGTGGTTTATGAACGCACCCTTACGCACGCTTTTATTGAAGTTTATTATTTGAGTTATTGACACGAACACATTGTAACTTTATGAAGTAAATGTTTGAGCAGACATATCGATCGTTCCGTTTTCATTGTGCCCAATCTTCGATGAAAGAAACAAGGATTCATTAAGTTCGCCCGATTCGTGTTCCACCAAAACTCCGCACAATTTAAAAACTCCGCGCATGGCCCGCTTATAGTTGAGACGGCTTCTTTAGTTGGCAAATAGGTAAGTAAACTTAAGACCAGGCTCTGCTTTTCAAGGGTTTTTTCCATAAATATGCTAGGTCAACCACAAACCTGATAAATGTGAAACTTAACATACATGTTTTTGATATCTTTATCTCTCGAAGACTAAGACAAAAACATGATTAAGTAACAGAATTTCATTCGATACATTTTCTTATCAAAAATTACGTCATCTTAGATACATTTTTCTACTCAACGGCTTAAGTTTTATGTCTAAAATAAATCTCACAGCAAGAAAATATAGTTTATCATCTACCGCCTTATTTATAAAAAGTTAAGCCATGATTAGTAATACTGCGCAGTACTAATTGACGTTTATAACCTTTTTATAAATAGGGCGGTTTATGTTTAGACAAAACTAAATTATTAGCCTGCCAATAAAATAAATAACTTTGAGATATACGTCATTTAGTTCCGAGCTAAATTGTGTGTTCAAACAGCGCTCGCGATATTCAACCTTGTTACCCAGGCACTTCAGTGCTTATTGCGGGTAGCGAGTGGCAGAGAGCAGGGGAGGTGGCAAGGGAATGGGGAGTTGGAAAATGTAACCTTGTAGCCTGGCATTAATCATCATAAAAAGTAAAAAGCCGCTGTCCATAGTTTTGAGCGGGGGCAGCACACATAACTAATCGACTACGCGCGCTCACACACGCTTGTGTGCGTAACACGTAAAAGTTTGCGTGGATCGGAAAGGCAGGTTAATGTGTTTGGAAAAAGGATGGCACAATATCGCTTGCGATCTTTTGATGACGAACTGTGACGAACAGTTTTGTGCCACGCGACACGCACACCACAAACAGTCGCAATTAGTCGCGTGTGATCGTATTTTGAATAATAGTAAGTATTAAGTGCTTGATCTTTATTTGTTTCTTTCATCGAAGTGCCTAATCCTCGTAAACTTTACTGTCCCAATACTGTCCAACTCCAACAAGGTTCACACGTTCAAGGTCGCTCGAACAATAAACGAAAGTACTCAGCAACCGAACGATATTATTTTTTACCAACAAAAAGTAACCTCGTGATTTCAATCCGTGACAATAAAATATGCTATTGTCTCGCTCGGCTACAATGGCGTTGGAAAGTGTGAGAAAGATAATGATTGTTTTATTTCTCCGTACAGATAGGCGAGGTCGTTGGAAATTGTTTGTGTAGACGGATGGGAATCTTGAGCCGCCTGTTTGATTGTTTTTATGTGTGTTATGAATTTATGATAATTCTAATGAAATCCGCGATGTTTTTATTCTTATACTAGCCTCGCACGCGTGGTTATTTCTCCAGGTTAGAAGTACTCTATGTGCTATTCCAAGACCTAAAATACCAATATACCAATTGATCAAAATTCCTTCAGCCGCCAAAAAGATTTTATCGATTACTTAGCTTCTACTCAACGGATTGAGATACCAAGTACACCAGTTTTTAAGTCAAACCCTATGCTATCCAACAGTGAAAACCGCATCACAATCGGCCCAGCAGTTTTTACGTGATGCGCGAATAAACAGACAGACACGAATAACAAAAATGTTATATTCTGGTTCAGTAGCTTATTTTAAGTACCCTAGACCATTTTTTTAATTATCAAATTTGTACAGACTTTTTCGTTCATATTGCTTTATTATAAGTATAGATGATCATTTGGCGAATCGGCATTTGTATGTATGTTTTAATTTAAAGCTTGTTTGTTCGACTCTATCAGTCGAATCGTTGATGCGATCACAATGTGGTAACTAAGTAATAGTAATATAAATTTTATTTTCATTATCTGAATCGGTTTGGAGGTTTTTGTGATGAAAGGGGTCTAAAAGTAAGCCAAAAAGTGGGGGTTACACATTCCAAAGTGAAACATTCAAGTGAAATAGGGTGGTGTACCTTTGTTTGCACATCCCTATATGTTTATTTTTTATTTAAGGCTTCGAAGTTTTTGAGTTATGATACAAAATTGTGAGGTCTCAGTTCTGGCCGAACCACTAGTTAGAGAGCCTATTTACAGAATTATAGAAAGATAGATTCTCTCATCGCTCAGAGCGATCTCTTCCAGACTACCGTGCACGGAGAGGAATAACGAGTAGTAAGAGACGGTGGGTTTCAGTAAACACATGAATACATACCTACACCATAAAATATATAAATGTAATGCAATATACATATAAAAAACATACATATCTACTAATATCAATAAATACACACACATTATATATGTGTGTGTGTGTGTGTGTATATATATATATATATATATATATTATAACTTTTATACCAATATATAAAAGTGAAACGTCTGTTTATTTGTTTGTTTGGGGAGCTTTCAGGTTATAACGGCTGGACGGATTTTGATGAAACTTTTAATGGAGCTTATACCTTGGAATAAAACATAGGATACTTTTTATCCCGGAGAATTGTAAGTTTCCACGGGAAAACTAGAAAAACTGGAAAAATGTTGCGCTCACTGCGCGGCATTTTTCTTACATTACCATTTTTATATCCGTCATAACTTCTAAAAGAATAACGCCAGCAAGCGAAATTCAAAATCTTTTACAGCAACGATCGTGATATTTTTTGACCATAGACAACTGCATTATTACTCACGTACTTGACAGACTTGTTATTATTTCGTTTTCACGGCAATATGTCATTCCGTTCCCTATACAGCGAGTACCTAATCGTAATTTTTGCAAATTTTTGTAACCTTGGGTTTACGTTTTTGCAATTTTTGAGAGGAACTCTAATTTTTTGAAAAATAAAATTTACCAATGTTACTCGCTGATTATGTGGCTTTCTATAGGTGAAAGAATGTTTTAAATCGGTTCAGTAGTTTTTAAGTTTATTGAAAATAAACATATTTTTTGCCCTTTTTATAATATTAGTGTAGATTTTTATTAAAAGTTGATTTCTTATATTTTTATTCGAATCACGATAAAATAACCTAACCGATTCGAATGAAACGATGTGTACAGCCCAAATAAATACATAGATAACATCTAGCCGTTTCTGAAAACATGGGGATTGATTTACGATTCGCCACTCGGGGAGATGCCTCTACCAGACATGGTAGAGCCCAACAATGATCCCAAACCTTTGATCCCAATTACTTTTGGATTAAACCAGAAATGGTATCCCAAACAAAGATACTTGTACCGAGCAGAGACCACTTGATCGATGCTTTGTTTTAAGATTCTCCCGTGTGACCATTAGCTACCATTTAGTTTAGATTATTGATGTCACATTCAAATTCACTTGTGAATCGTTGTCGTGGTGATACGCTCGAATACAAATAGTGTGATGCGTTTCTATAGACGGCTCTACTGGAAATTACATCGAAAACAAAAGCGTGCTTTACCGGTCAAGTTGGATTCTACCACTTGAGAATCATTGTTGCGGTTATAAGTCATATGATGCGCGTTGGGTATGCAGGTAAGGTTCTATTACGACAAAAAAATCACGAATCAGCGCCCACACTGGCTACACTTTCTGAACACTGTGATAAATAACCAGTTGACGACACCAATGCGGACTGTTGTATCACAAATACAATATACTGTTAATTTGCTTGTACCGCTTGGCAAGTAATTACCTATCCTACATAGCCGCAAAAATCATTGCCCCATAACCACTTAGCTTACATTTTATGTAGTCATAAAGTCCCGGATTCAATTAAACGGAATTTTAAAAGCGGCAATCAAATGGAACATTGGCGTTACGTGAGCTGAATGGCAAACGGTAGTGACTTCATTCGCGTTACGCAACGTACGCGGAGAGTACGGGAGGATCCGGTGAAATCGGCCGACGATCCTCCTAAAGTGGAACCCGTAATCGTTATTTTTTTACATGCTGACCAAAATAAGTGACTGCTCTTATCGGTCTTGGCCATCCAATGGTACATCTGGCCCGTTATTCTATACGGTTGCGAAACATGGACCATGAAGATATATTATACTGCTTCGTGAAAACGTAGCATTTGAGATGATATCTTATATTTTAAATCAAGAATCGTTTGTTTGCCTCTTTTTATTTCTGTCGTAGTCGTTTTTTTGTTTTTTTATAATAATGTATTTTTATTTTTTAGTTTTCTTTATATATTGTTGGAATGGTTTTTATGATTTTAGCAGCTAACGCCTGCTTAGCGTAAACACATAATAATTTTCTAATGGAAAAATTTGGATCACGGACGAGATTCGATACTGTGGCTCTGCACGGCACATGCCTCTACCAATTCGGCTACCCTATGCATCGCCATCCAAATTTTTCCACTAGCTTATTAAACCCGTCTTATGGGGACGGTAACGACATCTTTTGGTAGTATTTCGAACTAACCAACTTTTGTTTTTGTTGGAATGGTCTTTTAAAGACCTTCATTTTGATACCTCACTTGATAGGGTCTGGTCAATTCTTGTTCCGTCGACAATATAGCAGCTGTAAGCCGCCATACTAGTTTTCATAGCACTTCATATATTCTGTCTTAATTAAGACGAATCCAATGATACTTCATTTATAAAAACACATCACGCCGTTTAAGCTGCAGTACGCGCAAAAAAATAAATACATACAGCCCAAAAGCATGACCCTCCGCAGTCGGATAAAAATGGCGTAGACTTAATTTCTTACGCAATGCCTACCTGCTAGTATCCGCCTAAAATCTAGTGAAATTGGCCTTTCACGGAGCCCACATAAAGTAAGAACTCTGAGCGGTCCGATATTGCTTGTAGAAGTTTCAATATGTTGCGTAAGTTGAGTAACGTACTCTGTTACGTCAGTGTCATTCTGTTGGTAGTCATAAACTCAGGCCCAGATTATGTGTTCAAATGAGTGCTGTTAAACACGGAGTTTATCCAAAATAATTTTTTACACAAATTGCAGTGAATTTGTACTCGCTTTCGCGTAAAAATACAGAGAAACTATCTTTCGGACTAAAGTTTATCGAGAAATTAAGCATCCTATGTTCTTCTAGGATATTAAAAACCAATGCACCACCGCTCTTGATGCTTTTTGACACACTTGTTATTTCGTCACCATGGCAACCGTTCCTTATAAACGAACAAAGTTAAAGGTTTGAAAGGTTTGCGAGTAATCAACATATTCCAGTTTTCCCGTGGGAACTTGCTATTTTCCGGGATATAAATCCTATGTTTTGTTCTAGGGTAGCTATCTCCATTCCAAATTTCATCAAAATCCGTCCAGCCGTTATCGCGTAAAAACTCCCCAAACAAACGTTTTCACGTTTATATATTGGTGTGGATTGTAATAAAGCAGTAAGTAAATAAAAAAATAGTTTAGGGGACTTAAAATAAGCTACTGATCAAATATATATAATTTTTAAATGGTGCCTGTCTGTTTGTTGGTAAGCGCAACATGTAAAAACTACTGGATTTGATTCAGAATATTGCGATACGGTTTTCTCTGTTGGATAGCTTAGGATTTGAATTAAAAACTGGTGTACTGGGTATCTCAATCCCTTGAGTAGAAGCCCACCTAGAAGTTTTTTGTTGTTTAAAGTTTTCTTCCCCACTTCGGAGCAATCGATTAAAAAAAAGAAGTCTGAACGAAGTTTGATGAAATTTGGTATATGGTTACTTTTGGTTGTGGAATAACTCATAGGCTCCTTATCCCAGAAAAGTAAACACACGGGCAACAGGTAGTAGAGAAATAAGTGAAAGACTTGCACGACATACTCATGTACCTAATTTTTTTTTTCTTTGATTGGCTTTACAGTCGTAGTACTATAATGTGACTAAGTTTAATTGGTTTTCACCGTACTGATAAATTTACGAACCCTAAAAGTAGATCAAATTCGTTTTCCATAGCAACGGCCCTGGTAGTGTTTCTCATAAAAATCGCTACCGATTTTGAACCGGTCATCGTTGGTCGCGCTCGGAATCACAACGGGACTGATAGACATGAACTGTTCGGTGGAAACCAGTACCTATTCCACACTTGATATCACATTTGGCCAGGTTGGCTGTGCAGTAATCGCAACGTTAGGTAACAATCTGGAGAGCTTCAATGAGGAAAATTTGGGCTACCAGCTGGGACTGGTAAGGGCTCTCTTATGAGCGCGTACTGCTCAAAATAAAAGTACCTTTACTTACACACTAGCTGTGCCTGCGGCTTTGCACGCGTGGTAATTAAAAGTAACTTATGTGTTATTCCAAGACAATTTTCAACCGTCAAACAGTTTTTAATCGATTGCTTGGTTTTTACTCATGGGGTAGAAACCGAGCGTAACCAGATTTTAAGTTTTTACCTGATGCGCGAAAATACAGCCACTCTTTGGCTGTATTTTCGTACACCATTTAAAAAAAAAAAAACTTGATCAGTAGCTTATTTTAAGTCCCCCAGAGCTTTTGTAGTGGCAGGCATCTGACGCAACAGTGAAGCCTGGAGAAGTCACCACTTTGTCAGATATTCAACATCCAAGTAGTATTGTGTACGTATTTCGGTTTGAACGGCAATGAAACTTTAAAACCAATGTCTCAGGGTAGCAAGCGCAGTGCAGTGTCGCTTGCAACCAAAGTTCTGGTTGGCACTGAAACTTTAAGGGCCAGCAGAAAAAAGTATATTCTTGATCAGTAGCTTATTTTAAGTCCCCCAGAGCTTTTGTAGTGGCAGGCATCTGACGCAACAGTGAAGCCTGGAGAAGTCACAACTTTGTCAGATATTCAACATCCAAGTAGTATTGTGTACGTATTTCGGTTTGAACGGCAATGAAACTTTAAAACCAATGTCTCAGGGTAGCAAGCGTAGTGCAGTGTCGCTTGCAACCAAAGTTCTGGTTGGCACTGAAACTTTAAGGGCCAGCAGAAAAAAGTATATTCTTGATCAGTAGCTTATTTTAAGTCCCCCAGACCTTTTGTAGTGGTAGGCATATGACGCAACAGTGAAGCCTGGAGAAGTCACAACTTTGTCAGATATTCAACATCCAAGTAGTATTGTGTACGTATTTCGGTTTGAACGGCGATGAAACTTTAAAACCAATGTCTCAGGGTGGCAAGCGCAGTGCAGTGTCGCTTGCAACCAAAGTTCTGGTTGGCACTGTAACTTTAAGGGGCAGCAGTAACGCTTACCACCAAGCAAGCGACCTGCTCGACTCGTCACTCAAACGAATTTAAAAAATACAAGTATTGTACGAGTATAATATTATATTCTTTGTACACACATTTTGTTACCTACTGCTTTATTAGAAGTATCTACTTGTAGATCTCTATAAATGTGCGATGTGAATGTGGATACTATTCAATCGATACGAAAGATGGGAATGGCCTTAAGATTTCTCTCATCTATAGCGAGACGGGAACAACTCAAAAGGGGTCTTAACGTGATAATTAGTAGTGATAGTTGTACAAACTGATCTACCCACCGTCTCACGTTCATATGACAGAAGCTCGGGCACTGTGTTCTATGGTTCAACACACGTCTCGAGCCCGCGGGCACAGATTACTAAACAGCTACCAGCGGGCACGGCTGCCGGTGAAAGTGTTTGCGAAAGTGAAGCCGGAACCGACCGGTGACGTCACGCGGATTTGCGCAACACCGCCGCCTATGGCGAGTTGCGAAATCTTATATCGCCTTCTCATTGTCGGGATTGAGGATACACAGTATGCACACTGTTTTATTTATGACGCGTGGACGGCTGCGTTTGTAATGTTACGTTAGGTCTTTGAAACGCGATTAAGTCATTTTGAGTTTGTAGAACTGGTTTTCACACCCTTTAGATTAGACTTTAGTGGGTCTTCATAAGTTTGTGTACGCGATTGATTATTTTAATTGCTCTAGATCTTCAAATTTGTACTTACAGTACAGAGTTCAATAAGTCTCTTTGGGGTTTTTTATTGCTCGGTTCACTTAGAATTTTGAGATTTAATAGCCGAGTGGCAAAGTGCTCATTGTCGGAGATTGGAGTATCAAAGGATCGTTAGTCCCACACAATGACGTCAAAGCCCTTTCTAACGTAACTTTAAAGCCACCAGAGCCATTCAAAACTCTTTAAAAAGCTCCTTGAGCAGATTAAGGTTTATTTATTCACGCTACACAAATAGACTGCATCGTTCTCGTGACGGTAACGACCCGATCTAAAAGTGAAAGCCCTTTTCTGGCTCCAAAATAAGCGTGTTTTTTTGCTTTAGATATAGACTATCTGTGCCCGCGTGTTTTTTTTTCAGGGATATAAGGATCCTGTGTTATTCCAGAACCAAAAGTACCAAGTTCATCAACGTCAAATGGTTTTTTATTGATTGCTCGAATTCTACTCATCAGATTGAGGTACCAAGTACATCAGTTTTTAAGTCAAACTCTAAGCTATCCAACAGTGAAACCCATCGCAATCGGTCCAGTAGTTTTTAAGTGATGCGCGAACAAACACAGGTACAGACAAACAGACAGACTCGTTATTTTAAGTAACCTAGACCTTTTTTTTACCCGACTACAGCAAAACAAGAGTAATGAGTTTAACATTCTATGTATGTATGTATCTAGGTATGTAGTAAAGCAAGGGAAGAGTAATGAGTTTAACAGTCTATGTATGTATGTATCTATGTATGTGGATGTCCCACCATAGCGTCGCAATCGATTTGTCTTCAGGTACAGAGTGTCAAAGGCCTTTTTTTTTTATCCGACTACGCCGTAGAAAAGGAAGGGCCATGTTTAAAAAATAAAAATTTGCTCCGATTTTGACAAGCGAGGTGTCAATCGATTCGTCTTCATTTATAGTGTCATAGACAATTTTTTACCCAACCGTAGTCGGGTTTTAGTTTTGGAACTTGTCTTGTTTTTTTTGGTACATACTGATTTATTATAAGTGTAGATTTACGGGCCTGCGGTTGTGAGGAAGTCGTGTGCACGCCTCTGCTCAAGGGACCGCTCGGTTTTATACCCACGTTGACATTACTGCTGACAAAAAATACTGTTTGGACTCATGAATTTATCATATTGAGCACGATCGTGTAGTTTCAAGCTTCGGCTGTTTATTTTCCAAGTCAGGTTGTCTACCTCTAAGTTGAAAAGTACCTTGTGAAAAATTCAGCGGAGATACAACTGTATGAAAGCTGAATGTTGTTGCTTCTGGAAAAACGAAAGGTTACCAATACAACAGAAAATTGGCGGTCGTCTAAAATCTTGGTAGTGAGGCGAATGGTAACTTGATACTTCCAGTGCGGAATACAGATTACGAATTGAATTAAGGGGGCCCTTCCCGGTCCGTTTATAGTCAACGCGTGCATGGTCGAAAAGGATGTTGTTTCATCCAGCGCAATGTTTGAAAAAGAGATAGATAGCGTCTGAACGCTCGGTTGGCATTCGGAAATTTCCGCATTATAACAATAATAACGACAATGAACGAAAAATAGTGTGCTGAAATTTCATAAAACTTGTTCCAGGAAATACGCGTTTTTTGAGTAATCCTTATAAGTTTGTGAAATAAATGTTTTTCATTTAGAATCTCCATTTTTACAATCCACTTTTACAATTTATGAGTACATTATGAACGGCCAAAGTTCAGTTAAAATTCGTGCGAAAAGGCTTATACTTAATTTGTTTCTTCATATTTATATTTTTTGCTTTAGTAGAAACTTACATACAGTGTACAAAATACTTGTTAGTTCAAAAATTTCAAAGAAAGATGAGTTACAACGCCATAATCACGTACGAGCGTTTGTATGAAACGTATGGCGGGTTGGCCGCTCTTAATAATCTGTGAGTAAATTTAATTTTAATTTTAACACTTAGTGGACGGCGAAAAAATCATTGCGAAAACCGGTAGGTTTATTCAAGACACAGGTCTGATCTTGTATGGAGTACTGCTGCCACCTCTGGGACGGTTTTGCTTAGTATCAGCTCGAAGCTTTGGATTCAATTGAGAGACGTGATATGAGGCTCATTGTGAATGACCCTCTGGTATAGAGTAAGCTTCAAAGTCTGGCGCATCGCATGTCCATTCTACAGAATGCACAATGGAGATTGTGTAGAAAAACTGCACAATCTGATCACCGTACGACAAGATGATCGGCAAAGCGCCACCCTTTTATCGTAGAAATACCTCGCACGACAATGAAGCGCTACGCTTCTTCATTTATTAAAAAAACTGCAAAGGAGTGGAATGCCCTGCCCGCGTTAGTGTTTCCGGTAAAATACAACCCAGGTGTGTTCAAGTCAAGAGTGAATAGGTTTCTACCAGACAAGAGTGCTACACCTTCGACCACAACATCGTTTTCCATCGAGTGAGATCGTGGTCAAACGATTGCTTAGTCCGTAATAAAAAATAAACTATTCTATTAGTCCAGCAGCACCGTAATCTTGGCACCCCAATTCTCGGAAGTCAGGTGGTTGATGATGATGACAATAACAATAATTTATTATCACTTCTATGAAAACCGCTCGTTAAAAAAACATCTCTCCGTCAATCCCAACAAAAAATACCTAGTAAATGAAAACGCTGAGCACGTATCATCTAACGCTTTTTGCTAGTTTCCATGTAAATGAACCGCGCCATTACTCGTCCGAAGATAAATTGTCGTCCGCTGTTAGCGATTCATCCGGTGTAACATCTAAATGTCCGGCGCGACACGACACGACCGCACCGGCCAAGCGTCATTAAGTCTAATGTTAGTTCGACTAGCGTGCCGCCCTGGATGTTACCTGAAATCACGTAAAGTTGACTGTAATCTCTACATAGTATAAAACAATTCGCTTTCCGCGTCTGTGTTGTCTTTCTGGAACCACTCAATGGATTTTAATGTGGTTTTCACCATCAGTTAGATAATTTTTCACGGAAGGTTTTATATCTATATATTATGAGCATTATGAGGGCAGAACGTAGCGAGGAGGGAGGTGGCGAGCGAAGCGAGCTGCTTACCCTCGAAGCGGAGAGAAGGTCTAGTGTGCGAGAACATCACATTTTTATTTTATAAATTACACTCCTGCGAAGCCGGGGCGGGTCGCTAGTAGTAAATAGTTAGTAAAATAGTTTGTTCTAAAAACTAAATCCCGACACGGTCTAAAACTAAATCCCGACACTGTCTAAAACTAAATCCCGACACGGTCTAAAACGTTTGAAAATTCTTGTTTGAGACTTTTTAGACCATTAAGATATATATAGTTTTTGAAGTTATATTTTATTAAATATTTTTGGTTTGACCACATAACCCTCCCTTTGCTTCGCCGTAGTACTCGATGAAGACGAATCGATCGATACCTCGCTTGTCAAAATCGGACCAATAGGGGCGACGCTTTGGTGGAACAACTATACAAAGATACATACACTGTAAAGTACATAACCCTTCCTTTACTTCCCCGTAGTCGGGTAAAACATGTACCTACACAAACATATAAAGAAATATACAAACATGCATACATAGTCTGTTAAACACATTACCCTAACTTTGTTTAAAAATGCATAGTTCATTTCCCCAGGAAGCGTAGATTTTTTCACGTAACGTATTAAAAAGGGTTAAATTACAATTTAGCTAAGTGTTACGGCAGTCATTAAGAGAAGTATGAGTGTGAGTCACACATGATTCATGGGTCATAATATTATATGAGCCACATTTTTAGAGTAGAGGGTTGAGCACAGTATAGGGATTGAGGAATAGACAAAAGAAAGGTTTTTTGGTCGGCCTGTACCAAATATTAACAATGTATGCAGTAGTGCTCATTTAGAAACATTATAGTCCTCTACATCGATAAACAATGAAAATTTACGCACAATGAAAAAAACCCGACTGCGAACTTTAAATCGTTATAGATACTAAATGGTCACTCGAAATCAAAAATGAAAAGAGAAGCCTAAGATTATTTTCAAACACCAGGTTGTCGTTTTTTTTTCTCACCATGTGGCGTCTGGTTGTCGCCATATTGAATTTTGATTACTGTCATGTAATTAGTAGCACTCACAAGATAACAAATCGATTGACGAAAGAATCATCAAAATCGGCCCATGCGTTGGTCTATATAGTGCAACAAAGGAATAAACATACATAGGCTGATAAACACAATACTCTACGCTCAGTCGGGTAAAAAACCACCACTATTTAAAAAAATACATAGGTCCGTTAGAATTTATACCCTTTAGGGAGGAGAAAAATACAGTTTTTGATACAAAAGTAAAATATTTTAAATCCACAATTTCACATAAATTTGGTTTTACTGGGCTCCTTGCGGGGTCCTCTCACTATCCACTCCATCACGATAACGTCATCTTTGCCTGAGACCTGCAGAGCATCGTAAACGGAGGTGTTGATTGTGGCACAGAATAAACAATAGTACAATTAATTGTGGAGCGGATCTGGTCAGTCCAACACATCGAAAATCATAGCTTTCGAACAAATGGACCGATTTAGCTGCAGTTTATGGACCGATTTTGAAGCGGTTTTTTTCTGTTCGAAAGCTGATGTGATCGAGATGGTTCTTAGATATATGGGGATGGGAAGGGGGAGGTGAGAGAAGGGGGTGAAAATAGTTGCTTCCAAACTAACAGACCGATTTAGCTGTGGTTTTTATGTTTGAAAGCTGAGGTAAACGAGATGGTTCATAGCTATAAAGGGGGGGATGGAGGGGGCGAATGGGGAAGGGGGGGGGGGGGTGCGAACCGTAACTCTCAAACGGATAGAACAATTTTAATTTTTGAAAACCGATGTGATCGAGATGCTTCCTAGCTATAATGGGGTGGCAAGTCGGGGGTTATATACATTTTTTTATTTGTGCTTGTTTCTCGTGTTTTTAGACATGCAGGTCAGTCCACTCATAGTAGTTGCCACGCCAGCTTATAACAATTGCAGAACATTGCAAAATCTTGTACGGTACTGGTTTGCTCTCGTTAACCTGACAGGTGACACTTATGTCAAAAACCAATGTAATGGTTTTTAGGAAACAGTTCTCATCAAAGCACAATAAATAAGACAGACAAGAACACAGTAATCACACTAATACTCAAAAGCCGGAACAGATTTTGAATTAGATAGATACACCCTGGAATAACTATAGGATAGTTTTCATCATCATCATCATCACTCACGCGGGTGAAACTGCGGGGCGCAGCTAGTACTTGTATATATCCTACTGCTTGGTTTATGACTAGACCTGTCAAAGATGTGCTATTTTCTGAAGTAAGCAACAGAGGTACCACTAAAAAACGCTACACATACCATACTGAATTACTCATCCACACTCTACTTATCCCAATATTTCAATTTTTGAGTGCCAAGAACATCTGAAACCTGTTTGGGTGTCCACCAAATCCCACCCAGCTTCACCTTACATCATATTAGATGACTCTAACGATATGTTTTGTTTTTATTGCGCTTCTGCGAGCATAAGTCTTAAGGGGACTAAATCGGCACACCCATCAGCGACACGTAATAAAAACAGTTTTTAATTAAAACTTCGGTTTGTGTCAGAATGTTTTGCATCGAAGGTGCAGCTCGGCTTCTCTTTTTCATTTTGAATGTATGACGCGAACGATGTTTCTCGACCACATATCGTCACAGATTCATCAGAAGTAATTCCCAAGTTGTATCAACCTGAGACGATGCTTGCTATGTTGCTTGTCTGCTCGATCGCCGCGCCTGGGTTTGAAACCAACCAAGCAAAAACCAAGCAAGCTTTCGGTGAAGGTAAATACTGATATGGAAAACCTTGATGGTAGGGCAATCTAGTGTCCACCTGGCTATCTAACACACTCAAGTAGAAAGTCTGTACTGTAGCCAATTCTTTGTCTGGTTTCATAAACGTTAAATCGTCTCCGTTCCGGTGTTGGACAATACACAATATCTGAAAATGGGGCATACCATTCCCGTCCAAAGAGCAACACAATATCTGGAAATGGGGCATACCATTCCCGTCCAAAGAGCACTGTGATTGAGGCGTCTCGATCCAAACGTTGACGCATTTACTTGAATGCCCAAGAGATGACTTTAGGGCCTCTGGCAAGCAGTTGAAGTGGCAACCTTCTGGTCTAATTTCATTTAGATCTATTAAAAAAAACGTACTACTGAGTCGCTAGAACTAGAAGAAGAAACAAAATCCCTTTCGGCTTGGTCTTTCTATGAAAGCTTGTACCATTTGAGGATTCAGCATCCTCAGAACACCAGATGAGATGGTGGTTTTTGGTGACAAGGATGTTCTGCTCTGAATCTCGTTCTTTGTCTTTGTGTTATGGACCTGTTAGTTCCTGTTCAACTAGACTCAAATATTCCTAGTTCCTGTCAGAATCTAACTTATCACATACTCGTACATTTCTGATTCATCATCAGCTGCAATACGTCCACTCCTGATCTATGAAACGCCTCAATGATCGATTGCTCACTTTTTTCATCCAGTGAATCCCCGTAGCGGTTGTTGGGTATTTATTCATTAGGAATTATTGATAAGCATATGTATATGCCATTTCAGAACAAAAAGTTCGTTATCAAAATATTGCGCAATGTATTGCATCACACGCCACATAAACAAAAGGACAATTGCCTGTAGAAAACATTGATAACTCTTTAGGTAATCAAGAGATTACGCGCCGTGGCGTGCACCAGTAAATCATGTCCGTTGGTAGACGAAGGGCGGACTCGGGCGGGGTGCAAGAGCACCCTTCGCCCTTGTCCTGACGGGGCGCAGTCTGGAGGTCGCGGATGTACCCTTATTTCGTCCCTTCCACGCAACTTTCTACTACAACTCGATTATTGCTGCCAATAAAAGTTGCTCGATCATAGCCCACACGATGACACACAGGTTCTTGAAGGGCGTCCGTGAAATGAGAAAATACTATAACGGCTCTGTGTTTAATTATGTATATATATATATATATATATATATATATATAGTTGATGGGAATGTTAGATACTAACTATACGCGCGGCTTTGCCCGCGTGGTCATTTTTCAGGGATGTAAAGATCCTATGTGTTTTTCCGGAAGCAAAACTACCAATATAATCAAACTTCGTTCAGACGTCAAATGGTTATCCTCGATTGCTCGACTTCTCGTCGGGTTGAGATACCAAGTACACCAGTACCAAGTTTTTAATTCAAACCCTAAGCTATCAAACAGTGAAAACCTCATCATAATCGGTCCAGTAGTTTTTACGTCATGCGCGATTAAACAAAAAGACAGAGAAACCATTTTTTTTTTAAATATAATTCAGTATATTTTTTTAGTACCATAGACCATTTTTTTATAATTATCTTATTTGTACAGATTTTTTGTTACTTAAGTTACGTCTTTATTTTAACTATAGATTATTTTTGTGAATATATCGGTGAAACGGGTAATACAAGAACGGCTCGGTGTTTAATTATGTATCGTTGATGCGAATATTAGATATCATTTTTGTGAATATATCGGTGAAATGGGAAATACAAGAACGGCTCGGTGTTTAATTATGTATCGTTGATGGGAATATTAGATATCATTTTTGTGAATATATCGGTGAAATGGGAAATACAAGAACGGCTCGGTGTTTAATTATGTATCGTTGATGGGAATATTAGATATTATTTTTGTGAATATATCGGTGAAATTGGAAATACAAGAACGGCTCGGTGTTTAATTATGTATCGTTGATGGGAATATTAGATATTATTTTTGTGAATATATCGGTGAAATTGGAAATACAAGAACGGCTCGGTGTTTAATTATGTATCGTTGATGGGAATATTAGATATTATTTTTGTGAATATATCGGTGAAACGGGAAATACAAGAACGGCTCGGTGTTTAATTATGTATCGTTGATGGGAATATTAGATATTATTTTTGTGAATATATCGGTGAAATTGGAAATACAAGAACGGCTCGGTGTTTAATTATGTATCGTTGATGGGAATATTAGATATTATTTTTGTGAATATATCGGTGAAATTGGAAATACAAGAACGGCTCGGTGTTTAATTATGTATCGTTGATGGGAATATTAGATATTATTTTTGTGAATATATCGGTGAAACGGGAAATACAAGAACGGCTCGGTGTTTAATTATGTATCGTTGATGGGAATATTAGATATTATTTTTGTGAATATATCGGTGAAATTGGAAATACAAGAACGGCTCGGTGTTTAATTATGTATCGTTGATGGGAATATTAGATATTATTTTTGTGAATATATCGGTGAAATTGGAAATACAAGAACGGCTCGGTGTTTAATTATGTATCGTTGATGGGAATATTAGATATGATTTTTGTGAATATATCGGTGAAATTGGAAATACAAGAACGGCTCGGTGTTTAATTATGTATCGTTGATGGGAATATTAGATATTATTTTTGTGAATATATCGGTGAAATTGGAAATACAAGAACGGCTCGGTGTTTAATTATGTATCGTTGATGGGAATATTAGATATGATTTTTGTGAATATATCGGTGAAATTGGAAATACAAGAACGGCTCGGTGTTTAATTATGTATCGTTGATGGGAATATTAGATATGATTTTTGTGAATATATCGGTAAAATGGGAAATACAAGAACGGCTCGGTGTTTAATTATGTATCGTTGATGGGAATATTAGATATTATTTTTGTGAATATATCGGTGAAACTGGAAATACAAGAACGGCTCGGTGTTTAATTATGTATCGTTGATGGGAATATTAGATATTATTTTTGTGAATATATCGGTGAAATTGGAAATACAAGAACGGCTCGGTATTTAATTATGTATCGTTGATGGGAATATTAGATATTATTTTTGTGAATATATCGGTGAAATTGGAAATACAAGAACGGCTCGGTGTTTAATTATGTATCGTTGATGGGAATATTAGATATTATTTTTGTGAATATATCGGTGAAATTGGAAATACAAGAACGGCTCGGTATTTAATTATGTATCGTTGATGGGAATATTAGCTATTATTTTTGTCAATCTAAGCAAAGTTCTTAGCGTAAAGAGCAAAAACTCGCATCTGTACCTCAAGTCACACATGTTTTAGGTAAAGTTCAAGTGAACAGTAGCGTTTTTTAAGTTCAAGCAGTTGTCCAACAGTAGCTCTCGATTGGAAATCACGTGCAACGCACACGAGATCGAAAGACACTGCGTATCGAATCGATTATGCACTTTCTCCTTTACTTTTGATGATGGGACGACTAGCATTCAAAATGCCTTTCGTATTCTTTAATCCACTTTCATTATTCGTTCTATGGCGAGATTAGACAAACAAAGAAAGTTTTACTGACCGCTGTAAAATGTTTACAAATTAATTGGAAATCCTGTCTCAGTCAAAGCACTGTACACATATTTAATACTAGCTGTGCCCGTGGCCTGTACACATATTCAATACTAGCTGTGCCCGTTGCTTTGCCAGCGTGGTCATTTATCTGAGTTAAAAGTAACCTATGTGTTATTCCAGGACCAAAAAGTAGAATATTAAAAATATTAAGCTTACTTCCGCCAAAATGTTAGTCTGACAAATGATAAATGGATAGATACAATATATATAAGAACTTCTACTAAAAACCCTTACCAAAAATGAAATTAACGTGAAAAAAATAAAAAAATAAATTGCTTCTTTCATTTTAAATATGGATTTCCGCAAAGTAACGCCTGGATCTATCAACTATAATACATTTCATCAAAATTCGTCAGCCGTCAAATACATTTTTATCGATTGCTCGGCTTCTGCTCATCGGTTTGAGATACCAAGTACACCAGTTTTGAAGTCAAAAACTAAGCTATCCAACAGTGAAAATCGCATCGCAATCGATACAGTTTTTTTCCGTGATGCGCGAACAAACAGACACATAGGATTTTAAAAATAAAACCATGTCATTAGCTTATTTTAAGTACCCCAGACAAATTTAATTTTTAATTATGTACATTGTACTGACTTTTTGGTACTTACTCCTTTATTATAAGTACAGATATAGATGTGTGCTGTAGTCATTGTTTCTATGACGCGGTGCAACTAAATATTTTCAATAGTGCCAGTAATACTACTTCAAGAAAGCACGGTAAATTCGAACATAAAGCCTTACCGTTAGCGAAGGACGAATTGTGAACACAACTCTCGGAATCAGCTATGAAACCTAAGCGCATACTTACAGCAGACAGGGCATACAATGAAATTGTAACCTAACATCAAGTTATGCGATTTCTTGGCACGAGGCAAGTTTACGAGACCATAAACCTTGCTCCGTCGTGCCTATGAGTGGCGAATATTAAACTATCCGCTCAATCCTCATTTGTGTTCATGCATAAATCCTTAGATTGTTGTATTGGACATCACTTGAGATGCCATTAGCTGCAGATATATTGTGGCAAGGAGAGGCATAAATCTATGAATATGAATGCTATAACGTTTTCATCACAGTGCCTATGGAATATTCATGCAGTTTTGTCACTCAATTGAATAATATCAACTTTATTGCTTAAACTAATGGTCGTAATCACGACGATGCTTAACCTTAGCATTTCGAAAGTTTTGCGTGCTTTAGTCTACTTTCGATTTCGTCACTGTAATCGAGAGTGCCATCTTCGTAATTAAATTTGAAGGTCTGCGGGCGAAACTTTGTGACCGCACAACGTTTTGCTTTCAAGAATGTTTAATGAAGTTATTTGATAATGAAGCTCTTAAAATTAAATGGAGAACACGAAACTTTAGGGAATGCTTCAGATAATGATAAGGGTAGAAAGGATAGAGAGTAAGGTGAACGATTGAAGGCAAACCTACTTCATTAATAGATTCAAAATGATTACTTATTTTTTTTCTAATCGGTGCTTTTGCGATTGCGAATCTTTTATAGTAGCCATCTGGAATTCCCCTCTGCTCTGCTTGAGTCGTCTTCCCTATTTTTGTGTGCTTTGGTAAATACCTAAAGCTGCATTATATTACGGAGAAGTTATGTTATAAACAATAGAGACTCGCCCCGGCTTCGCACGGGTATCTAAGGGTTTCTCTTTATTTGTACATGATTCTACCCGTGTTTTAAGTGACTAATTTGACCAAAAAACTGTTATTGTGACTTAACTATAATATAGCCTCGCGGACTTTTATATGGTTAATGATAAGTACCATAAACTTGTACATTATTGTATGTATCATATTTAAAATATTTAATACCAATGCAATATAGCAGCAACACGCCAGTAAGCATAACTCAAAATCTTTGGCAGTTATTATTTCGTTTCCACAGCAACATTACATTCCGTTCCTTACAGCGAGTAATCGTCATTTTATTGGCAAGTTTTTGATAAATAAAGAAATCTAATTTTTTGAAAAACAAAATTACGGCCCATGCTCCTCGCTGATAACGTAGCTACTTTAAGTGAAATTATATTTAAAATTCCGTGTTTTTGAGTTTCCATTACAAACAAACACACATACAAAAAAACATATATTTCCTCTTTATAACATTAGTAAGTTACTAAATGAATTGATTTAAATTCCGTTCTGAAAGTTAACAGAGTTCAACATTTACATTCAAGTCAAAGGCTAACCAGCTTATTTACCTATCCGGTTTTGAGCGAAGCTGGCAGCTGAACCTTGGCCAGAAATGTGCCCGGGGCGTTTGGCTACTGCAGACCAATAAATTTGAGTCTTGTTTTACATACACCGACTACAGGACAGACCAAACTTTGACACTGAAGTTTTTGCTATGTTAAAACCACAACATGTTCCTAATATGGTTCGAATCCTGCAAGGTGCAATCATTTTTGTGATGAGCAGAAATAATTGTTTCCGTGTCATGGATATAATATTTGTATCTATGTATGTTTGTTCGATATCTAGTGCCCATAGTATAGGATATCCTAGTTTGGGGCTAGGTAATTGGTGTGAATAGTCCCGAATGTATTTATTATTTATTTATAATTTATGACACGCATGAATGAACCAATTTAGAAATGTTTGTGATATGTGTATCATATTTAGTTTATAATCGCAAAGTAGAGCCCCAGTATAGAGGAAGAGTTCTTTTTGTTTCAATTAAAAATCTAATATTATTTGCATTCCCTTCCTTGTCAGCCTACAGATACAGACCCTACCTATTCCATTTTAGTATTACCTATAACCCTGAAGCCTATCAATAAAATATTCACAAGCTCGAAGGGGTTAACAGTATAAATTGCGAGGGAACAAACATTGAGGGGTAGATTTTATGTAAACTCCCACCCTTATGTAAACTGCTAGCTTTGCGAAATCCTTGACCCGGAGGTCGGGAGACTTAAACACAAAAATGGGAAGTCAATAAGATTCAAGCAGTGGGTTGTTTGTTCCATCTTACTAGATGCCTCCTCATAATTGACAGAGCGAGCGCGAAGCGTCTGTTTCAGCTTGGGCAAATATTCTTTCGTATGTCCGGATGTCTGTCGGGCTGTTCTCCTCTACAGGTCGCATTTCTCAACTGATCTAGACGAAACTGGGTATACAGGTGAAGCGAATTTTAAGACTTTTTATTCGTCGGGAATTTTTGATTGGACGGGTACTTCCTCCAAAAAAGGGTAAAAAGGGAGCTACAGAATATCTCCGCCTTATTAAATCCGATTTCGATGGTTCTTTTTTTATTTGAAAGGTAGTAACTTTAAGTTAGTCTCATAAAAGTTTGGTGAAGATCTGATGAGGATCTTCGGCGTGATGAGCAGAATAGCTCCTCAAAATGCAGTAAATTTCTCACATTTAGGTTTCCAGTGGAATTAGCCTTTTACCTACTAGGTAGGGATTCATGGAGCACCTTGGTTATTAATTAGTTGTACAATAAGGTAACTAGATGGCGCTACTGTGCACCGCTAGATTGTTTGCAAAAAAGTTTGTACGCGCGAGGTCTACAGCTCACAGAGCCACTAGTAAAAAGAGGTTATGTAAAGTAGGTACTCTAATCGAGAGTAAACCTAACACAAGTCGCACAAGACGCATGGTTTTACGACCATATCCATAACGTTAAACGTTTGGTATTAAACGTTAGTGAAAGTGCAGGCTTCGAGCATTGGACAATCTAAAACGCATTAGCCTCTAAGCGGTGCTGCGGTGCAAGCGCATCTAAATGGTTTGGTTGTTGTGTAGTTTCGTGTTTGAAATCTGTCCATAGGTATAATACCATTTCTGGAAAGCCGAGAAAAGATTGTACATATTATGATTCAAAGAAAAAAACTAAATATATTTTTATTTACTTGTCAGTGTTCTCGCCCGCGACTTCGTACGCGCGGACTACTGTTTATCGCGAAAAAAGCATCCTATTTTCTTCTAGGATATTCAAAACCAATGCAAAAGTAGATATAGCACCACACTTGAAGTTTTTTGACAGGCTTGTTATATCGTTTCCATGGCAACCACAGACCATTCTGTGATGTTAACCGTTACTTACAGTGAGTAATCAACATTTTCCAGTTTTCCCGTGGACTAATAACTTACAATTATCCGGGATACACAGTATCCTATGTTTTATTCCAGGGTGGGTATAAGCTATCTCCATTCTAAATTTCATCAAAATCCGTCCAGCCGTTATCGCGTGAAAGTTCTCCAAACAAACGAACAAACAGGCAAAGTTTCACTTTTAAGCGACCATAATTATTATTCATATTTAATTTCTCTTCATCGACCCGCGGAACATAATGTATGATATTTTAATCAATGAGAACAATGCATTAATAGACCCGATTACACTAACCCGTGCCATCATACTTTTCTGTCCGTTCGATAAATAAGTTAATTAAAAAAGTTTTAAAAGAAAAGCTTTTAGGCAGTAGCCATTTGATGGTGAAACTTAGAATGGGTTATCAAAATTAAATGCGTATATTCAAAATTTCGTGTCTGTGCTGTTAACAGTTGAGGTGCTCCATAGTCAGAACTCAACCCTGAGTGCAGCAATCATGTCATAGTAAAACTTAAAACCAGCTATCATAATAAAATGCGTACACAAAATTTCGTGTCTGTGCTGGTAACCGTTGAAGAGTTCCTTATCTGAAGCTAATCCTAGATGTCGATTCAGGTCATGCTTATCATAAACCGCATTGTCATCGGAACTGAACCAACACGTAAAAACTCAACTCTGTAGGGTAAGAGGAAGTGGTTCTAATTCAGCTTGCAAGATTTGACCTAATCTAACATTTATACATACGGACATACAAACATTGCAAGTTAAATAAAAGCTTTTAAAAACTGTCTCGATTCACACACGACCGATTACCGTAAAGCCATAGAATAACTATAATTATATACTCGTATGTAGCTCAGTTATTTACACTAAACGCATATTAGCGTCGCGCCACGGGCCTAACGATATTAGGCGTCCATTACCGGTGCAAGCGTGCAAGCGCAAATGACACGACAAATTCCTAAGCTCCCTATTCACCACATTAACAGCTAAATGTGTTTTGATACAAAAACCGAACGTAAGGTGAAATAACGAACGTAACATTGCGCACCGTAGCTCGACTGTCACGAACGACATGATCAGTGAGACGTGGTGATTCTTGTTACGATAAATATCGTTAAAACCGTCTTAGTTTTTTTTGGTCGGGGGTTTTTTGTAACCATTCAAATTATAACAGGATAGAGGTTTTTTTTTCGGCATTATGGATTAATTGAGTCGCCTAATTACAAAGAGACTTATTGAGCTTAGTTTTTACTCGTATCGCTGTCTCATAAAACTTGAAAGACCTGAGAAGTCCTTTTCTTTTCCAATAATTAGTATCAGCTCTATATTGTTATAAAATAACTTCTTCAGACATAAATATACTTTTATTTCTCCTCTGGTCACTTACATTCTACATTTTGAGTTCTCGATGCTCAAAAAGAACTAACTATGCCACTCATAATCATTTCCCTCTTTGTTTGTTGGGGTCAAATCTAGTAATTTAAATGTTACCCCCTTCCTGTTGACCGATTGATATGAAATTTAGTACAAGCCTTTAGTTCTGCTAACAATACAATTACAAGAAAAATGACGCCATCTTCTTGAGACTAAGTTTCCAGTAGTATCACGGTTAGTGGAAACGGAAACGCTACCGTTAAGTATTCCTACAGTAGTAGGAACATATAATAAAATAATAAATCTTTATTTCAGACGTACATGTGCATAGTACACCAACTTTTTTTTTTTATAAAATAAAATAATATAAATAATAATATAATAGTAGGAATATTTAACTACCTTCGTTATACGTTTCATGCTTTTTAAATACTCCTGAAGAACCAAGTACCTAGTCTAATTAAATTCAAAATCTATGGAGAAACCCTTAATTTTAAACATAAACAAGGAAGAAATGTAGATTAAAAAAACATATTTTTTTAAGTATTTTCCTACCCTGAAAGTGTCAGCCGGATAGCAGCTACACGGGAAGTGCCCGAAATTTGAGTTGCAAGATCGTACCCGGAACGACAGACAGATAAACAAACAAAAAAGTGACTTAAAAAAACATGTTAAAATTAGAAATCAGGACAATATATATATCTGCCCAGGCCACAGCAGAACTATTTTTTCTTTTAAATCTTCGGTTCGCGCGTCTTTGGCGCCAAACGGAAGCGTAATTATGCGACGCCGCCGACGTTCACCGGAAGCGCGTGCATATGACGCAAAGTGGTATGTTTTAATAGCTCTTTCTAAAACCGCAAATATTCTACTAGGTATCTACTTTGTCATAAGTACCTAGAAGGCCTGAGAATGGAATTTATCAACTGCACATCTATACCTATGATAAAGCAGTAAGTAAAAAAGTCTGTACAAAGAAAATAATAACAAAAAATGGTCTCGAGGACTACAGAGCAAAAATAAATATTTTTTTCGTGTCTGTCTGGATGTTTGTCCGCGCATCATGTAAAAAGTACTGGACCGATCGAAAAGCAGTAAGCATGTTAAAAAAATGCATGCATGTGCTATGTAAGTGAACACTAGCTGCGCCCTGCAGCTTTGCCCGCGTGTAGGTTTACCATCCGTCCGGATTTGTCCGGACTATTAGGCTTTTGTCCGGACTTTGTCCGTTTATTTAGGGAGCTTTCACGCGATAAGGGCTGGACGGATTTTGATGAAATTTAGAATAGAGATAGCTTATACCCTGGAATACAACATAGGATACTTTTTATCCCGGAAAATTGTAAGTTTCCACGGGAAAACTGGAAAATGTTGATTACTCACTGTAAGGAACGGTTGCCATCACATAATGGTCTATGGTTGCCAAGGAAACGAAATAACAAGTCTGTCAAAAAACATCAAGAGCATTGGAGCACCTACTTTTGCATTGGTTTTTAATATTCTAGAAGGAAATAGGATGCTTTTTTTCGCGATAAACAGTAGTCCGCGCGGGCGAAGTCGCGGGCGGGAAAACTAGTATAAAATAATGTATTAACATGTTTATTGTATTCATCATTACCTAAAAAAAAGTACGCGATGTCTATTATAATTAAGTTACAACAAGCGTGATTTGTTCAAATTAGTTAATCAACGTTTTCTCTAGTGGCTAGTGATCCTAACTACGAAATCAAACGGTCATTGGTTCGAATCCCGAAAGATATGTATGTTTGTCCGTTATCTAGTGCTCACAGTACAGGGTATCGTAGCTTAGGGCACAGAATATATAATAGTACAATTAGGGCTAGGTAATAGGTGTGATTTGTCCCGAATATATTTGTTTAGAGAAACTCTAAGCTATTACCGCGCGAAGCCGGGCGAGACACTGGTGTATATACATTTATGTAGTTTATAGTAATAATGACTGATTCTAAGTTTATATTTATTTTCCGCAAACCATCGTCTCTTCTTTTCGCATTTCACCAACCAAACGTATAAGGGATTGCTTTTAGCAAAAGATCGCCCATGTTGACCGTAGTAAAAAGAGTTTTTTTTTAAATATATGAGGTAATAAAGAGAGGTAAAGAGTTCATTTCTATTTCAAAAGCTTTTCAGTTGCCATCTGCTTGAAAAAGTTTACTGCCGTTCCAATTGAATGCTGTTGAATTGAGTATCTTTCAATACTTCTGCCATTTTACTCTCAACTTTATTTGGACTAGGTGTGCGAGCGGTTTTGCCCGCGTGGTCATTTCTTTGGGTCACGTTTAAATGTTTTTTATCAATTGCAAAGTGCATCAGACTTTAAGTCAAATCCTAAGCTATGTAACAGTGAAAACCGCATATCAATCAGTCCAGTAGTTTTTACGTGATTCTCCAACAAACATCCAGATAGAAATACAGGCAGACAAACAGACAGACAGCACTTTATAAATGTTATATTCTGGTTCAGACGTCCATCAGACTAATATTTAATTAATTATTTACTTTGTACAAGTTTTTTGCTACTTACTGCTTGCTTTATTATAAATAAACTAGCTGTACCCGCGGCTTCGCACGCGTGGTAATTTCTGTAGGTTAAAAGTACTCTACTACTCCAAGACCTAAAATACCAATATCAAAACATTTGATCAAAATTCCTTCAGCCGTCAAAATGTTTTTATTGATTGCTCGGCTTCTACTCATCGGATTCAGATAGCAAGTACACCAGTTTTTAAATTTAAAGTTTAAAATAATTCTACACTGAAAACCGCATCGCAATCGGTCCAGTAGTTGTTACGTGATGCGGGAACAAACATACAGATAAACAGACAAACAAACACACAGACGCGAATTGAAAAAAGAAAACTTGTTCCGTAGCTTATTTTAAGTACCCTAAACCATATTTTTTTTAAATTATGTTTTTGTACAGACTTTTTCGTTCTTATTGCTTAATTATAAGTATAGATATAGATTCTGCTAACCCTTAAAATTAATGTCTGAAGTGCGCAAATGCATCAAAAAAACATTTTTAAATGCTCTAACCCGCCAAGTGAAGCGCTCGAAGACGGTTCACTTCTAAGATATATTTTAGTTTATGGTCTCCATGTCACTACTTTTATCTCTTAATAGCCAGACCTCACGCGCTGCCCGAGCTTTAATGCCACGTTTAACCTCCTTTTAACCTCGATGGTGGTTATTATCCTACTTTAGTAAGTTATTAACTTCCCAAGTCATTCTTTATATCTATTCTTACGTAATCACGTAGAGAGAAATGGGCTGCAATGTAGATCTTCAGAATAATCCTTTTGATTTTACTTTTGACTGTCAAGGTTGAACTGATTCTCGAGTGAGTTTACCTAAAGTTAAGAGATTATATAAAAAAAATGATCTATTTACAGCTAGGCAACGGAGACATCTATTTTAAAATTTATAATGCTCGGCCACTCGATAACAGAGTGTTAACAACAGTTGCAGCAGTACTAAAACCACACATACAGACGCTTTTGTATTGAATTTGACTAAGAATACCATACAGTATTACCAGTTATTTTATGATAATTAACTTCGTAAATTTTCGAAAAATGTAAACATTGCGGGGGTAGTTGGAGACAAATCTCGCCCTTCCCAACGCTGACACCCGCTACTTCAGTCTTCTTGTGAGCGCGATTAAGCCCCGTTTAAATATTTAATTATATTATCATTTCCGAAAACATTCTGTCGGGGAGAACAGTGGCTATAAATGCGGCAAGTGCAGTTTGTTTGTCGTATGAGGTAGTGCTGGCCTCTGTTGTCAGAGATAGCTGCCCGAGGCGCTTTGACAGCTATTAATTAATAACAGCCGGGACCGACAGCTTAACGTGCCCTCCGAAGCACGGGCATAAACCGTGGCAAAAACAAGGCAGTGGCCTCCAAGATCAGCTGATACCTATTAGTGTTATTAATAAACAATGCGGAAAACAAAAAATGAAGTTTTTTAATCTGGCAAGTGATCTGGCACTCTGTATAATAATAGGATTAATGCAAATCCTCGAGCAGCTAAAAATGCCAATGAAACAGCTTTCCAATTCTAGTCATAATTTTATCGCAAAAGTTGTCGCGAAACTCAATTGTCGTTAAGTGAAATTAATTGTTCAAATGAATCCCCATTGCCTTGTTGAGTACCGAAATTACGGAAACATTTTACTAACTCTCCTTCATCATCTCCCTCCCGTTATTAATTATCCCACTATTATGTGGGGTCGGTACAACATGTACTTTTCTTCCATTTCTTCCTACCAGCCGTCATCTCAGTATTCATTCCCTTCTTACACATGTATCTCACACAATCCATCCACAATCAGTCCATCCACACTTTTTTTGGTCTTCCTCTTAGCTTGTAACCATTTACATTAATTTCTAACAGTCTTCCGTTACATGACCTACCTCTCTCCGCATAACATGCCCATACCACGATAACCTGTTACTTCTCAACTTTTCAGTGACTACTTTCAAGCTTCCTCTGATATACTCGTTTCTAATTTTATCCATTCTCGTCACTCCACACATCATTCGCATCTTAGCTGCATGCAATCTTCTTTCATCTAAACCAACTCTTCTTACTTACCCTCAACAAATCGCACGTGATTTCTTCAAATCAAAATCGAAAGGAATGAAAACGGAAAGTGGCGGCCATAAATAACGATAATTAACTTGCAAATACGATATTTGGCCACTTTCGAATGTAATGTCGTAGTAATGTTTGTGTTTTTCACTCTATGCGGTTACCTACTAACTGTATGTAATGCATTAGCACCTCAAATGGAAGGTCACAATGTCAAAATCATTTTTATAAACTTAGGCTCACGGGGAAATAAGCTTAGTCATTCAGAAATTGTTTACTTTGAATATTGGACTATCGCTAGTTTGAATAGACTGAATAGATATAGCTTTTCATTTGGCAGCACACTATTTTGAAAGTTTCGTATGTAAGCAGTGTTCGTTGAAGTGTCTAACAATCCATTGAATAAAGCCAATGCAGTGCAAGTCACGAAGGCAAATTAGAATCTGTGAATAGATCGAAATCCTTTTCAATGTAAGCTGTTTTGTCACTGTCACTATTACAATGCACTTCGGAACACAATTTTGAAAGAACATGTATTTTTTTTTTACCAGGACTCGCGACTCGCGACTATCAGTCGAATAACCTGAGAATAAAGTGATGCACATCCATCTAGGGCTTGGTGGTACTACACATTGTTCGAAATACGTTTCTAGAATCATTGTACTGCCATATTTGGCTCTGGTCCACATTTGGCCAATCTATGTCTATCGAGAATCGGATGTCATTGCATGCGTTAATGTTGTTGCGATAGGCCAAGATCGAGTCACATGTTTTCCAGTCTCTCTAATATTGCGTGTACATCGACTTGCATATTCAGCGGCGAGTTAATGCACCGCACAGATCAGAGAAAGCGCAGAGCACGAGATTCAATGACCCTTGCGCAGTCGCGTGCCAAGACAAAATCAAATGGACCACTCTCGCTCTCCACTAGATGCGTTAACGGCTCGTCAATCTCGTCATTACGTGTTGCTGTTACATCATTACAGTTTTGAAGGGAAAGTTATTAAGTTGTGCCGTCCGAGATAGAAACTAGATATGTTATGTCATGTTATGATTTGGTGGAGGTCCTCTTGGTGTGCTCTCACTCCAATGTACGTGAATGTTGTTAAACTTTTAGTAAATTGAGCTATGTAGCGACTAGCAAAGAAATAAGAGGTAACCTTATTTTAGGTAAGTATATAAATTCACTAGCTGCTTTATCCGTGTGGATAGTGATGAAAATTCCAGGAGTTAAATTATCTATAATGCCAAAATTCATCAAAATCAAAACAACAGGTCCCTGAGAGGTAACAAATATGCAACTAATCTTTTAGATTAGGAACTCTGGTTCTCTAGAGGTCCTGAATACCAGCGATTTTTTTCTTTAAAATAAGATCTCGTTGAAATCAAATATTGTTCAGTTCTGGTAAACAAATACAAACAAGAAACGATTTCATCAGCATCTGCTTCCCTGGAGCTTCTCTAACAGCCATCTCCCTACGTGAACGAACGCGCTTTAAGATAATAGTCGCTCTTCGAGATCCTCGCAAAGTAGGTATTTAGTGAATGTATTGCTATCTCTCCCCCCCCCCCCCCCCCCCCCCCCGATTTCTGGTCTTGAGTTCTAGTAGGTCTAGGAGTTTTGGGGGAAAGCATTTCCCACCTCCTAAATTGTGGTGAAATCTTTTGTTATTACATTTCACCACAAGTGTCAACCGCTTATATAGAATATAATCCACGCTTTTTTTTTTAAAAGAAAGCTTTTTGTTTTTGTAATAGAGTATTTTTAATTTGTCATAGGTTCAGCGCAAAAAACCGCCAGTTAAGGTGCTTATAATTTTGAAGTTATTGAAAAATTTAGTAAAACGGAGACGTATAAGCGTGGTTTATTCATGATACTAATTTACGCAAAAACTATATTTGAAATCGGATAATATTTAGGGGTAGATAAGTGTTATTTTCTTTTTGTATGGACAAGGGCGCTATGGACTACGTTTGCTGAAAAAAAAAACCGAAGTCAAATCGTTTGAAATCATTGTTGTTTTTATGTTTCCGGCTGTGTCATAGGGAAAGTGAAACCGAGTGCTGATCGGATAGTGTAGCCACGGATAAAAGCAGTGACGTATGTTTAGAAATTGGACGTTACGTAACGACGTCATCAGTTTTTTGCGGTAGGTCCTTTTACAATGCAACACTATGTTATGCGGATCCGTGCGTTGATGTGTAATATTGATTTCCATATTATAGCTACTATTGTTTAAGCAGTGTACATGTGTCGTAGACATATCGTAGATCACTTCATGATGTGTCCGACCATTTCATGAAATGGTTCTATTCATTATATGGCCAGCTAAAACTTACCATATCGTTTAATCGTCAACGTTTAATGATATGTCAATCCACGTTTGGCCATACCATTAATGTGTTCAAACATATAGGTTTCAAGACTATAAAGAAAACACGAAGACGAGTCTGGCTTCCGCCTTTGCCTTCTATTTTACAATATGATCACGAATCTTTTGACCATAATTATCAAGAAGTAGCCAAACGCTGCTGTTAATATCGTTAAACGCGATTTATTTATTTATCTGGCCAAACCATATCATGATGTGGGCAGCGAATATTTTCCATTTCATGAAATAGAACCATTTCATGAAGTGATCAATTCTACGACATGGCCACGACTCCGGATTATGCAAAAAAAATGCATGCCGTATTTGTACGTGTATGATAGATAGATAACTCTTTATTGCATACCACTTAAAAGAAAATCGTACATTGTAGAAATCTATACTTAAAAAACAGTACTGTAACTTATCGTACTGTTACTTGTTATAGCCTAAACCGGTGGACCTAGAGATTTGAAAGAGCGTGTAAAATTAGAAGAATACATACATTTCCATTATTCTGATAAATAAATACTAGTTCTTGGCCAAAAATTTAACAATTGTAATTAGATAGGTTAGAACATGAGAAACAAAATGTATTGTTTAAAAATAAACAAGTGTATATATAGTTTCTGAGATGTTTGGTTATATAATTTCTGAGATCAAAATAATCAAATTCAAGAGTGAAGTTCTCGAGACTAAGTACGTAAATAATACAAAATGCTCATAACATTTTCTTTGCTTATTTCATTCCATAGTATAGTAGCCTAGTTATAGTATACTAGTGACTCGCCCCGGCTTCGCATCACACCGCGGCATTTCCCTGGTACTTTTAGCACTTTTATTGATTCAGAAATATCTCCTCTTTCATGAATTGAATGACATTTGTTGTTTAAAAATTACAATACCAATTAATTGCAAAATTACAGAAGATAATAGGATAATGTCATCGTACATAATACATATTTTTCCCATAAAATGGATTTGTTTATTTATTTACTAGCTGTGCCCGTGGCTTTGCCCGCGTGTTAATTTATCTGGGTAAAAAGTAACCTATGTGTTATGCCAGGACCAAAAGTACCTATAAAGGACAAAATGATTACATACACTTCATCGAAATTGCTATATGACAGTGAAACCAGTATATAAATCGGAGCAGTCTTGGTGCCCTCTGGAAGGGCTAGTTCAGCTACTCGTCCCACAACAAAGTCGACCCAATAGGACGAGTTACTGAATTTAAAAAATATTATTTTTTCTTTTCAGTAACTCGACTCACTGATTTTATCCTAAAAATCTGAACGAAGTACGTACAGGCGACAACATAATCTTTAAATAATTAATGTTCTATACCTCAGAGAAATTATAACCGGAGAAGCCAAGCGTACGCGTTCCCCTCTGCCGAGGTACATGAACGTTTTGATCGTGTCCGTTTATAAAAACTAGTTTCCACGGTCGTTCGCCATTTCGCGATCACACCTGTCGCTATACGGAGCTCACTAAAAATGGTTGGTTATGCTGTGATTTCGTGTTAAAGATGATCGGAAACATCAAATTTAAATAAAGACAAAGTTTCTTATCACTCGTAAGTAATGGGTCATCCATTAATTATCGGACGCCCTGAATATTATGTTATACCTACGTAAAAAAAAATGCTTTATTTAGTTATTCTCTACTATGACTTTTCTTCTCTTTTTATATAGTAGGCGCAGCGAAAGTATGTGTCTCGGAAGTTATCTGCTAGTCGCTGCGCAAGCAAACTACTATTTTTGAGGCGCAATCCCAATGTTGAAGGTGAAGACAGCATTGTATAACTACCTCGCTCACTCGCTTACGTTTTTCGCATATTCTATCTCGCTTTTACTTCATGCTATTTTATCCCCACAGCTGTAACTGCGCAATCGTCACAGAGCCTAACTTCACAATTAACTGCGACTATTGTACGCGTGTCGGTCCCTTTGACTTTACCAAAAAATAGCAACGGTTAACGAAGGTCGACAGTTGCTGCGCAATTTGATCGTCATTTTTAAAACGGGTTCAGTTTCGTATCTGACGTTGACAGTCCCGGCTATAAAAATGAGATGTGTGACCGTTTCAGTGAACTTTGAATTCATAAATGTCCCATTTGAGTTTAGCTTTTGGATTTAGCCGCGTTTCTTTATCTATACTAATAATATAGCAATAGGAACGAAATAGTATGTACAAAGAAGATAATTTTAAAAAAAATGGTCTAGGGTACCGACTTAAAATAAGCTACTAAAAATGAATATAAAAAAATAAATAACGTGTCTGTTTTTTTGTTTGTTAGTCTGTGTGTTTGTTCGCGCATCACGTATAAACTACTGGAACGATTGCGATGTGGTTTTCACTGTTGGATAGCTTAGGTTTTGACTTAAAAACTGGGGTACTTGGTATCTCAATCCAACGAGTAGAAGCCGAGCAATCGAAGGCTGAAGGAATTTTGATCAAATGTTGGGATATTGGTATTTTAGGTCCTGGAGTACACAGATTACTTTTAACCTAGATAAATTACCACGCGTGCGAAGCCGCGGGCATCAGCTAGTTTAACATAAAATGAAGCAATAAGGAACAAAAAGTCTGTCCAATGAACATTATTACAATAATTTGGTCTAGGGTACTTAAAAAAAAAGGTACTGAACAAGAATATAACATTTTTTTAACGGTGTCTGTCAGATTTTTCTCGCATACATAAAAACTACTGGACCGATTGAATTACGGTTTTCACTGTTGGACAGCTTATTTCACGGCTGAATGAAATTAGGTATATTTTACTTTTGGTCCTGGAATAACAAAGGATACTTTTCTCCAGAAAAAAAACCACGCTACAAAAGTCGCGGGGCGCAGCTAGTAAGTATATAAAAAAAGAGATGTATACTTTTAATAAAGCAGAATGTAAGACAAAACTGTACAATGAAGATTTAAAAAAGTAGTGGGACTCAAAAAGTATTGTTTTTATAAATGGTGATGGTGCGTCATAATTGTATGTCTGTCTGTTTGATTTTTTCGCTTCAAGTAATAACGATATCAATCGATAACAACTATTTGAAGGCTAAACGAATTTTGATATATATTCGAGACATTTTCACACCAATTACCTAGCCCCAAACTAGGATAACCTGTGCTATGGGCACTAGATAACGGATAAACATACATAGATACAAATATTACATCCATGAGTCGGAACCAAACATTTGTGCTCATTACACAAAATGATTGCAGGATTCGAACCCGCGACCGTTTGATTTCGTACCTAGGACCACTAGCCACTAGACCAACCGGTCATCCTAATAATAAACATCCGGGAATTCTTGTTTAAGTCCTGGAATTACATCCATACCAATATATAAAAGTGAAACGTTGTCTGTTTGTTTGTTTGTGGAGCTATCACGCGATAACGGCTGGACGAGTTTTGATTAAACTTGGAATGAGATAGCTGGAATAAAACATAGGATACTTTATATCCCGGAAAATTTAAAGTTTCCACGGGAAAACAGGAAAAAATGGACAAATGTTGATTACTCGCTGTAAGAAACGGTTGTAATGGAAACGAAATAACAAGCATGTCAAAAAACAACGATAATGTTGCCACAGAATACCTAAAAATACTGTGTAGTGGTGCTATACCTACTTTTGTATTGTTTTTTAATATCCTAGCCTAGAAGAACATAGGATGCATTTTTCGCGATAAACTGTAGTTCGCGTGGACGAAGTCGCGGGCGGGAAAACTAGTATAGAATAATTTTATCCCAGAAAAAAAAAACACGCGTACAAATCCGCGAAGTGCAGCCAGTATTATTGATAAACGAGCTATTATAATGTCTTTGTGAGCCTACCGCCTGTTAATGGAACCCGTTAGTGGTGGAATAAAATGTGAACCTTATTTTTTAACACGTTCTCCAAGAACTGGTTTCTTGAAGCTACTTGTGAACCAAAGGACCATCTATACTGACAATAAAGCAATAGGGACGAAATAGTCTGTACAAAGATAATTAAAAATAGGTCTAGGGTACTTAAAATAAGCAAATTGAATTTTACATTATGGGTATCAAATTGATAAGCACATTCCAACAGTTTATAATTTATTGGCATAACTACTTTCTTGGCAGGGCAGGCGTGTTTGTTTAGCTTTTAAGCTTTGTTATTTTCGTCAATTTGATCAACAGTTTTATACTATAGTATATATATATATATATATATATATATATATATATATATATATATATTTTATGGACAGGCGTGACGCCGAGCGTCCTGTCCGTCTCGTCATTCAAAGTTATAAATACAAAAGAAGTTTGTACATTCATATTAATCATTGTATTTAACGAGAAGACAAGGAAGAGGAAGAGGTAAATGCTGCCTTTCTACCTCTGACCGCTAAATAAATGTAATTGCTTATTATCGATAAAAAAATACATTCAACAATTACTACTGCTTACGATAGTTGCACAATCACTCGCAAAAGGGAACGCCTTAAAACTTTCGTTCGCGTTGAAAGTTCGCTGTTGCAGTATGAATATGCTAAACGAATTCACATACACGTATCGACTGAACTTAATCTATAGAGTCCCTCTTCAAACCAAACCTATTTGAACCCTATCGGTCTAGCTATAAGGTTGAAAAAGATTCGGGAACGTTGATGAGTTTTAACCGCAGACATGTTAAACAGTCGCAGGCGATGTATTTACCGAATTGAAGCTTATAGAGAGAGGGCGGTGCTGTGAGTCACCGCACCGGGTTCACTTTCACCCGCCCCCGTGGGCGCCGAGGCTTTGAAGGTCGATGCGTCATCTGAAGGGAACCTTAGCTTCAGATATCAAGTACAGGTTGGATGGGCTTCTGTTGCTCGATAATGGAAGAGTATTTATGATCTGGTGCTCACAATTTTACTTTAAAAAGTTTTCCTCCAGCACACTCTGAACCATCGTAGTAAACGGCTGAGACTGTGAAGGCTTGAGCCACAGCTGACCCCATACACGAAGATTTAACGTTGACCAAAACAGATCGTGTCACTCAACGTCAGAAACCATTCGATACTAATTAGGTCCTCAAAGGCTTGAGCCACATCTGACCCCAAACACGAAGAGTCAACGTTGACCAAAACGGATAGTGTCACCCAACGTCAGGAACCTTTCGACACGAATTAGGTCCTCAAAGGCCATAGATGAGTTCTAACAGTCGGGTCAACGTTAACTAAACTATAAATATCCGTCTTCGTCAGCAATTCCGACACTATGTTAAGACCCTCGTCAGCGTAAGGTCTGCGTAGTCATCAAGACGAATCTAACGAGTTCTATCTCGATGACTCTACTTTCACAAAAAGTTTGATAGTCTCCCAACTTAATAATATGATTATTCGCGTGGGTACCAAGAAGGCACTAATGAAACAAGACTACCACTCAACTTCTCGACATACCACAATACAATAAGAAACACTTTATCTATCTATCTATCTTCTATACTTATAATAAAGCAATAAGAAAAAAATGCTCTAGTGTAGTTAAAATAAGCTATTGAACAAGAATATAACAATTTATTTTAAATCGTCGTCTTTCTGTTGGTCTGTGTTTTGTCTGTATGTTTGTTCGCGCATCACGTAAAAACTACTAAACCGATTACGATGCGGTTTTCACTGTTGGATAGCTTAGGGTTAGACTTAAAACCTAGGGTACTTGATATTTCAATCCGAAGAGTAGACTCTGCTTCTACTCTTCTATCTTCTATTTGACGGCTGAAGGAATTTTGATCAAATGTTGGTGTATTGGTATTTTAAGTCCAGGAATAGCACATATTGTACTTTTAACCTAGACAAATGACCACGCATGCGAAGCCGCGGGCGTCCGCTAGTTGACACTAAAATAAGAAATACTTATACACTAATGACAATAAAAAAAACAATGGGCGGGCTTATAGCAAAAAAACCATATTTTCCACCTTTGACATTTGGTTTGACGGAAATTAAGATATAAATAAGGACTGTGGACAAAATATTCTAAAACAAACAACGGTTAAGGACTAGGTAACCATGTATGTATGTAATTATACATACATGCATG
Organism: Alsophila aescularia; assembly: GCA_946251855.1. Taxonomy (NCBI): domain Eukaryota; kingdom Metazoa; phylum Arthropoda; class Insecta; order Lepidoptera; family Geometridae; genus Alsophila; species Alsophila aescularia. The sequence continues at coordinate 6,930,399 of OX276376.1, read as the reverse complement.
GTACATGTTTTATAGGTAACTGTCGATTTTCAATAAAACTAAAGTAGGTATGTGGTGTGTATATTAGGTATGTGTGAATGTATGATATGATATAAGTACATATACAACATGTGATATTTATATTTACACTTACCATTAAAAAAATGCAGCGGTAGGTAGTGTAGGTACCGTTTTTTTTTGCTGCAATATTTTAAACCTACATTTTTAACCGAAGCATCCGCCGTTAACGCAATCCCACTACACCGCTCACGACTTCAACATTTTAAGGAAAATAAAAAGTGCTCTTAAAAGCACTTCGTGAAATATGCATTCATATTCCGACTTTTGGCATGTCAGCTGCCAGCCCAGCCCTATGGGAGCACATTAAACACCGAGTAGTTTTGAAAACATTTTACTGCCCACTAAACACTTTTATTAACCCTTTGTTTGTTTTATCACGTCGAAATTTATTAAATACATCTTCAGGGCACATTTTACGTTCCCGGATTTGCTTTATGTAGATGTGACAGCGTGTAATGTTAACCAACATAATTTATTGTTGCAGGTATGTATGAATTAATGCACAAAGCTCGAGGAGAAAGTAATCAGAGCAGAATCAGTAGGTAAGTGCACCTTCGTGTTTATTATCGACACTTGTTGAAACATATTCATCATCAATTACATGTAGTACAAATCATTCACATTCATTCATAAAATGTATTAGTTTTTGTACCAGTCAATGGGTGATTACAAGTGTGTAGTAATTCCAACAGGTATAAAAGCCTAATTAAAATCCAATTAAGTTTTTTTTCCCTTATGCAATACTCGGTCGGCGGCTCGATTATTGCGTTGCAAAGGTTTTCTTTTTAGTGCGCGTGGAAAGTAAACATCGGCGGCGGCGGCCGGTTAATTGTAAAGCGATTAGGGTTGTAAAGTTTTCCGGTGCAACGGCGCAGCGACAGTCGCGTGTCGCAGCCGAAGGCACTCCCACTCGGCACCGCGGCGCGCCGCCGGCCGCTCCGCCGCGCTCATTCACTCCAGTTCTCTGCCGGCTGTCGCGGCGAGTGAACGTGCTTCACGCGCTTCAGATGTTAGTGTACGATTACGACATCGCGACCGCACTAGGACATTTACCGTGACAGTGAAGCGAACTTTGAATATGGGTTAAACGTCCCCTACGGCGTTATGAGTCCGGGCGAGCGCGCCGCCCACGGGCGCCGCGAACCCGGCCGCCCTCAATATGCAACCACCGCACCGGGTTTCCCGCCGCCCTACTACCCGCCCTACGGTGTGCAGCACCCGAATGCATGGCTCGGCGCACCGCTCATATCTATGGCGGGAAGAGCACCACAGCCACGCAACACGCCCGTCTCCAAGCTGGCCATGCAAGCGCATGGCGCTCCGCTAATCATTCAAAACAGACACGACCGAAGAAAGTACATCGCCGCACCGGAACAACGCAACCACCGGCCACTGGGACCGACGGATCACGTCACCAGGGACCGGTGTGAGCCCGAGGGAAGCCGACCGCGCAACCAGCAGCAGCTAGCGCGGTCCACACGAAGCGGACGCAATAACAACACGGATGCGGTCAGTGTCGCGAGCGACGAAAGTTCCGGCTCGACTAACTCTGAAACCATGTTGCCCAGGATTATAAAACCGCGAAAGCGACGCAAAAAGGACAGGAAACCTAACAATATTGTGCCGCACGATTTAACAGCTGCTACATTAGACCTCGGCGAAGTCGATCACTGTGCGGTGTCAGGCATCGCAACGTCGCGCGGCGCTTACGAAGATTCTTACTGTCGGGAAATGTCTTTGCCGTACCGGTTGGACGTTAAAGTTTTGGAGTACTCTGACCAAGTGCCGGAGACGTACCGCGTCGCGGCTTTGGGAGAAGCCTTGGAAGCTACTCGTTTCGGCTTAGCGGAGGCGGCCTCGCCTGCCGAGTCCGCCGTCAGTTCGTGCCAGTGTCGTCTTTGTGATCCCGTTGGGCAAATCTGGGACGCTCAAGCGATTGCGGATTTACTCGACGAGAACTCTAGTGGTGATTTCGCTCCCACTAAATTGGAGGAGTCTATGAAAGTAGTCGGACCTCTCGGAAGGCGAGGAGCCGATACGACGTTGCGACGCAGTTGGAGTGACCCTTCGTCCAGGGTCCCCGAGCGCCGGGAGGCGAACAGTGGAGAAGCATATTCGGCACCTAACCTGTATTCACTGTTCCCACCGGCGAGAAGGACCAGCTCGCCCGAACCTCGTTCGCCTCTCGCCCTAGAGATATCTTCCGAGATCGTCACATCAATGAACGGCCACCGCGACCTAGAAATCAAGTTGTTCTCGACCTCGAACCCGGCGAACTCCGAGCGGCGTTCCTTCTTCGCCGACAAAAGTGAAAGTGCTGTGAACAAATGCATAATCGCGAGCTACGATATCAAAGTGAACAGTGCAGTGAGCAACAACAAAGTAGAATGTAGTGTTAAAACAGATGGCAAAAAGAGTGATGATGTGCCCGATGCGGGATGTTCCTCGGCGTTCGTAGCCGGCGAGCCCTCGCGCAACATTTGTGATTTAGCCTTAGTTACTGCCTGAAGTGTTCGTGCTCGCGTTACGCGATATAGTGTAACATTAGTGTCGTCGAACAGTCCAGAGCACTCTACGCTCGCCATTTGAGCTGGACTCAAATCGTCACAGCGAGGCATGCACGGAGCGTCTCAAAGCGGCCCACTAAAACAATGAGATCTCCGATTCGGTTTCCTGTAGAATCTATAATTAATTTATTATTAACAGTAGCGTAGGAAACTGACGGGGAACTTTATCTGGATTCACGTGAGGATGTATGGAATTTCGCCGTTTATCATATTGTAAATTTTTAATAAAGCCTAGGTTACGTTACGTAATCCAAACCATTTACAAGCATAAATATATTTTTTAAATAACCCCTACATAAATTATAGCTAAGAACCATTTCAATCGAAAACGCATCAAAATCGGTCCATTCGTTTGGGAGCTATGATGCCACAGACAGACACAGATGTTAAACTTATACTTAACTCTCTTTGCGTTGGATGTTAAAAATGCAAATCATCCCAAAGATCAAGACGATGTACACGATAATGATGAACATAAACAGTGTAATTCGCTCGAGATCATACATGATAAATCAGAAAATTCGCAACTAGAAACAGTTGCGCGATGTGCAGCGGCGCGATATCTCGCCGAGCGCAATTAGCGTTTCACACTACTGACACGGTTCTCGCGAGTCGCGGTCACAGCGCTGTGATTGCGGTTTCCCAAGGTTTTCTCCGCGCGTTCGAACGCCGCCGGCCGCGTGCCGCCGGTTCATCCACCTAATGACTCTTTTCATTACTTCACACTTAGCTCTCTCTAAACATTAAACCTCACAGCGTTGACGGCAAATTGAAATGCTAAATCCGCTAGAAAACTCTTTCCCAATACAATCTACTTCGTCATTTTCAATCACACTTTCCAAGTCATCTTCGTAAATTATAATTACAGTTCCCACGAGTTTATACTTTAAATTCGAACACGTTTTTATATTTCATTATCGAATCATCGGAATTTCGTGCATGTCCACCGTTCGATATAATTTCATTGTAATCTACATTATCATCAAATTAATCGTTATTTTCACTTAGATCACGTACAATGACCCGTTTCTCGGCATCAATCACTAGACCAGTGCCTTTATTTCAATTACCTTACCTACATTCATTGCTGGATTTAATTGAAATTACGTGACCGACGTTACTAGACTCTCTCACGTCACGATTCTTTATGATCGATGTAATTCCATATAATTTAGACGCGAAACTGATATCAATATCGTTGTTTGACCAGAACTATCAATTTAAATCCACCATAATCGTACCAAATCCGCTTCATATCCATAAAAATGATATTTTGGATCCTGATGTCAATACAAGAAACAAGTATTTCGAAAGTTTTACAGCCATAATAAATAAGTAAAGTTATTATAATATAGCATCGTAAATGTCCGTTGATAAACGGCGAATACGGAGGTTTCCTTTTTCGAATGTGTGTTCTGAATGTTTTTAAGCGAGGGTCCAAGGGTGTGGGTCACGCCAGATAAAGTTCCAATGTAGATAATGTGAATATCTAAGTTATTCAACGACTGTACAGATGTAAGCAGTCTCTATCATTGGGTTTTACACTCCACGCGCCGATCCTATGCTTTACATTTTTATTTCTGTGTTATGTTTGCTAGTATTGCTGGGAGAGCGCGTGGGACGACATGATACATTGGTTCTTGCTGCACTATCTTTTTTTTCTTTACGACGGCTCGGCGTAGACGAGAAGTTATTACATTCCTATCTTCTGTAACTGATTTGAATGTGTCGGTTCCCTGTGATTGTATCATATGACTTGACGCGATAATAATCTACAGATTCTGAAGTTGTGCCTCCTTCGCTTAATTTATACTTTTAACTAAAAGGAAGAGGGCAATAGCTTCTTTATTACTTCGATAACTTCTAGTTATATTGACTTACGCACGACGATAAGATAGTCGAAAAGCCTAATATAAATTTCTCAAAATTATCCATCGGCAGCTTAAGCCTCTATGACAACATGACAAATCATGAGCAATTTGTCTGATGTTCAGTTGTCCTTCCATTACCATCGAATAGCGACAGTGAACATTTTGAAAGGCTGTTCAGTATTTTTTTTGGTCGCCTTGAGACGTGAAGACATTAAGTCTGGTGTAACCTCATTAGGCGGGCTGTATAGACTGAGAATACTCAAGAAGTGTAGCATTATTCTGATATTGTTGTAGATATATCATATAAAAGCGGTGGTATTGTTACCGCTGAGCCTGTTGTTCTCTCGGGATTCACAAGGGGCGTGGCGTCGGCCGTGGCTGTAAAACTCAACGATACTCCTCACTATTATATTGAATAGGCTATGTCTATAACGAGTGATTGCATTTTATAAAATGAAAACCTTAGGTTTAAATATTTGTTTGTGTATGCCTTGAGGCATGTCTTACTTGCTGGCACACTATTTTTGTACAATAAATACCATGTCCTGATATAAATGGCCGTTGTTTCATTGATTTTCGATTTGTGCTGTTCAAAGTTACTAACTGAAACGTGTTAATAATATTCGCCATCACATACGCAATCGAGTTTGATTATGTATTAGAAATTCGACGTGAAATGCAAATTGTACTGTTGAGCTCTCGATCGAGCCATCACGAAAGTTCCGTAACTCGACAGTTATTAGATTAACACTTTGCTAAAGTTACATAACAGCGTTGCATATTCATGAGACCCGGCTCTTCTTAAAACGGTTGAAGCTGTTTGTTCTGATCACGACTCATATTGCAGAATAAGAAGGAAAGTATCAATGTGAACAGTAGGCGCGGCGAAAATTCAAAAACATGTTTTGTAAACACGCTTGAGGCGTTTACGTAACTCTAGACGCGACTTTCTATTGTGGCCAAACAGCTGTTCGCCGGTTACGCGCGCACCATTGTCCTCTTATTCGCAACGGACTAGTTTGGGCGCGAACTGTAGTCGTCGAGAGCCAAAGGTTACCGACAAGAAACCGGAAAGATAATGTTCCGTTCAACATAAATACGTACTTCTCTTATCTCAATCGATTTCTGGTATATTTTGACATCCCCGTAGAGTTTCTTGGTGCCTAGCATATTTCCGAAGCGCCGGTAGAGTCAGAAGGGTATTTCCATTTACTGTGCGTGATTCAACACCGAGACGGCACAGGAAATGGAAATTTCCTTTTCAAACTTTAAGCATACTTAGTTTACCTAAAGTTATTGATTTGATCTATTTATAATATTAACGTTTTTCTTTTTGTTCATAAGATTTTAATTTCGAATTGTAAAAGTGCAATTATTTTGCTTATACACTAATATTATAACGAGGAAATATTTGTATTTTTTTGTGTGTTTGTATGTTTGTTTGTTTGTACTCGTATGTGTGTTAGTTTGTAATGGTTAACTCAAAAATGCAGAAACGATTTTAAAAATTATTTCACCCATAAGAAGCTACATTATAAGCAAGTAACATGGCCAGTTACAATAAATACTCGTACTGTGACTTTTCTCATTGTGGACAGCGAATAGAACTCATTAAGTACTTAATAATCTTTGCTGTAAACATATTCCGATATAGGAAGTGTAAAAAATATCTTCCGCAATATTAGCTTTATTTGCAGAGCATTATCTGCTTACTAAAGTTTGTTTAAAAATTTGTTCGTTCCTCGCTAATGTCTTATACTAACTTCAGTGAGCACAAAGCGTTTGCTATACGTCTTAATTATTCATCGAATAGCCTCCCGCAAGGACATCGGTTCGGTCAATGTCATGGATGTTTGTTTTCCAATTTTTATGGCCATTTTCATGAAACTGCGCAAATGCTGCTTGTATAATATTGCAGAGTTACATATAGGTATTTACATCTTCTTTCCACTTGATGACTATCTCAAATGATATATTGTTTACATGTCCGAGTTAATGATGGTTATTAGCTTACAAGTTAGTATTTAAATTTTATGCATTAAACTAGAGTTTTTTGTCTATTCACATTAGCTAGTCGTACGTTGCGTTAATTTGAAACCTTGAGCAATTTCAAGAGTTAGAAATTGCGGATTGTTTTTTTTTAATTTAGCTGCTTGTGTCCTACTGCTGGGCAAAGATCTCCCCCAATTCCTTCCATTTATCTCTATCTTGTGCAAGTTTTAGCCCATTTCCTTAGAAAGTATCGAGATCGTCGTGCCACCGCTTCCTTGGACGCCCTCGATACCTACTTCGGCCATTGGGTGTACCCAATGTGTGATTGTACTTTAACACAAATTATATTTACTCCAAAAAAAGTACGAAGAAGAGAAAATTTATATAGTCCATTATACTACTATACTCGTACAAAGGTTTATGAAAATATCAGCCTAACTAAAACATCCACAACAATCAATTACAAAACAAATTCTCCCTAATACTCGCAAAGATTATATCACATCAACATAGGGTGTTATTTATGCGCAGTAGGTCATCTTCATACCTACAGCTCGAATCTAGAGCACAGTTTTAGGATCGCTCGTAAATCCCCGTACCAGCCGCCAGTCACGTTGTTTGTTTGCGTAACTTCACATGTCACTCGTTATTTTATTACATCGCGTTACTGTTCCACGAGAACATTATAACAGTTTTATGTCCTCTACGCTTGCTCCACGTTACTTATATTATGTGACGTTATTGTTGATTTAATAATGAAATAATGTTGTCGTCAGTCTCGCCGCCGCTATCGAAATGCTGGTGACATTAGGTGTCGTAACAACTAAATTATAATCTGTAATATTAAGAACGGCATTAACTTATTCGACGTCGACATTAACTAATTTAAAAGCTTCCATTTCTTATGTATCATCATTAGAATGTCGCGTAAATGAGAGGTTTTAGATAAGTTCTGTGGGAGTATCATTATCTAGTGAAACTAATTCAACATTGTTATTTCTAAGAGTTTGAATAGATTTATATTTAAATATATGTTGATGTAAAAGTCACAAAGCGGCATAACAAATGCTGTTCACACATGAGACAATACAGTGGCTGGCACGTGGCGTGCAAGCGACCTTGCGAGCGGTTGACTAAAGAAACTGCGCGCTCTTGCACGGCACACAATGTAAGGCAAACATACGACTATGTACCCGACAATGTTGGGTACTCGCTACCCGGGCTATAACGACCGTGGAAGACATACGCGTTGTTAACATGTTTTATGAGGTTTCCTTGGCCGCGACGAACATTGATTAATGTTGTGCCCTCTTTTATGGCGTTAACTTTAAAGCTAATTTAGAGATGCTGCGACTCGGTAGGATTATATTCTTTAAGTTACAAATACAATCGTCTATATCACCGTTTTTTTAATTCATAATTGTGTTTGATAATTCTTTTAATAACGTTATGCACATATGCAATAAATAATAACAACTCCAGTTAAGATTTAAGACGCTATAATACGATAAACTGTTAACGCTGGTGTGCAGATAAATATTGCTTATAGGCCTGTCCTCGGTTTCTTTCCCTCAAAATAAAGCGCATTAAATGTAAAATCGGCCTATGCCCGACTATGCAGAAAAATGTATATTCTCAAGTTTGTAAAGTTATTTTTTACTTTATTTTAGTCCTCGCCGACAGTTCAGTAGTTAAGATATAAGAAACCTATCCGCCAACATAAAGATACGGCTTTTAAGATACTGCAGCTTCAGTTATTAGTGTAGATCTAGCCTTAAACTCAGGGTTAGTTTCTCGAGCTGACGGCTGGAGGCGGGGTAGAAAGCCGCTCGCTTCCGTTCGGAAGTTTCTCGGGCTTTCACTAGCACCCGGCCAGATATGCCTGTATAATGCACCAAGAGTCGCCAGACATTCTTAAATACCGGGCTTCGGTGCTGTAAGCCTGACCTGGATATACAGTGTTAACAATAGGTAGGATAAGTTACCTGAGAGTGATGCAGAGATTGTTCAGTGTTATATTGTTGCTCGAAAGTTTATTTTGACGGATACACGCTATGATAAGAAGCTAAGTATTTTTGGGAGGCGTGCGAAGATGTCAGCAAAATTGTTTTAGTATTATTATCTTACTACTGTTTCATATCTCACTCCGTTGAGGTCGGTACGGCAAGTTTTCCTCTTTCATTTCTATCTTATCTCCAATTCTAAGTTTAGTATTCGATACCTTTTTAATAACGTCATATTTCACACAACTTTCCATACTTTAATTTGTGTTCATTACTAGGTTTCGGCGCCATCCATTGTGTCTCTTGCAGACGAAACAATTCTGTCACAAATTATGCAAAAATTAAAAAGTATACAATTACTAAAATTCATCAGAAGGCCAGGGATCTGTTTGTGTAGATAATTACTGTAAATCTTATTAATTATTCAGTAACTTTTAGTCGAGAGACCCTACTCAAACTTGCCTAAGCATCTCAGTCTACCACGCTACCGGCTCTACCGCAACGTTCGGATGAATATTATAGGCTCGAGCTGATTAGATCCGCGGCTTATATAAAACTCCGGCAGAGGCGAACGTTCTCGCAGGTTTATTAAAAGTAGATTCTAGCAACCTGAGATTGCTTTAACTTTAATGTTGTTAAAGATCATTACTTCTTGTAGCTGAAATACTTGCACTGGACAAATTACCGAACTAAATCTTGGATGAATTCCAGCTCCCAGCATCGTTGTTTCCAAAGTCTGATTTCCGATATTTAACCTTGAAATCATAAGTGGTACTAGAACAAGTCTTAGAGAAAGATATATTTCATCACAATATTACTTTAAGCCATGTGGTGCAGAAATTATAATCTAAGTAAATATAAATCATTGTCTAATGCGCACTTATAAATTGTTAGAACGTCAGACAGGTTACTTTATAAGACTGTGAGAATGTCGCCAAAATGATTTCGATTGTCTCAAGCATCGCGTGCGATTCCAATGCTGTTGACCTCACCGTGGCAAACAATAAGCTTCATTTCGTTGACACCGAACATAACTTTGTTTTTATTAAAGTCCAAACGGCAAATGCAGGAATATTCTAATTTAAAACGGCTTATGCTCTGGATGTGCACCGGGTCGTCGCACGGAAGACGATCGAGCAAATCATCCTGAAGGGTTATGAGAAATAAAAAATAACAGCTTTATTTATTTCTTTATATAGACGTAAGATTTGTATCGCTGGGTGTTTAATCACTTATCCACACACGATTAATGTTATGATTCCGATGATTTATGATTATTTTCCTTATGCTTTACATCTAAAAGGTCGGTAAATCCGTCACAAATCGTTTGGTCACTTTGAAAATTTCTTAGAATTGTAATTGAAGCGTTAAACATCGTTTCAGCGTCACCTCCCGTTTCGTGGTCTTCTTTCATTTCCAATCGAAGCTTACAGTCTTAAAATATACTTGTTTATAATACTCTGAGCTGTGCTAATCTTGAGTTATTGCATATCCACATAATCTATTGAATTGTCTGTACCTACTGTTATAAAACTGTAGCTGAGTCATACATGTATGTAATTGAAAATATATTTGCAAAAAACCCGATGATATAGTTGATAGAATTTTAGTCTGATTGTTTTTTTTTCAACTCTAACCTCGAAAACGACTTGATGGACATTGATGGGAGTTTCGGATTTTGGTGGCTTTGGTTTCAACCTTAAAATGATCTAGGTGTATGTGACAACTGTTTGCAGAGATGTATATTAATATTTGCTACAAAACTTTCTTTAGAGGTGTTATTTGACGACCGATTGGCCGAATGGTTTGTGACCCTGACTGCGAAGTCAACCAACAGTCTCGGTTTCGAATCCCGTTAGGTGAAATCATTTGTAGGATGAGCAGAAATGTCTGTTTCCGAGTTATGGTTCTAATATTCGTATCTATGTATGTTTATCCGTTGTTAGTACCCATACAGGGTATCCTAGTTTGAGGTAAGGGAACAAAATATTGTTAGGTAGCAAAGAATACTTTCTAAACGACTATTTTGACACGGAAATTCACTCAGGAAGATTGAATTGAAGTCCATGCAGTCAAAGTCGCCGAGAAAAGTAATTTCAATAATATGATTCAAATTTGTCTGATGTAATATAATTATTATATTTAGGATAACAGGTAGTATTGTCCTGAATATAATATTATAGTGTCTAATGAAATAAGCATAAAATATAAATTGATTTGGAATTTTGGATATACCTGTCATATTCTCGAAAACTTTAATCATATTATCTCCTCCACATTTTAAATTAAATATACAAATGATTTATTTAAATCGCTTTTTAAGCTAATGAAAATTAACTAAATCTTATCGCAAATTAGATTTTCTAATATCATTTTGAATTATCTCGAACTCGATATATAAGTAAATTTTAAGCTCTCCGAGGTAGAGCAAGATTACAAGCTTGCTCTACACAAAGATGATGTGCAAATGCTTTGTGGGCGATTATTGCACCTCTTAGACCTTTTTATAATTTGTTTAGTCATCTAATGAAGTATTCAGGGCCGCTGTCAAGAAAGACTGACTGTGTGTGTGTGTGTGTAGCCAACCCTTGTAGTCTTGTCCGATGTTAATTAAAAATCATTATTCATTTGTAGGTTGATTTATAATTAACTCCTGTTTTGTTGTTGGATTTATCTGTTCGATTCCCAGCTGAGGCAAGCAAGTTTTCAAAAATATTTAATTGCACTTATAATTTATTTAAAAAATAAAGGTAAGTTTCCTTTCAGTAAAATTTGCGTTCATCAATATTTAAGGTACTTTCCTTCCACCGACCGCCTGTAAATTCCACCTGTATTATTACTATTCATTGTCCATTAATATTCCATCGTAGACTTACTTTGAACGTTGCACTATGATTGTAATTTATAGCCTGTTTATATTTACTGATCTGCCAATTACGTAATGTTTTGTTCGTATTCTCCGAAATGATTTACAAGACCAGAAACGGCGCGTGGGCATTCATTGTCTCGACCGTTAAATATCACAATGTCAAGAGAAAAAGATGATACTTCCATATTTTGTGCGAGGAAGTTATGTCTTTTTTCCATTGAAAGTGCGATACTTTTGCATAAAAATGAGGTGATCTAGTAATTATAATAAATATTTCAATGCAAATTGTTCTACACAAAAACATCGTAATATTTTCTTCGGACTCCACATTAATCGTACATTGAACTCGCAAATTCACATGTTAAACATAATGTGTAATTATTGGATGAAATCATCTAGACTAGATGTACATTCAATTATGTTTTTGTTTAACTCATGTTCTGTGCCAGACTAAATGTCGCGTATCATATAAAGGCCGTAGTACGAATTATAGTTTCTAGCTGGCATTCACTTTGAAACTGTTTTATTATAATTGTGCTCCATGTAGACAGACGAATGAGCTTTTTCAACTCCTTTCATAATACTCGCTGAAATTAAGGCCTCCCGGGATTTTCTGAGCAGACGGTCACAAAGCCGCGAAGGCCATTACAAATTTAATTAAGGCCTCCCGGGATTTTCTGAGCAGACGGTCACAAAGCCGCGAAGGCCATTACAAATTTAATTAAGGCCTCCCGGGATTTTCTGAGCAGACGGTCACAAAGCCGCGAAGGCCATTACAAATTTAATTAAGGCCTCCCGGGATTTTCTGAGCAGACGGTCACAAAGCCGCGAAGGCCATTACAAATTTAATTAAGGCCTCCCGGGATTTTCTGAGCAGACGGTCACAAAGCCGCGAAGGCCATTACAAATTTAATTTTACATTACATTACGTTTCGTACGGCATCAGAAGAATCCTACGAAATTATCAATCCGACGATGTACATTTAAATGTTCTTGTCAGATATTTTGTATGCGTGTGGGTAAGCCGTCGACGTTTTTTTTCTTGTGGAGTGTAGGTTTCCTACGTTAATTTTAGTAAAGAACACACATCCAGGGTTGAGTTATGTGTGTCAATCCATGGTTATGTTGATTTGCTAGAAATTGGGATTGATGGATGCTTTTGGAAGACATCATTAAAGCTACTTTCTGTACTTTAGATTTAATAACTGGGTATGTATCATAATTTTCTCCCTCCGGCGTGTGTCACTTTTCACGACTCGACTCGATACAGCTGTTAGAGCAGCCGTCGTCGCTAGAGAAAGCCGACATGGTGTTGCGTTTCCCGATGTTCTTGCAACCATACATACATACATACAGACGCAATTAAAAAGCTTAAGCGTACGGGCTACAATAAAGTAAGAGGAAGATATGCTGAATGCAAGCTTACTAAAAGGAAAGCAGAATCGAAAGAGCATATACAGCAGCGGATAGAGTAGAGATGATAGTGGTGAATAAATTGTGATTTATGTGATGAAGATTTCTAAAATGTTTAAACTCCTTTTTATTTCGCTTTAAGGGATAGTGATTATTTCTGATAATTGATTTTTGAAAAGAAATCAATTAAATACATTTAGTCTATCGTGTCGCTACTGTCCAAGCAATGTGATTTTGTATAGAACACTGAGCGATAGAAAGACTTGATGTTCGTTACGAAAAGATTTGTCAGCCAATGACTAACTCATACTAAATAATAAAACCAAAGACAAAACGCCGCACGGCTAGTCCCATCCCATGTTATCGTTCTTCACAGTTACGGTTCTCTATATTTCTCGCGTTGCATGGACCATACATAGCGCAAAAAAGTAGATCACATCCCCAGACAAGCCTTGGATTGGAATCCACAGGGTCGGTGCGAGCAGATCTGGTGGCGTTCGGTAATTACGGAATCTAATGGCATCAGACCGACTTGGAGTAAAGTGAAGCGGACGACCCAGGATCGAGAATGGTAAAACAGTCTCTGCCCCAATGTTGGGTCTCAGGATAAGAAGAAGACGTAGCGTCATCTTCTAGCATTATTTCGCAATCGTGTATTCCCTTATGCAACGCCTTTTCGTCTATCTTACACTGCGAGTTGCTTGCTAAACTTGTACGGAGTCGCACTCGTTGATACCAGATCGGCGAGAAAGTTGGCGCGGCTGCTCTCTCGTCTCTGAGTCCGATGATCCCGACCCTGATGTCGCTTGCCGTTTTACTTCATCATTGTGATGTCTGATGACTAGAGAATTATCTCATTCCCATTAGGGTACCTACATCTTAACTTAAGCGAAAGAAAATCTAATGAGAGATTCCAGAGGTCCCGTAGGGAAATAGTCAACAAATAGATGTATATTCTGTAGATATTGATCACGAATGATTAAATGACTGAGCGCAGCGGGGTCCAAATCAATTAGGACGAATTGGCGTTTAGCACATGGCACTTATGCGGTCCCGAGCTTGTCCTGCGACGCAATGAATTACCACCACCAGTATCGGTCTTAGCGGGGCAGAAGTAAGCTTCTGTCCATCTCCTTCAAAATTGTATTGTATACGTTGAGAATAATACCGGACGATACCGGAGTTACATCATTGCAAAATAAGTTAATTGAAAAACGTTTAAAAAAGCTTTTTTTAGTAGAACGGGCTATCACAATTAAATGCGTATACACCGTATGTTTACGCTTGGTACACCTTTGAGGAGTTCCCTAGTAAGGACCCAACTCTGAATGCATCAACCATGTCATGGTAAAACTTAAAACCTGCTATCATAATAAAATGCGTACACAACATTTCTTGTCTGTGCTGTTGACCGTTAAAGAGTTCATTTTCCTGAAGCTAATCCTATAGTCGATTCAGGTCATGCTTAAAAATGCATTGTCATTTGAACTGTACCAACATTTAAAAATTCAACTCAGCAGGATAAGAAGTGGTTCCAATTCAGCTTGCAAGATTTGACCTAAACAAACATACATACATACATACATACATGCATACAAACAATGCAAGTTAAATAAAAGCTTTTAGAAAAGCCTTGTCCTCCTTCAAAGTTGTTTTTAAACGGGGACACCACAGCCAATGCGGCAGTTATCTATGCAGTCATCCAATCGATAATATATAACCCCGTGTTCTTTATAATCGGCTCACGCGTGCCAGCGAACATTAATCGGTCGATGACATTCGCTTCTTCATTTCCGAAGGGTTCGCTTCAACATACAATAGCCAATTTGCGCCTACGCAATATCGAGACATCTTTGCAAAGTGATAAAGAAATTGCCTTATTAGAAGTTATTGCTGGCATAACTGTATGCTGCCGATTTATATTCAAAGTATGAAATGTTACCATGTAGTATTCTAAACGAAACATTTCTGTAATACTAAAAAAAAAGCCGTTCAAAGCCGTTTCGCTACCTTCTGTTTCAGTGTTGAATTCATTTGCCAATTGTCAGTCCCCTAAACTGAGTTCTTACCACTCTAAAAATAACACGGCCTACGTTATATTACTCGTGTATCCACAGCCACACCAATATATAAAAGTGAAACGTTGTCTGGTTGATTGTTTGGGGAGCTTTCACGCCAAATCGTCTGGTCCGATTTTGATGAAACTTTGTAAATATGTACTGTACAATATAGAGACCAACATAGGATACTTTTTATCCCGAAAAATAGTAAGTAGCCACGAGAAATCTGGAAACTGTCGAATACTTGAACGGTATGATATGTTGCCGTCGTGGAAATGAAATAATAACAAGTCTGTCAAAAAGCATTAAGAGCGTTGGTGCTATACTTTTGCATTTGTTTTTAATAACAAAGATGAACATAGGATGCTTTTTTCGCGATAAAATGTAATCTGCGTGGACGAAATTGCGGGCGAAAGCTAGTAATTTATAAACAGTGGTTGCTGTAACGTAAGTTACATAGGTTCTACCGAAGAAACTCCATTGAAATTTTCTTTGAAAATGTACAAGGAATTTGCCAAACTAGTAGCAGGTCGCTTATGGCGCTGGCGTGAGAGAAAATTTAGTATTGAAACGCTACTCATACGTAGCAACGGGAAATCTGGAAAATGTCGAAAACTTGCTGTAAGGAACGGTATGACATGTTGCCGTGGGAATGAAATAATAACAAGTCTGTCAAAATACACAGCAATGGACGCGGTTACGCCTCTCACTTAAACATCTATGATAAGAAGAGAGTATATAGCTCAAACTAAATACAGGGAATAACTTAATAGTCTTATAAGTACGCAGCAGGTTTATTTCGAGCAAGCATGTAAATTCATTTACGCGTGCAAGAATTGAACACATCGTATTTAAAATTCCCATTCAAAAGTAAAATCTTTGAAATTTGCGACTATCCTAAATGTTTGTTTACTTTCCTATCACGTCGCACCAAAAAGAAAGTATGTATATATTGCTCCATGTACGGGTTCAGGTTGAAAGGCCTCCTCTCACCATCCTCTCGCCTCTTGTCGCCAGGCGCTGGAGGAAAGACCCGTTTGAGTGGAGACGGTTCACCAGCGAGAAAGACTGAGCGAACCAGCCTATTGTTGCACGCTAATAAAAACACCAAACACCGAACAAAAATTAATACCGAAGGCTTAGAAAAGGACAATCTTACACTTGAAAACATCATATATAAACTTGAAAATACCTTATACAAGATAATAAGACGTACAAATTTTTACTCATTTTCATTTTGACGTTCAATTGACCACTGCGCAGTAGGCTCCGATGCGCGAACTTTGTCAATCAGACTTAAAAAATAGACCAAGGTTAAGGTTTTTATTGGGTTTTTTTCCGGTAGGGGCGTAGCGTAATCTGAGTAATAGAAATTCGACTTGCAACACGTTATTTTTTTTTCGTTTAGTACTTTATCTGCATCATTCTTATGTTTCTTTACAAAAAAAAGATTAACTTAAAAAAAAAACTTAAATGCACACGTTTCACTCTGTCGCAATGGCCTTTATATATTTTAGCTTTGGCCATACTCATATTATATATTATTGTACTCATACCTGTAAAAAATATTGTTTCTTAATTGTTCTATAACAAATAGTTATTATTTACTAGCTAATGCCATTGAACAAATAATAGTAGGTACTATGCTAATGCCTGGCATGCGTCGCAGTGTTTATCTGTTTATGTGTATACCTATGCATATATTTTATTTTGTCTGAAACCTAGAATATAATAAGTACGACGCAAGTTTAGTGTCAACAACAGTAAATACGGGAACGCATTGAAAATATTTTTTCTAAGCTTTTCTTACACGCACTTGGTTGTTTTTTTTATATTCGAAACATTCACTTAAGTGCCAACAACAACTGTACTAAGTTTCAACTCGATCGAATGAACAATGCGCGAACGTATTTTTTTTTATATACCAAAAAGTAGTCACTTTCATAATAAACTCGGAAGTCTTACCCAGATAAGGGCGAGGCATTTTGAGATAAAGGAATGATAAAAGACGCGGGAGGTCACAGTTATCTTCTTCCTTATTTGATTTGGGGTGGGTTTTCGTATAATCACTGAGAAATGAGTGCGTGATAACGTATTTAAATTTAAGAAACACGTTCGGAAAACATTTCCTTTTTATACGCTTTATATTAGCTTCACTTGTATGTTTGTATGTTTGTAACAGACTTCTTTGTACGCTATTTTGACCCACTTTAAACGGTCAGATTTCATTCAAATTTTGCACACCTGTCAAAGACCTATGACAATGCAAAAATTAAAAAAAAAAAAGTAGAAAATAAATAATAGTTAAAAAAAACTAAAAAACATGCCTTATGTACAAAACCAAACTAAAAAAGTTTTTTTTTTTTAATAATTTTGAATTAAGAATAGTGTATTTTTTTTAATAAATATAAATTAATAATAGTGTAAATAAGAAAAAAACGTTTTATTTAAAAAAACCGTGGGGTGCTTTTTAAGATATTATAGAAATGATAATCCTTCTTCTCATATCTGTCAATGAAATATTTATAACTATTGACCCATGCACCCCACGTCTTTTTTAATGAAATATATCATTTTTTTCTTATGTACACGATTATTCATTTATATTTATTAGAATTTCTTAATTCAAAATTATAAAAATTTATTTTCTATTATTAGTTTGGTTTTCTATATAAAGCGTGTTTTTTTAGTTTTTTTAAACTATTATTTAGTACAAGATGAACAACGGTCCTATATCATATCTGGCGTCTGTAATACAGTTTAATTTCTAGCTCAGGCGCCAACAGCCTAACAACATTTTCAATGTCCAGTACCTATAATTAGCATATAGTCCATATAAAAAAAAAAGTATTTGGTCAGAATAAATAGGATTATATTATATTATACTTTTGTTGTTATTAATAAGTAGTTATAAGTTCTGTCAATAAACAATTTATTATTATATATTATTAATCTCAATATTTGTTAATTTTTACTGAGCGTCTTACCAACAGATTTATCATCTTGCCATTACATACTTCGCGTCCTT
Organism: Alsophila aescularia; assembly: GCA_946251855.1. Lineage (NCBI taxonomy): Eukaryota > Metazoa > Arthropoda > Insecta > Lepidoptera > Geometridae > Alsophila > Alsophila aescularia. The sequence goes on along the minus strand of OX276376.1, from coordinate 6,912,536 downwards.
TTATATTATAAACTAGCTGCGCCCCGCGGCTTCACCCGCGTGAGTGATGATTATGATGATGAAAAGTATCATATGTGTTATTCAATGATATAAGCTATCTCCATTCCAAATTTTATCAAAATCTGTTCGGCCGTTTGAGAGTGAAGTATGATTATGGTGAAGTTTGATGATGATGATGAAAAGTATCCCATGTCTTACTCCAGGGTATAAGCTATCCTCCATTCCAAATTTCATTATAATCCGTTCAGCCGTTTAAGAGTGAATTATGATGATGGTGATTATGAAAATTTCATAACCCACGACCCCTTACTCCCCAATTATAGCTTAGAAGCTTCTGGATCACATCAGCTTTCAAACCGAAAAAATCGAATCGAAATCGGTCCATTCGTTCGGAAGCTACGATTCTCACTTCTCAACCCCCAAAATAGGTCCATTCGTTCGGGAGCTACGATTCTCACACCCCCCCCCCCCCACTTCTATATTCTATATCCCCCACTATAGCTAAGAACAATCTCGATCACATCAGCTTTCAAACCAAAAATGCATCCATTAGTCCAAAATAATAAAACAAATAAAAATAACACTTTTATTTGCATATTAACCTCTTTGTTTTAAATGCCTTGTCATCAAGTTGTGAGATACCCTGAAAGTTTCAGTCGGATAGCTAATCGGTAAGTGCTCAAAATTTGCGTTCTAACATTCCACCCGGAACATCAAACAAGAAAGTGACTATTAGCATGTCCTGCTTGTCTTTGTTTGCGGTTAATAAACGGAACTTTGATGTCATCAGAATCATCACAATGCGAATGAGTGTTTTTTATCCCAAGCTCCGTATCTAACGGCTGGACGGAGTTGGATGAAATTGGGTGCGCAGATAGAAGTGCCCGAAATTTGAGTTACAAAATTCCGGGACATACAGAAATACATAGATAGATAGATACAGACATTCATACGAGTGAAGTTAAATAAAAGCTTTTAATTTTAAAAAGTAGAAAAGGTTTTTTGATTTAAGCTTTTAAAGCATGCTAGGCGAGAACATAGATAAATTTGGAAAATAATTTAAATTCTTAATAACTTGTCAATGGAGTCCCCCCCCCCCCCCCCCAGACCTAAAGGGAAGAAAAGACACGTCGTACGACAGTTTTCTTATAGCTCATTTCAAAGAGCATTAGAACAGCATTGTAGAGGTCGCATGTCCAGCTTCGTGATCAAATTTTTTCTTTCCAAAATGTAACGCAGTAAAAAAGATTTTCTTTATAGATTTAGTAACATAATAGACATAGTTGAAAATAGACAAATTCCAATTGGTAAAGTATAGATAAGTTATTTGTTCACCCTTCCGTTGGTAATGTTGTTGTCAAGAAGAGCTACGTCCTGTGATAGAGTAATAAATAAGTAGTCGTGTACGAAAATAGAATCAATTCGGCTCCTGCCGCTAATCGAATGCACGTGACGGTGTCCATATACTGAACAAGACAGTGATGAAGTTCCGTAGGAAACTGACACTGAACGCGAAATCACTCACTTTTTACCCGAGTACGGCAAAGGGTGAATAATGTGTTAATGTTACAATCTTGTAAACAGTTAATGTGTGTGGATATGTGGATGTTTCACCGTAGCGTCGTCCCTATATTAGTCCGATTTTGACAAGCGAAGTGTCAATCGATTCTTCTTCAGGTAAAGCGTCATAGAGTTTTTTTTATCCGACTACGGTGGAGCAAAGGAAGGGTTATGTGTTCAAACTAATAACTGGGTCCAAGTTTGACAAGTGAGGTATCAGTCGATTCGTCTTCATTTATAAAGTGTCATAGGCAATTTTTGTATCCAACAACGGCGAAGCAAAGAGAGGATTATGTGTTCAAATTAAAAACTTGGTCTGATTTTGACAAGCGAGGTATCAATCGATTCGTTTTCATCGGGTATTTTTTACCCGACCGTAGTCGGGTTTTAGTTTTTAAATGTATGTCTCGTGTGACTTATCACCATGTCTGTAAAGCTTGATGATTATTTGATAACCACTATAAACAGCTAGTTAGTAAATTTTTACGTTAAGAGCCAAATTGAGTAATAATTTAACTATGTACCTAACTAACGAAGCTCGCTGAATAGGTAGACCACGCAAATCTTTAGACTAAAGTCTGCTATTTTGCATCCATACTAAAATTATAGAAACGAAAGTAACTAAGACTGTGTGTTATATTTTCACGAATAAACAGTTGAACCGTTCTTGATGAATTTGGAATGGAGAAAGTTTGATCCCGGTGACATTGGATATCAATCGCAATAAATTGTAGTCCGCGCGAACGCGGGTAAAAGAAAGTTTGTCATTACAAGCAGTTTTCGTAAAATTTTACATCCGTTCTGTTCAAATCAAATGTTTTGCTTCAAATCTTCATCCTACATCATCCGGACTGCAAGTGAGTGGAATTCTCTGCCTGCGTCTGTTTCCTAATAAGTATAATGTATTTCCGAGTCTTCAAACCTAGAATAGGTTTGTTCTACGTAAACGTGCTCCATTACAGTCGACCGCATCATCGCTGCGTGAGACAGCGTTCAAACGTGACCCCATCTAAAAATTATAAAGAAGTTAAGTCACTGTTTTTCAGTTATTTTACGCCACAGAAATAACGCGTGGGGGACCAGTAATGGCGGACACGTGATTATTTTTAATGGTTTGCCAAATAAACACTCCTATGGTCTAGCACCTTCTAATAGTTCTATTAGAAGCTCCTTGTTGAAACATATTTAATTAATTTATCTCATCGTATAGAGATTTTAAACTGAGGCCGTTGTCATAATTAGTCAGTTTTGTCCTCCGAGCAAACAACCAACTGAACCCATCATCGTCAGCAACCTGTATTTGTACACTGCTGGCCGTAGGCTCTCCTCATCCAGTCGCTACCAGCCGCCTTTCGCATGTCGTCACTCCAACTGGCCGGCGGGCAACTCAACACAATTTTTGAATAATAGTTTATTCTTAACAACTTCTCATCTTATCTGCAGGTAATTTCTTCTAATGAAAATCACCAAGCCCATCTATAAATTATATTAATAAGAATGATCAATAGAAGTTACCACCACCAAGTGGAGGGACGACTTGCGGAAGGCGGCTGGTAGCGACTGGACGAGGAGAGCCGAAGTTCGGGCTCAGTGGCGTTCACTAGGAGAGGCCTACGTCCACCAGTGGAATAATATAGGCTGCTGTCTTGTTCCACAGGCCTTCTCTCAGAGAAAGGACAGGCCACCATACGCACACATACACCACGCTTGGTGTTAGAGATTTAACATAGCTGTTTCACGATTTTCAAGGAAGGAAATAGAAAGGCCGGGTCTACTTATGTTTCGTTGGCTAGAACGTAAATATTTTAATATTTATTCAGCAGTCCGATCATATTAATTTTTATTCCTTTTATAATATCTTTAGGACTGTTGGAGCCGAGATCGGGTGAATTTGACATTGGGGAGAGTCGCCACGCCCTCACATCTTTCATATCATCACCATACTGGTCTACCTTCTGTCTGGTTTAGTTAGCGCCACCCTTTTATGGTTGAAATACCTCGCACAACAACGAAGCGTCTCGCTTCTTCATTTATTATAAGAACTGCAAAGGAGTGGAATGCTCTGCCCTCGTCAGTGTTTCTGGTAAAATATAACCTAGGTGTATTCAAGTCAAGAGTGAATACTGCTAGACAATTGTGCTACACCTTCGACCACATCATCACTTTCCATCAGGTGAGATCGTGGTCATACGATTGCCAAGTCCGTAATAAAATAAAAGTTTAATGGACTGGTTGGTTGTACTTCTGGGGCCTGATTCCGTTAAGTGCGGTTCGGTTAATGCCACTTGGACCATTCATTGCCACCGATCACTCGTTTCGAATTCACTAAGCTCAGTGAGCATGTGAAATGACGTCATCAAGGCGATGAACACTCAACCGCACGGAAACTGTCATTTTACTGAGAAATACAAAACCGGTAATTCAAAATCAGAATTCACAAGGAATTCAGTAGCAATGAGTTTTCGTCAACCGAAGAGTACCCGGTGCGTTCATTGCATTTACTATCTAGCAGTGTTTGGTTAGTGAAGATCATTGATATGGCATAGTTACTATGAAACTTATAGTTCTCACACCTACCTAGGTAGGTACACTTTGTTTCATGTTTTATCGTGCCATGAAATTGTGTTGTTTTTGTGAAAGGTAGGTTTAATGACATGTATGTATGTGGTATTTCATAGAACCTACCTATCTATTTCATAGCTAGATTAGGATTTTAACCCTAAAATAGAAAAATACCTACTCGATTTAAAATCTAGTAGCTTTCTTACAAAGCCTAATTATGTAAAGTTCTACTAACAACGAGGGGTCAAAGCAAATATAAGAAAAACGAAATCAAGTGTAAGTATTAAATATCATGTAATAATGTTATAATTTTCACATAAATAGAGATTTACACTATCCTAGCGGAAAGCGGAGATCTATACATTCTTATGAACTGCAGTTCTGTGTGCATCCATGCACCTGAAACAAATGTATCATATTATTAGTATAATCAATTAGTTTCAACATTCAATATAGTTAGGTACTTGTCTATCAAGTCCTAGGCTATAATTATCAACTGCAGTTGATAATTACACAAATGGTAGCTCGACATACTCGACATGTCGAGGTCCCATTTGTCCGTCGATTTAGAAATACATTTCTAAATCGCAAATATATTTCTTTCTTCGTTTTTTGGTGTTTTATTTATTTATTGATTTAATTGTTTTGCACAAAAGTAGTGTAGGCACAAGGAATAACATGTTTTCATTCATGTTTTCATTCGCAGCATTTTTACCCGACAGCAAATATTATTTTCAGTTGAAGTTTAACTTTACCTGAGAAGCACTATAGTCACTATGCCTATAGGAACATGGTATTTTTAAATAGGCAGTCGTAATAATTATTTGAAGTAGTAAGTACACTTTTGCTGAGAAATAATATCAATGTTTAGATTTTCTTTCAGAGACGTACAATCTACAAAAAGGTTATTGGCATATTATTAGATCACTACAAAACTTACGATGCTAATTAACTTTTAATTATACCTATTATCTACAGGGAAACAACATTTTAGATAGATTAAAATCGAGAGAGAAAATACAGAAAATAAATTCTGACGATGATTGTTGGAGGGCGATTGCCGCCATTGGTTGGCTGGCGCGCCAGCCACAGATAATCACAGAACATAAAACCTGGCAAAATTTGAAAAGTCCTATTTCTGCTAGAAGTATTTGTAGGCTAGGTTTAGCTTCATTCTGCCGCATAGTTACCGGTTTCCCGGTATTACTGTTGATTGCGGTGCTTGACGGGTGCGCGTTGACTGTTTAGTGAATTCCAAAACCTTCACGACCTTTAAGCGCACCCGCAATGGGTGCTCGGTGGCAATCACTCAACCTCACTCCTTAGGGAATCAGCCTGCTGGTCTGTATTTCTTTCATGCATTATGCCATGCGGGTAGTTAATTGCTAATAGTGTTGCAGATGTATCGACCGTGTGCATATTTAACCTGGGACAGGACACATTGTCTCACATTGCAAGCAAGCCTTGTGAACATACAGACATTCAATACAGACGCAATACCTAGACTCCAGATCTAGAACCATCTAATAAGTTCGCAATATTCTCCTTGAAATATTCCAAGGCAAAATTTAAATTGCCGCCAACAATTTTATTCTTCTTTCGCTCCACTTAATTACGTTGTAAAACGTACTAGTCATATTAAACTACTTTTTTAATCTTACCCATTCTGCCCTCGGTTGCACTTGGAGTAATACAGTAGTAGTATTAAAACTTAATGTGCTGTTAAATTACTTCATTATGATCTATGCGGACGACTTTCTAATTATGACAGGTGCGAATGAGGTGCTTTTAATTGAATTGCCTTAGGCTTTGCATGCTCGACCTAGAAATAGTTGACGCCTAGCAATGAACTCCGAAACCAAAATAGTCCTTCAATATGGGTATGCTAGCTAGATTATGCTTTGCTTTATATTATGTGAGTGTCCCGCGGTTTCACCAGCTGACACCAGTTACTTTGTCATTTTCACCCGCGCGAGTGATCATGATCATGTCATGATGATGATGACGACGTGTAGCACGTGTTAGCGGCTCACTCGCGCTATAGTCTGTGTAATGTCCTATGTTAATTGTCTATGTTTGTTGTTTGTAAGTCGTATGAGGTAGTGCTGGCTTCTGATGTCAGAGTTTGTCAGGCCGCCCGAGGGCCTCTGACATGGCTTAACGACTGCTATTAACCAATAACAGCCGGGACCGACAGCTTAACGTGCCCTCCGAAGCACGGAGCGATGGAAAACCGCACATAACTTCGAAAAGTCATTGGTGCGGGAGCCTAGGTTTTGAACCCGGTATCGTTGGTCTATGCACATAAAGCACGGCGCACGTTGGTAATTTAGCTGTGCTGTGTGTGTGTGTGTGTGTTTGCTTAGAATTATATCTAGTCCAATTTTTGTATGCGTGATATTAAAGAGTGCCATATCTTCCTCCTCTGTACGCTCATGCCCAAAAAAAAGAAGACCGTATTTTTTTAGGATTCATGTATTTATGTGAGTTTTGTTAATCCACCATAACTTTTAAATGCCTGAACAGATTTGGATGTTTGGGGTATCGTTAGAATCCTTACATCATCCCGAGTAACATATCAATTTCATTTTATGTGGCGGCAGTATAGCTCCATTTAGAAAAGCGAAAAATAAATGATTTTCTTTGTATTTTACAATATGGGTAATGGGTATCAAATTGAAGGATTGGTGAGCAAATTACTACAATATATAATTTATTGGCATAACTCAAAACGTGCCACTAAAAAGTATGAAATAAAAATATAAAATTAAAAAAAACACTGCCCTGCCAAAAACGATCTAAAAATTCAAAAACAAGAGATAAGTAAAACGCCCACTACACTACTCGCAAAGTTGATCGAAGTTAAGCGAACACGAGAGTGTAGACGGGCACTTCGGTTCGCTTCGTACAACCTTGGCTTGCCTCGGGCGACTTCTGATTGTTGTCGGTTTTTGCGCCCGAGGCAAAGGACTCGAAGCGTCCCGAAGTTCTATAACGAAGCGTCTCACTACACTACTCGGCCTACTTCGAAAAATTTAAGTGATAAAAAATTATTAAAGGTAATGTTAAAATGTATTGTGCCTTGTTTATTCTAATAACATAGTTCTGTTCCAGTGCATTGCAATCATCCACCATTATTAAATTTAAAAAAAATGTGGTATATAAGTAGATATAATACCTACGCTAGAAAAAAACATTGCAAAAGCAGCTGCCATTCGAACATTATCCATGATGCATAGCGTGCGGGCGCCGCCGGGCGACTGAGCTCCTCGCGAAGTTGCACGAGTGTAGTCACGTACTTCGAACTTCAGTCAACTTCGAACCGTACTTTGTCGAAGCAACTTCGCGAGCAGTGTAGTGCAGGTTTCAAATTGACATTGCAGACAAACAGATTTTTAGATCGTTTATGGCAGGGAAGAAGTAATGTTTGTTATTTTTTTATTTATTGTTTTTTTTATTTATTTCAATGTACAAAATTTTGGTTACTTCTAGTACAGTTTTATTAAATGTATAGATTGGTTTGTATACTGATTAATCAAATCACAGGTGAAGTCCTGTTATGAACATGCCAGACGCTCAGTTGCGAGAAAGCCCAACGATGCGTGCGTAAGGTCGTATCGTTTACCCCGTGCCCGTAACTCGATATCGAGTGTGTTATGTAACAGTTCAATGCCTATAGCCACCGAACAGGAAACTGAACTGTATCTCCATTTCACTTGAGCATATATTAGATTGAAGATGTTCGATTACTGATTTCACCGTATATCGGATACACGTAATGAAAGCTCGCAATGTCAGCATTATCGGACTGCGTACACAGTATAGACGAATTAACTGTACTGCCTCTGTTGTTTTACTATTAGTGTTATTTTCCGTATTCAAATTTGTTTCTGGGGTGTCGTTAGATACGAGTGAACTGACATAATGTTGGTTTTAAGCGTTGATTGTTAGTTTTTTACAAGCGGTCTAGATCAGTAGTCCAGTCTCATGACTCAGCTCTAGGGTTTTAAGTTGTAGACAATTTTTGAGGTTCCGTAGTCAAACAAAGAACCGTTATAGTTTCGCTAACAAAAAACGCAGATACATACGAGTGAAGTTAAATAAAAGATGAAAAAAACTTTGTTGAACTTATTGTCTGTCCTGAAATATTGCAATTCAAATTTCGAGCACTTCCCTATTAGCTATCTGGCTGAAACTTTCAGGGTAGCTCACAAACCGATAAAAACAATAAAAAAATATGATAAAAATGAAAAAAATATGATAAAAATGAAAAAAAAAAGCGTTAAAAGTTAAAAGGAAAAAAAATATGCAAAAAATTAACTTAAAAACGTAAAAAGTCACAGAGCACCAAAACTAAACTTTTTTAAAAATTATCCTTATTTATATATCTATAAATACAGACGGACGGACAGCCGTCCGTCTCTCTGTATGTATAGAAGTATAAAAATATAATGGAAAAATAAACTTGTTTCTCCCATACATGAAAAGTTACACAGAATTAATATTTTTTCTACCCCTTTCAGTGGGGGGAGGGGTCATTATATAGGTATTAAAAAATATTTAATGAGGTTTCTTTGACAGTATTTTCTTTATATTTGGTTCCTTTATGGAAAATTTTAATACTAAAATGACTTTCTCCTTGAGTTGCCTGTCGTCGTCCTCTCGGCCTTAAACACCGTAATAAAATGCGTACACAAAATTTCGTGTCTGTGCTGTTGACCGTTGACGAGCTCTTTTATCTGGAGCTAATCATGTATGTCGATTCAAGTCATGCTTACCATAAAAATGCACGGAACTGAACCAACATGTAAAAAGTCAAATCCGTAGGATAAGAGGAAGCGGTTTTAATTCAGCTCGCAAGATTCCACCTAAACAAACATCCATACGTTGCAAGAATAAAAGATTGAAGCAAAAAACATCTAGATTTGAACCACTCATGTAACAAACAAAGCAAGCTAAATAAAACCGTTCAATAATAAGCATGGCTTAAAATGTTTAATAATAAGCATGGCTTAAAACGTTTAATAATAAGCATGGCTTAAAACGTTTAATAATAAGCATGACAACAGAAATATACACTGATATCTATGACAATTCCATCGATGACGTCACGGAATAGAATCCTTATACTTATTTCGACTGTGCTGGTGATTATTGGATTTAACTGAAACTGTATATGTTACATAATGAATATAACTGTTACTGAAGATCTAACAGCTAAACCTCCCGCTCCCAAATTAATGTTGTGCTCGAGTCGCCACAAGCCGGTAGCGGCGGCCGGAGGTCCTCGCAGACTTGATTTATCATCGTTACTGCAATAACTAATGCTCAAGAGTAATAACCACCCTCGCTTCCTTCCACGCCCCGTATTTATTGCTCGAGGAGACAATATAGCATCTCTTTTTACCCGAATACGGCGAAGCAAGGGAAAGCTTGAACGTCTATGTATATATGTGGATGTTCCACCATAGCGCCCTATTGGTCCGATTTTGACAAGCGAGGTATCAATCGATTCGTCTTCAGGTATAGAGTGTCATAGGGTATTTTATTTGCCTGACGGAGAAGCAGAGGAAGAGTTATGTGTTCAACTAAAAACTTGTTCCTATTTGACAAGCGAAGTATCAATCAAGTCGTCTTTATCGCAAGATTGTCATATGCTATTTATATTTAGCCGACCGTTGTCGGGTTTTAGTTTTTGAACTTATGTCTTGATCCTTTCGTACCCGCGGTTAAGGTGAAAAATGCACCGTTCAAGCTCAAGTCCGCGGAACTTTGTCGGCAAACAATACTTAATGGCGAAGTTAGTTGAGCTCGGGCGGAAGTTGCGGTAAAAGTTGTATGTAGTTTCTCGTTTCGTTACAAACTATCCCGTTCCTTTGCGACATTTTAATGTACTTTTGTACTCAGTACACGAGAGTAAAGTTGAAAAGTCTGTGGCCCGGTCTTTCAAAGTCAAAGTATTTGTTGTAAATAGGCTAAAAAATTACACTTTTACAAGTCAAAGCACAAGTCAAGGCAAATCTCATGAACAAAGAGAATAACATAACTTATTATAAATCAATAAAAAAAAAAACAATAAAATTAGGTAAAGCAAGTATGCTGAGTTTGAAAAGGAAATTTTCCTTTCATGTGTCCACAGGAAAAGGAAATACCCCTCTGACTCTACCGGTGCTTCGGAAATACGCCCGTTAGAGAAAAGAGCACCAAGAAACTCGGAGATGTAATTTTGTCCATTTTTAACAGTTTTCATTTAATTCATTCAATTTAATTCAATATCAGTAATTATAATTAATACATGTAAATGAAAATACAAAAGATAAAACTGCTAATGAGACATCCCGCAATAATCACACTGATAATAAAAATACAAATGACTAATAAGAAGCCAGGCTGGACCACAAGCAGCACCCGTTCACAAGTATGACTTGTGCACCATCCATCACCCCCTCCTCAAACATTTAGAGGGAAGGGAGTGACCCGGTAGGTACACAGAGCCGCTGCAAGTCAATACATTTTAGTGAACACGACCGTTGTAATCTCAAGAAGTTCACAGGTTCGATATGAAAAAGAATAATAGTTTAAAAAAACTAAAATCACGCTTTATATAGAAAACCAAACTAAAAAATAGAAAATATTTTTTAATAGTAAAGTAAATAAGAAAAAAAAAATCAAAAAAAACATTATTTTTTTCGATTTATGGCATTGTCATCTGTCTTTGACAGGTGTGCAAAATTTGAATGAAATCTGACTGTTTAAAGTGGGTCAAAATAGCGTCCAAAGGAGTCGGTTACAAACATACAAGTGAAGCTAATATAAAGCGTATAAAAACGATCGCTTTAAGAGTATCAGTGACACAGGGTACTATAAACCCGGAAAATGCAGATGTTTCACGGAAAACTAGCACAGCGAAATGCCACTGTTAAAGCATTTTATGGTGGTAAAACTAAACAAGACACACGGGTAAGTTCAATAACTAAAACCCGACTACGGTCGGGTAGGACACCCTTGCGATGAAGACGGATCGATTGATACCTCGCTTGTAAAATACAGACCAAGTTTTTAGTTTGAACAAATAACCCTTCCTTGCTTCGCCATAGTCGGGTATTAAAATCGCCTATGACTCTATAAACTAGTGGCTCTGTGAGCTGTAGAACTCGCGCGTACAAACTTTTTTGCAAACAATCTAGCGGTACAGAGTAGCGCCATCTAGTTACCTTATTGTAAAACTAACATTAATAACCATGGTGCTCCATCAATCCCTGCCTAATAAAGGGCTGATTCCACTCGTAGAAACCTAAAAGTTAGAAATTTACTGCAATTTGAGGAGCTATTCTGCTCATCATGCCGAAGATCCTCATCAGATCTTCACCAATTTTTTATGAGACTAACTTATAGTTACTACCATTCAAATAATGGTAATAACCATCGATATCGGATTTAAAAAGGCGGAGATATTCAGTAGCCCCCTTTTTACCCATTTTTGGGGTAAGTACCCCCCCCCCCCCCCCCCAATCAAAAATATCCGACGACTAAAAAATTCTAAAAATTTGCTTAACCTGTGTGTCAAGTATCGTCTGGATCGGTTGAGAAATGCGATCTGTAGAGGAGAACAGAGATTCGGACTGACATCCCGAAAGCATTTTTGCCCAAGCTGAAACGGAGAACCATCGCTCGCGCTTCGCGCTAGCTCGGTCACTGAAGATGAATCGATTGATACTTCGCTTGTCGAAATTGAACCAAGTTTCTAAGTTTGTGCACATAACCCTTCCGTTGCTTCGCAGATTTTGAGATGACCTTCGAAAACAACTTATAGACGTGGATCAAGAGTGAAATAAGTCGGTAGTTATTTAAAAGGGTTTTATACCCTCTTATAAAGAAGAGTACTTTCTGCCAAACTCCACTCCTGGAGTTCTCCCACTTACATACATACATAGTTAACTTCATGACCCTCCCCTTTATTCGCTGTAGTCGGGTAAAAACATTATGTAACTTGACCATGTTTGTCAATCACTAGATTGGACGGAATACATCAATAATAAATTATCGTTTGGACACATCAAGCGCCTAATTGCTCAACTAACTAAGCGAACATGATTTCAAAGCCATTATTCATCATAGGTTATGATAACATCCTATTTAATAATTTATCTTCGAACTAATTGCTTATTTTTATTATGAATTAGCTTTAGCCCGCGACTTCGTCCGCGCGGACTACAGTTTACCGCGAAAAAAAGCATCCTATGTTCTTCTAGGATATTAAAAACCGGTGCAAAAGTAGGTACAGCACCAGTGCTATTGATGTTTTTTGACATTTCGTTTCCATGGCAACCGTTCCTTACAGCGAGTAATCAACATTTTCCAGTTTACTCGTGGAAACTTACAATTTACCGGGATAGAAAGTATCCTATGTTTTATTCCAGCATATAAGCCAAATATTATCAAAAGTCGTACAGCCGTTATTGCGTTAAAACTCCCCAAACAAACAAACGTTTTAACTTTTATATATTGGCGGATCTCATGTCAAAGAATCAAATATAAACTCATTAGCTATATACCAAAGGACATATAATAACGATTATGATTTATTCAAAGATTATATCAATTTAATAGTTATTTTTAGATTGTCTAAGCCTAAATTGATATGTAATAATTTAGGCCGATCGTTACTTAATGAATGCTTAAATACTTTTATATCTCAACTGTACAACTTCCTTATCGCTAGCAACTTATAGGCCATAAAAAATATTCTGTTGACTATTACGTATTTCAATCGACTTATCTTTTAAATATAAATAAATAAATATATTTGGGACAATTCCACACCAATTACCTAGCCCCAAACTAGGATACCCTGTAATATGGGCACTAGATAACGGATAAACATACATAAATACGAATATCACATCCATGACTCAGAAACAAATATTTCTGCTCATCACACAAATGATTGCACCTTGCAGGATTCGAACCCGCGACCGTTTGGTTTCGTTCCTAGGGTCTCTAGCCACTAGACCAACCGGCCGTCAAAACTGGTTTTGTTATAAGTAAATTTTATAAGGTCCAGGGCCTGCAGTCTCGACATCGATAGAGATATCTTTACAACCGAAATCGATCGCAAAGTCCGATTATAACGATATTTGGTAGTCTCTACCAAATATCGATGTCAATCATGATCAAGGTCAGTACAGATACCGATGACAGTGGATACCTTTTGACAATAACTGTCAAAGCTAACAAATGTCATCGATATCTTTACCGATTTCGGTTGTAAAGCAATCACTGTCTATGTCGAGACTGCAGGCCCTGGATGGTTCATTCAAAAGCTTGGTTACTATTTATAAGAAGACGTAAAATAATTTAAAAAAAGTCTTTAAGTCGAATAAATTTTTGTCTGTGCTACGCCCAAACCGACTAAAATAAGTAGGCATTAGTAAGTAGCGTAGACCTAAAAAAAGTTTTATACGATTTGAAGTCATTTAATATTTATTTTCTAACTTTTTAGTTTCGTTAAAGTAGGCATAAGAAACTTAAGTACTTATTCCGATCGTTACGAAAAAAGCCAAACTAGAAACAGTTAACAGTCCATTAGTTTTATACGATTTGAAGTCGTTTAATATTTATTTTCTAACTTTTTAGTTTCGTTAAAGTAGGCATAAGAAAATTAAGTACTTATTCCGATCGCTAAGAAAAAAGCCAAACTAGAAACAGTTAACAGTCCATTAGTTTTATACGATTTGAAGTCATTTAATATTTATTTTCTAACTTTTTAGTTTCGTTAAAGTAGGCATAAGAAAATTAAGTACTTATTCCGATCGCTAAGAAAAAAGCCAAACTAGAAACAGTTAACAGTCCATTAGTTTTATACGATTTGAAGTCATTTAATATTTATTTTCTAACTTTTTAGTTTCGTTAAAGTAGGCATAAGAAAATTAAGTACTTATTCCGATCGCTAAGAAAAAAGCCAAACTAGAAACAGTTAACAGTCCATATCTTTTAAACCTCTTAACCGATTTTGATGTAACTTTAACTATACCCTAAGTTAAAAGATACTGGAATTATTATAAAAATAATTATTGCAATCAGACTTAGTTTCCGAGAAATACGTGGACAAACAAACATACATACGTGAATTTTGGTATAGGTATTTGATCAGATACGCATATAAACTAACATTTAGGAATATTACGCATTTTCAATCGTATTAATCGGTATCTTACTTACCTACATACACATCAGCTTGAAAACCTCTTTTTTTTAACTAAGTTAAAAAGTATATAACAGAGCGTCGATCGTGCGCTATCTCATAATCAGGGTACAGCAAACATTAGCCATCAAGCAAATAAAATCCATTATCTACATATGCCGACAAACGATCGTTCCTTCCTCTATCGCGTGATTTGACACGATATCCACACGGGGGCCAAGGACTTCTGGTTCCCGTCGGGGATATCTCCGCTTTAGACGGAGCTTGTTTGAGAAACGGCGAGGAGCGATGTTTACTTCGATATTTTTAGGGTGGGGACTTAATGAAACCTGTCAAAGGTGACGATGATACATTTCAAAATTAATTAGGTTTTGAGGAAGCCTGATCTGCACTACGTTTACATTATACAATAACTAGCTGTAAGGCTAAAAAAACACGCCTGCCCTGCCAAAAATGAACTTATAACAATGAATTATAAAAGGCGCGTTCCACTTAGAGAAAAATGCTAGCAATGTTAACTTTTTTAGCCCCAATGTCGTTCCACAAGCCCTCTGATGCTAGCACAAATAACAAACGTCAAACGTTCCACAATGCAAAATGTTAACATGTCTAGCTTCGGAAACTAGCATCGTCAGACCCATGTTGTTTTGTGGGTCCGAAATGCTACTTTTTGAAAGTGTCAAAATTTAGCGGCGGGGCATGTAATTTTAAATAAAATAAACATTGTTTTGCTTGGCCTTGCGGTATAAGTGTAAGATTTTCGATAATTATTTTCATTTCCTAGTTTTAAATTAATTGAGATGAGGGAATGGTGCTACAAAAGTAAATAGAATAATAGTGCTATTATCTATCTTGGTTTCAATCTGATTTACAACATCACTATCACTAATGCGTTGCGATAGAGTCGAAATTGCTATGAAGAAAGTGTCAATCTGATTGAAACCAAGTTCTGTCATACGGCCACAGTTGTGTTGAGCAGCAACACGTTTCAGTTGTAGATGTCAACCGTGCTTACATTGCTGGTTTTTCGTAAGAGAAACGCTGATTGAGCGCTAGTCATTCGTGTTAACACAAATGGTATAGCATTTATAGGTGGAACGCGGCAATAGTGTTGGAATGTGCTTATCAAGTTGCTTCAATTTGAGACCCATATTGTAAAATTCAAAGAAAAAGTATATATTTTTGCATTTGAAATTAGAGCCATACAGCAGCCATAGAGTTTTTTTTTAAATGAACTTTATTTTACTCGGGGGAATGTAAGGATTTAGCGATACCCCATACGTCTAAATCTGTTAAAGCATTTAAAAGTTATGGTGGAATAAAGAAACTCATATACATACATACATACATAAATATACACACAAACATACATGAATCCTAAAAACATTACACTCCTTTTTTGGGCAGTCGTGTAATAAGGTAAATTAAAAAACATTTGAAAAAAAGAAGCTTTTATGCTGTAGCCCTGCCTGGTGAAACTTAGAACGGGCTATCATCATTAAATGCGTAGACAACATTTCGTGTCTGTGCTGTTAACCGATGAGGAGTTCCCTAGTCAGGACTCAACCTTGAGTGCAGCAACCATATCATGGTAAAACTTAAAACCGGCTATCATAATAAAATGCGTACACAAAATTTTGTGTCTGTGCTGTTGACCGTTGAAGAGTTCATTTATCTGGAGAACATGTCAGAAAATTTAAATCCGGCTATCATAATAAAATGCGTACACAATTTTTTTTGTCGGTGCTGTTAACCGTTGAAGAGTTCCTTATCTGGAGCTAATCCTCGATGTCAATTCAAGTGATGCTTACAATAAAAATGCATTCATTGTCATCGGAACTGAACCAACATGTAAAAATTTAACTCGCGTGTTCTTTAGTTTAAAAAAACTAAAAATCACGCTTTATATAGAAAACCAAACTAAAAAATAGAAAATAAATTTTAATAGTGTAAATAAAAAAATATGTTTTATTTAAAAAAAAATGTGGGGTGCATGGGTCAATAGTTATAAATATTTCATTGACAGATATGAGAAGAAGGATTATCATTTCGATAATATCTTAAAAAGCACCCCACGTTTTTTTTAAATAAAACTTTTTTTTCTTATTTACACTATTAAAAATTATTTTCTATTTTTTAGTTTGGTTCTCTATATAAAGCGTGTTTTTTAGTTTTTTTAAACTATTATTTATTTTCTACTTTTTTTTCTCGAATTATTGCATTGTCATCGGTCTTTGACAGGTGTGCAAAATTTGAATGAAATCTGACCGTTTAAAGTGGGTCAAAATAGCGTCCAAAGGAGTCGGTTACAAACATACAAACATACAAGTGAAGCTAATATAAAGCGTATAAAAAGGAAGTGGTTCTAATTCAGCTTGCTAGATTTGACCTAAACATACTTGCGCACATGCATACATACATACAAACATTGCAAGTTAAATAAAAGCTTTTAAATAACTAGCTTAAAAGCTACAAAAATACGCCAATAAATTATATACAGTTGGAATTGCCTTCAATTTGATACCCATATTGTAAAATTAGAAGTATTATTTTTTTGCATTTGCCGCCGTAACGAAATTAAAAAAATATTGATATAGGCTATGTTAGTCGGGGAGACGTACGGATTCTAACGGTACCCCATACATATTGAGCTTAGCAGTCTCTTTCCTATAGCCTCCTTCCTTCGAGTTTTACAGTAGCTCATTTCAAATGTATAATTACTTTACTGCTGTTAAACAGTGACTGGAATTGATTTTCTCTCATTGAGTGGTTCAAATCAAAGGTCAAATGGCTTTCATTTCACCAGAATGAAGCTAACTTTAGATGTGTTGTATAGGTTATTTATTATAACACATACACAGACAGTTTGAAAGACCTTCAAATACAAAAAGCTAAATGCAGACATGTAAAGTAAATCCTATTCAAATGCGATTGCATAGAGCCTGTTTCCTTTTAGAGAGTTCAAAATTGAATGAGAATCACAGACGAGTTGAACATAAAAATATTTGTGTCAACGCGTGACAGTTTCTTGGTATTGTTGTGAGTTCGCACTTAAATCATGCGTGATCGGATGAAAGTACGATTGTGGTGTTATCGTTCATCTTCCCACGAATGCCGGTTGCGTGCGCTGGCCCTATTGTCTAATTCAAAGGCAGTCTTATCTAAAGAAATCTACAACAAAAACAATAACAGAACGGATCTATTACGACAGTTAATGTGTCAGAACATGCATCATTCATGGCTTCGAATGAAGTCTTATCTCATCGTGGATATAAATAATATTGTCACGTGTTGAATCGTTTGGATTATTAATGGGTTCGATGAAAATCTAATTAACAACTAACATCTTCTTTTTTTAAATTTCGGGCTCGACAATCGTTTGACCACGATCTCACCTGATGGAAAGCGATGATGTGGTGGAAGGTGTAGCACGCTTGCCTTGTAGATTTGTTGCACTTTTGACTTGAACACACCTGGGTTATATGTTACCGGAAACACTGACGCGGGAAGGGCATTCCACTCCTTTGCAGTTCTTATAATAAATGAAGAAGCTTAACGCTTCGTTCTTGTGCGAGGTATTTAAACCATAAAAGGGTGGCGCTTTGCTGATCGTCTAGTCGTGCGGTGATGGGGGAATCAGATTGTGCAGTTCTAGTGCACACTCCATCGTGCAATTTGTAGAATACCGAAAGGCATACATGAGGTCGCAAACCTCATGTCGATGCGCATCGACATGAGGTATGCGAACTCATGTCGATGCGCCAGACATTGAAGCTTACTCTTTACCAGTGTCATCCCCAATGCCTCATAGCACGTCTCTCAATTGAATCCAAAGCCTCGAGCTGATACTTGGCAGAACCGTCCCAGAGGTGGCAGCAGTACTCCATACAAGATCGGATCTGTGCTTGATAAAGATTCAAAAGCTGTCACAGCGCGTAAGTACCGCCTGACCTTAATGATAAGGATTACTAATGAAATGACAAGTCTAAATCAAACGTTAACGTCTCTAAAGTTCCCACTTTATTCTGCGATCTGTGCTAAACAATTTGCAAGTCAAAAAGTACATAAATCATTGAGCCTTTTTTAAACATTGACGTTAAAAGCTGAAATATCAGTGGCTGTACGATTCATTTACACAATTGATCACAAAAAAGTAGATGTGAGGTGAGGCAACCATTGCACGGTGCCGTCACCGCCGTCGCACCAAATAAAGAAATACACAATACTGCCTCAATTCATAAATCCACTTTCGTAATTCTGACATCAAAATTCGACAGGTAATCCTTTGAATCGATACTTCACGACAGCGGACGTCCATCAAGCCTCTAGGGACCCGAGAAAAAATTCATCGGTGTTCACATTCGAGGCATGGCGGCGATTAAAATTCCACGTCCATTTTTGGGAAGTTAACATTATTTATCCTGTTCTGAACACTTTTACGGTAAATGTATTCATGGATATTAACAGTTCGTGTCGCAATATCGCATATACCCCGATACGCACTGCGTGACGCCGGACGTTCGTAATGAAACGCTTTGGGTTAATAACCGACATAGTAACTCAGCCTCCGGGATATTCCTAACAATAAAACCATTATTATGGACGCGAGCCTTTTAATTCGTCACATATTAGGTACGTCCATCTCAACCGTGACAAAACAGCGACTGTTGTTGTGTAATAGTGCCTTTTGAGAAGGTACAGCGACGTTATTCGGCTGAGGTTCCTTGATTTATTGTCGCTCGGGGCTCAGTAGAAGGCGTGACCTGAGAAGCTGGTATAAAGGGACACCGAGACAGCGGCGTCATTATCTCGGCCGGCACATTGTGTGTCTTGCCCGGCAGCCGCAATTGCGGCTCGATTTCCCGCAATAACTCGCGCTATTTTCAATTGCCCGTAAGTGTTCGCCACGCGTGCCGCCCACCACAGCCATCCGCGCTGCGCTGCCCACAATTTCGATAAAACCCCCTGTTCATCGCTAAGTCTTTCGAACTCTGCGGTCGGCGATGAATAGTTTAGCGCTCTCCGAAATTGAAAGCCTGACTCGCTCATAATTTCCGTTAGGCTTTATTTTAGGATGCGGTTCTAAAGGCTATTTTGTAACCTGACCGCAAGGGGCAATTTCAAAATATCTCGTCCCTAGCCACCCACCGCTATCTGATTGATTGCTAATGACTATTGTTACACTGTTACGCAAGCCTCGGGCAACTGCGGCGCTCTGTCCGACTGACGCCGAACATGACGGCCAACATTAGTTACATATTCCGCACTAAACCGTTGATTTGCAAACAACAATAAACGGATGTGAATCACTCCAGGGACGCCAGTCACGAATGATATCGGACACACACGGCAGTACTCCGTTACAGACTGCAGAATTCGTTGATATGGCCCCGAGGCCAGGCAATTCGAAATGACATCAGTCAGTCTACGATCGGTTCATATTTTCCATGGCTCACCATTATAATCTCGTATGGGTTACAATGTAGAAGACGCTTTGGGGCATTGATTGCCGACCAGGGCGCCTGATTGATTGTTAATGGTTATTGCTACGTGATCCTCGTCAAAGGAGAGATAATAATATCTCGGTGTGCCCGCTCTACTGTTTTGATTGCCTCCACCGCGTTTCTTGTGCACTCGGAACTGTGTAGTTTGCGATATTGCAGCGGGCGCTCGGTGAAAACATCACGAGTTCTCACTCGCAATTATGTTTCGTAATGTATCGGAGTTAAGTTACTGCTAATGAAAAGTCGAAGCTCTTATTGTTATTGGAACGCCCCCAGCGTGTCGATATTGAATTATCTGAGCGTTTCTTGGCATTGCGCGAAATGTAGTTCACGGGTGATTTATACTGCAACGGTATTATCACTGGAAATGTTTTCTAATAGAATTTGAAGCGTCGTAATCGATGCAGACAACCTGGGGCAACCTGTTCTCGCCTGCGACCTGACAGACCTCGATCTGAATCAGCACGCGGCCGATTCAGCGAACATTACTATCTGACCAAGTTGAAAACGCACAACAACGATGCGAGCGAGCTACCGCCTCTCCACTGTTGATCGGCCCGTGAATATGATAAGATCGCGCCGATGCAAAGCCCTCATTATAGCCTTTTACGTGGCGATTGTATCCTCTGTGACGTCGGTGATCGAAAACTTACCGAGGTCAGTTCCCACAAAAAACCTTTGAGTCCATTCACGCGTTAAAAGGGTTTATCGTTTTCTGTCGATCGTTAAGTCCGATATGGTGTCCATAAATATTCAAAAGGATTTATCATTTAAATGCTGTATAGTTAAGCAATGATTATCTCAAGGTGATTACTTAAAACACGTAGCGAGTAAACAAAGGCATCGGCAGGGACCGGGCGGCAGAGCCGGGGGCGGTGTGCTAGCTTGATTTATGTTCACTGGATACCGGAGCTCTTCCGCAAAGCTGCTGACGGTAACCGCACGGATATTGGAGAAACCCTTTTAAACCGCGGATAAATACCCCTCTCGTACCTACCTACCTACCTACCTAAGTAAGTTAATGCGCTTACCGTAAAGGTAGCAAAGATATTGTTTTGTTACGGGCCGGTGAGTTGTGGACTTCAGTTCAGCTAAATGCCATTCGCTAATTAAGGTCACTTTTGTTGAGGGCCGTCGAAAGTTCATTGAAATTGTTATTTTCGACAAAAAACTTCGAGAATTCAAAGCTAAGGGTACCGACGATGACGCCAAAATCGCCAAAATAGGTATTGGAGTGACGTAGACGCGGATCAAGTCAAGAGTTATTGTATATAATAATATCTATTTTTAAAAAAACATTTATTTCAAGCAAACTACACCCATAATATAAGACGTACGTACCTAAAAAAAACTGGCACATTTATAATACAATTAAAATTAGAATTAAATTAAGTTAAAATTATTATTAATATTAAAGTCATATTGTGTGAGTAATATGTATCACATATTATTATTATTATTTACTGTACAATGTGCAGTTGTTAAACAGTGATTCATGTATGGGCAGACCAGCCTATCCGCGACCGCTGCCAGCATGCTGTCGGTGCTCCCCCGCTCTCGCCGCACCAGCGAAGTGCCTCTCTTGCGCATTGTTTTGTAAAAACAAGAACCGCGCGCGCGCCGCTTGCGTTGTCGATGCGCTGCAATAGTGGGGGAGCCCCATCATCAACATCATCTTGATCGCGCTTGGTAAACTGGACACGAAGGGCGTTGTACGATTTTTACGTGTAGTCTGTCCACAGGCTGCACGTGTAGAATAAATTGCAGTAGGCTCTAAAAATAGTTATTTTAACATCAAGTGGGCACCTTGAAACCTGCGGATCACCATGTTCGCTCTGACCGACAGCGCCTTCCGCTCCCGTTCAATGTCTACGTCATTTCAGGGAAGTGTAACTAAATGGGTTTTCAGTTTAAAATTTTAGCTCCTCAGCAAATGCAAAGCTATTAATGAGAAGCTAAAAGTAGATATTGAGAACATTTTGAAGACAAACCAAAATTAAAATAGCTTCTAAAAATTTACTCCTTAATTAGACAAGCCCGTTGAAGAATATCGATCTAATAGCTGCCACTCCATTTTCTACACTATCTGCACTGGCTCAATCAACTGGAAAATCCGGAGCTCTTCATCATTACTGCATTAATTTTAATGTTTGCGAAACGTTCGCGCTCTGCAACATCGGAAAATACCGAGTAAAATTGGTGCAGAGTCCGTTGGAACATGTTCTTCGACCAATACAAGCCGCTGCAGTTTCTACTCGGTCGGCAACATAAGTAGCCCAGGACGGAATTAATTATCGACTCACCCAACGGTTTCTCGTGTAAAACAAGACGAGCAACGCGATGGGAAAAAGGTTAGCAGTACATGCATTGTGACATTGTGAAATCGCGAAGTACAACACCGCCTACATAATTCCTAATGTCCATCAGAAGCGAAACTTAAGTGTATGGCTAAAAGCAACTGAACTAGTGCTTCGCTTATTTAGAGGGTAGAAATATTGGCTATGTTCAACTGTCCTAAGGATGAGCTACCTACGTCATTCCACTAGTGTTGAATCGACTCGTGGATACTCACCACAAAGTTGCTCAGCGAGGTATGGAGGAAGTTATGGTCGGGGTTTCTCTGAAGGCTAAAATCAGATACAAGGGGATCTGACAGTTCAAAGGAATAGTATGGTGAAGTGGGCTGATCACATTGCTCCAGGGACGGATATCCGTTGTTGTCAATTCGTCCTGAATTGAAGGCCAACTGTAAACATGGTGAACAGAAACCTATGCAAAGAGATAATGACCGGTACAAACAGTGGACAAACACGCGTTGATCATGGGGGATAAGCTAGGTGCTAAGCGTGTTGCCTTACCACGCCGCTTTTGTTCACTGGAATATGTCAGTCATCCGTTTCGCTAAACCGAACTCGAATGCTCGCTTGGCGTAGCTGATCATCTTATAATTCCTTAGATTGCGGGAGACAGGTAGACATGAAAGTATGAATGATCCAATACAACGTGTAACAAGCTAACTTACAAAGTAAGCTTTGTCCTCGAGACACCAACCTACAGCCGACCACCAGTCTACAAGAACTCAGTGGGTGTTTAGTCGGTCAGCGCAAGAATGCAAACCCGTAATCGCGTCGCGGTATCGCGTGATCTGAGCCAGCAAATTACATTCGAATAAAATATTGACCGGTGTAATGAGCCAGGTTTCGCCTCCCCGTACCAGTCTTCGTCTTTATATGACGGGCTAGCATGCAGTCATTCACTGCTCTCACTTGTTAGTT
This sequence comes from Alsophila aescularia, assembly GCA_946251855.1. Taxonomy (NCBI): domain Eukaryota; kingdom Metazoa; phylum Arthropoda; class Insecta; order Lepidoptera; family Geometridae; genus Alsophila; species Alsophila aescularia. The sequence continues at coordinate 6,889,431 of OX276376.1, read as the reverse complement.
TGTACAGGGTTGGTCCAGCTTTCTTTACGCAAATTTCGCGATATTTTTCGATGGTCGAAGATAATATCCTGAACCAGACATCGATTTTTAAGGACAATAATGCAAGACAGTTACAATACTCAATCAACATTTGAATTTTGAAGCGGTATCTCAATATTGCGTTGAAATCTACAGCTTTACCAACCTTTAAGTCGACTGAAGCCTCTGGCTAAAATATACTCGTAGTTCTAGAATTAACTTCGACATATCAAAAGGAGTAAAATATGCCATAACTGCGAGCGAGACAGAATAAAAAGTTTATCACAGCACTTATCCAATGACAGTGGAACATACCGCGGCATGACCATTCCATAGAAACGACTAGTCATCACGACTGAACTTGATACCCTCGGACCAATAAAAGCTTCCCTGCAGCTAGTGCTCTTCTATAACGTCTTTATTGGACTGTTTTTAATTTATGCGCAACAGATTTTTATCAAGAGGCTTTATGGCATGAGTTATGATATGTATCATGGTGTTTAGGGCTGGGTATTGGAGCTATCAGGTAATTGGATACTCTTACACGGGAGGCCTCAGGGTTCACTTGCCTCATTCTCCGACTCTAAAATTTATTACGTGGCTATTCGCCGTTCGTTTCAATAGTTTTCATTGCCTTGTTTTTAAAAATGTTATAAAGAATTTTCAGTATTTACCTATCCGCTTCTACGAGGGTTATGTGCTTGGCCCGTATGTATGTGTAATGATATTCGGGGACATTTCACACCAATTACCTAGCCCCAAACTAGGATACCCTGTACTACGGGCACTAGATAACGAATATACATAGATACAAATATTACATCCATGACTCGGAAAGAAACATTTCTGCTCTGCACACAAATGATTGCACCTTGCGGAATTCGAACCCATGACCGTTTGTTTCCGTAGTTCAGGTCACTAGCCAATAGACTAACCGATCGTCAAAATGTGTGTACCTTTGGTGCGTCCTACAGTCTAAACGGCTTGATGTATTTTGATAAATGGGGTATTATTGGATTCGACTTAATCACGAGAGTGGCATTATCAAGAAAACTAATATGGCGGCTTATAGCTGCCATATTGTATTTCAGACGGAACAAAAAAATACCAAAACCTATCGAGTGAGGTATCAAAATGAAGATATTTAAAAGGCCATTCCAAATATATCTAAGAGAAACTAAAAAAAAGAAAATAAAAACAAATTACTATTATATATAATTTGTTTTTATTATATATATTATACTATTATATATTATATAAAAAACTATTACGAACAAAACTAAGAATCCAAAGCTTGTTTACCTCATTTTAGTTTTGTTCGCTTTCTGGTTTAAGTTTTTTTTGATAATACTTTATATTATTATCTTACAAAATATCTAAGTACATTTAAGAAATCAATTTTAATACATTGGACTTGTCTTGTAATATTATTTATATATGTTATTGTTAACTATAGACATTAATGTATCTTGAGATTACAATGTTGAATTTGATATAGTATACATAGCATGAAATACACGTGTGCTGTGAATCCATGTACGATAACATCTCACTCGTGGAATATTACAAATCTCATACCTATGTATAAGTTCGATGTTTTGGTTGGTAACTCCGCCGACACGTTCATTTACATAACTATTTCTAGAACCAAGATAAACCAAACCATAGCGATCAACTGAGTTAATATCAAATTCACATGAAACTGTTATTTCACAGCGTCACAGTTCCATGAGACTATAACCAAGCGATTAATTTAACTCAACTCGTATACAGCTCTGATTTCCAGAGTTTTGTTTAAATAAATTGTATAAATGTAAAAAAAAAACTCATAGGACGATGCCGACAAAATATCTTGGCCGTCATTAGAACCTCCATTGGATTTATAGCGGCAACAAATTATCAAGTCAAGTTTCGACACACAAAAAACCTTATAATGTTTACTTCTCTACGTTTCTTACAAAGCCCCACCCCGATTGGGGGATCGCTGTTACTATCGGAATGAATGCCAAGTAATAAAAAGTTTTAACTTGGGGTACAGTCTAATAAATTGTTATACCCTCCGAAATTACTGTCAGCCTGTATCGACGTCGTAAGCGAGGGAGAGATATTCTTTTTAGAAACATCGGAGCGGGGATCTGGTTGATACCGAGCGACGGATTACGCTTTACCTTGTACTATCCATCTCTCATCGAATTCGTCAATGTCATCTCGATAAACGAATCGGCAATGCATTACCCTTTGTGTGTCTTTGCCAGTAAAACTGTTCTTGATAAATGAGACCACGTCTAACGTGCGACGATAAATCAACGTCTTCTTCGGCTAAAAGCTTGCAAGGCGAAGCCTTTGCTTTCCCAGGCATGTTTCCGAAATTCTCCTGTCCATTGAAGGCTAATTTCTTTTGACAAAATTCTCACGTTAACTCAGCGAGCGCTGGACGCGATATCGAACGCGTGCCTCGTCTATGGTTACAAAGTAACAACTATTTTACCGCATAAATATTTATGTGCAAAAGGAACGTTTGTCAGTGTTTGGCCTCTGATCTTATCCCGCAATCTACGCCGTCATGAACAGTTTAGTAGTGTCCATTAGATTGAACTTCTGTCAGGAATGATTCATCTTTGACTTGTAATTGCGCAGAAGTTCGTTTCTTTGTTTCGGTGTCAAGTCAACCCCTTTTTTATTTTATGGTGTTAACGGTTAAAATTCACGGCCTTCCACATAACCAACAAACAAAAGTCCTCGGAAAGTTTTACGTCCATTTTTATTGGGTCAAGCGTTCGCTGCGATTGTGTAACTAAGGGTTTATATCGAGTTTCGTTCACGTGTTGGTTCGCACAGTTAACTGGGCTGCGAACAAGTGGGGCTTCAGTTCGAACACATCCTGTAACGAGCCTATGCTGGTTAGTAACTTAACGCTTTGTTTCTCACGCCTCTGGTTTCCTTACCGCGATTAATGTGGCGTTGAGACTGCTAGACGGAAGGACATGAAAGCGAACCGTTTCTGCTTCTAGATTAAATGCCAACACTAGCAGTACGCGCATACCCGTTACAAATACGCCTGGAAATGTTTAAATTGATAAGCATTCAGGATTCTAATTCTGTAATTCAAAGAAAATCGTGCATTCGACTTAAGGCATAGTAATGACATGCTTCTTCAGAAAATATTCCTCCTGGACACTGCGAAATACAAGCGAGCCAGTTGGTCGCCGTCGCACGAACGAAGCGAAGCATGTCACTGGGTGAGCGTGTCGTGTCGTGTCCACGAACGACGACGCCAAGGGCTCGCACGTAAACTTGTTTACCTTATAATATATTCGAGTTCTTAAACTTTACGGTCTGTGTACCAATTGACATTGCACAAATTCTTGGACCTTATGGACTTAATGTTAACTTGGTTAACGGCACAAAGATGAACGCGCCACTTCTTTTCGTTCAGTCGACTTGAAAAAGTGAATTAATTTCTCCTGTCACCTCAACCCATTCAACGAGCGAACACAATTGACAATGAAAGTAACATACTAATCGTTCTTGCGCTTGACACACATATTTCACAGGGTCTAACGAGCTCTCGTTCAAAATCGGCACACATTTTTTTTTCTTCTTTTTCTTGAGTACATTTTAAGTACCCTATTTATATTACAATCTAGCCATCAATTAGGCTAATAAGTAATTTAAATTTAACTTAAACAGTTAGATTGCATAGAACTAAGAATGTGTGCAATAACACTTTTCTTATAGTCTCTAATAGGGCGAAGACACTTTGTTCATGTTTGTTTTCTTTATACGTAGCACTTGAACCACATTACTCTAACACTAAACTAACTCGAACGGTTTCGGTCTTTTGAGTCTGCTCACTATATCCGTGTGGTCGAGGAGCTGGATTTCATCGACAGTCACATGATGATGAAGTCTATTTACATGAGCTTCTGCATATTTCTTAACTACTTTATCAGCGAACTCTCTCGATGGAGATCGTGATTTCTTATGTACCAAGGTGCATTCACTATTTCCGTCAGTACTTTATTCTGGAAGCGTTGTATTGATAATATGTTGAAATTTTTGGTGCAGCCCCACAGCTGTATACCATAGGTCCATACTGGCATTAGGACTAGTTTATATAATAAAAGTTAATTGTGTGTTGACAGCGTAGAAGGCACATTTGACGATCCTAATACAGTTTCCTACTGCGTCACCGGATCACGTGGCAATAACAGCTGGGACAGGAACGTGATTTGTCGAAACGGGGTAAAGCAACCACGCTCTGCGCCTCGTGATCGGCGGTTTGTTTTAAATGTAGGTGCGCTTGTATTTTATCCATGTACATATAAATCTTTGCTGGAACGTGAACGCTTTAGGCGCTTAAAAAGGTATTATGGCGATCTCTACATCAATCCTTTCATGGGTGAACTGATTCGTCTGTGCTCTGTATCAGGATTGTGGATGTTAGTAACACCATTTGGCAGTTCTTTCATTAAAAATAAAATAAGTTGAAGTCGTATATAAAAAACTTAAAAGAAATAAATATTTTGAGGTTTGTGCTACGCCCAAACCCAAACCTATTTACTTACAAAATTAAGTAAATAGGCACTTACCTGGCACAGACCTCAAACCATTTGAATTATTTCTTTCTTTTAAGTTTTATACGACTTGAAGTCGTTTTCTTTACAATACTGCGCTGAAAAAGGAATGTATTGTTTGATTCATGTATGTTTGTATGAACTTTTAAATGCCTGAACAGATTTAGACGTAGGATCGTTAGAATCCGTACATCGCCCTGAGTAACATAGCATAACTATATATTTACAAAAATTCAATATGGCGGCAATATAGTTCCAAAATCAAAAGCGAAATATATATTTTTTCACCATATTTACAATATCGGTATCAAACTGAAGGCCTTCATGAGCGCATTCCAGCAATTTATAATCAATTATTTTTTGGCAGGGCAGGCGTGTTTTTTTAGTTAAATTTGTTTTTATTTTCTACTTTTTAGTTTCGTTAAAGTATGCCTATGAAAATAATGTACTTATTCCGTTCGCTACGAAAAAAGCCATAATGGAAACAGTTAACAGTGTATATCTTTTAAACTGCTGAACGGATTAAGGTACTGTTTTGTAGTCGGTTAAAAAGCATTAAATAGTAGTTTTAACAAAGAACGTGCACAGTGGCTTTACTAGCAGAACGATACACCGAACTCTACAGCGATAGCTCGTAGCGACAGATATAATTTTACATTTAGTTACAAATGTTTCACTTTTATGTTATCCTTACTTTTATCGACTCTCGGTCCCTTGTTATTGTGCAAAAGCAAAGCCGTCCGATTTTATCCGCAGAAACCTGTATGCTGTAAATTCTTAAAGAATTTCTATGTCATGTCTCAATTAGTATCGTAATAACACATTATTCTTATTGAAATATCTCTGCTTCCAAGACCACAAGAGAAATAAGTAGAAATCGTGTTGTAACACCGGTCTTAATAGCTATTTTATAATGCGGTTTTTTGCTCGTCGATAATTTCTTGTTCATCATAACGTTCAAGCCTACGGTAGATTCTAGGGTACCGTAGCTAACTTTAAAACAAATCCTCTACAACTTCATCAGGTATCGCGTGTTTGTCCAAATGCATAACTTCTGTTTTCCTTCATTCATCTTTATCGCCATCCTCTTACATTCTTCTTTTTTTCATCCTTTATCATCCCACTGTCGGGCATAAGCCTCCTCTCCTTGACGCCACCCCTTCTAGTTCTGTCCTCTAAATCTGTTTTCTAGCATCTCTGGCTATGTCATGACTCCACGGGAAGGTAAACGACAGACAGACCACCAGCCGGTGGTCTGTCTGTCGTTTACCTTCCCGTGGTCCACCTTCCGTTGTTCCGCCGTGCAACGTGTCCCGCCCTTCTCCACTTAAGCTTGGCAATTCGCAAACCGACATCCTTGACCTTCGTTCTACAGCGAATCTCGATATTCTGTACGCGATCCAGCAGCTTGATTCCTAGCATGGCGCGCTCCATTGGTCGTTTGACTATTTACATTGTTTTACCTCTTACATTGTTTGGAATTATGTTTAAAAGATAATTTGATTGAAGTAACCGAAGTTCTTCACTCCCAAACTGTTTCTTAGAATTGTGCTTCATAAAGACAAAATATAGGTCAAGGATTTCAAAAATTCAACCCGCAAACTTAGTTATGCCCTTGAAATCTTGATAATATGTCTACGGAACCGGAGCCGTGGGTGTCCGAGTTGTTTGGCCTTTTTATTTGCTATATGCAGGTTCCTTTGCGTCTGGTATTCGATAATAATGTAAGACAATTTAATACAACTTAACAATGACGACATGTCAATTATCTCTATTGACGGACTTGCTAAACCAATTTGAATGCATGGCTGGAGCCAGACGAGCGAACTGATCTAACGATTTTGATGAAAACGGCTGTAATGATTCCGATGAACTATCTTAAAAACTAAAAAAACACGCTTCGCCTGCCAAAAAAGAACTTATGCCAATAAATTATATACTGTTGGAATGTGCTTATCAAGGCCTTCAATTTGATACCCATTTGTAAAATTAGAACAAAAAATATTATTTTCGAATTTGAAAATGGAGCCATACTGCCCCAATATTGAATGTTGCAAAAAAAAAATAGCCAATGTTACTCGGGGGGATGTAAGGATTCTAACATACGTCTAAATCTGTTTAGGCATTTAAAAGTTATGGTGGAATAAAGAAACTCACATATAAACATACATACATTCAAACATATATGAATCCTAAAAACATTACACTCCTTTTTTGGGCAGTCGTGTAAAAATTACGAAGTGGATTTAAGGGCTTGAGGGGTCTAGCAATAGATCTGTCATGTTCTCATATTCGGAGAACAGCGATGCTTGGTGGCTTAATTTTATTGTTTAACACGATAATAATTGAAGTTAGGGTTTCGCTTTAACAGTGTTTTAGTTTTCTGTTTACGAACTAAACCAACCACATGAAACCACACGATAGTGGTCATTTAGACAAGAAAGTTAAAAAAAAAAAGGAATCCACACCGCCAAACACATGAGTGTAGAAAATGCCGTTAAGCAACCGGCATTTTTTTGTAGTGTTTTGTGTTCGATACACAATTTCATCACAAAAGACTGCATTGTTTTTGATTTTCCGTGCGAACTTGGCAGAATTAACAAGGTCGAGATCATGCTGCAATGTGGCGATTCGTGAGGCTTGTGCGAACGAACTGATCGGCATATCTAGGGTGCTTCACTTTCGTTTCGACGGTGTGGAATCCGTCTTATTTAAACATTCTTGGTTCCAGATTAGTGTTCGTAAACCATGTGCGCTCGAGTGCATCATCATTTATTCTTTTTTGCTGGACCCGTTGTCGACCCAGTCGTAATGGTAATGACGCAGGACCCGTCTGGCTAGAACCACCACCCTCTAATTTCAGGCCGCCAATGCTGCTTTGCAAATATTCTTCGAATTATTGAGTGTAATAAGCAGGTTGAAGTAGCGGACAGCTAATTTAACGATTTGCTTAGTTCACTACGTTCTAACATAATATATCATCAACATTATCAGCTTAGTATGTTCTTACGGTTGGGATTTAATCCTCTCAGAAAGTGTTTAGGTAATAATCTACCCCGCTTGCCCTGTTCAACTTATGGACATCATCAGCTTATTCACTGCTGGACTTAAGCCCCTGAGCTCGCTCTTCAGATCTCTGCATCCAGTTTCTGCCAGCAGCTTTTTGCAGGTCGTCACTCCACCTGGCTACACGGCGTCCTACACTACGTTTGCCTGAGCGTGGTCTCCACTTGAGAAGTCGTCTACCCCAACGGTTGCAGGTTTTTCGGGAAATATGTCCAGCCCACTGCCACTTCAGCTTGCTTTAGTTTAACGGTCTTATTGACCCGGAACCGATTGCAGTCAATGGTGTACCTCTTGAAGTTGTTCAACAATATGTTTACCTGGGGCAAATATTGCAAATTAGGTAAGAACAACTTTGTGAAGAAAGCCAACAGAAGACTTCAGCTGGGTTGGGCAGCATTCGGCAAGCTTCGTCAAGTCTGCACGTCATTCCTTAATTTTGTGATTCATAAGATGCCAGTTTCAGCACGTTGTTTTCCTTTTTTCGATTTGAGCCACGGAAAATCTGCACAAAACTTAATTAAAAAGTAAATGTCAACGTTAAATTGATTCAAATCATAAATCCATTTGCTTCGAATAATGTCTTTAATGTAAGCACGCTAGCGAATCCTGCTACATGGTCGTAATTTTCCCTAAAAGTTCCCTAATTAGCATGCCAGTGTGCGTATAAACATAAATGTGTAACTAAGCACATTCAGCATTTATTTAAATCCATGTTATAAGTTATATTCTTATTTAAATAGCATTGCCCATTAACATTTAATCAACGTTCATCAACCACACAGCAATGATTCAATTTAAAATCTGTCTTGTACGTCGTAATAAACCTATCGCGCGCTGCATTTACTTTATTTCCTAGCCAATTTCTTTTCAAGAAGCTTTCAACTTGTAATTGTACGCTGCAGATATTCTCACTCGAAATTGACTGGTTTATGTGTGGCCTCGGGCGTGACAGGCGCCTTGTGGGATTGAAATTATAATTAACTGAGACCCCGAACTACTTCATTATAGACCTGAATAATCTCACAAACGGCTACTGCATTACATTTTTTGATTTGACCCTTTTGTTATTCATTTTTTTAATTATAATATTCACTCCACTTAATTTACGTCCATGTGGATTTAACGCCAACTATTGACTAAATTCATAACGAGGCCTCGAAGGACCGTATTTTTGTATCGTTATCCATCTAATTATTACGTATGGAATGCAATAAAAATTTAATTTGAATTTAAATTTAGTACTATGTAGGTAAAGCGACGGAACAGTATTTCGGTGTCACTCAATAATTAGTGCATGTCGATATTAATCCAGAAATAAGTGTAAATTTAAAAAAAGAAAACTTGGTAAATTTTATGAGTTATTTTTCTCTTTTCTCTCTTTTTTATTGCATTCTCTTTTATTTGTGAGCCACCCCGAAAGTTTCAGCCGGATAGCTAATCGGGAAGTGCTCGAAATTTGAGTTCCAATTTTCCAGGACGGACAGAAATACATAGATAAATACAAGTGTAGTTAAATAAAAGCTTTTAATAAAAAGATGAGATGTTTTATGCTTCATTGTTACTTATTCGTACCGCCACAGTACATAATATATTGTCCAAGGACAATATGTGTACCAAGGTATTGCTAAGATTTTGTTTAACACACACCTACGTAACACACACGTATGATATCTGGTAGGTGATGCTTGTTTCTCAATACTATCAAAGGTAATTATAATTAAATTAGTCACTCTGAAATGCAAATGTCACCTTTAAGTCACGCTATGCGCTCGTTTGTCGCGTTCACGTGATTTAAAATGTATTGGCTGCAAACCTGTTATTATTACTTTTATTGTGTGACGAGACGGGCAGGTCGCTCGCCTGATGGTAAGCGTCACGCCTGCTCGTAAAAGCTGCAGTGCCACCCAGAACTTTGGTCACTGCACTGTGCTTGTTACCCTGAGACATGTTACTAAGTCTCATTGCCTTACCCGCCAAAACATATAAATGTTTTCACACTACTGCTTGGCAGTTGAATATCTGACAAAGGTGTGGTACTTCCCCAGCAGAATTAGTACAGCTTCTTCTATACATATTTTTATTTATATAGGTACATACCTACGCTAGCTTTCTGTTGTCGACACTTAAAGTTGGAATGTCTACTCACAGTTAAGTCTTCTTCCTGAAACGGAAACACTAGCAACATAGTCTTTCCATATATATCGTCACTATAGTATCATATCAACTCAAACACGGATTTAATCCGGAACAAACAGACAAATTAATACTATGATACGTCCTAAACTTTTACAATACATATCAGTTTTCAAATGTTATGCTTCTAATATTTCTGCTCACGGACATATCCGTTATATTATGATACCTACTCGTTATCATTAAAAATAACAACTTTATTGATATAACCTTCGTGTTAATATCGGCTTCTGCTCAACACAAATCGAATTAGAGTAACCTTCGGCAGTGGTTTGGTTTTATTACATTTTAATATTATTTGTGTTTCATAACCCACTGCATTATCATTTAAGGTTGAATAGCTGCTTATGTTAATTTCTTTAATTGTAGATTCATTGCTGCCATTAGTATTACAATGGAATCATTAAACGATGGCACCTTAATAACCGTGGCCTAAACACTCATTGTGCTGGATTCGATTCCAAGGCTGATTGAACCAACAATAATCTCAGTTCGTTGTCTTTTCGACATCTCTTATTGTATCGTGTCTCAATTAGTCAAGGATTTCACTGTATCTAATAACAAAATGTCTATCGACCCACTTAAAGTAGGTACCTTTCTTTAATGGCACAAATGAATGATCTAATATATAAAACATTCCTTTTCATGTGCAGTACTGGATTCGATTCCAAGGCTGATTGAACCAACAATAATCTCAGTTCGTTGTCTTTTTGACGTCTCTTATTGTATCGTGTCTCAATTAGACAAGGACTTTACTGTATCTAATAACAAAATGTCTATCGACCCACTTAAAGTAGGTACCTTTCTTTAATGGCACAAATGAATGATCTAATATTTAAAACATTACTTTTGATGTACAGTGCTGGATTCGATTCCAAGGCTGATTGAACCAACAATAATCTCAGTTCGTTGTCTATTCGACGTCTCATATTGTATCGTGTCTCAATTAGTCAAGGATTTCACTGTATCTAATAACAAAATGTCTACCGACCCACTTAAAGTACCTCTCTTTAATGGCACAGATGAATGATCTAATATTTAAAACATTCCTTTTGATGTATAGCCAGCTTGTAATAAATCAGGTTGTACTATAGAAGTGTATGTAGGTCAGGCATAATAGGCGATGGCATGACTGCATCGGTGGGGTTGTACTTTGCCTTGCCCATGATTGGACTAGTTTTTCTATCAATCTAGACGAGAGCGAGGTGATCGTGAACTCGGATACCTACTTATAACGCGGGCTTAGAGAAAAGCGGGAGCGTTTTTGAAAGGTTTTATTTAACTTGCAATATTTGTTTAGATCAAATCTTGCAAGCTGAATTAGGAACCACTTCCTCTTATCCTACGGAGTTAAATTTTTACATGTTGGTTCATTTTCGATGACAATGCATTTTTATGTAAACATGACCTGAATCCCGGATTACTAGCCGCATTATACTAGCCGGTTTTAAGTTTTACCATGTCATGGTTGCTGCACTCAGGGTTGAGTCCTGACTAGGGGGCCTCCTCAAAGGTTAACAGCACAGACACTAAATGTTGTATATTCATTTAATTGTAATAACCTGTCCTAAGATCCACCATGTCATGTCTACTTCATAAAAGCATGTTTTTAATTAACTTATTATCTGAATGTGCATTTCGCACATGGACAGCCATAAAAAACACCTTGATGATAAAATGACAACTTTTGAACTTACCATTAATAGAGGCAATCTAGCCAGACAAAGACACTACACGACACACTATGCCAAATTTCGGCTAAAGAAAGTTTTTTTTTTTTCTAGTTGGATTTCTCAAAGATTGTCATTAATATCTGAAACCGTTGAAGCCTCAACAAACATTCCTTTGTTCTCCGACCTAAAATTCCACATTTAACCGCAATAGATTACATTGACGTTGTTCGTTAATAGCTTTTTGGTCGAGAGCCAACGCGTTGCCGATTGCTTTCGCGCCTCCATCGATAGCGATGTGTCAAGGCAGTACGAACTACCAAGGATTCCGGACAAGTTTGACCGCTTTGTAATATTATTAAAACTATTTTGAAACTAGAATTTAGCTTACATTTTTCACTAATTGACCGAGCGAGCGAGAAGCGCGAGCGAAGCGCTTCTGTTTCAGCTTGGGCAAAAATTATTTTGTATGTGCGGATGTCTGTCCGGCTGTTCTCCTGTACAGATCGCATTTCTCAACCGATCTAGACGAAACTTGGTATACAGATTAAGCGTTTTTTTTGGCGTAGGGTATTTTTGATTGGTACTTCCCCCAAAAAAGGTAAAAAGGAGGCTACTGATTGGCTTTGGTGAAGATCTGATGAGGATCTTCGGCGTGATGAGCAAAATAGCTCCTCAAAATGCAGTAATTTTCTAACTTTTAGGTTTCTACCAGTGGAATCAGCCCTTTACCTACTAGGTAGGGATTGATAGAGCACCTTGGTAACTAGATGGCGGTACTGTGCATCGCTAGATTGTTTGCAAAAAAAGTTTGTACGTGGGAGGTCTACAGCTCACAGAGCCACTATAGTTCTTAAGTGGATGTCGGGTGTATATGCCAAAATCGATAGCCACGGTTATAACGATGTCATCAATACTATTTCAATAATAAACATAGTAAAGCAAAAAAGTTACTCTATATATATTCAAAAATAAATGGGACGTCGCGGGATGCCTGGCAGATGTGTAAACATTGAATACGGCCGAGCTGAGGCGGAAAGAGCCGACGAGCCACGAGCGTCACACCCGTACCGCGCTATTAGAAGTTTACACATCAAAAATCATTTATGTATGTTTAAACTATAACTTGAGCTACCTACTTGCATTTTGATTTTCATGTTGTAATATTGTTGCAAAACCTAAAATAAACTGATATTGTACGCACGGGCGTTTTCTTGTCGACGTAACAGCCAAGCGTGAATGCGCACGATTTTACACCTATATTCCGTTGTCATAAATATTAAATTTGCTTGACGCAAAATCAACTGGCTCGAAATAGACACGAGATCCTCTTAAAATTATGATCTTCCTAAATAAACGTATCTCTAATTTTAATAAGTATAATTAAAAAAATACTTTTATATGCTATTATTTAACCTCTGAGCTTCATATTTTTCTTCTTTAAATGCAATGGCAAATATAAAGCTTCTTTATTGTCCTCTTTTTAAATGCATTTTCATCGAGTTGTGAGCTACCGTGAAAGTTTCAGCTGGATAGTTAATCGGGAAGTGCTCGAATTTGAGTTGCAAGATTCCAGGACAGACAGATATACATACATACAAGTGAAGTAAAATAAAAGCTTTTTAAAAGAAATCCTATCCATTGTCTGTGGAGTAGCATTTAGTATTTCAAGAGCTCAATACATAAAAATATAATACAAGATAAATATCCCGCTTCCAATGTTATTACCCGACTACAGCAAAGCAAGGGAAGGGTAATGAGTTTAACAGTTTATGTGTGTGGCTATGTGGATGTTCCACCATAGAGTCGCCTCTATTAGTTCGATTTGGACAAGCTAGGTGTCAATCTATTCGTCTTCAGGTATAGAGTGTCATAGGCTATGCTTTTTACCCGACTACGGCAAGCCAAAGTAAGGGTTCTGTGTTCAAAATAAACACTTGGCCCGTTTTTTTAAAGCGAGGTATCGATCGATTCGTCTTCATCACAAGTGTCATAGGCTAATTTTTACCCTACCGTAGTCGGGTTTTAGTTTTTGAATGTATGTGTTTTTACTAACATTATGTTAAATTAGCATAATCTATGAACAGCTAAAAACAAAAAAAACATTTAGTACATACAGAGTTAAAAAAAAAATGAACAAAATAAAAATATGTAGCTTACTTCCGCCAAAACTGTAAGTCAGACAAATGATAAATGGTAAAATTAACACAAGTAAAACCCCACGCTAAACAAAACCCAACCCCAGATTGAACTAATGAAAAATATAAATGAAAGAAAAGCTAAAGCCTGGAAAAAAAAAAAAAAAAAACACTTATATACAAATAATATATATAAATATAAAAAACACAATAAAAAACATATACATCGATCCAAATACCAAACGTCTGACATCAACAAAACAGACGTTTGGTATTTGGATCGAGGTATATGTTTTTTTATATTATATGTATATGAATATATAAGTGTTTCGATACTTGTATTTGGGTAGGGTTTGTTTAGCTTGGGGGTTTTTTATTGTGTATATATATATTTATATATATTATTTGTATATAAGTGTTTTTTTTTTTTTTTTTCGCCTCCAGGCCTTAGCTTTTCTTTCATTTATATTTTTCATTAGTTCAATCTGGGGTTGGGTTTTGCTTAGCGTGGGGTTTTACTTGTGTTAATTTTACCATTTATCATTTGTCTGACTTACAGTTTTGGCGGAAGTAAGCTACATATTTTTATTTTGTTCATTTTAAATATGGATTTCCGCAAAGTAACGCCTGAATCTATCAATTATACATACAGAGTTCTTCAATTTAAAACATAGAACAATTTTCAATTTAGACTGAAGATTTCATTGTATTTCCCTCTGAGAAAATATAAAGAAAAATGTATAATTTTAAGAAAACACGCTCCAGCCCCGCCCTTCGTTTCGGCATCATATACCATTTCATTATCTTTCAGCATAAAGTTCCAACTTAACTGCTTACTCTAGTACTAAATTAAAAAGGTCTCTGCGTCACAAGTCATGCCTTTTCATTGAGGTAATGAACTTTTTAGAAGTGGCTTTGAACTAATAGAATATGATTGACGTGTGACCATTGTCGTCGGTGCTCCCGGGCCAAGGTCGGCGAGTTCCCACTACGCTACGCCCATCCCAGTTGATAAATGGGTTCACTGATATTTCGACTGGCATCTATACATATAATTTTTAAGTAGCAAAAAGTCTGTAAAAAGAAAATAATTAAAAGATTTTGGTCTAGGGTACTTAAAATAGGCTACTGAACAAGTTTTTTTTTTTTTTAAATCGTGTCTCTTTGTATGTTAGTTCGCGCATCAACTAAAAAACTACAGGACTGTTTGGTTTTCACTGTTGGATAGCTTAGTTTGACTTAAAAACTGGGACTGAATCCGATGCCGAGCAATCGAAAAGAACTACTTGACGGCTGAAAGAATTTTGAAGGAATAAAGTATGTTGAAGTTTATAGGTACTTTTGGTCTTGGAAATCCTGGAATGACACGAGTGAACTACTTTTAAATAAACTGACCAAGGGTGCAAAGCCGCGGGCATGGCTAGTGTGGTAGTGTGTGTATAGGTGTGGTTTATATTGTGATAAAATTTATGAGCCATAGTGCATGTTCCCGTGTCTCTTCGGTCTTTGGATGGTACAATAAAGACCATCTAATATATTTGTATAGAGCCAAGAATACCTAAACTTCAGCCATTATGAAAAAAGCTTGATTTATTGGCTATAAATGAAACTAAGAACAATCGATAAGGAAAATTATAAGAAAAATATATGTGGCAAAATTGGCAATATTTATAAATCTCTACCAAGCCTCTTGCATTTGTGGGTGTAGTCTGCAGCCCGATTCCATAACTTGGCTACAATCGGATTATCACTTTTTTCATAGCAAATTCGACTCTATCGCAAGGCATTAGTGGTTGCGAGACTGAGAATTCGATTGAAGCCAAGTTATGGAATCGGGCTGCTGAACAACATTCAAAATCATTGATTTGGTTATCCTCTTGATTCGTAGATTATTCGTCTGGTTTTTGCCAGTAATTTTATCTTAGTATATCTCTACCTAGTTTTTTATAGGTAGGGTTTGCTGATCTACTCACTACCTCTTACTCAATACTTCTACTTCGTTCTTTTCCACGATTGTTTCGGCGATTGAATAATTGTTTTTGTACACGTCGGCACTTTACCATATTTGTATGCTTTGTGAGATCTCCATCGTTGAACAAATGACTTGAGTCCTTTGTCTACTGCTCGCAAGTTTTCCCGAGTCTTTATCCGCATTGTTCTATTCTTCATGATTATTTGAGTAAGTGATTAATCCTCTCATAAGCTTAAGTGATTAAATTTACCCAACGGCTACGGCCATTTATCTTTCAACAAATTTTGAAGCGTCCTTGCTTCTGCCATGATATTTGTCTTCCATCTCTCCCCTCGGTAAACAAGACGCTCAGTAAAGTTTGTCGCCATCTCCATTGAGGTCACGGGGTTTACGATTTCACTCAATACGTCTAAATACTCACAGGCCGAGACAGCCTCGCTTGTTAGTTTTGGAAACCGTTTAATGTGGCCATTAAATGTGAAACGCTTTATAAAATTAAAAACCACAATGGAGACGTTTATCGATGGTATCGCAAAAGGTGTCCAATTTACGATAAGCAAATGTTTAATTAATAAATAAATAAATTACGCATCTCGCGCTTAATAATGGTTTCTCTAACTGCGTAATCTGAATCTTATAGTGTTGAAGAATCTTGCAAAGTGACAATAATAATGCTTTCCTATAGTTTACACTAGCTTACCCGCCCGCGATTTCTTCCGCGCGGACTAAAGTTTATCGCGAAAAAAGAATCCTATGTTCTTCTAGGATATTAAAAACCAGTGCAAAAGTAGACTTAAGACTTCTTGGTTATGACCTCTGTGGCTTGATAGCACCAACTACTTAATCTGTGGCACCAACACTCTTGATGTTTTTAGAAAGATATGTTATTTCGTTCCATGGCAACCGTTCCTTACAGCGAGTATTCAACATGTTCCAGTTTTCCCGCGGAAACTTACAATTTTCCGAGAATGAAAAGTATCCTATGATTTATTCCAGGGTACACGCTATCTCTATTCCAAATTTCATCAAAATCCGTCCAGCGATTATCGCGTGAAAGCTCCCCAAACAAACAAACAAACAGACAACGTTTCACTTTTATATATTGGTATGGAAAGAAAAAGAAAGAAAGAAAGCATAGAAATTCCTTCATCATGGTATGTACATTATATGTAATCATAATAGCATCGGACGTGAACCCCTTCAAACTAGGTAGTGTTTGTGTCTTGTTAATAATATTTAATAGCAGCATCGGCATTGGTGTCATAGCCGCCGGAGAATGGAAGGTCTATCGGCGCACCTAGCTGATAGGACGTGTAATTTGCGCCGCTACATTCCAGCCCTTAATATTGCTCCTAATCGCATTATACGAGCAGTAAGGTTCCAGCTTGGATCTGATATTCACAACAACTGCAGGTGTATGGATCTTGCACATCCAAATCTACAAGCTAAGTTTTATGGAAATACCAGTCAATCGCACTGTCAAGGAAGCCACTAATATTTGATGCTATCTGTGAGCTGAATTGGATCGCTTTGTCCTTACTGTTTGATTATTTTGCTAATATAGGTACTGATCATCTAACTATTGCACTTCATAGACGCAATTCGACATGTTTCGAATGTTGGCATTTTTATTTCAACCACAACCATGCAGTCAGTCATACTCCGTCTATTATTTATTAGATCGTCAGTCGTAAGTCAGTAAACTTGAGCTGTTTGAGAACGCAGCCCTACTATCTTTAGATTGAAACTGCTCTAACTATCAAACTGGCTAGAAGTAATGAGACTGGCTTCGAGTAAATATATCTGCCATATGCTTACATTTTGCGTTTTCATCTTGCTAATATAGACTTAGCTGACGTATGCGAGATGGAGATCACGGAGACCACTTCTACGTCATTCTTACTGTTGGTCTTTGATCCCTTGATACTGCTCTCACCATAACCGCCTAGACGTAAATAGACTGGCTTCGAGTAAATATATCTGCCATATGCTTACATTTTGCGTGCTCATCTTGCTAATATAGACTTAGCTGACTTATGCGAGACGGAGAATAAGGAGACCACTTCTACTTTGTTCCTATCGTTGATCCTTGATTCCTTGACACTGTTCTCACCATAACCGCCTAGACGTAATTAGACTGGCTTCGAGTAAATATATCTGCCATATGCTTACATTTTGCGTTCTCATCTTGCTAATATTAGCTGACTTAAGCGTGATGGAGAATAAGGAGACCACTTCTACTTTGTTCCTATCGTTGATCCTTGATCCTTTGATACTGTTCTCACCATAACCGCCTAGACGTAATTAGACTGGCTTTGAATAAATGTATCTGCCGTATCCTGTTTCATTTTGCATTTTCATCTTGCTCATATAGACGTAGCTGACGTATGCGAGATGGAGATCATGGAGACCACTTCGACATCATTCTTACTGTTGGTCTTTGATCCCTTGATACTGCTCTCACCATAACCGCATAGACGAATTAGACTGGCTTCGAGTAAATATATCTGCCATATACTTACATTTTGCGTTGTCATCTTGCTAATATAGACTTAGCTGACTTATGCGAGACGGAGAATAAGGAGACCACTTCTACTTCGTTCCTATCGTTGATCCTTGATTCCTTGACACTGTTATCACCATAACCGCCTAGACGTAATTAGACTGGCTTTGAATAAATTTATCTGCCGTATCCTGTTTCATTTTGCGTTCGCATCTCGCTCATATAGACGTAGCTGACGTATGTGAGATGAAGATCACGGAGACCACTTCTACATCATTCTTACTGTTGATCTTTGATCCCTTGATACTGCTCTCACCATAACCGCCTAGACGTAATTAGGCTGGCTTCGAATCTATCTGCCATATTATGCTTACATTTTGCGTCCTCATCTCGCTCATATAGACGTAGCTGACGTAAACGAAGGATCACTTCCACATCATCCCTACTGTTTATCTTTGATCCATTGATACAGCTTTCACCATAACCGCTTAGACGTAACTAGACTGGCACCGAATCTATCTGCCATATGCTATCATTGTGCGTTCTCATCTCGCTCATATAGACGTTGACTTAAACGAGGGATCACTTCTACATCATCCCTACTGTTTTTCTTTGATCAGTTGCTACTGCTCTCACCATAACCGCCTAGACGTAATTAGACTTCCTGTGCCTCTCGGCTGTCTATTAATCTGCGATCCGAGCTTATTCGATTAACCTTTTATGCAAATGGAGTTTGGAATGCCGTTGTTAGGTAACATCGATGGTAATTTATGGCAGCCTTATGTATTTTTTTGTGTGAGACTAATGAAATAATAAATTTTGCGTAATATGTATTTGATAGGAATGTTTTTGAAACTCTTCACAAATCGATAGCTTTGACTCCTTTGGCACCGGCTTTATCACAATAATTCACAAATTGACACCTGTGGATTGTGAACGCCAGGAACTACGAGTACATCGAAATTGGGTGTTTTACCAAGTGGTAAAGGCTGAGCGTTAATCAATAGATCAAACAAATTGATTAGATTGGTAATGTACATACTTTGTAGTACCTATCTGACTTAGCAACAGAGCGTACTATGTAGGGGAAAACGCCCAAACGCTACACCCTCTTAAAATATTGGTTTCTTTAAAAAATACGACATAATATTTAGTACTTGCTGTGCCCGCGACATTGCCCGCGTGGATAGTTTCCTGGGATAAAAGTACCTATAAAATACAAAATAACAACATTCATTCAACAGTTTTTTTATACCCATTGGTCGTGTTCTTCTTATCAGATTGATGTGCCAAGTACACCAGTTTTTAAGTCAACCCCTAAACTATCCAATAGTGAAAACTGCATCGCAATCGGTCCATTAGTTTTTACGTGAAGCGGGAACAAACATCCAGACAGACAAGATTTTTAGAAGCGTGATATTCTTGTTCATTCGCTTATTTAAGATCCTCTAGACAAATTTATTTGTAATTATCTTCATTGTACAGAAATTTTGGAACTTACTGCTTAATTATAATTATAGATATTAAGTGTTGTCAATGAAAGTAAATAATCCTACCACACCGCTTTATATGTTAAAATCTACTAAATATAGGTTCAAAGTCTTAATAATATTCGGTATTATTTGACATGCTAATATTGGTAAAATGGTGCCAACATTTGTGTACTTTACCCAATCTCACTCAATATTCAAATCAGCTTGTCCGATCCATTACCATCTGACATGACCCTTGTAACTTGAAAACTCTGAAAAAGGATGATGCGAAAAGCTTTCTCGAATACAAATATCCTAACCTGAAACCTACCTACAAAAACTCGGATTTGACCGGAATTCAAACTATTGCCACAGTACATTTAAAAGTACTATATATGACTATATATTTATATTCAACCGCCAAGCAGTAGTGTGTAAATATTTCTGTTTCACTTTGAAGGGCAAAATTACAACCAATGTCTCAGGGTGACGAGCGCAGTGCAGTGACGCGCAAGGTTTTGCAAGCAAGGTTCTGGGTGGCACTGCAACTGTTATGGGCAGGCGTGACGCTTACCACAAGGCGAGCGACCTGCCCGTCTCGTCACTCAAAGTAACAACAAAATAATGTAGTGTGCTGTTGCTCTGATAAAGGTATATGGCATTTATATTGAACGTGATATTAAAACCGAACAAAAAGTAGCCTTGCATTTGCGGCGTTCACGAATCTATTTAGATGTAATGTAAATCTTAAAGGGCAAAGGCGTGGTGTTGCGTAGTCTATACAAATATATTAACACTTTGTCGTAATCAGAAAATTGTATACAACTTCGTTAAATTCAACAGAGTGCAGAATTTGTACTATGACACAGCGCTATTTCTGTAGGTGCCTGTACATGGACCCCCAGTTTATTTATCTGTAGGCGCAGCAGGTGACCTCTCGGGTGTTTAGTTCGTGAGCTTAGTTACATATTTATTACGTCCTATTCAAGCTTTATTGTATGCCAGACTGGTTGTGGGATCTCATTTAAATCATCCGTCAGTTTCGAAATCTGGTTTCCGTCTTGGGTTACAGTTGAAACGGTTGAAACGTTTGAAATTTTTTGCTTTTTATCCGAGTACGGTGAAGCAAGGGAATGGTAATGAGTTTAACAGTTTGTGGATGTTCCACAATAGCGTCGTCGCCCCTATTGATCCGATTTTGTGAAGCGAAGTATCAATCGATTCGTCTTCATTTATAGGATGTCATATGTTTTTTTTTATCCGCAAAGAAAGGTTTTAGTAACTTGGTCCTATTTTGGCAAGCGTCGCAAGAATTGAATTTTGAATTCGTCTTCATCGCAAGAGTGTCATAGGTTATTTTTAACCGACCGTTGTCGGGTTTTAGTTTTTGAACTTATGTCATGTGAGAATTATAATTGAGCTGCCTCTGTCTGACTATCATAACTTTCGATATCTGCTGGTTTTTTTTAAATATATCTTTGCTACGTAGAGTTTTTGACGACAAATGATTATGATAATCTGTTATCAACTTATCTCTCCAATTGGCAAATTACAATCTTAATGCCCCAAAAAAATTTGGTTTGACTACTACACAAAGGGGCAACAGATTGGCCAACATTCGCTTTGTAATGATTGCAACGGAAAGGCTCCGTAGCACCTGTTTGTATGAAATCCGCGTGGGAATCGGCAACCCGCCCGCGGCGGCGCGGCGGCGCTTGCGCAAGCGCGCGGTCGGCAACGTGGGGTTTCGAAAACTGTTGCACCCGACAGCTCGTTAGGACACATCGCTAGCTGAGTCGGTAAATGAGGGAAATATTATAAACAACCTTCTACACTAATATTATAAAGAAAAGGTTTGATTTCTATATGTAAGTTTGTTTGTAATGAATAAACTCAAAAAATACTGAACAGATTTAAAAAATTCTTTCAACTTTTTAAAGCTACACCATCAGCGAGTATCATGGACTGTATTAAATTTTTAAATTTAAGGACCCTGCAAAAATTGCAAAAATGTTAACCAAGGTATCAAAAATTTGCATATAAAAGTAATTATTTGGCGTGCGTTTCGAAAAGTATTGATGATACATAAAATAATGTACTAAATGTTTATAGTACTAATATTTACCCACAAAAAAGTCAACGAGGCTATATGTCTAACTAGTACAGTTAAGTCACAATAACCGCCTTTTGTTCAAATTAGTCAATCAAAACACTAGTGGACTCGATCTTTTGTATAAAAAATATATCTAGGGAAACCCTTAGCTACCCGTACGAAGCCGGGGAGAGTCGTTAATGGAAACTAAAGGTAGATAAAAGACAATAGCGGAGGTATTTTAAACACTGCCAGTTATTATCGTCCTCGTTAACGGTTCGACTCACAGTTGAGAATAACACCCATTCGTCGTTAAATGTTCTATTTTAGTTTTAAGACGCTACTGGTTCACGAAATACAATTAAGAGCTCTGGAATTTTAAAGTTTTGACTGTGAGTTCTTGAAGTGACCGAATAGAAAAAATACATGGTACTCTTGAGCCTTTTATCTAGTGGATGGTAACCATTAGCTCAATACAAAATTCGAAATATTTTACTCGCAAGAAAAATCATGTACCCCGTTTTTAAAATCAGTATATTTTTTAAAACTTAATTTTATGGATCACTAGCTGCGCCCCGTTGTTTCACCCGCTTGTATGATGATGATGATGATGATGAACACTATCCTATGTGTTATTCCAGCGTATAAGCTATTTCCATTATAAATTTCATCAAAATCCGTTCAGCCGTATGAGAGTACAGGATGATGATGATGAAGAAAATTATCCTATGTGTTATTCCAAGGTAATACCAAATGTCATCAAAATCCGTTGAGCCGTTTAAGCGTGAAGGAGTAGGAAACATACACACACATACATACAAACTTTCGCCTTTATAGTATTAGTGTGATTTACAAGCATATTATTATTTATATTGGTATATAAACTAACGTGAGCGTGATTCATTATATATAAATATGTTACGACTGTCACTCACGAGTTATTTCGTCGAACAATTCGACCGGTGCCAAAAAAAGCGCGGTTTTCGGTGCGGTGGTGTTCGTGTCGTGCCCTCACTACGCAAACTCGTGAGGATGGACGTCGTTAACGTCCGAACACCGGTCGACTTGTTCGACGAAATAACTCGTGAGTGACAGTCGTAATCGTAACATATCTATATTATTATTTAATCAAGCTAAGTTGCCTTCGGCAGTCCGCAAACTCGTGAGGATGGACGTCGTTAACGTCCGAACACCGGTCGACTTGTTCGACGAAATAACTCGTGAGTGACAGTCGTAATCGTAACATATCTATATTATTATTTAATCAAGCTAAGTTGCCTTCGGCAGTCCGAGCAAAGACTTTATCGACGTTGAACGTTTGCTGATTATTCCGCCATCTCTTCTGCGATCGCGATACGATTTTACGTCTACAATTATTATGTTCCCGCGCCGGAGAGTAGCAGAGCACATCACACGTCATTAAAAAAAAACGTGAATTTAATATGGTGCCTTAAGGCCAGGCTCTAAGGTTACATTTTCCCACTCTCCACTCCCCTGCCACCTCCCCTGCACTCTGCCACCCGCTACCCGCAATAAGCACTGAAGTGCCTTCGTAACAAGGTTGAATATCGCGAGCGCTGTTTGAACGGCTTATATTTTATTTTAGAAACAAAACTTAAGCCGTTGAGTAGAAAATGTAAATATTATTGAAAATAACGTAATTTTTGATAAGAAAATGTATCGAATGAAATTTATTCTGTTAATCATGTTTTTGTCTAAGTCTTAGAGAGATATTGATATCAAAAACATGTATGTTATGTTTCACATTTATCAGGTTTGTGGTTAACCCAGCATATTTATGGAAAAAACCCTTAACAAGCAGAGCCTGGTCTTAATTGCGGTAATGCCGTCTTGAACTACATTTTCTATAATGTAAAATTTTAGAGAAGAAACTGATAATTTCGATGACGTACAAGTATTGGATAAGAAAAAATATCTGCTAAATCAATTTCCTCGTCACATTTAGTTTATGAATGTGAAAATCTCATTGTAATAATGCTACACGGATGACAAATACATCGTAAACATAAATTCTTGGAGAATAATGACAGAGTCGACAGCTTTCACATCAAAAACTACTTTCCATGTATCAAGATATAATCGGTTTGCAGCCCGATGCGGGATGTGAGACGTGCAGTTATAAACACAACTGACGACGAATCACGGAATCAGAATTATTTAGCTTTTTGGGTTATCAACACTGATTAAATATGTTTTGACTAATACTTTAACTTAGAGATCTTTAGGCGAATACAGCTTGGGTTTTAGAAAGTTGTATAACATCCTCAAGTCACGCCAAATTCCACAAAGTCACAATGTCAAATTAAACAAACATGACATATGGTGCCGAGACATGGACGCTCTCATAATGAGTCTGTGCCCAGAATCAGAATTGCACAGAGAGCCATGGAGAGATCCATGCTTGGCATCAAACTCCAAGTCCGCAATGTCGAAATCCGGCGAAGAACAAAAGTTCGGGACGTTGGAACTACTAATAAGAGACTTAAATGGAGCCGGGCAGGATGACTGAGTGGTGCCGAGACCGGGAAAGCGCAGCGTAGGTCGACCGGCAGCGAGATGAGCCGACGATATTGTAAAGATCGCGGGTCGAGCTTGGATCCGATTGGCACAAGGCCGAGACGGATGGCATGGTATAAGGGAGGCCTATACCCAGCAGTGGGTAGATAAATGCTGTGGGTGATGATGCCGATGAATACTTTATAGGTATTCACACCAATAAATAAAAGTGACATGTTTGTTTGGGGAGCTTTCAAGCGATAACGGCTGGACGGATTTTTGATGAAATTAGGAATGGAGATAGCTTTTACCCTGGAATAAAACATAGGATACTTTTTATCCCAGAAAATGATAAGTTTCCACGGGAAAACGGGAAAAATGTTGATTACTCGCTGTAAGGAACGGTTGCCATGGAAACGAAATAATAAAAGGTCTGTCAAAAATCATCAAGAGCGTTGTTGCTATACTTCTGCATTGGTTTTTAATATCCTAGAAGAACATGAGATGCTTATTTTCGCGATAAACTGTAGTCTGCGCGAATGAAGTCGCGGGCGAAAGCTAGTTTTATATAAACCACACACAGATTACCTAAATTTACAGTCAGGTTTTTGACGAATCTCATCTCTTGCACGCGGTTTCAGAATTATGGCACTCCCATAATCAATATCGTGGGAAATAAGCCAAAACCATATTTTTAGCGAAGCAGAGTGTAATCTTTCTACCTAAAGTTTCAGGTACTAGAATGAAAGTCACTGTTTCTAACCCATGACGAACAAAACATTTTCATTATCACCCATTTGTCAGTTCCATCATCTAGAAATCAATATTTGTCATGTTGGGGAAAGTCATGATTCCACTCTCCACACACACGTGCCACAAATGATATTTACATACAGCACAATGATTGAATGATTCTCTCTCGCTGTAGACCAATAGCAACGAGAAACCTTAGGTGAGCTTAAAAATATTATATGTGGGTGTTCGTTGGCGATACGTTAGTTTTAGTTAATGCCTCTAGTGTTCAAGAGTTGAAACTGTTTGAGAACGAACAAAGAATGATTCATTCGTCATTTAAAAGCAAGGGAAAGAAACTTCTATTGAAACTGAAGCATGCACTAATGATCCAAATTAGAGGATAAACAGTATGAATATAAGATATTGAATAATGAATACAAAACCACAGAATAAATAATAGTACAAGGTCGTACCTCGGTCAAATGTCAATCATTACAAGTTAACACGTTTTTACCCGACTACAGCAAAGCAGGGGAAGGGTAATTAGTTTAACAGTCTATCTATGTATGTGGTTATGTAGATGTTCCACCATAGCGTCACCCCTAATGGTTCGATTTTGACAAGCGAGGTGTGTTAATCGATACGTCTTCAGGTACAGAGTGTCATAGGCATATTTTTTTTACCCGACTACGGCAAGGCAAAGTAAGGGTTATGTGTTCAAACTAAAAACTTAGTTGTATATTGACAAGCGAGGTATCAATCGATTCATCTTCATTTATAGAGTGTCATAGGTTTTTTTTTTACCCGTTTACAAGAAAAAGGAAGGGTTATGTGTTCAAACTAAAAACTTGGTGCGATTTTGACATGTGAGGTATCAACCGATTCTGAATTTATATGTATTGATTAAACGAACTTACCTGTAAGTGATGTTCTATTTATTTTCTTGAAGCTCTTCCCGATTTGCTATCCGCCTGAAACTTTCAGGCGAGAGGCAGGAGTTCTCAACTCGATGATAATACAATTAAAAATAAGAATAAAAATGTTTTTTTTATTTTTTAAACTGACATGGTAACTAATACTAGAATACTCATAACACCACGTACCGCTTTACCGTATTATTCCATACGCTGCATCCGTGTGGTCTCGCTGATTCCTCAAAATCAGTATAGTTTAATCGTCGCTGTCTCACACTTCTCCGTAAATGCTTCCTCACACCCATTGTTTGCACAAAATAGGTGACAAACTGCTCGAACGACTTTCAAAGCCCTCACGTTCGTACTTAATTGGTAAATGTGCCGGGCCGTTGTAAAAGTGAAATCTTTGAATGATTTGCAAAACTTATAGAAAGGTGTTACTACTACTACACTTGCAGGACTAGGGGGTAATCAATTGCCTTGTTAAAACTGTATTGACAACTTTTTTTTGAAGGGCGAACTGCGTCTATGCTTTGCGGAAATACTGCTGCAAGAAGCTCATTCCTTAATTTACAAGAGCAGCTTCTACTTATAGATAAGCTATTGTTTTGTAACGATTCTAACGATATTATAAGAAACATCTTTGATTACCTGCATTCACTTAAGTCTAACTAATTGCTGTCGATCTATCGTAATTAAATTACTCACTTTATGATAAAACATGCAGTAATGTCGTTTATGTTATTGATACATACCTTTATATTAACGACGTGTTAATGACTTCCTTTACATTGTTTCGACATATGGACAGTATTCTTGTTCATTTATAAATAACCCAGTGTTCTTTTGTTTTGTTGTTTGCGCCCTGGGGAGCACGCCACAGTAATACTACAATGCAGGTAGTGGCGTGCAAATCGGAAATATAGCATGACGTGTCGTTAACGATACAACTGAATTGTTTTATGCATTGTTCGTACTTGTTAATTTATATCCCCGGTACACCTGTCTCTTTCTGCTGACCTGTAGTGTAAGCAAGAGTGAAAGAGATGGAGGAGTGTGTCAGTGGGCGCAGATGAACGGCCGGCACAGTTTGCCTTATCAACATCGCTGGCCGGGCACCGCGGTGTGCAAGCTCTACGCACCTGGCTGCACTTTTATGTTTTCTCGTACAACTTTCTGCAAGGAGAGCTTCAAAAGTAAGTAAGTATCGAACAAGAAAAGAAGAAAAAAAAAACTGCCATGCAAAAAACCAACTAAAGAGTCAATAACAAGACATAAGTAAAATTGACATTACTGTCGGGGGACCGTTCTGTGGAATACTTTCAATCTAAGAGGTCCCCCGACTGCAATGTCAATTTTATTTATCTCGTGTTTATGTTGATTTTTTAGTTCGTTTTCGGCAGTCCTTGCAATAAATTATATTTTGTTGGAATGTGCTCATCAAGGCCTTCAATTTGATACCCATATTATAAAATTAAAATAATGCTTACATTTGAAAATGAAGCCATAACTGAATTAAAAAAATATGATGTTACTCGGGACGATGTAAGGATTCTAACGATACCCCATACATACAAACCTGTTCAGGCATTTAAAAGTTATGGTGAAATAAAGAACATCACACACATACAAACATACATGAACCCTGAGAACATTGCACTCCTTTTTCCGGCAGACTTGTAATAAGGCCCAATCCAGTAGACTAAATAAAGAGCTACATAAATCCGTGAAAGCACAAAGGAAACGTATCAAAGTTCACTAGTGAGTATGCTAATGAAGTTGCAAGCTTCTACGGTTAAATTTCAATTTATGCACCCGAAGCAGCTCGCTGTATCTAAACTATTCAGAGCAATTAGGAAACGTCATCTTGACTTGAAACTTATAGTTGAATTGAACATAGCGCTCTCCAGCTACCTCTATGTTTGTCGTTTCGAGTCGATTATATATAATTGAAACTGCCGAGGAGCAACTCGGATCGAACCAATCTAACCTCTCACGAACCGCAGTTTCATTCCGTGCCGCAACAACACTGAACACTACCATTGCGCTGTTATGATTTTGCAACGCAACATGTTACGATTCCCCATCATTGCTTCACTTTAGCGATCCTCTCGTTATCCTCTCGTTCACGCCAGTCTTTCCACTCCTGTGTTACCCTCATCCATTGGCCTCCAGCGTACCTCACAATATCGTCTGACCATCGGGCTGGTGGTCTGCCTCGAGATCTCAGCCCATTTCTATCTATACTTATAATATAGCAGTAAGTACCAAACAAACTGTACATAGAAATTATTTTAAAAAAAATGGTCTATGGTACTTAAAGGCTACTGAACAAAAATGTAACATTTTTTTAAATCGTGTTTGTATGTTTGTTTGTGCATCACGTAAAAACTACTGGACCGATTGCGATGCGGTTTTTACTGTTGGATAGCTTAGGGTTTGACTTAAAAACTGGTACTTGGTATCTTAATCCAATAGATAGTGATGATTAGATGACGAACAATAGATGAAAAGCTATTTGACGGCTGAACGAATTTTGAAGAAATATAGTATATTGTACTTTATAGGCACTTTTGGTCCTGAAATAACACGACACAAAGCAACACAATGTGTTATATTAACAGATATATTTCAATGACTTTAGTCTGATTTCTATGCACTATAATAATAAAGACCTCAACAGAGCTCTTTAGCGTCAGCATTAATCGTGTCACGGCGTCACATTATTTTCTTCTCTTTACTGTTTTCAATCGACTCAGTTTTATATTCATCTAATTGCACTTGCAAGAATCGACGAGTAAACTGTTTTTTTTTTTCATTTCAGGTACGTACCATCTGCTGACTCGCGTAGGCTTAATTGGAATCAGGTATGTTTACTGACCGTTTTAATACCTTCGCTGCAAAGTCAACGCACCGACCGCTGATCTCAATCATACAGGGATTTTCTGAAAGACAGCTCAATGTCGACTGTTGCAAAGTCACATTGACCTACGCATACTTATGTTTGTTTGTAGACTGACAGTGACAAAGCACTGACTCAATTTACTCTCCTCCTAATACAAAATAATAGTTTATGAAACAGTTGCATAATTAAGGGGTATTAAAACACGAGGGTGTTGTATCACTCGAGTGTTTTAATACCTAGTTATGTGCCGTTCCATACACTTACTTTATCTACACTCTTGCAATAGGAACTTACTATAAAATAAATGCCGTAATATTTTCTTGATTTTGCTGGTAAAAGCTCGTTCGTCATGTTCGTTGCTGTTTCCGTGATGTCAAATTTCTCCTCACTAACACTGTTGTCGGACATTTTTAATCAGGTTAAAACTTTTTATGAACATAATCACAATAAATTGGTTAGGTTATTTACTAATGTAAAATAAATTATGGCGCCAACATCCAGTGCACACCGAATTCGCGCGCATACGGTCTAGCACGCGCCGCCATAGATAATATATAGCAAAAACCCGAGGACTACTGAGCCAACCGGTGCTTATATAGGAAATATATATGTTATAACACTGTTTAGATCAAAATACAGTGTTATAACGTTTTTTCTTGTTATAGACGTGCCGTGCGTAATGTACGTCATTAAGACACAATTTTGGAGTTCACAATCCGGATTTTACGATATGAGTGTAGATAAAATATTAAATAACATTGATCTTAAATTGGTTCATTATTAATGGTGTACGGACAGATACGTCGACTTACCGCAAGCCTAATGATGCTTAATGGAGCTGCTGGCTTGTCTTCATAAAGTTAAATGAAATCTCGTAGCGAACACTTAAGTCACATAGGTATATCTTGTCTTGTCAGCACAGCGTGCGGTCTTCGCCTTCGAGGGATTCGCGCCGTGTAAAGTAAATCCAAACAAGCTTTACTTAATCTTTTTTTTCCTCTGACACTGAGATTATTCCAGCTTAATCTGAATCCACATTATCGCGCCGCTCAAGTTCCATTCACAGTACCTGGCCGAGCATCTACCTATACCTATAATAAAGCAATAAGAACGTAAAAGTCTGTTCAATGAAGATAATTAAAAAAAAAACTCTAGTTTACTTCAAATAAGCTATTGAACAATAATATATAATAAAAAAAAACGTATCCGTCTGTTTGTTTGTTTTTAATTTGTCTGTATGTTTGTTCGCGCATCACGTAAAAACTACTGGACCGATTGCGATACGGTTTTTACTGTTGAATAGTTTAGGGTTTGACTTAAAATATGGGGTACTTGGTATCCCAATCCGATGAGCAGAAGCCGAGCAACAAATATTTTTGACGGCTGAAGAAATTTTGATCAAATGTTGGTATATTGGTATTTTAGGTCCTGGTATAGCACATAGAGTACTTTTAACCTACAGAAATGAGCACGCGTGCGAAGCCGCGGGCTAGTTTTTAAATAATTTTCAATGAACGGATCTAGTCGTGATTGAACCACCATTGCGGTTCCATATTCATGGAACTCGTCGATAAGATCCTGAATTCACCATTGATGTCACAACGGAGCGACCAAGGACGCCTGTGGACTGCGGTCGACGTTGTTTTACCTTCACTTGTCCTTTTGTTGTTCAAGAATGAATGACATGTCATAATATGTGTGTGCTTACAAAAACGACGCTTGGGAATATATGCGGGGGTAATTGTCGATTGTTTTCCTAGAATGTGACTTTAGCAACTCGTAAAATTTTCCCTGCCTGTGTAGATTACCTACCTCACGAAGGTCCAACACAAATACGAAACTGAAAGTTTGTCGTTTAACGGGAGGTCATCTGATACGATATCCTACCTCATTGTTTCTTCTTGGTAACATGTAGGACTACGGTACATGTTACGACTATGTGACCTTCTTTGGACGATAGGTCGGCATTATGGCATATAGAGATAAATTATTATGGGAACTTTGAGTTAACATATCCTTAGTTTAGGTGGGTACTCCATTGTCGTATTTTGTCACGCTTATATGTAATCAATTTCACTTATGGACTTTTCGAGGTATTTCGGAATTTCCAAAATGAAACAGCTGACTCTGACAGTCAGTTTTTCATAAAAAAAGAAGAAAATTCATATTTTTGATGATAAACTGAGACTGACCTTTTATTTTAGAAATTTTCGAATTATCCTGAAACACATGTAAGTTTATTTTATATCGGGAGTTTACATTCAAAATTTCGATCGCCTAATATAAATAGTGGCTTCAAAATATAGGTATTTTGTTAATAATTTGACACCATTTTTAAACCCCTTGTAACGCGGTTTTTTTAAATTTATATTTTGGTTTACGTTGTTACCTCTATATATATATATATATATATATATCAAGCCTGCATTGGACCATTTTTAGTAAAGATGTTTTTTTCGCTTCTTGTAACTTTTTTCTACGAGACTCACAGAACAACTGAAAATGCAAAAAATGTCGCAAATATTGTCTTCTTTATACTTTTCATAAACACTTTTGCCATAAAGCTAACTGTTAAAAACTATTTAGAAAAGAACTCATTTTAGCCCCTTCAATTCAAGATGGCGTCTAACGCTCCCACCCCTTGAGATTGAAAATTGTTTTTTTTTCGTAAAGACGTCATAACTAAGCAGTACAAATCAAAACATCTTCTACTCCACCATTTGTAGGGCATAACTGATTATTGGACTGTTATGTCACTTTCTTTGCGGATCAAATCTTCGATACGCTATTTACCCTGAATATCATTGAAACAACATATCAAAGTGAATATTAGCTTCGCACGTAATTGATGATGAATAGCGAGGCGTTACGTTACGCGGTACGAACAAACTTGTGCATGGTGCTGTACATAATGTTAATTTGTCACGCGATGCCCTTGTAGTAGTCAAAATGCCAGAATTTTTAATGAAACATGGCTTTTAAGCTGACACACGTTATAATAACAGACATCAAGGACTCTTTTGTTATATACATTACAATCCCGCAGAATAACAACACAACGGCTTACGTTAGGGCTTGTGTTACTAGCTGTTAGGATTTCTTACTTCATTCGCTTGACATTTATTCTTGATAGCATTTGAAGCATTGTCTCAGCCTCTTAAGACTCTAATGATTGTAGCCTCAGCCATATGATTCCGGACTAATAATAAGGTCTCATTATTATTTCTTCTCATGCCGCGGGTTGAGAACCAGGATGCGGGGCGGGTAATAGACAATCAAACCTCAAAGAATCACACCTCTGCAAGTTATTCAGATGCCAAGCAGTTGTGTGCATGTGCACACATTTCTGTGAACCGGTTTGAAGGGCAATGTTTAGGGAATTACTGGGACTAACTACTACTATTAAACTAACTCAGGGAGACGAGCACAGAGCAGGAACGCGCATTTTTTTTTTAATCAAAGTTCTGGGTGGCGCTGCTATTGTTATGGGAAGGCGTGACGCTTACCATCCGTCACAAAAGAAATCCGATTTTATGATAGCCCCAACTGAATTGAAATAAACAAGACATAAGTACAAAAACTAAAACCCGACTACGGTCGGGTAACAAATAGCCTATGACACTCTTGCGATGAAGACGAATTGACTGATACCTCGCTTGTCAAAATATGACCAAGTTTTTAGTTTAAATTCATAAACCTTCCTTTGCCTTGCCGTTGTCGGGTAAAAATGAGTACCTACTTATTTATTTTTTCATTGTCAGAATAAATAATTGTAATAAGTACCTGTAACATTAAAATCATTGCTCGATCCTAATTCTTTCATTCAAGCTTTTTGGAGCTGTTTTTAATTCAAAACCTAAGCTATCCAACAGTGAAAACTCGCATCGAAATCGGTCCAGTAGTTTGTAAGTGATGCGCGAACAAACCTACAGATAAACAAATAAACAAACAGACAGACACTATTGAAATAAATATTATATTCTTGTTCGATAGCTTATTTTAAGTAACCTATTTTTTTTTTTTAAATTATCTTTGTACAGACTTTTTCCTACTTATTTTCTTTATTATAAGTATAGATCGATAGATTGTCGTAGCTAACATCTAAGTACTCAACGTAATTAATTACGTTTGTTTGATTAGTTTTACTAGTAGATATTAATGACTTCAAGGAACGGTGCTGCTGTTGAATACTAGTAGATATTAATGACTTCAAGGAACGGTGCTGCTGTTGAATACTAGTAGGTATTAATAACTTCAAGGAACGGTGCTGCTGTTGAATACTAGTAGGTATTAATAACTTCAAGGAACGGTGCTGCTGTTGAATACTAGTAGGTATTAATAACTTCAAGGAACGGTGCTGCTGTTGAATACTAGTAGGTATTAATAACTTCAAGGAACGGTGCTGCTGTTGAATACTAGTAGGTATTAATAACTTCAAGGAACGGTGCTGCTGTTGAATACTAGTAGGTATTAATAACTTCAAGGAACGGTGCTGCTGTTGAATACTAGTAGGTATTAATAACTTCAAGGAACGGTGCTGCTGTTGAATACTAGTAGGTATTAATAACTTCAAGGAACGGTGCTGCTGTTGAATACTAGTAGGTATTAATAACTTCAAGAAACGGTGCTGCTGTTGAATACTAGTAGGTATTAATAACTTCAAGAAACGGTGCTGCTGTTGAATACTCGTGGTAGATTTTAATTAATTTTACTATTTATTAGCTTTTGTCCGCGACTTCTTCCGCGCGAACTACAGTATATCGTGAAAAAATTTAAAAAATCCCAAGTTCTTTTTACGATATTAAAAACCAATGCAAAAGTATAGCACCAACGCTCTTGATGCTTTTTAACATACTTGTTATTATTTCGTTTCCACAGCAACCGTTTCTTACAGCGAGTAATCGTAATTTTTTAGTTTTTCCTGTAGAAATTAACCATTTTCCGGGATAAAAAGTATCCTTTGTTGGTCTCTATATTGTACAGTAACTATTAACAAAGTTTCATCAAAATCGGATCAGCCGTTTTTTCGTGAAAACTCCCCAAACAAACAAACAGACGTTTCACTTTTATATATTGGTGTGGATTAACGGATTTCATCGTGTAGCTATTAGGTACTGTTTACGCTTCTCGCTGTTTTAATTATAATTATATGAGTTTTAATAGTTTCTTACCTTCAAGAAACAGGCTTGCGATAACATAATAATTTAGTCCTCGGTTTTCTTACACATCTACAGCTGAGTTATATTTTTCTAGCCAGTATGGGAAAATCCTAATCTATAGTGCTATTGTAGACTAGGATTTACCCATGATGGTGACGAAATAAAATAAAAGTTGCATAATTAATTTTTACATACAATTTATTTTTATCGAAATTTGATTCTGCGTTCGTGTTCGTTCGTAAATTGATATTCGTATATCGTACGATCGTTATAGTATATGCAAAGAAATTCATAAGTTTGCAGGTTAGTGCGGGGTTCGATTAAGGCAAGGCTCCAAGGTTACATTTTCCCACTCTCCACTCCCCTGCACTCTGCCACCGGCTACCCGCAATAACGTGCGCTGTTGGAACACACAATTTAGCTCGGAACTAAATGACGCATGTCTCAAAAGCTATTTATTTTATTGGGAGGCTAATAATTTAGTTAGGTAAAATTTGTCTAAACATTATATGATAAACTCTATTTTCTTGCTGTGCGATTTATTTTACAGATAAAACTTAAGCCATTGAGTAGAAAAATGTAAATATTTCTGAAAATAACGTAATTTTTGATAAGTAAATGTATCGAATGAAAATCTGTTAATCATGTTTTTGTCTAAGTCTTAGAGAGATAAATATCTCAAAAACATGTATGTTTAGTTTCGCATTTATCAGGTTTGTGGTTGACCCAGCATATTTATAGAAAAAACCCTTAAAAAGCAGAGTCTGGTCTTAAAGAAAGATCTGCAATAATTTTAAAGCTTAATAAATCAATAATCATCACGCTTTCAACATGTTAAATGCAGCACAACTAACATGTTATATTTTTTCGACATAAAATTGTATTTCAAGTGCTCAATTTCCTGCAAGGCCTTATATTACCTACCGCCTACCGCATTCGCAATTTATCGATTCTGTCACATACACACACACACACACATATATGTGTACTGTGACTGTGTCCGATGCGAAATATAAAAGATGTCTCGATGTTTAATTGCCATGGCAATATCTCGATGACACTCCAGATATATTGCCACGTACGCGTACGTATGCACCTAAATCTAAACGCTTCATGTGTGTAGTTAAAGACCTCTTGAAATAAAGAAAATGGTAGGTATAAGTTACGTTTTAATTAGGGAGTTTAACACTAGTTTCACATTACGATATCACACTCAACGACATTCTTTTGTGTACATTTTAATTCCTTATTCGCTCAAGTATATGATCTAGCGTTTCTCTACTCTACGTCTTTTTATATCTTTGTGACTGCAAAGGAGGTGTTTTTTTTTCCTCCGTCTCTCGCCAATTATTACAAGACTGCGCAACGCAAAGGACGGTTAATGTGTTTATCAGCCTATATGTGTATGCCTTTGTAGCACTATATAGACCAAACGCGTGGACCGAATTTGATGATTCTTACGTCAATCAATTTGTCAAATTAAAATTTAATATGGCGACAACCAGACGCCATACTGTGAAAAAGAAAATAACAGTCGACGAACTATGTCAAGTGGGGTATCATTGAATAGGTATTTGAAAAACATCGTTAGGTTTCTCTTGTTATTTTTATTTTCTAATGACGATTTACAGTTGGTCAGCAACCTTTCCAACTAATTCTATATATAAAACTAAAAAGTTTCAAATATAATATATAATCAAATATATATATATATTTGATTATATATTATATAATATTTTATATATATATATATATATATATATATATATATAGTTTTTTTTTTTAATCATAAATTTTTAAGGGACTTTAGTCACTTAGTGACTATGTCAGCCCCGTATATGTTACATTTGTACCTACATTCAAACAATATCGTAAATCATAACATATAGGGCCCTGGCCGCATCGCATGTAGGTGCAGCCAGGATGCCCTGAAATATACTGATATCCTGTATGTTTAGTTCAAACTTGTTGTTCATATATGTATAAATTATTATAATAAACAAAAAACCCGACTGCGAACAGAACTAAAAAGAGACAAAGAGATTCTTGATATTGAAGTACAAGATGCAGTCGGAGGCGTTATGCATTTCATTTCTCCTTCGACGGGATCAGCTAGAACCTGTCGAGCTAACTCTTCATGCATGCTTTCCTTCATTTATTTTTATTAAATCTTTGTGACCTGCTAAACGTGTATTTTTCTTCCGTCACTCGACAATTATTCATGTTATATTCTCGTGACTGCATATGACGTAACTATTTTCACCGTCTCAGCCGAGCCTGCTTGCATAATAATGAGTTCACGTGTATTTCGCACGATTTTATCGCAAAAGCAGTGCTCGTGCAAAACCTGAAAAACTCGCATAACAGCTACGCTTTTAGCTACCACGTAACTACTTTTCTCCTCTGGTGCTTTTCATTGACGCTAGATTTCAGATCGCTAGATCACTAGTGGCTCTGTGAGCTGTAGACCTCGCGCGTACAAACTTTTTTGCAAACAATATAGCAGTGCACAGTAGCGCCATCTAGTTACCTTGTTGTAAAACTAATATTAATAGCCAAGGTGCTCCATCAATCCTACCTAGTAGGTAAAGGGCTGAATCCACAACGAAAGCATTTTTGCCCAAGCTGAAACGGAGACGCTTCGCTCGCACTTCGCGCTCGTTCGGTCAATAAATCTGTTTAAAATGTTTAAACTTGGTTTACATGCGTGCTAGTACTTTTTGTGTGCGAGAAAAGCTATGTAATTTTAAGTTATAAGTTGTAACAAGTTTAGGGTGTGTATGTCTGTATGTGGCATCGCAGCTCCCAAACGAACGGACCGATATTGATGCGGTTTTTTCAGTTTGAAAGATGACGTGATCGAGATGTAGCTCCCAAAAGAATGGACAGATTTGACTCGTTTTTTTTCTGTTTGTAAGCTGAGATGTGATCGAGTTGGTTCTTAGCTATAATGGGGAGAGGGAGGGGTCGGGGGATTTATATTTTTTTAATTTGTTCTTGTTTATTGATCTGAAACAGTTCTCATTTATCTATTGACTGAGAAATAAAACATCGTGTACAAATGGTTTGACATAGGCCCTTATACGATTGCTTAATGGCTACAAAGACATGCTTATGAACCTTATGCACAATACATATAACCTGTAACTGCTAGTATAAAATAATATATACTAAGCCCCCTTTTACCCCTGCAAATAGTTTTATACTAACCCGAAACAAACAACACATACAACCATTTTTATATTATCATGAGGACAAATCGCGTACAATGAAACCCTAGACCGACACCGGAATGCACTTAACGCTTACCCTCATTTACCCCCACGGTGACAAGTTAATATTTCGCTGCTCTCAAAAGTTAGTATGTAATTCTTTAGGGATACCGAAATGTCCTGTTACCAGGTACGTTCGTCCACGTAGCTTCCGATATATTCTCAGTTGTCAAATTTTGAATCCACACCACAGAATAAATAATAGTACAAGTTCCATACCAATATATAAAAGTGAAACATCTGTTTGTTTGTATGGGAAGCTTTCACGCCCAAACGGCTGATCCGATTTTGATGAAACTATGTAAATAGGTACTGTACAATATAAAAACCAACGTAGGATACTTTTTATCCCGGAAAATGATAAGTATCCATGGGAAAACTGGAAAATGTCGATTAGTCGCTGTATGGAACGAAATGTCATGTTGCCGTGGAAACGAAATAATAACAAGTCTTGTAAAAATCCTCAAGAGCGTTGTGCTATAAATTAAATTTGCATTGGTTTTTAATATCCTAGAAGAACATAGGATCCTTTTTTTCGCGATAAACTTTAGTCCGCGCGGTCGAAGTTACGGACGTAACGTAAAGTTTTAATCAAGCAAACAAACTCGCCCCTGGTCTGGTCAGTGCGATTTGAAGCAGCAACCCTTTAGCAAGGAGGCACTCCTTGCGAATCTCATTACTGACATTCGTGTCCCTAGTATTCTAAAGACGTCTTACGAGCATAAAACTTTTTATTGCCGTACTGTTTAGCTGACGATATTGTATAAGTATTGTAAGATATTGTATAAGTAAAATAAAGACAGGACAAATAAAGTTTTGAAACCTGCACGAATTTCTCTGCTATTTTAGATTTCTGTTCTATTGTTAACTAAGGCGAAACAAAAACAAAATCAAAGACCACAGTATATGACATATGAACAAAGCTGCTTGATCATTCTCATCACATAGTTAAATATTTAAACGGGACTTAATCGCGCTGAAAACTTAATATTTTTTTTTATTTTTCTTTTTGAGTCTTCTCGTGACCACGATCAATGCAACTTGATCGAAAACGTCGAGGTAAATAAATATTAAGTTTTCAGCGCGATTAAGTGCCGTTTAAATATTTAACTATGCATTCTCATCACGCCCACCATAAAACTTAAAAAAAAACAAAGTGTAAAACTAAAGAATATTTTAAGCGGTTAACTCGAGAGCATTTAAAGAAGACTTATTAACAACACCAGCTGTTTAATTTTATAATATTTATATGTATTTTATTTTTATGATAATATATGTTGTAATATATATATATATATATATATTATAATAATTGTATATACATATTTTACAAAGTTTTATATTTTAGTATTAATTTCGATTAATTTATCTTTATTTTCATTTTACTGTCCATATCTCGAGTGCACGCCTATGCACATCTTTCTTGCACAACCAGGACGACTGGCAGAAAATGCTGTCTTAGCATTAAGTCCTCCTCTGTACACTGTTTTTGTGCATAAAGTATTAAATAAATAAATAAAACTTTAACGAACTATTTCGAAAAATCTCAAACAAGGAAAATCTCACACACCGCCAACCGCCACCGTCTCATAGTGTTTATTCTCGAGTTTTGCCTGATGTAATCAAGATGAACGTGTTACCTAACAGAAGTTGTTTAGTCGACCTCTCTGTACCGCGAAATTGAATCGCGTACGTGACGCCATCGATACCTTATATAGCATTGTAACAAAAGTGATCCATTGCTCTTGTTCGTTTTCGGCTTCGGCAAAAAGTTGCAAGCGCCACTTGATTGTTTAGTCCGATTGCGCAATACGCTGTGGTGTGGTCAGTTCTCTTAAAGACTAGTGTGAATAGAACTGATTTCGGACGTGTAGTCTTTTTCAGTCTTATTGAATACTGTTCCTATAGCTTTAAAGATAGAAATATAAGGTTCTGTTTTACGATCAATGTTGTCCAATTGATTTTGTTTAAAGTTTTCCCATACATATTCTACATGTAAATAAGTTGGTGCTAATATAGCATTATAACAAACGTGATCCATTACTCTTGTTCGTTTTCGGATTCGGGAAAAGTTGCAAGCGCCATTTGATTGTTAAGTCCGATTGCGCAATACGCTGTGGTATGATCAGTTCTCTCAAAGACTAGTGTGAATAGAACTGATTTCGGACGTGTAGTCTGTAGCAGTCGTATTGATACTGTTCCTATAGCTTGAAAGGTAGAAATATAAGGATCTGCTTTACGATCAATGTTGTCCAATTGTTTTTGTTAAAAGTTTTCACAAACATATTCTACATTTAAATAAGTTAGTGCTAATATAGCATTATAACAAACGTGATCCATTACTCTTGTTCGTTTTCGGATTCGGGAAAAGTTGCAAGCGCCATTTGATTGTTCAGTCCGATTGCGCAATACGCTGTGGTATGATCAGTTCTCTCAAAGACTAGTGTGAATAGAACTGATTTCGGACGTGTAGTCTGTAGCAGTCGTATTGATACTGTTCCTATAGCTT
This sequence comes from Alsophila aescularia, assembly GCA_946251855.1. Lineage (NCBI taxonomy): Eukaryota > Metazoa > Arthropoda > Insecta > Lepidoptera > Geometridae > Alsophila > Alsophila aescularia. The sequence goes on along the minus strand of OX276376.1, from coordinate 6,849,719 downwards.
GAAAGGTAGAAATATAACGATCTGCTTTACGATCAATGTTGTCCAATTGTTTTTGTTTAAAGTTTTCCCATACATATTCTACATGTAAATAAGTTAGTGCTAATATAGCATTATAACAAACGTGATCCATTACTCTTGTTCGTTTTCGGATTCGGGAAAAGTTGCAAGCGCCATTTGATTGTTAAGTCCGATTGCGCAATACGCTGTGGTATGATCAGTTCTCTCAAAGACTAGTGTGAATAGAACTGATTTCGGACGTGTAGTCTGTAGCAGTCGTATTGATACTGTTCCTATAGCTTGAAAGGTAGAAATATAAGGATCTGCTTTACGATCAATGTTGTCCAATTGTTTTTGTTAAAAGTTTTCACAAACATATTCTACATTTAAATAAGTAAGTGCCGTTGCTATCGCAACCAGTTTTCAGTGTTATTTATTAATCCTTATCAAATTTTAGCAATTTAGCACATCTAACATTTCTTATACTTAATTTATGTCTTTACGCCTTCCATAGGTATGCCATATATCTTTTAAAAGTGTCATTCGTTATTGAATTTCGGTATTATTCCTATCGATGACGGATATCGGCCACCCCGTTACCTAGTCGCGATGATTTAAAGTCGAACTGGTTTAGGTTTATTTGTCTGAATTTAATGAACCTGAATAGCAAGTTTACTAACTATATTTACAGTTCGGGCAATAAATTTATTCAAAGTAAACAGAGCTAAATACTTAAGCAGTACGAGTATATATATACATGGTATATAGGTATAGTGCACTCTAACTACTATTGTATTTTGTTTCTTATCATTGTATGCTATAGTTGTATATTCTTGTATAGATGTATGCACACCATTGTTATGGTACTTTTTTATTTATTATTACCATCTACTAAATTACTACATTCTTGTGAATAAATAATTCTGATTCTAAGTATGTATGTTTGTACTTACATAACATTGTTAAAGTATTGAAAATTGTCTCTCAATTTAGCACTACTATGATTTATTTAGTTACTAGATGACGCCCGCGGCTTCGCACGCGTGGTCATTTTAATATATAGCCTATGATACTCACAAATAACGTGGCTTTATATTGGTAAAAGAATTTTCAAAATCGGTTCAGTAGATCCTGAGATTACCCCCTCACAAACTTTACCTCTTTATAATATTATTATAAGTATATTAATATATTTAGTTATGTATACTTATGATGCAGTAACAAAAAGTCTAAAAAATAACAACAAAACACTGAAAAGTGGTGTCTGTCTGTCTGCATGTTCGCGCATCACGTTAAAACTTACTAGACCGATTGAAATGCGGTTGTATCTGTTGAATGGCTTACGTATTGACTTAGTCTGGTGTACTTTGTATCTCAATCCGATAGGAAGAAGCCGAGCAATCGATAAAAACCTATTTCACGGAACGAATTTTTATGAAGTATATTGCACTTTGTAGGTATTTTTGGTCCTAGAATATAACAAATATCATAGATTATTAATTAAACTCAGAAAAATTACCACGAGGTCAAAGCCGCGGGCACAAATTGTACCTAATATAACTTTTCCTTATATTTGTCCATATCGCATCGCACTGAAATCGTTTATATATCATTGCAGCCATAACTTAAAATTCAATTCAATTTTTAAATTCGAGAACATAACGGTACTCCTGTTGAAAATCAGATTTGATATAAATAATGCGTCGGGATCACTGTATCCAATGAATAAATACATTTTATATGAAAACGTGGTACGTACCGAACGGCTTTTATGTTTGTGGGATGAGATGTAAACTTGATGTGTACCAAATCATTTTTATTGGTCATGTATCTTTTTGGAATATACAGTATTTAAATGTAACAGATTTGTTGCTAAATAGAGCTTAGAGTACATTTACCATGTAATTTGTTTTCGTAAGACTGTTGTCGCAGGAGATAGTGTAGATGTCGTAGCCACAATGATAACTTCATGATGTGGTCGATAATTTCATGCAATGGTTCTATTTCATGAAATGGTTAGCTAAAACTGACCATATTGTTGAAACATCAACGTTAAATTGATAAGCGAGCGAAGCGAGTCTCTGCTTCAAGTTCAATCTATTTGCTTTCATCTGTCACTGGACGAAACTGGGTATAATGGTATATATATTTTTTTCCTATTTTTTATTCTTCGTGGATTGTTGATTGTGGGGAAGGCCCCCTTTCAAAAAGGGGGCTACTGAATATCTGCGCCTTATTAGATTCGATTTAGATGGTTCTTTTTTTAAATGAAAAGTAGTAACTAAGTTGGTCTCATAAAATTTGGTGAAGACCTGATGAGGATCTTAGGCTTAATGAGTAGAATATAAATTGCAGTAAATTGCTCACTTTTTTTTACCAGCAGAAATAACCTTTTACCTACTAGCACCTTGATGGAGCACCTTGCTTAATGTTAGTTTTACAATAATAATATAATAAATAATAAGGTCACTAGATGGCACCGCTACATTGTTGCGAAAAAGTTTAAGCTCGCGAGGTCTACTGTTTGCAGAACTACTTGTGAGATTTCAATCCACGTTTGGCCGTATCATTAAATATCATTAATGTAGGGTTTTCATGATACTAAATTGTGTCCAATCAGAGGCTTTCAAGGCTATAAAAAAACACGAATCTATCATGGCCAGGTCGGGTTTCTGCCCTCGCCTTCTATATTACGATATTATTACTAATGTTTGACCATATCATGAAGTAGTCGTGTAGCTGTTCATATCGTCAAAAGCTGATTATTCATCCATTATTCTTATTTAAAAGTTCAAACTACAAACTAAAAATACAGTAGACGTACATAAGGAAACACTTAAAGAAGAAATACGAAGAATTCGAATTGAAAGCTGATTGAGTCCGCTCGGTGCAAGCGCTAGCAAACGTATTGGCCGTGCAGGGATTCCCGATGCAGTTCTCAATTTGATTTTACCTCTACCGAATGTAAAATCTCAACGACTCATACCTTTTTCTCTATTACAAAACTTTAAGCTAAGCACACATTGCATAAAATGATACATACATACCTAACTTAATAAAAAACATGTATACGAAAACACTTGAGTTTTTGGCTCGTTACGTAAACCTAAAGCTCTACTATGTTTATTAATTCAAATAGTTAGCCAGACTGATCAAATATTTCATTTTTTTCTACGTGGTTGTAATTAAGTTATTATGATATGGTGTCTATATTTTTTGTGGTAATGTTACACATCTCGCTCACAAACTACGAATCGGAGATCGTGTTCTCGTGGACTGTAATTAATAAACTTTTTGCCATTCATCTAGAGACACATAATATTGTAGATTGCCTTCAGATTATATTCTGTCTAGTGCTTAGCATTGGAGCTTTTTATAATCCACATCTTACATTTGAAATATCTAGGTTGTAAGAAATCTTCAAAGAAACAAACGTTTTATTCCGCCTACTAACATTCCGTTTTATTTCATTGAATCTAGGAAAATAAATTTTGCAATTTCAAGCACAAGGGATTTTTACAGACTATTAGCTTCTGCGGCGCTTATTTTAAGGCTTATTTTCCTGTGTTATAATTTCAGTGCTCTTGTTAATAAGGTTTTATTTCAATACCGTGTGGCTGGGAACGAGGATATCATTCGACTGCTAAAAGGTCACTCGGTTTGAGGAGAGACCGGTCAGCCTTGGAGCGTGTAATTCACTTTCGTACTCGGTTGTGTGCAGGGCCCTTCATGTGGCCTCATTTCTCAACAGCTTTGTTTGCTGACTAGCAATGTGTTGATTTAACCAGTCACTTTTTCTTTTGAACCGTCTGTAATTTACTTCGCATCCATCAGCACATCGACTTTGGAGATCTTAGTATCATTAAATGCTTTGAGTACATTTCCTTTCGCAAGCGCTTAATCAATTTTTAGTAAAGTTTCCACTACTTGGAAAAGCAATTCTCTATAGCGGATATAAAAGTCCAGAAGAAAACCATTGATGGAATTTACAAGAAACTTGTTCGTTATTTTACAGCCTACTTATACGAGAGCGTTAAAGTCCGGCTTTTCCGGGTTTCCATTAAATGGAAAGCATTGAAATCGTTTAGATTTATTACTATAGTTTCGATTACCTTCCTACGTGGAATCCTGTGCAATATCGGGAACACGTTTAATATAATCGCGGGAATTCGATTCTGAATCGCATTACTGATTCGTTTCTCTATTTTCTGGAATCATGTGTGCCCTGAACTGGGCAAGACTTTAACGTTTTGCTGTTCGCATTCATTATTAGCTATACATTACTAGAATCTGAACTGTACAATGGAATCTTGTGTTGATGGTATTAAGAATTCACGAATTGTCTGCTTTAACCGTGCCCACGCTTAGCAGCTTGCAAGAAATTACCGTTATTCGCCAACAAAACATTACAACGCAAACGAGTGCATTATGCTAAATGTCCATAATTGGCGAACGCTGAATGCTTCGAAGTGCCTATTTACAAAAAGGGTGTGATAGCGGTATGTTTGTTATCAAAGCATTCTAGATTACAGATTCCTGTGCAGCTCGATTTAGTTTTGGTGAGATACACTTACTACCAAAACACATTTCGAAGAATAAAAAACTATAAACTCGTAAATAGATTGGAGAAGCAGATTTTGTGAATGACCTTTCATCTGACGACGGGTGACGTCGTCCCTTATCTATAATAGCGTCTATAAATAAGAATATCATTAAGCAAAATTAAAGTTCAAAGAAGTAGCGTGGCGAGGCCACCGAGAGTGCTGCCGCAGGACATTTTGTGATAAAGTCTATTAACCAAGTCCCCAGTAAAACATGAATGTTTACTATGACGATTATCGACATAAGGATATCGAGAGATGCCGATACCACGCTCGGCTCCGCTGATGGTGACATTGCAGATGTCCTGTATAACTTAGCAAATGAGTTTATTGCTTCGCTTCTAAAAGAACTTTAATCGTATGACAGTAAAGAGATAATGATTTACTCATTACTGCACATAAACACTTGAACGAAAAAACGGTAATGGACAGTGTTGCGCTTGCAAGAATTTCAATGCGTTCCATCTGATAAGAGGAGCAATGGAATCATAAAACCGTGAGGACATGCCGAGCTTATGTGCAATTTAAAACTTAGTAAAAACGCAGACAATGGAAGTAAAATTTTGAATTGACACACCTATAAAATAAATAATTATATAATGTATCTTAAAGCGGTGCCGTGGTGGTCTCGGCTTAGAATAAGACCCCACCCAATCATCCCGTGGATGTCGTAAGAGGCGACTAAGGGATTACACTCCGGAAGATGGGCAGCAGCGTCCTCCGAGCACATATTTGCTACACTGCGGTCACCAATCCGCCTGCCAAGCGGCCCAATATGATAGACACACCACAAAGAAGGCCACCAGTCCCCGGCGGCTCCGTTATTCTTTTGGGGGAGGCCTATGTTCAGTAGTGGTCTTCTAAAGGCTGACATGATGATGATGATCTTAAAGCAATAAGTCTATACAAAGAAGATAATTTAAAAAAAGGGTACTTAAAATAAGGTACTAAAAAGTTTTTTTTTAAATCATGTCTCTTTGTCTGTATGTTTGTTTGTTTTCGCATCACGTAAAAACTTCTAGACCGATTGCGATGCGGTTTTCACTGTTGGATAGCTTAGGGTTTGATATAAAAAATGGTGTACTTGGTATCTCATTCCGATGAGTATGTAGAAGCCGAGCAGTCGATAAAAACACTTTGTGACGTCTGAAGGAATTTTGAGCAGTTTTTTTTCTTTTTATATTACATTTAAAGTATATACCCTATTTCTAATACAATCTAGCCATCAATTACGCTAATATGTAATTTAACTTAAACTGCTAGATTGAATAGAACTAAGAATGTGTGCAATAACACTTTTCTTACTGTCTCTATTAAGGCGAAGATACTTTATTCATGTGTTCCTTATACGTAGCACATGAACCACATTTCACTATTACGCTAACACTAAACTAACTCGAACGGTTTTGTTCTTTTGAGTCTTCTTACTATATCCGTGTGGTCGAGGAGCTGGATTTCCTCGACAATCACATGATGATGAAGTCTATTTACATGAGCTTCTGCATATTTCTTGACTACTTTATCAACGAACTCTACTTTAAGGTCCCGATGGAGATCGTCATTTCTTATGTACCAAAGTGCATTCACTATATATTTTGATCAAATGTTGGTATATTGGTATTCTAGGTCTTGGAATAGTATATAGATAACTTTTAACCTAGAGAAATGACCACGCGTGCGAAGCCGCGGGCACAGCTAGCAGTAAATAAAACCGCAACTGATGGAATCGTAAATAAACATACGATATAATAGCACCATGTACTTTGTGGATATGCTAATGTTGTGTAGGGCATGAGCTGCGTCGATGCGGCCAAGGACTGCGTTGGAGAAGGGACGCTGAGTAACATTCCCATGATTTCGTGGGCTTTGACTGCTCTTTACGTCTTTGTCTCAAAACTCAATAAGCTTTAAGAATATGTTTATAATGTTATTAACAAATTGAAAGTCAACATTCAAATATAATACTGTAAATGTAAATGTAATGTGTGTGTCATCATCATCATCATCATCATCATCATCAATGTGTGTGTATTTTAATATGAGTGTTATTTATTAATAGCTTATGGCCGCGACTTCGCCCGTGCGGACTACTGTTTATCGCGAAAAAAAGCATCCTATGTTCTTCTAGGATATCAAAAACCAATAAAAGGGTATAGCACCGACGCTCTTGATTCCTTTTGACAGACTTGTTATTATTTCGTTTCCATGGCAACCGTTCCTAACAGCGAGTAAACCTCATTTTCCAGTTTTCCCGTGGAATCTTACAATATTCCGGGATAAAAAGTATCCTATGTTGGTCTTTATATTGTACAGTACCTATTTACAAAGTTTTTACTAGAATTTCTAGCATGTTAAAAAGTCCAGTGTCCTATTACGTCCAGTCCCACAATGTCCAGTGACCTAAATAAAACGTCCAGTATCAAAAGGTTCAGTTACCAAAATGTCCAGTCTCAAAAGGTCCACTTACCAAAATGTCCAAAGTCTCATAATGTCTAGTCCTACATAGTCTAGTCCTTATATCGGATTATTCCCGAAATCTTGACGAGGCCGTCTCCACCAGTGGGGATTTCGGGAAACTAATATCTTCCTTTTTGTCAAATCTCAAAATTGTGGATTGATTTGTCGAGTCTAGTAAAGCTATCGATTATCAAGGTGCTTCATTATCATTACTTAATATTTGTTAAACAGCGGTTATTACTCAATCGAGTAGGATAATATGGGCACATTTTAACATACTAAACTGTTATTTGTAATCGTATAGTAACGTATTTAGCAAATACGAGTAATATGTTCAGTCAGGTTTCTGTACTTTGTCAAGTATTGAACGTTCAAGGTGAGGCAGATGTCATCTTATTATAATGCAAATGTATTTGTGTACTACGATGACTATTTCCTTCTATGGCAGGTTTGAGGTTATCTGTCCATATCTTAGTCTCCATGTGTGTTCCTTTATTGTTAAAATAATACCACTTGAATAGCAAACGAAAATGTCAGACAGTATGGTTGGTGGAATATATTGTATTCCTAAATTCTCATACATCTACAAAGTTGTAATGTAAAGCTCTTCTAAAACGTGTGGTTTTGTTTATAACTGAATTCAAAGTGGCTTCCGCTGTGAACCACAAGCATCTAAATATTATTTGACCGGGTGTTTATACCTAATTTTGTTTGTAAACCGAAAACGCTTCTGAGAATTCTTATGAATAAATATAATTAATACCCGCCATAAGCTAATTGCTACATGGATGAGGTTAACATCAGATGGAAAGGCGTAGCAATAGCGAAAGCAGGCCTATACCCAGATTACCCAGCAGAAGAGGTTACAAATGATAATGAATGATAATCTAAACAGCATCGTGGCTTCATGGATAGAGGGTTAAATGTATAGTTCTATCCTAAAACAGGCACATATCCACACAGCATGTCAGGTAATGTATTACAGTGCGGTCACGTTCTAAATAACCTAAATGTATTATATTTCACAGCGTTTCGTGTCGCGTTTCGTGACAACGCTTCTGTCTCTGTATCATCGTTCACATTGTGCAACCTGAGGTGCCTCGATCCGTGTGCCTGTTCACAGGGGCATGTTACCTAACCAGGTTTAGACGCGTTCGATTTCTTAAGCTCCTCGATGCGGTTTATGCCTATCCAACTGCTAGATTAACGAAGCCGTGGTGAAAGTAAACCTCCTCGATTATGAAACGTCTAAGCGCCATCGTTGTTCATCGTATGGGAGCCGACTCACCTCTTCTCTACCGACGACAAAGTTAGAGCGTTCTACATGCAGAATGTATCACACGCTTCAGTTAACATTGGTGAAAATTGTGCATGTATAGATGGACTTTCAAAGGGGACACCTGATGAGGCGAGTTCACCGGACCGCATATCCTGTGACATGCCCCTCAGTCGGCCCAACTATGTATACCTTAAATGCATACATGTTAATTGTGCTCTATAGCCTCCATAATAAACGCTGTACTTTCTACTGGCATTTCAATATGCCTTTTGTTTCAAGTTTTTTAAATTTTAATCCTTTTGTGATTTTTTCTTCCCAAAACTTCTCGTGTCTTGCCAAAGATTGGCATTTGCGAGCGGATTGATTAATTTCCGTTTATACTTCGTTGCTTTGGCTGGGGACCAATTAAGCCTCGTAAATTACCTCGTTCTGCTCTGGACTAAGAAAATAAATAATTTTACTTTGAAAATGTTATTTTAAATGGTTGTTGACATAAATATTTCTCTCATTGTGTTACGAGTAAATCCTCTTCAGTCAAGGTTTTTAAAGGGCGCGCCTTAAGGTCGCCGTTCTATATTTTGAGCATGACATCATTTATATTGTTTTTCATATTTAAACGTGTATATTAATGTTATGCTAATGATCTGATTTGGCAAATACAATAACTCCCACACATGTTTTATGTGTGTTTATATCAAATATGTTGAATAAATAATACTCATTTAATACCTGAGTAATTTAGCACAATTTACAGGAACTTTTAACAGGAAAACGTTTGGTGGACGTGACATGTGACAGAATGCTGGCTCCTACCTAGGTCAATAAAACATTATCGCTATTCAACGTGGCATAGCAATCTGCCATATTTCCATCTTCCAAAGGGCACTTAGATTTATAGTTTCGTTTATATATAGTTAAATATTGCGCAGATGACATCACTTCATTAGCGGATAATCAAAAGGAGTTAGAAAATCTCGTTAAATTGATGGACAACCTTTCAAGAAATAGGATTAAAAATTAACGTCAACAAAACAAAAACAAAGACCAAAGATTCACCGACTAGAAGTCAAATTAAATTAAACAATAGCCCAGTAGAACAAGTAACCACATTCACATATTTAGTAAGCCTTGTCAGCAATGACTCCAGATATGCACGTCTGATATTTAAGCTCGAATATCGAAGGCAAAAAGAGCATTCAACAACAAAAATCATCTCATTAAAACCAAAATTGCAACCCAACTAACAAAAAGGTTAATAAAAATGTACATCTGGAGCATTGCTCTGTACGGACGCGAGATGTCGACAATGACACAGGAAGACTGGGAAAGGCTGGAAGCATTTGAAATGTGATGTTGTTGGACGCGCATGGAAAATAAGAATAATAATAAAATGAAAACCTTTTAAATTATGCAGTAGCCATGTAATGTCACGAGAACCAAATTTCAGCCCGAGAGCTTCAGTGGAAGTGGGTGAAATATTGATTGAAAAATTTCACGACATATATTCATTACCAGTGAAATTAAATAAAAGTACTTAGTGTCGTCCAAGAAAAACGAAACTTAATAGCGACATTAGCGACCATAGAAAGGAGGAGAGGAAAGATGTTTGGCCACCTTATACGACATGACAACTTCATAAGAACATAGAAGGGAAGGTAGAAGGGGAGAGAGGAAGAGACAGACCTAGAAGGACATTTACAGATCAGATAAAGGAGAAGACAGATGTCATGTCGTAAAGGGAAGTCAAAGCTTGGCCGAAGATTGAGAACTCTGCTAATTACTCATCTTGGTATCTGGGTTCATAAGAGGAATAAGATATATAGTGAAATGATTTTTATATTTATTTCAAAATTAATATTTGTTTTTTTATACGCCTATATTTAGCACCTGTAGCAAAATCCTATTCATGAAGTATATGGAATCGACCAGCAATTAAATAATCATTTACAATCAGTCTAGAAGTTTGTACAAAAATAAGGAAATTGTATTTCGTTTTATAATTAATAAACTTCGGTCGTTTTTAAAGTTTACTAAACATTAGCAATTATAATAAATTATCCGTGACACATTTCCGAATGCTTTAACGAGCCTTTGTGTAACATTTTATAAAAATGTTTTTGTCCCGGCATATTGCCAACATTCAAAATATTTGCCAAATCATGTACTCATAAACTTAATTCCGCCTTGTTGTTACAACGTTTTATAGTCAAACTGGATCGTTTAATATATTTTCTTAAATATTTCTCTCTCTCTCTCTCTAATCTGACTGTATTTTTTTTATTAACTTGATTTAAAACGTTGTATTGTACCTTCCTACCTGTCAACTAAGTCTATATCGCTGCGACATAAAATAAGATGCCTTTACCTGTCGACTAAGTCTTATAACGCTGCGACATAAAATACGACGCCTTATAAGTTTGCCAACTAAGAGGATATTGTCAAACTATTAATTATTCTGTGACCAAACCAACGCGGCTTCTAAAAGTTTTGTCTTACATTTACCGTGAAATTTGCGTTTTGTGAGAAAAAACGCACAGCTTATTTTTACTAATCACAGATTAAACTACGTTTATAGATTTTCCTTATTACCCGACTAAGGCGAAGTAAGGGAAGGGTAATGAGTTTAAATGTATGTATATATTTGGGTATGTAGATGTTCCACCATAGCGTCGCCCCATTGGTCCGATTTTGACAAGGAGGTGTCAATCGATTCGTCTTCAGGTATAGAGAGTCATACGCTATTCGTTTACCCGACTATGGCGGAGAAAAGGAAGGGGTAAGTGTTCGAACTAAAAACTTGGTCCGATTTTGACAAGCGAGGTGTCAATCGATTTTTCTTCATTGCATTAAACAGTACACGAACTTGACAGACATGTTACGAGAAAAATAATTTCGGTAAGTATATAAACAATCTAATGATTGTTATCATAATTTAATGATAAATTATGATAACAATCATTAGATTGTTTATAAACAACGTTTATAGTTTTTATCATAATTTAATGATAAATTATGATAAAAACTATAAACGTTGTTTATTCCGTGATTAATTTAAATAAAACAGAATTGTTGAATTTGGTTACGGTTTAGTTATGGTAGAAACTTTTTCTCTCAAAAGGCAAATTTTACGGAAAATCTAAGGCAAAACCTGTAGAAGCCTGTTGGTATCCTCTTAAACAGAACGAGAAGGGTCAAAGGATTAGCAGCGTAAAGCGCGTCATCGATGGAGTCGCGAGATTGTTCGCTTTCTACCACCTCATTAGTCTGAACATTGTGCTTGGCTGCGGATTCCTCCCATTCGCTTTATCTTGTTAATTGGAGAAGAGCGCTGTCATCGCTTGCTCTACTTTTTATCATTGTTCGCGGCGTGACACTTTCTAAACCAATCTCCATCTCATATCTGACTGACTTCGATGACATATGGAGCGAGTTTACGACCTGTTAATGAACTAGCTACTTACTACTTGTCATCATACAATATGCTACGAAATACTTTATTGTATACCAAAAAAAAACAAAGAACAAATAATGTAAAAAATTAAATAAGGCAATACAATGGGCGGTCTTATCGCTTAAAGTGATCTCTTCCATAGAACCTTTGGATGGACAGTATCAGAGGAAGCAGAAATAGACGGTAGTGTACAATTCTGAATAATTATGAACTACTTAAATTACATAATAAAACCAAAGAAAAATAATACTACTACATAAAATAAATACATAATTATAATAAATTAATACATATCAATATAAATAGATAACTGAAAAGTTATAAGCAGCTGTAGTATCAGAGGTTAGACAAATAGTGATTTAAAAACCATATTTTTGAAAATCGACTATTTAGCGCGTCGGGTATCTAGAGGCAATGCATTCCACAGTCGGACAGCTTGTATTGTAAGGATTTGCTATAGAACAGGGAAGTGTGGATAGAGATTTTAAGTTGAAGGGCTCTAGAAGAGCGCATCGAGTGTGAAGGTTGTAGGAACTCAAAGCGTTCTTTGAGGTAGGGTGGAGTGAAAGGAATAAAAAGGATGCTATAGAGCAATGATAGGATATGTGGATTCCGGCGAAAACGAATGGACCATTTAAGATTGTTGCGAAATACAAAAAATATTTTTTTTGTTAAGAATTTAATAATTTTCCTACAAGTGCAATTATTGAACCGTCTTAATTAGCACATAGTTTTAATTAAGACGCCTGGATGTTTGCTTTTTGCCTCCATATACCTCCTTACTAGCATTGCGTGCGTCGTCATTTCTCTAGCTTAAAAGTTACCTAAGTGTTTTTACAGGACCAAAAGTACCTACCTATACATAATACCAAATTTTGTTTAGCCATCTAATAGTTTATATCGATTGCTCGGCTTCTACTGATTGGATTGAGATACCAGTACACCAGTTTTATAAGTCAAAATCTAAGCCAACAGTGAAAATTGCATCGCAATCGGTCCAGTAGTTTTTAAGTGACGCACGATCATACAAACTACAGAAACGATTTAAAAAAAAACCTCCTCCATAGCGTCGCCTCTATTGTTTCGATTTTAACAAGCGAGGTGTCAATCGATTCGTCTTCAGGTATATAGTGTCATAGGCTATATTTTTTACCCGCTGCGGCAAGGCAAAATAAGGGTTATGTGTTCAAACTAAAAACTTGGTCCGATTTTGTCACACGAGGTATCAATCGATTCGTCTTCATGTATAGTACGACTGGTTGGTCTCGTGGCTAGAGATCCTAGGTACGAAATCGAACGGTCGCAGGTTCGAATCCTGCAAGGTGCAATCATTTGTGTGATGAGCAGAAATGTTTGTTTCCGAGTCATGGATGTTAATATTCCTATCTATGTATGTTTATCCGTTATCTAGTGTCCATAGCACAGGGTATCCTAGTTTGGGGCTAGATAATTGGTGTGAAAATGTCCCGAATATATTATTATTATTATAGTGTCGTAGGCTTTTTTACCCGACTACGGCAAGTTAAAGGAAGGGTTATGTGTTCAAACTAAAAACTTGGTCTGATTTTGACAAGCTAATCAATCGATTCGTCATCATCGCAAGAGTATCATAGGCTATTTTTTACCTTTCGGTTTTAGTTTTTGAACTGTCTTGTTTTAAATGATCTTCTTTGTAATTGTTGTTACTTAATGCTTTATTATAAGAATAGATACATAGATAAACAAAATATAACACCTGAGTGTATAAACTGTCGTGATGTCTATTGACGCACTGCTGGTAATTTACACATCCCACTCGCGGACGCCAGTTAAATTATAAACTTAACACTTATGTAACATGTGCTTATTATCTTGTTTGTAATCAACAGCTAGTAATTACAAAACATTATTACAACAGGAAACAAAGGTATAAAGCACGAGTTAACTGTTCCTTGGATTCAGCTTCCATTTTGTTCACTTGATTATTGACCTTAATTGGAGCTGTGATTAAATGAACGTGGCTTATGATGCGTTCGCCATCCATCCCAGAGCGGCGAGTGGGTGGTTGTTCACGAAATATCTCAACCATAATTACGATCTCGACTCAGCTCTAATTCGTGAGTCACGGTCGAGAGAAATGGCACGCGGCCCGTGATCGCGTCGGCTCATTCAATTACGCCGCGTGATGTGAATGCTAAATTACTATTACTTTGGTTTTGTCATCATACTCATGATCGAGGCTTTCACCTTCTATCGGCGGCGATATTGACTCGATGCAATGCAATACCAAGCCGTGTGGGAAGTCACGACCGAGGATAATTTCTCAACGGATTGATGGCGCTTGGGACAGCTTATGACGAGAAGCTATAGACTGCACGTCTACAATGAAGCGGTGTACAGATAAATACCCAATCATTATATTGTCACAGACCGGCGACGGGTGTGGGCCGGCCGCTAACGGTGCGCGCTGCCCGCCCCCGGCTGAACTGGGACACCGACGTGTGTAATCCTATTATGAGCTCGTTAACGTAATCCCACTTGGACCCCGATTCTTCTGAGGCGACACTAACTTTTAATCAATCTCCTTTCATGTGAACAAAGCTTAAGGTGTGGTGGAAAACCATTCGGCTCACTTGGCCGGCTGATTCATCAGCTGTGTGCATTTGTGCAATTAATTCAATGTGTCATCATAAACCCCCGGGCAAAGTTTACGATCAATAAATCATCACAAAGTAGGACAATCATAGTCCACTATATGTTCGCCGTATCAGCATAACAATATTGTTTTGTTGAATAATAAATTGTGATGGATCACCAACATGCTACGCCGTTGGTTGCTCCTCGTAAAAATAATAACGACAAATTATCCCATTAAAAGTTGATGTTTAGTTTTAACGGCAGGATAAAGCGTGACTTTATGATTAAATGGAGCATGTCAGGGAGCGTGGGTATGTCGGACCGCAGACTACCCTGCCACGTTACGTCATACATGACAGCATATAATTTGCAGAATAAACGAGCTGTTTCGCTGCAACGCCGCAGCCGCTTCCTTCTAACCTAGACCTTTCGGAGTTGTTCTAACAATATGTTAGACTAATTACTATTGTTCCCTTTAACTTTAGTACATTTGAATATATATCAAGCTGCTACAGTGCAACCTATTTATATATGAGACAGTCAGCGCAAGAGTGGCCTATCATTTTTGACTGAATTCATTTCTGTTGTGCCTCAAAATGATAGGCCACTCTTGCGCTGACCGCCTCATATTTGAATTGGCAAAAAAAGGAACTACAGCCGCCACTTACACACATCGTGTATATTTTTCTGTTTTTTGATTTGTCTACTTATCGACTGACTGGAACTCTCACGCCACTATTAAGTTCACAGATAAGTTGGTAGCACTGTACACTGAACGAAAATAATTAACAACTGGAAGTGACAACTGTCTCACGATAGAGATGTGTCAGTTTAGCGTTATGGCATCACTGTTGTAAGATTATCTGTGGAGAGTGGTCGATGGTAAGACGGCGGATAGTGCAGAGGATTGTCGCAGTTACCCTCTGACGGCGCGAACGAGACCATGTACTGGATGGAGAGGAGAATGATGCCTCCAGGAACTTTGAGGCCCCCACTTCGGTGTGGCTACGAGTTTTGGAGCTACGCGCTTTGGTCCGGAGGGACTGCGATGAGACACTCGACCAGGTGGAGATCGAGGAAGATGAAGGATCGTAAAAAGGAATCGGGCGATACCTTTTCAGTGTTAAAGATAGATAATAGTGATCACTACTAGGTATATTAGGTATTTCAGGCGCAGACCAGGTCTTGCGAGGCTTGGGATGGCTTTAAGAGTAAGTTTGAGGCCAACCCCCAAACTATATACCATTATTAAGTCTCCTACAAATGAAATTCATTATTCGAACAATTTGTGCGATTGTATCGTGTTCAAGATAAAAAAATAAACACAAATTGCCTCCATGTCACATAAAATAGGTACGTGGTTTCAAAGGCCCAATTCTCTGAGCTCATTGCTGACGATGCGACGTTATCGACAGTGGGCGAGCGTCACGATGTCATTTCTCGGATGATAATCCTGTTTCTTCATTACAAAGCGTACACTACCCGTTTGGTGCGTGACATTTACGAGAGGTAGTCATTTGTGCGTGTAATGAAGATCGTGCACGTCGACGATTTACATTCGAGGCGGGCGTGGTCGGCCGGTAACTGGATTGTTGTAGATTTGTTAATAAGATTGTCTCCTGGCGGATACTGCTCACTTGACTTGACCGAGCGACGGTCGGTGATATTTTGATGAAAGGTTTTTTCCGTGTCGTGGTAATTCGCTCTATTACTAGGTAATTGCTCGCGTTTGACTAAAGTAATTGCCTATTAGTCTCGGTCTCTTGTTATCTGAACGACACAGGGTTCTTTCAGAAATTAGTTCTTGATATAATTTTCTGTTAGCATGGTTCATTGCTTATCGGATTTATGTATGTACCCAGAAAGGAACGTGATCTCTTTATTTATTTTTCTCAAACATACTTGAAAATGTTTGCGTTCCTGTTCTAAATTTCGAAGGAAATTTGTAGACAGCGAGCGTTGTTTTTTTTGTCGTATAAGGTAGTGCTGGCCTCTGGTGTCCGAGTTTATCAAGCCGCCCAAGGGCATCTGACATGGCTTAACGACTGCTATTAATCAATAACAGCCGGGACTGACTTTACATTCCCTCCGAAGCACGGAGCGATGGAAAACCGCTCATAACTTAGAAAAGTCATAACGATTTGTAAACGACTATTTCATAGTCGCCGGCAAAGTTGGCATTAGTCGCCTAGCGAATACGAGGCTTTATAGTCACCGGCAATGTCCCGCTGGCACAAAGCAGATTATTTATTGTCTTAAATTTTCTATTTTTTTTAAATCTTGTGGTACTTGCGTTCAGCTCCAAAACTATTAGCTGCTTTTTTTGATAATTTTTGTGTTAAGTGCATTGCACTTTTTTTTTAAATGTCTACTATCTGTACTATACCACAATACATACACAGTAAGGATTAGATATATATTATGTACTGTGACTATACATATTACCGCGACGGAAAAGACATCAGGGCCCCGATTCTGTTAGCTATTGAACCGCGATAACGCAAGTCGATCGCTTGAGTTTTTTTTGTGAAATTTTCTCATTTATCACTTAAAAGTGCTTTGCAATTTTAGCAAAATTTTCGCTTCCAGTATTTTGTTTTCTTGCGGTTTTTTTTTATTTATTGAATATTTTCCTAAATAAATCGCTTCTAGCACTTTTAAATGGTAAATGAGAAAATTTCGCAAAAAACGACTTGCGATATCGCGGTTCAATAGTTAACAGAATCGAGGCCCAGAAATATCTCATACTAGTCATGCATTTATGTCGTTTCCCGCATTCGACAGTAACTATTACCTAACTACAACTTTTGTTGACATTTACTATTAGATTTTTACTAATGACGCCTGCTTGTCGAAACCATATATTTTTTATCAACATATTAATAAGAGCAATGGTAGCTTAACGGTTCAATTGTGCAACTTAGAATCCAACGATACCGGGTCCTAGGCTCCGCATCAATGACTTTACTAAGTTATGTGTGGAATTTCTTCACTCCGTTCTTTGGAGGGCATATTTAGTCGTCGGACTGATATTTATTAATAGCAGTAGTTAATAAGCCATGTCAGAGGCCTTCGGGCGGCCTGACAAACTCTGACACCAGAGGCCAGCACTACCTCATACGACAAACAAAATCATATATTAATAAAATAAATGCTAAATAACTAAGTATGTTTAGAATCTCACGATTTATGGAATACCTACTTAATAAATCATTTATACTTGTACATATAGTAAAGCAGTTAATAACAAAAAGTCTGTACAATGAAGAAAATTAAAAATAAGTTTGTCTAGGGGTACTTAAAATAAGCTAGAACAAGAATATAAAATTTAAAAAAATTGTATATATCTGTCTGTCTGTTCGTGCATCACGTAAAAACTGCTGGACCGATTGCAATGCGTCTTTGACAGTTGGATAGCTTAGGCTTAGACATAAAATCTGTTATACTCTGTATCTCAATCCGATCGGCAGAAGCAAAGCAGTATATAAAAAAACTACTTGACGGCTGAAAGGATTTTGCTGAAAGTATTTGTACCGTAATTTAACCAAGAGAAATGAACCACGTGAGCAAAGCCGCGGGCTTGCCTAGTGCTCCAATAAATTTATTCACAAGGAAACAATTCTCAGAGAAGAGCACGACTTACGTAAATAAATAATACATTTATAATTATTGTTGCTATTGTATATAACGCTTCTAACTTGTCATTGATATAATATAACACGACTTCCTACTTGATGCATAGTTTTGATTTAACAATAATTATAAATAATACATTTATAATTATTGTTGCTACTGTATATAACGCTTCTAACTTGTCATTGATATAATATAACACGACTTCCTACTTGATGCATAGTTTTGATTTAACAATAATTATAAATAATACATTTATAATTATTGTTGCTACTGTATATAACGCTTTTAACTTGTCATTGATATAATATAACACGACTTCCTACTTGATGCATAGTTTTGATTTAACAATAATTATAAATAATACATTTATAATTATTGTTGCTACTGTGTATAACGCTTCTAACTTGTCATTGATATAATATAACACGACTTCCTACTTGATGCATAGTTTTGATTTAACAATAATTATAAATAATACATTTATAATTATTGTTGCTACTGTATATAACGCTTCTAACTTGTCATTGATATAATATAACACGACTTCCTACTTGATGCATAGTTTTGATTTAACAATAATTATAAATAATACATTTATAATTATTGTTGCTACTGTATATAACGCTTCTAACTTGTCATTGATATAATATAACATGACTTCCTACTTGATGCATAGTTTTGATTTAACAATAATTATAAATAATACATTTATAATTATTGTTGCTACTGTATATAACGCTTCTAACTTGCCATTGATATAATATAACACGACTTTCTACTTGATGCATAGTTTTGATTTAACAATAATTATAAATAATACATTTATAATTATTGTTGCTACTGTATATAACGCTTCTAACTTGTCATTGATATAATATAACACGACTTCCTACTTGATGCATAGTTTTGATTTAACAATAATTATAAATAATACATTTATAATTATTGTTGCTACTGTATATAACGCTTCTAACTTGTCATTGATATAATATAACACGACTTTCTACTTGATGCATAGTTTTGATTTAACAATAATTATAAATAATACATTTATAATTATTGTTGCTACTGTATATAACGCTTCTAACTTGTCATTGATATAATATAACACGACTTTCTACTTGATGCATAGTTTTGATTTAACAATAATTATAAATAATACATTTATAATTATTGTTGCTACTGTGTATAACGCTTCTAACTTGTCATTGATATAATATAACACGACGTCCTACTTGATGCATAGTTTTGATTTAACAATAATTATAAATAATACATTTATAATTATTGTTGCTACTGTGTATAACGCTTCTAACTTGTCATTGATATAATATAACACGACTTCCTACTTGATGCATAGTTTTGATTTAACAATAATTATAAATAATACATTTATAATTATTGTTGCTACTGTATATAACGCTTCTAACTTGTCATTGATATAATATAACACGACTTTCTACTTGATGCATAGTTTTGATTTAACAATAATTATAAATAATACATTTATAATTATTGTTGCTACTGTATATAACGCTTCTAACTTGTCATTGATATAATATAACACGACTTTCTACTTGATGCATAGTTTTGATTTAACAATAATTATAAATAATACATTTATAATTATTGTTGCTATTGTATATAACGCTTCTAACTTGTCATTGATATAATATAACACGACTTTCTACTTGATGCATAGTTTTGATTTACTGTAGTAATAACTAAAATAAAAAGTAATTAAAAAAAACTGATCTCAAACCGTATAAAACCTAAATCAATAAATAATTCCATTTTCTTGAGGTCTGTGGTCTGTGTGTTTTGTCTTGTGGAATATTCCCAAACCGACTAAAGTTATGTAGGCTTTTATCTGGTACAAACCTCAAAAAATATTGAATTATTTCTTTCTTTTAAGTTTTATACGATTTGAAATCTTTTTTTTTTAATTACATTTCTTTCATACTTTTTAGTTTTGTTAAAGGAGGCCTAAGAAAATAAAGTACTTATTCAGTTCGCTAAGAAAAATAAACATACTGGAAACAGTTAACAGTCCGTAACTTTAAAACTAACGGACCGATTTTGATCAAACTTAAACTATTCCCTAAGTTGAAAGATACTGAAACTATTACAAAAAGAACTATTGCAGTCAGACTTGTATAGTTTCCGAGAAATACGTGGACAAACATACATACATACATACATACATACATACATGAAATTTGGTATATTTGTTTAGATACTCATATAGACAAACATAAAAACATACTTGAAATTTGGTATACATATATGTTCAGATACTCATATAGACTAACATATATGAATATTAAGAATTTATGACAATATCACATACATACATACACGAAATTCGGTACATATGCTTAGACACCCATAAAATATGAATATTACGCATTTGCAACAATATTACATACATACACATCAACTTAAGAACCTCCTTATTTTTTAAGTCGGTTAATATGTATTTTTTCCAAAGATACAATTAAGCGCCTAACTGTAACTTTGTTGCTATAAGCTTCTTACTTGTATATATATATAATCTCAAAGCTGTATACTGTTTGTAAGTATATAAAAAAAACTACATGATATTATACATTCGAGAATAACTTCATGTGAATTGTTTCAGAGCTTGGAAGAGATGCACTTTTATGGGTCCCTAAGTCCCAATGAAAAAAAAACGGAACTCTTATAGGATTACTTGTGTATCTGTCTGTCTATACGTCAGTCACTTATGAAAATAACTGATCAATTGGAAGTGGTAGTAATACGTCAACTGTTCTTGTCAATTTTGCTCCGAATCTACTAGACCGATAATGTTGAAATTTGGTACATGGGTATATGAATTTTGTGATCTAAACACAGACGTGTAATGAAAATAAATTAATTTCGAATATGAAGGTCACTAATGGGGGCAAAAAAAAATAAAAAAAAAACCAAAGGAAGATTTGCAGACTGTATCGTTATGGTGTGATGTGACATATGAAATGAAAGGGCTTATGTAAGGGTCTCAAATATATATATAATGTATACGTTATTTAAGACTAGCAGTGCCCGCGGCATTGCCGGCGTGGTCATTTCATTTAATAGTAGCCCACACGGGCGGGTTATTCCAGGACCAAAGTACCTATAAAATACAATATACTACATTTCTTATTATTGTTGCTACTGTATATAACGCTTCTAACTTGTCATTGATATAATATAACACGACTTCCTACTTGATGCATAGTTTTGATTTAACAATAATTATAAATAATACATTTATAATTATTGTTGCTACTGTATATAACGCTTTTAACTTGTCATTGATCTAATATAACACGACTTTCTACTTGATGCATAGTTTTGATTTAACAATAATTATAAATAATACATTTATAATTATTGTTGCTACTGTATATAACGCTTCTAACTTGTCATTGATATAATATAACACGACTTTCTACTTGATGCATAGTTTTGATTTAACAATAATTATAAATAATACATTTATAATTATTGTTGCTATTGTATATAACGCTTCTAACTTGTCATTGATATAATATAACACGACTTCCTACTTGATGCATAGTTTTGATTTAACAATAATTATAAATAATACATTTATAATTATTGTTGCTACTGTATATAACGCTTCTAACTTGTCATTGATATAATATAACACGACTTCCTACTTGATGCATAGTTTTGATTTAACAATAATTATAAATAATACATTTATAATTATTGTTGCTACTGTATATAACGCTTCTAACTTGTCATTGATATAATATAACACGACTTTCTACTTGATGCATAGTTTTGATTTAACAATAATTATAAATAATACATTTATAATTATTGTTGCTACTGTATATAACGCTTCTAACTTGTCATTGATATAATATAACACGACTTCCTACTTGATGCATAGTTTTGATTTAACAATAATTATAAATAATACATTTATAATTATTGTTGCTACTGTATATAACGCTTCTAACTTGTCATTGATATAATATAACACGACTTTCTACTTGATGCATAGTTTTGATTTAACAATAATTATAAATAATACATTTATAATTATTGTTGCTATTGTATATAACGCTTCTAACTTGTCATTGATATAATATAACACGACTTTCTACTTGATGCATAGTTTTGATTTACTGTAGTAATAACTAAAATAAAAAGTAATTAAAAAAAACTGATCTCAAACCGTATAAAACCTAAATCAATAAATAATTCCATTTTCTTGAGGTCTGTGGTCTGTGTGTTTTGTCTTGTGGAATATTCCCAAACCGACTAAAGTTATGTAGGCTTTTATCTGGTACAAACCTCAAAAAATATTGAATTATTTCTTTCTTTTAAGTTTTATACGATTTGAAATCTTTTTTTTTTAATTACATTTCTTTCATACTTTTTAGTTTTGTTAAAGGAGGCCTAAGAAAATAAAGTACTTATTCAGTTCGCTAAGAAAAATAAACATACTGGAAACAGTTAACAGTCCGTAACTTTAAAACTAACGGACCGATTTTGATCAAACTTAAACTATTCCCTAAGTTGAAAGATACTGAAACTATTACAAAAAGAACTATTGCAGTCAGACTTGTATAGTTTCCGAGAAATACGTGGACAAACATACATACATACATACATACATACATACATACATACATACATACATACATACATACATACATACATGAAATTTGGTATATTTGTTTAGATACTCATATAGACAAACATAAAAACATACTTGAAATTTGGTATACATATATGTTCAGATACTCATATAGACTAACATATATGAATATTAAGAATTTATGACAATATCACATACATACTTGCAAACATACATACATACACGAAATTCGGTACATATGCTTAGACACCCATAAAATATGAATATTACGCATTTGCAACAATATTACATACATACACATCAACTTAAGAACCTCCTTATTTTTTAAGTCGGTTAATATGTATTTTTTCCAAAGATACAATTAAGCGCCTAACTGTAACTTTGTTGCTATAAGCTTCTTACTTGTATATATATATAATCTCAAAGCTGTATACTGTTTGTAAGTATATAAAAAAAACTACATGATATTATACATTCGAGAATAACTTCATGTGAATTGTTTCAGAGCTTGGAAGAGATGCACTTTTATGGGTCCCTAAGTCCCAATGAAAAAAAAACGGAACTCTTATAGGATTACTTGTGTATCTGTCTGTCTATACGACAGTCACTTATGAAAATAACTGATCAATTGGAAGTGGTAGTAATACGTCAACTGTTCTTGTCAATTTTGCTCCGAATCTACTAGACCGATAATGTTGAAATTTGGTACATGGGTATATGAATTTTGTGATCTAAACACAGACGTGTAATGAAAATAAATTAATTTCGAATATGAAGGTCACTAATGGGGGCAAAAAAAATAAAAAAAAAACCAAAGGAAGATTTGCAGACTGTATCGTTATGGTGTGATGTGACATATGAAATGAAAGGGCTTATGTAAGGGTCTCAAATATATATATAATGTATACGTTATTTAAGACTAGCAGTGCCCGCGGCATTGCCGGCGTGGTCATTTCATTTAATAGTAGCCCACACGGGCGGGTTATTCCAGGACCAAAGTACCTATAAAATACAATATACTACATTTCTTCAAAATTTGTTCAGCCGTCAAATAGTTTTAATCGATTGCTCGGCATCTAATCATTGGATTTAGATACCAATTACCCCAGTTTTAAATAACACCCTGAGCTTTCCAACACTGAAAACCGCATCGCAATCACTCCAGTAGTTTTTACGTGATGCGCGAACAATACAGACAAACAGATACACACCTTTTTATATTATTAATCAAAATTGTTCAGTTTTTTTGTGCTTTCTGCTTTATTAAAAGTATAGATAATAAAAGAAAATTTACCATTTACAAAGAGGCGTAAATGCAAACAGCTGAAAGCGCCTCCATCACAAGGTTTATATCCTTGGCCTCATCGACCCGGCCCGTCCCTTGCCCTAGTAAGTGATACTGAATTACCATAGCCCAAAGGCATCGCCTTCAGTACACCTGTTGACATCGCCATTACAATCTTTCAAATATCAATATACCTACTTAATGTAATTAAGTCTTCATTGGGTTCTTATATTTACTTACTACCGTTAAAACTACTAATACTAAAATTACGAACGATTTTAAGTAAATTAAGAAGTAGTAAAGTAAATTACTTAATTACTAAATACCCACTAATCAAAGTCGTATATGGTGAGGTGGGTCGGACGACGCGACGCGGCGTAAGTTCAATCAAAACCAAACCACCTTGTGTGAGACATAAGTTCTAAAACCCGACTACGGTCGGGTAAAAATAGCCTATGACACTCTTGAAGACGAATCTTTTGATACCTCGCTTGTTAAAATAGGAGCATTTTTTTATTTTGAACACATCACCTTTGCATCGTCGTAGTCGGGTAAAAAAACTATGACACTATTACCAGAAGACGAATCGATGATACCTCGTTTGTCAAAATTGGACCAATAGGGAGGACGCTATGGCACAGAATAAATAATAGTACAAGTACAGAAGGATAACTGAGTGAAGTCATACAAATACATAGCGACTCTCGCTACAACGCAATAAAGTGCAATCTAACTTGCACAGCGCTGCGAGCTTTCAATTATATTTACCTAGAAGGCGCTCGCCCATCGCGTGCAGGCTAGAATGCACCGTATCACAACGTGCGAGAACTTCCATTGCTCTAACCGTTTCAGAATCGCTCTGTCCCTTTTTCGCTCGGTAGGGTTTTAGACTGACTAGGTTGTAGTAGGTTGACTAGGTACTTGTACTACTAATTATTCTGTGATATGTTATGACTTAGATGTTGTAACAGAATAAATAAGTAATAATGTAATATGTTGTTACTTATTATTATAAATTAAAATAGTTCTATTACATACAATGACATTCTTATCAGAATAGACCTACTACCTCATTATTACTACCTACCTATCCCGTTTTCAGAACGCCGATAAGTTTAGTGAGATACCTACCTACGTATAAGTGTCGTTGGTTGACTATGATTTTATCCTATAGGTATCCTATAGGCACTTTGATGAATAAAGGTGTCTGAATTCCTTGCTTTATAATGAGTGAAAGTCGTCATTTCTATCACTGTTCAAACAGCCGAATGCTATGCAGTACCTTCTAGGTTACTTCTTGGTACTCATAATTAAAACACGAATAAAATTTGACAATTTACGTAAGTAGGTACTTTATCGCTAAGCACATGACGCGTGACTCATCGATCGCACGCTTGACACTCTACTGAACTGACCCGAATATTGCACCCTCGAAGTGTAGGTATGATATTTGTACTTGTTGCGGAGTGCGACCGGCCTGGCTATGGTGGGAAATCCACATACTTACACACATACATAGACTGTTAAACTCATTACACTTGCCGTGCTTCGCCGTACTCGGGTACAACCAACCGACCGTTTATAAATAAAAATTAGCTTCCTATGGCTGAATTTTTTCCAACTGGCTATTCTACCACCCTCATGCAGAACATCTGGTAGCCTAGCTCATTTTGAAGTGTTTCGGCAGTGTTGGGAAACTCAGTAGACAAATAATATTTAAGATACAAAAGCGATGTGTTAGGGATATAAATAGGGCTGCTTGTGTTAGAAAATAACAAATTGTAAGATGTCAAAATGTTTGATAAAAAAGTGTGATGATTTCCATTTTACTTCTCAAAATTGAAACAGATGTCGAATGTTTATTTTTATTATATCAATTAAACATAAATATATTTAGCTAAATTAAACACAAACAGATATACAATCGATAACAAACATTCGTTTACAGTGTTTTGTTTACGAATCTCATGTAACCATTTCGCAAAGGATTGAAGTCCATTCCATGTTTGTATGTTGATGCGTACGCACCACGTCAACAATAAAAACTAATTATTGTATCTAATAAGTTATTTCATTTATACCTACACTTGGTTTTTGAACAGCTGCAGACCTCTTTTTAAAGCATGCAATATACTTCCTTTGCCGTGTATGTACGTACCATGTAATGTATTATGGACATTTGTGTTTGCACTATACAACCTTTTTTTTTAAGAATCGTAGCTAAGTAATTACCCGGAAAAAAAGAGCCAAGTTCAACCTTCTTCCCAAAAGGCTTTGTACAAGAGACATGTTTATAATATGTGCATATTGATTTATAATATTATATCTAACTAGTGACTCGCTTTGGCTTCGCACGGGTAGCGCTCAAACCGCGGCATTTATCTTGTAGCATTTTTAATTCAAAATCTTTGGCAGCAATAATCGTGGTATTTTTTTTTTACCATAGACAACTGCACTTTTACTCACGGTACGTGACAGACTTTATTATTTCGTTTCCATGCAACCGTTTCGTATTTTTGCATCCCTTTCTGTATTTTTGATACCTTGGGTTACATTATTGCATATTTTATAGGGACCTTTAATTTTTTGAAAAATAAAATACTGCCCACGTTACTGGCTGCTAATGTAGCTTTCTATAGGTGAAAGAATTTTTAAAATCAGTTCAGTATTTTTTTTAGTTTATCCATTACAAACAATCAAATATTGCCACTTTATAATATTAAATTATTATATATAATGGACGAAAAAAAAAAAAAAAAAAACTTTGACTGAATGGCAATTGTTTTTATAGTGTTAAGGAATTCAGGTAATTTTGTGAGTAATAAAATTTATAATTAAACTACAAATTGTTATTAAGTTTATAATTAGGTATTGTAAAACATTTGCACGTCTTCTTGCAAACTGAATACTGTGTTTCAACAAAACAATTTAAACAATTTGATTTGATTTAGCATATTCATTACTAATTAAGTGATTATTAACCACTTAGTCGCTATCTTCTTCTTCTAAGAGTTCTTGTTTTATTCCGATCTCGGATGAGTAGTCCAAGCTGTCATCGAGCATCCCAAAACTATTACGATGCGGCTCATAAAAATTCTGATCAGCTTTAAACATGATTTCGCTTATTGCGTGCTGTACGGCGCTCATTGTAATCTGAGAGTAGTTCTGCATCTTTGCTCCAAGAAATTTCAAAAAGTATTCTATCTCTTCATCTCTATTACCTGATGGTTGTGTTTGTATCTCCAAGCCTTCCGCTGCCCTGGGTGGTGCTTGGTCTGACGTGATACTGGCAATATGACTATTGAACATTATTTCCTGTGATATCTTTTCAGAAGGCGATACACTCCTTTTTCGGGTTGCTTTTTTTGCCGGGTTGTGTGGATTGTACAGCGTAATCTCGGTAACATGTTTTCTTTTCTTCGAACTACTTTCTGAAGTCGATACACTTCCTGTATCACAGTGTTGAACGCTGCTACTAGGTAATTTGTCTATTTCTTCCTTAATTTTCAAGGGTTCATCAGTAACCTAAAACACGTGAAGAATTTAAGGAAACTTAAATACAATCGCAAAGGTGTTGCTGCACAAATTTTGTAAAGACTCACTTCTGTATTGATCTTAGTTAAAGGAGGGTCCAAGAACTCGAAAGCTTTGTGTATGTACGGTTTCTCGAACGTTGGCTGTAATTCAGCTTGAACAGGATCTGTTAATAAATCAAAATTAATAACATTATAATGTGACTTAGGGATGATATTCAAAATTCAAAGTTAGGCTCAATACATTGGATTCAAATTTCAGGTGAGATGTTGTCAAACGATAGTCGGTAGCATAAAAAAACTTTACGTTACTGAGCAGAGTTGGTATTTTGTAGGTTCACGAAAACCGGCAACCTGCAAACTGAACAAATTCAATTGCTCAAGGAGAGTACGACATGTGGATATCATGTACCCGAAACTGTTTACTAACGCGATGGAGGATATGTTCAAGGTTCTGGAAAGGAATGGGCATCAACATAAACGGCGAGTTCATCTCACACTTGAGGTTCGCAGAAAATATCGTACTTATGGAGGAGTCACTGCAAGAGTTGCAACAAATGCTCATCAGCATATCAGATGCCTTCCGAGATATTAGCCTCCGCATGAACATTGACAAAATAAAATGATGATCAATCAGCACATTGTACCGGAACCAATAGTCGTCAGTGGCATGCCTCTCGAAGTTGTGCAGGAGTATGTCTAGGTAGGGCAAACTCTTATGTTGGGCAGAAACAACTTTGAAAGGAAGCCGATAGGAAAGTTTGGCTGGATTTGGAAAACTTCGTCATATCTTTTCGTCGCCCACCCCTCAATTCCTAAAGAAAAATGTCCAGCAGTGGACTTATGCAGGCTGTTGATGATGATGATGATGACGAAAACTGACATGCAAAGTGTTCTTTGACTATGGCTAAAAATACAAATCCTATTTTGATCAAAATATCAAAATAATTAGCATAAAAGCTAAAAAAAACACGCCTGCCCTACCAAAAAAGAACTTATGCCAATAAATGATGTACTGTCAGAATGTGTTTATTAAGGCCTTGAATTTGATACTCGTAATAGTAAAATTCTAAGAAAAAAAAACATTTGAAAATGGAGCCATACTACCGCCATATTGTTTTTTTTTTATATTTATTTATTTATTTGTTTATTTATTCTAACATTCCTGTGGGTGGGCATTACAGTTTCCCAATTCACCCACCCAAGGATCAAGAGCAAGTACCCCATAAAAATTTTGAACAAACAAATAACACTCACAATTAATACACATTTACACAAATAATTTAGGACAGAAACTCGGACAAAAATTAGGCACTTGCCAACTTTGGACTTTCCATTATTAAATCCATTGCCGCTTTGTGAAACTCGTTATATGTACATTTAAATAAATCCAGATCCTGGCCCGGGCCCTGAGCCAGCACATCATTAAGCAAGCGCAGTGCCCGCGGTATAGGCGCCTATATATATATAGCCTACGTTACTCGGGGGATGAAAGGATTCTAACATACGTCTAAATCTATGCAGGCATATAAAAGTTATGGAGGAATAAATAAACTCGCATACATACAAACATACAGGAATCCTAAACACATTACACTCCTTTTTTTGGGCAGTGTAATTACAAGCTACCTCATAATTTAGAAGCAAGTAAAAAAACTGACAGCACTGGCACAGATTTTAGTTTACTAGATCGCTTTTACGTAATTAAGTTTAATTAATTCATATTTGAAATTATTATCAAAACTACGTTTATTATTCTCGAGATGATTGAAAATTAAAAATACAAATGTATATTTTGACTTTTTTCAAAAATCGCGTGCCGCAATTAAATTAATTTAATTTAATCTTTATTTAATGTACACGACTTTGCGCAAGTGCACGTATACAAAAAATCACCAGGTCAATTAATATGTTAATAGTCGGTTGAGGCCTCAACTGGACCAAACATGCTCACCGACTGTTGAGGCCTAAAATTGGTCGAAAGCGAAACGCAATTTTCGAAAAATGTTAAGTAAAATCTAATAAATTTATTAGATGTGTTCTCGCTAAGCAGGCGTTAATGCTAAAATCATATAAACATATGTTAAATAAAGTTTTAGTGTGTATGGGTTTTGACTTGATTCTTACCAATGCCTCTCTTAATATCTTCATTTATTATCGATTTCTGTCTTTTGTACGAATTCTTCAGAGTAGCCATCTTGCGCTTACACTCGTCTGCAGTTAAATGCATCTCCGAAGCAACTTCTTCCCAAGCATATGCTCTTAAGTATCTATTATAATGTTCCGGTTTCCAGAGTGTCTCTCTGCTCTTAAATGCTTCTATAAGCTTCAAAATTCTTTCTTTACTCCATTCTTGTTCGCTCTCCATTATTTTGATGGCGCAACGCAACAGTCGTTGTTCTGAACTATACTGAGCACAAAATGGCGGCCAACACTGACGCTGTGAACGAGTGCCACGAACTGAACGTTGCGTTGCGTAGCGCGGGGGCCGGAGCATGCGTACAACTGCGACTCATATTGTTCTGTCCTTGTCTAGCAGTGTTTGTGCGAACGAGACGGATAGCCACTTGTACCACACAGCTTGTACGAAGTTCACGTCGGACGGAGCTATCTCTAAACCTCGAATTTCTTAATGTTTGTTATATTCAAAATTCAATCGTCTCTCCGGGTGCAATATAACGTTATATGTATTTTAATCCTAATTAAATCAAGAAATGATTTTCCTCTTTTTGCTGTTGCTACTAACACATTTAGTTTTACTATGCCAAGACTACTTGTGATAGCCAAATTGAATCAATGTCCTGTCTAATTAAACTGCCGTCCAAAGTTTGTCTGGAAGAGGTCGCTTTTAGCGATAAGACCGCCCATAGTACTTTATTTATAAGATTGTTCCTATGCACTGTATTATTTTTGTAAACTGGTGTATAGTAAGGTATTATAATTATTATCTATCTATCTGCCCATCTGCCTATTACTGCCCTAGTAACAGCTGGTTGTACTTTTAACACAAATATCTATTGATATTAATGTTATAGCTATTTTATGTAAATCAGTATCCGATGACATATGGAAATTCAAAACGATTTCTATTAAAAAAACAGTACACTCTTTTTTGGGCAGTCGTGTAATAACACATCTAAGTGTATTTTCATAGGAAAGCCTTGCAATGTCAAGCATCTGTACTAAAACAAATATTAACATAATATGCAGTTCATCATCATCAACATCTACGTCCACTGCTGGACGTAGGCCTCTTCGCCACTGAGCTCGGTCTTCAGCTCTCCTCATCCATTTTCTGCCAGCCGCTTTTCGCAGGTCGTCACAACTGGCTAGTTGGCCAAAGGGCGTCCTAAACTACGTTCGTCTAAACGTGGTCACCACGTTCGACCTTGGCTTAATTTTGCCTTCTCATTTACACTGCGGCAATCTATATATATATATATATATATATATATATATAAATCTGTACAAAGAAGATATTAAAAAAAAAAGTTAAGTGTAATTAAAATAGGCTACTGAACAATATATAACATTTATTAAAATCGTGTCTGTCTGTATGTTTGTTCGCGCGTCACAAAAAAACTACTAGACCGCTTGCGATTCGGTTTTTACTGTTGGATAGTTTAGGGGTTGACTTAAAAACTGGTGTACTTGGTATCTTAATCCGATGATTAGAAGCCGATCAATCGATTTGACGGCTGAACGAATTTTTAATAAATGTAGTATATCATATTGTACTTATAGGTACTTTTGGTCCGGGAATAACACGTCTACTATACTTTTATATGAAACTAGTTCTTCGTACGCGCGGGCTACAGTTTATCGCGAAAATAGCATTCTATTTTCTTCTTATTAAAAACCAATGCAACAGTAGGTATAACACCAATGCTCTTGATGTTTTTTGACTGGCTTGTTATTTCGTTTCCATGTCAACCATTGTCATCCATTCTGTGATGGCAACCGTTACTTATACGTGAGTAATCAACATTATCCAGTTTTCCCGTAGAAACTTACAATTTTCCGGGATAAAAAGTATCCTATGTTTTATTCCAGGGTATAAGCTAGCTCGATTCTAAATTTCATCAAAATCCGTCCAGCCGTTATCGCGTGAAAGCTCCCCAAACAAACAAACAAACAAACAGACAACGTTTCACTTTTATATATTGGTAAGGATTATACCTTATAGTTACTTTTAGTCTTGGAATAACAAGTATGGGCTACTATTATATGAAATGACCACGCGGACACAGCTAGTCATAGAAATATATGTACATAACTACATATATATCTAGTACAGGACATATAATTCTATGGCGGCAATCAAGAATGTTTCTGATCCGCGTAATCGGCCACAGTCAACACGCAGAGTGAATGGCAAGAGCCAGAGATAACTGATCCATGCATTCCAACTGCCGCCGGCATTCACAAGCGTCCTGCCAGATCCACGTCAGATATACCAACAATGCACCTCTACCACAATAATACTACTCCCGTCATATTAGGGGTTTTACCTCGAAATATAATTAGGACAATTCCACAGCAATTACCTAGCCACAAACTAGGATACCCTATACTACTAGATAATGGAAAACCATTCATTTTTATGAATATCACACATCCATGATCCATGACTCGGAAATAAACATTTCTGCTCATCACACAAATGATTGCACCTTGCAGGATTCGAACCAGCGACCGTTTGATTTCGTTCCTAGGGTCACTAGCCACTAACTAGACCAACCGGTCGTCTGGAATAGAATGAGAGATAATAAGCTGGAAACTTGTATAGACCTTTTTCTGGCATACTAAAAGTTGTCTCAAATGTCTCCTAAAACGTCGTGTCTGCGCCTTATGTTATTCAAAGTCAAAGGTCGGAAAAATTGATACTTTTTTGCGGATATATTTGTTTCTATGGCTCCAATGATGTTGTCATTTATTACAAAATTTGTTTCAAACCTTTTTTTAATGCTCTTAACCGTTTTTGAAATAGAGCGCGGAAAACGCTCAGCCATACATTACTGTAATGATGTATGGCTGTACACACGGCTGACCTTGCATAAATGAACGCAGACACGAGATTTTATGAGACTTTTCAGACAACTTTTAGAATGCCAAAATAACTAGCGTAAAAACTAAAAAACATGACTGCACTGCCAAAAAAGACCAATAAATTAAAAAAAAAAAAAAAAATTTAATTTAAAAACAAAAAATTATTTTTAATTTTTTTATGCCAATAAATTATATACTATAATTGATAGATTCAGGCGTTACTTTGCGGAAATCCATATTTCATTTCATTTTTTTCATTTTGGTGGAAGTAAGCTACATATTTTTATTTTGTTCATTTTAAATTATATACTGTTGGAATGTGCCTACAATTTGATTGCCATATTGTATAACTAGCTAAAAAGCTAAAAAATCACGCCTGCCCTGCCAAAAATAAACTTTTGCCAATCCATACCAATATATAAAAGTTAATCGTTGTCTGTTTGTTTGTATGTTTGTTTGTTTGGGGAGGATTCACGCGATAACGGCCGGACGGATTGTGATGAAATTTAAAATAGAGATAGCTTATACTCTGGAATAAACCATAGGATACTTTTTATCCCGGAAAATTTTAAGATTCCACGGGAAAACTGGAAAAATTGTCGATTACTCGCTGTAAGAAACGGTTGCCATGGAAACGAAATAACAAGTATGTCAAAAAAACATCAAGAGTGGTGCTATACCTACTTTTGCATTGGTTTTTAATATCCTCGCATGTGTTGTTTTTTTTCGCGATAAACAGTAGTCCGCGCGGACGAAGTCGCGGGCGGGAAAACTAGTAAATTATATACTATTGGAATGTGCTTCTTAAGGCCTTCAATTTGATACCCATATTGAAAAATTCGAAGAAAAAATATGGTTTTTGCGATTGAAAATGGAGCCATACTGCCGAAATAATGAATATTGAAAAAAATATAGCCTATGTTACTAGGGGGGATGTGAGGATTCTAACGACCCATACCTCTAAATCTGTTTAGGAATTTCAAAGTTATGGTGGAATAACGAAACTCACATACATACATACATACATACATACATACATAAAACATACATACATACAAACATACATGAATCCTAAAAACATTACTCCTTTTTTTTGGGCTGTCGTGTAATAAAGGTTTATACATGTTTCCAGCTTATATCTCTCATTCCGTTTGACCCTTGTTTTTTGGCTTATTTCACTGCAGTAATCAATTAATTCTGCGAACGCAACCTGTGACGGTTTTTTGTTGGTCTAGCTAACAGACTGAAATAGTGACACAGTTTGTCAGTTGCACAACTAGAACAAGTCTAGACTAAAGGTATGCGTGTGACTTCCTCATTGAAAAATGATCACTTGATAAAAAGTCGATGAGACGCTTTAACAAGCTGTTGTAATGGATTTTTAAACCTCTTGCTACGTAAGAATAAGTCCAATGAACACTGCGATGCGAATTTCAGTTACAACTAGCTTTAGATGATGATGTTTTTTGACAAACCTGTTATTATTTCGTTTCCATGGCAACCGTTCCTTACAGCGCGTAATCAACATTTTCCAGTTTTCCCGTGGATACTTACCATTTTCCGGAATAAAAAGTCCTATGTTTTATTTCAGGGTATAAGCTATCTCCATTCCAAATTTCTTCAAAATACGTCCAGATGTATTTTGAGCTTTTTTTTTGCTTTTGTTTTTGTATCGCGTGAAAGCTCCCCAAACAGACAGACAACGTTTCACTTTTATATATTGGTGTGGATTCCTCGGTAGCTTGAGATAATCAGTACATGGTCGGAATTGTAAAATAAGGTGTTGTTTTCTATCTATTCCAGTTATACCTACATGTTTCGTTATAATATTGGGTACCCTAGGTTGTAATAACTCACCAATATGCCAATAGCCCGAATACTCAATCATCGGTATATCTTTGGAGTTATTGAATTCCGTTCTCCACGTGCCGATACGTCATTTAAGCACAACATTTGAACGTGAACAAATTTAACACAAAGAACTGGTATGGGTTTAAATAGATTTGATTTGTTTACATGGCCACATACTTTCATCTAAATATATATAATAACTAGCTTAACCTGTCGGCTATCGGTATCCCGTACGGGATATATGAGGTTATTAATGCAAAATTTGCAAAAAATCAAAATATAAAAAAATAAGAAATTTTCTATTTTTTTGATTCAATTAACCCAAATACAGATTTTGTGTATGGCAAATCTTTTAATCATTCTTTATTTAAAAAACAGCCCCAGATCGGTTAAAAGCTAAAAAAAACACGCCTGGCCTGCCCAAAAAGATATTATGGCAATAAATTATATACTGTTGGAATGTGCTTATCAAGGCCTTCAATTTCATACCCATATTGTAAAATTCGAAGAAAAAATATTTTCTTCTCATTTGGAAATGGAGCCATACTGCAAAAATACTGAATTAAAAAAAATATCTAAGGATTCTAACGATACCCCAAACGTCTAAATCTGTTCAGGCATTTAAAAGTTATGGTGGAAAAAATAAACTGACATACATACATACATACATACATACATACATACATACATACATACATACATACATACATACAAACATACATGAATCCTAAAAATATTACACTCCTTTTTTTGGGACCTACCTATTCTAGAATTTAAATCGGGGTGACTAGAATGCAAATAATGCAATACAAAAGTTTTTTTATACGCTTTATATTAGCTTCACTTGTATGTTTGTATGTTTGTAACCGACTCCTTTGGACGCTATTTTGAACCACTTTAAACGGTCAGATTTCATTCAAATTTTGCACACCTGTCACAGACCGATGACAATGCAATAATTCGAAGAAAAAAAAACATTTTTTTCTTATTTATTACAACTTTTTACACTTTTCTTAATTCAAAATTATTAAAATTTATTTTCTATTTTTTTGGTTCTCTATATAAAGCGTGTTTTTTAGTTTTTTTAAACTATAATTTATTTTAAATAATATTATACACATATAATTTTACATTTCAAATATAAAAAAGTAAAAACCTAAACCAACACAACCAACATAAATAATTAAACCTACACCTAAACCATAAAACTAAACTAATAATCTAAAAATAATTGGTGTTCATGTGGCATGGTTCCAAGAACGCTAGCTGCATTTCCGCGTTGAATAGCAATAGCTATTCTCTGTGCGAGAAATGAGCCAGCTCTCTTGTCACCAGCGACGTCGATAACGCGGGGAGAAATTTGCTTAAAAAATTGTTTCGTACTGGGACCCCATGGACCAAATGTTTCAAAGCCAAGCGGCACAAATATATAGTCGCTTGAGAGCGATACATACTTGCGTCGCTTGGCTTGTTCTGCGGCCTCCGCCGCGGCTCCGGCCCTCAAGACTGACCCGCTGAGACGAGAAGGGGCTAACGTATCAACACAAGTCGCGTCCCATACGAGAGCCCTTCCCCGCTCCCAGGGGATCAGCGTTAGGCCGTCCGGGCGCTTGCCATCATCACGTAATATCCCTACTGGTTCTAGTACAGAAGGTACGTTGATGGTGGCAAGCGCCCGTTTAATGATCTCATTGATTGAGCCGTGGCGGTAAAACCTACCAGCACTTCGTTGGCAAGAAAGTCCATGGAGTCCGTACCTGTCGACGTCGCTGCCACATGAACACCGATGACGTTCGACAATAGCAGCACCTAGACGAAGACCGGCGGCGATCCGGAAACTGCCATTGTCAAGCAGCGTTCCGAGGTTCGCAGATGGAAGGGCGTGCAGCCACTGTCCCGATTCTTGTTCCGAGACTGCAAGAAGCCTTGCGCGGTCATTATAACTGGATAAATTTTGAGCCAAATCTTTGGAAACTCTCTGCACCAATGAAAAGTCCCAGAGTTTTTGACTGTTTGGTTCCACTGGGATATTTTCATTGGGGCAAAGAGACTCCCATGCTTCAATTGCATCGGCTGCACAATGTATCTCGGCTGAAGGTGTTCTTAATATTTGCGCACACAGGCTTGACACACTGTGCACAGATGAAAGGAAAGCTGGAAGAGCTACACTAGAAATTTTTCTTATTCCGATGCCACCATATCTAATAGGTAAAGTAGCTTGAATCCATGAACTGTTCTCGAGGTTTAAATTTAGAATTTTTTCTACGGCGTTTTTAAGGGTGGCATCCAAGTTTTCCAAAATTTCCGTATGTTTCCAGATTGGGCAAGCTCTTAGTATATATGTAAATTTTGGAACAAAAAGGCAGTATTTTAAAATGGTATAAGCGATATGACAATTTAGTAAGCCCAATCTGTGGATGTTATCTGATAGTGTTTTGATTTTCTTTTCCAAAAGCGGTCTAACGCTTTCCTCGAGTAACGGCGCCCCTAGGAGGTATAGTGAATCATTTTCTAGAAATTTGATACCTGGTGCAATATCTTGAAAATTTTGAATTATTAATTTTCGATCACTTGAGTTGAATTTATTGGAGACATACAGCTCACATTTGCCGAAATTCAGTTCCAAATTTAATTTCCGAAAGTTATTAATTATTCTCATAAAATCATTTTTGACTGTGTCAGTGTTACCTCCTAAGGTGCCGTCGTCTAGGTACCAGACATTTAATTTAGAATTTAAATTAGATATTATGGGGTGAATTCCTAAGCTGAAGAGTGCTGGTCCCAGAGGATCGCCCTGCTGAACGCCTACTTCTGAAGAAATTTGATTGTCATTATAGAATAATTTTGAAGGAGAATTGTAACAATGCCAAATATAGTTATATGCATCTGATGTATGGATGGAGGCTTCGTTCAGAAGGGTTGACCTATCGATACAATTAAAAGCGTTTTTTACATCAACTTTGAGCAGTACATCCGCTTCGCTGTCGTTGGATAGAAAAGTACGAACCGAATGTACCGCAGCTTCACAACCTCCCCGACTACCAAATCCCAGTTGATATCGTTGAAATAATGATTTTAATTTTGAAGAAATATTTCTGCATACTAATTTTGATGCCAGTCTCCAAAAGGTGCAACCAATAGCAATAGGGCGGATACCTCCGTCTTTTTTATTAAAAGCACAGAGGCGCGCCCCAAATAAAAATGGTTTAAAAGGGTCCGAAATAGTTCCTGAAAACAAAAAATTGCAAAATTTTGTTATGTCGCTCAGCAATGCCCTGCCGACGTCTCCGGCGGATACACTGACCAAGTCTTTGAGATGCTGGGGCGTTATTCCATCGATGCCGCCTGCAGATCCATTGGGGAACGACATAATGGCGTCTAATGTGTCTTCAATTTTGACTTGGAAGGCCAAATGAGTTAAAGTAGGGGGATTTGGTGGTAAAGATGATGGGTTGGCAGAAGGGTGTTTATCACGCAAGCCTTCTAGAGTCTTGTCATTGTTAGGAGCAAGGGTATCGTCGGAGAATAAAATTCTAGCTGCATTTTTTAAGTCGCCGTCCATTGCCTTGTTTTCAACAATTTTGTTGAAACTGTATGTTTTTCGTGGAGTACGTATAATGTCTACGTGATTGAGGGGAAGATTGGTGTTACAATTTGACTTAAGTAAAGATGTTAATGAATTTCTATTGTTAGATGGCACGTGAAAGTGGCGATATGCAAAGGTAAGAAGACATTGCCAAGATTCTGGGTTATTGTTTTGGTTGTTGATGCAATTATTGATGGCAAAGGAAAGCGACTTAGCTAACGACACTCTTGCTCCTCTCGGGATTCTTCTCACTATTGGGATATTAGAGCGAAGATCACTGAGGTACTTGTCAAATGGTATATTTGTAGGTGCTGGAAGAATGCCATTAGAGGACTGAGAAGTAGTAGAGTTGGAAGAATGTGAAGCAATATGAGAAATTGTATGGGCTTTTGCGACATGGATATTCAGGCCACGACGTCCTTTAAACTGTCGACCATCGGAACATTGCTCACACGTCAGAAGATCACTCGGACCTGCATTCATTGTATTTTGACCTAAGTATTTTAAAGTAATAACTATTGCTAGTAAAACTAATATAAAAAAAAACATCAATATAAATAAACTCTTGACACACTTCAGTTAATGTTCACACTTGGTTCACACGCAGGCGCGCCTGGATCGGGTGCCATGGTTACGAGTCGTTATCTTATTGTTATTGGCTCAAGATGTTATTTGTACTCTTCTTATTGGCCAATATAAAATAGAGGGGATTTGTTGCTAAGGCAACTGAACAACAAGGACGATGAAAAACTGACAGAATAAATGCCGTGTTTGACTTTTTAGATACCGGCCTTGAATTGATAAAATCTGCTGATTCCTGTCGATGCGCCAAAGATAAATTAGCACACTCTGCGTTTACTGTGCTTTAACACAGACACTTTTGAAAAAATAAGATAAATGGGCCCAGTATCACCGTAAAATAAATTACAAGTGTAGCGGACTTTCATGACACTTTCATGACACTCTGTTTTCATAATCTTATTATAATAATAATAATATTCATAATCTTCTGATGGGACAGAATTTGCATGCAGGGCAGGGCGCAATTAGTGAACTAAAACTGAACCGTATCTAAACTATGCTTATCAATTTGACGTCATTTCTCTAGTCGAATTGAGAAGCTATAAATAAAGAATTCCCGCGTCGGCGTCGGCCCAGCGATAAGAGAACATTTTAATATCCGTTATCGAATGTAATCCCGTTTAGCTCTAAATATGTATCGAACATTTTCTCATGTGGTACATGCGCACGAGGACTGCCATGCTTCACACTTTCCCTCGGACAGTGTACCAGTTTTTAGAGTACCTATCCTGTGACGTTTTTAATCGACAAAAGGAGTACTTCATTACGAAAATAGTTTGTAACTACCAAGCAAACGATTCGAGTGATAACACTATTTGGGAAATACATAGAATCGATTTTTCCGGGGGAGGGGGGGGGGTGGCAGCCCCCCCCCCCCCCGGCGCGGCGGCGTTTAGTTTATGATATGAATCAAGAACATTATGATGAGAATGGAACAACCCTACATTTCAAATTTACGTTTAAAATAAAAACAGCCGTAATTTAGGCTCTTTATTTGAAATTGTCGTAACAAAAATCGGTTATTTTCGGCAAACAGACAACTTTCTAACCTCGGCCAAGTCTGCCTTCCGCCGTAGCCTTCTATTTTACGATATGAATACTATTATTTGACCACATCATGAATTAGCCGTGCGTTTAGCTGTTCACAACGCTGATTATTCATTCATCTAGCCAAACCATTTCATGATGTGACCGATAACTTTTGTGAAATATAAGTTTTTCATGATGTAGCCAACCATTTCATGAAATGATCAGTCTATGATATCGCCACGACACACACTAAAATAACAATTTAATTGGCGTCCACACGTACGGCAATTTAGACATATTAGCTTAGTTGTTTGCAATTTGAAACTGGTCCATATTTAGGACTGGCAAATGCATGAGCCCGAGATGCCTCGCTGCTCAGTCCTAGATGATCCGACTACATGATGGTAGCTCTACTCTACGTGAGATAAAACCAAGTCCGGTTCAATTAACACGGCCGGCCTGTCACACTCATGTTTTACTTCTATCAATTACTCATGCAAATAGACCCTCCATGAATATTCATTCATCTAGATCACGATGAATGTGTATTTTAAATGCTAGTTGCTACTCAAAATTGTAACATTTATTCTGAAAACAAGACATAAGTTCAAAAACTAATACGGTCGGGTAAAAATAGTCTATGACACTCTTGCAATGAAAACGAATCGAATGATACTCGCTTGTCAAAATCGGACCAAATTTTTTGTTTGAACACATAAATCTTCCTTTGGTTCGCAGTAGTCGGGTAAAAAATCCTATGGCACTCTATAAATGAAGACTAATCGATTGATACCTTGCTTGTCAAAATCGGACCAATAGGAGTGACGCTATGGGTACATAATATTGTGTCACCAATATCTTGTTCGATTAATAATTCTTAAATCTGAACAGTACATTAGCTATCTTAAATGTTTACTATTTAATTATTTATGTTAATTAACACACACCAGAATTGAATTTACACAACATCTTCTGAAAACTTCTAGGTACTTTGTAGGGTTCCGTACGTCCGAATGAAAAAAGGAACGTTTAAGATCACTCCTGTGTTTCCAAATTAAAAAAGTTTTGCGTGCTGTACCGTGTGAATTAAGTTATTAAAGAAAATATATGAACCATCTCCCATTATCTCCGAAATACGGAACCCTGAATATGCGCAGCAGGACTCACAGCTGAAAACCTTACTTATCGAGCTTCATAGCGTCAAGCCAAGTTGAAGCCAACAAGAGGGTAGCGAACGTCATCTTGTCCCGGTGAGGCCAATTTTCTTGATGAAATTACATTTAAGCAAATGAGGTCTCAG
Organism: Alsophila aescularia; assembly: GCA_946251855.1. Lineage (NCBI taxonomy): Eukaryota > Metazoa > Arthropoda > Insecta > Lepidoptera > Geometridae > Alsophila > Alsophila aescularia. The sequence goes on along the minus strand of OX276376.1, from coordinate 6,808,825 downwards.
ATCAGATGGTTTTTGTTTTACATTCACCCACAATTACAGTTTAGTTTATTGCACGAAAAATAAACAAGGGACTAGCTAGTACAAAACAGGACGTTACCTACGCAACTATAGCTAGCGGCACGTAAGTCTAGCGGTGAACGAAACGTGGCGGGGATCTTGGCACCGTCAGTTTTCGGGATAAAAAGTATTCAACATTTTAACACATTATATAAACTTTGACTGTGCCAAGATCCCCGCCACGTTTCGTTCACCGCTAGACTTACGTGCCTCTAGGTATACTACACTGGCTTTCAAAACATAGTACCACACATTTAAATTTAATATTAAAGAGTTTTTTGATAAATTTCTTGGCTCCTACTCATGGGACTGAGATACCAAGTACACCAGTTCTTAAGTCAAACCCTAAGCTATCCAACAGTGAAAATCGCATCGCAATCGGTCCATTAGTTTTAACGTGTTAACTTTCACTGTTTTATAGCTTAGGGTTTGTCTTAAAAACTGGGGTACTTGGTATCTCAATCCGATGAGTAGAAGCCGAGCAATCGATTAACAACTTTTTGACGACTGAAGGAATTTTGATCAAATGTTGGTAACTTGGTATTTTAGGTGTTGGAAACACATAGAGTACTTTTAACCTAAAGAAATTACCTAGAAATTACCTAGAGAAATGGTACAGCTAGTAACTACTAATCTGTTCTTTTGTTCCAGGTAAGCAGCTAAATACTTTCGGTAAGCCGCGGCCCTTCTACAACCCTATAATAATCATCCACAAAAGGAAGCGCTCCATTATGTCGTATATTATTACTGTTTTTTGTTCACATTACCTACGAGCTTCGATGTTCTCGGAAAATAATATTTTAGGCGCGCAGTACAAACTCAGTTTCATTCGATAAAATTGTCTCGCATCTGGATCAGTTCCCCGTATTCAAGACTGGTTGTTGGATCGTTTTTTATTTTTTCATTCTATTTACGTAGGAAAATGTGTACGTACGTAGTGTTACGCTGTTTTAACATGAAGTTATTGCGGTTCTGCTATTGTATATTCATAAATTTTTCTTTTACATTGAATTTGGTCTTGCCTGATACTATGAATTGAATTTACGCGCACGATATGCAAAGCGACACATTTACATATTTCTTTGTTGTAAATCGTCTATATCAAAAGGAGAAAGTTCTTAAGTGGACTGTGTATTTTTGTTTATTAATTACTTCAAGATTCCTTAATGTTTTTGGATGTTTATATACGAAAGAGTAGACCTCCAGTGTGGTACAAGTTTTTTTTGCCTATTGTTCATTATTTTGTAGGGTTTCATACCTCAAAAGGAACCCTTATAGGATCACTTTGTTGTCCGTCCGTTTGTCTGTCAAAACCCTTTTTCTCAGGAACGCGTGGTGATTCTGATATCAAATACTCAGGTCTGAAATCTCTTGGAGCTGTGAAAACTTCTTAATCAACGCAATCAAAAGATACGGTCGTTTATGCCGCATATTTCGACAGTTTCGATACTCGCAAGGGAATAAAACCTAGAATCATGATATGTTGCAAGACCTAGACCTAGACGTAGAATCATGATATGTGGCACCACACGTAAAGGAAAAAATCGGAAAATCGTAAATCTGTAGTTATAACGCAAAATAACTTATTTTTTCTTGTCGATTCAATTCCCGTGATAGACGAACTATGTACATACCTACAAGTTTGTACGGAACCCTCAGTGCACGAGTCCGACTCGCACTTGGCCGGTTTTTGTTTCAAATAATTATTGATCTATCGTTTGTCTGTCTACTTGTATTATGAGTGTTGTGGGCCGATGTAATATAGATAGATAAATAAATTTACTCTTAATTGAACACCACAAGTATAACGATCTTATATCTAATTATGTATAATTCAAAAGACTAAATTTAAAAAAAAACTTTAACGGGTTCTTTTTTTTTGTTTCTATGTAACTTTTTTTTTCTCTTTTATAAATTTTTAGTTGTTTTTTTATTTTATTTCATTGTCCTTGGTTTGTGAGCTACACTGAAAGTTTCAGCCGGATAGCCAATCGGAGAGTGCTCGTAATTTGAATTGCAAGATTCTAGGACAGACAAAATACATAGATACATACATACATAGATACATAGATAGATAGATAGATAGATAGATAGATACAAGTGAAGTTAAATATAGGTACAGTTTAACAAATAAATTTAATTAGGACGTGAAATGTAGTAGGTAATAAGATGGCAAATCACATTTTCCATGAAAGTTCCTGTGCTTTCTAACTCCAGTGTTAAAACGGTCTATTATTTACTATTAACTTTCCAACAAATTGTTCCGTTTGTGTGAACCGTGCCTTGGCTCGTTTTCCAACCATTTCTACTTCTTCGATAATATTCTTGATCTAAAGGTTAGTTAGAGCTATGCTTGGAGTTTCACTGAAGGACAGGATTAATAAAGACATCCGACGGAGAACCAAGGTAACCGACATAGCTGTAAGGATTAGCAAGCTAAAGTGGCAGTGGGCTGACCTCATTTCCCGAAGAACCGATAACCGTTGGGAAAGACGAGTTCTCGAGTGGAGATCACGTTTAGGCAAACGTAGTGAAGGACGCCAGGTGGAGGGAGATTTTCAATAACGGGCTAGTTTTTCCAAAATTACGTCTGCAATAATTGTATAGCTAGTACAATAGGTTATACAGAGTACCCCAAAATTGTTGCTCTATGTTACATTAGCTAGTTGTACTATTACGGTAATTATCTAGCCAGTTTCCTAGGACCATCCATACCAATATAAAAGTGAAAACTCTGTTTGTTTGTGCTTTCACGCTATAACGGCTGGACGGATTTTGATGAAATTTGGAATGAAGATAGCTTACACCCTGGGATAAAACATAGGATACATTTTATCCCGGAAATTGTAAGTTTCCACGGGAAAACTAGAAAATGTTGATTACTCGCTGTAAGGAACGGTTGTCATGGAAAGGAAATAACAAGTCTATCAAAAAACATCAAGAGCGTTGGTGCTATACCTACTTTTGCATTGGTTTTTAATAACTTAGAACATAGAATCCTTTTCTTCGCGATAAAGTGTAGTCCGCGCGGACGATATCGGGCGGGTAAGCTAAAGTAATAACATAACAATATTATTAGTAATCAATCACAGAACATTGGTTATGTGAATAAGAATATTCTTAGTAATCAATCACAGAACATTGGTTATGTGAATAACAATATTCTTAGTAATCAATCACAGAGCATTGGTTATGTGAATAACAATATTCTTCGTAATCAATCACAGAACATTGGTTATGTGAATAACACAGAACATTGGTTATGTGATTTACTAAGAATATTTTTTCTGGAAATCGATCTGGAATTACTCCCGTAAAGTGCCTTTGTTACACGCTTATAAAGTATTCCAAACATGTTTTGGCAGCCCGATGAAAAAAAACAATCCTCGAATCCGCATACAAACAATGTACCATCTTTTGACATCCTCATAGTACGTGACTATAATAAGGAAGACCACGAAACGTGAGACTAAAGCGTTTCACTATCCATTTATACTAATATCAATATATGCTCATGATTAGTTTAATTCATTAAGTTTAGTATGATATATTTAAGGTGAACTTGGCAATATAAGCAGAGTATTACGCATCAGATTAAGGCCAACAACTAGTTACACAAGATATTTAAGATTTAGATACTCCTACTAATATTTATTACTAGTGACTCGGCCCGGCTTCGCACGGGTAAATGCACGGTGTAAAAAAAAAAGTAATTAAAAATTACGCCAGTAAGCGTATTCCAAAATCTTTGGCAGTAACGATCGTGGAGTTTTTTGACCATAGATAACTGCATTATCATACTCACCTTCTTGATAGACTAGTTATTATTTAGTTTCCACGGCAACATATCATTCCATTCTGTATTTTTGATACCTTGGGTTTATTGCAATTTTAGTAGGGATCTATAATTTATTGAAAAATAAAATACTGCCCATGTTACTCGCTGATAATGTTGTTTTCTATAGTTGAAAGAATTATTAAAATCGTATCAGTATTTTTTGAGTTTATCCATTACAAACAAACAATCAAACATTTTCTCTTTATAATATTAACTAGCTGTACCTGCGGCTTTGCCGGCGTGGTCATTACATTTAAAAGTGGTCTATACGTGTTATTCCAGGACTAAAAGTACCTACGAAGTACTACATATCTTCAAAATTCGTTCAGCCGTCAAATAGTTTTTTATCATGGCATGTAATAATTGGATTAAGATACCAAGTACCCTAGTTTTTTTTGACAAATTCTAAGCTATCCAATAGTGAAAACCGCATCGCAATCGGTCCAGTAGTTTTTACGTGCGGAGGATCTTATGGGGTGATTTCGATGTCTGAAAATACATATAAATAAATATCCATGGCACTTTTATTTTCTTTAAAATTGTGGTTCATGGCTCAGCGTGATACTCCTATGAATGAATGAATGAATGAATGTCATTTATTTGCTGTAAATATATGTACAATATAATGGTGTTAGGTACAGTAAAGTTTCAACATATTTTACCATTTCTGGTGTGCGAATATTGCTACAAATTTATACATTTCAAATACATGTAATCGATTTAAATATGTCAATGTCAAAAGGTTAGTAAAAATAAAACAAAAATAAAAAATATAAAAATATTATAACTATGTCGTTATAACTAAGATATATTTTTCAAAATTGATCTCATTTTATGTTTTCATGTTAAAAAACTCATTAACGGAATATAAATTATACGACAGTAACCATTTATGGATTCTATGTGCTATAAATAAGGATTTTCCCGTATAAGCTAGAAAAAAACTCACCTGTGTGTCAATAATCATAATGTGATTTAGCTCATTATACAAATTTAAAAATTATATACATTTTGCTACTTTTCATGTTATTAACTAATTTTGTTAATTAATTATATTGTATGATAATCAGATCAACTATTCGAAAATTATCATCGAACAACCAAACAAATAAAACACCGAACGAGTAAATCAAACGCCGAATCGTCAAAGTTGATTTAGAGCCCTCACTTCGATTGTTGAATAACTTTTCATCTCTTCAGTGTATTACATTCCCTATGTGATTTCCTTAACAATAAACAGTTATCGGTTCTACGATGTGACCAGCCCATTGCCACTTCAGCTTGCTTATTCTCTAAGCTAGACATAGCTTCATCATCTACATCGGATTCCATCCCTCAGAGAAACTCCGAACATAGCTCGAGCTATAGCTCGCTGAGCTTGTAGCTTTCACAGTGTCAACGTTTCGGCTCCGTATGTCATTACGGGAAGGACGATGACGAGTTCTAGAGTGGTGACTGCGAATCGGCAAATGTAAAATAGGCCGATTCCCATAATCTAGGCGACCGCCCAAGCCGAGGTTCGACCCCCTGAGCTCTTGAGCCGGTCGCCAAAATTTTAACTTTGACATGCGTCGTCATGTCAGCCTTTAGAAGTCCACTGCTGAAAATAAGCCTACCCCAAAGAGCGCCATGTTGAGCGATCTTGTGCCACCTCCATCCACAGACTTCCTGCGATGGCTACAATGTCGTCGGTCCATCGTGTGGGGGTGGCGACCACGAAAAAGCAAGCGAAGTGTAGGGAGCTACACTTCGCTTGCTTTTTCGTGGTCGCCATTCGAGAACCTATTACCCTTTATTCCCCAGCGGTTGTCGGCTCTGCGAAATATATGGCCTGCACATTGCCACTTCAACTTGCAAACTCTGAGAGCTATGTCGGTAACCTTGGTTCTTCTACAAATTTCCTCATTTCGGATTCTATCACGTAGTGAAACACCGAGCTTAGCTCTCTCCATTGCATGCTGCGCAACTCTGAGCTTGTGTATGAGGCCAATAGTTAGCGATCATATCTCAGTGCCGTATGTCATGACTGGCAACACGCACTTTATTATAAACTTTCGTCCTGAGGCTCTGCGGTATCTGCGACGAGAAGATATGATAGATATGAAGATATGAAGGTTATTTAGCGATGATAATAAACATAATCACTTTATTATCATCGCTAAAACTTCCTGAGATACCAATCGTAGTAATGTGTTTATCGAGTATCATGTTATCAAGATCAATGGCGGCACGCAAGAATGCTTTTTAAAATCCCTCTAGAGTTCTAGAACTTATTTGGTATTCGCTTTTTATCAATTATTTGATCAAATACTTGCCCACTTCAAAAGATGTTCATATCCATTCATTTTCCGTTTTTATGTGGTCTGATTATATCAAGAGCCACCAACTTAACGAATTCTACGATAAAAGATTCTATACATATAAGTACTAGCTTTGTCCCGTGGCTTTGTGTGTTATTCCAGGTCTTAAAGTACATAGTATATTTACGTATATCAAATATCAAAAGTCGTTAAGCCCGTCAAATAGATATTACCGATGGCACGGCTTCTACTCGTTGTATTGAGAATATTAAGATGCAAAGTATATCAAAATCATCGAAATTGAATCTAACAGTGAACATTTCAATCGGTCCAGTAGGTATTGCATGTTATGAAACACACAGACAGACACAAACATTGACCCTATTAAAAGGGGGAAGATAAGGGACCAGCTACTCGGCGTGGATCGCGTATATTAGGTGCAACGCACACAATTTACCTGTTGTGAGTTGCGAGCACTTAGGTGTATTTAAACCAAGTGCGTGCGTGTGTGTAAACCAAAGCGTCTAGTATAATGCACTGGGCATTTGTGCTGATTATAAACCCCTTTCAACACACTCACAAGCCCGTTTTATTTGTATTTTTACCTATGTTTTTAATATTGTTGTGTGCTGAATAAATGGTTTTCTTCATTTTCTTATTTACCTAATATGTTTCCAAATAAGCAGCAACAGTGCCCTCTTGTGCTTTTACAAGCTGCACTTATAGCTCAAGAACCAAAAACAAGTACCAAGGTTTTATTTTTCACTTGTAACTTTAAATCTTAATCATTATTGAATTTTCGTAAAAAAACTCGTAAAGAATTTTGTTTGTTTTTAAAATTGCCAATTGCGGAAAGGGACAGAAATATAAGATTGTTAAGATTGCGACAAATCTAGCGGCGTTTAAATACCGTCAGGGAATACCCGGGGAATATATGAATGAGCGTAACAATTATTATTATCTCTATAGTACGATAGAGATAATAATAATTGTTACGCTCATTCATATATTACTCTCTGCATATGTCTATCTTCGACCACATCATCGCTTTCCAATAAGTGAGATCGTGGTCAAAGGATTGCCTAGACCGTAATAAATAAATAAATAAATATATGAAGTACGACATTGAAAATGTAGCTGTGTGGGTGTGTTTGCCTGTAGTTGTATCAAGTCCGGATGTAGTTTACTTGATTTTCTAGGTTGCCTTATCTTTTCCCTTTTAATAGGATCAATGGATACAAATGTTATATTCTTGTTCAGTAGCTTATTAATACTAGACATATTTTTAAAATCTTCTTACAGACTTTTTACATGACTGTCAGGGTTCATGGATGTTTATATGTATGTATCTATGTTTCTTTATTCACCACAACTTTTAAACAGATTTGGATGGGTATCGTTAGAATCCTTACATCATCCCGAGTTTTTTTTTAAATTATTATCCAATGTGTCTGCTGTATGGATCCAAACACAAATGACGAAAAAAAATTTACAATATGAGCACATTCCAACAATATATAATTTATTAGCTTACGTTCATTTTTATCAAGGCACGCGTGTTTTTTTATTTTTTTATTCATGGCTTGTTACTTACTTACTGCTACAATAAAAGTATAGAATTATTATAGTAAGTTATTCATTGAATCTGTTAATCGCTGAAACGACATGGTCATATTTGAATGAATGAGGTCGGATAAAGAATGAATACGGGTTCAAAAACATAGACTTTCTCTTTTAGGTCCGTGGGAGTGAAAGTCGGCCGGTGTCCTTGAGTCCTTGACGCAAATAAAAGCTTATAGTGAGAAAGTTGTTATGCTTATTATCAAAATCTATCTATCTATACTTATAATAAAGCAGCAGGTAAGAAAAAATCTTTACAAAGAAGATAATTAAAAAAAAGCTCTGGGCGACTTATAGTAAGCTGCTGAACAAGAGTTAACACTTTTTTAAATGGTGTCTGTTTGTTCGCGCATCTCGTAAAAAATACTTGACCGATTGCGATGCGGTTTTCATTGTTGGATAGCTTAGGGTTTGAATTAAGAACTGGTGTACTTGGTATCTCAATCCGATGAGTACGAGCCGAAAAATCGATAAAAAACTATCTGAAGGCTGCACGAAGTTTGATGAAATTTGGTATATTGGTACTTTTGGTTCTGGAACAACTCGTAGGACTAGCTTGTAATTTATATCACAAAACAATTAGCACGTGGGCAACGCCGCGGGCACAGCTAGGTATAAGTAAAGATAATGTCGGGTAATCATCACCTCATCATTAGCCTATATTCGTCCACTGATAGATGGACGTAGGCCTCATCTAGTGAACGCCATTGAGCCCGATCTTTGGCTCTCCTCATCCAGTTCCTGCCAGCCGATTTTCGGAAGTCGCCCCTCCACCTGGGCCGGCGCAGCGGGCACCCTACCCCACGTTTGCCTAAACGCTCTCGAACTCGTTTACCCCAACGGTTGTCGGTTCTTCGAGAGATGTGGCATGCTGATTCTTTTTAGCTATGTCGGTAACTTTGGTTCTCTGTCGGATCACCTCATTTCGGATCTTGTGCCTAAGAGAAACACCGAGCATAGCTCTCTCCATGGCTCGCGAGGTGACCGTGCACCGATCTCACCGTGAGTCGGGTGAACGATTACACACAATAATGTGTGTAGGATAAGCAAGCTAAAGTGGTAGTGGGCTGGTCACATATCCCGAAAAACCGATAACCGTTGACCCCAATTAGTTTTCGAGTGGAGGCCACGCTTAGGCAAACGGTAGGACGCCCTGTGGCCAGGTGGAGTGACGACCTGCGAAAAGCGGCTGGAAGAAAATGGATGAGGAGAGCTGAAACCGAGCTCAGTGGCGTGCATTAGGAGAGGCCTACGTCCAGCAGTGGACAAATATAGGTTGATGATGATGATGATGATGATGATGAATAATGTGTGTGTGTGAAATGCGCTATTACGAAACGGTTTAGTTTTACTCGTAAGACGGACAAATATAGGTTGATGATGATGATGATGATGATGATGAATAATGTGTGTGTGTGTGTGTGTGAAATGCGCTATTACGAAACGGTTTAGTTTTACTCGTAAGACGTGTGCTGCAAACTCAAGTGACATTTTCAAGGAATTCTCGTAACTTTTTATAGATTTTGAGAACGTGACATTGTATGACGAGACGATTTTTAAGGACTGATGTGTTTTTATTTAGCTTGCACCAATGTATCTACATACAGCTTCACGGTCGATGGAGTCAAAATAGACAGGAAGAATAATTACCACCTGTACTTTATGTTAATCAATTCTTTTAACGTCGCCGCATGTGGGCTGGAATGTTCGGACCTGCATTCTCTATTGTGGCCCTCTCCAGTAATATCTCATCTGAACCTGTTCTAGAGATAAACAATAATATATTTTAACAACTAGCTGTGTCCGCGGCTTTGCTTGCGTGGTGAATTGTCTGGGTTAAAAATAACCTACGTGGTATTCCAGGACCAAAAGTACCTTTAAAGTACCAAATTTCGTTCATTCTTCAAATAGTTTTTATCTATTTCTCGGCTTCTTATGATCGCATTAAGATACCAAGTACCGCAGTTTTTAAAGCTATCCAGCAGTGAAAACCGCATCGCAATCGGTCCAGTCGTTTTTGAGTGATGTGCAAACAGACAGACATGATTTTTGAAAAAGTGCGACCTAAAATGACCTAAAATTAGCTACTGAAATAATCGATAAAAACTATAATTTGAACGAAATATTGTATATTGTACGATATACGACGTACTTTTGGTCCTGGAATAACACGTTTTCACCAGAAAAATGACCACGCACAGTCGCAACTAGGCATACTAAAATTATAAAAATCATAGAAGTGTAGCTACTGTCTTAACAGGCCAAACAGAGCTTAGAGTTTTAAAAATGAATTCTCTCTTATCAAGAGGGAAACTTCTTATGCGCGATTCAGAACTCCATACATTAGAACTGACAGTCCACTTTAACGTCATAAAACACATAAATACCGATTAGCGCCATCTATCTTTAAAAGTGTGTGGTGTGTATGTTTGTTATACCTCCACGCTCAAACTGTTGAACGGATTTAGATGAAATTTGGTACCAGGATAGCTTATATTATGGATAAACACATGGCTACTTTTCATAATCATCCATCATCATAATCCACGCGGGTGAAGCCGCGGGGCACAGCTGGTTGTTAAATAAAACATGACGGTCGTGATTATCAGGGCTAGTCTAGTTAGTTAATCAAATAAATGGTAATTTGCACCGCTCGCCGTATCTTGTAAGTACGGTGTAGTTCTGTAATTTGTTCAAACTGCCCCAAGCGGGCTGTTTCATACCGGCCACGGCGGCCACGGTTCATAATGATCAAGCTGAACCACCGCTACAACTAATATTATTACAATTATACTCTCAAATTATTACATCCGGAAAATCCGGATTATAAACTCAAAACGGGTGGCATAGTGATTGAAACATTACGCACTGGACGTCTCTAATAAGAAAAAAATACATTATAAAACTTTTTTTTTTAAATAAACCGGTTTGGTTTCGCACTACGAGGGTTTTCGCCATTCATTATCTATGGTAGTGCGTGTTAGACAGTAGGTATGCGCGCGATTTCGCTGTGGACTGGATTTTGGCGCCATAATTTACTTTACATTAGTACCTAACCAATTTAATCGTTTTTTTTGTTGATCAAATGTTTTATCCTGATTAAAAATGTGACAAATATGTGTTAAACATGTGAAAACAGTGTTCGTGAGGAGAATTTGATTCCACCTGATATCACGGAACAATAACGAACATGACGAACAAGCTTTTACTAGTATGAAAATATTACGGCATTATTTCTTTCATTATAAGTAAGTTCCTATTGCACGAGTGTAGATAAAATAGTGTATGAAACATCACATAACTAGGTACTCGTATTACAACACTCGAGTCATACTATTCAACTCGCTCGTTTTTAAACTCACGTGTTTTACTAACACGAGAGAGAGTATAAGAAACAGGACAAGAACTTATTTGATGAAGTTTTTGTCCTGTTTCTTTTTCTTAGTATTTGCTGTCATCTGAGATTGGCACTATAAATAAGAAAGAGACAACAAGGGCTTCCGCTCACGTCCTTGTCTTTTTTATTTTTAAATCGTTTTCGGGGTCAAATAATCGATACCCCGCTTTTTCTTTGAAGATTCGATATCGTCCCAGTTGTATGTAAGTACTTATAACTTCCTTGCTAAAGCCCTACCAATTTGTTTAACACACCGGTTCTTGTATTTCCCATGTTTAATCTGCGCTGCAAATTAAACTCTAGCTAGACAGCTATGACTAAATATTAATTCATATTATGATGGGTTTTTTCATCGTCCTCTACATAGAGGACACGGGAGACATTTTGATGTGCGAACTTTAATAAATTCCATAACACGTTAAATTCCATAATCTATACTTATAATAAATTTAAAAAAATCGCGTCAAACTACTGAACCGATTGCGATGTGGTTTTCACTGTTGGATAGCTTAGGGGTTGACTTGGGGTACATGGTATCATAATCCGATGCCGAGCAACCGATGAAAAACTATTTGACGGCTGAACGAACTTTGAAGAAATGTAGTATATTGTACCATATAGAATACGTTCGGTCCTGGAATAACGCATAACATGGGCTACTTTTAAATGAAATGACCACACGGGCAAAGCCGTGGTAAAGTAGCTGTACAAGCGGTGTCGTGTCGTTGGTCACAAACAGAGCTGCTACTGGGTTTGTCATAATTCCACGTTGGAGCAAGTGCGAGACGCGGGAGAGAGGTGCGACTTCCACACTTACCTGAGGGTAAATGACCACCTGACCTATATCCGCGCCCCGACTTTCACCCGCGGCCGTTCACCCGGGAACCGACACGTAAACACCCCGCCCCCATTTCCAAAATGGACTCAGCTCGGCACGAACGCAGCCCACCATTAATTGGGGCGCATTCCAATTAAGACCTCGTTACGTACGCCTCTTACGCAATTAGCATCGTCCGGTTGAACCATTAAGAGAACTGGCACATCTTTTTTTTAAATGAACCGCCTTTTATGAGAGTTGTTTCTCATGTTTTGTCCTTTGCTAACGAGCTTTGCTTGATTACTGTGTACTTTGTTCGTGAAATGGTATCTTATTTTATTTTGTCCTATATCTTTGTTTACTTATATGCTGTGCCCGCGGCTTTGCCAGCGTGGTTATTTCTCTGGATTTTAAGTAGCCTATGTGTTATTCCAAAAGTACCTACTACATTTCATCAAAATTCTTTATCGGTCAACAGTTTTTTATCTATTGCTCGGATTCTACCTATCGGATTGAGAGACATACCAGATTTTAGGTCGAAACCTAAGCTATCCAACAGTGAAAACCGCATTTCAACAGGACCTGCAGTATTGTGCGAACATACAGACAAACAGACACAATTTTAGTAAATGCTATTCCTATTCTTGTTCAGTAAATTATTGTAATCTGTCCAGTACCGGGCATTTTTATAACAATAGAAAAACATTGTAAGAGCTGGCGATAGTCAGTCGCGGTGCGCAAAATGTCCCTAGAGGTTTTTTTTTTATTATCTTTGTTTTACAGACATTCTTCATCATCATCGTCAGCCCGTATCGATCCACTGCTGGACATAGGCCTCTTCTTTGTTGCGCTACTCATACTCAAATTCTTAGTATTTCGTAAATAGTAGCAGACATATGTTACTCGGTTTGATCAATATCATTGTTTTTAAGCTATGAAATTCATATAATTTTCTTAGGAAAATCTCGATAAAAATCATAGTGATAATAAAATTTATCATTTTATAAGATTAACACAACCCATCGATTACATTTTATAAGATTAACACAACCCATCGATTACATTTTATAAGATTAACACAACCCATCGATTACATTTCGAACATCTTCGGGAAAAAAGAATTGTTTGTCGAATAAACTAGGCCGGTCAATATCGACACAAAAAGGCAAAAGGGTTCTTTTTAGAGTTCCTTACCTCAAAAAGAACCCTTGTAGTATCACTTTGTTGTCCGTCCGTCCGTCTGTCTGTCAATACCCTTTTTCTCTGGAACGCGTAGATATCAAGTTGAAATTAATATCAAATACTACTCAAGTATAAAATCCCTTGGAGCTGTGAAAAAAAACTAACTTCTAAGTGAACACAATCAAAAGATACGGCCGTTTATAACGTATATTTACACTCGTAAGGGAACCAAAACCTACAGGGTACTTCCCGTTGATATAGAATCAGGAAATCTGGTATGAAGCAATGTTTTATAGCACAAGTAAAGGGAAATATGAGAACAACAAAAAAACGATTTGATTCCCTTGACGGTCGATTTAATTTACATACTCGTACCTACAAATTTGTACGGAACCCTTGGTGTACGGAACTATGTAGTTAAGGTTTTCAGTGTTGCAAACTTGGGTATAAACTACGCTCAGGGGTCGTTACAACATATAAAAAAATGTATGTACACTGTTTTCGATGCTAATGGTTTTATTGACTGGCTTAAACAGTACGTGTGGATGAATAAGTAAGCACTGTGTCCCAACTAATTCATTCAGTATTCATGATCGAAACAGATGCATGTTATTGTTTTCCTTATACAAAGAGATCCGTTTGATTCCGGATCCAGCACAATGATCTGTATTAAACCAATTCATACGACTGTTGTCCTTGTTCCAAACACTTCGTACGATACAAAGAGCTGTTTGCATAAAATACCTATTAGCCATACTTAATTAATATACAGCTTTAGAGAGTGCGTCGAATATCTTCAAGGCTCACAGCGATTGTTTAAATTTAAAAAAAAACGGTTATGCGAACCGACCATAACGCAAGAAATTAAGAATATTGCAATAAAAAAAAAAAGCAATTTACGTAGTAATTGAAAGTAGATTTCAATTCAGGTGCAACGAAAGCGTTTACCGCGCGTAACACAAGTTTAGATAATATAATAGCTATAGCACTTTCTAAATCGTTTCTTATTTCAAGTGAAAATTTACTTTGTGTTTGAATTAGCTTTACGGCCTACGCTTTCATGGCCACAAATCGTGCTGTGAATTTTCACCGCTTATTGTTTCTCATTGAAAAGACTCGCGATTACCATTGCAAATAAGTATCTACTTGAATAGTTTAAACATTAGCAAATCCTGATACATAAAGTTTGTAGTTGAAGCAGGAAATAGTTAGCATAAATAAACAAAGGCGTACTAGCACTCAAATACACAGCCTAGTTTAAGCAAAGCATAATGACAGGGTATCATGAGAAACTATTCATGTCTTGAACTGGTTTGCATTAGCCTTGGTGAAACGGCTTGTTGCTGCGTTCTTCCTCATAGATCGTTCCTTTTGTAACCCCCGAACTCCAAAATAGATGGGTGTTATAAGTTTAGGGTGTGATTTGTATCACTGTATGTATCAGTGTTTGTCTGTGGAATAGTAGCTCCCAAACGAATGGACAGATTTGTGCGTTTTTTCTGTTTGAAAGCTGATGTGTATGAGATGGTTCTTAGCTATAATAGGGCGGGGGGAGGTTGGGGGGGGGGGTGAGGATCGTAGCTCCCTAAAGAATGGACCTATTTTGAAACGTTTTCTTTTTCTGTGTCTAAGCTGATGTGATCGTGATGGTTTTTAGCTATAACTTTGGGCGGAAGGCGTCGGGGATTCTGTTTTCTTTTTTGTTTTTGTTACCTACGTTCGAGTTCCGAAGGGACATCGTGGATTTCAAAACTTGCATCTATAAAGGTAAACAGGGTTTCGTTTGTAGAGCTGAAGTGACGAGAGGCCTTGAAGAATCTTCACAAGGGCCGACGCCAGACGATGCAGTGAAATGAATATACACTCGAGGGGCACGAATAGCCTTCGGACTAAACAAGGCTGCATACAGAGCCGGCGTGATTCATCAATGCACACTGTAATTCAACGTTCACTCATTTGCATCGCTATGATTATCTGTACTGTAACGTACATCATGTACATTTCATTTTAAACGCGTGAATTTCAGTTATCATTGTAAACTTTTAGTAAATAATTTGACTGGCCCCGGCTCCGCACGGCTAGCGCTGACATCGTAGTATATCTTACTTTTAGCAATTGTATAACCGTCGCAAAAATCAAAATCTTTGGCAGCAAAGATCGTGGTGCTTCTTGACCATAGACAACTGCATTAATTACTCACATTCTTGACAGGCTTGTTAATACTTCGTATCCACGGCAACATGTCATTCCGATCCTTGCAGAGAGTATTCGTAATTTTTGCAAATTCTTGATAATTTGGGTTATATTATTGCAATTTTCGTAGGGATCTCTAATTTTTTGAAAAATATTTTGCTTCCCGTATTACTTGATGATAATGTAGCGTTCTATAGGTGGAAGAGTTTTTTAAATCGATTCAGTATTTTTTGAATTTATCCATTACAAACAAACAAATCAAATCTTTCCTCGGTTTAATATTAGTGTAGATAGATATGGTAGCGTAGCACCCTACATGCTAACGGATAATCCATTCTCCTGCATTACTCTTTTTTTACCGTTGATTGTCCCATTCACTGTAAACTGTATTGTCTAGTCCCCAGTTGTCTTTTTTCTTTGTATAATACCAAATGATAACTATCGCGGCCGTCACGAACGTGTACTGTTATATTGACTGGCCAATGGAACAATTCGGTCGCAATATTTATTTACTGCAAACGACGTTAAGAGCATCTCAGAAAAATTCAATTCTTACTTATCTAAATTGGTTTATGTTCCTATTTATTCTTGTTATGAGAATGGTCGTGACTAACCTCATCGATCCTAACATTTCACGCTGAGTTTTTGAAATTTTTCGTTAACGGATGAATGCGTTTTGATGCTGCTATCTCTTCTTTGCCATCCTCGAATTCAATAACTGCATTCGACTTTTGTTAAGCAATGTAGATTTCACCATCAGGATTGTGTAAGTATTAGAGTTTCTAATCTGCTTTCAAACTGGTGATATTTTTAATATTTCACAAAAGTAGGCAATGCATGTTTAATGTTATTGATTAGTGCACACGTGTTGCATTACAAACGCGTTGTGTTGATGCTGCTATCTCCTCCTTGCCATCCTCGAATTCAATAACGGCATTCGAAATTTGTTTAACTAGATAGATTTCACCATCGGGATTTTGTAAGTATTAGAGTTTCTAATCTGATTTCAAACTTGCATTTACATAACTTTGATATTTTTAATACTTCAAAGAAGTAGACAATGCATGTTTAATGTTGTTGATTAGTGCACACATGTTGCATTACAAACGCGTTGTGTTGATGCTGCTATCTCCTCTTTGCCATCCTCGAATTCAATAACTGCATTCGAAATTTGTTTAACTAGATAGATTTCACCATCGGGATTTTGTAAGTATTAGAGTTTCTAATCTGCTTTCCAACTGGTGATATTTTTAATATTTCACAAAAGTAGGCAATGCATGTTTAATGTTGTAGATTAGTGCACACGTGTTGCATTACAATCGCGTTGTTTGATGCTGCTATCTCCTCATTGCCATCCTCGAATTCAATAACTGCATTCGACTTTTGTTTAGCAATGTAGATTTCACCATCAGGATTGTGTAAGTATTAGAGTTTCTA
Organism: Alsophila aescularia; assembly: GCA_946251855.1. NCBI lineage: Eukaryota > Metazoa > Arthropoda > Insecta > Lepidoptera > Geometridae > Alsophila > Alsophila aescularia. The sequence continues at coordinate 6,791,984 of OX276376.1, read as the reverse complement.
ATCAGCTTTCAAACTGGTGATATTTTTAATATTTCACAAAAGTAGGCAATGCATGTTTAATGTTGTTGATTAGTGCACACGTGTTGCATCACAAACGCGTTGTGTTGATGCTGCTATCTCCTCCTTGCCATCCTCGAATTCAATAACTGCATTCGAAATTTGTTTAACTAGATAGATTTCACCATCGGGATTTTGTAAGTATTAGAGTTTCTAATCTGATTTCCAACTGGTGATATTTTTAATATTTCAAAGAAGTAGACAATGCATGTTTAATGTTGTTGATTAGTGCACACGTGTTGCATTACAAACGCGTTGTATAATCGATGTTGCAACGTTGTTGTGGCGCTGTCGGCGACGCGGGCGCGGAGCCCGGGGGCGTCGCCCCAGTGAAAGTGTGAAAGTGACGCGAATGCGCCTGCGCACGCGCAACCATTCTTAACTGCAAGCCGCTCGCATGTATTGCGATTTTCAGTTCTATTGCCAACATTTCGGCTTTATTATTTAATTAAAATTTCATAATTGGTATTAATTGAACGTTAAGTTCACGGTTAAAGATTTTGAATACCGGCTGCATTGTGTATTTTTGTTTTATTCGCTTGTGTTTTGGTTCGTGGCCACTAATCATAATCAACTTTTTATAGGAGGCAGGATCAGAAAATTTGAGGACTAAATCCTTATCCTTACGGGAATAAATATCGTCGATCAGTTAAAGGCACATCTAAACTTATAAAAAAGCAGTAAGTACGAAAAAGTCTGTACAAAGAAAAAAATAAAAAATATATAGTTTAGAGTACCTAAAATAAGCAACTGAATAAGAATATACCATTTTTGTCTGTGCGTTTGTTTGTCTGTATGTTTGTTCGCGCATCACGTAAAAACTACTGGACCGATTGCGATGTAGTTTTCACTGCTGGATAGCTTAGGGTTTGACTTAAAAACTGGGGTACTTGGTATCTCAATCCGATGTGCAGAAGCCGAGCAATCGGTAAAAAACTTTTTAAAGGCTGAAGTAAATTTGATCAAATGTTGGTATATTGGTATTTTAGGTCCTGGAATAGCACATAGAGTACTTTTAACCTCGAGAAATGAACGCGCGTGCGAAGCGAAAAGCGAGGGTGTGAAGTCGCGGGCACAGCTAGTACTAAATAATGGTACAATTAAAAGTAATAACTAGCTTAAAAGCTAAAGAAAAACGTCTGCCCTGCCAAAAATGAGCTTATGCCAATAAATTATATACTGTTGGAATGCGCTTACCTAGGCCAGGGCGGTCGCACTCCGCAATAAGTACAAATATTATACCTAAACTTCGGGGCCGCAATATTAGGGTTCATTCAGTAGAGTGTCAAGCGTGCGCTCGATGAGTCGCGCGCCGTGTGCTTAACGATAATGTACCTACTTATGTAAAGTTTTTGTCAGATTTTATTCTTTTCTTAATTATGAATACGAAGGAGAAACCTAGAAGGTACTGCATAGCATTCGGTCTGACAAATCTCGTAAAATACCTACATACCGAAATTGTATTACATAGGTAGCCATTTCTTTTTCATTCATTATTAAGCATCAAAGTCAGACAGGCACCTTTTATTCATCAAAGTATAACCTATTATGATATAATCAAATAATGAGGTACTAGGTCTATAATGATAAGAATGTCATTATATGTAGTTAATAGAACTATCAAAATTTATAACAATAAGTAATTAAAAAAAACATTTTTACTGAATTCTTTATTCAGTTACAATATCTAAGTCATATCATATCACAGAATAATTACTAGTACAAGTATCTAGTCATATCTTGATACAACACTACCGAGCGTAAAAGTGACAGAGCTAGCTGAAACGATTAGAGCAATGGAAGCTCTCGCGCGTTGTGATACGGTACATTCTAGTCTGCACGCAATGGGTGAGCGCCTTCTAGGTAAATATAATTGAAAGCTCGCAGCGCTGTGCGAGTTAAATTGCACTTCGTTGCGTTGTAGCGAGAGTTGCTATGTATTTAAATGACTCCACTTAGTTATCCTTCTGTACTTGTACTATTATTTATTCTGTGCCTAGGCCTTCCGTATGATACCCATAAAGTTAATTTAAAAAAAAAAGTTTGCAAATGGTGCTATATTTTTTTTTCAAAACATTCAATATACTGCCGCCATATTGAATGTTTTGAAAAAAAAATATAGCCTATGTTACTCGGGAGGATGTAAGGATTGTAACGATACCCCATACGTCTAAATCTGTTCAGGCATTTAAAAGTTATGGTTATAAATAAACTCACATACAAACATACATATATGAATGCCAAAAGCAATCACTCCTTTTGTTGGGCAGTTTTTTAAAAACTGATTGTTTGTCAAGACGTTGATGATTCTATTGATAACTAAAAACATCGTCATATTATCGTTGGTAACTTTATTTTACTGCAATACGCCTTCCCAATGTGAATTGTAAGCTACTGTCAATATAATAACTGTGTAGTCTTAGTTAACGAACTAACAACAAACACATTTAACGGTAGCGAAGATAAAAAAGATACCAGCTCAGTAAATAGTGTGTATCTAGAACATGCTTGTTATAACAATTCGACCGTTGTTCGAGTTTCAACTGTTTTAACTAACTGGATTATTTTACAAACGAATAGTAGACAATGATTATAAGAATAAATCTACCCTTGAAAGAGGTTTTATCGATGAGATCGTGACAACAGCCTGATTATTATTTTTTGAACGACTAACATGGACCTTTCTTGTTTTTATTTTTCGTTTCGGGGTGGTAAGATCTACCACACAGGTTCCGGATGCGGTGCATTGAGCGTTTCTCCGTTCCTGCATATACTTATTTATACAGTGGAGGATAGGATTAGTCCCTTAAGATTAGTAATCTGAAGTGGCAGTGGGCTTGTCGTATTTGTTGAAGGACTGATAACTGTGGTGGTAGACGCGTTCTTGAGTGGAGACCGCGTCTCAGTAAACGTAGTCGCCCTCCAGCTAAGTGGAACGACGATATGGTGGCTGGCAGCAGTTGCAAGAGAAGAGCCGAAGATCGGGCTCAGTGGCGTGCTATGTCCAGCAGTGGACTGACACGGGCCGATGATGATGATGACAGTGGAGGAGCACTGCTTTAGATAGAGCTGTTACAGTGATGTCACTAGATCATGATGAAACAAATAACCAGTGTCTACTTCATAATACCCGTTTATTGATTCAGTTCAGAATCACGTTCTATGGATATTTGATACGTTATCATTGCCCAATGTTTACGTCAGAATACATATAGCTGTTTGATTGCAGTAACTTATCTTGCAGCCATTACTGTAAACGAAACGTGATCATTTTACACCATGTTATTCACCGACTGTTAAACTGCAGAGCAGGCACATTATGCGGTTGTGCAACAATTTTCTCGCACCATTACCAGAGGTTTCGAGAGGAGCCAATTAATTGTTATTACCGGAGGATATCTAATTGCTGTACTTACAAGTTTGTATTAAAACCGTGTGCGCCGTCTCTACAGCTCTCGCAATGTATGCGACACATAAATGTACGTGCGGGAATAATGACAGTAAATTATCGCCGAGCCGAGTCATATAATTTCACATCAATCGAAGTATTGAAATGCGACCTCTATAACAGTAAAAGATCCTTCGTATGATGAAGGAGTGTGGTGATTGTGTGGTTCTAGTATCGGTTATTATCACACTCTCAAATTATAGAGAACATAAGGTCACGACTTTTTTCATTGCAGTTATTAACTTTCTTGCATCAACATGGCGTATCTATACTAATACGCAGTAAGTACAAAAAGTCTGTACATCGCAGATAGTAAAAAAAATGGTCTAGGGAACTTAAAATAAGCTAATGAACGTGTTTTTTTAAAATCTTTTGCCTGTTTGTACGCGCATCACGTAAAAACTACTGGACCGATTGCGATGCGTTTACTATTGGATACCTTAGGGTTTGACTTAAAATTTGTGGTACTTGGTATCTTAATCCGATGATTAGATGGCTCGATAAAAAACTATTTGACGGCTGAACGAATCTTGAAGAAGTGTAGTATTTTGTATTTTATAGGTATTTTTGGTCTTGAAATAACACGTATGGGCTAATTTGAAATAAAATGACCACGCGGGCAAAGCCGCGGGCACAGCCTAGTACTTGTTGATTAGAATACTGAAGGCACAACATGCTGCATGCTGTTGTAATTGTTAGAGATGATATAAACAAACAAACCTGCCCTTGTGACAGTTTTCCATGTACGTTAGAGATGCGAGCTCAGGTTATTACGAGGCGCATGTTGCCATGATTAGTAATGCATGATGCTCACGCTCCGTGTCGCTCTCTCTATTGTGCAGCGCGTGACGTATCACAATCCTTTGTAGGCTGGCCAACCGCCGCAGAACTCATCATTCTTTCATTGTAGACCACAGCCACAGCTTGACTTTTTGTTAAGTTTTTCTTATCTATCCTCTTTGTGTTGGCCCTCGAGCGTTTACTAATGTCCCCTGTCTGTCAGATGATATCGGGGCCCTCGTTAGTGGCATTGTGGCGCCCACGCCGGCCCAGTGCACAGCCCTAATGGACCACTGTCAGGATTACCTATGAGCTGTCCGATCAAGTATGTCCGAGACTACCTGGAACCTAACGAAACTGCTGATTTATTAAAAGCTTTTATTTAACTTCACTTGTAGTTATCTATGTATTTTGTCTGCCCTGGAATCTTGCAACTCAAATTTCGAGCACTTCCCTATTAGCTATCCGGCTGAAACTTTCAGGGTAGCTCACAAACCGATGAAAAAGCAATAAAAAAACTTAAAAAAGTGATAATACTACAAAAAGCGAGTGTTTTTTTTATACTCGACTGCCAAAAAAAAAGGAGTATTATGTTTTTATTAGCATTCATGTTTGTATGTATGTGAGTTTCTTTATTCCACCACAACTATTAAATGCCTGAACAGATTTAGACGTATGGGGTATCGTTAGAATCCTTACATCCCCCCGAGTAACATAGGCTATATATATTTTTTGTAAACATTCTTGTTATATGGCAGCATCACGGCACCATTTTCAAAATCGAAAAAACTTCGAAATTTTCAATATGGGTATCAAATTGAAGGTATTATATAAGCACATTCCAACAGTATATATTTTATTGGTAAAAGCTCTTTTTTGACAGGGCAGGAGTTTATTGCTTTTAAGCTAGTTATTATTATTATAAGACAAGCGAGTACGAGATGGCCTCAGAATAGGTCACATCCAAGACGTGCCGTTTTCAAGGTCTTATGATTCACTGAAGTCGAACCTCAATATGCGTAGGTGTGTGACAAAACACGAGCGCTCGAGGGCGTGTGAACGGCAATACCTACGCTCTGGGAAGTCTGGTGCGCGATGTATCGGCCTCACGCGCTTCAGATAATATCGCACTCCGCGCTCCGACCACGTTTGCTAATCACTGATCTTTACGAGGCTTATAGAAAATATCATGTAAAATTATAAACTTGGTATTTCATGCCGCACTATTCAAACAGCGCTATTTTTACCCGACTACGGCAAAGCAAGGAAAGGGTAATTAAAGTTAACTGTATGTAGGTATGTATATATGCAGGTGTGTGGATGTTCCGCCATAGCGTCGCCCCTATTGGTACGATTTTGACAATTGATTCGTCTTCAGGTATACAGTGTCATAGGCTATTTTTTTTACCTGACTACTGTGAAGCAAAGGAAGGGTTATGTGCTCAAAATAAAAACTTTGTCCGATTTTGACAAGTGCGGTATCAATCGTTTCTTCTTTATCGCAAGAGTGTCTTATGCTCTTTTTTTGCCTTGTTTTTGAACTTGTGTCTCGCTCCGAGATTGATCGCTTTCCCTCTTGCGAGGTTGAATGCGAAATTGTTATCATTGTCTCGTACGCGCTCTCGTGAGCACGTTATCTAATACTGCGTCTACAAAAGATCAGCAACGAGCAGAATGCTGCGGCACAATGCTTCCGTCGGCATCGGTTCCGCTCTCGTGAATTGGGTAAGTGGTGCATTTGAAGAAACTTCACTTTTTCAATGGCCCACTTTGCCCTCGCTGTTGAATTTACCAATAGACCCGATCATTTGTTTGCAGTCGATTATGAACGGGTTAATCCATAATAGTCGATTTATACGGCGTCTGAAGGGTCCATTAGCGAAGTTCCGATTGGTTCCGCGATATTCACGCGATCTTTCGCACGACAATCGGGAGCGAGACGAACCAACTGGAGCGACTAATATTCAAATGGACCGGTTTCGATATCATCTAATATCTGTCGCTCGGCAGCCGTTCTGCATGTACTACTGGTTTTCTAGTTCATTAAAAATTTGTTTCACGATCTCGTCTGTGGCCGTAAATTGGCGAATTAGATTTGTTATTGCTATTTTATTCTGCAAAATTTAGTGTGAATTAGAATGGCTCATAATTTAACAAGTAATTACTAGCTGTGCATGCAGCTATGTAGACCGGCTCAACTCACCGCTACACTTTCGTTGGCGATATGCAAATCAGACCGTGAGCAATTGACGCCTACGCTTCCTGTAAAATTGTTTAGAAATTGTCTCGCTGGCGCTCCGCAGGAGATAACGATTTGTTTCTCCAATACTAATGATGTCATTACAAACTGCTGCTAATCAATGCATGTAGAACGCTCATGCTTTCACTCGAAGTTAACTTCGTGGTGTGATTTCAAATATGACCTTAACTGCGCCGTTATAGAAGTGGTTTCGAAAATTTGCATTCTTAAATTCCAATAACAATCCAAAAGCATCGTTCCCACAGTCAAATGTGGGAAATGGGTGTTCCTACTTTTTACCAGATTGCGCAACGCAAAGGCCCGGTAATGTGTTTATCAGACTATATTATGTATGTCTGTTCCTTTGTGGCACTATATAGACTAACGTCAATAGTTTTGTCTTAATCTTGCGAGTGCTATTAAAGACATGGCATTACTCAAAATTTAATATGGCGACAAACAGACGCCATAAAGTAAAAAAAAAAAAAACAGTCAACGAACTATGTCAAGAGGGGTATCATTGAATAGGTATTTGAAAATTTCGATTTCTCTTATTATTTTGGGATCTATAACGATTGAAAGTTGATTAGACACCATTCTCACTTATTCTTATAAATATTAACTAATAAGTTTAAAATAAAAATAAATTATTATAAAAAACAATAAACACGACTGCGAATAAAACTAAAAATACGACAATAATGCAGCATCGCAGGAAGTCTGTGGATGGAGGTGGCACAAGATCGCTCGTCATGGCGCTCTTTGGGGGAGGCCTATATTCAGCAGTGGACTTCTAAGGGCGGACATGATGATGATGATATAATAATGATAAATATAAGATGCATGTCGGAGACATGAAGAGCTAGCTCGCCAGGTTCTAGCTGATCCCGTCAAAAGGAGTAATGAAATGCATGCATCATATATTTCAAAATAAAAATCTAAAGCTTGTTAGCCTCTTTTTATTTTTGTTCGCATGTTTTTTGTTTTTATAATAATTTATTTTTATTAATTTGTTTACTTTGTATGTCATTTATGTGGAATATTAATGCTGCAATCCGCGCAATGCAAGGCGGTCGGTTCAAGTAAGGCGAATAGCTGTCTCCAGCCAATTTCATAGCTAATTATTTTCCATCGTGCACGTCTGTCACTGCTGCGAAAGTAGGCGACGAATATGAGCTGGTATTGGCTGATGCATATCGACTATTCTCGGATGCTCTCGATGCACTGCTGACTGCAGCCGGCCAACGACCTCTTACTGGAAACACGGTTATATCTTCATTTTGTCTTCTTCTATCTATTTTAGGATTAGTGAGTTCCTGCTGCTGTCAAAGCCTTAGCCGGGCCGTTTGCTTGATAACTCGTGTCATTCCACCAGCCTCGGTTATATTAATGACTAGCTGTGCCTGCGGCTTTGCCCGCGTGGTCATTTCTATGGGTTAAAAGTTACCTATTTGTTATTCCAGAAAAATACCTACAGAGTACAAAATACCAAATTTCGTTCAGCCGTCAAAGTTATTTTTATCGATTGCTCGGCTTCTACTCATCAGATTGAGATGAAAAGTACACCATTTTGTCAAACCCTTTAAGCTATCCGCATCGGCATCGGGTCTACTAGATTTTTCGTGATGCGCGAACAAACATACGAATAGACAGACAGACACTATTTACTAGCTTAAAAGCTAAAAAAACATGGCTGCCCTGCCCAAAAATAACTTATACCAATAAATTATATACTGTTGGAATGTGCTTATTGAGGCCTTCAATTTGATACACATATTTTAAAATAATAAGTTGTTTAAATCTCGTTTGTTTATGGAGCCATACTGCAGGTATATTGAATTGTTCAACAAAAAAAAATGCTTATGTTACTCGGGGGGATGTAAGGATTCTAATGATACCACATACGTCTAAATCTGTTCTGGTATTTAAAATTATGGTGGAATAAAGAAACTCACATACATACATACAAACAGACATGGATCCTAAAAACATTATTAAAATAAGTTACTGAAAACGAATATAACTTATTTTTTACACGACTGCCCATATATATTTTGGGCAGTCGTGTAAAAAATAAGTTATATTCGTTTATTTTTTTTTAATTTTTCTTCGTGGTACAGACTTTTTAGTACAAACTAACTGCTTTATTGTAAGTATAGATGCCAGTGAATATTCCAAGGATGTATTCAAATATATTCCAGTACATAAAAATTAACTAACTCACATTCTGTATCAGTTTATTTTATTGCAAGTTCGACATTAGTTACCAAAACGATCGTCCAATAAAATTTACTTGCAGAATCCTAATCGAGATTTCACATGGCACAGCGATCGTGATTCGTGACCCAGTGACAGCCTAATTCGAAATACTCCGAGAATATGGTCAGCTCAACCTAGTTTGCAAGTCGTTGCGTCTGTGACGAATCCTATATACTTGTCCAATCTATACTTATAATAAAGCAATAAGAATGAAAAAGTCTATACAAATAAGATAATTTAAAAAAAAAGGTATTTATTCTGTGCCTAGACTTAGACCTAAAATACGCTATTCAACAAGTTTTTTTTTTAAATCTTATCTTCTGTTTGTCTGTTAGTTTGTTTATCTGTATGTTTGTTCGCGCATCAAATAAAACCGACTGGACCGATTGCGATGCGGTCACTGGTTAGGGTTTGACTTAAAAACTGGGGTACTTGGTATCTTAATCCGATGATTAGATGCCGAGCAATCGTTAAATAACTATTCAAAGGCTAAACGAATTTAAAAAAATGTAGGCTGTTGTACATATTATAGGTACTTTTGGTCCTGGAGTAACACGTATAGGCTACTTTTAAATGAAATGACCAAGCGGGCACAGCTAGTCCGTAATATTCGCTTAATGTCTTTTCTATCAAGTATTTTTGGTTTTGCATGCGAAACCTTTTAATAAGTTCATTGTATAAATATATTTTTAGCATACGACAAAGCATTTCTCCTGGCATTACCCTGCATTACCTAACCGACGCCGACGTTTCTTAGCCTCAACAAAAAGCACACGATAACGACGCTCGGTGTATAAAACTGCAGTCGACACAACTCATTAAAATTAAAACGACGTTCAGTTCATTTTTACTCGACTACAGCAAAGCAAGGGAAGTGTAATGAGTTAACAGTCTATGTATGTATGTATGTATTTATCTATGTATGTTGTTATGTGGATGTTCTACCATAGCGTCGCCCCTATTGTTTCGATTTTTACAAGCGAGGTATCAATCGATTCTTCTTCAGGTATAGAGTGTCATAGGCTATTTTTTACGAGACTACGGCAAGGCAAAGTAAGGGTTATGTGTTCAAACTAAAAATTGGTCCGATTTTGACAAGGGAGGTATCAATCGATTCGTCTTCATCGCAAGAGGTCATATGCTAATTTTTATCCGACTGTAGTCGGGTTTTAGTTTTTGAACTTGTCTTATTATTACATTAGTTAGGTAATATATATCAGTTCATATTAGATTCAGACTGAGACTGGCTGAACTCATACCTGAATAAGTAAGTTTTAGCATTAAACATTGTTCAATGCAAAATGCAACGTTATCTCATTAGTTCACCAAAATGAACTAGATGGCGTTGCTTGTCCCTAAAACGCGCAGGTAAGTCATTCGCGACTTGTCAACCGATCACGGAACTGATACCGAGTTCTTATTTTAATTGACCCTAGAGTATCCTGCGTAATATAAGCGCGCGCTAGTTCAAATAGTTCAAACCTGAGTAAGGGTTCGCCTTTACAAACATTTTATTTTCAGCACCATTATTTCCACACAACTAGAATTGGAATGGAACTTTCAAACTAGAGGTGCGCAAAGTATATCTTTAAAAAGAAAAGATATACTTACATCTTTTCAAACAAAAGATATATATCTCTCTTATATATCTTTATATCCCTAATAACTCCGTGAATCTTGGTGATTAAAGACGAGGGAGTGATTCGAAATGTATCCTAATTCCTATTTCCTAATTTAATCTGTACGTTGAGAGATGTGAAATTCACATCAATTCAATTGTGAATGCGATTAAAATAATTGATATGATTTTCCTTCATACACTTGACAGGCAACTAATTAACAGAAATTAACTAAGACAGGTTACAGAATAAATAATAGTACAAGGACAGGTTAACTTTTTCATTTTATTTATTATTACTTAAATGATATTAATAATAAAGCAATTAAGTTATTATGACTGAGTTGGCGTATTTAAAAATCAGTGTTTATGTACATCGATTTTAATATACATAAATTTACAATTAGATACTAGGTATTTACATATTTTACATTAGACGTTAGTGACCAAACGAAACAAGACTTTCTACCGAAACCAAAACCGAATCTTCGGTATCTGTTTCAGTTTCAGCCGAAACCGAAACTTTTTCAGACATGTTAAAAATATATTGTTAACTGAACTGAAATTTGTCTTACTTTATACACTTATAGAGCCAGTTAAAACGTGTTAAATGAAATAAAACAATACTTAATTGAAGAATGTGAAAAAAAAACTTTCTTTTGATATTACTGCTATAAAATAAACAAAAATTGACAAACATGCTAACACTTTTTGAAACAAAAATTTGACAATAATCAACACTTACGTTATAAAAAAATAACCTCATTATATGAGTAACCTCATTGATTGCGTTTATGATCACAACATTCTTATGACTAAATTTAACATTCATTGAGATCTTTTAATTGCAGCTAGTAATGTATGATTACCTAATCAATCAGTTATTAATTTGAGATTGATAAGTTAAGATTGATAATTAAAACTAGTATTTAATTATCAGTCTCAATAAAGAAAGAAAAGGAAGGCAAATACCGTTCTTATGATAAATTAATCAGTCACAAGAAAGATTAGTACAATTAGTTTGTACGACAATTAAATTCAAAATTTAACAATCAGTTCTCAAATAAAAAATAATTATATTATTATTATTAGACTATTAATTAACATTAGTACTTATTCGTAATTAAATAGTCTTATGTTGTGAATAACTCAACGGAAAGAACATCAATGCTTAATAAATTGTGACTGTCTCTCTTTCAAATACATACAATCTTAGATGTTTGTATCTCATTTCCTCTATATCCGGAAAGTGCAGGCTCTCTCTTTTTAATGCATTAAATCCTATATGGTTACACCTCTATTACTCTCTATCCTCTGCGAAGGGCAGGTTTTCATTCCAAAATGAGTCTTATTTGAAAATATATAAAGATACAGTTACAAAAGAAAAGATATAGAGATATAGATATACATCTAGGGAGAAGTAACTCTTTTGAGTTAATCACTCCTGAGTTACACACCTCTCTTTCAAACTGAACAACAACATAAACTGTGTGAAAAACATATATATAATTCAGTTTGAATTGTAAACTTACGCTAAGTTTTTTGTGGATAGTTCAGTTCAGTCATTTCACCAGGGGCTTTAAAAATACAAAACTTTACCCCATCTATTTTTATTTTCGGACGCTATGGGTTCCAAATTTTTGTCCTGCTCGTCATGGTGCAGGGTAAGCAGGAAAGGTGATGCATCTCGGGAGCCGATTTTAGTTAATATTTTCAATATAATTTAACTTTTTTTAATAAACTAATTCAAAAACTAATTCTACAGAATTATTTGAATGTTTGTTGGGATTACACACATTTGGTTTTTGTAAAAATATCTTCGATAGAAACTGGATGAAGTTGATTCATTCCATCGACGAGACCGTCAAAATGGGTGATCTTTAGGAAACTTTACGTTTTTTTTCGATCGAGCTAAATTTATTTAATCGTGTTTCGGTGACCATAAAGTATTTTGTGAACATTAATTACACCTAAAAAAATAAAGTCAATGAACCGTTTTCAAAGATATTCGTGAGGACGAATCGTCAAATTTGGATTCCATTTCGCCTTAATGCAAGCCAGACATAAGTTTTGCAATAGGAACCTTGCAAAATAAAAAGCCGCAAATTGTATAAGAAAAAAAAACTGAAGCGTTGCAGTTCGCATATTTATCAAATCCAGCCCGTTAGAGCAAGGCCTAGATGGCAACGCGGGTGGAAAGGTACGTTTACAATACCGCTGTAATTACATTCTCTCACATGATGAGCCCATTTGCTCGTACATGAAACTTGAGGTGCAGGCCTCGGGCTTGTGGCTTCAGCCTGGATTTACATGTCTCCATTAAAATAAGCAATTCTTGTCTAGAGTTAACTCGTTAACCTCTAACATCACCGAGCTCAATGTAGAAAGGCAAATCAAAGTTAACGGGGCGTTTTACGCAATGTCGTCTCTCGATAATTTCGTAAGTGGACAATGATATTACGCTTTTTTTTTCTAACCCGTACTATCCCACTGCTGGGCAAAGGTCTGGGCCCAATTCCCTCCAGTTATATAACGTTTCATCACTGCTGGACATAGGCCTCTTCCAAAGAACGCCAAACTTTTCTATGGTTTTAATAAACAAACAATCAAATCTTTCCTCTTTATAATATTAGTGTAGATATATGTATTTGGTTCACTTCATATGTTGCTTTTATGATCGATCGATCGATATTATATATAATGCACCCCTAGGGTTGACACCTGTCACTTTGACACTTCGAAGTGTCAATTCCATTACAAAAAAAACTTTTATTTTTTTTATTACATTGTTTTGAAAATGTACCCTATATCCTTCCTGTACCCCTGAGAACGTGTGCAAAATTTAATGTTGATCGGTTGAGTACTTTAGGCGTGAAAGCGTAATAAACGCACTTTCGCATTTTTTACATTAGTAGTATTTCGATTATTGTTATCAACCGGAGTACGGAGTATCTGTACGGCGGTATACAGGCTTCGTTTTATTATTTTATGCATATGCGCCAGCAGGATTAAATCTCAATTACTATAAAGTAGCCAATAGGAAGACCCGTCTTGTTAAAATCTATGTTATATCCAATGATTCCCATTTTACATTAGACACCAGATGCGGCTCTCGAATGGAGCTGCTTTGACTTTCTAGTGGTTCATTATCCTTCCTTTTTATACGCAGGTTTTTTGTAACTAAAAAAGCAGTAAGGGTCGTTTATTTCTGATTAAATTAATTGATTCACCGTACTGGTTATACCGATGAAAATATAAGATAAAGCTCTACCAACAAGCTATTGTTACAGAGTTTTATGATAGCGTTCTGTGCTTCTATAAATAGTTAGTTTTGATTACATTTTCAAATTATTGATAACGATGTTACTGTAATATAGATATATTATGTGTCTGAATATTATATCTGTGAAACCCCAAACAATCTTCTATATGTAATGAATGATCTTATGCTCTTAAGTCTACTTATAGGGGCAAGAAAAGAATATAATATTTAGAACGCAAGCATATTGATACAGTTAAAAAAACCTAGGTGAAACCTAGATAGCATCAGAAAATAAACATAAAAACCTAGGTGAAACCTAGATAGTATCAGAAAACTAACATAAAAACCTATGTGAAACCTAGATAGCATCAGAAAATAAACATAAAAACCTATGTGAAAACTAGAAAGTATCAGAAAACTAACATAAAAACCTATGTGAAACCTAGATAGCATCAGAAAATAAACATAAAAACCTAGGTGAAACCTAGATAGTATCAGAAAACTAACATAAAAACCTATGTGAAACCTAGAGATCATCAGAAAATAAACATAAAAATCTATGTGAAAACTAGATAGTATCAGAAAACTAACATAAAAACCTATGTGAAACCTAGATAGCATCAGAAAATAAATATAAAAACCTAGGTGAAACCTAGATAACATCAGAAAATAAACATAAAAACCTAGGTGAAACCTAGATAGTATCAGAAAACTAACCTAAAACCCTATGTGAAACCTAGATAGCATCAGAAAATAAACATAAAAACCTTTGTGAAAACTAGATAGTATCAGAAAACTAACATAAAAACCTATGTGAAACCTAGATAGCATCAGAAAATAAACATAAAAACCTATGTGAAAACTAGATAGTATCAGAAAACTAACATAAAAACCTATGTGAAACCTAGATAGCATCAGAAAATAAATATAAAAACCTAGGTGAAACCTAGATAGCATCAGAAAATAAACATAAAAACCTAGGTGAAACCTAGATAGTATCAGAAAACTAACATAAAAACCTATGTGAAACCTAGATAGCATCAGAAAATAAACATAAAACCTATGTGAAAACTAGATAGTATTAGAAAACTTACATGAAAACCTATCAGAAAACTAACATAAAAACCTATGTGAAATCTAGATAGTATCAGAAAACTAACATAAAAATCTTCTCGCACACGTAATCAGTAATGGGTAATTAATTTCTTATGGATGAAATAACTTTAATCTACTGTTGCTCAGATTGAGCTCACAATAGTAATTTACATATTTTAACGCTTTTTCACTGTCAAGGTTAAGAATTAAAATAAATTAAACCCAAAATAAGAACAGTTTCAATGCAAGTTTAAAAACTACAAGTAACAATAATATAGATATGATGTATTTTAAAACCGTTTATTTAACTTACAATGTTTGTATGTTTCACTAGCTGTACCCGCGGCTTCGCACGCGTGGTCATTTCTCTAGATTAAAAGTACTCTAGGTACTATTCCATTACCTAAAATACCAATATACCAACATTTGATCAAAATTCCTTCAGTCGTGAAAAAGTTTTTACCGTTTGCTCGACTTCTACTGATCAGGATGAGATACCAAGTACTTACACCAGTTTTTAAGTCCAACCCAAACTGCATTGCAATCGGTCTAGTGGTTTTTGCGTGCTGCGCGAACAAACATACAGACAAACAAAGTAACAAATAAACAGACAGACACGATTTAAAAAAATGTTTTATTTAAGTACAGTAGCTTATTTTAAGTTACCTAGGCCATTTTTTTTAAATCTTTGTTCTGACTTCTTTGTTCTTATTGCTTTTTTATAAGTATAGATATGTATGTAAGTATGTTTTTTGTTTAGGTCAAATCTTGCAATCTGGATTAGCTCCAGATAAAGGAACTCTTCAACTGTCAACAGCACAGACACGAAATTTTGTGTACCCATCTTATTATGATAGCCGGTTTTAAGTTTACTGTGACATGGATGCTGCAGTCAGAGTTGGCTCCTGCCTGACTAGGGAACTCCTCAACGGCTAATAGCACAGACACATGTTTTTTAATTAACTTATCAATAGTCAAAACACCCGCCACCATAATTAATGAATGTATGTAACATCATTAAAATAAAACTAAAAGCAGTTGCCATTTACTAGACATCGTGGTGAAGTGGTGTAGCTTTAGAAATTTACTAGACATCGTGGTGAAGTGGTGTAGCTTTAGAAATTTACTAGACATCGTGGTGAAGTGGTGTAGCTTTAGAAATTTACTAGACATCGTGGTGAAGTGGTGTAGCTTTAGAAATTTACTAGACATCGTGGTGAAGTGGTGTAGCTTTAGAAATTTACTAGACATCGTGGTGAAGTGGTGTAGCTTTAGAAATTTACTAGACATCGTGGTGAAGTGGTGTAACTTTAGAAATTTAAGGATACGTACAACCTAAATATCACTATATAGGAAACTAGGCACTCGCCTCGGCTTCGCACGGGTAGCGCTTACACCGAGGCAATTTTATTACAATTAGCATTAATATACACGTCGTAACATTAAAAAAAAACTCCAATAAGCGTAATTCAAAATCTTTGGCAGCAACTCATTTTTGACCATAGACAACTGTATTATTCACGTACTTTTTGACAGACTTGCTATTATTTCGCTTCCACGGCAACATGTACTCGTAATTCCGTTCCTTAAAGAAAGGCAAATTTTTGTTACTTTGGGTTACATTATTGCAATTTACGAAGTGTTTTCTAATTTTTTGAAAAATAATGTACTGGCCATGTTACTCGCTGATAATGTAGCTTTATATGGGTGAAAGAATTTTTAAAATCGATTCAGTATTTTTTGAGTTTATCCATAACAATTAAATAAATATACAAATCTAATCTTTCCTCTATATAATATTAGTGTAGATGAATGGAGAAAGAACTGTATGAGTCCAGCACAATCGCTCAAATCATGAACTCAACAAATATTTCCTGTCAGTTACTGCAAAACGTGCTAAATACCTAGAACGCGTTTCAAATTTAACATCATAATAAAACCAAAGAGCTAAGCCCGAGTACCTAGATCAAAGCTAGATGACTCACTGATAACGCAGGGGCGATGGCATCTCTAAACGAAACCTGTGATTTAGCATAAGATTTACGACATGATCACCGCTGTGAATGATTATAGTGATTCGATTGCAGTTGCCAAAATGAAGAGCTAACTCCGCTATGATAAGTGGGCTGCATTATTCAAAGTGATTTTTAAACAATGAGATTTAGTTTAGTTTCAGGAGTCAGTTTTAGTATTAAATATTCTTAGTTAGCCGATGGTTGGTCTCGTGGCTAGTGATCCTAGGTACGTAATCAAAAGGTCGCGGGTTCGGATCCTGCAAGTTCGTGTCGAGTCGTGGATGTTATAATATTCGTATGTATGTATGTATGTATGTATGTATGTATGTATGTATGTATGTATGTTTATCCGTTATCTAGTACCCATAGTACAGGGTATCCTAGTTTGGGGCTAGGTCATTAATTGGTGTGAAATAGTTTTTTTTTTCCGTTTTTTTTTAGTTAACTAAATGAAGGACAACAGCTAAGTTGAATTACCTACTCTATCCCACGCAACTATCTGTGCTTGTACTGAATAGAGTTTATGAATAAAATGTTCCTTAAGAAATAACTTTTTCCAGCATTGTCGTAGCTATGTAGCCATGTTACCATCTTCCTGATCAAAATCAGCACAGTCTGCGGTTATAAAGTTACAGTGTTTGTAAGAATGACAATCATAAATTGTTATTCAAGTAACATTTTGAACTTACCATGAAACTAAAACAGAAATCGGATCGCCACACGCAAGACAGGTCGTCGATAAAAGTAATATTAAACTAGCCATAATTTTTTCATCAATTAACACTTACTCCGAAACTATCATCGAGCAAGTTCATAAAACCAGTTCAGATGTATTTTATTATGAAAAAAAATGCATACATAATTACAACGGAACCCCATGAGAGCAAACTCCCGTGTAGATCTCGCCCACGTTTTTTTACACCCGAAGTCGTCAAGTTTTTATATCGCCTGCAGTCTAACGATAAAAACATACACCGTTCACGGCACTCGCTTAAACATTTATTTAATCATAAGCTTTCAACTCGCCTTTCAATGCGAATTGCCAGCGATTTTGCATGTTGAATTTTTTCGCTCCGAACTATTGCCGAGAGTTTTTCACTGGTCACGAAGTTCAGCCAGCCGATTGATATTCTCGGAAAGTTTAAGCTGCTAGTTTTTAGCGGTGTTGACTGGCGACCATGGGTTTATTTCCTTGATTCACCTGCGGCAACGACCATTCTTCAACTGCGTGCTGTCATGTCCTGCGACAAATGTCCCCGATTAATAGCTGACAAAAAATTACACACTAGCATTCTCATTAAAACGATTTGTAGATTCGCCCTTGCATCTTGGCTCCCGTAGACACAAGCACAGAATAAAAAGGTAAAAGAAACGTTAAGGAATGCCGAGAATGTATTGCCGACAAGGTTTTTAAAATTATCTATTGATAATATTTCAAAAACTTGTATTTCTTGTGAATGCTGTTTCCTTATTAACGAATCATTGTGAAAAGAAGAACAACGCCCGATTTACATCGTCAAGATCAGACGAAGTTCACGAAAATAACGTTTTTGTTGTTTTTCTGGAGAGAATAAAAGTGAGCATCCAGCTCTTAGTTAATATCTCATTCATATAAGATACACTCAAGATTAATAGTTCAATGCTTAACTTGAGCACTTTGCGACAAGTCTCGTGTCAACGCACTGGCATTTTCCTCGAGTGTCGATTTGGCTATCTTCTGACAACGAACTCGTCACATTTCGTTCACGACAGCGGCAATACCGACGTCTTTACTGCGCTGTCAACGAACGTTTGCCAAAACCTCCTTCGGAATGGAATCCACTATTAGTGGGCTATATACTTGCAAGCTTGCGAGCTCCTCGTCTCTGCCGTAGATTCCAAATGGAAGATAAACTTGATACTTTGTTTCAAAGAGCAGGCATTCCATTCAAAGGCTTTATTCGCAAAGAGATCCCGACAATACTAACTTTAATTAATTTTCAGCTCGTTTAAGGTCGATTCTTGTTGACTTGTTTTAGTGACAATAACGGTGACAATGTATTCAGATCCACTGGTGATTTACTTACTCCAGAACTTTTAATATTTCTTATATGCAACACATCCTTTTTACTTCTCCTTAAATTTTCTATTGAAATTGAAACTGTGTAATAATATGTTACTTCAGTGATAAAGGCGACCGAGTAATGTTCAATTGCGAAAAGAGCAAAGTCTTGATAGCAAATCGAATCGATGTGAGAAAGTTATGGCTCGTTAGTCGTTAGCTGCGATAACCAGCTACGAACAGGACGAATGTTTACGATGCTGGCACAATAATGATGTCACATGTCTAATACAGTGTCTACTCACTGATAACGAGACCTGAGGTTGTTAACCTCGCATTGTACTTGTCGTATCGCATGACAAAATATAGTGTGTGTTTACCGATGTCCCTAATTTATAAGCCGCAGTCATTCTGTGCCGCAGTACCGAGGACACGAAGAGTTCGTACGGTTCACGGACTCAACTTTGGCGGGTTTTGATAGATTTATGAGCTCGAAACCTGAATACACACGGGGTCGACTGTACTCGTCGTGGATCCATTTGTTGGCAACTGTCCACTGTATGTAAATACGTCGGGGGAGATATACTGTCGCGACATGATACAGGTCAGATCCTCACGATATCTCCCTACTTCTATCTAAGAATACATCGCGGAATCGCTTCTCGGAATACAAGACTTAGTATTTTGCAGGAATGTAGGTTCAACCTACACACACTTTGTGATTCGCAGATTGCTTAATTTAATGGCAAGCTCAACTAAACAAAAGGGCTTAAAACAAACATTGTTAATCCGCGACATAAGCTGTCTAATTAAAACCGCGTCCCACCATTAATAATTAAGTGAAAAGCACGACCTCCGACATTAAAATTGCAAAAGTTAATTCAAATCTTCTCTTTGGAACTAGACACTCATTCCCACACAGTTTAGGCGTAGGAGGACGTTTGCTAAATATTTCACGTCGACAAATCGCCATCTCGCTAGCTCGGGTAATTAATTAAACGTTATTTATTACCTGTGAGGTTCAAGAGAGTTCCTAATGCGTTTGCGAATTGAGGATTCAAGTACGTTTACCCAGTGCTCCCAGTACATTAAAGCCTAGACAAAAAGTACAATATTTTGTTAAAAATTGAGAATGACCGACGAAATCCGGACGGAATATGTTACGAATCCATGATTCTTTGGTAACCTTGCTTTATGTCTTAGAATTGTAATATATGTGTTGTAATGTTTCTTATGATTAGATGAACTTAGGTATATATGCCTCTCATGGGTCCTATGGATCCAATTTGCCACCATTTTTCTGATTAGTTACGTTAATCATCAATGTGTCTGTGTCTAATATTAATTTAGACGGTCCGTCTGAAAAGGATCTTGAAATGAAGTCTACGACCAACAATAAAAGGTATATTTCCCTTGAGAGTCCAACCTTGTTACGTATAATGACAAGCGATAAATTCCTTACAAATAATAAAAACACGGTCAACGTTCTTATCGAATAAAAAATCTTAAAAAGTAAATGGAAGCCATTCAGTAGAACATTGAAGAATATGACTTGACGTTGGAATACCAATGTTAAACTTGACTACGTGTTTTGATAACGAAAACAGACATAATGAACCAAAGAGGTTAATATTAACTCAATATAATAAAGTCTGCTGATTTTGCTCCAAAATGTGTTGATGGTTATATTTTGGTAGATAACTACCATATGCGTGATAAATTAATTACTGGGTTACTCAAACTGCAATACGCGCTAGGTCGATTTTGCCTGGGAACTAAACGTCCGAAATGGTGTGATGATCAAAGACAATCAACTTTTATATTATCTTCCAGTAGAATTGGAATGCAATAGCATTCCAAATAAATTAGCATTTTGCAATTAGCATTTCAATGGTAAATGTACCATAATTTTAAAGTTTTTAACCGTTACATAAAAACTACTATGTTATGATTTCCGTAACATTGAAAAATGACTTCTCTGCCTACACCCCGAATTTTTAGTAGGCAGTAAGCGGAGCCTATCTCATTTGCATTCAACGCACGCACCTCACTTTCACTTGCCTGTTATAAATCACAGGTGTCACTGATAATAAAAACATTAGTCGCATCATAAATAAGTCATAGCAGACCTACGATAGCGCACGTTTTTAATACCATTAAAGTCATCCATCATCATCAATAGTCATTAGCATCATACATTTTTTTTATTAATTTGATGCTTGACGTTATTATTCTAATAATTTCGAAGAGGAGACTTCAGCATTTATTTTATTTACCTCTCCATTATGTATGTTAATATTCATATTGTCGTGCTGTGCAACAAATAGGTGCCTAACGTTTTAAACTTTGTCCATAAAAAAAAACACAAAAGCTGCTGAAAGGTCGTTGACATCTCCTAACTTGTGCCTTTGTCTGTGTGAAGCTATTCAATTGTGCTCAGAGTCCTCAGACAAATAGATGTTTATTCTGCTTAGAATATGTCCAGCGGTCTTTGCTCTCGGTAACTTATCATTCTTAAAGTTGATAAGTTGTTTAATTACGTCAGTCTCTCGTCGTCTACCACTTTCGCTTGTTAGGGTCAGGACCTTTTTAACCAGTATAAAATGACCAATATAAAACGTCGCGCATTGCCGCAGGTGAACCCTCTACAGTTTAGACCTCTCACATTTGTGAGTTCAGTGCAATGTTGTTGTTTAGATTTCTTGTTGATTTCGTTTCTCATGATATTTTATTATTATTATGCGGTTTGGTCTACAAATATTTCTTGACAGACAGTATTTGTTAATCAAATGTGTGTAATATATGGTTCAAAATTAACATGGTCACAAACACTAGAAGTTAAACATTAGAAACGGGATATTTTCTATAGATACTATTTGTATTGAGTTCCCGATATTTCGGCACTGTAAATACTGGCAATATCGGGAACTGAATAAAAATAGTATCCATGATAGATATCCCGTTTCTAATGTTTATACTTGTAGTAAATGTGTGTAGTTAAAATGTATGTTGTTGACGGATAACGTCACAAATCATAGAATTTCATTGTGCCTGTTTTTAAAATGATTTCTTGTATTATTTTTTTTCCCTTAATTCTGGTGCAATAAAGTGTTTATTACTATTATTATTTCAGTTGTAGCTGTTTCGTTATTCACTGTATTACCAACTTCATTTATCTATAGTGTTTTTAATTCATATTGGAAGAAATAACTATTAACACTCAATAGTTTTGTGGCATAAAATCTCATTCCAAATTTAGTTATGAGTATTTTGTATTCATTTTCGCTGCAAGTCCAATCGAATATACATATTGATTCGCTATAGAAGCTCACTTCTCGCTTAATTTAACTTTACGAACATACGACTGGAAGTGAAAGGTATTCACGCTGTACTTTATGATTAGTGTTTATTTCCTTTACATCAATAATAGTTTTACAGAGGATTAGCCTCTATCGTACATTTTCACTTTCCGTTTGCAGTTTTGCACCTCATTTAATAACCCTGTTGTGAGCTGACCTTCTGTCATTATGTCATCTTTCAGTGTAAATACCACGTTCAATCAACGGGCACTTTCATATCGTTAGATCATAAAATCAGCTCACTGATGCAGCTTGCCAGATCACTTTCGCCTTTCGTGGTCACGACCGGCCATAGTTCACCAACGTCTAGGCTCCTCTCGCTTCCCACCCTTGGTCCCAACTCACACTGGAAAGTTCGTTGGCTTATTCAACCTTTACATAAATCTCCTACGCAATTACGTTTAGGATTATCAGTACCCGTGTCGGCGTGTCCGCTCTCACCTGATACGGGTTTTAAATTTTAATATACAGCCCGTGGTTTATACCTTTATACCTTTATTATCATCTTCGATCTTTATTACCGTGTATAGTTTCAAAACTGTTTACTGTCAATATTCAATACGTTGTCACTTGTCGTCATCTTTACAGAATAATTATCTATTCCCTGAACACTTTATTTATTCGCTTTCGTTTCACGAATTCACGATGAATTGTGTAATTTCACTCTAATAGTAAACGCCCCAAAAGAAATTTCGATATTTCAAACGGTTTCACGAAACGGAATATAGTCACAGCCGCTTTCTATTCGTCATCATAATTCATGCTGTCATTATTATCGCTACTCATATTTTTATCCGACAATGGATTAAGAGGTATGGTAAAGTAAAAGTTGCAAATGCATACTAATGACCCATTGTTACTTTCGTTCAAATTGTTATAATGTGTCGACATAATATTATATCGTAGGTCGATCCGGTAACGGTCTGGAATCCGGACGGGCCGTGATGCCGTCAATGAGAAACGATGATTGTTTCTATATTTACTTTCTTTCAATGTCGGTCAAACCTTTTATTCAAATCGGTCAACTAGGTAAACTCGACCGTGCGCTGGTTTTTATGGTTGCACCACAGAAAGTGTAATGGTTAATTAGTGTTATTAAGGTTAATTTAAAGTGGAGCTGTCCTGGATTTCAGTTTTATTCACATGAAGTTAATGATGAGAAAGTTGCTCATGAATTTTCTTTAGTTTTATTTAAATGTAAACAGTTTGATGTGGTTCCTTATAGGCCAGATGCAAATAATAGACAATGTGAAGGCAGGCATCAAGTTGGACATATTTGCCGGCGATAGCGCGGGCCGCAGTCGGCAGAGGGCCGCGTGTGGCGCGCGATAAGATCTTGATGCGCGAGCAATTGCCTTGTTTGTCCAACCCGACACATGGCGCCATATCAATCTAATGGACCCTTGCTTTGGAGGAGGCATCTTGTTCCTTTAAAGTGGATCATTTAACGTTGTTGTTATTAACCCTTGCACTTTGTAGCTCGTAGTTATACCTACATAGGTAATACAGTAGCAACTCCATTAACAAGCTAAAATGTCTGACACTGTCCTGTTGTACTACTTCATGCCCTGTTATTGTTACCACATGTGCTACATATTTTTGAAATTCTCATAGAACGCTCTTGAGGGACCTTACATTTTACTATGACAGGCTTCATAGTAAAATGTAAGGTCCCCCACGATGATAATTTCTCTTCGCTCTTCGGTTTTTGAAACAAAGGAAAAGACGCGGCCACTGATTAAACCTTAATAAATCTGTACAGGACTTCAACGCAAACAAAGCCTTTGATACCCTTCATTATATAATCCGATGGTTGTTTTAGTACCATCATCGGTAGTTTACCACGACGTTATATTGTTTAACTAGCCTGGCATAGTCACGGGGACAATCGAGACGAATTCAACGATATCCTATATGTTGTAATATAAGTAGTTTAGGCGTTGCCTGAGAGAACAGACGTTCATAAATATATACACTTCTAAAATCATAACCTTCCTTTTTCTTAGAAAATACAGCTACATGGTTTTAGCTAAGTCACTGCAAATGTCTGAACAGCAGGTAGTGTATAAACGAATACAAAAAAAGGTTTAGCAAAATTCTAATAAATTCAACTTTTTACCATGATATGTTTAACCATAAAACTTACATCAAAAGAATCGTCGAATTATAAAAATCTTTGAAATGCGTTTGCGTGCTCTACTACCCCTCAACCATAAAAGATTTGAATTTAATTCCAGTCCGTTCAACTCCAATATCCGCGTGGTCGCATTCCTGCCTCTGCGTACCTTCGGCAAGCTGGGTAGGTAATGCACGCTCGATGTACGATACTCGGAATGACACGGCTGCATCTCCCCCGGCGAGCCCTTCGCCTGTGCATCGACGCCGACGTTGCCGTTTCTGATATATGAAGCCAGATTGCTCTGTTTACAAGCCTCAGCAAGACCCCTCCTGCGTACCTTCATGCCACTTATCCAATGCGTAAATCTAAAGTGCTGCTCCGTTTAGGACATGACTCCGCGTCTTGCGACGTTTCTACAAAAGGCTTAACAGATGAAACGTTCACTGTAGACATAATAGGACGTGATGAGAGATGAACTATTATCGACAAAGTGACCTTTCTCATCGGAGAGATCAAAGAGTCGGATTCGGTAATCAATCAACATAATGTTTACCTATCGTCGAGTAGGTTCGTTCACCTCGCCATTCAAGGTCCCGCGTTCAGCATTATCTCCGCGTCGGTGGCAACCCACACGCGCTACGATGCACATTTCCAAGTAGGATGCACTAGGTTGGAGGAATGAGAGCGCGTGATGTGAATACGGACGGGCTATCCGTACATTGTAGATTTTATCTGGGCGTAAAAACGCCCGCAATGCCAACCACACCCTCGTCAAAAGGTGCGGGCAAATTGAATTCCCTCATAACAAGTTTCCGTAATCAGTCTTGGACGAGTATTCACAAAGGACCTGACTGTAATTTCTGATACCGGCTGGCTAGAGTCTGACTCGGCTGATTGTTTTGACATAGCTCTTGTGTGAGGACAAATTGAGGTTTCTATAGTAATTAATTACATATAATATTCCTTTGTCGTCGTTAGAGAAAATTTAGTAAGCCAGTTTGTTTTACCATTTCTAGCTTCAGAGCGAACTATGTAGATTGCGTGGTTGACATAAACTTTCTAAAATGTCCTTCTACCTCCTTTGTAGGACTTCAAAATTTTGACGTAGGTGACTTACGCCACAAGATCATAATCCACAAAAGATTTTATAAATATACTCGTGGCTTGAAGTTTACATAAATACATTTCCGGTAGAAGTAAATCCAAAATAGCTCTATTGTAAAACTCAATTGGTTGGAATACCAATGATATCTGACCGTTTTAGTGAGAAATTGAAATGACCGTAGTGATTTATGGCGATTGTCCGTCTCTGATGGAACCATGTATCGCTAAGCAAAACAGTCAAACAGTAGCTACTATCGCAAAACGGTCGAATACATTAAAATACTATATGAATACCCAGACAAGCCACAGTATGTTTTGTCCATGTCTCTTGTTTATTGTGCTGGCGCTGCCCAGAGCAAAAACTGCTATCATGCAATACTTTCATTTGCGGAATAGATTTGTCGGCTGCGCAGTAATTTTCCGAACCATTAAATCTTGTCAGAGGTTCATAAAGACTCCCCACGTGGACATGCGCAGGCGCTGGTTTTTTGTTTGCTAGCACATCGTTCGTCATCACGCGTTCATTATCCATTTGGCCTTGGCCGTGAACGGTCGCGCGGCGGGAGATACGCGAGCGTGTGGACAGCCAGACATGATCACTATTCTGTGTTGGATTTTGTAGAGGCCGAGAAAAAAACGCATTGTGTACGCACCTCCATAATGTTTTATTAAACTTCGGACAAAAAATTGACATAAGTATTCTCAGAAACCACTTCGTCAATCAATGCGATAGGAAAAATAAATCAATTTATCGATATTTCTTTTAAATCCTTTTAGTGTTATGAACACATACTACTGTCAGGACAAACGGCGGGCAGAAAGCGTATACTCCTTGAAGTTTCTATTGAAGCTATTCAATGTTTTCTTTTGAATCGACTTCTAAAAGGAGGAGGTTCTCAAGTCGTATGTATTTTTTCCATATTTGTTACCTCATATCTCTAAAACTTCTGAACCGATTTGGATACTTTTTTGTCTGAAAGGCTAGGACTGTGATTGAAATTGGTTCAACAGTAGGAGTATAAGGAGAGTATAAGTATGCAGGATTTCTGAACTGATTAAAATTATTCTTGTTTTATTTAAAAGGGTAGACTTTCATTGTAGTCTCATATCAGTATTGTTACGAGCTGGGGTTCGGATAAAATAATTGTACGCTAATTACACCAAAAATTAACACCTTTATTCGAAAAACCACAAAAAGAAATTAATCCAACAAATAATGCTCAAACACTCTTTAACTTGACTGTACACTCTTATCAATTATCACTGAATACTCGCTTCGAATCACTTTGATCGTTTCGTTTCGTCAACCAAATCAGTAATGTCCCAGGCAGTCGATGTGCGCCCTATTTATACCACGACGTAAGTTTCCAGAATGTACTCATAACTACTCGTATGTACTAGTGGTAGTCGGTAGGTCTTTGAACTTTCAAGGTCGGCGGCGCCTTTGATGTCGCCGCGCCCGTAGGTATATACCTACCGCGCGCTCTGGTAACTTCTGTAGGTACCTACGCTCTACTAGTGTGTTCCAGAATGTTCCTTTAATTGTAGGTATTGCGTCATTTTAGTACCTACTGTTTTTCTAAGAATCGATCTTAAAAAATTGTTTAGTAATTTTTTAGTAGTAAATTGATTTGAGTTTATTTTCCATCGTATCTCGAGATTAATAACTTTTTTATTTGAAAGAGTCCCAGTGAAGTCACAGATAATTTTCATCATAACTGATTCCATATCAATTTTTTTTGGAATTGAATAATATTTTTATATGTGCTTGTTCATTTTAGTGTTTGTTTACAAAATAACATTTTGAATATGAAGGCCTTTTTTTTTGTAATAGGTATGTTTTTATTTGATCAGCATCAGAAAGTAATTTTACGTTCGAGCTCAATAAGTAAATAGTACTTATTGTTAAAATTATTGAATCAAAAACGAAGTCTTGGCTACTAAAACGGAAAAGGCTGTGCTGCGTTGGTGGTGTGTTATCGGAATATGTAGGTAAGTAACTTCTATTGCGTAGTTCAGAGAAGTGCCCACGGGCAATGTCTATGTCCACGAAGCTGTTAAAAGTTTAGATTGGCTATTACCGCTTTATGGGCCGGCGTAACCCTGGTGTCCATTTGGGTCAATTGCATCAATCGACAGGCTGTTCGGACCGCCTACTGCCGGCGGCTGCGGCAACTTTATGATGGATCCTTAACAATCGCACATCCGGCGACTTAATCACATCGTGTATGCTTGCGGAGGGATGACATCTTTAAAAGTACATCATTATCAGTAAAGTAAGCGGCTTTGATCGCGTGGTCATTTCTCTGGTATAAATGTATCCTTTGTGTTACTCCAGCGCCAAAAGGACCGATACAGGATGCCCAAGATACAGGCGTTGCCTAGTTTGGGGCCCGTTGCACATACTAGCAGATATATTTGTAATTAAGTATATTTAAAATTATAATAATGTACAATTATCTGGTAATAAATAAATCTTTAAATCTTTAAACCTATAAGGTACAATATACCAAATTTCGTTCAGCAGTCAAATAGTTTTTAAGTCAAACCCTAGGCTATCCAACAGTGAAAACCGCGTTGCAATCGGTCCAGTAGTTTTTACGTGATACGCGAACAGTTAAACAGACGGACACGTTTAAACAAAAAAAAAGTTCTTGTTTAGTAGCTTAATTTATGTACCCTAGGGTTTTTTTTTATTATCTTCTGTGTACAGACTTTTTGGTACTAACTGCTTTATTACAAGTATAGATTTCCGTAAAATATTGTGAAACATGGTATAGCTGTACCTATAGCCTGAAGGCTTTCTTAACAACTAAGAAAGAACACGAGTTTTCCCCAACGCGTGTGGATTTTAAATGATTACCTTACTGCCCTTTGTTTAGTTTGAGTCTGATTTACAATAATTTATAGTTCCCTTATAATCTACTCGTAGGTAGGTTATTTTATTCCCTTTTTTTTCTCTTAGGGCCATATCTGAAGCCAAGTATTCACGTTATCTCGTTTTCCTAACATATCATCATTTTAACATTAAGCGAATTTGACACGACAAGGTGTAACGCGTTCTTATCTTTTCCATCAGGAGCTCCTTGCGAAAATGTGTATATTACAATCTCGTACGCTTACAGATAAAATCGCCGCTCGAGGTCATCGCACCTAGGTATCTTCGAAATACACAAATGACATTCTTGTTGCGATAACTCTTGCGAAATGTGTTTCCAGAATAACTCCTAATTATAATAATAGCTAGACTTCATTCCTTTTATAACAGTATCAAAACACGCGTTAAAAATTTACCTGTGTATAAGAGTTGATATCAGTTTTGTATATCTCTAACTCTATTTTGGCCGAGGCTCACAGTTGAGACATAATTAATTTTGTAAGTTGTTCCAAGGATTTTGTGAAATCGATAAGAATTGAAATGGCAATTCTTTCAGATATTTCAACATTATAATCCGATGTTTTACTTTGCCCACGTTGCTGCCATACTGCTGGTTGACAAACAAAGTATAGGACGCGCCGTGGCCAGGTCAAGTGACGAGCAGCGAAAAGCGGCTGGAAGAAAATGAATTAGGAGACCTGAAGACCGTGCTCAGTGGCGTGTAATAAGAGAGGCCTACGTCCAGCAGTGGACAAATATAGGCTGATGACGATGATTATGCAGGCATTGAATGCACAAGCATAATCATTCATTAATGTCACATTACGAAAATGGATTTACGTCGGCGTCATACAAATATCCAGTGGGGCCACTGCGAAAGCTTTTACGGAAATCTTTGAGTCGGCTCACGCAGAAGCAAGCGAGACACTGCATGGTGTCGCTCATAAAATAATACCAAACGATGAGTAAACGCAACAGTCACGTACCTTTTACGGGATCCTTTACTGGAAGCGTGCGCGAAATAATGCAAACTTTGAAGGATCTCAAAGAATGCAAGAGTATTTCGTTTTTTTTTCTGCGATATAACGATATATTTCTTGGCTTCACCACCTAGAAGTCTACTATGTATACTTAATATTAGAGATGAAACGGATAGCTGTTTAGCCGGTTTCCGGATATCCGGCCAACTCAGCAGCCGGATAGTTGGATATCCGGCCGAACATTTTCAAGCTTGTAGGTGGCGCACGGACGATCGAGCGGGCTCGGGTGAATTGGGGTCTATTCGTTTATGAGCGAAGTTAGCAAGTGTTTCATGGACTTCTTGAATTCATTGCAAACACTATCACTTGAAATTATTGCAAAATTGTTTTTGTAGTTTGAGGTTATTATAAAAGTATGTTTGAGGTTATTATAAAAGTATGTTGAAGTATGTGGATTAAATAAAGTACCAACATTTTAATGTTTCTTTAAATCCGGTATCCGGCCGGATGCTCGCTTACTATCCGGTATCCGGCTGGATGGTAAATTTAGGCCGGATACCGGATAGTTACAGGTTATCCGTTTCATCTCTACTTAATATACTCTAGAATGTGATGCAACAGGCTCGAGTACTGGTTTTAGCTCGACCGGCTCCCCGTCGTCTAGCGGAGATGGTTCTAGATACTCAATGAGCTGAAAATGTTTGCATGGAATGATTAACCAACCTGTGGCCTCGATGCTATTGATTTGTAAGCCTCCTTTTTTTAAAATAAAACATTTTATATACATGAAAATTTCCTTTAAGCTTTTTTTCTAAACTTGTTTTCGTAAACTTGTTTTCTCGTATTCTCAAGCGTTGGTTTTTTTGTACTGTTTACATATTATAAAAACCCAAAATAGCACGTGCTGAACTTTTAATGCCAGATTAAACCATGCAGGTACATGTCGTTGAAGGCTGTTATGTCCGTACGCCGAAATTGTCGAGTTTTATGCAGATCGTAGTCGAGATAAGAGAAGCTCCTGTTTTACAAAATGTCAAGGCGTACTATACGAGCCGTTCTCACGGTAGCTCTCGAGAGACGAACGGAGAAAGCCTTATCTCATGTATCGGAGCGCGAACAATGTGAAGATCGTGTCGATGCCTATCGCAGTGAGCCTATCTAGTGGCTCTAGTGCTCATTCGACTTTCACTCGCCGCCGCACTCCTGTGTCTGACACCGCCTTGTTTGTGCACGTCTTGTCTGCTAACGAAGTGACAGCCGGAAGGCGCTCGATGCAAACTCCGTGTCAGCACGGAACTGTGCACCGGCCAGAGTGAACGACCCTAAACATTGACTATTTCTAAGTATGTGAAGAGCGTTACTCCTGCGGCAGTATAACAACGATTAATATTCAATAACACATCCATATGGGGGCATTGTGTCGGCATGGGTTATGGCTGTTGGGGGAGAAGCCGCCGTCACCGGTCGCGCATTTTAACGCGCTCCGTGATTTAGTGCAGGGCCGTAGCTGGTACGCAGCCCGCGATCCTAATTACAAAGTGTAATGAGGCGTCGACGCCCGCACTTTACGTCGATAGACTTCTGACTCCCAAGATAAAGCGATGAAGTGTCAATATACTGAACGGAATGAATGTATCATCCCAACCTTCAAACAAGACATAATCGAAAGTGTTAAAAAGTAGACTGCGAAAAAAACTAAAAAGAGACAAAAATTAAACTGAGAATGGTTGCTAACCAACTTTAAATGGTTATAGATCCTAAATAATAAGAGAAACCTAAAGATCATTTTCAAATACCTATTGAATGATGCCCCACTTAACATACTTCGTCGATTTAAATATATGGCTTATTCAAAATATGGCGTCTGGTTGTCGCCATATTGATTTTTTATTACTGTCATGTATTTAGTAGCACTCGCAAGATTAAGACAAATCTATTTGTGAAAGAATCATCAAAATCGGTCCACGCGTTTGGTCTATATAGTGACAAAGGAACAAACATACATAGGCTGAACAAACACTAAGAATTTTTGTCTGTTAAAACTGAGTAAAACTTAGGTAATCTAAACACTAACTGTAAACTGTATATCATTTGCCAATGTTGTATCTCTTATAAATCAACATTATGCTCTCAAGTGTTTAATTACGTAAGCCAGCTATAAATCATCGGGTAACCACCTCACCTTATTAAACACTACGCAAAAACATGGAGAAGCACCATGCTCACTCAAGAAACCCTGCAATCTTATCGCAATATCTATTCGCAAACGCTATTAACTTCTGAAATCAAGAAGGCTGCGCTCAAATTAATACGTTTGTTACAACAGTTCGTTAGTAGATACGCATCTGTACATCGCAGGAAAGCACACTGGGCCTGTTCACATAAACGTTCGAGGACGCACGGATCACCCGCGCGTACACTCGAAATCGTTCACGGCGTCGTCCGGGCGTTCGCCTTGGTCATCCGAAAAATAGTAGTGGAGGGGAGGAATAGTATGAAACTGACACTTGACAGTTGTCAGTTGTATGTGGACGTCCAAAGTCGTTCACAATCTCCGGATGATCGAGCGATAATCGCACGGATGATTCGAGCGTGTAAGTGAACACAGCCTCTGTTCACATAAACGTTCGAGGACGCACGGATCACCCGCGCGTACACTCGAAATCGTTCACGGCGTCGTCCGGGCGTTCGCCTGGGTCATCCGAAAAATAGAAAGTGGAGGGGAGGAATAGTATGAAACTGACACTTGACAGTTGTCAGTTGTATGTGGACGTCCAAAGTCGTTCACAATCTCCGGATGATCGAGCGATAATCGCACGGATGATTCAAGCGTGTAAGTGAACACAGCCACTGAGTGTTACCAGTTGCGTAATTACGGTGCGCACTGCGGACCTACTCATATTTTGATTTACGCACGAACGCCCGCGGTCCGATTAATTGCCGGCGCAAAAACTGTGCAAAAACCATCACTAAACTAAATCGACCATTTTGAATATAAATTTTGCAATAACGATACAGTTTTTTTGCTACTTTCCATCCAGAGCAATCTTTTGGCTTAATCGTCTATTTGTAAACGCTTTTATTTAACTTCACTTGTATCTATCTATGCATGTATCTATGTATGTATCGATGTATCTATGTATTTTGTCTGTCCTGGAATTATGCAGTTCAAATTTCGAGCACTTCCCGATTAGCTATCCGGCTGAAATTTTAAGGGTAGCACAAAACCAAAGAAAATATATTTTTTTAAATATTCTTAAAATGATAAAAAAAAACTCAAATGTTACAAAACAACAAAAAAAGAGAACGTAAAAGTATTTTTATA
This sequence comes from Alsophila aescularia, assembly GCA_946251855.1. Taxonomy (NCBI): domain Eukaryota; kingdom Metazoa; phylum Arthropoda; class Insecta; order Lepidoptera; family Geometridae; genus Alsophila; species Alsophila aescularia. The sequence goes on along the minus strand of OX276376.1, from coordinate 6,759,405 downwards.
AATGATTTTTATATATTAAAGCAGCAGGTATGATATTTAAAACGTTATGCAACATAACGTTTTAAATATCATACCTGCCCATGTATCCGCGCTCAATCGATCAAAAATAAAAGAAGAGAAGATAACGATCGCTCACAAGCACAATTTGAAACAAACTAGTTAACAAATTAAATTATGCAAATTGTTGCTTTTTGTAACGGCATGTCATCACATGGAAGTTGATGGACACTTTTATGATGTTCTTATTAATCTTCTTTGAACGGTCCGCGGTGGTCCGAGTGACGCGGACGATATGTTCTGTCGTCTACAGGTGATCAATTAACTTTAGCAAAATCAATATGCTAATGAAATTACTCGACCGGCTTTACATTTTCTCTCTGAACATCTTCTAAACTTATGCAAACTGTGTGCACATACAAATTACCAGCAATCAGTCTACAATCTTCATTTTATTGTTTCGATTTTCCATATTCAGTCTTGATTGAATTCAATATGTTTCCGTTTTCTTTTAACGATTTGCTTCAATGGGTTTCTATTTGAAATTGTGTCTGTTTAAATTTTTCATAGATGAATTATGAAGTTTTTTGCAATGTTTGATACCGTTGTCGTTAGCAGTGTTCGGTCCACTTCTGATTTTGCGCTTCATTTCACGTTTATTTGACATGCGGCGCAGATAAATTTTCTACTTTTCGAAATACCGCGACTAATTTGCCTGTTGGAATAAAAGTTTACTAAGTATCCTTTATTTGTTTCAGTTTCTGCCACCTTACCACCACAGAGGCCTTGGATACCCTTGACGCGACCGAACAGGACTCGTCCGACGTGTAAGTATCATCATCAGCCTATATTTGTCCACTGCTGGACGTAGGCCTCTCCTAATGCACGCCCCTGCACTCGCTCTCCTCGTCCATTTTCTTCCAGCCGCTTTTCGCAGGTCGTCACTCCACCTGGCCACAGGGCGTCCTACACGTTTGCCTAAACGTGGTCTCTTCTTGAGAACTCGTCCCCAATAATCCCAACGGTTCTTCGGGAAATATGACAAGCCCACAGCCTCTTTAGCTTGTTTATCCTTATATATTCAACGTTTATCTGATGATCTTAATTCGGTTTCCTAATTAGTATTAAAGCACGAGGCGCGGTGATATAGTCGGTTTCAACTTAACCCGTATGTTTTAACTGGGCTGGTAATACAATTCCAAATTATCGCGCTTTGCATCCGTTTCGGTTTCCCTTATGTACTTACTCTATTTTGCACTCACATTAGTTTGTACTTCATATTCATACACACACATAAAGAGCGATAGTTGAGGGAGGCGTACACCAATTACCAGCGCCCGCTAGTCTAGGGGCAAATGTAAAACGGAGCTACGATTATGATCGCTAAAAAAAGTTAGTTCATTTATTTCTCTAAGCGAAAATAAACTTACTTAGGTACCTATATGTATTTTATTTTCAATGGTACTATTATTGTTTGGCAAATTAGACTTATTAGGACCGTAATTATTTGATTTAAGCAGTAATTACTAGGTTTATAGTTTTATATAGAATCTCATAAACAACCAAAAAAAACTTGCCAGGCCTTTTGGTGCGCTCATCGTGGTAGCAGTTTTGATCGTTTTCTATTCCAGTAATTTATGTATACTAATAAATAAGTTATGTATACTATAATAATAAGTTATGTATACTATATGGCGCATGTTACGTATATGACTTGAGTCAAACAAACTGCCTCTCCATCTGACACAAAAGTGCATAGTATTTTCCGGGTATGTCTTCCATGCAAGCAAAAATGAAGGAAAAATGCCCTCACATGACGCGCGATCACTTTTATTCATATTTCAACCGGCGCGTGAGTCATTCAAAACATTGTTTTTTTTTATAGTAACTAGTGACCTATGAAGCTAATTTAATTGATTAATTTGTTTTGAATTTGATGCCAAAACGTTATAAATCTATACTATAATAAAACTGTAACTGGGCTAAATCTATAAATTAAATATTGTTTGAAAATTTTAATTGAGATAAATTTCAAAATCGATATGGAGTGCAAAAAGGTTTATTTATTTATTTTTTGTCTTTCTGTCTGTCTGTCTGTCTGTCTGTCTGTCTCTTTGAACACGCATCACGCTGAAACTACCAGACGGATTTTGATGCAACTTTGCACAATCATAGCTTATGTTATGGATTAACATTTAGAATACTTTTTATCCCGAAAAAATCAATGGTTCCCGCAGGATAGGTGTTGAAAGTTATTAAAAAAAACACATATCACGCTGAAACTACCGATCGGATTTTGATGTAACTTGGCACTGTCAAAGCTTATATAATGTGTTAAAATCAATAATACTTTTAATCACGAAAAAAAATACGGTATTCCTGCGGGATATGAGTCTAAAGTTATGTTAATTTGAAAGGAATAATAATTGCACATCCGTTTATAAAACAGTACCGTAAATTCGGCGCTCATGCCACAAGTCAGAGTGGCACAGCGGAAGCGGTGTCTGGCCTGCAAGCCAGAGGCACATGGATCGAATCCACGCGCTGCTACAAATGTTTTGCCTCAATATTTATAAGCATTTACATATTTTATGCGTTTTTTTATATTTTGTTTGATTTTTTAAGGCTTCTGTAATTTCCTGAAGTAAACCGTCAAGTTTTGTTTGAAAACAATATATAATGGGATATTGATAATTTATAACCCATTCGATGCAATGGTATATTGCATATAATGGTATAACGTAAAATCCCAAAGACGTTGAATGGTACGATAAATGCCAAATTCTCATTATGCACTATGCGCGAAAATCATCACAGTCACAATAATTCCACTTCGGATTATTTAGAAAAAAACTCATAAACAGAAAACAATTCTGTCAATTTACTATGTAATATTTTTTGATTTTGTAAATTTCATAGTTTTACTTAAAGTGCATGTTTTGTTTACAATCCCTTATAAAAAGCGCCCTCTTGCGGCTGTTTGTATTGGTAACCAAACTGCTTAATGTTTTGCATGTTGTACTAACAGAACTGTCTGATGCACTAAATAGAGGAAGGCCGACGTTGCATATTTCGAATATATACATTACGTACACAACGCTCTTGACGTCAGAGACCGTGTTGGCATCATGAATCTGTAGAGGTTCGTGGTTGGCATCGAGTATGTTTTAAAATCCAGAAAGCGAAAATGTATTCTTCGAAAGTATACCGTAAAGGTATACATTCGAATATTTATGACGTCACTGGCCGAGCTGAGATCGGGTATAGGTAGTTTCGAATAACGCTCCACATAACGCTATTCTATTCTATTCCACAAAGCATGTGTGTCTTGGTGGCTGTACAAACATTAATAAATAATAATAAATATATTTGGGACAATTCCATACCAATTACCCAGCCCCAAACTAGGATACCCTGTACGGATAAACATACATAAATACGAATATCACATCCATGACTCGGAAACAAACATTTTTGCTCAGCACACAAATGATTGCACCTAGCAGGGTTCGAAACCGCGACCGTTTGATTTCGTTCCCAGGGTCACTAGGCACTAGACCAACCTATAAATTATTTATTTGCTATTGCAACACAGATAGATTTCTGCCAACAGCCTCAGTGGCAACCCGACATGGCCGTGAATAGTTAGAAGACGAAGGTGAGAGCGAAGTGTAGGCAAGCTTAGCGAAGCTTAGCGAGCTCCCGCCTTCGTATTCTAACCTATCACGGCCATGTCGGGTCACTACTGAAGATCTGTATGTAAGTTTGTTCGCGCATCAAGTAAAAACTACTAGATCGATTGCGATGCAATTTTCATTATTGGATAGCTTAGGGTTTGAGTTAAAAAAATGGGATACTTAGTATCTACATCTCATGATTAGATGCCGAGCAATCGATAATAAACTATTTGACGGCTGAACAAATGTAGTGTATTATTGTACTTTGTAGGTAGTTTTGGTCCTGGAATAACACGTATAAGTTACTTTTAAATTAAATGACCACGCGGGCAAAGCCGCGGGTACAGCTAGTTACTAATACTTTTGTCAGGCAAGTTCCTACCTAATTTTCATAGTAGAGTACGATAGATATAACTTAACTATTTTATTGGTGTTATTTAAGACATTTCCAATTAGGCGAGATTTATTAAATTAATATTTTTAAGCATTTCAAGGGCGTCCGGGGACTAAAACCCGATTTCGACCAAATATCCGGGGTTTCCGAAATCTTTGTCCAGTTTTAGCAATATAGATGATGGCAGCCCTACTTAGCCTAATACGATTCATAACCTGAGCCTGGCAACGTTGCGAGATATAATACAGCGATAACACAAAGCTTCGCAACAAGTTCGTCATTAATATAGTGTCATAGAGGCGCGTATGGGCGCGGCGCGCTTTGCCCGTCCCATAAATAATAACAGCGGAACGCCCATTCTGCAACATTGCCATGCTAATGTTGCAGAATGCACATGCAAGGTCTGCAAGTATCGCCGCCCGTGGGAGACGCACCGGTGCCGGTTCTCCGCTGACATGTATATTTGCATCGATCCCGTTACACCCCTAACTTATTTTGACGTTTGAATAAATTTCCAACGTGAAAGTTCTAAGGGCCTATGTTATAAGTGCTAGGGTCATGCCCGGAACGTGTTAGTGTCGTATCTTATGTCCGGTCGGCGGCCTTAAGTTGTTTAGACACCAGGAATTTCCCTCTGAATACGTGGTCCGACAGCTTAGTCCGCTCGATTGGACGACGTGAACTTTTTTTTATTGTTGGTCCGATTCATCTGACGACGAGGATTCTCGAATTCTCATAGTCCGACTCAGGACCGCTCGATTGAACGACGCGAACCTTTTTTTTTTCTTGTTACTCCGATTCATCGGATAACAAGTATTCTCGAATTCTCATAGTCCGACTCAGGTACGCTCGATCGGACGACGTGCAAGTAGAGTGCAAGTGGGGCGTGCAAGTAGGGGAAACAAGTGGAGAATGCAAGATGCAAGTTGATGGTGTCAAGCAAGGGTGCTTTAAATGATTTGGAGCTATGTTCGTTACAGAAATTAGCGTCACACGACTTTGACCCTTATTGACAATAATCAGATTTAATCAGATTCGGCATTTTCAGTGTTCATTGAGTCAAAATAAGTTACAGCAAGGTTCTTAGCTCATGTCAATGAGGTCCTAAATAGTCTGACACCTTATAAATGATTTAGGAGCTATGTACACTCCAAAAATTAGCGTCACACGATTTTGACCCTTATTGACATAAACCAGATTTAGTCAGATTCGGCATTTACTGAGTTCATTTAACCCCACACTTTTCCCCACCCTGTTCCCAGTTTCCCCCACCTTCCCCTCTACTCCTTCCCAACATCCCTCAACTTCCCCTATCCTCCCCACACTTCCCAACACTCCACCCTACCTGTGACTTGAGACAAGAGTCTTGTGACTTGTGACATGAGGCTTGTGACTTGTGTATATTGACTTTTGTGACTTGTAACTTGTGTATATTGACTTTTGTGACTTGTAACTTTAACGACTCTCCCTTAACACGTTTTTGGGTTTAAAATAAATAATAATAAAATGCTTTCAATAAATTCTATTTTAAATTGGAAAACCAACAAGAAAAATACACATCGTTCGATCGATCGCATAACTTGTTCCAAAAAAATATGGTCCTCGTGGTGCGATTGTCTAATCGGCCCAATAAGAAAAAAGTTCACGTCGTCCGATCAAACGGACTCAGCTGTCGGACCACGTGTTCAGAGGGAGGAATTGCTTCATATCTTCTTCTAATTTACATTCTCATCGCATCAAGGGCAAGAAATCTATACACATAAGTAAAGCAGTACGTAACAGAAAGTCTGTACAAAAAAGACATTAAAAAAATTAACAAGAATATAACATGTTTAAATGTTCGCGCATCACGTAAAGACTACTGGACCGGTTTCACTATTGGATAGCTCAGGTATTGTAGGAGCCGAGCAATCGATAAAAAACTATTTGGCGGTTGAGCGAAGTTTTATGAAATTTGGTCTATTGGTACTTCTTTTGGAATAACACAAGTATCCGTATACTCTAGAAAAATGATTAGGCTGGCAAAGCCGCGGGCACTACTACTATAATAATAAATAGATAACGGTCAAGAAATCATTGAAATCACCTCGCTTCTTTCCTGTGATCATGATTAGCTAATGTAGGTACCTACTCGTACTTGTGTAATCGAAGCTACCGAGAACCCATAAAAAAATTACGCAGGCTTTGTTTTTTGTCCAACTTTTGATTTATATAAAACTGGTTAAAGCAATAATTCTTAGTTGAGAAATCCATTAAGTGGAATTGAACCTGGATGAAAATAGCTTAGAAAACAGATTCAATTGACAACATTTCAAATGTTTAACAATACTATTTTATTTTTTTCTCTGAAAGAATATTGAAAAATAAAATACACGTATTTTTTCTTTTTCCAATCTAAGCTATATTTTCCGAAAAATTGATTGTTATAAAGTAGCTTATTCTAAAAGGACGTAACTGCCAGAGTTCGGTGGAATGAACAAGATTACCGAAGCCACATTTGAATTAAAATACATTTATATATGTGTCAAAGTCAGGCTCTAGCGTAGTTTTTTTTTTCTTTACAGGCACATGTATTTTATTATTCCACCGAACTCTGCTTAGTTGAGAGTTATTACTTTAATATCTTTGTAGTTACTGCACTAAAAATTTTGGAAAAATAAGAATAATGATCAGCGTCGCAATATCTCGAAATGGTTTACGATTTTCATGGCCCTATGAAATATGAAAACTTGTCAATTATCCTAACCATTCAGTCGTGCTGTGAGATATATTTCTCTTTAAGATTCGAATAGATAATCTGTCTAAAGTTCTCTATTTCCTGCATTCACATCTGCATACTTAGCGCGAAACGTGGTAATCATCATTGATCAGGTGAAAATAATCATCGGACACTTCATAATATAAAAGGAATTAGTTGCGAATCGTGACTTAATGTACGTGGTCACGCATCGGAGCCACGGCTGCACCCGGCGCGGCATCGTGGTCCCAATCTACATAAATCAAGAAACCGCCGCAACTCCGCTGGACCTTACACCTATTGGAGAATCATTGATGTACTTGCACCTCCATCATGCGCAGTGTTTTAATGACGAGAAACGTGAACCTGGTAGGAAATAAACTGGAGCAAATGTGCCTTGTTTATAAGATACACTCGCCCCGGCTTCTCACGGTAGCTAAGGGTTTCTCTTTATTTGTACACGATTCTACCCGAGTTTTGATTGATTTATTTGAAGAAAAAACGGTTATTGTGACTTAACTACTTCTAGTATTAACTAGAAGTATAAACATTAGAAACGGGATATTTACCATGGATAATATTTGTTTTGAGTTACCGATATTGCCAGTAAAAATGCCGAAATATATAAATATCAACTGTTTAACATTTCCTGAGTGGCCATTAATTGTTTTGGATTTGAAATATACCTTTCTCTTGTCTGACCACAGCATATCATACCACAAATATAGAGGTTCTTCAATAATAAGATTTCAATTGGTTACATCACCATTCACCACATAGTGAATATCCTTGAGAACGCTCCGTAACTCGCCGGAATCGAAGTTCTAGATCGTAATCAGTGCCCTTGCGGCCATCGTTACATAAAGGGGGTCTAATCGTCACATAATTACACAGCCCACTTACACAACTCTGTTACGGCCGTTACAGGCATTCAATTCGTTACGTGACGATCTTATCTATAGGTAACAGCGCTTCAATGGGCCTTTTAAGGAATAGGAAGTGTTCGGTTTGGCAGAACTATTGAACAATTAAGTGCAAGCAGGTACGTTTATCTTCACAGTACCTTGACTCGTGCGATCTCTTTATCTTCTCACTGTACTCCGTCGTAGGCGACGGCCAACACACACTTTGGTTTGATTGAATTTGTTATCAAGGCGCCCACTCCGTTATGTTTATATGCTGAAATTAGCGAAGCTTGCACTATCACACTAATATTATAAAGGCATAAGTTTGCATGTATGTGCGTGTGTTTGTTTATTCACGCTTAAACGTATGAACGGATTAGGATGAAATTTGATATCTAGGTAATTTGTCCTGGAACACATAGAGTACTTTCCTCGATATCATCATCAGATGTCAAAGTGACAGGTGCAAAATTGACAGGAGTCTTCTTCTTCTTTTTTTTATTGGATGGCTTCTGCGGAGGCACTGGCCTACTAGCAATTTCGCCAATGTCAAGTGTATTATAGTTTAAAGTAATGTCACGTCACAGTCAATTATTGTCAAAGTCACGAATCAGTAAAATGGTGGACATTTACTGAAACTTCCGAGGGACATTTGGAAAAATCACAAAATGCCATTTATTTCTGCGTTTGATTCTTTTGCCCGCACTCATTTTTGACAGGAGTCAAAGAAACATATATCAAAGTGACAGGTGTCAAAGTGACAGGTGTTAAAGTGACATGTGTCAAAGTGTCAGGTGTCAGCGGGTGAAACATGCACACATCAGAAAAATGTTCTAAGCTAATTTTGAAATCCGGTTGGCCGAATGGTTAGTGACCCTGACTTTGTAGTCAACCAACGGTCGCGGGTTCGAATCCCGTTAGGTACAATCATTTGTGTGATGTGCAGAAATGTTTGTTTCCGAGTCATGGATTTAATATCTATATTATAATAAAGCAATAAGAACGAAAAAGTCTGTACAGAGAAAATAATTAAAAAAGAAATGGTCTAGGGTACATCAAATAAGCTACTGAACAAGAGTATAACATTTAAAAAAATCGTGTCTGTCTGTTTGTCCATATGTTTGTTCGCGCATCACGTAAGAACTACTGAACCGATTGCGATGATTAAAAACTGGTATACTTGGTATTTGCCGAGCAATCGATAAAAACTTTTTGACAACCGAAGTAATTTTGATCAATTGTTGGTATATTGGTATTTTAGGTCTTGGAATAGTGCATAGAGTACTTTTAACCTAGAGAAATGACCACGCGTGCGAAGCCGCGGGTACAGCTAGTTAGTATCTATGTGTGTTTATCCGTTGTCTAGTACCCATAGTACAGGGCATCCTAGTTTGGGGCTGGGTAATTGGTGTGAATTGTCCCGAATATATTTATTATATAATTTAGCTGGCTGCTTTGAGATCCCTGTCCACCTTGCGTAGAGTATACTCACTGTCTCCGCGCACTATGGTCGATCGCGACGCGTTCGAGGCTTATCTTGGCCACGGTCAGGCGGCAGGGAAAGAGGTAATGCCCTTCGCTCGCCATCCGCGGCCAACAGAAACAATACGAAACATTGGCAGGTGACCTCCCCGCATCCGTGAACTCGACTTGTGGAAACCTGGTACTGACACTGGACCATCTGGCAATTGAATTTATGCTTGTATTTGACATATATTTTGTATGGGTCGTGTGCACGTTCTTAGGGAGACTCAGTTTCCTATTTAATAATATCTCAGAATAGTCAGAGTAAGTGCCCCCTAATAGCCTTATTTTATTCATAAAATTAAATCTTGACGCAAACGCCAGCTATGCGAGGTTATAATTCTAAACTAACAAGACATAAGTTCATAAACTCATATCTATTTCAAATAAAAAAATGCCTATGACACTCTTGCGATGATGACGAATAGTTTGATACCTCGCTTGTCAAAATCGCACCATTTTTTTTAGTTTGAACACATTCATCCTTCAAATGTTTCGCCGTAGTTGGGTAAAAAAATTTACCTTTGATACTCTCTAAATGAAGACGAATCGATTGATACGTCTCTTGTCAAAATCGGACTAATAAGGGCGACGCTATGGTAGAACATCCACATACATAAATACATACATACATAAATACATACATATACTGTTAAACTCATTAATTACCCTTCCCTTGCTTCGCCGTAGTCGGATAAAAAGCGGAAGCAATGACGATCGTAATAAAAGCAATTATAATATCTCGGAGGAGAACGAATCGGCACTTTTCCATGAAATCTATCATATTACAAACTCGGCGTTCATAAAGCTGATGGCTATCTAACGGAACGTATCATGAAAATTCAAGTTATCCTTCTTTAGCGAATACCGGTAAACCATGGACTTCCCTGTTAATTTCTCACGAAGATTTGTTGCCCACCTCTGATCTTGTAACAAACTAATTTAACTATGCATTTCGCAGTCTAGTCTGTTGCCCAGCCATTTTTAGAGTGTCACCTAATCTTCGGCAGCCCGTTACGTATGGGATACAAAGTGGAATCAATTTAGAGCGGAATGCGTCGCCCACATGCTGACACCGACCGTTGCTTAGTTTTATCCAGTTTACTTGGCCAAAGCCGCTGAACTAATCCGAACTGAACTGACAACTACGAGCGACTACCACGCACCGTCAGACCATTATCAGCTCGGCACACATGACAGATGACCGTTTGATTTATTACTTACCACGCCAGTAAGTGCTCGGCAACTTGAAACATTCTCATGTACACGCTACTGTATCCGAATCAGTGGCCTTGAATTCGTTTACTATAAACGGTATAGAATCTCTCCTACAAGCCTTATTTGGTCGATTTTGATTTGATCGTGTTGCCTAGAGGCAAAAATGCTAAAATAGCGGGTAAAAATAAACATGGCCTATCTACGAGAGCCAATAAACCCTGTGATTTGTTCGCACATAAAAACAGCGCTCTATAAAAAGTTAATCGATGTTCGCGATGAGGTCAAAGAACACGCATATCACGCCGGGATAGGCGTTTATCGAATGATATAGAAACGTTACTCTCGCCTGCATTACGAGGATTTCGTTCTTGTTGCATTCTCGAAAGCTTCGTTGAATTTAGTCGTCGCCAATACCGCAAAGCTTGAAGAAAAAAGTCTTCAACCAGCGCGTCCTACCTTTTATGACATACGGAGCCGAGTAGTGGACACTCACGGTACGACTGGTCCACCAATTTAAACTCGCTCAGCGGGCTATGGAAAGGACTATGCTCGGTGTTTCTCTGAAGTACCGTATCCGAAACGAGGTAATACGACAGAGAACCAAGGTTATCTACATAGCCCTTAGGATAAGCAAGCTGAAGTGGCAGTGGGGTGGTCATATTTGTCGAAGGACTGGTTGGGACGTGTTCTTGAGTGCAGACCGCGACTCGGCAAACTTAGCGTAGGGCGCCCTCCGGCTAGGTGGAGCGACGACATACGCAAAATGGCTGGCAGCAGTTGGAAAACAATATCAAGCTCAGTGGCGTGCTTTGGGAGAGGCCTATGTCCAGCAGTGGACTGACATGGGCTGATGATGATGATGATGATGCATTCTCGTAAGGATAATGTCTCGTGCCCTGTGAAATACGCTGTAACTACCAGATTTATCCGTTCTACCTTCACAGTAGTGCACAGTCGTGAACACGGATTACATTAACTACCAATAGAAATGCCGTACGGCGAGCATTTTTTCCGTTTCTATCTCATTAAAATTCTCATAGAGTATTCTTCGGAACGAGACAAAAATGGAAACAGGACGCTATAAAATTACCAGGAACAGATTTTATTGAACATGTGTGCTTATTTAAAATCACTTGCATTCATGCGCGTCGACTGTAAAGTAACATGCCCACATAATGACATGACATCGCCAATAAACAGACAGACGGGGCTGCGCCTCCTTCCATTATATTCAGATGAGGCCCGATAGCACCCGACTGTTTTATTTTCTCTTATATTGCCGGCTCTGAATAACATGCGAAGTGAGATGTTGTGATGATGATTCTGCTCTATCGCAGGCCGAGGCGTTTTCCTCCAGTAAATCACTTGTATAGCTTAGACGTGTGCAATACATGTATTCTGTTGAATAGCTGCATTAAACCCGTGGCAGTAGATTAATGTACATTCATGAACGTAGCCGCCTTCCGCACATGTCAGTCGATCAAAGGGAGATCGCCTGTGAGCAAATTCTCATGTCATAACCTTTAGGGCTAAAGTTTAAAAGTAATTTGTTTCCACGCCTTATGCCTAACTGACTTCTATGAAGGATGATCTACTACGGAGCTTTCTTCACAATGCAAACACATAATTGCTAACATAATAGCATTATCGTAGTAGGAAGGAATTCCAGCGGATGGCCACTCCCATAAACCGCCGCTAACGCTTCCATGTTCAATATAATGGGTGAACTCGCCACAATTAGATATAAGCTCTATTATGCAACTTTGTATTTGAACATAATCATTAAGCAAGCATTATGTTCAGTTATATCAAATTGCTAAAGTTTAACCTTATCACGATGTGATTGATCTCGGCAAAAAGTTAACTGTCGACGAAATTGTTCTGTTATTTGCTTAACAGCTCAATTAGCGCTCGCCCAGAATCGCATGATACGCTCCCATTAGCCGAAGGTGAAATCTATAGAGCAGAGCGGCCGGCAACAAGTCTCGCCCGTGCTACTCTTACTAACTACCTCTTGTTGGCACCTATTGAGACTCTTACGTCATATTGTCGATCGTGTTCGTGCGCGCTGCCGGTGACCGAACGTTATCTAATGAGTTCTTTAGAACGTCAATCCGAATGGAAATCTTCGCACGTTTAAATCGCGTTTAATGAGCTTCGCTGGATGTGCGCAAAAAATACCTGTTTCGATCTCTCACGTTTGATATTCTACAATCTATTACTCGAGCGTGAATGAAATGCACCAAAAGCCAGTTCTCGACCAAGATTTGTCTCTAGGAACGTTTGCTAAAGTTGTAAGCTCAGCATTTCAATGTAGTTAAATAGACATAATCCGGCGTGTTTGCGAAGCAGTGCGATCGATGCAGCCGTGACATGCTTCGCTTGCCGGCCGACATCCGCCGTCGCCACGCCTTTTCCGATTGCTTCTTTTTGCTCGGGGAGCACTCCTTGGCCCTACGTTACTTTCGACATATCTGATGTATCAGCCCACGCGCCGGCCATTTTAAACCATAACGCTCGACTTGGCGACACAATGGAGCCTCTCAGAAATGTTGTACTACACGCCGTCGCTCTGGTGTCACCTTCTCCCATTGTTTCCGGCCCTAACACGTACTATTTCATCATCGTCGATGATTTATTTGTAATGAAGACACGCCGTCCACATGTACGACAACATTACCATTTATTATTGTCCGTGTGCGGAGCTTTCGTTTCGGTCGAAGTTCCTTAAACAACGGTCGATTATCGGTGCGCGTATTGTTTTGCGACATTTGGCATGCGCCACGTCTCCGTGCGTCGCATCGGGCATACAATGGACGTATTTCAAGCACGTGCTGCGGCCGTATTGATCGCGCCAGCCAGGTGACTTTGACTCGGCGACGATTAGCATGAGCGCGCGCGCACGTCGCTTCGCCGCCCGCCCCGTGTGATCGCTATCAATTTGTCCCGAGTAGCGAGTGCGGCTCGGCGTCCGAACTCTCGGCATTGTGTTGTCCTTTCCCCGTCAGCGACACTGTCTTACATAATGCACTGCCGGTTCTTTGTCTGTTGATTGATGTAGCTTGGCTCGATTAAATCCAGATAATTGCATCGCCAAGGTCTTCCGCGAAGTCGACATTTAGACGAGCCGTCATCCTCCCGCCTCGCGCACACTTTGATCCACGTAATGAGACGGGTGCGAGCGCGCCGCGTCCGCATAAATCTCGGATAATGGTGCGGAGCGTGAGAGAGCGCAGTCGTGCCACCTTAGTTTACGTAATAAGTGGATACGTCGAAATGGCTCCGTCCCTCACACCCTCGAGATGCCCAATTTCCTCGTCCTTTTCGAGACCGGAAATGGTACTTTCAGAGTACTCCCAGCTAACCCGCGGCAACAGCCGGAACGTTATGTCTGTATTTAGAAATTACTCAATAGATGGGTGTAAGGTGTTTTCGCTCGTAAACGCAAACGCTTATGCAGTGTTATCGTCGTCAACGATCCTAATACACTCGACACGATCGCCTCGAGGCAATAACTCATCGTGATTGTTAGTGCGGCTGCTTAGCAGCTCATATACATTCTGTACTTTCGAGCTCCGACAAGGTTGATGTGCTGCACTGGCACGCGAAACCACGCGCCGGTATTGATTAGCACAACATCAGAGATTTTGTCGCGTGCCCGGCACATGTGGAGCGTAACACGCGGCTCTCATTTTAATTGGATCATTTTTTAATCTGTCACGCGATCCCGATCTCTTCTACGTAACATAAAGCGTCAGAGTGAACTAATTGGCATGTGATGCGCGCAGAACACGGCCGCGCGAGGTAAGCGCCGACAGCTCTATGGAGAAATATAGAGTGCGATCCGGCGCCTCCGGCGGTGTAATCGCTGTAAGGGGCCATTCATTCATTAAGTAAGGTCGATTTTGGACATTTTTGACAGGTGGAGTGGCGACCTGCGGAAGGCGGCCGGCAGAAACCGGATGAGAAATCGGGCTCTGCGTTCATTGGGAGAGGCCTATGTCCAGCTGTGGACGCACACAGGCTGACGATGATGATGATCTAATGTTGTATTGTTTGTTGCAGGCATCTTCACAGTGATGTGTTACAACGTGCTTTGCGATAAGTACGCGACGCGACAGATGTACGGCTACTGCCCCAGTTGGGCGCTGGACTGGGATTACAGGAAGAAGGGTATTTTGGACGAAATTAGACATTACTCCGCAGACATCATTAGCTTACAGGCTAGTAACTTAGTACTCCTTAGTTATGTTAAATGCACAAGCACTGTATTATCCGATTACAAAAGAGTTTCGATATTGCAATCACATTTGGAACATTGTCTTTGACTAAGTTGTAATAAACATATGTTTGGTGCTGGTACAACGTTCATTGCATTTCATGCGTACACATGTCAAGTTATACGTAGTTAATTTCGATTTTGTTATTGTTATACCTACCCGTACTTTTAGTTATGGCTTTTCTTAAAGTAAGCGTATCAGAAAAAGTTCAGATAGTTAAATTTTAACGTTCGTTATTACGCCATATCGTGAAGTTATTACGTTGCGTTGAAGCACATTATAATAGTATGATTTTAACCTTTTGTCTAATGGACCTCTTATTCACGTTTCGTGTCGGAGTTTCAACCATTAGTCCCATAATGCCCTAAGATGGTCTATTTTAGTTCAAACATCGTGAGAACAGGATTCGGCAGCTAGATTGCGTCATGCAGACAAACAAGGAGTGCTGGACGTTTTCACAATCATAAGGGTTCCTGTCCTGCATGCACATCGATGAACAAACATACAAAGAAAAAAAGAAGGATTCTCAGCTTTGGAGCCTGCGACATGAATACGTGAATCTGAATTAGGGCTCTGTACCAAGTTCAGCTTGCTTGTTTTTACTAGACTGAGCAACGCAAAGGACAGTAGTGTGGTTATCGGCCTATTTAATAAGTAATATGTAATTATCAGCCTATATAATATGTATGTATGTCTGAAAATGAAAATGATTTATTTGCTAGAAACATGGTAAAATAGATATGGTATACCTAATAGTAAAATAGACCAGCATGTCCCGCCAAAACTTGGCATACAAAAAAACATCTGTTCCGTTGTGGCGCAATAAAGACCACGCTTGGGCTGATTTTGATGATTTTTATATGGGATTTATATGTAACATTGAGAGCGGTGTTAGCCGAGCGGTATACTAGTGCGCATTAGAAAACAACGATACCGGTTTCGATGCTCTGCCTCGTTCCAATGACTTTTCTAAGTTATGAGCGAATTTCCATCGCTCCGTGCTTCGGAATGCAGATAAGCAGTCGCACCTGGTCGTTATTGACTGATAGCAGTCGTTATGCTAAGCCATGTCAGAGGCCCTCGGGCGGCCTGACATACACTGACACCATGGGCCGCTACCTCATTCGACAAGCAAGCAACCCTTAGAAACTACGGGCTCATCGATTACAGATCTATCTTCAACATAAAAAGATTTTGACAACCGGTTAGCCGAGGGGCTAGTGAGTTAGTGACCCGACTGCAAACTCAACGGTCGCGGGTTCGAATCCCGCAAGGTTGCAAACATTAATGTGTGATGAGCACAAATGTATGTTCATCCGTGTCTAGGACCCATCAGGGTATTCTAGTTTGGTGTGAATTGTTCTGTTACTTTTTTAATATTTTCATTTTCCAAGAAAATCGTAACCTCTTAAATGATTTTCCATTCCAGGAGGTGGAAACGGATCAGTTCTACAACTACTTCTTGCCAGAATTGAAAAAGGACGGTTACGACGGGATCTTCTCGCCCAAGAGTCGCGCGAAAACCATGGCGGAATCGGATCGGAAATACGTCGACGGATGCGCAATATTCTTTAGATCTGCTAAGTATGTGTTTATATATATATCTTACTAGCTTTCCCGCCCGCGACTTCGTCCGCGCGTACTACTGTTTATCGCGAAAAAATGCATCCTATATTCTTCTAGTATATTAAAAACCAATGCAAAAGTAGGTATAGCACCAATGCTCTTGATGTTTTTTTGACATACTTGTTGTTTCGTTTTCATGGCAACCGTATCTTACAGCGAGTAATCAACATTTTTCCAGTTTTCCCGTGGAAAATTACAATTTCCCGGGATAAAAAGTATCCTATTCCAGCTATCTCCATTTCAAATTTCATCAAAATCCGTCCAGTCGTTATGGCGTGAAAGTTCCCCAAAAAAACAATCAAACAGACAACGTTTCACATTTATATATTGGTATGGATAACCTGGGAAGATGCTTTTCCTAGCTTGAGCTTGTCTAATTATTCATATTTTCAGGCAGCTCTAGCACCATAACATAATGGAATTTCGAAGACGTTTTCGTGGCTCCACCCGAGTTCCATTAGGAACTCTGCGATTTAAAATAGCGTATAACACATAAAATAAAGGTAGAAGTAGATAAGTCTAGGAAACATTTGTATTTGGACTTTTTTTTTTTTTTTTTTTGATCCTTTGGATCCTTTGGATACTTTAAGAAGGAAGCCAATAGAAGAATTCAAGCGGCAAGCTTCGTCAAGTCGTCTCGTCATCCATACCACATTGAATTGATGACAAAAGTCTTCAATCAGAGCGTTCTACCAGTCATAAAATACGGAGCCGAAACGTGGACACTCACGGTCAGACTAGTCCACAAATTTAAGGTCGCTCAGCAAGCCGAGAGAGTTATGCTTGGAATTCCCAGAAGGACAAGATTTGTAATGAAGTGATCCGACAGAGAACTAAGGTAATCGATATAGCTCTAAGACATTTCCCGGAGAACCGATGACCGTTGGGGTAGATGAGTTCTTAAGTGGAGAACACGTTTAGGCAAACTTAGTGTAGGACGCCCTGTGGCCAGCCCACTACCACTTTAGCTTGCCTTTGAGCTATATCGGTTACCTTGGTTCTCTGTCCGATTACTTTATTACGAATCTTGTTCTTCAGAGGAATTCCAAGCATAGCTCTCTCCATAGCTCGCTGAGCTACCTTAAATTTGAGGTCTAGTCTAACCGTGTCTGACGTTTCGGCTCCGTAGGTTGACTGGTAGCAAAGGGACTTGCGCGCGGTTGGAACAAAATTGATGAGGAGAGCTGAAGACCGAGCTCAGTGGCGTGCATTAGGTGAGGCCTATGTCCAGCAGTGGACAAATATAGGCTGATGATGATGATGATCCTTGAACGTCATTGCGGGTTTGAATCACTTCCCTAATCCAAATGTTTCCATAAGAAACAATATCTATGTATCTGTCTCATCAGCACGTAATGCCCGTATCCACCCACTGATCAGTACAGGCCTCCTCTAGTTTTTTGTCTGGCCTGTGCCAGTCTCACCCATTGGCCTCCAGCGCACTTCACAATGTCGTTTGACCATCGGGCTGGTAGTCCGCCTCGAGGTCACAAAATTAAAAGCTAAGATATAATACTCAAGTACTCCACTAATAAGTATATTTCCTTTTCAGGTTTGCCTTAGTTAAAGAGCACCTAATAGAGTTCAATCAGTTGGCGATGGCCAACAGCGAAGGTTCGGACAACATGTTAAATCGAGTGATGCCGAAGGACAACATAGGTCTAGCCGCTTTAATTAAAACTAAGGAAGCGGCTTGGGAAAACGGTAAGTGCATAAATTAGTACTCTCTTAAATAAGACTGCGGCCAAGACTGACTATCTACTACAGATTATAGAGAATAAGCAAGCTGAAGTGGCAATGGGCTTGTCACATTTGTCGTAGTACCGATAACCGATGGGTAGCAGAGTGGGGGCCACGAATCGGCAAACGTAATGTAGTAAGCCCTTCGGCTAGGTGGAGCGACGATCTGCGCAAGGTTATTGGATGAGAAGAGCCGAAGATCGGGCTCAGTGGCGCGCCTTGTGAGAGGCCTATGTCCAGCAGTGGACTAATACAGGCTGTTGATGATTATGATAAAGATTTACTATTTACCTTACTACCACATGTTTCCAATAATTTACCATATTATTTTTCAATTAAATAATATGGTAAACACGCATTGTTTGGTTGACTGGTAGATAATGCTTTTAGTATTAAGTCCGCCATTTGTACTCTATTAATTGTGTAATAAAGTATAAATAAATATAGGTAGGAATTTTTATACTATACCTACCTATCGTGAGTTCATGAGACACTCTTTGCCTCTTTGCCTACCTTTCATTTAGGGCTACCAAAATCTGGATTTTTCCGATCATGACCAGCTTTTTGTTATTTGTTTAGTTTTTATATTTATGGAACTTTTTGATAGTCTGAACTAGAGCTTTGCAGAAGCTGACAGATGTTTCTTTGAGGGTAGGCCTAAGGATGAGTATGACCAAGACCAAGGTTATGTCAAGTCGAGCATCTCGGGAATCTCGAATCCAGTAATGGTTGGCACCAAGAGCCTACCCACTACGTGTATCTTGGTCATATTTTGTCTTTTGGCAAAGAACATCAGAGCAGAGAGATCTCTAGGCGAATACAGCTTTTGGAAAGTTGGACGACATCCTCAAATCACGCCAAATTCCACAATGTCTAAAAACTCGACTGTTCAATCAATGTATCCTGCCACCATGATCTATGGTTCCGAGACGTGGACGCTCACACCTGAGGCTGTGCCCAAAATCAAAGTAGCACAGAGAGTCACGGAGAGATCTATTGTCGAAATCCGGACAAGAACTACAGTTCGGGCCGTTGGAACTACTATTATGATACTTAAATGGAGCTGGGCAGGACACATGGCCAGACGAAGTGACGATAGGTGAACTAAGGCTGTGACTGAGTGGTCCGAGGCAGGGGAAGCGAAGCGTCGGTCAACCGGCTGCGAGATGGGCCGACGATATAGTAAAGATCGCGTGTCGAACCTGGATCCGATTGGCACAGGACCGAAGCGGATGGCGTGGTAAAAGGGAGGCCTATATCCAGCAGTGGTAAGATAAGGGCTGTGGACTGTGGATGATGATGAATAAAAACCTATTAGAATGATTAGTCTATTAGAAAGGTTGTTTCCAAAAATGCATGACCTAGTTGTTGATTGAATTCAGTGTCTTCCTTTTCACCTTTCAGTCCCTCTCCCCATGAACACTGCATGCACACATCGTGCAGCCTCGTATCACGTTTAATTTTATAAAATGATAGAAAGAAATAACTAAAGATATAAACGCTGCTTGGATTGCAAGTCAATACTGTCCCAGGCAGCTGATGCGCGCCCTATTTATACCGCGACGGAAATTTCCAGAAGGTACTCGTATGTACTAGCAGTAGTCGGTAGGTATTTGAACTTTCAAGGTCGGCGGCGCCTTTGATGTTGCCGCGCCCGTAGGTATATACCTACCGCGCGCTGTGGAAACTTCTGTAGGTACCTAGGCTCCACTGGTGGGTTCCAGAAGGTTCCTGTAGATGTAGGTATTGCGTAATCTGATCGCGGCTCATCGAACATTTTTGTACCTACTGTTTTTCTAAGAATCGACCGGCGTAACAATGTAAAAGACAAAATGTATCTAAAATATATATATGGAAGCTTTTAAATGAAAGTATTTTATGTGTGAAGTAGCATCGATAAACCTATTTTAAACAGAAAAAAAAACTACGTTCTGTAGATCATATAACCGTCTCCTTTAGTAAAGTCGCTTAAAAAGTAAATAAATTGTAATAACCTACGTTGGTGAATTATATTTGTTTGAGGTAGTGCTGGCCTCTAGAGTCAGAGTTTGTCAGGCCTCCCTGAGGGACTCTGGCATGGCTTAACGACTGCTATTATCAATAACAGCCGGGAACGACAGCTTAACGTGTCCTCCGAAGTGTCCGAAGCACGGAATTATGTGAATAATGAAGATATCAAAAAAATCGATAAATATCTTAATAAATATTCTATCAACAATTATTTTTATTATTACCTACCTATTAATTACTCCAACCGTAGCGAATTCAAAGAACCAGCAAGAAAGAAAGCTAGTTGTAAAAAGCGTATCAATTTTAGCCTAATGCGTCTAACCTACACAATCGATTTCACCACATTACTTACACCTACAATAAAATAAATCGCACAGATAATACCGTGAAAAAGATGGATGGGTCATGTCTAATGACTAATGAGTCTAAAAAGAAAGAGTATGAATGGATGGACTCCACATTATTTTCGTCTATGCATTCTAAGTACTTATTTCTCTTACATTTTTATTTCTTTATCTTTTATTTATCCATTTGTGGTTTAGATTTTTTAGCATATCTTTTGATCAACTTCGTCTGCGATACACACGCAGTTACTAGTATGTGTAAGGAAAGGAGCTAGGACTGCGTGCTTCCCATTTGTTCCATGGAACTTGACGTCATCGGACAAAATGAGTCTATATCTTACTTATTAGTTCCATAGAACTTTTTTTTTCCTATCCTGTTCTATAGAACAAGGTTTGTGATCACAGAGTCACTCCTTTTGCCACTTCCTAAACTCTTACCAAACTCAGCATTTTTGCCGATATTTTATTTTAATTTACTCGCTCCAAATGTGACAGTAAGATTTCTCTGAAAATGCAAGATTTTTGTCACGTGGAACAATTTGGGATAAACTAGATTCTTATTTAGTCCCATGACGTCACTGAGAAGGGAAGTCGGAAGAAATGCTAGTATATTTCTATAGAACAAATCAGTAAAAAATAGACTTATTTTGTCCGATGACGTCATGTTCCATGGGACAAAAGGGAATCACCCGATAAACTAACTCTTTCACTGCTGAAAACACATACGTTGTGTTTTTGAAAATGCGACGCGTGTTTTTAGACGTGAGTCGATATCGCTAGATAGCTAGAATCGATTTATAAGGTCAGCAGTGAAAGTTATCATATAGAGAAACGTTTTTTTTTTCATGTCTACAATTTGCGTAATAAGAGTTGTTTCATTAATTCATATTCAGCGAATAGTTTCAATTAATATCTAAGTATCAGGGACACCCAGCATCCTGTCTGCGTAAAACTGACGATCCTACGTGCCGTTTCCCCTATAGATACTATAGGCACTTAACCTTATAGGCCCTGTAGGGTTCAGTAAACAGAATGCAGTCACACGATCCGCGCAACTGCATGTTACGCAAACCAATGCAATCGTGGAACGCTCGATGCTACTGAATTGAACGAACCATCATGAAATAATTCAATTTAAGCAAATATTTGTTCCACTCTACTTGCAATGTTCACAAGATTTAAGATGTTTCTGTCTTGAGTTCCAGGCATACCGACGGACTCGTCGATGCTGAGCCAACCGATCCTGGTATGCACGGCGCACGTGCACTGGGACCCAGAGTTTTGCGACGTCAAGCTCATACAGACAATGATGCTCAGCAATGAGCTACGGGCCATACACGAGGACTCGGCGCGCACACTGCGGCAGGCCGGCCAGCGGGACAACGTGCAGCTACTGCTGTGCGGAGACTTCAACTCGCTGCCCGACAGTGGTGAGTCACTCGACACATGTCACTGTCTCTACAGAAACACTAGACGTGTTGCTACGAGCTACGACTCTACATAACATCGTTATATATTCTGGTTAAGTAACTTCAACTCGCTGCCCGACAGTGGTGAGTCACTCGACACTTAACTCTCTACAGACACAATAGACGTGTTGCAACGAGCTACGAATCTACATAACATCCTTATATATTCAGGTTAAGAGACTTCAACTCGCTGCCCGACAGTGGTGAGTCACTCGAAACATATCACTGTCTCTACAGACACACTAGACGTGTTGCCACGAGCTACGACTCTACATAACATCCTTATATATTCAGGTTAAGAGACTTCAACTCGCTGCCCGACAGTGGTGAGTCACTCGAAACATATCACTGTCTCTACAGACACACTAGACGTGTTGCCACGAGCTACGACTCTACATAACATCCTTATATATTCAGGTTAAGAGACTTCAACTCGCTGCCCGACAGTGGTGAATCCCTCGAAACATGTCACTGTCTCTACAGACACACTAGACGTGTTGTAACGAGCCACGACTACTAAGCATCCTTATATATTCAGGTTAATGACACCTAGGTATGATGTTTCAGGCGTAGTGGAGTTCCTATCGGCAGGGCGCGTGTCGTCCGAGCACCGCGACTTCAAGGAGCTCGGGTACGCGGGCTCGCTGCGCCGCATGCCCGGCTCCGAGCACGAGTTCACGCACAACTTCAAGCTCGCGTCGGCGTACAGCGAAGACATCATGCCCTATACTAACTACACGTGAGCACTTCCCGCTATTTAACCATGGGTAGGGAGACAGCTGTGCTTGGAGTTTCTCTAAAGGATAAGAAGTGATCCGACAGAGAACTAAAGTGACCGACTTAGCTCTTAGGATAAGCAAGCTGAAGTGGAAGTGTCAACCGTTGAGATAGACGAGTTCTCGAGTGGAGACCGCGCTTAGCTAACCGTAGGACGCCCTGTGGCCAGGTGGAGTGACGACCTGTGAAAAGCGGCTGGCAGAAAATGGATGAGGGGAGCTGAAGACCGAGCTCAGTGGCGTGCATTAGGAGAGGCCTACGTCCACCTATGGACAGGACAAATATAGGCTGATGATGATGAAGCATGGTAGCAATGGTAGCGTAGCACGGAGCGATGGAAAACAGCACATAACTTAGAATAGTAATTGGTGCGGAGCCTACTAGGACCGAACCCGGTATCGTTGGGTTCTAAGTCGCACTAGTAAACCGTTAGGCCACCATCGCTCTATAAAGCATCCTATGTTCTTCTAGGATATTAAAACCCAATGCAAAGTAGGTACAGCACCAATGCTCTTGATTTTTTTGACAGACTTGATATTTCGTTTCCATGGCACCCGTTCCTTACAGCGAGTATTCAATATTTTCCAGTTTTCCCGTGGAAACTTAACAATTTTCCGGTATAAGAAGTATCCTATATTTTATTCCAGGGTATAAACCATCTCCATTCCAAATTTCATCAAAATCCGTTCAGCCGTTTGAGCGTGAAGGATGATGATGATGATGAAAAGTATCCTACGTGTTATTCCAGGATATAAGCCATCTCCGTTGCAAATTTCATCAAAATCCGCCCAGCCTTTGTTGCGTTAAAGCGCCCCAAACAAACAGATTACGTTTCACTTTTATATATTGGTGTGGATTAATATATCGTATTTTGTACCAAGATACTAAACTAAAGCAAGAGAAAAATTTGGATGATGATGCCACGGTAGCCGAATTGGTTAGAGGCATGTACGGCACAGAGGCATGGATGTATGCGGGTTCAAATCCCGTCCGTGATACAATTTTTGCTTTTAGAAAATTACTACACTATACGTTTGCCATCAAAGTAATCTATACAAATAGCTCGGAGTATTAAGTCATTCGGCTGTGTCCAATTTATTGGGGCAGTCGGTAGGATACTAAAAGTAACTATTCTACTACTGTTTACGGTGAACAAAAGGAAGGGTATTGAGTTTAACAGTTCATGTATGTGGATATGTGGATGTTTCACAATAGTTCCCTATTGGTCCGATTTTGACAAGCGAGGTATCAATCGCTTCATCTTCAGGTATAGTGTCATAGGCTATTTTTGAAAAATTGGTCCGATTTTGACAAGCGAGGTATCAATCGACTCGTCTTCATCGCAAGAGTGTCCTAGGATATATTTTACCCGACCGTAGTCGGGTTTTAGTTTTTGAATTTGTCTTTTTATCTTCCCCATCCCTGTCCGTAAACATTGAAATGAATGATTATGTGTTTCAGATTTGACTTCAAAGGAATCATTGACTACATATTCTACAGCAAGCAGACGATGACGCCGCTAGGGCTCCTCGGGCCACTGTCTCAGGACTGGTTCCGGGAACACAAGGTCGTGGGCTGCCCTCACCCTCACATACCCTCAGGTACGAGACAAAACAAACCTTACTAGTATAGACAGAAGGTACACGCTGCACTAAGGAGCCGCCCTAAAGCCGCAGGAGTTTCATAACAAGCACAAAAAAATACCCCTGACCCCCCATTATAGCTAAGAACCGTCTCGATCATATCAGCTTTCAAACATAAAAAGCCGCATCAAAATTGGACCATTCGACATCAGACATCTCATCATTCAAACACCCTTCTGTACAATGTACACCCCTGTAACACCCCTCTCTTTTTGCGTTCGGGGGTTAAAAAAGCAACGTTGCTGCAAACGTCAGTGGGTTGCCACGAGGTAAGCAATAACTGAGTAGGTTCAAATTAGGTAACGCAGGGGGGAGATTATTCCACGTGACGGTCAAAACGCCCCGCCCCGCACCGCTCCCCTACCGCAACTACTTGGTATTTCGCTACCCCTGTAGTAACGCACAAATGAATGTTGCATAAAGCTAATAAACACTGTCAAAAATTGAGAAAATGACATCCCCATATAGTTTCTTGGTGCTCTCTTCTCTAACGGGCGTATTTCCGAAGCACCGGTAGAGTCAGAAGGGTATTTTCTTTTCCTGTGCGAGATTCAACTCAGACTCGGCACATGAACGGAAATTTCCTTTTCAAATTCAAAGCATACTTAGAGTAGGTACCTAATTTTATTGAATTGTTAAATAAACCTTTAACCTAACTTTAAGTTTTGAGTTGTGAAAGTGCTAACATTTTGCCTATCTACAATAAATACTTTGACTTTAATCTTCACAATAACACTTGTCGTTCCAGATCACTTCCCCCTATTAGTAGAACTGGAAATGTGTCCCGGCGCGGGCGGCAACCAGAACGGACTCATCGGCCGCCGGTAGCACACGCCCCCGCGCGAGCGCCGCCGCGCGCACCGACACAAGCGCGCCGCGTGACCACGCGCGGTATGGTCGCCAGTGACCACTACCTACATAAATGACCACTACATACGTAAAAGTGCATAAAAGTGACCACGACCAACATAAAAGTGCAAAAAAAGTGACCACAACCAACATAAAAGTGCAAAAAAGTGACCACAACCGACATAAAAGAGCATAAAAGTCAGCAAAACCACCATAACTGTGCACAAGTGACCAAATCGTTATCTAACAACATCGTTAAAGTAATCTGCTACCAACCATTAAGTCTTCATTGTGTGAATGTGCTCAACCGCTCGTGAAGGATTAGACTCAAATCAAGAAAGCTGTATGGGAAGTGAAGTCTCTGAGGAGATTGACGCTAGCATATGTCAATATTGTAAACAAACACCACAAACGTTCATTTGTATTGTAAGTTTGCGTCTCAAAGTTAGAGTTTAGTATAAGTTTACTCTGACATTTAAGCGCAAGTTACCTGAATTTTTCACATCTTTATATTGTCATTAAAATATATATGTAATCTAAAACGCCACAAGTTCGTTGCTTGTTTTTAAAGTACTATAACTGATGTCTTTTATGTAGTATTAGCGCAGTAATAGTCACAGTACTTGTAACTTAATAATTAACTGTAAGAAAGAAATTACTATACCTTTAATGACCTACATTTTAATTATTGTCTGTACAAGATAGATATGCCGTGAGATGGCAAGCGAAGTGTTATTTTTTGTTTACATTGACAAAATTGATTTCTCACACTAGCTTTGTAACGGTAATAACTTATTTAGCACTTTCATGCATGCTACATATACATATGCCTTACTCATAATTGAAAATTAAGGATAAACAAGCATTAAATTAGACAAACTCTATACTGAACAAGCGATTCAGTGCTTGATTAGCGATTTGACGATTATGAGTGCGGCATTAGATTAGATTTTATTAACCATGCCAGTAAAACAGGCTGAAATTGGCGGCATTTTTGTCTCTTTCATATTGCATGAACCTGAATTAGAAATGCAAATAGATGCCAATTTCCGAACGTTTTTTTTCGCAAATTTAAAAAACCACCAACGCAACCATGCCTTGCTCAATGAATCATACATACGTCACTTCCTTTTCGGAAAGTAGAAATTATTATTTTTAACTGCTGTTTAGTTTTAGCATGGAATTGACATTCTAGTGCAAATATAAACATATATCGTTAGATCAAATAATAGATAAAGAGGCTTGTGTTGGAAGTTTATTACTAAATATAAAGTATTTTTTTATGTTTATCTATTGACATATTTTTCCATAAAAAAACATTTATTCGATTTTAAATATGATTTATCTTTTATGCATCGCTTATTTTAAAACTGGCATTGGGAATTTAATGTAATTCAAATTCAATTTTTCATGTAACAATGTATGTTTATTACGAAGCATGCCTCAGAGCTATCATTTATGTTGTAGCATTAAATGTTAAAAATAATAGAGGCCATCAGTGCAATTTTACTTTTTGTTTCACAAGCTCACTGTAAGTTAACACATAATTAACAGCATTGTTGTATAATCATATGATTTTTGTACTTTTTTACCATTTACATGGATAGTTTGACGCGATACGAATAAAGTGTTTGTAATACAATTATGAATCTGGTATTAATTGCGTAGTTTTATTGAATACAATAACTGTCAATTTTGATTTTAATTCTTTTGTGTGTTTAACTGTTAAATGTAGATGTATTATATAAAAATGTATGTATCTATAGAGGTTCTATTAATATTTTTTCTATCAATTACAAATCATATTATTATACAGTTGAGGAATAGTACAAAAGATAGTAGAGGAAAATAAAAAACCTGCCCTAGTATGATGTTAGATTTTCTATCTTGTGTGACAATTATGAATATTATATGAAAAGTGAAGGTTTTTTATTTTTTTTATGCCTAGTTTATTTCTATTGACTTCCTGTTTCTATGCGAGTGTGTCAAATGTCCATTTACCAATTTGTGATTTTCAATTCCTCCACTGTGTATTACTTAGATATTTTGCAAAATATTTAGATATTTTATTAAGTGGGAATCTGCAATGTGAAGCAATTAGGTTGGGAGGCAAAAACTGCTTGCTTAGTAATTCCCTTCAGACTCGATTGTGTAATGTGGTGATTACTAAGATAGAGTGTAAACATATACAATGGGGATAGGCTATCGAAATTGCAATTAAAGCCGAAGAGCTTTACCTATATCTTGGTCACATTTTCGAGTAATCCATTGTGACTTCACTGCAAAATATGCATAAAAACAGCTCTTGTGTTCGATGGATCTTCTTCAGTTGTCATTGGAAAGTGCATTACTGTCCTTGAAACTTTACGTATGAGTGTGATTACTGCGCTCATATTTTGGTATTCCATTGTGTATTTGCAAGCGACCGATCCAGCTACTGTCTTGTGTAGTAGGACGGATCTCATTTGTGAAGATTCGAGAATTCCAGCATCGCTTTGTTTAAGACCAGGCTCCAATATTTAAGCGTTTTTTTCCATAAATACGCTGGGTCAACCACAAACCTGATAAATGTGAAACTTAACATTTATGTTTTTGAGATCTTTATCTCTACGTGATCAAGACAAAAATGTGATTACCTGAATTTCATTCGATACATTTTCTTATCAAAAATTACGTTATTTTCAGTAATATTTTAATTTTTCTACTCAAAGGGTTAAGTTTTATCTCTAAAATAAATCTCACAGCAAGTAAATATAGTTTGTTATCCACTGTCAAGACAAAATTTACCAAACTAAATTATTTGCCTGCCAATAAAATAACTTTAGTGACTTACATCCTTTAGTTCCGAGCTAAATTGTGTGTTCAAACAGCTCTCGCAATATTCAACCTTGTTACGCACACCTCGGTGCTTGTTGCGAGTAGTCGGTGGCAGAGTGTAGAGCCTGTGAGCCTGGCCTTAGGTTAACTGTTTAGTTTTAACTGTTCTGTCAATGTTGATCACTGACAATGTGTCTAATAATGTAGGAACAAGGCAATAATGTCCAGCGCGTAGCAGAGTGCATCCGTTAGGTGTTTAACATAGTGCACGATTTTTTAGAGTTGGTACTTTAGCGGCCGGGTGTAAGATAGCTAAATCTATATTAACGTACTAATTGAAAAATTCAATTATTTTTGATACTTAATTACCTATAATATAACGTTTATAGAGAATTCAATAATGTTAAAACTGCCGAACATCACGTGAGTGCAATAAAATAAATTTAAAATGTTTTGTGAATATTGATAGATTAGCGATTAGTTGAGTAGTCCTCGATCGCTTCCGTGTAAGTTGGAACAATAAAAATTATATAATACACAGAAACGTACCAATAGTGGATGTTTAGATGAATATTTTAAAACATACTGACATTGACGGAATTAGTCTTGATAGAATGTTATAAATTTTCCTTCGTCGTTTCCAGAATCTTATTATTTCGACACGTATCTTCAAACCGTGTTTCAAATCTCTCATGCATGCTTACCCATTCAATAAAGAGGAATGCGATCGCGATCCCATTGTTTCATGACTTGGCTCGGTCGCCAAAGATGTCGTCACTGGTCGGTAGAGTTGCGTATGGTGGTGTAGCGTTAGTGGCGCCCGAACGGCGCGGCGCGGCCGTCAGGTGGCGGTAGAACAACGCCGGCGCCCTAGAGGGGCGCAGGCTCTAGGTTAATGTGGCATCGTGTGTTCCAACAAACTGTTCAGCGAGACTTTTTACACCTCTTCCTCTTGATATCTCTTTGACTCCCGTTGTTTTTAATCGTTCCTAACGTAAGTTTGTACCGTAGTTTAAGTTGAGTTGTTCAACGAACGTTCTCTCGCCGCCGGACGCCCCCCTCTAGTTTTAAGTAGGTTATTATAAAATTATGCGACGGTCGGGACCCCTATTCAGATGGAACATCGTTGTAATTCACAAAGTCTCTAGCTCTAAGTTATTTGATTGGAAACAGTACAGTATTCGCAGCGTCTCACGGGTGGTCCGATCAAAATTGCTAAACGATGTTAGTGGAATTTTATTTTAATTTTTAGTTGTAGTAAGTTTTTAATTGATGCTCAGGAGGCGTCCGTCGGTGAATCGCTCCAACGTAGCTTAGCGGTAGCATACTGGCGTAGTACAAATGTATGTGTGAATGGCGATATGGTGTGCTTGTGGCCGAGGTTATTTTCACGTCGACCTCTACTGGTCTATTTCAATCTGTGACCGCTTTCGAAAAGCTCTCAGTGAGGCGTCTGTAACATCCGAGACCTACAGATGTTGGTTCCCGATCATTGTTTGCTTCGATCGGGACCTGTCTGTAGAACCTAGTCATAGGCTGAGCTTGCAAGATCACAGTCGGTTTGTATGAAATTATGGATTTTCACTTGTTATAAAGTTAAAGACGGTTGTTTCTTAATAACCGGCCGTGGTTTTCCAAACTCGATCATATATTTCTCGTTGTGAAGCGTTAGTTGTCTGATCGAAAACTGTAGTGATATTTACAAAATATAAAAAAGTTTATATTAAAAAACTATTTGGACCACTGCATAGTTGTATGTGCGCTTATTTCTTTTTTGTATTCTTCATCGGAACTATTTTGAATCGAATATGTAATAATTAATATTGTTTTTTTTATTCACCATGTATATTTTATCATATAAACTTAGGTGCTGATCGTATTTAGTTTTTAATGTTACTAACGCGTTTGTGATAGCGATGCGTCTCTCTTGTAATCTATCGGATGTATTGTGAAAAATAAATTAAGCCAAATCATGAAAAGGGTATATTGAATTATTACTTTTAGGATAAAGGAGTTAAAATGAAGTTTTATACGAATCAAATTTTACTACTAATGCTGTATAATTTTTCTAAGTACATATAGATTTTAAAATCATATCATGATCTTGCTCGTGTAAAATGTTTATTCTAGATTTATAAGATGTTGTCATGTCCGCCAACGAACACTTCTGCAACGCTATTTAAGAGCACAAATTATAAACATTTGTTACCTATTTCTATAAATATTGTTATATATTTACATCCGCTGTAGAAGTTGTTCAATGGCGGCTTTTCAATTTGCCTTTACAGTGCAGTCATAATTTATTTTTAAAACAATTAAATACAATCCGAAAAACCACATAAAATAGGTGTTAGTAGTAATTATTTTTGCATTTAAAAATAATAATACAATTCCATATGAAGCATAATAATTGATATTGATAAGACACATTTTAATAGAACCGTATTGCCTAATGAGATTATTTTCTAAATTTTCATTTTATTGCAATGTAATTCAAAGTCTGTTAAGGGGCACGCTAATCTAGTTGCTGATCTGTTATCTCGCACTTGGGAATCTGTCTGTGTTTACAAATGGCACGATTGGCTTACGTTTTGCATTATTATATACAGGGCTATTGGTAACTCGACGTTTTTCCGGCAGAACGTGGAAGGGGTGCTAATTTGCAACAAATGTAGGTCCCCCAATGTATGGCCGAAAGTTAATAGTTTATGAGATATTTGACATTTATCAATTTTTAGAAAAAATATCCTATTTTGGGCATTTGTGACAAAATAAATAGCACATTGAATGGCATTGAAGTATATTTTTATTGGTAGGTGACTTATTAGTAGCTCGTTACGTGCTCCTCGCTTAAACCGGTTTTTGTACTGAGTTTTGGTTACTACATATACCGCGCGTATTGAGCCTTTAAGGAATAAAATATCTAAAAACATATAAATTTTTTAATAAAAAAACAATGTCGTTCAATTTGCCATTTATTTTGTCACAAATGCCCTAAATTGGGTATTTTTCTATAAATAACAAAAATTCAAATATCTAAAAAGCTAACTGTCGGCCATACATCGGGGTGCTCAATTTTTTTTCACATTAGCACCCCTACCACGTCCTGCTGGGAATAATTACAATAGCCCTGTATATACGAGACCCACATTTACCAGTTTTGTTTGTTGGTTTCAAACAGTTTTGTTGACTTTAAAATAATTTCATTAGGAAGCTAACGGTTTTCAAAATAGCGTAATAGTTAGTAATATTTGGCTTTAGTAAGAGTTACAAGAAATGTTTATTCAGAGTTAAACTTACGCTGAACATCGCCACAAATACGTCTTGATTGTTAGAATTGAACTTTATCCACTTGCAGTATGGAAAGAAGCCAATAGAATTAGAATTATCCGAGTTGCGTAAGTATCGATTATGAAAAACAAAGCTTTATTAACGAGTTTATCTTATTTGTAGTAGTACATAATATGATCTCTTAATTATGAATAGAATTTTGATGGACATTTTTACTTAATAGATTTAGCATTGTGTAGTGTTGAAATAGGAATTTATCGATCGCACATTACTTTTGTTAAATTACTTTGTAAAATTTACTTAGCTACAAAAATGATGCCATCCTATATTGTGACAATCTTTTGCATTGTTGACACTTCCTCTAGATGCAATCGCTTATTTTACGATATATAAATTTTCTGTGATTATTTTATTATTCCTCTTGGAATATAACAATTTACTTTGTACATATTTGTATTATATTTTTGCTTCCGTTAGTATGTATATAATTTTGTATATCGGAATTGATATCACATTATGTATAAGATAATAAGATACAAAATGCATTGTTGGAAGTTTCAACCGTGTCTACCAGCTTTAACGATTTGGATAGTTATTCGAATTTACCACAAGCCTTCATGTCGTCTGTATAATAATTTGTAAATATGTAATTTCGATAAACAATTAATGCTTAGCAACGAGCGAGCCGTCGCATATTTATTGTCAGCCGTTAGGACTTCTGCGCACACAGAAACGAACGGCAGGGAGCTTAACGCTATGAAGAATATCCGGTACCAGTATGGTGTATCTTGTCACACATTCCACAGTCACTATCAATTAGCTCAATACGAAAGACTGTATGAGACTTAAAAAAATATCATGCTAGTTAAAAATATTTTCTGAAGCACCTTGAGGACTTTACTAAACGTGTTTTACGGTGATATAAAGTATAAAATCGAAATTTAACTCACTAGAATGTAAGAACAAATGCTTTGTCACTGTGATAAACAACTATTAATTGAGAGAGACACCATAGTCATTATAAGGAATGTATTATTGACAGTTGTAGACGCGGGCGTCGCTCGTTATCGTGATATATTTTATATTATATTAAGTTTGTATTTCAGCACGGTGTGAAGCAATAAACCGAGGGCCTTAACTAACAGATAAACCTATATACAGATTATATAGGTCCCGAAAGCGAGCATCGCCCATGTTAATGTGTAAAAAGTACAAAGCGTATGTGCAGAAGTTCGGTGGCGGCTCGATAGTGTTCGAGCGGTCAGTTGCTCGCGCGCATGGATGTGTGTGTGTGAGCGTGCCCGAGGCGGCACGCGTCTCGCTGTTCTGTTTGTTGACACATTATGTATATTTGAATGAATCAAATTATAAAATAATATGAATTTTATCTATTGTTTCCTTTTCTCACAATCCTTAATGTAGATTGTATATCACTACCCAAGGTGACTCCATAACCATCAGATCACACTCTAAGTCGCCTGTGATAATTACGTATTAGCTAAACTCAATTGGTGTGATCACGAGCCATTAAGGATCACCTATAAACTATTTTTAAATTATACCTTGCAAGACAAAACAAAAAATAAGTGTGCGTGTGGTGCGAGGGTCCGAATGTTAAAAATGTTTGAAACTATGCTTAGTTCAAATTTAAATTGTTTATTGCATTCCATAATGTACAAATAAGGTTTCAGTGAACATCTTGAAAGTTGGAATAAGATTTATAGAAAGTTTAATAAGCGAGCTGAAAACTTGGACCCTCAGTTCTCACAGACGATTGATGGCCCACCTTTACAGGCTAAACTACCGCACATTACAGAAAAAGTACTGACGCCAAAATCTAAGTCAATCACAAACAAAAGAACAATGGCGAACTCCCATACATGTCTTTATGTCAGTAAAATTCACGACGTCTTTACACAAAAAATATCGCTAGTAATTCAGCATCATTTCCTGAGATTATTAGTCTAAGATTTTTTATTGGGGAGGCCAGGAATAATTGTTATAAGGCTTCAAAGTTTTGTATTTATTTTCAATCTGTTACTGCCTAGCGAGATTACAAAACAAAGTGATAGATATGTTGCTGCTGTTTCACTGTGCAGGGAAACAGTTGTCCAATATTAGCACAAATATTTTACAACAACTCCTTACACTACCTAAATAATTTATTTACACAAACCTTTGTTTTTTTTATATTTATTGTTCAATACTTTAAACCGTACGCCCTATGTACTAGTATTTCTTATACGACCTGGATGACTGGTAGATAATGCTGCTTAACATTAAATCCTACCTTGTACACTATTTTTGTGCAAAATAATTTAATAAATAAATAAACATAACAACTACAATTCCTTACACTTCCTCCTCTGAACTATAATGCATTTATTGACTTTGCTATAATGTTTTGTATAAAGGTTTTATATTGATGTACCATTTTGTCTATAGTCTTATTCTGTTTATCGTAAGGAGGTTTAATTACGCTTACTGTTAAAAGGTTTAACGCCAGTAAGGGTAATTCAACCTCTTTTGGTTTAAAAATCCGGGCGGGAAGTAAACTGTGTTGACGATTTTGACGTCCGAACCGGAAACGTCATTGTATTATATATATATATATATTTTCACCCATTGGGCAGGCAACAAGGCAAAAAACAAACATTGTAGGAAGGAAATGAAATTTCAATTTCATGATTTTTTTAAATTGATTTGTTAACCAAGCTTTTCCTAGCTTACATGTTATGTTGAAAAAACGTAGAAATATAATTACTTTGGTTCTGTAGAAATGATATTTCAAGACGCTGCAAGATTTATCGCATAAAATTTCACCCTTGTTCTTTGTGACAGTAAGATATTATCACAAAACGCTAGACAGACTAATTTGTATAGTTCAAAATAGGCCCTCAATTCTCACACATGCCAAAAGTTATTTCGTATATTAAGCATAAAGTATAAAAAGTATGTCCTAACCTACTACTTTTTTTGTAATGTGTGTAGTTTAGCCTGTACAGGTGGGGCCTCAACCACAGTACATTATATAGTCTTTACAGAATATATGTACTGTGCCTCAACCCTCTATGTGAGAACTGAGAGCCCAAGTTTTCAACTCATAGGTAGCTCGCATATTTAACTTTCACAAAATCTTATTCCAACTTTCACAATATTTTTAGGATGTTCACTGAAACCTACTAAACCTATGGTTTCAAAGATTTTTAACATTCGGGCCCTCACACCAAACGCACACTATAAAAATATGAAAAAATTGGACTGTAGATGAGGGGGCTACAGTTAAAACTTTTATTATTATATATTGAGCCCCATGATTTTTCCATGTGGTCTTTGGATTATGATGACCCCATATCACTCCAGTATACCTATGCAATTAATATTTTAATCCATCGCTTCATTGCTGTGTAACGTTTAGAATTAGTATGGATTACTTATCGAAGTGGACCAATTACGAGTAAGAGACAAATAAAAAATCATCATCATCATCATCATGTCAGCCTTTAGAAGTCCACTGCTGAACATAGGCCTCCCCCAAAGAGTGCCATGATGAGCAATCTTGTGCAAATAAAAAATACACAAGTAATATTATGTACAACATTCAGTTTAATTCTATAAATAACATAAGCACACTACATTACAAACACAAGCATCTAAATATATTTGAACACAACATCTTTGAAGCTGTCAACAGTTTGAAGCTCCAGCGTGACTGGACATTGCAGCCAGTTGGCCAGGAGTTCCTCGGTGTATCCAAGCAGGAAGTACATCTTGGTGGGGGAGACTGCTCGCCTGATGATAGCAGCTACTCGGATGTGGTTGAACTGTCTTTTGATTATAACCTGAGAATTTTGAACAGAAATGAGTGACGGGTGGAGTTTGCACAATGTTAATTTTTATTGTAAAGTTCTTTCAAGAAGAAATAAATAATGTAAAAATTAGGGTTGAGGCTTACCTCACTGCAAACCAGTCCATGCCATGTTCCTGTCATGAATCTCCGAATGAACTCATCCTCCAAAACTGTTTCTGATCTGCGAAGGCCATCCTTTAAGCTTGCTGAAAAACAATAGCTATCTCAATAAATATATTACTAGGCAAGCGTGCTACACCTTCGACCATCATCGCTTTCCATCAGGTGAGATCGTAGTCTAACGATTGCCTAGTCCGTAATAAAAAAAAATAAAAAAAAATTGCAGAAGTAAACTTTTTAATCTATTCAGCTCCACAAGTTCACATAAATTAAACGGTTTTCTATCGTTTCAAAAAATTTGTGGAACTTGAAAGGTTAAAAAGTAGTAAGTAATTAATGCCTTCAGTCAAAACAGATAGAATTTAAAAGCTAAAAAAAAACACGAAGACAGGCGCGTGCTCGATTCGCTTCGCCCTTCGCTTTCGCCTTTCTAACCTGCCACGGCCAAGTCGGATCACCACTGAAGGGTGTTAACACAGATACATTTCCAAGGCTTATTCAAATAAAACTTGATAATTAATGGTTCTGTGGGGATACAATTTAAGATTTTACAAAAAAGTGCAACATTAAAAAAGAAACTCAGAGTGGGGGGGGGGATCTACGTATCCCACGTCAGGGGGGGAGTTCTACTCCCCTCACCCCCTAACATCCTTCCCTCCCCCCCAAATCGACGGTAAAGCTTCTATAGTTGAGCCCTCAGCCAGGCCGGTCGCACTCCGCAACAAGTACAAATATTATACCTACCACTTCGACGCCAAAATATTGGGGATAATTCAGTAGGTAGTCAAACGTGTGCTCGATGAGACGTGCGCCGTGTACTTAGCAATAAAGAACCTACTTACGTAAAGTTTTTGTTAAATTTTATTTGTATTTTAATTATGAGTACCAAGACGAGACCTAGTAGGTACTGCATAGCATTCGGTCTGACAGGTCTCATAAAATACCCACTTACCTACTTTCAATACTTATATACCAACATGTTATTACTTAAGTAGCCATTTCTTTTTCACTCATTATTTATCATGGAATTCAGACAGGCATCTTTTATTCATCAAAGTGCAATACCTATTATGATATACCTAATGAGGTACGAGGTCATTTCTGATAAGAATGTCATTGTATGTAGGTAATAGAACTATCAAAATGTATAGAAATCCATACCAATATATAAAAGTGGAATGTTGTCTGTTTGTTTGTTTGTTTAGGGAGCTTTCACGCGATAACGGCTGGACGGATTTTGATGAAATTTGGAATGGAGATAGCTTATATCCTAGAATAAAACATGAATACTTTTTATCCCGGGAAATTTCGATTACTCGCTGTATGGAACGGTTGCCATGGAAACGAAATAACAAGTCTGTCAAAAAACATCAAGAGCATTGGTGCTATACCTACTTTCGCATTGGTTTTTAGTATCCTAGAAGAACATAGGGTGTTTTTTGCGATAAACAGTAGTCCGCGCTGACGAAGTCGCGGGCGGGAAAGCTAGTAAGCAATAAAATAATACATTATTACATATTTGTTTATTCTGTTACAATATCTAAGTCATATCATATGACAGAATAATTACTAGTACACAAGTACCTAGTCATATCTTAATACAACCCTGCCAAGCGAAAAAGTGACGGAGCGATTCCGAAATGGTGAGACCAATGGAAGCCTTGTAGTTAAATATATATAAGGGTCCACCCATGCTCCACCTAGGTTCTCCACGTGGGTGAAGCACGTCCTCGTGCTCCAACTACCAGTATGCACAGTTATGTTCAATAGTCTAATTGAAAAGAAATATGTGGCGTGACAATAGTTTTATTTAGGCACTAGCTGTACACGCGGCTTTGCCCGCGTGGTAATTTCATTTAAAAGTAACTCATATTCCAGGACCAAAAGTACCTACAAAGTAAAATATACTACATTTGTTCAAAATTTGTTCAGCCATTAAATAGTTTTTTATCGATTGCTCGGCATCTAATCATCGGATTAAGATACCATGTATCCCAGATTTAATTCAAACCATAAGCTATCCAATAGTGAAAATTGCATCGCAATCGATCTAGTAATTTTTACTTGATGCGCGAACAAACTTACATACAGTCCCGCCTTCGTCTTCTAACCTATCACGGCCATGTCGGGTCGCCACTGAATGTTGTTGACAGAAATCTATCTGTGTTGCAATAGCGTTATGTGCAGGTATATTTTTAAAATACGCCGCGCAAAATCTTAAATTCAACACTACCTATACCCGATCTCAGCTCGGCCAGTTACGTCATAAATGTCCGAATGTATACCTTTACGGTATACTTTCAAAGAATACATTTCGCTTTCTGGATTTTAAAACATACCCGATGCCAACACGGTCTCTGACGTTTAGAGGAGTGTAGGTAATGTATATTTTAGAAATACGCAAAGACCTCGCCCTCACTTTAGAGCATCACGGAAGAAGGGCGACCGCACAGCTGTGACAGTTCTGTTAGTAAAACAGTAAGCAGTTTGGTTACCAATACAAACAGCCGCAAGAGGGTGCTTTATATGAGTGATTGTAAATTAAACAAGTAAAAGTAACAAATTTACAGAGTCAAAAAATATTACATAGTAAATTGACAGAATTGTTTTCTATTTTTGAGTTTTTTTCTAAATAATCCGAATTGGAATTATTGTGACAGTGACGATATAACTCACTAT
The DNA here is from genome assembly GCA_946251855.1 of Alsophila aescularia. Lineage (NCBI taxonomy): Eukaryota > Metazoa > Arthropoda > Insecta > Lepidoptera > Geometridae > Alsophila > Alsophila aescularia. The sequence continues at coordinate 6,721,458 of OX276376.1, read as the reverse complement.
ACTATTTTTATTACTTTCAAATTAGCGTAACTTTAGTACCTTGTCCGGCAGGAATCCTTTATTTTTTCGTGTTATAAAGTATCTTTGATTTTAACACACAATATAAACTTTGACTGTGCCAAGTTACATCAAAATCCGTCCAGAAGTTTCAACGTGATATGTGTTCTTTTAAATAATTTTCGACCCTTGTCCCGCGGGAAACATTGTTTTTTTAGGGATAAAGAGTATTCGAAATGTTAATGCATAACATAAGCCATAATTGTGCCAAGTTGCATCAAAATCCGTCTGGTACTTTCAGCGTGATGCATGTTCAAAGAGACAGACAGAAAGACAAAAATTAAAAAATATCCTTTTTGCACTCCATATCGATTTTGAAGTTTATCTCAATTATAATTTTCAGTTCTCTGTGGACGTCCAAAGTCGTTCATTAGCTCCGGATGATCGAGCGATAATCGCACGGATGATTCGAGCGTAGTACCTAAGTGATAGCCCTTTATTTTGGATGACAGCTGTCAAACTTAAAAGGCCTATAACTGTGAAACTATTGATCATAAACTAGTAGTTTCTTTACAGAAGTGATAGATCTCATCAATATCTATGTTTTGGATGACAGCTGTCAAAATTAAAAGGGCTATAACTAGGGATCCCCAAATTCTTAAAAATATCGATACCTACTCGATTCCAAGTATCGAACCAATAAAAGTATTGAATCGAGTAATATATTTAAGAGATTAAAGTAACCAAAAAAAACAACAATAACTGTTAATAATTGTTAACAATTATTAACAATTATAACATATATATATATAAAGGTCTATGAATTATGTTTATTATATCTTATTAATTTTTTCGGCACCCTTTTTTACATCACCCGCAGAGTTTATATGAAAACCAGCGTCTAGTGTGATGCACTGGGCATTTGTGCCCATTATAAGCCCCTTTCAACACACTCGCAAGCACATTTTATTTTTGTTTTTATGTAATTTCTCATGTTGTTGTGTTGAATAAATGTTGTTTCTTTCTTTCGTTTCTTTTTAATTATTAATAACCAGACCAGAGCCAGAACTTACTCTGCATTCCCCCACTCAGTTGTCCCCCAGTGGTGGACAAAAAGTGGGCGACAACAGGAATAGACAGAGCAACTTTTATTTATCGTGACATAGGGTTATTGAATCCTTTGTTTTGTTTAGAGTTCCAGCTCTCCGAAATATTATTTGCCCTGTGCTCTTCACTGTATACGCACCATATATTGTATTTTTTTATATATTTTTATACATGTGTGAAATAAATTTCTTAAGCTTTTCATTTTGCATCATAATTGTACTAAAATATTATCAGTTGGAGCATGAGGATGTGTAAGTACTCCATGTTTCACCCAGGTGGAGAACCTAGGTGGAGCCTGGGTCCATACCCACATATAATTGAAAGCTTGCAGCACTGTGAGAGTTACATTGCACTTTATTGCATTGTATCGAGTCGCTATGTATTTAAATGACTTCACTCAAATAATCTTCTGTACATGTACTATTATTTATTCTGTGCCTCAGGTGAAATAGATTTTGATAAAAACTTGTTGCGGAATAACGCTACTTTATCCTGGAAATATATAGTGTGGCCTATCCACTTACTTTCAAGTATTTTTTTTGGTTCTGTACTACTAGGTAGGTATAAATTTATCTCCAGCTCAAAAAAAAAAGTTCACATTGTAAAATAAAGTTTTAGAACATTAATCATATCATAATAGTGTTCACTTACAGGTATTCCAAGAATTCCATGACTTGCGGTGGGCGATGTAGTGCGGAGGGTTTGCCATTTCATAAGTGAGCGGTCGGTCACGTTTCTTCGTTATCCTGTACTTCCCAGCCACTACCCTGTATAGTGGAGCCGACGTATGTAATTGGGACGACAATACAGGTGTCCATTGCGCTAAAATATCAGGTAATATCGACGCACTCTGAAAATAAACACAAATTGTCCATTTTAGGATTTCTCGAGTTAAATGTTTAAAAGAGTTAAATTTCCTTTTACCTTTGCTACTTTTAAGATAGAAGTATTCATTTTTACTGTTTTTATATCTTTTAACTCACAAATTAGTCATCTAAATATATGTATATATATACATATATATCAGTATACAGCCGATTTGGAGTTGATTTGGAGGTTATCATTGTTAAATGTTTTTATTTTTTTAACCTGGATGGCTCTGCACGACTAGTGCATTTAGCCAACGTCAAGTAATGATAAAATATTCTAATTATGTTGGTTTTGTTTACTAAATCTCTTTTTTATTATGATGCGGTGGCTCTGGCCTACTAGCAATTTCGCCAATGTCAAGTATAATTTCTTAAAAGTATTGTCAAGTCACAGTTAATTTAAAAATAAAACTAATCCGAAAAATGGTGGACGTTTTATTGAAAACATACTCGTTTGTATTATTTGTCTACGTTCGTGCACGATAACAAACACCAATATTCCACCAACATTACACATTAACACTCGAAGAAATACAAGTTTGAAAAAAAAACAAAGCAAAACTACGTTTAAAAAAATCGCCACTGAGTAGCGCTGATTCGATTAAGTTTTAGTGTTTACCTAGTTTATTTTAAGTTGTTTTTTTAGTCTTTTTATATCAATTTAAATAACTAATATGAGTTGTTAAGTATCTAAAAGCGCCTTTTATTTATTTTGCTCATAGAGAAAAAAGAAAGAAAAAGAGAGTGAAAAGTAGAGTGTATCACTCGGACGCAAAAATATTTTTCTTCGGGCGAAGTATATTGGAACCCTCGCTAAGTTCAGGGTTCTGCTTATGAATCCTTTACTCCGCTCTGGATTAAAAATAGCGCCCTCGCCGTCAAAATATTATTTTGCTCCCTTGTAATACAATCTACTATACTATCCTTTTTCTAGTAGTTGCAACAGCTCTCTAAAGATATTTTAAAATTGTATGTCATCGATTTGACGTGAAGTCCATAAAGTGCAGTATTTATTTGATATGAAACATAGAGATGCTCAAAGAATAATAATATTTGTACAAGCGAGATAAACATATACACCGTTACCTGATAGTAAAAGAGAAAACGATTTACTGTGTATGCTGTATTGGTTGTTTGCCCAAGAGCTCATTCCAGCCAAACAAACCGTTCATGACATTTTGGTCATCGATATTATAGTGATTTGTGCTATTTTGACTGCATTTGAACCTTTCTGAGTACAGATTTTTGTGAATCACTTAAATTTAACCTACAATAATGGTGAGTTGTTGCATTGTAGGCTGTAAAAGCAGTACGGAACGAAAATATGAAAATATATCCTTTCACACGTAAGTTTTGATTTTCGAGTACATTATGGAATGGTGTTGCATACATAATTGCTATTAGATTCTCCTTCACTTTAGGTATAGTAAGATTTAATTGATTTTACACGATATTTAAAATATTTTCCTATTTATAAAGGTTATCTTTTTGTACTATTATCCTCACAAATTGCGTGGCTTGTTTTATTTGACATTTGTGTCCATCTCGCTCTATCTTGATGTGGTTTGAGTGAGCTGGAACGAGTTAGGACATAAATGACAGATTACTACATTTCGTAGGTTAATCTGATTTTAGGGATACCATATTATTATTTTTATTTATCCTCAAATACTGGGTAATTTTAAGTTTCTAACGTAAAATAATAATTGTTGTTTGTTCTGTGTGTGGGTATTTTTATTTATATTAAGTATGTGTTTACAAAATAAAAAGTATAGATCACTGATAGCGGTTATCTAGTTCCCATAGTAAAGGCATTGCTTAGTCTGTGGTTAAATGGCGCTGTGTGTAAAAAATCAACCAAAATATAAAACTTTACTTAACAAAATGGGATTAAATTGTATAAAATTAAATATTTTTGACAATTTTCTAATTCAATCTCCTTAGTTTTTCCAAATTTCCTAAAATTCTAACTATAAGAAAGTTATGGGACAGTGTAACAGGTTGCACTAACTGGCTTCCAGCACTTTCCTCATGTATATGCTCAAAACATTTTTCAATCAAAACATTTCAGAAAAACAGAAAAGAAGATGTTCTTACGAATCGGTTCTGTACCTGCAATTGAATAAGTTAATTCTATACTGTGTAGTCAGCCCTTCATGATTACACTAGCAGCGCCCCGTGGTTTCCCAATTTCCTACATAAACTGTTTTTTTGTTGGGATAATAAGTAGCCTATGTGTTAATCCAGGGTATGAGCTACCTTCATACCAAATCTCATCTAAATCCTTACAGCGTGAAGGAGTATTAAACATACTATAACCCTCTCTCTCTCTCTCTCTCTCTCTCTCTCTCTCACACACGCACACACACACACACACTGACAAACTTTCACATTTATAATATTAGTGTGATCTATATTTTTCGTGTACTTTGCACCATTCACTTTTTGGTCTAGTGGCTGGAGAACTAGTGTCTAGATATGAAATCAAACGGTTGTGGGTTCGAACTCTTCAAGATGCAATCATTTGTGTGATGAGCAGAAATGTTTGTTTCCGAGTTATGGATGTTAATATTCGTATCTACTCGTAAATATGTTTATCCTTTACCTAGTGCCCATAGTACAGGGTATCCTAGTTTGGGGCTGGGTACCGAATACATTATATATTTTATTTTATTAAAATCCCTTTTTTTAACAGGAAAATTATTTATTCATATGAATCAAAACTTCAAAAATCGACTATCATTTTACCTGCACTAACCTTATAAATTGGGCTGAATATAAAATTTCAGTGAAATATTCTTGCTCGCCAGGGTATTTATTTTGCAAAGCGGGTAGCCCTAAAATTGTTGGTACTTTATACCCGTCTTTTTTCAGTATACGCGTGGAGCTCCTCTAATTGATACTCTGTCTACGTATGAAACAGACACTTATTAAATACGGTGATTAATGGACGGTCGCCAGTGTTCGTAAATCGTCATAAACAGCCAATCAGCGGTTTTCCAGGTGTCATTTTAGCATTATTTATCTCTCGCTAGATAACGTTGGCGACAGTTTTGGTAACAGTACTATAGTTTGGTATGACCAAAGAAGTTCTATAATACATAGAACTTCCTTGGGTTTGACCAAAGATTTTGAATTACGCTTACTGATGGGTATGACATTTTACGTTCCCTTGTTTATGGCAAATTTTGCGTCAGTTTTGTAACAAATTCATTACTTATAGTATTTATTGGTAGTATTATCTACCTTCTCGATATTCTATATTATAAATTACAGCTAATGATACAAAGAAAATGGACCGTTTTATTTAGATTTAATGTATCTACTTTAATAAAGAGGTAAATAAAATCTGAACATGTCAAAACTGCCAATGTTATAATAAAAAAATAAACAAATAACAAACTTCTCTACATAAACAACTAGTCGTTCGTTTAATTCGCTCGTGGTTTGTGTATTTTTAGGGTAAGACGCTGTTTTTACCTTCTTTCGATTACTACGTTCAGTTGAGTATTTACCAAAAGTTACGCGAGCGCCATCTCTTGACGATGAAAGAACTAAACTGACAATGCCTAATGGAAACCCGCACAGCAATTCCATAACTTGGCTACAATCGGATTATCACTTTTTTCATAGCAAATTCGACTCTATCGCAAGGCATTAGTGGCTGCGATACTGAGAATTCGATTGAAGCCAAGTTATGAAATCGGGCTGCTGCTCATTGTCTCTTTCCAAAGACTGATGTGCATTATTTATCGCCGGATACTGTACAGGGGTGCGTTTAAGTCACTTAACTGAAAATTTATGTTCACTTTGTACTTCTTTGATTTATACGTCCTTCAGACAGTCTCTTCAGATATTGTGTTCTAAATCTGTTTATCTCGATTTTAAAGTCATTATTGGTACTGGCCACCAACGTATTAAGGTTGCTTACGTTTGGTTAATTCTTGAAAATAGGTACAGGTTTCCGAAAAAGACTTCGCTTCTTTTGCATTTTCCCACACGATAAAATTATTGTAGTTGGTCATTGATTCTGTATCACATTAATTGCGTAGTATTTTCAGGTTATAGTAGGTAGTATAATACTTGCGATACACTTGCATTTTCGTGAAATTGTTTAGTTTTTGCACTCTCAATATTCCTTGTATCCGTGACGATGATAATTTGCGCGCTTTTCATTTTTTCTCTTCTCCGTATATTTACATGTTTTTTTTTTAAATACAGACAGCGAGCCACGTGACTCAATGAATAACAAAAATGAGCTCATTGGTCAACTGTGAATTAGCAACCTTTCATCTGATCGGGTTATTCCCTTTCTCCCCGCCAGCTTTGTCCCACTAGTGGGGAGAAAGGGAAAAATAAAAAATGTATGGCCTTTCTCTATTTCTTTCTTTTTTATATAATCGAGAAAGTATTCTCTTTGTCCCCACTATGGAATCAAAAAATATACCTATCATAGTAGTGGGGAGAAAGCGAATAACCAAATTTACTATAGTATAATGTCCCACTAGACTTGATATGATACAAACATTATTTTCAGTAAGTGCAATTATGGAGATATCATGGATATCAAAAATTGTGTAGTGGGAGAAAGTCCATACATTTTTTATTATTTCCTTTCTCCCCACAAGTGGGAGAAAGCTGGTGGGGAGAAAGGTAATAACCCATCTGATCTATACTAAATTTTCGGCCTAATACCATAAGTCTGCATGGCTCGACGGAATATCGTTCGACTCCCGATCTTTAATAGGTGTATATTTTACACATAAAAAAATATGCGATGGCTTATAATTTGAATATGGCCGAGCTGAGGCGGAAAGAGCCAGCGAGCCACGAGCGCTCGCGTCGACGAACCGAACGATTGCCAACATCAAAAATTCACTTTCCAAAATCAAAACTCATTACTTCCCTCTCTGAACGTCTTGAACAGAAAAGACCTTCAATGCTCCTTCTTTTCGAGGAACCAATCAGTGTTTTTCGAATAGATGGGATGGAAAAACAATTATTTATTATTTTTGCAAATGAATAGATTTGATGTTGGGGGGTTTAAACAACTATATATTTTATATTTTCAGCTACATGCGACCGTACTTTAATGCACCTGTAAACGTCACACGGTTAAGGTGTGTCAACGCTCTATGAAGCAGAGTATCTTTCCAAAGACCGATGTGCATTATTTATCGCCGGGTACTGTATATAATTATAGTCCTCTTTGGGGGCCCCGACCACAAAACTTGGTTTCAATCAAATTATCACTTTCTTCATAGCAATTTCGATTCTATCGCAACGCATTAGTGATAGTGATATTGAAAATCAGATTGAAACCAAGTTAGATAATAGCACTACAGAACGCCTAATATGTTCGTAGGTAGTTAGTATTTGTATACTCTTTGGGTAGGTACTCTTGACAGGCTTTTTGACGAACATAGCAATGAGAGCCATTGATTATCGCAATTTTGGCGCTGATAGCAGTAGTTTGGCAGTAGTAAGGGTCCACGGAATAACGCACCTACTTGTACATACTCGCGTCTACGTACTTGTACTATTATTTATTCTGTGGTCTCGGTGGGGGTGCTTTGAATCAGCACAAACGATAGTACGGTAGAGCAAATCCAGTGACTCGATGTTTCATGTAGTGCTATTACCGCAGCCCGATTCCATAACTTGGCTACAATCGGATTATCACTTTTTTCATAGCAAATTCGACTCTATCGCAAGGCATTAGTGGCTGCGATACTGAGAATTCGATTGAAGCCAAGTTATGGAATCGGGCTGCGGATCTTGTTTACAATCAGATTGTCACATAACGTGCACATAATGCAGCGCGTAAGAGTCGAAATTGCTATGAATATATGAAAATCTGTTTGCAATAAATATCAGTAATACTGAAATGCAATTCCATAACTTATTGCAATCAGATTTTCTTAAAGTGGTGCGTTAGAGTCGATATTGCTTTAAATTTCTGATTGTAACTAATCGCATTGGCTTAGGGAATTGCCCTGTTGAACAACTAAACACATTTGTCTTATCTCTTTGGCTGCAGCTCGCGACGTGAGAGCTTCAACCCTCGGGTATGTATGCTTTATGCTATAACGTCTTGATCTATAAATGTACAAAATTTCACATATTAGGTTTGAATAAAATGGCTTTGTTATACAGACGGACAGACTGACATGTATACGGTCAACACGACGAATCTGTATTTAAGAGATCCGTTTGACTACGGCAACCTGAAATGGTGTCTGTCTGTCTGTCTGCTTATTTTCACATCACGTGAACCATGCTGGGAAACTATCCGGGAAAAGCTATGCAGGACTGTTGTTCTCATAAGGGCGCGAGCGCATGGTATGCAAAAATGATGCCTTTCCCTCCACCGGCGTTTACCTAAATAATGTGGATTATGTCCGGGAAAAATATAATCATTATTATCTTTTACGTGTTATTCTAGGACCTCAAGTATCTATAATAAGTACCAAATTTCATCAACATCAGTTCAGCCGTGTTTCAGAGTTGCTCTTGGTTGCATTGAGCTGCTAATGTATGCAGCTACTTATAACGTCTAGTTAGGTAGGTACATCATATTTTAAGTCAAAATAGCATCGTATATTGTGTTTTTGAGATGTTGTAAATAATGCTTGCTTGTCATATGAGGTAGTGCTGGCCTCTGGTGTCTGACAATTCTGATGGGAACGATAGCTTTACGTGCTCTCCTAAGCACTGAGCGATGGAAAACCGCTCAGAAAAGTAATTGAGTGCGGCCGGGAACCGAACCCGGTATCGTTGGTTTCTAACTCGCACCACAGAATAAATAATTGTTATAGTCCGTACTCTCATAGCTCTAAGGATAAGCAAGCTGAAGTGGCAGTGGGCTGGTCACATTCCCTAAAGAACCTAAAACTGCGTGTTGGGGTAGACGAGTTCTCGAATGGAGACGCCCTGTGGCCAGGTGGAGTGACGATCAGCGAAAAGCGGCTGGAAGAAAGTGGATGAGGAGAGCTGAAGACCGAGCTCAGTGGCGTGCACTAGGAGAGGCCTACGTCCAGCAGTGGACAGGTGTAGGCTGATGATGATGTCTACGTACTTGCACTAGTATTACACCGCTCCGCTTTCGTAGCTTACATCTATATCGCCGTGTTAAATCTAAAACCAACTAAATTACATACTTACTCGAAATAGTACTTAGTTTATGTAACGGTTGCATAATGAGAGGTATTAATACCTAGTTAAGTGCCGTTTCATACACTACTTTATCTACACTCATGCAATAAGAACTAACATTTAAGTAATGAAAAAAAAAAACATAATATTTTCTTGATTTTGCTGGTAAAAGTTCGTTCGTCATGTTCGTTGCTGTTTCCGTGATGTCAGGTGGAGACAAGTTCTCCTCACTAACACTGTTGTCGTACATTTTTAATCAGGTTAAACTTTTGATCAACAAATACACATAACGCAATAAATTGGTTCGGTACTAGTTAATGTAAAGTAAATTATGGCACCAAAATACAAAACCAAAAAACACGTGCCGCCATATATAATAAACGGCGAAAACCCTCGTTGGTGCGGAGCCAAAAAGCTTTTTAGGGAAAAAAAATATTTTATAACATTGTTTGGTTCAAAAAATTGTATTCCTTTTTCTTATTAGAGACGTGCCGTGCGTAATGTACGGATTATGCCACCCTTTTTGAGTTCTTAATCCGGATTTTACGATATGAGTGTAGATAAAATGATTTAAGATTGTCCATTCGTTTGGGGGCTACGATCCTAACCCCGATTCCCCCCACCCCCCCATTATAGCTATGAACAATCTTGTTTATCTCAGCTTTGAAACATTAAAAACCGCAGCTAAATTGGTCCATTCGTTTGAAAGATACGATTCTCACCCCCTCTTTTCTCAACTCCCCCCTCCCCATATAGCTAACAACCATCTCGATCACATCAGCTTTTAAACATAAAAACCGCATCAAAATCGGTCCATTCGTTTGGGAGCTACGATGCCACAGCAGACACCCTCACGCACACACACACACACACACACACACACACACACACACACACACACACACACACACACATCCTCACACACAGTGATACACACCCTAAACTTATAACACCCGTCTCTTTGTACGGGGGTTAATAAAAGCAGAATGAAGTGAGTAGCTTAATTTTTATATGAGTTATAAATGACTAAACATAATCCACACCAATATATAAGTGAAGCGTTGTCTGTTTGATTGTTTGTTTGGGGAGCTTTCACGCGATAACGGCTGGACAGATTTTGATGAAATTTGGAACGGAGGGATACTTTTTAACCCCTTCCCATTCTTTTTTTCCACGGGAAAACTGGAACATGTTAATTACTCGCTGTAAGGAATGGTTGCCATGGAAACGAAATAATAACAATTCTGTCAAAAAACATCAAGACCGCTGGTGCTATATTGTTGCCTTGGCTTTTAATATCCTAGAACAGGGGTCGGCAAGTAGTTTTTAGAGGGGTCCGGACAATGTTGTTTTTTTTTGTCGAAGTCCACCAAAAAAACTGCTAATAAATAAATAGTAACTAATTTTATTTTGCTATCAAATTAAATTATTATATAAAACATAATAGGTACGTAAAATTAATGCACCGACGGTCTTGAGCCAGTTTTTTCTAGTTTGGTTCACCAGGGGAACAGCAAATGCGAAATGTGTCTTATCCTGGGTATAATTGGGTGTCCGAATCTCGAACTATTTTTTTTTCTTCAAAAAATTCATTTTTTTTAAAGATTTTCGCATACATATGTCAAACCAAACATAGTGGCCAGATTGATAGCTAGTTACTTGCAAATTTCATACGTTTCTGAAACATGTTTACCCGAAAATTCTTCAGTGGATGCCGTTTTATACATTTGCAAGGAAATATCTTCTTGCAAGTCAATTATCTCCGATTGAAGTGAAGACCTTTTCAAGTCTAATCAAAGCGTGAGTGTGTAGGCCACACAACTAATCAAAACGTGAGTGTGTAGGCCACACAACTAATCAAAACGTGAGTGTGTAGGCCACACAACTAATCAAAACACATCAGTCATAGGTTCACAGGTCAGGTAAAATACTTTTAAAATACTACTAAGAACCTAGAATAATTACTAAGTTAGATTCTACGTGGCTTTCAAACGTATGAATATGGGGCTAGTTATATGAAAATATTATTTAAATTAATATGTAGGTGTATCAATATTTAGCGGTCCTAGTTTCGACGGTCCGCCTGTTGCTTACCGCTGTCCTAGAAGAACATAGAATGCTTTTTTCGCGATAAATTGTAGTCCGCGCGGACGAAGTCGCGGGCGAAATCTAATTTTCACTATGTATTAAAAATATATTATTTAAAACAACTTAAAAATAAATTTTGTACGAATGTTATCAAAGCAACACACATTATGCTTTTGTGTGGCAAACTAGATGGACGGTATTTTGTGTGGCAAACTAGATGGACGGTATTTTCATTTTTTTCTCATTTCTTAAATCAAAACTTGTTTTCTCGAAGGTAAGATGGATCACTTGCATAGTCCAATATGGTCGTGAAATATTGCTAAAAGTTAGAAAAGATAGAAAAAAAATAAGAAATTTTAAAAAGCTTGCGAAATACCGTTATGAGCCGGGCATCCGACTATAGGATAGGCATTAGTGAATTAGTGGCGTGTTGATAGATTTGTATCATAAAAGATAACAAACGTTTAGGCTCGTTTGTGGTGCAGCCTTATGGCCTGCCAAATGTAATGTAAAAAAGTATGGATGGCCTGCTTTGTTAATAACTGTGGGCGGCCGGCGTACCACATGGCGATGAGAGTGCTCTAGGAAGGTAAAACATTTCTATTTTAAACATAAAGGAGGCTGCCAGCTTTCGGTTTCCTAGACTTTTACATGTTAAATGCCGCGGACACGAAATCTATCCAGATTATTGACTATATAAAATAATATAACTCATTCTTATTTAAACAATAACATTTTGGAACTGTTATATAACAAAAATGAAGAGAAATGGCCGGAAATTGCTGTGCAAGACTTTTAAATATTAAATACCGCGGACACGAAATCTATTCACATTATTGACTAGTATATAAAATAATATAATTCATTCTTATTATAACAATAACATTCGGGAACTGTTATTACAAAAATAATAAATCAAAATGAATAGATATGACCGGAAGTTGCTGTAAATCTATTATAGTGTTGCCACTTTAACTAGTAATTAGTGCAAATAAACTATTTAGAAATCAATAGATAACATCGATTAATATAAATTATATCAGTACCTATTATTTAATGCTATTTAGTAATAAACAACAATAAATGCATACGTATTTTTTATCCTGCTTATACTTTAATTCATTATTTGTTGTATAAACATTTCAGTGGTTTAGGTTCCAAGCTCATTACAAGAGCCGAGAAGGCCCAGGGTTCGATTCTCAGATTGAGTACACAGGTGCCTACTACTATACTGCTATATATAATTTATAAAGTATTATTACACACATATACCTGCGTATATGTGTGTAATAATACTTTATAAATTATATTAAACATAATCGTAACGCCTAAATCTCAGTTTAGTATTAGATTTCAATAATTATCTAGGCTATTTTATTCCCTTGACCATAAACCATGTCCTAATATAACGAAAGCCACATAACCTCAAAAGTTAACTTTATTTTCACATAACTAGCTTTTGAAAATTTCCCAGCAAAAACTAATACATAACACACAGAAGCTTTTACCATAATGCTTTAAAAATAAAAATACTGTTCACATACTGTTACTGTTTACTGTGTACAATTTTACCGTGACAATTTAACATCGAGCCCAAGTCACTTTAGAGATCTGGCATAGTTCTTTTAACATTTTCCATATATATTTTTTATTACATTGAGTGACGAGACGGGCAGGTCACTCGCCTGATGGTAAGCGTCACGGGTTGAGTCTAGAATTAAGGGGCAGGAGTTTGGGGGGGGTTGGGGTGCGGGAGGGGGGAGGGAGTCGAGGGCTACTCCCTGGTAACCCCCCCCCCTCCCGCGGAGACGCTTAGATTATGAGATATTTCAGTTTAAAGTTTAGAAAAAAAACCAAGGAGTTGGAGGGAGGGTGGGGGTGAAGAAGGTGAAGGAAATGGAGGGCTACCCCCTGGTACAAGTTCCAAATCGTGGAGACGCGTAAATTTTTGTTTATAACCCGTTAATAAAATTGTTAAGTAGTAGAATGTGTTTTTTCTTCTGCTTTTGCATGAAAGTAATTAAAAGATGTTACGTATGGCCCCAAAAAAAGTAGGGTAGGTTAGGTGTGAACATGACTACACATAGTCAAAGGCGACCAAACACCCGATTTTGAACTAACTGTGTTACGGTTATTTGGTCGTCTTGGGCGGGTTGTTACGTGTGGCCCCAAAAACTAGGGTAGGTTAGGTTTGAACATTACTACACATAGCGCGCCGAGCGAGCGAAGCGAGCGTGCCGCGGTAGCGGCCGGCAAGCGCCAAAGTCAACTTACGGGTGTTTGGTCCATGGACCAAACAGCTGATTTTGAACTAACTGTTTTACGGTTATTTGGTTACGTATGGCCCTAAAAACTAGGGTAGGTTAGGTTAGCTTACAATTTTGAACAAACTGTGTTACGGCTGTTCCGTCCTCTTTGCGGTGGAGGGGGGGGGGGGGGGAGAGGGGGGATACCAGGGAGTAACCCTCCACTTGTTCCGTCCTCTCCACTTGTTCCGCCCTCTCCACTTGTTCCGCCCTCTCCACTTGTTCCGCCCTCTCCACTTGTTCCGCCCTCTCCACTTGTTCCGCCCCCTCCCAATTCCTTGTTTTTTTTTCTAAACTTTAAACTGAAATATCTCATAAACTAAGCGTCTCCGCGCGGGGGGGGGGGGGTGTACCAGGGGTAGCCCCCTCCTCCCCCCTCCCTCCCAACCCCTGCCCCTCGATTCTAGATAAATCCCAGCGTCACGCCTGGCCATAACAGTTGCAGTTGCTTTGGTTACAAAATGTTAGGGTAAGTATCAATAAATCATGAGCATGCGAACCTTCAACATGCAATAACACAGAAGTTATATTTTGCTAGTTGGTTCTTACTATAACGCGACGATATAAGGTACATACTTTTCTACTCTATGCCGTACAAAATGCCTGAATCATCAGCAACATCGTCACCATAAATTAATAAACGACGGTAAAAAAACAATATTTAACTTATACTAAATGACACCACAGAATAAAATTTTAGTACCACTAATGAAATTAACGCAGGTAGTACCTAGGTACCTACCTAATCGTAAGTAGGCCTGCCTACAAAAAGTAGTTACCTAGGTACCTACGATAAGAAAACAATCTGCGCAAATGCAGTTCAAATAAAAAGTTTAGTACCAAGCCTGCCTACCTTATCTTAATTAATTATTTATGTACCGTAATAATTGTAATTGTAAGTAATTAATTATGTAGCTACATTAGTTTTTAAGATAATTTCCAATCAAATGAATTTGAAAATGCGCAAAATATCGGGCCTCACAGGCCCAATGTTTATTATTTCTTGTTTTTTACTCTTTCTTGTTTTTTGTACGGGTACGTATTTATAGTTATATATTTAAACGGGACTTTATCGCGCTGAAAACTTAATTTTTATTTACCTCGACGTTTCGATCAAGTTGCATTGATCGTGGTCACGAGAAGACTGAAGTAGCGGGTGTCAGCGTCGAGAAGGGCGACCGTTGTCTCCAAGTACCCATTTGGTTTTGTATAAATTCAGAATTGTCACGACACACAATACTAACGACATCTGCAGATTTCTTCTGGCATAAACCGCGACCCGAACACTTGCTTATCACGGGATTCCAGGATGCAGACAACTTGAAACCATCCTCTCGGTTGAAATTGGGATACTTTTTAATTTCAACCGCTTCACGTACAAACCTGGAGTAATAGTGACGTTCCGTGTAGAGGATCTTCGGGTCATGGAGTTCAATCCAGTGATTAGGGCCCGATTCGAGCAAATGCTCAGCGATTGCAGATTTATTTATCTGGCGGTTCTTTACAGCTGCAATGTATTTTTTTACCCTTTCCGCTATGGTACGCTTGGTTTGTCCAATGTAGGAACTACCGCAGCTGCAATCTATCTGGCCATGGAGCACTTGCGATAAACAGCTGGCAACGACTGGATAAAAATAGCCAAAAAAGAGTCACTGTACGGCTAGTAAATAATGACCAATTAATGCACATCCATCGACCCTATTATATTAATAGGGTCGATGTGCACATCCAATAATTTGCATTCAATATTCCGTGAACTGCCCCCGATTCAGAACCTTTCGATAACTCAGTTGTCGATCGATTGGGTATTATTTATTTTGTGGATTCGGTTTGAAATCGTTCAATTCAATACATTTGTATTCACAATATTGAATCGAATCGATTCGGTTCGTAATAGAAAGGTTCTGAATCGGGGGGCTGGCCTCTGATTATCAGGGTGTACAATGCGGGTCGTACATGGTTGTGCATTATCAACAAGAGCTGATTTGGTACAGGCGATATTTCGCAGCTAGTAAAATAAAGCCAATTGACGTAAGGACATAGATTATGAGCGGTTTTCCAAGTGTAATTTTAGCATTATTTATCTCTCGCTAGATGGCGTTGGTGACAGTTTTGGTAATAGTACTGATTGCGTTGTTTGGTATGACCAAGGAAGTTCTATAAGTACATAGAACTTCCTTGGGTATGACCAAAGATTTTGAATTACGCTAACTGGCGGATATAATATTCTGCGTTCCCTTCAAGTTGTGCGTCAGTTTTATATTTATTAGTAGAATTTTCTACCTTCTTGATATTTTATATTATAATTTACAGCCAATGATGCAAAGAAAATGGACCGTTTTATCTAGATTTAATATATCTGCTTTAATAAAGGGGTCAATAAAATCTAAATATGTCAAAACTGTCAATGTCATAATAAAAAAATAACAAATAACAAATGTCACTTCACAAAGAACTTGTCATTCGTTTGATTCGCTCATGGTTTGCGTATTTTTACAGTAAAACGCCGTTTTTACCTGCTTTCGATTATACTACATTCAGTTGAGTACATACCAAAAGCTACGCAAACGCCATCTCTTGACGATGAAAGAACTAAACTGACAATGCCTGCCTGTGGAAAACTCGGGAAAACTGCTCACTAAAAGGGTTATTACACTACGCGGTATTCAGCCAGTCTTACTAAGATTTAGCTTTGATGTAATAAGAGCTAGCAAGTTAGCCTGTCTAATTAGACTGACCGAATGGGTTCGGCCGTGCTTACTCGCTTGCTTGCTGAATACCGCGTAGTGTAATAAGACTTAGCACGCTTAGACCGTTCAGTCAGCACGCGGCAGCCGCAGAGCACAGACGGTCGTATACGTTTGTTTGCTGTGGCCGCGTGCACCATGGCGTGTTCGAAAGAAAAATAAGTACTTTTCAATGTTCTTGATTTGTACCGAGACATGCCATATTTATGGCTGAAAAGTCATAATGATTATTCCAATCAACCACTTCGTACTGAAGGATTCCGGGTGTTGTTGGAAATTTATAAAACCTTCGATGAAAAGGCTACAGTCAAAACAATAAAAAAGAAGTTGATGAACATGCGCACCAATTACAATAAAGAATTGGCTAAGGTATGTACCTACTTAATTCCTATGTTATGTGTTTTATTCGTCCCAATAAAAACAGGTACCTACCTGCACATACGATAAAACGCACCTGTATAACGAACGCTTTGGGAACCTTAGCTTAGCTATAAATCGGGCATTTTGAATTGATCTGAGCCTAAATCGTTTCAAGCTTCAAAATGCATAATTGTGTTTTTTTACAGGTAAATGCTTCCAAACAAACTGGCGCAGGGACAGACAAAATGTATGTACCAACTTTATGGTATTACGACACGTTAAACTTTCTTGGGTCAAGGAGTGAACCATGTCGCATAACACCAGAGGACATCGAAGATGAGGAGGTAAATTGTATTCAATTCTTTATACCAACTTCGAAATCGCGAATAAAAACAGCTGTTTCGTAGAAATATTCAAAATTCAAGACCAATATCCCGATATGTATGGAGCAGATGTTTTTATTTCGCGTATTTCGAAGTTGGATAGTTTAAGTTGTTAGTAGGTACAGTAAATTGACCATTTTCAATTTTTAGGGTATTATGAAACAGCCTGTATTTTATTTGTATACTATAGACGTGTAAGCGAAGCCGTGGGCAGAAGTCCACGGCTTCGCTCACCTATAGACTTTATAGACAGCTGCGCCTAATGGGTTCGAGGGACAGTACAATGTCTGTCGGGTCCACTAGTAAAAAGTATATTTCTTTTATTAAGCATTATTTAATCAGGTAAAATGGTAGATATAACAAATATTATGGTGGTACAACATCAATCATTCGGTCTTGGAAACTAACATGTCCAACAGAATTGAAATAGTCCATGAATTTATTGCGAACAATATTGCCAGCTTCATTACGCTGCCTATTTGAAGAACGCTGTAATGAAACTAAGGGTGCAGAGGTTTGTCTCCAATCTCCTTCGCGAAACGTACCCTGTCTTATATTTTCTGAATCAATATTAGAATGACATATGTAAGTTGGTACTCGTTTCCTCAGAAAGTTATGCAGAGCGCAACATGCCAACACTACAGCATCTACATTCTCCAGATCTAGATCAAGTGGTCTACGCAGTACTCTAAAACGGGAACTCAATATGCCAAAGGCATTTTCAACCACTCTTCTGGCTCGCGATAATCGATAGTTAAAAATCCTTTGCATCCGATTAATATTTTTAAAAGGAAATGGTTTCATGAAATTTTTATTCAATGCGAATGCACTATCCCCCAGAAACACGTATGGTACAATTTCGTTTGTGCCTGGTAGTGGGGATGGAGATGGCAAATTTAAAGAATTGTTAATCATTTTCTTATGAAATTTTGTACATTTTAAAATTGCTCCATCTGCAACGGATCCATTGGTGCCTGTGTGTACATACATGAATTCGTAGTTAGCATTTACAACAGCAAACAGTACAATACTGAAGAATCCCTTATAATTGTAAAATAAAGAGACACTTTCGGGGGTTTTTCTATAGCGATATGCTTCCCATCACATGATCCAACACAGTGACTGAAATTCCATTTTGTTTCGAATTCCTCAGCAATTTCTTTCCACTCTGTTTCATTTTCAGGTATCTGGAACAAAAAATAATAATTTAACTGTATTTTTAGGACTCCAATTCATCTGACGAAGATATTCCAAGCCAGCAAATCGGATCGATTGCTTCAACTTCTAGAGAACATAGCGTAAAGAAAAAAAAAGAAACACTTCTACAAAAACAAGAAAAAATTATGAAATCTGCTGAAGTAATGTTATCAAATAAAGAAGAATACTGGGAAATATTTGGAAAGTCTGTAGGCTTGCAATTAAAGGATATAAGTGGAACACAACTGATATTTACTCAAAAAATTATATCCGATGTAATTTATAATGCTAAACTTGAACGACTCTCTGAAGATTCTTGTCTACTCGCCACACCATCGGAAATAAGACATACATGGAACAGATACAACTATCAAATACCCTTCATCCAATCACCAGTATCAAGTTATTCTTCCCCGTCCCCATACAACCGACAATCTCCTAACTTGCCACACAAACGCCCATCATCTCGCAATTATCCATCACCCACACCGAGTCCTTCATCATCATCTACAACACAGTATCATCCATCGCCTCACTATTCACAATCACCTCGTTACCAAAGCCAACTAGACCAATCGCCACAACACGCAATTCAGTTTTCACAACAAGAAGTCCAGTCTCCACAACAGACAATCCAATCTCCACAACACACAATTCAGTTTCCACAACAATCATTCCAGTTGCCACAACAGTCAATCCAATCGCCACAACACATAATTCAATCACCACAACAATCATTCCAGTTGCCACAACAGTCAATTCAATCGCCACAACACATAATTCAATCACCACAACAAGAAGTTCAGTCGCCACAACAGACAATCCAATCGCCACAACACACAATTCAGTTTCCACAACAAGCATTCCAGTCGTCACAACAAGCAATCCAATCGCCACAACAGACAATCCAATCGCCACAACACATAATTCAATCACCACAACAAGCAATCCAGTCAGCACAACATTCATTTCACAACAACCCTGAAGATTTTCTAGAATACATTAAAAATGATTCAGGGTCTACTATTTCCCCGTCTATAGTAGAAGGGAGTGCCAATTTAATGAAAGATTTTTTGATATTCAATCCGACAAAGAAATAATTTTCTATTTAATTTACTCATTGCTTTTATATTAATGTCCTTGATTTGAAAAATAAATGTTAAATTGAAAAATAATATACAGTGTTTTTACTCACCTTGATCAAATGTTTTAAGCATTTGTAGATAGCTCGGCACGTTTCTGGTATAATTGACGATAAAAGAGGTTGAGATATCAAAGAGCTAAACCTTAGGTATAGGAGTTGCCCGTTGCCAGGAATCTTAAAGTAACTACCAATCTTTGTTTAGCACTGACACTTTGTCTAAGAACCGTATCTTCTTTTTGAATGTATGGAGTAACTAATTTCAATAGACATTCAAACTCGGCAACTCCTACTATAAGGTAATTTCTTAAGTCACATGGTTCCAAAACACTCAGTATTTGCATATTTGATAATTTTTCTCGCAAAAGTAAATACTCTTTCACCCATATTTTTCTTTTCTTTTTTGTATTTAAATTAATAGAGGCGGCAAGAGCTATGGCGATTTTCTGGTGCTTTGAAAGTTTTCCCATCGCGCGACAACCGTCACCGACTACGTACGCTTTGCAAATGAGTTAGCATGCGGTATTCAGCCCAGTGTAATAGCGAGCTTGCCTAGTTAGAGTTTAAGACAGTCGTACTAAGACTGTCTGAATACCGCGTAGTGTAATAACCCTTTAAGCTCACAAGTCTGCATTATTGGCCGTACAATACGGGATGGACACTTTTTTGTACGGGCGATAATGTACAGCAGATAATCCGTGTACATTACAGACTAAATAGAAATGTCATAGTGAAAGCCTCTTTTGCACGTGCCAGTATCCTTTTACCATAGATTACGAATTGCAATTGCTCCGGCGCTGCGAGCCAAAGATCAGCCTCAGTCAGTGGACGAATATTAGGTATAGGGTATATAGGTACATATGTAAATCATGTATGAGAGAATTGTCCAACAGTTTTTCTTTTTACACGACTGCCCCAAAAAAAGGAGTGTTATGTTTTTAGCATTCATGTAGATAGATAGATAGATAGATAGATAGATAGATAGATAGATAGAAAGAAAGATAACTCTTTATTGTACACCACATAGAACAAAATTACAAAAATAACTTAAACATTTATACAAAATATATGGGACAATGGGCGGTCTTATCGCTAAAAAGCGTTCTCTTCCAGACAACCTTTGGATGGAAAGGAATTAATATACGGCAAAGACGGTGGTGCATTATAATATAATAAATAAATAATAAAAACTGAACACAATGAATAAACATATTAATAAATATATATACACATATATTCCTATATTTTTACATATTTATGTGTATTTACTAATTTTCTATATTTTTACATATTTATGTGTAGGTATATTACCTACACATAAATATGTAAAAATATAGAAAATACATTATAATAAAAAATAAAATTACATTTACTACATATACATTTACAAAATATATATAAACATAATACAAATTATATACAGTGAAACCACAACAGAATAACAACAAAATAGCAAAAAGTGATATTAATTAGAGAGATAAAACTTCTTAAAAATCGATTAATATAATTATTAAATGTCCATGTATGTTTGTCTGTTTTTATGTATGTGAGTTTCTTTATTCCACCATAACTTTTGAATGCCTGTACAGATTTAGTCGTACGTTATTGTTAAGAGTCATTACATCCCCCGATTAACATACTGTTTTTTTTCAAGTCAACGTTGCGGCAGTATGGCTCCAATTTAAAGAGTGAAAAATATACTTCCAATTTTACAATATGGGTATCAAATTGAAGGCCTCGATAAGCACATTCCAACAGCATATAATTTATTGGCATAAGTTCTTTTTTGGCAGGGCAGTCGAGTTTTTTTAGCTTTTAAGCTAGTTATTCCCTGGTCTTATTGTGACTCGTAATCATAATCTTAATGTAGGTATGACTCTGATACACGTTTAATATGTAGTAACATAAACTAAAAGGTAGAATGTTATTATTATGTATCTACGAGTACACTGATTTTTATATACATCGGGAGAAGTGATTCATAGAATAAGTAAAAAACACGATGGGTTTATTTATTTTATGATTTTCATAATATATTTTTAACACAGCTAAACGACGCTCACATGATGTTGGCTCAATAAAGAAAGCATTTGTAGAAGAAATTGTTAGAAAGGTATGTAATCTATCACTGGATACATTATCAAATAAATCTCCAGAAGATAAAGCTAAACTACTTATAAACATAGAAGAGAAATTGAAAAAATCGGCTGAATCTTTAGGTGACCACGGCGAAAAATATATCAAAATCATTATGAAAGGTGTAAGGTTGAAGGCATTTGGTAAAGGAGTCGCTAAAGTCGATGAGAATAAGAATTCAAACATTCATACTGATAAATTTGAGAGCAGTGATGTTAAAAAAACAAATCTGACGAATATATTAAGATTAGGTACTGAAACCAATACTCAACAAATGAGTCTAGCTAACGAATTCAAATCGAAAGATGAACTCATAAATAATATTGCTAGCAAAATAAAATCACTGGCTAAAACGTATCTCAATGAAGCCACAACTCCAGAAGGACGTCGAAAAGCTATAGAAAATATCAAGAACAAGTTTGAAGAATCAGTGCGTCGTAAACATACAATGCTACATTCTAAACACGATGACTTCAAAACCTATGTTGATCTTGTAGCTAAAGGCATAGAAATAATGATGCGAAAAAACGCAGAAAAAGAACAAACGCGGAGAATGGAGTTTGCGCTTACAGAAAATGTTAAAATCCAGGAAGATTCTCGAGACGACAACTTGGAATATCATGAACCAATAAAGGGTGATGGATTTCTTAATGAGTTAGGCCATGGTGGTTACCTTTCTCCGAAATCACTACAATCGGTTGTATTTAGAATCAATGAACCTAATGATGCGAAATTAACCTCCTCGTGTTATGATGCTGTAGAAGAAACATGCAATAAAATAAAATTGGTGAAAACCTTTCATTGCCAAACGGACAATACAGTACTTAATATTATGAAATTATGTGATGGTGTAGGCGATTGCTTAGACTTTTCTGATGAGCAACAGTGTGCTAAGCAAGGTAAACTGCGTTATTCGAACTAATACTGTTACCTCAAATACTAAATAGCTCTACATGCTCTCATCATGCTCTCTATATGCTTTGATTTTTTAATTTAATCGTTTTAAGTACTCATTGTTTCTTACAGCTATTGAAAGTATTGAAAGTGCTAATCGACTAATGACATATATAGATACATCTATGTCTCGTCATTGCTATCCAGACAATATGATGGACGGCAACCTCGTAGCCAAGCAAAATGAAGTACTTGGCGAAGTTTTAAAAAATCAACTCAATTTCTTACATGCTCATGCATTAGATGGCACCTCGATACATTCTAGAAGAGTATTTAGTAAAGACATCCAATCAATTAAGAAGACTATTAATGAAGCGGTGTCTGCTGTCGACACTCTTTCCTCAGCTCTGGAAGGATCACTATGTTCAAATTTAGTCAAAGTGAAAGCTAGAGATATGGATTTTGGTGATTCTGAAAAAGAACACACAGAAAAGGATACGATGTTTAAAAAAAAAGCGTGGACCCCAGAGGTTTGTAAGTGCAATGGACAAAAATGCAATAGAACTTGTTCACCAGAATGTGAGCGGATATGTGTGGAAAAGTATAGTTTGAGCCAATGGACATGTCCAGCGATTAGCGGCGAGAAAATTGTTTCGCTAGATATGATTTGTGACGGTAAAGTTGATTGTTACGATGAATCCGATGAGCAGGATTGCTCAGGAGGTAAAGCATAAGATAAATATTGTAAAATCATATGTAAAGTAGGAAATTACAGAACACAAAAAGTAATGTTCTTTTTTGTTTTTAGTTTTTGGTTTCAGCAAGTTTGAAGCTACACAAATGTACAATCAAATCTTACAAACATTGAAGACAAAAGCATCATCAGTGACACTAGATAAAATACGGAACAGGTTGAACAATATGCATGAGCTGGTACAAAAACTGCAGAAGGTCAGCATGAATCTTCAAACAGACATTGTAGAAGTAAAGCGCATAAGGAAACTGTGCTTCGTAGAGTTGTCTGCAATTTACGATAATTCCCTACGCTATATTAGATCTCCACAGGAAGCAGTTGAAATGTATTCATTTTTGGTTGTGCTGAACGAGAGATTAGTGAGTGCTTTGAAGAGATCCCACATGGGCAACGATAAGATCATTGCTGCTGATGGTTGCGTCTGTAGATTCTACCATTGTGCAATGCCGCGGTGTACCAAGCCCTGCACCCGCGCCTGTTTGGCGGAGCCTAGACTCACGAGATACTTCTGTGGCGGCTCTTTGGAATTAAACAGTTCGATACCAGTTGAGCTCATATGCAATGGAAAAAAGAACTGCCCTGAGGGGGACGATGAAAAAGATTGCAAGACTGGTAATAACTGCGGTAGTATTAGAAAACATTGAAGCTAAGAGTTGGTAATTTATTAACAAAATTTTGTTTATACAGAAATATGCCGCAGACATCATCTCGTGGTCTTGCGACACAATTTACGTGATGTAGGAAAATCTATGGAGGCAACCAACTTGGGCGAAATTCTAAAGTTATGGAATAATAAGGTAATCTTCACATTTATTTGTGCAGTTTAAAATGTTTATGTTACCATAAACATTACTATTTATTGTAAATAGCAAAAATAATAGCACTTTCGCAATTCAAAACTTAACAGCACATGAACAAGCAGAAAAACACAAAATATTATAAAAATAACAAATAAATAATATTAGGTAAACTAAGTATGCTTTCAGTTTCAAAAGGGAATTTCCCTTTCATGTGCCGACTCAGAGTTGAATCTCGCATAAGAAAAGTAAAGACCCTTCTGACCCTACCGGAGCTTCGGAAATTAGAGATGAGAGCATCAAGAATATATATTTATACATATTTTTTTTAAATGTCGGTAATTATAAAAATACACGTGTAGTTTAATATCAAATACAAAATAATAAAAGATGAAATTGCCAATGACATGTCCCACAGTCATCAGCTGAAAAAATATATAAAAATGCAATCGATCAATAAGAAACCAGACTGGAGCAAAATTGTTTTAATATGGATTGCTAAAGCTTTCACAGATAATACATGCTTTGCTTTTTCTGGCAGGTGAAGGCATCTATATTAATTGCTGAGAAAGGCGCCCGCCCGACGCCTTACGTACTACGCGAGTTTGTCAATGATGTGCTGCACGACCTCGTGATGACATACGCGACAGTTGAGAAGAACCCACGCATCGATCCCGATACTGTTTACAAGGAGTTCTATAAGTGGTCCCGCGTTGTACTCGACACGCTCAAGTCTTGCGCGAATTAAACGTGCCTGGGAAATATTTGTCCCATCAATTGAGGATATGCGTTTCAGCCGCGAGAGCCTTGAAATGAATATTTTGTGCCTTGGCTTGCCATAATTTTACTCAATAATCGTAGCTAGGTAGAATGTAACTTCGCAAGTCGACATTTGCATAACGGGAGAGACACATTTATTATGATAAGCAAAACAATCGTTGGATTGAAGCATAGATTACGGATATGGTTGGTTAGATTAGGAAGGATAGGTTTTGCCGGGAAAACCTTGCAACCTCTTCAACTCGCAAAAATGAATATTTAGGTTAGGTACATTCCTACATAATGAATTTTATTAAGTAAATAAAGTTAATTGAGGCAAGACTAGGTATATTATATTGTATATTGATATTGACACAGCTGAACAAAGTTTTGTCAGTTCGAAAAGTGAGGTCATGTAGCAACGTTTATAACATTTAGCTTCAGTTTTTACAGAGAAACACACCATAATGGCAGGTCAGTAATCTTTTTATTGGAATATACATAATTTAATATTAATTACAAATTATGTTGTTTTATAATTACCGCCTTAGATATGTTCTCGCTAGAACATATCTAACAATTTTCTAAAGGAAAAATTTGGATCACAGACGTGATTCGAATCCGCAACATCCATGCATTTGTTCTGAACAGAAAATGCATATAACCTTTGAGTATATTACATTACTTAATATAATATAATTCTTTAACCGATTCGGCTACCGTCCGTGATGCAAATATTTCCTTTAAAAATTTATTAGATATATTACAAATTATATTAAGGAAGCGTTTGATCACAATCTCACTTGATGATAGATAAGTTTGTGACGATGCGGCAGATGATGACGATGGGATACTTCGACTTGAGCAACAAAGAAAAGGAATTACCCATACGTACTATTTGCTTTACGTATTTTTCTCTTTGACAGCATTTGGTAAACTTCGTCGAGTCTTTTCGTCTCAAATTCCCCAATGCCTGAAGACGAAAGTTTTCAACCAGTGCGTTCTACCTGTTATGGCTTACGGAGCTGAGACGTGGACTCGCACGGTACAAATAGTTCGCCAATTCAAAGTCGCTCTGCGTGCTATGGAAAGGGTTTATGCTCGAGTTTCTGTGAGAGATCGAATCCGGAACGAGGTGATCTGACAGAGAACGATATAGCCCATAGAATTAGCAGGCTGAATTGGCAGTGGGCTGGTCATATTTGCCGAAGGACCGATAACCGCTGGGGCGTGTTCTTGAGTGGAGACCGCATCTTGGCAAACTTAGTGTAGTATGCCCTCCGGCTATGTGGAGCGACAACATACGTTATATGGCAATTGGCAACTACATACGATAGCTGTTGGACAGGAAGAGCCGAAGCTTGGACTCAGTGGCGTGCTTTGAGAGAGGGTTATGTCCAGCAGTGGACTGGTACAGACTGATAATGATGATGATGTTTATAATATTTTTTCTCTTTTCGTTTAAAGTTCTTTGTTGAACCCAGTTGATTTAAAATCCAACCCCGTTCCAGTTCCGTACAAGTGGTTACCAGTGAGCATCAGCCACTTGCCCCATGGCTTTCCCCCGAGCGCCGTCCGGGCCGGCACCGACATCGACGGCACCGCCATCTACGTGGGCCGCGCGCACCACGAAGGAGACACCCTGACAGCGAAGGTTATACCTTCTAAGAATGCCTGCTACATCGCACATAATGGGATGGAGATTTTGAAAGACGATTTTGAGGTACTTTCTTATTGTAGGTATTGTTTGTAACTGATGAACGCGTTCCCAATCTTCTTTGAAATCTTACATAGATAGATAGATAGATAGATATATACATAGATAACACTTTATTGCACCAAATGAAACACTTACAAACAAAAGTAAACTTAAAAATATAGTACAATCGGCGGCCTTATCGCTAAGCAGCGATCTCTTCCGGGCAACCGTAGGCTATATTGGGACACATGACTATATAATAGAGGCAGTTGTTGGTGTGCAAAGTTTGAGTATAATACCCAAAAAAGAAAGAAAAGAAGATTACAAACAAATAAAACAACAATGAATTTGAACAAAATATAAATATCAAGATACTACTAATAAATATGTAAATAGCAAATACTAGTAAATATATGATCATATACACATACTACCTTTTTTTTAAATTTAATTGTTTGATTCGGACATCGTGTTCCATATTTTGTTAGTCATATATATACATACATCATACACATTTCAAAAAACTTAAAACTACTTGTTAGTATCCGAACAATTCAATAAAAATAATAATATCAATAATACAATCACATTCCATACAACTTACCTAATATGCAACTGAATTGCCTGCTCAGCAATGGACAGTCAACTCTGCTTGCTATAAAGCGCAGAATACTATTGTTGCTGCCATGGACTCGGCTGAGCATCGAGGCGGCTATCTTCCTCATTATGGCATGGAAGCCGTCGGTACGAGCCTCTGCAAACATTCCCGATCCACTGCACCACCGCGGCAGCCACAGCAGCATCCTCAACGCGTTAATGTACTGCACGCGTTGATTGTCTTCTGCGTGTAGTTGACCCACAGATTGCACGTGTAAAAAGACTGGCAGTAAAACTTGAAAAGCACTATCTTTACAGCTCTAGTACACCGTGCAAATCTGCGTGCCAACATGTTGCTTCTGGCAGCCAACGCCCGGCGCTCCCTCTCAATGTCCTCAGTATCTGTGAGGTCCTCCGTAACCCAGTGGCCCAGGCACTTGAAACGAGAGACTCTGGTTAAAGCGACACCATTCAGATACAGTGGCGGAACAACGTTTATTTTGTGACCCCGCGACTGAAAGACCAAGAGTTCTCTCTTATTTCCATTGTACTTGAGCCCATGTTCTCGGGCGTATT
Organism: Alsophila aescularia; assembly: GCA_946251855.1. Taxonomy (NCBI): domain Eukaryota; kingdom Metazoa; phylum Arthropoda; class Insecta; order Lepidoptera; family Geometridae; genus Alsophila; species Alsophila aescularia. The sequence goes on along the minus strand of OX276376.1, from coordinate 6,693,896 downwards.
CCTCACATACACTAAGCAGCATCCTCACAGCGCTCATTGAGGGACCCAACAGCACCAACCATGTCATCAGCATAACTGATGTTGTTTACAAAAGTACCATCTATTGAACACCCAACTCCAGTGCTGCTGAGTCTCTCAATAAGCGAGCTCATATACAGGTTAAAGAGTCGAGGTGAGGATAACCCGCCTTGCCTTACTCCGCATCTCATACCGTAAACTTCGGAAACCTCACCTCCCCATTTCACAACATTGAGCTGGTTGCTATACCAATAATTAAAATTGTCTATGACCTCATCTGGAAGGCTGGTTTCAACCCTCATTTTCTTCTAGAGCACCTCATAGGACACCAAATCGAAAGCTTTCGACAGGTCCAAGAAGCAGGCGTCTTCCTGTCGGTGTAGTACTGAACAGTATGCTTGAGGCACAGTATCGCTGTCTCAGTCAGTCAGGTCTAAAACCGAACTGGGCTTCGTTCAGCTTTGTGTTTACTCAAAATGCGATCAAGGAGACCGTCTAGCAACTTCGCCACAGTGGTAGCTAACGAGATGGGCTTATAACTGCTCAAATCGGATGAGTCACCTGTTTTATTTTTAATTATTGGCACAACAACCGTCCTCGTGCAATCATCCGGCATATATGAGTGCCGTACACAAAATGTATAAAACATTGCCAGCACCCTTGGCAAATGAATACCAGCATGCTGCAGGTGCTCAAAACTAAGACCGTCGTGTCCCGGAGAATTACCCCTAGTCATGTGTTTAATCACTGAAGCTACTTCTTTGGCAGTGAAATTAGTAAGCCAGACGGCAATGGCTGGGTCTTAGCACTGAGCACCAGCCGAGGGCAGGTGATAGGTAAAGGTTCTACTTGAAAATGGCACTTAAAAATATTGGCTATCTCATAGGGCTCAGTTGCTCCATCAACACTGAGAGGGACAGTTTGTCTGGGATTCAGTTTCTTTGTGAATTTCCAAAAAAAAAAAGTCCTTCTTAGCGTGGTGTGAAGCAAGAATACCCATCCTTATATGCTCTTCGTTTTTCTGGCACCATTTAAGCTTAGATTTGAAAACTCGCCGAGACTCAGACATATTTTCGTATAAAAGTCCACCCGACGGTCTACCATGGAGCAGCCAGTTCTGAAAGTTGATCCGGGCCATCTTATGAGCAGTATGCACTTGCCTATTCCAACCCACAACAACACGCCTTTGCTTAATTTTAACATTTCTTACACGTAAGTCAGCTACGGCTGCGTCACACATAATATTTACAATTATCTGATACATCTTATCTATTACAATCCTATGGTCCAAATACTTACACATATTGTAACAACACAACATTGTAATAAATGGAAAGTCAAAATCTTTAAATTTCAGATTACAAAATTCATGATAACGCATAATTTGTTGGCAATCCCTATCGCCCCACAATATACCGTTTCGTTTATTTTCATTTAAAATAACCTTGGGTTTTAATACGGACATATTACATTTTACTTCTAATGGTAAATGATCAGACCAAGCACCTTCACCTCTATCAACGACTGCCCTGCAGATTCCATTACTAAGCAGTGATCAAGCCAACTTGTAGTACCATGGGCTTCGCCAACTTACGTGAAGGTGTTCGAATCAATCCCTAGCTATCCCTAAGGATACGTAGATGCTTTTCATGCAGCTAACTTTGACAGAATGTCGTCTACGCAGGCCGTGTACGCTAGGAGAAGGTCATCCTTCCCGAGAATAACAACTAAGTCGCTCATAATGAGATTGAGGTTTTGTAGGACAATTTCTACAATTTCTAGGTACAGAACGTTCACCGTAAGATGTTCCCTATCATGGATAGTGCCAACATCACGGCAGGGGACATCTTACGGTGAACGGTCTGTAAGGACTTCAATGAGTAAAGAAGTTTCTACGAACACCATTCAGATCATTATATTTTCTTAAACTTTTTTTACATTATCATGATACTCGTAGATAATTATGTCTTAGCCATATAATAGAATTGATAACTTCATGAAATGCCCAGCTAAACCTGACCATGTTGAAACATCAATGTTTAATGATATTTCAATCCATGTTTGGCGATATCATTAAATATCATTAGTGTAGGGTTTTCATGATACCAAAGGTGTTCAAACAGAAAAGCTTTAAAGGCTAAAAAAACAGGGAGACAAAGGTGGGAGCGAAACGTAGCGAGCTCCCGGCTTTAGCCCTCCGCCTTCTAACCTATCACGGTCAAGTCGGGCCTATGTCCTCGCCTTTTATTTTATGATATAATCACTAATGTTTGACCATATCATGAAGTAGCCGTGCTTTAGTGCGTTTAGATAGATATATAGATAACTCTTTATTGTACATAAACAAATGAACTAAACTATTATGAAATATTATTGTGCAATGCGTGGTCTTATCGCTAAAAAGCGATCTCTTCCAGACAAACTTTGGATGGAGAGGAAATCAGACAATAGATAGAGATAGAATAGATAGAGATGTAGTCCTAAGTATAATAAAAAAATGCTAATTGAACTTAAATAAATGAAAAACTTATAGAATAAATTAACCTTTCATGTCATCAAAACGCTGATCATTTATTCATTGATCAAACCATTTCATGATATGACCAATAATTTCTTGAAATAGAACTTTTTTATGATGTGGCCAACTATTTCATGAAAATGATCAATTCTATGATATCGCCACGACATATACTCGTAGATAGATAAACGCTTTAATGTACACGCCACAAAAAAATAACTTTTTTTTTACCAATAGTAGAAGAAGTGTAACAATGGGTGGCTGATACTTTAATGACTAGCATAAAAGCTAAAAAAACACGCCTGCCCTGCGAAAAAAGACCTTATGCCAATAGATTACCTATATAAGGCACTGGAATAGAATGGAATGTGCTTAACAAGGCAACAATACAATTGAAAAATTCGAAGTTATTTTTCCTCACTTGAAAATTGAGCCAAAATGCCGACATATTGAATTAAAAAGAAATTGCCTATGTTACTCGGGGGGATGTAAGGATTCCAACGATACCCCATACGTCTAAATCTGTTCAGGCATTTAAAAGTTATGGTGGAATAAAGAAAATCACATACATACATACAGACATACATAAATCCTAAAAACATTACACATTACATCACTTTTTGGGTAGTCTTATAAAATTTAATGTCATGCTCTAGCTAGTTTGTATTAATTAGTAAAGTTAATTCAACGTGTGCTCCAGGTGCTAGTTCCCTTGACACTGTACTGGAAGGGGGCAAGCCACGGCGCAGTCCCCCCTGGGACGGTGGCGGCGGGCTCCACGGCCAGCGGAGAGACACTTTACATCGGGAGAGTCTCGCATGACGGGTCTACTACCCCTGGCAAGGTAAGGCAGCGTGGTGTGGCGTGTTTAATTTATTTCAATAATCAAACTCAAATTGATGGCAGCATTAACCACTTTTACACGTCAACATCTTAAATGTCTCCTAGATAGAATAAAATATATTATACAAGGCTATTGGCACAGAATAAATAATAGTACAAGTACAGAAGGATAACTGAGTAAAGTCATTTAAATAAATAGCGACTCTCGCTACAACGCTGTAAAGTGCAATTTAACTCGCACGGCGCTGCGAGCTTTCAATTATATTTACCCAGAAGGCGCTCCCCCACCGCGTGCAGGCTAGAATGCACCGTATCACAACGCGCGAGAACTTCCATTGCTCTAACCGTTTCAGAATCGCTCTGTCCCTTTTTCGCTCGTATTTCGGGTTGTATTAAGATATGACTAGGTACTTGTACTACTAATTATTCTGTGATATGTTATGGCTTAGATTTTGTAACAGAATAAATAAGTAATAATGTATTATGTTATTACTTATTATTATAAATTAAAATAGTTCTATTACATACAATGGCATTCTTATCAGAATAGACCTACTACCTCATTTTTACTACCTACCTATCCCGTTTTCAGAACGCCGATAAGTTTAGTGAGATACCTACCTACGTGTCGTTGGTTGATTATGATTATATCCTATAGGTATTGCATTTTGATGAATAAAGGTGCCTGTCTGAATTCCATGCTTTTTAATGAGTGAAAAATAAATTGCTACCTACGTAATAAAAGGTATTAAAAGTATCATTTTCCGATCAACAATACCTACTATAATCAATTATAAAATTACGTTGATCGATTTAATAAACGACTATTTCTGCGCGGAAAACCCTTAAATATGCGTAGTTTCGTTATGGAACACAAATGAAATAACATAAAACTATAGGAACCTACGTAATAAAAAAATATCAATATCTAACTACATAACTAGGACCTATTATAGGTATTACAATTTATTACCTTTCAATATCCTTTGGAAATGTAAAGAATGACAATTCGTCATTTCTATCACTATTCAAACAGCCGAATGCTATGCAGTGCTTTCTAGCTTTCTTCTTGGTACTCATAATTAAAACACGAATAAAGTTTGTCAATAACTTTACGTAAGTAGGTGCTCTATCAGTAAGTACAAGGCGCGCGACTCATCGAGCGCACGCTTGACACTCGACTGAACGAACCCGAATATTGGGTCCTCGAATTGATTTGTACTTGTTGCGGAGTGCGACCGCCCTGCTATTGGTAACTAACGTATACCTGGCAGGACGCGGTAGGGGTCCTGATATGCAACAAATTTAAGAGACATTTAAATATTTTTAATCTTAGGAAAGCACCCAGTGTTGGGCTTTTGAGATAAAAGAAATGGAAAATTGAATGTCATTACGTTTTTTTTTGTTTGTAGGTGAGTTAGGAACAAAGCTTAATGTGACCATATCAGCAACACCCCCGTCCTGCCGGGAATACGTCTAGTTCCCAATAGGCATGATTAAAGACCAAATCAATAATATAAGTATTCGGTCAACTATGTTTTGGGTTTGAAAAGGAAATTTCCCTTTCATGTGCTTCCTCAGATTTAAATCATGCAAAGGAAAAGGAAATAACCTTCTTACTTTATCGGTGCTTCGAAAATATGGCCGTTCGAGAAGAGACCCCATGAAATTCTACGGGTGACATTTTTGGCTAAACTTTTTTTTGTTCCTTTATCTGGAGCTAATCCTGGATGTCAATTCAGGTCAAGCTTGATAATAAAAACAATTTAAAAAAAAATGCTGTTAAGAGTTTTTTATTTTTATTGCATTTGTAACTTTTTACGTTTATATGTATTTTTTCTGCGTTTTTTTGTTGCATTTTCATATTTATATTTATTGCTTTGTAATCTGTTTGTGAGCCCTGAAAGTTTCAGCCGGATTGCTAATCAGGAAGTGCTCGAAATTTGAATTGCAAGATACAAAACACAGGACAGGACATACAAAATACATAGATACATCAATACATACATATAAGTGAAGTTATATAAAAGCTTTTAAAATGCATTGTCATTGGAACTGAACCTACATGTAAAAATTCAACTCTCAATTCGGTAGAATAGGAGGAAGTGGTTCAGTTTGCAAAATTTGACCTAAACATACATACTACATACAAACATTGAAAGTTAAATAAAAGCTATCATTTTTAAAATAATCCAAATTATTCTTGCCATTTTACTTTTATCATCTACTAGCTTTCCCGCCCGCGATATCGCCCCCGGGACTACAGTTTATCGCGAAAAAAAGCATCCTATGTTCTTCTAGGATATTAAAAACCAAAGCAAAAGTAGACTTTGACTTCTTGGTTATGGTACTTGTACATAAGTGGACATTACATACATTTATTCTGTGGTTATGGCCTCTGTGGCTTGTTGTTGGTATAATTAATCTGTGGCACCAACGCTTTTAATGATTTTTGATAGACTTGTTATTTCATTTCCATGGCAACCGTTCCTTACAGCGAATATTCAGCATGTTCCATTTTTCCCGAAACTTAGAATTTTCCGGGATAAAAAGTATCCTATGTTTTATTCCAGGGTATAAGCTATCTCCATTCCAAATTTCATCAAAATCCGTCCAACGGTTATCGCGTGAAACAAACAAACAAACAGACAACGTTTCACTTTTATATATTGGTAGGGATGACCACGCCAAGCGTTCCTTTCGGAACGTGTTGAGGGTGAAGATCATGAAATAGCTGCATTCGTTTTGTTTCCAGGTCCACCCCAGTCACGGCACCTGTTACTACCCGTTTGCGGGCGCGGAGCACAGCTCGAAGGAATACGAGTGCCTTGTTATAGAATAAAATGTTGTCATGAGGATAATTACTATTCATTAAATACTAAAGAAGGTACCCATCTCTCCTACCAATACCCATATGTCCTATCGACAGTCTATATCTTAATTTTTTTAATTTTCGGAAGATATATCCTTCCCCTTCGATAAACTGTGCAACAAAATAAAAAAAAAACGTTTAAAAATATTTTTATTCATTTTTACTATTTTTTTGAACGCAAATACACATACACATGTCACATTCACAGCGTGAAGCAGCTGATGGAGAAATGTGACGAATTCAACCGGCCCTTGTGCTTTGCTTTCGTAGATTACGAAAAGGCTTTTGATAGCATCAAGCACTGGGCCGTGTTTCATTCCCTCCATCGCTGCCAAGTAGACGCACGGTATGTGGATGTCCTCCTAAACCTGTGTGAATCAGCGTCGATGCAGGTACGGATGCATGCACTCCCTAATAATATCCCAATCAAACGGGGCGTGCGACAAGGAGACACCATATCACCCAAGTTATTTACCGCAGTCTTGGAGGACGGCCTTAAATTACTCGATTGGGAGGATAAAGGTATCTTAGTGGTGTGCATTTGTCTCCCCTCCGTTTTGCAGATGACCTGATTATTATCAGTGAAAAGCCGCCAGATCTACAAGTGATGTTACAATACCTATACTATGCTTCTCTTGGAGTTGGTCTGAAGATGAACATGTCCAAGACGAAGGTGATGACAAATATTTCCAGCACGTCACCACCAACTATTAAGGTTGGGGTGAGGCTTTGGAGGTGGTCACTCACTATGCCTATCTTTGACATTGTTTATCTTTTGGCAGATAGCATAGGCACAAAGAAATCACAAGACGCATCCAGCTGGGATGGGCTGCATTCGACAAACTTGATGACGTGCTCAAGGGCCGAAAAATGGCGCAAGGTCTGTACAACCAATGTGTTTGTCACAATGACGTATGGTGCTGAAACATGGACGTTCACTAAGGAGACTGTGCACAAGATGCGAGTCGCACAACGAGCCATCATGGAGCGCACTATGTTAGGTATCACGTTGAGCGACAGAGTTCGAAATACGGATATCCGAAGAAGAACCAATGTGGAAGATATCGGATCTCGTATAATTAAACTCAATTGGCGATGGGCAGGGCACTTGGCAAGATGTGGTGATGGCAGGTGGAGTAAGTCCCTGACGGAATGGTGGCCACGTGACGGTAAGCGTAGCCGAGGAAGACCGATCCAACGATGGGTCGATGACATAGAAAAGCACGCTGGTAAGACCTGGACTAGACTGGCTTAAACCAAAGATGAATGGTGTAAGAGGAAGGAGGCTTATGCCCTGCAGTGGGCGGAATAAGCTGTGCAAATGATGATGATGATGAAATGTTTTTTAAGATTGGTAACACCAAATATACAAAGTAAGTATATACAAATATATATAAAAAATATACAAAGTCTTAGACATTGTATCTACCTTATATCTATATCTATCTATACATATGTTAAAGCAATAAGAACGAAACAGTCTGTACAAAGAAAATAATAAAAAAATGGTCTAGAGTACTTAAAATAAGCTACTGAACAAGAATATATCTTTTTTTTTGTAATATTGTCTGTCTGTTTGTTTGTTAGTTTGACTGTATGTTTGTCTGTAAGCTGATGCCCGTGGCTTCGCACGCGTGGTCATTTCACGAGGTTAAAAGTACTCTATATGCTATTCCAAGACCTAAAATACCAATATACCAACATTAGATCAAAATTCTTTCAGCCATCTAAACATTTTTTACCGATTGCTCGGCTTCTACTCATCGAATTGAGATACCAAGTACCCTAGTTTTTAAGTCAATTCCTAAGCTATCCAACACTGAAAACACTGATGCCCGAACAAACATACATACAAACAGACAGACACGATTTAAAAAAATATGAACAAAAAATAAACAAAAATATGTTCAGCAGCTTATTTTAAGTAACCTAGTCCATTTTTTTTAAATTATCTTCTTTGCACAGACTAGTGATGTAACGAATGTCATATTTTGTACATTCGCGAATGCGAATGCGAATGCGAATATTCAGTTTTAGTTTAAATTTGGCGCCATTTGTCTATGGCTTGGTGACTTTAGCGGCAGTCCCGTTCGAACGAAGTGCGTTCCGTCTGTTTTTCGTTCCGAGAATAGCCGAGTTAATACGAACGCGACTACGACTTAATTTCATTTTTGTTTGCTTAAAGTGTTAACTGTTAACTCGTGAAATGATTATATTTATACTATAAATACTATAAACTATATCATATAGATGTACTTTAAACACTTTGTGATTATGATGACCACTCATGTTAAACTTTTATTTGATTTTAATTATAGTTTATTTATTGTAGAAGTATTTGAAAATTATTATTCTAATGTTGGTATATTGGTATTTTAGGTCTTGGAATAGCATATAGAGTACTTTTAACCTCGTGAAATGACCACGCGTGCGAAGCCGCGGGCATCAGCTTACAGACAAACATACAGTCAAACTAACAAACAAACAGACAGACAATATTACAAAAAAAAAGATATATTCTTGTTCAGTAGCTTATTTTCCAGGGTTTAATATATATATATATATATATATATAAAGTAAAAGTCATTATTAAACCCTGGAAGACCTATGCACAATGCTTAGTGACCTCAATATTATTTTATATATATATATATATATATATTACTTATTAAAGGTAAGAAAGGGTATACTAGTGCGAATTAGAATCTAACGGTACAATGCAGGTTCGATCCTTCGATCTATAATGACTTTTACTTTAAATACATTACTTATTAAAGGTAAGAAAGGGTATACTAGTGCGAATTAGAATCTGACGGTACCATGCAGGTTCGATCCTTCGATCTATAATGAGTTTTATTTTAAATACATTACTTAATAAAGGTAAGAAAGGGTATACTAGTACGAATTAGAATCTGACGGTACCATGCAGGTTCGATCCTTCGATCTATAATGAGTTTTATTTTAAATACATTACTTAATAAAGGTAAGAAAGGGTATACTAGTACGAATTAGAATCTGACGGTACCATGCAGGTTCGATCCTTCGATCTATAATGAGTTTTATTTTAAATACATTACTTAATAAAGGTAAGAAAGGGTATACTAGTACGAATTAGAATCTGACGGTACCATGCAGGTTCGATCCTTCGATCTATAATGAGTTTTATTTTAAATACATTACTTAATAAAGGTAAGAAAGGGTATACTAGTACGAATTAGAATCTGACGGTACCATGCAGGTTCGATCCTTCGATCTATAATGAGTTTTATTTTAAATACATTACTTAATAAAGGTAAGAAAGGGTATACTAGTACGAATTAGAATCTGACGGTACCATGCAGGTTCGATCCTTCGTTCTATAATGACTTTTACTTTAAATACATTACTTATTAAAGGTAATGACTTTTATTAGTTTTATCAGTTATGGCGCAGAATAAGTAATAGTTATATACGGATTTCCATTGCTCCGTGTTTCGGAGAGTACGTTTGAAGCTGTCGGTTTATATAGCAGTTTAAGTCATGACAGAGGCCTTCGGGCGGCCTGCCAAACTCTGACACCAGAGGCCTCATAGACAAGCAAGCAAGGTAAATAGTTGATGGCATTTCATTAGAAAGTCATATACTGTGTGTTGTAGTAAGTAGGTATGTATTCTTCTTCTTATTATTTAAGAGCCCAGCTCTTGTCGGTGGAGTAATTCCCAGCGTTCCTTATCTTCGGCCAAAGCTTTGACTTCCCTGTACGACATGACGTTTATCCTTTATCTAGTAAATTTCCTTCTAGGTCTGCCTCTTCGTTTCTTCACTTCTATTTTCCCTTTAATGATGAGTTTTATGTAGTTGTCATGTCGTATACGGTGGTCAAACATCTTTCCTTTTCTCCTTTCAATGTCGCTATTCACTTTATTTTTTGTACGGTATGTATATGCAAATATGAATTGTTTTTTTTTATTTCACTACTAGCTGTACCCGCGGCTTCGCACGCGTGGCCATTTCTCTAGGTTATAAAAGAACTATTACTAATCCAAGGCCTAAAATACCAATATACAACATTTAAACAAAATTCCTTCAGCCGTCAAAAAGTTTTTATCGATTGCTCGAAATATTCCTTGAGTATTCTAGAGAACTTCGGAAGTAACTATAAACCGTAAAACATGAATACCAACTCCAAATAAAATACCCCTTTCCTGCCCTTTAATTTATCGGTATGAAAAGTATCCAATGTCCTACCTCGTAGTATGAACTCAAATCATGACAATTTTGATTTGAATTCATTCAGTAGTTTCGGCGTGATGCGCGTCTAATTTACAGACAGACAGACAGACATAAAAAAGTCATAAATGAAAAAAAAAACGTTTTGGCTTCAGTACGAATAATAGAATAGCACCCAATATTTTTTTACTAAATATCTTCAATCTACACAAATTGGACCCATATCCCGCATCCCGTTATTTTTCGGGTACTAAAAGTATCCCCAATTTTCACTCTTATGACTGTGCAAAGTTGCATCAAAAACCGTGAAGTAGTTTCAGTGTGATACGTGTTCTTTTAAATAAATTGCAATCCCTATACTGCGGGAACTCTTTAATTTATCGTAATAAAAATATGTACTTTGACTGTGCCAAGTTACAACAAACTCTGACAAGTAGTTTCAGCGTAATATGTGTTCTTTTAAGTGACTTTTAACCCTTATCCTGCGGGAACTCATGATTTTTTCGGGATAAAAAGTATTCTAAATGTTAATCCATAACATAAGCTATGATTGTGCCAAGTTGCATCAACATCCATCTGGTAGTTTCAGCGTGATGCGTGTTCAAAGAGACAGACAGACAGACAGACAGACAGACAGACAGACAAAAATTAAATAAATATCCTTTTTGCACTCTATATCGATTTTGAAGTTTATCTCAATTATAATTTTCAAAAAATATTTAATGTACAGATTTAGCCCAGTTACAGTTTTATTATAGTATAGATAGATAGATAGATAGATAATAGTAAAAACTTTATTGATACCAAAATTGTAAGGCCGAATTTGTAGACATATTTAGTAGATTTTAAGAAATGAAGTGGTATGGTAGGACTATTTACTTTCATTGTCAAAACTTGATTTACTAAATATGGTTCCAAAATCTTAATTTTTCCATGAAGCCAATATTTTGGTGACAACGTAACCGCTCAGGTAACTGCTTTTTATATTGGTTTTAAGTTAGCGTTTGACTACTAACTCACTCTCACGTGTTAAGTAAACTGTGGTCAAACGTGGTAAAAAATATATATGTAACCGTTTTATAACTATATCACCCTCATGTGTAAAGTAAATGGTAAAATGTGTTTTCGAAACGAAGCGAATTTCGTTTGTAAAACAAATTTTCTTATTGTTTCGAACATCTACTCCCAGCGGACCGTAGTCCATATTTTTGTTATTATTAAGCGCAATTATGATAAACTTATATAACTAATGTTAGTAGTGATAACACAAAACACAAAAAAATATAAAACTAAAACAAAAATTACTTATTCTAGCTCATTCTGTCAAAGGAGAAATGAAATGCATGATGCCTTCGACTGCATCTTACACTTCATAATTACATATTCTAGCTCATTCTGTCAAAGGAGAAATGAAATGCTTGATACCTTCGACTGCATCTTATACTTCATAATTACTAATTCTAGCTCATTCTGTCAAAGGAGAAATGAAATGCTTGATGCCTTCGACTGCATCTTATACTTCATAATTACGTATTCTAGCTCATTATGTCATAGGAGAAATGAAATGCATGATGCCTTCGACTGCATCTTATACTTCATAATTACTTATTCTAGCTCATTCTGTTAAAGGAGAAATGAAATGCATGATGCCTTCGACTGCATCTTATACTTCATAATTACTTGTTCTAGCTCATTCTGTCAAAGGAGAAATGAAATGCATGATGCCTTCGACTGCATCTTATACTTCATAATTACTTATTCTAGCTCATTCTGTCAAAGGAGAAATAAAATGCATGATGCTTTCGACTGCATCTTATACTTCATAATTACATATTCTAGCTCATTCTGTCAAAGGAGAAATGAAATGCATGATACCTTCGACTGCATCTTACACTTCATTATTACTTATTCTAGCTCATTCTGTCAAAGGAGAAATGAAATGCATGATGCCTTCGACTGCATCTTATACTTCATTATTACTTATTCTAGCTCATTCTGTCAAAGGAGTAATGAAATGCATGATGCCTTCGACTGCAACTTATACTTCATAATTACTTATTCTAGCTCATTCTGCCAAAGGAGAAATGAAATGCTTGATGCCTTCGACTGCATCTTATACTTCATAATTTCATATTCTAGCTCATTCTGCCAAAGGAGAAATGAAATGCTTGATGCCTTCGACTGCAACTTATACTTCATAATTACATATTCTAGCTCATTCTGCCAAAGGAGAAATGAAATGCTTGATGCCTTCGACTGCATCTTATACTTCATAATCGAGAATCTCTCTTGGTTTGTTTGCCTCTTTGTTCGCAGTAGGTTTTTATAGTGTTTTTATTTTATTTTGAACTTTTTGGTTTCCCACTACTACCTTGCCGCGTGCGCACGCGCAGCATACGCGCAATGAGGCGTGTTGACGATATATCACGACCCGATCACGGACTAGTTATATATTTTTGGAATGGTCTTTTAAAGACCTTCATTTTGATACCTAAATATTTTTTCGATAGGTTTTGATCATTTTTTGTTCCGTTGGAAACACAATATTATGGCAGGTGTAAGTCGCCATATTAGGTTTCTTGACACTTAATATATTCTACACCAGTCTCGTAAATGATACATTTATCAAAATCCATCAAGCCGTTTAGGCTGGAGGAACGTACAAACATACATACAACCCAAACACATATTAACCCTCCGCAGTCGGGTAAAAATGTCTGGCAGCAGTTGGTACAGAAGGGCCGAAGACCAGGCTCAGTGGCGTACTTTGGGAGAGGCCCATGTCCAGCTGTGGACTGACACGGGCTGATGATGATGAAATTACTATAGTACCTAGTAATTATGATTAGTTGCTGTCATATAGTCATCGAGTTGTAGTACCGAAAACGAGTTACTCAAAAATTACTCAGTAATTAATCGTCATTGATAACAAACAAGACGTTATCAGTAGACACCTGTGCGAAATAAATATACCGTAGGTGTGGCCCTCAGTCAGTACTACCCGCGACTTCAACATGGCAGGTGAGTTGTATCTGATAAGGAGATAGTGATAACGTTCTAGAATTAACCATCTCACTGTAGAAAATCAAACGATTTATTTGCTAAATCTAGCTCAAAATAATAGTGAATTTCGATACTAATTATGAGATTTAAAATCATTTGTGACTAATAATAACAGTGTACGTTTAGATATTTATATGTATATGTATATCTAGCACAAAAAATGAAATTATTGAACTATAGTATATATAACCATGAAAAGTACTATAGTATAACCATGAAAATATATTTCATGGTTTATATTTTGCTGATGGCAGAAAAGTACCAATGATCCACGTACGATAACGTTTTCCTTATACCGTTATCAATTTATCATTGTTTTTTCGTGTTCATCAATTTGTGTCATACTTATATACTTACATCGCAATTATATGTAAAATATGCGTACGTACCCAACTCACATAGCACTTTGAAATTGATTTCGTAAAACATACTTTGAATACGTGAAACATACGTTTACTTTGAAAATGATTACATGAAACAATACAAAAACAGAAATAATCATAAAAAATAAAAGAGTTAATAGGTCTGTATGTCAGATAAATAGATAGATAAAAGATAGTTTCATAACATTAGCATTACCAGTTTGGTAGAAGCCAAACTTACCTTAACTTACTTTGGTTACCTACACAATTTTCACTTTGATTTTCCGAAAATTAACACTCTGTGTATGAACTAATATGAACTAACCTACCTACATTTATGTATTGATATTTTTTTTACTTATATATAATTTATATTTTTAATTTATTTTAACTTACCTACCAAATATCTACCCAGTTTTATATAAATACAGCTATGACTTGGAAACAAACATTTGTGCTTATCACATTATTGTTTGCACCTGTTCGAAATGGAACCCGCGACCGTTGACTTCACATTCAGGCTCACTAAGCCACTCGGACAACCAGATAGGATAGTAGACAGATAGGTACCTACGTGTACGCTTATCAAATTGTAGAAACTCTGCTGAACGGAAAGTGCGATTTACAGAACTACCATCATCTTCATGTAGGTTCCCAAGCTAAAAATATACGCACAGTGATAACACTGATAACATTTTCATTCGAGTCAATAGAGTGCAGACTCGGGGTTTCTCAAATAGCGATGGGTGGAGCGCATGAGAAGGGTCAGGAACCATAGATATAATTAAAAGTTTAACTAGATCTATGTCACGAAAACACCTCGTTGCACCACCTCGCTCGACGTGAATCATAGATGTGGGCAATAAGGTTATCAAGCTAATGGTACAGTTACGTTAGCCGTATCAGCCGTATGCATCCCGACCCGACCCGACCGTTGGACAAATGCAATATAGTGGCTGCCTCTGCTCTGTTATTGTTTACCCGAAGTTTACCATCAAGTCAATGTATCAGTTAGAAGCCTACTCATAAAATAACTTGTCAAATCGTCATGAAACGGAGACAAAGCACTTTTCAATGCTAAGGACAACGCACGCAAGTTCTTTAATCTACGGACAACGCTTTGAAACAAATATAATCGTCCTCTAAGTAGGTATAACTATCTAGAAAGTGCAGATGACGTATTGATAAACAATGAGTTGTTGAACATATACCATGTAAATACTTACGTGGATCTTGGTAAACAAATAGATGGATCCATCCATCTATTTGTTTGCCTATCTACGTATTTATTATTTGTACATTACTCATAAGTGAAATAAGTAACAGAAGAGCAGAATTTAAATTATCCATTACGGTTGGCGGCAATGATATTAAAATGACGTCGAATGAAACGGCGATCTTATATTGATAGCGTACTCTACCAGACAAAGATACACCACATATTACTATTAGTGGTGTATAGGTACACCACTAGTAGTACCTATAGTTAAATATTAAAAAAAAAACTCTTCCAAAATGGCATGTTTTACTCGAGCAACATCTCATCATCTTGCGTCTCTTGTTATCTTGTTGATGCACTTCATTTTAAATATAGAGAGAAATGAGAATGGAATTCCATTTATTTTTATTTTCTGTGGAACAAACAAGAACATTGATAAAAACTATTACTGTGCCTCTATTACAGAACTTGGTTTCAATCAGATTGTCACTTTCTTCATAGCAATATCGACTCTATCGCAACGCAATAGTGATATTGAAAATCGGATTGAAACCAAGATAGATAATAGCACTCCTGTATCTTGTCTAGTGTATGTTTGAGTTGCATTTTAAGAAGAAGTATACTAGTGTACCTTAATAAGAAGTACTAGGTAGTATATATACTTCTTAATAAGAAGTACTAGGTAGTATATATACTACTTAATAAGAAGTACTAGGTAGTATATATACTTCTTAATAAGAAGTACTAGGTAGTATATATACTTTTCTACCTAATAGCAACTATTACTTATTCTGTGCTAATAGCGCGTTTTTTTTTCTCTGCAGACCCAGGGCCTGCACATTTTTGTTTCTTAGTTTGTTATTACTTTCATTTTCTTTCTTGTTTATAAGGTTTGAAAACATACTCTAGAAGACTTGTTTTTTTTGTTTGTTTAGTGTTTTTTTTTGTTTACCTTGCTTCAGTTTTATTTATTGTTTCTTCGGAACACCACATCTTATATTAAAACAGTCTTCATGCAATTACACAGCTAAGATAACTATACTAATATATAGATACTAGTGCGAGTTAGAATCGGTTCGGTCCCCTAGCTTTTCTAAGTTATGTTTGGTTTTCCATCGCTCCGTGCTTCGGAGGACACATAGAGCTGCCTGTCCCGGCTGTTATAGGTAGGAATGGTTACGCCATGTCAGAGGCCCTAGGGCAGCCTGACAAGGCCAGAACTACCTCATACGACTAGCATCAATAAGCCTGATTAAAAATATTGTTATGACCATTGATTAAAAATTGTACAACAATGAAAATTATCGGATTTATATTTCACACATAAAAATAGCCATCGAAAGCCCGATAAGCTCATGGTATTCATTCAAGTATCTACCTACCTACTTCAAATACCAAAGCGATATTTAGCAATCACAAACTAAGTTTATCGTAATCATAGTCATCTTTTACCTATGTTTCATTTGTAATGGAAAAACTCAAAAAATACTTGACTAATTTTAAAAATTATTTCACCTATAGAAATCTACATTATCAACTAGTAACATGGGCTGTATTTATTTATTTTTTAAAATATAGATCCCTACCAAAATTTCAATAATGTAACCATAGGTATCAAAAATTTGCCTATAAAGTCATTATTTAGCGTGCTCTACGAAAACTATTGAAGATACATAAAAAACTACGTGGTTATAGTACTCATCATTACCTACAAAAAAGTCTACGAAGCTATAAGTCTAAGTATTATAGTAATGTCACAATAACCGTTTCTTGTTCAAATTAGTCAGTCAGAACACGGGTAGAATCATGTACAAATAAGACAACAAGAGAAACCCTTAGCTACCCGTGCGAAGCAGGGGCGAGTCACTAGTAATGTAACCAATATGTTTCTAATGAAAAATATACCTACTCGTACTTAAATGTTTTAAATGAGTATTCTTAGTATTCAGTTTATACAAAGTTACATAGGTATATAAATGAATTTTACACAAAACTTTCACTACCCTTAGTGTGAAGCCTGAATTTCATGCTACATAGATGAGGCAATAAAAAAAGGAGTACCTAGTTTTCTTCTACTCAAATAAATATAAACTAAACCATGATTAATTAAACAAACAATCGATTATTCAGGACGTCCCTATCACGGTTACGGCGGCCCGCCGCACCACCACTACCCTCCCGGCCCTGGCCATCCTCCTCCACCCCACATGTACCCCCACGGCCCCAGCGTGGTTTACTACCCCGTGCACCCCGCGTACTTCTACCCCTACCCTGCCCCTCCCGACAACTCGGTCCAAGTGGCGGAGAGCGCGGAACCAGCAGAGATTGTGCCGGAACTGCCCGGCGAGACGGTCGAGCTGCCCTGGAGTAAGTCAAGGGAAAGGGACGTTGCGAGATGACACCTTCTTCATTTTATGTATTTCAGCAGGATATAAATAATAGGTTGTGTTTTTTCATACTGCTTCAAGAAATGCTTGAGAAAGGACCTCACCAAAAGTGCCCCTAATAAAATATTAGGTATAGGTAGGAATAATTATCGGCACCCAGCTGCGTGTTTTTTTTTCAAAGTAAAAAGAAAAAAATAGTGTATGTCCTTCTCCATGATGTACACTAGTTCCTTGTAAAATTTCACCAAGTTCGGTTCAGCCGTTTAGATGTTAAAAGCTAACCAACAGAAAGACATACAAGATTTACTTTCGCATTTAGAATATTAGTGTGATCATTTAATACTATTTATACAGTTATTTTTTTATTTCTTACTAAATTAAATTCCAATCCATGTTCATAAATAGGTACGTATCTTATCCGTATCAGCTGTTCACTTACATCCTGATAAAATGTGATAAAGATTTCTAAACTTGATTCAATTGGTCGACTCAACTTGTTTATCAATCGATAAATAAAATTCTAAGTGTAATCCAATGTTTCCAGTTGATTTTTCATTATCTTTCTTACTAAGTAGTTATGACCTATTTTTTCAAAGAATGCGGACTTATTTGTCAATACTCTAGTCAATATCACATGGGTCGCATCAAATATTAAACAGTTTATGATTGTACTAAGGCTATAAGAAAGTTAGCGATCCTTGAACATGCAACATATTATTTGTGGCACTTATCGCATCTTCTTAAATAAAGACAATTCCTGAGACAATAAGGTGAACCAAAAAAAAACTTGTAGGAAGTTAGCCTAGGAAAGAAGGTGTCATTTCTTTCAGCTTGGTTGTGTCGCTCGCCGATGTTGGGCCAATCCTCTCTATGGTTCCCTTCCCTCCCCCTCCTCTTTTGTAAATCTCGTCTTTGTGGTAAGATGAAGAAATGCTTATTTAATCAATATCTATCCATACAGAAAACAAACCATATAGAGTTTTGGCCATAGCTTCTTGTGTTGTCAAAATTGTAATCCTATATTTTTTGCTCTCAATGTTATTGCATCGTACCACAAAGAACTAGATTTCATTTATCCTTAGCATCCTATGTAATCAAATATCACACGATTTGATTCTGTTCATTATTTGCGAGTTGTTGTAACTAAACAGTTTCTATGTAATCTTCTATATTCTGCTATTAATTTGACATGAAGCAAAGCAATTTTTAACACAGAAAGCTTGCTTGTTTAAATTTAACCATCAGCTCCAAAATCAATATTAATAGCTGACTTCGTTTATAAAATGTAAATAAATACGTTGTGATACGTTGTGTTGTGTCTTCCTTACTTTATTTTTACCCGATTGCGTAATGGTAATGTGTTTCTCAGTCTATGTATGTATGTTTGTTCCTTTAGTGGCGCTCTAGAGACCAAAGGCGTGGGCCGATTTTGATGATTTTTACGGCAATCGATTTGTCTTAATCTTGCGAGTGTCATTAATTAAAGACATAACAGTAATCAAGATTAAATATGGCAACATCCAGACGCCATAAAGGGAAAAGAAAAAAAAAGTCGACTACGTTAGGTGGGGTATCATTAAGCAGGTATTTAAAAATCATCTTTATGTTTCTCATCTCATTTTTCACTTCGAAATACTATATAATTATGATCTATAACGATTTAAAGTTGGTTAATAAACGTTCTCATTTATTTTTGTAAATCTTTTTAATTATAAGAACCAATAAACAGTTTAACAAAACTTTTTATATGATCTTACAATCATTAAACCGTTTCCAGGCACATACAAATGGGTCCCAGCTTGCTTGAGCCAGCATAGCATCCCCCCGGGCGCGCTGCGCGTGGGCACTGACGCCGACGGGGAGGAGATCTACGCGGCTCGGGCTCCGCACGAGGGCGACATCCTGCCCGCGAAGGTCATCCCTTCCAAGAACGCCTGCTACGTCTGTTATGGAGGAGAGGAGATCTTGAAGGATCAGTTTGAGGTAAGACACTTGGTTTTCTCAGAGGATTCTAGGTAGAATCTCGCGAAAAAGGATTGATTCTGACGGTTGCTTTATTAAGTTTTTGTTCCTTTTAGCTTGAAAGAAATTACGTAACTAATATTGTATGTATTTTTTGACATAAGGGATGTAAGTAAATCTCATGTGATCAAAACAAGAACCGGAAACAGAAAAAGTACCTAGATCGTTCTGTAATTATCGCAGTAAAGTTGAGAGTTGTGTGTACCTTCTGTTATTGCGCCTTCCACGTAGCATTCATTGAAACCTCTTATTACACGACTACCCAAAAAAGGAGTCTAATGTTTTCAGGGTTCATGTGGGTTATATACATGTGAATTTATTTGATCCACCATAACTTTTAAATGCCTGAAAAAAATGGGTGTATACCCTATAGGGTATTGTTAGAATCCTTACATTATCACGAATTACATCCCAATCCCATCCGAATTTATTCCCTATCCATACTTTGTCTATTTTGGTTTTTATATGTTCCTAATTTGGCAGGGCAGCCGAGTTTTTTTTAATACTTTGATGATATACTTTAGTATCATTTTTTATTTATAGATGTTATTCCTTATTCTTCCAGGTGCTGGTCCCTTCAATGTTCTCGTGGCAGTTCTCGACGGGCGGCGCCGTTCCGCCCGGCGCGGTTGAGGCAGGAGTCACCGCCGACGGTGAGAAGTTGTACTTCGGCCGCGTCACGCACGACGGATGCACCACTCCCGGCAAGGTACTAACAAACACTGGCAAAGGCGACAGAAGAAGCTATGATAGACTGGTATATATCTGAGCAGCGAAGGGGAACTTCCGTCACTTAGTTATTATTGCGACTAATAATATCACGGGCGTTCCCTATCCACACGCTCTTCTTTCCGACCAGCAAATGTTCTGCCTTCACATACCTTTCTTGTGGCCTACTAGCTGCGCCCGCAGTTTCACCGGGAATGATGATGTCACTCTAAGGTCCTTGAAGTATACCTACACATGCAAAAAATAACGTCGATCTGTCGCTTAGTTGAAGCGTGAAAGAGAAACAAACAAACCAACAAACAACTCACAATTTCGCATGTATAATAACATTATAGGCTAGAAGCATAGGGTACTATTATTTATTTTCTGTCATAGGCTAGAAGCTTTAAAAAAAGATAGTCTACGCCGCCGAACAAACGAGTGAAGCATAGCAAATGGTGGCAAATGCGCGATTGGATAATTTGTGGTGTTTTATGTTTGATACACAATTTCATCTCAAAAAACAGTTTTATTTTTTGTTTGACCTTGACCGGATTAACACGACTCCTGCCGTACTTTCGTTTGTGCCGATTCAAAGCGGCTCACCGAGGTCTATGTACTAAAATGTACAAATATGTTAGTTCCGTGGACGCTCACTACTACCACATTACTGCTATCAGCGCCAAAATGGCGTTAATCAAATGCTCTCATTGCGACGTTCGTCAACAGCCTGTCTAGAGTATGGAGTAATGTGATTTACTTTCGATTAGTAATAAGCAGAATTAGTAAAGAGTCTTGAGCAGAACAAACAACAATATTTGACACTCCCTGTTGTTCCCAGATCCAACCCAGCCATGAAACGTGCTACTATCCATTCGACGGAGAAGAGAGGAGCTCCGCCGAGTACGAGGTCCTCGTTCTCTTGTAAACTACTCTACGAAAAATTTCTTCGACCACGTCTACAACTGACATCTACTTACCAAAATCTATAGAAACTTGGTCGTCTATATTAATTAACATATATGCAACGGCTTGTCAAATTCATTAACAATAAAATTTTGTTGAACTCTACAAACGAACTGAGAGAAAACAAAATTCCATAAATTGGAGAGCAAGATTCTAAGAAATCTAGAGCACCTTATCAAGCCGTGGAAATAAGTTTAATGACATCCATCTTTATTTAACTATTTTTATTCATGTATTTGTAAGATATTTCACAATTTTTATCGCATCCAGGTGTAATGTATACGTAGAATAAATTATGCTAATTATGCCAAATACGCGTAGATAAGTGTTTGAATTAAACAAACGGCTGTACAGCAGACTGCGTTAGAAAGTATGTTAAATAAATATTATTTTTGTATACAATGTGAGTTACTTTTATTTTTAACCAGCGATGAATCGGAAAGCGGTTAGGGCATTTACGGGAGCACTTGACACTTCAAAGGATGTTTATTGGCTGTTATTAAATCTAATCTAATCTAATTTAGTGCCAGAGTTGTATCTTGTTTTTTAAGAAATGTCGATTTTCTTGATGGACAGTGCACTTTTTAAAAAAAGTTGCTCCTACAAACAAAGTTTTTAGTTTCTTCAAAATTTACTTAGATTGAGTTTGTGTTTCATGAGACCAATCATACTATAACAGAAATGCTCCGAAATCAAGCTCTATCCTGTATACACACTCTTATCAAAGATAACTGAAAGTAGAGTATGACACCCACATACTGTTGGCTGTAGAGTTTCGAAAGATATCCTTGAAACATATAGTCGTCATAACTACGAGCCGGGTATAAGCCCTTAGTTAATATCTAATACTGGAGAGATATCAAGAAACATGTAATTAAATTAAATACCTTTAGCTGCCGAGATGCAGGCGTGCATTATCTTGCTTGTTGACATATTTTATCCATCTATCTATACTTATAATAAAGCGATGTACGAAAAAGTCTGTACAAAGAAGATAATTAAAAGCTGTCAGTCCCGGCTGTTATTGATTAATAGCAGTCGTTAAGCTATGACACCAGAGGCCAGCACTACCTCATACGAAAACAAAAAAAACTCTAGGTTACTTACAATAAGTTACTGAACAAGAACAAATCAATTTTTAAATCGTGTCTGTCTGTTTGTATGTCTGTTTGTTCGCGCATCACTTAAATACTACTGGACCGATTGCGATGCGGTTTTCACTGTTGGATAGGATTTGACTTATAAACTGATTAGACGCCAAGCAATCGATAAAAACTGTACCTATAGTCGTTGTTTTAGTTCCTACAATTATTAATCCAAGTAAGTATGTACTACGTACGAGAGGGTATAAGAAATCGCTGCCAAAATACTCGTTACCTCAAAATACCTGCTCCTGAAAAGTATGCCAAAAGCGCAAGTCTTCATTCATAATCATACCTATTATCAACTAGCTGAGCCCGCAGCTTTGCCCGCGTGGTCATTTCATTTAAAAGTAGCCCATACCAAGTACTATTATTTATTCTGTGCCCATGCGTGTTATTCCAGGACAATGTACTACATTTCTTCAAAATTCGTTCAGCCGTCAAATTGTTTTTTATCGATTGCTCGGCATCGAATCATCGCATAAAGATACCAAATAACTCAATTTTCTAAGTCAAACCCGGGCCCAAGCTATCCAACAGTGAAAACCGCATTGCAATCGGTCTAGTAGTTTTTACGTGATGCGCGAATAAACATACAGACAGACAGATAGACGACTTAAACAAAACTTGTTCAGTAGCCTATTTTAATTACCTTAGACCATTTATTAAAAAAAATACTTCAATGTACAGTTTTTATTGGTAAGTATAGATAATACGAGTAGATATATCAATACTCCTTTGCCGGTGTATTAATAAACATGCACTTAGCATAACTGAAGTAGGCACTGTGATTTATGCAAATCAAAGTACTGCATATTTGTCATGTCTGCATTAACAGTAACAGGCATACAAACCTTGGCCTTCCTTGAGCAGTTCTCTCCTCGCAAAAATGAGGCATTACATCGCTGACGCCCGCCGATACAGCTCGTCACTTGCTATAAACAAAGTTACAAAACTATTCACCGGTACAAATAAGTTTAGATAAAACCTCTTCCGATAAAACGTTAGAGTTATATCGGTAGTGTTTGCTGTGTCAGTGAACATGAAGTCAACCGTGAAGGCGGCGTTCTGTTTCGTCGTACTCGGTAAGTGGTTTGTTTTCTTTGCTGTTAGTTTACGGAAGCAGGAGTTTATGTATTCAATTTGATGGACTTTTTAGGCATTGTGAAGGTACTTTTTAGTAATTAGGTACCTGTATCGATTCAGTACTACCTCATAAACAAGGGTCAGCACACAACTTTCCTTCTGATTTTTAACTAAAATTACTCGTATAGGTACTCGTATGACTTTATTAGTCAAATAGTATATGTGTAATGAATAACAAGTACATAAGTACTATAATTATGCAAGGAATTAATATATTAGACTGGAGTTAACCAATAGGTACATATTGTAAACATAGATAAATTACAGTTAGCTTCAAATTGAATCGACAATAATCGGCAAGGTAGGTAAGAAATTCGAGTACGTTACTCTACTTTACATTACTGTTATTGCAAAACCTGCAGACAATTCAATTGAAAATAAATTTTGCTGGATTCGAAATAAAATATAATGCAAGTTCATTGCGGGAAAAAAACAGCAATGAACCTGCAAGAAAAACGAATTGATACAATTGGACAGAAATTACCTCAATCGTGTAGAGTTACGAAATCACCACACTACAGTATTCTATATATTTAGCTTGTACTAACAGTACAGAGGGCATGATAATACAAAGCGGACAGGGGGCTCACCCTTATTAACTATTTAGTCATCTGTGTTAAAGGACCATACATTTTAACCCAGTCGCGCGCCCGGGGCACTTTGTATAATATTATAATATTATCATCACCCAACTCTACCGACCGGTGCCTACTAGGCACTAGGTTACTCTTAGTCTACCTCTTGGTCTATATAGACCAAGAGGTAGACGAGTACCTATAGGTGGGCTGAGTGCTCTACAAAAAAAGATACCGTGTCATCATCATCATCAGCCTATATTTGTCCACTGCTGGACGTAGGCCTCTCCTACTGCACGCTACTGAGCTCGGTCTTCAGCTCTCCTCGTCCATTTTCTTCCACAGCCGCTTTTCGCAGGTCGTCACTGGCGTCCTGCACTACGTTTGCCTAAACGTCACCACTCGAAAACTCGTCTACCCCAACGGCTATTAGTTCTTCGGGAAATGTGATGTTCGGGGGATGTGTGTGTGTGTGTGTGTTCGGGGGGTGTGTGAGCTAAAGTTAGCTTGGTTTTCCTTAGAGCTTGGTTCTCTGTCGGATATCTTCATTACAAATCTTGTCCTTCAGATAAATTCCAATAGCTCCAAGCATAGCTATCTGCGTAGCTTGCTGAGCGACCTTAAATTTGTGGACTAGTCTGACCAAGAGTGTCGATGTTTTGGCTCCGTAGGTCATGACTGGAAGGACGAACTGATTGAAGAATTTTGTCGTCAGGCACTGGTATGGACAACGAGGAGACTTGACGAAACTTGCCGAATGCTGGCCAACCCAACTGAATTCTTTTGTTGGCTTCCTTCTCAAAGTTGTTCTTACCTAATTGCAATATTTGCCCAAGGTAAACATATTTTCGGATAACTTTAAGAGGTTCACCATTGACTGCAATCGGTTCCGGGTCAACAAGATCGTTAAACATGATCTTGGTCTTATCTATGTTCATTCCGAAACCAATGCGTCGTGAAGCATCATCTAGGTTGGTCATTATACTTTGCAAGTCTTGCAGCGACTCCGCCATTACGATTATATCATTGGCAAATCGTGTGAGATGTTCTCGCCTTTGATATTAATGAACATTCCTTTCCAATCCAGCGTCTTAAACATATCCTTCCAAGACATTAGTAAACAGTTTCGGGAATATAACATCCCCCGTCTCACTCCCCTGGATATGTTTAGACTGCTGGTTTTGTACTTGGACACTCATAGTCGCGGCGTCATACAAAAACATCAGCACTTTGATGTATCACCAGTTCACTTGACAACACTGCAAAGACTCCAGAACCATCCAGGTTTCATCGGCATCAAAAGCCTTCTCATAGTCCACAAAAGCAAGACACAGATGCTGGTTAAACCTGCTCCTCAGACTTCTGTATAACCTGCCTCATTGTATGTGGTCTATGGTACTAATCTACCGCAAAACCCGTCCTGTTCAGGAGGCTGGAATTCGTAGTCTTCTTGCGAGACGATTTGAGATGACCCTGGAAAACAACTAATAGACGTGGCTCAAGAGTGAAATAGGTCGGTAGTTCTTTAAAAGAGTGGTATCCCCTTTTTTAAAGTAGGGTACTACCGAACTCCTGCTCCACGCCTCTGGAGTTCTCCGACTGTTAAGAACGGTGCTAAATAACCCCTCGCTCTCAAAGAACGAGTTCCTCCCTGCTTTCAAGACCTCCCAAGTTATACCATTCCACGGGGGTCTTTCCATTCTCTGTGTGTGTGTGCGTGCGTGCGTGCGTGCGTGCGTGCGTGCGTGCGTGCGTGCGTGCGTGCGTGTGTGTGTGTGTGTGTGTGTGTGTGTGAGCATTTAGTCATTTAGTCGTTTTTTATGTGTAAAATTGCGACGGAATGATTGACGCTGCAATGACAAGGGTGTTGGTTGTTTGCTCGAAAGGTAAAGATGACGAAGCAATGGCTTTCATCACGCGAGAAAATGGTTAAACGATGGCCTATCCTCATCCGTCCTCACTAAAATGGTCAAACGATGGCCTGCCCTCATCCACCCTCACTAAAATGGCCAAACGATGGCCTGCCCACATCCGTCCTCAGTAAAATGGACAAGCGGTGGCCTGCCCACATCCGTCCTCACTAAAATGGTCAAACGATGGCCTGCCCTCATCTGTCCTCATTAAAATTTATAAATGTAAATTGGTACTGTTTTAAAGGTACTTATAATATGTTTAAGTGTATGTTTGTTGGTTTGTTTGTTTAGGGAGGTTTAATGTTAAAATGGCTGGGTAGTACGGTGGTATTATTTGATTAAATTTTGTATGTAGATACAAACTTACAAACCATTGAGACCAACATAGAATAAATACTTGTTATCCTGGAAAAATTACCACGCGGGCAAAACGGCAGGGCGCAGAATTTTAAAAAACTACCTTCAATTCCTTCAATCATGTAGGTTGTTCGACATAAACAAAGAAAGGTATATACAGATTTTAGGTACCTAGGTAGGTACTTTAAAAAAAAAAAAATTACCCAACTGCAGACGTTTCTTGAGTCGATTACACGTGCGAAACCAATTAGTTACAAACGATTTTATCGATGTACCTACTCTTATTTTAGGAAAAAATTGACAAATTAGGAAGAAAAATACAGATGTCAGGCGCAGAACCCGAAAGTGAGGATAAAAAGTTAATACAAAATTGAGTGTTTTTATTAGGCACATGTTTTTTTTAATTTTAAATATGTCGTCGAGACGTTTTGAATACAGGACTCACTGACTCAAAATTGCATTAGCTTTTAATATTGTTTCTTTGGACTCTAACCAAACTCTAATCTTCTAACCAGAATTGACAGAAAATACTTATTTTAATGTGTAATATAATATCTTTCCGCTCGCTTTCCTGCAATCTATGGGAGTGATTTCGTGAAAAGTGTTAGACGATGTATAACCGGAAGTGGGTAACCGGAAGTGTAATAGGAAGACGGGGAAGCGCGCGCTATTTGTTTTGACCAATGAGCGCGCACGGTACTATCTAGCTAGAAGCCATCACTTTTTTTTAATGTGCATAATAAACTCTTCAGTCGTGAATAGAACTCAGGTACTTCAGACTATCAGCCAAACGGTTCCTGGCTGAGCTATCAAGACTTTTTCTGACGAAAAGTAAGATCAGTAGGGCAGATGAAAGAATTGCTGATTCACAGTTGACTAATGAGCACGCGCTGGGCTAGAGTATGTTAATGTTGCTACCAAGGTGAGATGTCAGATATTAAACATCATGCGATGCGACTACTGTAAGTCTTGCTCGTATATTTTTTTAAATTTGAATATGTACTGTTGTCAGCATTGGGCTCGGTGGTGTCAGACATGGCTGGAGAGTGCAATATGGCTGGCTTCTACTTGGAGCTAGGTTGTACTCCGGTGGCTAATGCCGACAACTCCACCAGCTGTCCTGACGCGTTCACTTGTCCTGACTTGCATCCTGACCCGAGTATGTGCTTCTATAGGTAAGTGTGCATCATTAAGGTTTTTACGCCAGTAAACGTAATTCAACCTCCTTGATGGGTACTTCTGTCATCAGAGTGTTCCGCTGCTAGCACAAGCCTTCTCTCCCTAGACAGAGAAGCTAACTTATCTCAGTGCTGGTTGGTGGATGTTAGTCATAGAGAGATGCACCAACCAATGGGTTGAATTACGCTTACTGGCTCACGTCACGTATAAAGGGCCATATTTACGATCCATCTTGCCGTACAGCCCGCTAACGCCACGACAGTGAATAGTCTCGACACTCTCGACGTAAGCACGTCTATATAACGTATCGTTTTGCATCGGGCATCATGCATGACCTTGTACAGCAAGATGGATCCTAAATAAGGCCCTTTAAACTCATTTTAGTGTCTGTTGTCCTTAAATTTTGAGGTTCTCGACAAATAAGGCCTTTCATAAGCCGACCATTCAATAGACCTTTGCATCAGCCGCTATGTACATGAGTGCCGCCATGTTGAGTTCAATTGTATCGAACAATGTGGGAGATTTTAAGAATATATTAAATAGATTGATTATTTAACTAACATAAAATATTAAATTACACACAAAATTATTGACATGCATTTTTATTTCCGATGCGCGTGATCATGCACGCGCTTAAATAGTAAATATTCTCTATAGATTTTTAACAATCAAGTATTTTGGTGTAATTTTAATAATTTAATTTCTATTTAAAGTTACTACAAAAAATATTGCAAATCAGCGGTTACCCTAAACACATTTCCGCAGCCACACATCAGAACTCCCACACTTTTGCGAAAATATTGAAATGAAAAGGCCTAACTACCGTCTGCGACGGACTCGACTAATCTTGACGGGAAGTATTTTTTGAACTTCGATGCAAAAATAAGTAGTTTCGTATGTTTGCTTGTAGCATCGTAGATGCCAAACGGTTGAATCGAAATAACAATAAATAAAATTGTTTTGCAATTGACGGAGATATCGACCGCCATACATAAAAAAAACATACATACAGCCGAACATATAACCGTCTCCTTTTGTGAAGTTGATTAAAAACGCTGTTATCGAGATGGCTTTAGCCATAGACAACTGCATATTACTCCGTCTATTAGCTGTTTGATTATAGGTAAAAAAGTTTTGGTCACTAGCACAGTAATCCGCCCATATTCTGTTTCTACTATGCCTTAGCATAATATTTAATATCAAATACACAATGCAGGGTACTTATTCGCTATGCCACACACAATTTCTTGCCAAAAACGTGTGAAGTCATTACGACAATTGCCGCACGATTCCACGAAGATATCTTTTAGGCTGGCTGGCTGATTTCCGAATTAGTTTTCAGAATGCATCAAATCGATATAAAATACATTGACTGCCGCACACGTTCGTATTTTTCCGTACATTCCGTACGTACGTTTTGAGTGCCAGCCCGCGCGTCCGGAAAAAACATTCGGATTAAACCTAATGACATCATGTGGAACGCAGTACTGGCATACATTTGTTATGTTCCGCCGCACACGTTCGGAAATTTCCATTCAGAACCGCGCCACGCGCCTTGCCTCATGGACGTAATTTGCGTCTTTCGTGTCTCATCACGATTGCAGTAAAATCAAATAATTTATCTGGATGTGCTCTCTTTAGATAAAATGGACTCTCGTAGATTCTCTGACTGTTTAACGGATGTACCCAATATCGACGTTCTTTTTTCTTCTTGATTGATAACAGAAATGCAATCGCAATTAAATCGTCGTCCTCTATCGCCGTGCGTTTACAATGCCACCACTGGCAAACATACTGGCAGTATAATATTTCTAATTCAAAAAAATCGAACGTCTGCGCTAGGCTCACGGAATTCCGAATTGGAATTCCTGATGCAGTTTCCTACTGCATACGGAAAACGAATGTATGCGCCCTGTCTAACGCGGCGCGTTACGTGATCATAGCGAACAAGGACCCAGGTAGCGTTACACTGTGAGTGCACAATTTACACCTCATCTACAGCTTTCATGTTTAAAAACTCTAGATAGATTTCTAAAAACAAATAAGCCGTTACAGCGACACCGTCTACTTTCGGAATATGTCTTTTTCCTATGTTGTCCACTTGATAGCTCGTTAGAAACATCAAATAGGTATATTTCTCACTTGCACAAAACTTAATCGCAATGTATGGGCATCAACATTCCCTCATCATCATCATCATCACTGCTGGACATAAGCCTCTCCCAAAGCACGCCACTGAGCCCGATCTTCGGCTCTTCTTTTCCATCCGCCGCCAGCCATCTTGCGTATGTCGTCATTCTACCTAGCCCGAGGGCGTCCTACATTACAACATTTCCTACATTGTCATTACCAAGCAGTACACAGGAGGCAAAGCACCTTCAATCCCCAAACGAATGTACCTACCTACCAACATAAGTATTGCGACGTGGATATGTCAATAGAAAATTGACGCAATCGACCATCTCACTCAATGCCATCTTGCGAATTATGACAATGCACCCAGGAATCAGCATAATGTAAACATTACTTGACATTATGTCATGACCTTAGGCATTCTGCGAAGTCACCAGAACAAAGCCGGAGGTGCAAAAACGGAGGCTACGGCCTTACTGGTGCGGTGATTGGGAAATACCCTGACCTTAGCATTACTTTTGATGTAATATTTATGTTTTTGATTATCTGTCTCATTTAAATTGCAAATCATTATTATTGATATGAATAAGTACCTAATATTACCATCGAGCTATTATTACTATTACATAGCATTTATAATATAGCAGGCAGGTAAATATGTAGTTACATAGGGAAGAGTGAATAGCAGATGGTTTTCTTCGGGCGCACAATTATTTCCGTGTTGGATAAGCCTGAATCACTCGCAAGAATTAAAAATCTTGATCTGCTGCTGCGCATCTTGATCTGCTGCTGCGCATCTTGATCTGCTGCTGCGCATCTTGATTTTGCCTCCATAGGTCAACTAATCTATACTTATAAAAAAGCAGTAAGTAGTAACAAAAAGTCTGTACAATAAAGAGGATAAAAAAGGACTTAAAATAAGCTACATACTGAATAAGTTTTATTTTTAAGTGGTGTCTGTCTGTCTGTTTGTATGTTCGCGCATCACATAAACTACTGGCCAGATTGCGATGCGGTTTTCATTGTTGGATAGTATTTTTGACTTAAAAATTGGTGTACTTGGTATCTCAATCCAATGTAGAAGTCGAGCAATCAATAAAAAACCATTTGACGTTTGAACAAAGATTGATGGTATCGGTTCTGGAATAACACAGGATCCTAATTTCCAGAACTGTCCACGTGAGATCAGCTAGTAGTGCTAGCACTATATTTTAACCAGATATTTTCTCTGATATTTCCAGAGGCGTGGCGTACGGCGACAAGTCATCAGTCCCGCAGAACCTGATAGCAAACCCGTGCTCCCAAGCCTGCAGCTGCCGCATTCCTGCCGGAGGGCAGCCGAAGTTTGACTGCGCGGCCGTGGACTGTGTGGAAATCTTCGACAGTGACATCAAGGAGCAGTGCATCAATACTTACGAGCTTGACTCCTGCTGCAACACTGGGACTGTTTGTGGTGAGATATATCCAAAAGAAAAGTAGAGTTCTTCATGATTCCCAGTACGCAATCTGTTTCTCATATTGTGGTAAACGGTTCAAATTCCACTGGTAAATTAACTTGAACATTGGAATTAAACTTGTACAAATCGCTTGATTCAGAAACAGTGTAATAAATACACTGTAAGTATGTGCCGTAAGATATAAAGTATTTAGGCTTCTTCAGTCCTGAACCTTTGCTCCTGGCTGAAACGAGAGCATTCCGGTAGCCCAAGTTTAAGTAAGAACTGCGTTAAAGAAATTGAAGAGAGTTAAAAGTCAATATACAACGTATTTAAATCAAATTAGACATGCTAACTTCATTAATTAGTGTAATGAAAGGTCAAGTTGTCTAGACTTAACTGTACACTTTAATATTTATTCGATTCTTTACTCTTAATATAACTTAATATGGCACCTAAGAAAAAAAACGGCCAAAGGCAAGTCGGACTCGCGCACCGAAGGTCCTGAACAACTTATAGGTATGTAAATAACTCGACCATTTTTTTGTGATGTCCAAAATCCAAAAAAAAACGGTTTTCGGATTTTTCCCATATCTTGTACTCTAAGACATTGCTTCTTGGCAAATTTTATTATTCTAGGACAACGCCCCCTACCCTATACGTTTTGATTCCCTTGCGAATGTCAAAATATGCGGCATATGCGGCCGAATCTTTTGATTGCGTTGACTTGGAAGTTTGTTTTTTTCACAGCTATAAGAGATTGCGGACCTGTGTATTTGATATTCATTTCTACTTGATGCCTCCACGCGTCCCTGAGAAAAAGGGTCTTGACAGACAGACAGACAGACAGACAGACAGATAGACAAAGAAGTGATCCTATATGGGTTCCTTTTTTCCTTTTGAGGTAAGGAAATATTAAACAAAATGGTTGAATAGACAAAGTTTGACTTTGTCCTTTCAAAGTCTTTTGTTCTTTTGTTGTCTTTTGTTCAGTCTACTAGTACTACACTACTAGTAGTAGACTACTAGTACTAGTAGGACTGTAGTAGTAATAGTATGCTACTAGTTGCACAGTCTAGTAAATCATAATAAGGCTGTAGGTATTATTAAGTAGGTGTTCTGTGGCTGTTAAAAAAAAAACCTCATATCATATTGTGTTGGTAAAAGTGACCTCATTCCTCTTGTCTTCGCTGCTGATGATCCAATAAACATATTTAACGAGTTCATTATAGGCACCAAACAATCGAAGACCCCGTGTAAGGAATCCTTAATGTCCGGACTCACTGCATTGCGAATGATCTATTGTTTTTCTTTACACGTAGCGGATACTTTAAATACTCGCACAACAAAAAGGGTACTTCCGTTTGCATCATCAATACGTGTCTCTTCAAGAACAACTGTCAATATATACCCTTACTTATAAAAAGTTATGCAATGATTAAGTAATGATTAGAAATACTGCGCAGTACAATATTGTACTGCGTGGAATTCTTAATCATTGCATAACCATTGCATAACTTTTTATAAGTAAGGGGGTAAGTCGCTAGGTAATAGGTTTCTTTATGGCTATTTAGTCCAAAGCTCTTTTTCTATCTGTACTTATAATTAAAGTAGTAAGTAATAAAAAAACTGTACAGTAAAATCGGTCTTGGGGACTTAAAAAACTATACAGTCTTTTCTTGTTTGTTCGCGCATCACGTAAAAACTACTGGACCAATTGTGATGCGGTTTCCACGGTTGGATAGGTTAGAGTATGGCTTAAAAACTGGAGCAATTATTATCTCAATCCGACGAATAGAAGTCGAGCAATCGATAAAACTCATTTGTTGTCTGAACGAAACGAAGTTTGATGATATTGATACTTTTGGTTCTGGAATATAACACATAGCAATGTCCCAGAAAATGCCCAGGCTATCATTACATAAAAACATCTACATTCCAGGAAAAGACGCCATAGCAAAGCTGAAGACTTGCGAAGTCGACGGGAAGACGTTCTACGAGGGTCAAACCTTCGAGCCCCAGAACACCCGCAAGACCTGCATCTGCACAGCTGACTGGGAAGGCGGAGTGGACAACACCTCCTACTGCAGGGACATTAACTGTGGCTTGGAGATCCACTACCAGGAGAATATCTTGAACAACTGTGCGCCGGTGTTTGCGGGGAGTGATCGGGGCTGCCCCATTGGGTACCAATGTCGTGAGTAGTTTTAAACGTGTTAGCTACAGGACTTTTGAGAGGTCTGCCCATCTTTAATTAACCCCCGAACGCGAAAAGAGAGGCGTGTCATAAGTTTAGTGTGTGTATGGGTGTGTGTATATCAGTCTGTGGCATCGTAGCTCCAAATTTATAAGCGTTTTTTTTTCTGTTTGAAAGCTGATGTGATCGAGATGGTTCTTAGTCATAACGGCGAGTCGGGATCGTAGCTCCCAAACGAATGAACCGATTTTGATGCGATTTTTTTCTGTTTGAAAGCTAATGTGATTGAGATGGTTTTTAGCTATAATGGGGGGTGGGGGATGGGGGAGTTATATACTTTTTGGGCTTGTTTGTGTTGTGTTGAGACTATCGAAGTGTTAATCATTACACTGACATCCAACACTTGCGTATCCAACTATACTTCATAATAATATTATTATTGTAACAGCGAAAGGAATTCTGTCAGTCTTTCTGTTACTTTTTCACCACTAAACGGCTGAAACGATCTTGATAACATTTGGAATGACGATAGTTTGAACCCTGGAAAAGGACATAAGATACTTTTTATCGCGATAAACTGTCCGCGCGGACGAAGTCGCAGGCAATAGCTATCAGTGCATAATTATAGTTATAGCACAGAATAAATAATAGTACAAGTACAGAAGGATAACTGAGTAAAGTCATTTAAATACATAGCAACTCTCGCTACAACGCAATAAAGTGCAATTTAACTCGCACAGCGCTGCGACCTTTCAATTATATTTACCTAGAAGGCGCTCACCCATTGCCCAATAAATATCCACTGTCTTTGGTACAGAATATAAAAAAACAAGAAAACAGTATCATTTCTAATAAATAACACCCACAATATTTCCCTTCCAGCATCACCAACATCGAAAGTGATCCGAGGTCTGAACCTGCGCAACATCAACGCGCAGTGCGTCTTCGGGAACGAGACCCTCACCGTGGGAGACGAGGTCTCTGTGGAAGAGAAGTGCATGAACTGCTCCTGCAACGTACCGCCCTTTGTTTCCTGTAGTAGGAAGAACGTTTGTGACGAGTGAACGTGTATTCTTTTTCCCAAGTTTGCAATATGAGAAGGTTCCAAAGGTTTTTCTCGTCTTACCAGACTACAAGAAAGGAGGGGCCGGCCTCCACAAAATAAAAGTCATCGGACTCTATCATGATTGGTATCAAATTCAAGAGCTCAAGACCATTTCAAAAATATTAGTAGCTATTGGTTTCTCTAAATATTTATTTGTACAAAACGTTGATTGACTAATTTAATCAAAAAATTAGATATATAGCCTCATGGACTTTTTTGTGGGTAAATATTAGTACTCTAAACATGTAGTACATTATTTTATGTATCATCAATAGTTTTCGCAGCGCACGCCAAATAATGACTTTATAGGCAAATGTTTGTTACCTTGGGTTACATTATTGCAATTTTCGTAGGGATCTCTAATGTTGGAGTGCGTAGTTTCTGAGCCAATGCTGCAATGCTTGGAACCGAACTGAACTTTCAAATGGTAGTATTATAATTAGTTGGTTATTATTTGTGATGATCTGATCAATAATTATGCTGGATATAATATCTAGGCTACTTAATGAAGTACCCTTTAAAACTTGTTATTATCTAGGTAATACATACTCGTACACTGGCCATCAAAAATTAGTACCACACTTTTAAAACTAATATATTTCGTTTTTTTTATTAAATTTATCGGCTCCTACTCATAGAATAGAATAGAATAGAATGGAATAGAATGGAATAGAATGGAATAGAATGGAATAGAATGGAATAGAATGGAATAGAATGGAATAGAATGGAATAGAATGGAATAGAATGGAATAGAATGGAATAGAATGGAATAGAATGGAATAGAATGGAATAGAATGGAATAGAATGGAATAGAATGGAATAGAATAGAATAGTATAGAATAGAATAGAATAGAATAGAATAGAATAGAATAGAATAGAATAGAATAGAATAGAATAGAATAGAATAGAATAGAATAGAATAGAATAGAATAGAATAGAATAGAATAGAATAGAATAGAATAGAATAGAATAGAATAGAATAGAATAGAATAGAATAGAATAGAATAGAATAGAATAGAATTGAATAGAATAGAATAGAATAGAATAGAATAGAATAGAATAGAATAGAATAGAATAGAATAGAATTGAATTGAATTGAATAGAAAAGTTTATTTGTGACAAGTGTACGTACTTGTCACAAATAAACTTTTAATGATAAGAATAAAAAAATAAAAATTTGCATGATATGTCACAAATTGGCCTCAACTCAGCATAATGCTGGCAGTTAACCAGCGCTGGTCTTCCGTTGGAGCCGTTTGGTGATGTCACGTTCCACATACACACAGTACAACTGCATAAAAAAATAAAGAAAATAACTATAATAAGAAAAAAACAAAATACAGCACAACCATACTGATCCGCGAAAAGTTAAAAAGGTCAAAACTACACATAGCAATTAAAAATTGTACAATACAAAAATAACAATTTAAATAAGTTAGAAGTTAAGGCAAACATTTACGCAACATATTTGCTAATATTATAGGTAACTATAGTATACCACTAGACGACACAACAGTAACTCGTGACGATAGTGAAAGTGCAAACAAAGTAAGAAGGATAATCTATTTTCTGATAGGTATGGCTTATATTGCGCTCGTATCAAGTTTGAGAGCTTCCTGTCGCTGCTGATGTGTAGTAGTCATCGGATTTAGACACCAAGTACACCAGTTTGAAGTCAAAGCCTAAGTTATCCAACAGTGAAAATCGCATCGCAATCAGTCCAGCAGTTTTAACGTGATGCGCGAACAGACGGATATTAAAAGTGCAGTTTTGAAGGCCAATGTAATTTATTTAGATAAGTTTGCGGGAGCACAAAAACAGTTTTTAAAAACTAAATTATTTAATATAAAATTTTAAATGTTAATATAATTTTTAATTAGAGCGACCGCAAAGAATTCGATTCACGAATCGACTGTCTTAATACTAACTAGAACAAAGGAACTTAAAATGCTAAGTTGCAATTAGAGCGGATGGACGATGGTACGGCCACCCACGCCATATTCTCGGTAATCTACCGCTAGGTGCTGACTGTTGTTATGAGGCGACTGGGTAGCTGCATCATAACTTCTCCCTCCCCAAGTGCGAAATTATCGGGTTCCGCAGAAGTTGATGTCGGGTTCCGATAACTTCGCAAACGTTTATAAAGATTAAAAACTATAAAACTAATTATAATTAACACAATAAAGGCATAGAATACAATTGTGCATACACTAAAACTAACACTTTCGACACTGATTAATTTTGGCACTTCACTTTCACTGCTGGCGTGAGCCCGCAGAATTTTGATGAGCTGACGTGTTTCCTCCAAGTTGATTCCTTTTATGTTGATGGGTTTCAGATTTGTGATATTTTCTATTTTAAATTCCGGGATTGCAGTTATAGCTGTTATTTTGAACTGGATATAGTCGGCTAAGGTTTTTCTGTAGCTAAGTCTGTACTTAGAAATGTATATATTGCATTCTTGTTTGATAGTGGCAATGTACGTTCCCTGTAGTGACTGTCGAGTATCCTCGTTTCCGCATTTTTCCGTCAGTACTGTTGGGTTTCGGCAAAATATAGTCCAGCTGTCAAGGCTTATGCGTTGTACCTTAATGTCCTCAATTTCAATTGAGTAAGGCGTACATTGGTCTATTTTTGTCTGGAATGTCATCAGCTGTTCTTCACAAGAAGGCCCGGAAAGTGGAACTACGTTTTCCTCGGTACACAGGAAATTTTCATCAGCGGCTACTCGTTGACATGGTTTAGTGACCGGTAGGAATTTCCAATCTTTCACCATAAGGTAAGGGGTTTCAGGGAATACAACAAGAGTCTTATTCATGGAATCAATAAAAATTGGAATAGGGTATAATTTAAAGTAATTGTAAACTTCCTTTTCTGTTAGTGGGATTTCTAATATAAATGTTATTTGGCTTTTCTTTATGTATGCTTTCACATTAATTATTCTTTCTAACTTCAACAAGTTTTCATCGGAAGCTTCATACATCAGATTATCGACCATTTCTATGGATTTAAGTAAAGACAACAATTCTGTAGAATTAATAATTGATTGGTGTAGTACTGATACCTTACTAAAGGCCAAGGCGGTTTCTATTTCGTTTAATGTATTAGAAATGGTTCTAAAAACATTTATAAACATGTCAAACATGCTCAAAACATATGATGTATATAAGCAGTAATTTTCCTTATTGCTAATGGCTGTGGCAAAATCTTCGATTCTCTTAAGTCTTTTACTAAAAATAAGCATATTATCCTGTAAGGTGTCCGTACTATTCATAAAACTATCGAATACTTTTGTAACCAAGGTAATTTTACCATCGGTCGATAACTGCTTAGCTTGGATTTGTGAAATGAGGGAATCATAGCGAACAGCATCTTCGTGGTCTAGATTCCCGGATATTAATTTTATTAATGAACCAAGTGGATTTACTAAGCCTCTTTTTATTTTGTGTGAGGGAAACAATTGCCTGAATTTATAAATCGTGTTGCCTAGTAAGTTTTCAAACTGTGTTCTTATACCAAGAATTCCCATGTGCCCATCGTTTATAAAATCCTTTTTCGTATCTATTATTTTGGTAAATACATCATATTGTTTAATATTAAAATCTAAGTCATTGGCTATGCCGCTTAAGTCTAATACCTTAATAACTATCCATTGATCCTCTTGATTATAGGCATTTCCTTGTCTAACAGGTAAGATGCCAGGGTTATCCTTAATCTTTTGCAGATGAAGGGCCTGGTTTGGGATGATTAGGGTCATCACGACCAAGCACCACCTGTGGAGGACGTTTAATATTTTTAACGGCAATTTTAGTGTCTCTGTTACCTATCTGTACTTGTGCTACGTTTCTTTCGACTGAGCCCTTAACTACTGCTTTATGGTATCGGGGCTTGTCTTTACTTTTTCTTTTATTCACATCTTTTGCGAATATAATTTTTCCCTCTTCTAACTCGATTTCATCGTTTCCCTTTTGTTTTTCTCTAAGTTTCTGCTTTTTCTCTAACATTTTACTGGCTATAAATTGATACAAGACTTTTGTACGTTTGGCGTGATCATTTAAAAGTTGTTGAGTGTATGCCTTTTCAAATTCCCCATCAAATGCTTTATTAGCGTCTGTGTGTCCAAATACAATTTCAAAAGGAGTTAATCCCGTAGCTGAGTGGATTGTGTTGTTATAGGCCATTATAGAGTACGTCATCACTGATGCGGCGTCAGTACATTTTTGGTCATATTTAGCTAGTCTGTAAATCTCAATTAAAGTGGAATGGAATCTTTCTACAATACCTGTCGAGTTTGGGTTATTTGAGGTGCAAATGTGTAATTGGATTTTGTACATGGACGTTAATTCTCTAACAAGCTCATTATTAAATTCGGTTCCTGGATCACTACTAATTTTTTTGGGTACACCATACATTGAAAAGTATTTTATCAGCGCACGCACTACTTCGCCTGTGGATTTGTTTGATATTTAAATTGCTTGCGCTAGTTTGCTGAAAGCGCATACTATAGTTAAATAGTATCGGCTGTCTATTGTAAAAAGATCAATGAATAATTCCTGGAATGGTGCATCTTGCGTTTGAGTTAATTGAATTGCGGGTTTAAGAGGTTTTCTGTCATATTTCATCTTTTGACAACTTTCGCAACTATTAATAACAGCTGATATTATTTCCTGCATATTGTTCCAATAATAGTTTCTTTTGATTCTAAGCATTGTTTCTTTAACCCCCCTGTGAACTGTTTTCCCATCGTGGTGTTTTAAAACTATCGCTTTCTGTTCTTTTTCATCTTCTACGTAAACTACTCTTTCAGTGCATTCGAGGAACTTCACGGAGCCTTCCTTAAATAACTGAATAACTATCCTATTAAAATCCTTTCTGTGTTGCTCGGTTTCAAAAAATACGAAATATTTCAGTTTTGGTTTAATGTATTCCTTCAAAAACGCTTTTATTATTTCATCATTGTTAGTCGGCATAAATACTTCTAAAACCTTTTGTTTGTCCCGGGATAAGTCACGTACCTGAATATCATTTTTAAACCATTCAAAAATTAATATCTGATTTGGCTTGGTGTCAATGGCCTCGTTCAGGATAGGAATGCCTTTAGATTCTAGGTCATTAGCAGAGTGAGCAGTTTCTGTACCACTTGACGACGGGGGCAAGGACATATGTCCTGTTGTGAAATCAGGGTCAATGCTCATGTCG
Source organism: Alsophila aescularia (assembly GCA_946251855.1). NCBI lineage: Eukaryota > Metazoa > Arthropoda > Insecta > Lepidoptera > Geometridae > Alsophila > Alsophila aescularia. The sequence continues at coordinate 6,654,327 of OX276376.1, read as the reverse complement.
GATATTGTTCTAGATATGTCGCTAATAGTCAAGGTATCTGAGCTGTCTCTAACCAATTTATCTTTGTTAGTCAATTTCACCAATTCGTCTATTACGTCTTGACAGTGTTTTTGCAGATTCGTCTCGTCCTTGTCAATATTCACTTTCATGGATTCGTCATCACTGTCACCGATCGCGTTTAATTTAATCCTAGATAATGCGTCAGCGTTGGTATTTTGTTTGCCATTTTTGTAAATGATTTTAAAGTCGTATTCTTGTAGGCGTAACCGCCATCGGGTCAACTTACTATTAGGTTCTTTTAGCGAGTAAAGCCAGGCTAAGGGTCGGTGGTCGGTAAAAATCGTGAAAGTATTGCCATAAAGGTACGGGCGGAAGTATTTCACTGCCCATATAATGGCAAGAAGTTCGCGTTCAATGGTACTATAGCGCATTTCAGTTTCACTGAGAGTACGGCTTGCGTAGGCAATGGGTTTATCATTACCTATAGTTCCTTGAGACAGAACGGCGCCTAAGGCTACATTGGATGCGTCTGTTGTAAGTATGTAGGGCTTACCTTGATCCGGGAATTGCAAAAGCGGCGCGTTTGTAAGAATTTCTTTGCATCTTTGAAAGGAATCTATGTATTTTTGGTCAATTATTATCTTATTTCGCTTCTTTAGACAGGACGTTAAAGGTTGAGTAATTTTTGCGAAATCTTTAATGAAACGTCTGTAGTAGCCGATAAGTCCGAGAAAGCTCTTGATTTCGGTTGTTGTTTTTGGGAGTGGGTATTCTAATATGGCTTTTATCTTGTCGTCGTTAGGCTTTAATCCATTTTCAGTAATCGTGTGTCCTAAATATAAGACTTCCTTTCTTAGAAATTCCGACTTATCTAATTGTACCTTGAGGTTGGTTTCCCTCAGTCTGTCAAAAACTGTCCGTAAGTCATTTAAATGTTCCTGTAAGCTGGTGCTATATACAATTATGTCATCCATGTAAACCAAGCAGTGTAATCCTTGTAGGCCTCTCAGAACATTGTCCATAGTACGTTGGAAAGTTGCTGGGGCAGTCTTTAACCCAAAGGGCATTCTCAAAAATTCATAGTGTCCTGCTTCGGTGCTGAACGCTGTCTTCTGTGTGTCATTTTTGTCTACCTCTATCTGATGGAACCCATTGGCAAGGTCAAGCGTTGTGAAATATTTGCTTTTACCTAATTTGTCAAATAAGTCAGTGATATTCGGTAGTGGGTATTTGTCATCTATTGTTATGTCATTAAGGCGGCGGTAGTCAATTACCATTCGATATTTGACTTCGCCGGAGGCGTCCATTTTCTTGGGTACTAAGTGCACGGGTGCGTTCCAAGGAGAATACGACTCATGAACAACATTGTTTTTCAGTAATTTCTCGACTTGGGATTTTATTTCCGCAGCCTGTGCAGGTGCCTGGCGGTATGGCCTAACATAAATTGGATCTTCATTTTTCGTTCTAATGGAGTGCTTCACCTGGTTCGTAAATGTCAATGGTATTTGTTCACAAAAGAAAATATCTTTATATTCCTTACAAAGTGGAGAAATAAGTGTCTTTTCCTCGTCATTCATGTGGTCTAGTCGCAGTCGCTTTAGATTGTCACGTAACATCGAGTCTGTGTCCAAATCAGTCATTTCCACGTCCGTGCTGTTGACCTTGGTGGTATTTTCAGTAAATTTTAAAACTCTAGCGGGGGTGGTAAGTGTTAAGGTCATTGGAGTCTCTAGTGTATTTTGAATCACAGTTGTTGCGTATCCATTTTGGCAGGTAACGATAGCACTTGGCATTCGCACGCCTTCACAAAATCGTGTGAAATTCATAATAGCTTCACCTGAATACAAATCCGTGGGAATTTTAACACGTTGTTCTGTACGGGGTGCTAGCTCAATAACATGGTCTGTAGTATACACGATAGGCAATCTCGCGTTGTTGGTGACGAGCTTTAAATTCTTTAAGTCAATTATTGCTTGTAATTGTACAAGCAGGTCATTTCCTATAAGTCCGTCATATCGTTTATCCACGTCATATAGGTAAAACTTATGGTGACCGTGATCATTGAACGAGGGTAGCAAAGGAATTTGGATAGCTTCATCATGATTACTGGACGCATGTGTACTAATCACAGTAAATGGTTCGTGATAAATTTCCGATCCAAAGTATCTATATGCCTTTTCGGGATTAATAAACGACCGTGTGCTACCTGTATCGATCATAAATTTCCCATCTATTTCCGGTATATATACATATGGCAGTTTTAATTTTAAGTCACAATTTATGTTAATTACTTCACGTTCCCTACTGTGGAGGCCAATATGTGAAAATTTTCGATACACTGAACTTCGTCACTTTCATTCTTATTTCCCTGATTTTCGTCTACTACTTCACATACTTCCGCCTGGTAATAGCCTTCAGGATCATTGAAGTTGTAGTAGTAATTATCCTGATATTCCTGTGGATATTGATCATAGGGATCATAGAGCTGATTTTCATCTAGCTCTATTTCATTGAGGCGAAAACCCTGTTGCTGTGGTTTCGCAGGGGCTGCAGTTCGCATGGATACATCCGTACTTTCGTTAGGCAAGGGCTTAGTAATAGCTTGGGGTGGTTTGTAACCGAACTGGGGTTGGTTGAACTGTGGGCGGTAACCTATGGGTTGAGGTCGCATGCCAAACTGTTGGGGTTGATAGGATGACCTAAAGGGTTGCATCCCGAATTGTTGGGGGCGCATGCCACCCTGAGGTCCTAGGTGGGGCCTATAACCAAACTGCTGTGGTTGAGGGCTATTGAATCTGAAGCCTTGACTTTTAAATTGGGGCATGCTCTGTTGGTTGTTATTTGGTATGCCGAAATTTAGGCGTGGAGGTTGGAACTGTAACGGCCTAAAACCTAGTGCGGAGGTTGGTGATGGTTGTGTTACACCAAACTTGAATGGTGCGCTGGGCGTGGGTTGCATAACTTGCGGTTGTGGCTTATTAGAGTTAACTCCCATTTTATTTCGCAAGGTATATTGTTCATAGAAATTTACTTCTTCTAGAACAATCTCCAGAGCTTTTTCAAGGGTATCAGGAGTTTTCAGTCTTACAATGCGTACTAAATTTTCGGGTAGATTGTATAAGAACACGTTTAGGGAAGTGTTATTGTATATTATTACTTTACTGCGTTTAATTTCGTCGTCAGACAATTGGTTCACTTTAGAGATCAAAACAGAACGTACGGCTTGAATTCGGTTACAAAAATCCAAATAGTTTTCGTTACTTTTGATTTTTAATGTTTCTAATTCTATAGCGATACACTCCTCGCTTCGAGGATCCCCAAAATGCTGTACTAATAATCCCTTCAATTCACTCCAGGTTTTGACATCCTCTCGCTCGCTAACGAGAGCTGCAGCTTCATCTATTAGCCTACTCGTGATAGAGTGCATAACGTACACATCCTGTTCTGTTTCACCGGTACCTCTATATTTATTTATTATATATTCACTTTTTCTTAAAAATAAGTTTAACTGTCTCTTGTCCCCACCGAACAAGGGGATTAGTTTAAGCATCTCAGCCGGTATTGTGCGGATAGTCGCCATTTTGCACTCTTTAAGTAACACTTCTATCTATAATACACAGTATACTTATAACTATTTTCGCTATAAAGATTCGAATTTATGCGATATATTTAAACAAACACAACAAAACGTTAACACAAAAACCATACAGAAAAGCCAAATACGTTATGGTGGAATAAGTTCGATTCCAAAAATAACTAAGGTGAGGGAATGGATGGTGAAAAATTGTACTCACCAGCCAGTCACCATTGTCGTCCCGGAACTTGTCAGATTTATTTGGTTCGAGGATTGCTGTGTAGTACGATTCACTGATTTATGTAAAACACAGGGATAACGCACCAACAGATGCCACTCGCGAACTCCAAGTTTTCACACTTGATGGTTTGGACGTTTTTACACAAACGCGTACTTTCGCGATGGCAACAACCAGCAATCCTACCGGCTGCGCCAGATAAGTTTGCGGGAGCACAAAAACAGTTTTTAAAAACTAAATTATTTAATATAAAATTTTAAATGTTAATATAATTTTTAATTAGAGCGACCGCAAAGAATTCGATTCACGAATCGACTGTCTTAATACTAACTAGAACAAAGGAACTTAAAATGCTAAGTTGCAATTAGAGCGGATGGACGATGGTACGGCCACCCACGCCATATTCTCGGTAATCTACCGCTAGGTGCTGACTGTTGTTATGAGGCGACTGGGTAGCTGCATCATAACTATTTTGTTAGTGCTTGGACAAAATGGAAACAATTCAAGTAATTGCAATTCATATAAGTTTTATTTATTTCTAATAATATTATTTTATGAACACCAAGTATCTATTTATATTGTACGTATTTTAAACTTATTTATAAAAATAAAAGTGTATTAAGTACTTACATAGCAATAATTGAGTATTTATGACGACTATCTTTGGTATTAACTTATCCTATTAGGAATATAATCTCTATTTTTATTTATTTGTTTATTTTAACTTGTTTACTTAGTAATCTTAATAAATAAGGACATTATTTACATTATGTACAGCACACAGCCTTAAGAGGACCTTTGTAATTATAATTATACTAAGTTATAATAAAAGTTGTGACGACTTAGAAAAATAACTTAAAATAAATTTATGGCTTAAGTATTTAGCATATTTCATAAGTAAATTATCAATTAATAAGAATAAATGCAAAATTTGACAGTTTTTATTAATTTAATCATATTAAAGTTTGTACAGTCAGACGCCAAAACAGGGATACTACTTTTGATATTTTCGTGTTTGCTTCTCATCCTTATTGCTATGGAATAAGGATCAAAACATTACGCTCTTTTGTTTCTGACTGTACATAGATCAAAAATGCAATCCATTTGGTATAATACTAATAAGGTACTTAGCCATTTTAAGTAAGATGAAATGTGTCTTAATTCACTTGAGTAAAAAATATCAACCTATAGAATTTCCTAAACTAATGTTTGTATCTACACACAAATTGAGAAAAATGTAACGTAGTATGATTGTATATAATTATCATTGTTTTTTGATTAAAAAAAAAACTTGATTTATAAAAAATACAATCGCATTACAAACTAAAAAGTTTGTAATGTGATTGTATTTTTTTTGAGGTCTGATTATTTTCGTTTTTTTTTTTTTAACCTTAACAAATATGTTGAGGTTAGTACCAAAATATAATCAGACCTCAGTAGTACGAGTTTTTATAGTTAACGAAAACGAAAATTCCATACATTTTCTTTAGTTCCTGCAAGTTTCCGCTAGAGGCGCTGCCAGGAACTAAACTAAACTACATTTCGTTTTCGATAACTATAAAATACGTACTAGGGGTACAAAAAAACGCACTGGGGGGGATCTATTAAAAATATATCAATTGTCCGTTCATAAAAATCCAGTATCATTAGCTCAATGCACTTTCTCACTAAATATCGTAAAGTTAGCTGAAGCAAGCCAGTCCTAGTTCAACCCTGAACATCTGGTTAGATCGACCGACGTCCCTTACTGCAACGTCCAGTATTGGCAATCTCCCGGCTTTGTCCGTCTCGTACTCCACGATTGTACGAGCCCAGTTAGCGCTTTTGTACTGTGGACAAGAAAAGTATCGTGAAAATCTAAGAATAGATCTTCACTTAATTACTTTCAAAGAAGATAAAGTTGTAATGCATTCAAGTCATTCTTACTTGGATCTCGAAGGAAGTTAAGTAAGCAGAATGAATTTGTATACAAGCACAAATTAAAAATGTATCTAACCCCCGAACCCCCTAAGCTAATAATGGATCTTATAGCTAAGATCCTCTCGATCACATCAGCTTTCAAACAGAAAAACGCATCAAAATCAGTCCATTCGTTTGGGAGCTACGATGCCACAGACAGACGCACACATACACACCCTAAACTTATAACACCCCTATCTTTTCGCATTCGGGGGTTAATAATGTATTCCGTTTACTCTGAATACAATAAGAATCATTGGAAGCATGAGAATTTTCCTGACGCACCATTTATTTAGTCATGCTCTCTTTGTGTCTAATTCTTGGGCAAAACTAAACTACTTAAGAATCCTATCCCCATTAACTACGCTTGTACATGTTAGTTTTTCTAAATTGTTCAATAACATAAAATTTATAAGCACCTTAACTGGCGGTTTTTTTGCGCTGAAAGTTGAAAACGCTCTTTTTCAAAAGAAAAAGCTTTCTATAAATAAACCAAACGTATAAGCGTAGATTATGCTTTATTCAAGCGATTGACACTAATAACAAAAGATTTCACCACAATTTTGGGGGTGGGAAGTGTTTTCCCCTTAAACACTAACGGCCTTATTTATAAAAAGTTAATCAACGTCAATTAGTACTGCGCAGTACAATATTGTAGTGCGCAGTATTACTAATCATTGCTTAACTTTTTATAAATAAGGCGGTTATTCTATAAAAACTGTACTACTATAAACTCAAGACCAGCAACTCTATCGCTCGTATAGGGGAGCGGAGGGAGGAGGTGAGATAGCAATACATTTATACCTACTTTGCGAAGATCTTGTCAAGCGACTAGGTATCCTCTTAATAGTTATTCTACGGAATATCGCTTAGAATTTTTTCGTTATGGGAATATCAACAAAAACATGAGACTTAACTAACTTGACTGAATTAACTTTCTGACTGACAAGGCACGTAATAGCAGTACCTACTGACATTATTAGCCTTGAAATCTAAGCATAATTGCAATCTTTTGTAATGTGACCTTTTGGTGGCCAACACTCAGATCCTTCCAACTATGCTAAATATGTATGTATATTCTTATTAGCATAGTTGCATGGATCTGAGCCAGATGAAAGATAGCATGCAGCAGAGATGCGAAGGTTGAGATGGATGTGTGGAGTGACGAGAGTGGATTAAAATAATAACAATTATGTCAGAAGAAGTTTGAAAGAAGCGCCATGACTGAAAAGTTAGGAAGTAAAACGTTATGCCCACACCACGGTGTGGAGAGATGTCACGAGGAGAGAGGAGTGTCATGTGTTAATGGTAACAAGAGTAAACAAATACCAAAAAAAGTGTGGATCGATTGTGTGAGTGATGCATATGTAAGAAGGAGTGAATACTGAGATGACGGCTGATAGAGAGAAATGGAGGAAAAGTATATATTGTACCGACCCCACATAATACTTAGTGGTATAATATGGGTATCGAAATGATGAATCTAAGCATAATTGTAGTATGGTCATAAGCTACATTCATAACGTCCACAATAGAGCCCTAAAATACAAGTGGATTCAGAATTAAACCACTTAAAAACAACCGGCAAGAAACACAGAAACGATTTGCTCCTAGCATCAACGATGAAATTTACCTGACATTCATCCAACAGAGCCTTGTATCTGAGGCGGTTGTTAGCCTTGGGCAGGATCTCTGCATCATTGTAGGCTAGAAGCTTGATGCCGTGTCGGTAGTTGTTGGATTGAGGGTCGAGGTAGCCGACTGTGTTGCGGCAGTGGAAGGTCACGTTCTGGACGGCCCGTGTGGACATCAGCTGGAGGTAGGTCAGCTGGGTGTGGTCCGCTTTGTACGTGATCTGTGACGAGAAATGAGTCAGAGGTTTATCAATTGTGGCCGAGCGGCAATTTGCAAGTGCAAGACTTTTCTGCCATGTCACTCGTATGCCCGTTCATACCGTACATAAATTGCTAATATTTCATAATGCATGTGAGGGGTTAATAAGTATTGTGCCGATCACGTGCCGATTTTCCATCGCTCCGTGTCCGGAGGGACGGACCGGACAATTACCACAAATTGTCCGAACTGTGATGATAACAAGTTGTTAAGCCTGTGGTTAATCCATGTCAGAGGCTCCTAGGCAATCTGACAAACGATGACACCAGATGCACTATTCTCAGTAGACCAGAGTATTTGTCTTTTGTAAGAGTACTCACAGTAAACCAGCCACGCCTCATGGTCCATTCCCGTTGTTGTTGTATGCTATATCCTGAGACTGCATTGGATTGGAATAGAAGCAGTAGACCAGTGAATTTAGTCTTTTGGACGTGTGTACTCACAGTGATTCCTTCTTCCATCTCGCTGAGCCAGACCTTGATATTATAGTTTTTTGTACGTGTACACACAGTGAATTCTTCTTCCATCTCACTGAGCCAGGGCTCGCTGTTATAGTTTTTTGTACGTGTACTCACTGTGAATCGTTCTTCTATCTCGCTGACCCAGGCCAGGCTGAGCCAGGGCTAGCTGTTATAGTTTTTTGTACGTGTACTCACTGTGAATCGTTCTTCTATCACGCTGACCCAGGCCATGCTGAGCCAGGCCTCGCTGTTTAAGTCTTTTGTAAGAGTACTCACAGTGAATTTTTCTTCCATCTCAATGAGCCAGGCCTTGCTATTATAGTTTTTTGTACGTGTACTCACTGTGAATCCTTCTTCCATCTCGCTGAGCCAGGCTTCGCTATTATAGTTTTTTGTACGTGTACTCACTGTGAATCCTTCTTCCATCTCGCTGAGCCAGGCTTCGCTATTATAGTTTTTTGTACGTGTACTCACTGTGAATCCTTCTTCCATCTCACTGAGCCAGGGCTCGCTGTTATAGTTTTTTGTACGTGTACTCACTGTGAATCGTTCTTCTATCACGCTGACCCAGGCCACGCTGAGCCAGGCCTCGCTGTTTAAGTCTTTTGTAAGAGTACTCACAGTGAATTTTTCTTCCATCTCAATGAGCCAGGCCTTGCTATTATAGTTTTTTGTACGTGTACTCACTGTGAATCCTTCTTCCATCTCGCTGAGCCAGGCTTCGCTATTATAGTTTTTTGTACGTGTACTCACTGTGAATCCTTCTTCCATCTCGCTGAGCCAGGCTTCGCTATTATAGTTTTTTGTACGTGTACTCACTGTGAATCCTTCTTCCATCTCGCTGAGCCAGGCTTCGCTATTATAGTTTTTTGTACGTGTACTCACTGTGAATCCTTCTTCCATCTCGCTGAGCCAGGCTTCGCTATTATAGTTTTTTGTACATGTACTCACTGTGAATCCTTCTTCCATCTCGCTGAGCCAGGCTTCGCTATTATAGTTTTTTGTACGTGTACTCACTGTGAATCCTTCTTCCATCTCGCTGAGCCAGGCTTCGCTATTATAGTTTTTTGTACAATTACTTACAGTGAATCCTTCTTCCATCTCGCTGAGCCAGGCCTCGTGGTCCTTCCCGTTGTAGCCTATGTCCTGAGACTGCATCGGCTTGGGGTAGATGCAGCTGCCGCCAGTACCCATGTCGCAGTGCACCAGAATGGCATCGTTCATGTCGCCGCCGTTGGGGTCGATCCAGTATTGACCTGGTTAGTAACAGGCGAAAAATATACGAATTTATAATTAGTAATACCTACTGCTAAATGAAAAATCTTGTGCTCCTCCGAAACTTTTCAAGTTTTTCTTTGGTATCGTGGACAATCAAAGCCGATATTTTTTTATCGGTATTTATTATAAGTACCTACTCATATACCTATTTGTGACAACATCTATACTTGTATTAAAGAGGTAACAAAAAGTCTGTACCATGAAAATAATAAAAAAATGGTCAAGGGCACTTAAAATAACTGAACAAGAAAGTAAAATTTTCTAAAATCGCGTTTGTCTGTCTGCTTGTTCGCGCATCACGTGAAAACTACTAGACTGATTGCGATGCGGTTTTCACTGTTAGAAAGCTAAAAAAGGTAAAAGGAAGGCTTTGACTTAAAAACTAGGTTACTTGGTATCTCAATCCAATGAGAAGAAAACGAGAAATCGATAAAAAAAATGAAGTCTGATCTGAACGAAGTTTGATGATGTTGGTACTTTTGGTTCTGGAATAACACAGGATCCTTATATCCTAGAAAAATTACCACGCGGGCAAAGCCGCGGCCACAGCTAGTATAAGTATAGAATGCCTATACATGCCTATGCCTATATATATATTTTTTACACAAATATGGGTGCTGATTTAAAAAATAGCGAATCCAGAAGGTTGGTGACCTTAATGCGTCCTTTTATCATGAAAAATGTGTTAACACGGGATTTAGGGGCCCTTGTGTTTATCCGTATTATCTACCAGTCGCAGGAGGAATACCAAAATTCCCAGAACCCCAGGGCCCTTATTCGCTATGACCATTCGGCCACGAAACCCGCCGCGTCAAGATATCTGCGTGGAATTGTTTGTGTATGTTCGTGGATTGTCGTAATTTGCCGAACGATTCCAGAAAGCGACGCGTTTCTTGTGTGAATGATCATAGCGAATAAGGTGCCAGATCCCAATATAGCTCCCAGTCCTAAAAAAATATGCCACAATGACAAGTAAAATTCTTGGTAGATCCATTTTCTGTCGATAGATGATTCTACGCGGTAGCATTCTTTAGGTACCTTTTATCGCGTTGGACTTGTGTTCAGCTGGACTCATGTTACCTTTGAAGAAACAGGGCTAAAATAGTCAAGTCAGAGGTCTCGAAGAACTTACCACTCTCAAAGCCAGGATAGTGATGCTTGATATCTCCACAAGTCTTGGCCGGAGCGTCCTTAGAGCCATCAGGTTTGAGGAACTTGTCCAAGGAGACCTTGAGTCTGTCGTATGCCTTCATCACGATGGACTTGCGTTCAGCTGCACTCATGTCGTCTTTGAAGAACCGCGGTGGGAAGGAATTGGGATCATCGCCAAGAGGGTCGGGGCCTTTCACTGAACCTATATGTAAAGTAAAGTGTTAGCTTCTTCATTTATTATAAGAATTTCGAAGGAGTGGAATGCCCTGCCCTCGTCAGTGTTTCCGGTAAAATGTAACCCTGGTGTGTTCAAATCAAGAGTGAATAGGTATCTACTAGGCAAGCGTGCTACACCTTCGACCACATCATCGCTTTCCATCAGGTGAGATAGTGGTCAAACGATTGCCTAGATAGTGATAAAAAAACCAAAAAGGAGTGTAATGTTTTAGGATTCATGTATGTTTTTTATGTATGTATGTGAGTTTCTTTATTCCCCCATAACTTTTAAATTACGGCGGATTTTTATATAATCGATAGAATCATTACGTCATCCCAAGTAACATCTATATATTTTTTAATTCAATATAGTGGCAGTATGACTCCATTTACAAATGAGAAAAAAAACTTCGAGTTTTACAATATGGGTATCAAGTTGAAGGGCCAGATGAGCACATTCCAAATATAATTACATAATATTATACAACAGCAACACAAAACATATAATTGATATAAATCAAAACTTGTAACAAAAAAAAAGTCTTTCCTGCCAAAAACTAAAAAGTCATTAACATGAGATGAATGAAATTGTCATTGTCATTGTTATTGTTTTACTTTGTTCTGTTATTTGTTTATCTAGGGATATTCCACTTAGGTACTTAATTTTACGAACACCAGGATTTTACCTACGTTTCACAATAACAATGACATTGATATGAGAGAGGGTACCTTGTTGTAACATAGCGGCGATAGCAGCAGCGTCGTAAGCCAAGCCCTCGCCAGGAGGACCAGGGGGTCCTGCTGGTCCGGAAGGTCCCGGGGGCCCGTGCCGGCCTGGCTCGCCCGCGGGGCCTCTCCCGCCCTGGGGCCCTGCCGAGCCTTGCGGTCCAGGGTTGCCATCGCGACCAGGGGTACCTTTATAATAATAATAATAATAATAATAATAATAATAATGATAATAATAATAATAATAATAATAATAATAATAATAATAATGTTTATTGACGTAATGGAAACAGAACAGAACAGTAATGAATCCATAGGCTCCAGAACTAGTAAGAACTGTGTTTCAGGAGCCAGTGACTTCTCCCATATATATATATATATATATAAGAATAATATAGAAGTCACTGGCTCCTGAAACACAGTTCTTACTAGTTCTAGTTTTATATATATATATATATATATATTACAAATTATGCCGCATTCAGTTAAAACCCAAACAAACAAAAGAAAAACATAATTAAATTACACTAAAAATAAAATTTAAACAATTTAATTAAAATTAAAATTAAAATTAAAACAATGATTCCACAAACAATGATGTTAGTAGTGAATCACTGTTTGTAATTGTAATGTAAGTGTGTGTTTGTGTATGTGTGTTGTATGTCTGTGATCATGTATGTGTGTATTTATTGTCTAGTAATTTGCCAGTTATGTATGTATAACTATATTTATGAAGCCTTCAAAAGTAAAAATCTGATAACATTTTTTTCAATTCCGTAGTCCCGTCACTGCCGTGCTGCTATGAGCCAGTGAAATAATCTTCTATACATACTTATCTTAAGCTGTAAGAACCAAAAAATCAGTACAAAGAAGATAATTTAAAAAAATGGTCTAGTATACCTACTTCAAATAGGCTTCTTTTTTTTAAAGTCGTTTTTGTCTGTTTGTTTGTTCGCTCATCACGTAAAAACTACTAAACCGATTGCGATTCGGTTTTCACTGTTAGAGTTAAAAGCTGAGGTATTTGGTATCTTAATCCGTTGATTAGATGCCCAGCAATCAATAAAAAACTATTTGACGGCTGAACGAATTTAGAAGAACTGTAGTATAGTAAAGCTAGTACTTTTGGTCCTGGAATAACACGTATGGCTTACTTTTAATGACCACGCGGGCAAAGCCGCGGGCACAGCTTGGGCATAAGAGACTTGTTAACTGGCCAAGAGCGTATCGGACTTAGTGAAGAGTTCCGTGGAATCTGTTGTTCTTACTTCAACTAGAAATGTTTCCATCACAGAATACCCGAAATAACTTGCGTGAAATAACTTGTATATAGTATAGACTAGGGCGCCCTGAAAAACTCTGACACGAGAGCCCAGCTCTACCACATACGATATCTCAGTTTGTATTTCTTGTCAATGTTATGAGAAAACGTGTCATTATTTAACAAAATCAAACAACGACATCTCACACGAGGGGTTGTGCTCTAAAAATAGTTTCATATCACTTGTACTACAAAAGTATCCGTACATTGCGAGATCTCGTTCTGCCTTCGGGCGAACAACTAGTAAAATCCCCAATTTACCTCTAGATCCAGGTTCGCCATCCTTTCCAGGCGGGCCACTGGCTCCAGGCAGGCCCCTATCTCCCTGCCTGCCAGGCGCTCCCACCATCCCCGGCAGACCAGGCAGGCCAGCATGACCCTTGGCACCGTCCATGCCCGATTCTCCCCGCTCTCCCTTGGCCCCATCGAGGCCAGAGGGCCCCTGTTTCCCAGAGGGTCCTTGCGGTCCATCGACCCCGGGGGGTCCGGTCTCGCCTCGGGAGCCACGCTCGCCCGCTTGCCCGGAGGGACCGGTTGGACCGGATGGTCCCTGAGAAGAATAAATTGGGTTGAAGTAGTACATTGGTAAAATATTGCTTAGAGACAACAAAAATACATTTATTTGACTCATTTCAAACTTAAACATAAACAGAATAATATACTTAGGTGCTGAAGGTACTTGTCATTATGTCATATTATGTTAATGTTGGTGGTTACATTCTGAGGACTGATTTTTAAATTTGGGGGTACATACTTTCCCACTTAATTGTTTAAATAAGGTAGATAAATGTGAGTAGGAAAATAACACGATGACATACTTCACTTTTCTATTATAGCTACCTAGCACAATACATGGTTTACAGTTATAACGTGTTTCAATTAACTTACAGAGCGATGGTAGCCTAACAGTTCAATAGTGCAACTTAGAATCCAACGACAACAGGTTCGATCCTAGCATCCTAGGCTCCGCACCAAAGTCTTTTCTAAGTTATGTGCGGTTTTCCACCGCTCCGTGCTTCGGAGGGAACGTTAAGCTGTCGGTCCCGGCTGTTATTGATTAATAGCAGTCGTTAAGCATATCAGAGGCCATCGGACAGCCTGACAAACTCTGACACCAGAGGCTAGCACTACCTCATACGACAAACAAACAAACAAATAAACAAACAAACAAAATATACACTTTTCTGGTCTAACTATCTTTATCTAAACGTCCTAAACCTTTTTCATCGCTTCACGATCCACATCGATCTTCTGATCCAGAGTCAGTGTATGGGATGTGTTTAGTGTAGTGTGAGGATGGTGCGAGACTGCCAGGATTTTCGACACACTTCGCGTTCCAATACTGAATAATTGATTGAATAACAACAGCCGGAAGAAGTTCACTGCTGAAGCATAAAAATAAGTATTTACTCTGGATACTACACGGCTCATGTATGTACCTCATTTTGGTAGCTAGTATGTTAAATAAATGTTACGTTTAGAATGTTCACCTAAATCAATTATAAAAATTAACGAAGGTTATGCTGAGCAGAGGAAAAAACAAGCTGATGATGTAACAGGTCAAAGCTTACCTGCATTCCTGGTGGTCCCGCCGGCCCTGACGCTCCCGGCTGTCCCGCGGGTCCCTTATCGCCAGGCCGTCCCGAGATGCCCGGCTGACCCTGCTTGCCAGGCCTTCCCTCCGGCCCTGGTTCACCCATCTGTCCAGGGGGCCCTTGCAGGCCGGAGCTGCCGATCGGTCCCGGGGCTCCGTCTGCTCCAGGTTTGCCTTGAGTTCCGCTTTCACCCTGAACAGGATAAAGTTTTTGGTTTGAGTAAGTATGACAAAGTCATTTTAGCCACTGGATTAGTGCAGTAGACAGAGACACCTCACTAAGAACAGTTGTTTCAATCAGTTTCTGGTTACGCGTGCATCCTAGTCTGGATATTATTACATCATGTTTGCTCACAGGCTACTACTGTCTTGAGCTATGATAGCACAACAACAACTGTGGTGCCTTCATTGAGTCCAGAAGAATGGCTATTGCAACTTAAAAGTGATTTGTTTAAAGATTCCCATCCCATGTAGCTAGGTAAAGGAGGTACTACTGTATAGCCGACATACAAAAAATCAACACGCTTCTGGTTTTAGTTTTGTCTAACTTAGTAAGTTTCCGATGAAACATAGTTTGTGAAAAAAAAACATTAATAAAAATAGAATAAATCCGAAAATTTGAAAAAATACTTTGGGTAAAAAATACCTTCCACTTTCATTTGTACCATATTTTTGAGACGCCCTGTATATCGGCTGCTTTAAAGAAGCAGTGAAAATGACCATCTATTCACCTGTGTACCACGCAGTCCCTGCGGTCCGGGCGGCCCCACCATACCAGGCAGTCCACCCGGCCCTCTCTCGCCAGCCGGTCCCGGTGGGCCCTGTAGTCCCTGCGGCCCAGTCTCGCCCTCGCTGCCCCTCTCTCCCTTAGCCCCCTCGGATCCTTGCGCCCCCGTAAGGCCCATGGGTCCAGAAGGTCCTGGTCTGCCAGAGTCTCCGGTCGCACCTTTAGCTCCGGAAATGCCGGGAGCTCCCGCGGGGCCTGTGCTTCCTTGTGGACCCTGGAAATTATAAAAACAATCAAATTCCGATCATAAATTGAGGTGTTAATTAAACGAATGGGTCATGATTATAATGGCGAAATTACCGGAGGTCCCAATTCGCCCGGTCTCCCCGGCAAGCCAGCGTGTCCCGCTTCACCCTTATGTCCCTGCTCGCCGCGACCTCCCTTTGCTCCCGCCATACCGGTAAAACCGCGAAGACCCATCTCTCCGGGAACACCTTAGAAAACGAAAAATCTTTTAACATTTAGGTATTAACAAGTTATCTTGATATAAATCAAGTTTTTAATATCTGATGTTGAATTTGCTCTAGTAGTATGGCACTGGACCGATAATATGTCTAAATATATACCTATATTTAGTGTCATATGTTTTTATTTATGGATCATAATAATAATAATTATTATTATTTGTATTATATTTGTATTATTAGTGTACAAATGCAGCAAAAAAATAACGAGCAAGCCTTACAGTAGTCGCATATGATGTGTAATATCTGTTACATTGTTAACACTGTTATACGTTTCACTAAATCACTCCCTTAAATTGCAAGAAAGCGAGCGAAAAGATACACTTCAAAAATATATGAACCCTTAATCATAACTAAAGAATACATTCAACATTAAACTACCTGCACGAACGATATGACCTGTTTCTACGTCAACCATTGTCTCATGATGCAAGAGTTAACAAATATAGAAGTCAACCGTGTAATGACAACCTTCATGAACGATGTTCAATACAAAAAATCTTTATATATTACCTGGGCTTCCAGGTGAACCCTGCTGTCCTTTAGCGCCAGAATAACCTCGTTCTCCCTTCAATCCTGGCATGCCAGTCAAGCCGGGGGGTCCATGAAGACCAGGAGTTCCTTGCAATCCCGGTTGGCCGCGTTCACCCGAGGCACCAGGAGCCCCGGACTCGCCAGGGATGCCGGGCGTGCCAGGCTCGCCTCGTTCAGCGGGCTCACCGGGGGGCCCAGCGGGCCCCACTGGGCCTTGTGGGCCTTGGTCACCCTGACGACCTGAGTAAGACGGCAAGAGCAAACAACAAATATTAGGTCAATTCTATCACGTAGATAATCTAACATGTAGGCGAGTTAGACCAATATCTGTCTGTCTGTTTGTTCTCGCATCACAAAAACGACTGGACTGTTTTTTCTATTTATTTAGGGTTACTCTATTTTATCTATTTATGTACTTTATGCGTACTGTTGGTCCAGGAATAGTCACTTATATATAATTTAATTACAAAAAATGTCCACACGCGTAAAGTCGCGAGCACAACTAGTACCTAACAAGGTTTTGGTTTGTCTCTGATTTTTGTTTTTGTTATACCATAACAATGTGGAATTGTCATTTTCTTATCCGAATTACCTGGAGGTCCATCGTTGCCTGTCGGCCCAGCCGCGCCCCTCTCGCCCTTTTCTCCCGAAGTGCCGGTCAGACCTCGAGGTCCTGGCATGCCCATCGCTCCCATGGGTCCCGGGTGGCCCTTGCTGCCTCTTTGACCTTCCGGACCCTAATAAAAATCATTTGTAAGTTGTGTGTAAGATGTCGCTTGGTTGTAAATCTTTGTAGGCTTTGGTGATTGCTTTCAATAACGTGGAATTTGAAAAGTCGCGACGAAGAATCAGTTTAAAATAAATATAAGCAGCTCGATTGATTGAGCTTCATATATTTATTTAGAAGTCATAAATTTGCCTTTTTCCTGAGATAACAAAATAAAAGGCGTTTTTTATTATTATGGTTTTCTTGGCAATTTTTTTTTTTTATTTTTTATTAATGACTAGGCAATCGTTTGACCACGATCTCACCTGATGGAAAGCGATGATGTGGTCGAAGGTGTAGCACGCTTGCTTAGTAGATACCTATTCACTCTTGACTTGAACACACCGGGGTTATAATTTACCGGAAACACTGACGAGGGCAGGGCATTCCACTCATTTTTTTGCTCCATTTTTCATTTTTTCTTGCCATACATCTATTATGGGGTTCGTTAGTATAGGAATTTCCTCCCTTTTTATTAAATTTTATTTCATTGTTTTTTCAGGGTCAAATTTGATTTTTATTTTCTTCATAAATATACACTACTTACAGGGGGTCCATCGGGTCCTTGAGATCCAGTTTCACCCTTCTCTCCTGGGGTGCCAGTGACCCCAGGGGCCCCACGCTCACCAGGGAAGCCCCTCTCGCCACGGGGCCCCGAAGGTCCAGGAGGTCCGGCTGGGCCAGCCAAGCCAGGCTCGCCTTCTTTACCTTGAGAGCCAGGCACGCCAGCTGCTCCGGGCATACCCTAAAGAGGAACGCTGGTTTTGGGATCATTTTTATTAAAACCTTTAATTTAACTTGTATGTATGTCCTGGAATTTTGCAATCAATATTTCACCCACTTCCACTGAAGCAATCGGGCTGAAATTTGGCAGAGACGTTTGGTTCTCGTGACAATACACGATTACATAAATGCCTCAATTTTCAAGCCAACGGCGGACGTCACAAAATGCTAATTAATCATTTCCACAACAACCCCTATATCAAATAGAGGGGCTTGATGAGCGAAACAATAAGAAAAATGATGCCATTCTAGATCCAACATGGCTACTGCATAAAAGTTTTTTTTTATATTGAAATATTTTTAATTATTATTTTTATCTTAGTTTATCTATAGCTTGGTGGCATTTTGTTATATTGGATTCGCACCATTGTAACATCATTCCCTGGGTTTGTCTGAAAACCAACGTCCAGTGTCTAGTACTGTCTAGCAAGCATCTTTTGGTGCTAGGTGTTGTCAGATCAGATTCTGGGGAGAGATTTTAGACATCATGTGGCCCAAAGCCGTGGGCAGAATTTGTATGTATAGTGTAGAGTAGATGTTGTCATGATTTCTAATTGTATTGTCTAAAATGTAGGGTTTCTCAGTAGATTTAGAATTTAATTTGAGTACTACTTAAGGAATATTTTAAAAGCATGGCTACCGGATACGTCATAAGATCGTGGCGCCACCTTGGAAGGAAAAGAAAGTTTAGAATTATGTAGGAATATTTAATGGTAGTGTTTCCGTTTCCCCTAAGCGTGATTCTACCGGAACTTAGTCTCATGAAAATGGTGCCAATTTTTTGGAGGGAAAAAAATAGATTATTTTGCGTAGTTAGTTCTTGTTGAGCTTCGAAACGGAGAAGTCAACTGTAAAGTATATTTGTGTCTGAATAAGTTACTGCAAATGTAAAGTACAATCTAAGTGACCAGTGAAACGGAGAAGTCAACTGTAAAGAAGATTTGTGTCTGAATAAGTTACTGCAAATGTAAAGTACAATCTAAGTGACCAGTGAAACGGAGAAGTCAACTGTAAAGAAGATTTGTGTCTGAATAAGTTACTGCAAATGTAAAGTACAATGAAAAATACAACAATATATATATCTGAAGAAGGAATTTTATTACATCGTCAATTTATAAGTAATTCTATTTGCTATTTAATAGATCGAAATACAATACGTAATTATAAAATGTTCCAAAATCTTAGATATTTTATGTAAACAAAGGGGATAACAGTGCAAAAAAACTGCCTTAAAATCGTGCAATCCATAAATTTAAATAGAAATTTGTTTTACTTTTTGAAAGAATAATATGTTATTCTTGAATTATGTCGTACAAAACTTGAGCTTAATCAAAAGTGATCTATGTTTTAAATTCAGGTATTTTCTATAAATTTTACCGATAAAAGCCTCGTATAAATTGATTGACCTTAAATTTAATAAATTTACAACGTAAATTTTATTTCTGGACAGCTTGACCACAGGGCTGAAGGCCCCAACAGGCAAGAGCAGATGTCTAATAATAAGCCCAGCTCTTTTTTTTTTTTTTTTTGGGAATGACTAATGCTGTTGGCCTTATCGGCCTCTACAGCTTGAACCGGACTTGGGGGCGGGCGCTTACAAGCACTCCGCCGCAATGCGTGCTAAACACCCCTGGATCGCTACCGTTAAGTAGTGATCGAGGGGCCCTGAACAATGGCTAGGTGCCCTTTGATTGATTTTTATAACTGACCGCCGATTCGTAATACACCTTCGAGAAGAATCGGCAAGAAACTCGAAGGCGAAAAATATCTGACTATGTGTTATGGGACCTTCGACCTCGCCGGCGAGGTCGGTGTCTGTGTCTAAGTGTGTTGATACCCCCTGGCGGGTTGCCAGAGGTGGTCGGATTGGAAGCCCAGCTCTAAATCAGACAGTTTTTCAGAATAATTGACAGAATAATTTATAAGGTGTGGTCAATTCATAAAAATTAAGTAATGTTATTTTATTTACGTCTACCTAAAACTATCTTACTTTTATAATTTTGGAATGGAAAAAACCTACTTCATATCCTACTAATTTATTGTATGGAAAAGTTTGAATGTTTGTTTGTTAATCAGTAACGTTGGAACTCTTAAGGCAGGTTCCTATATCATAAAACGAACCGTTTTCGCTTACTGTCCGTCAGCTTTTGACATAAACGCCATACAAAAAACGACAAAAAGTAACGAGACGTTGGAGAAACGACTCGGATAATTTTTACAGGAATGGGAATAAAGGCATATAATAATAGAACAGGATAGACCACAATTAACATGACCCCAAAAAAGGAGTGTTATGTTTTTAGATTCATTTAGGTATGTCTGTATCTATGTGGGAGAGTTTGTTTATTCCACTACCGATTTAGATGTGTGTGGTATTGAATCCTTAGATTTATTTTTTGAAGTATATCTATGCCATTTCTATAGAAAGCCATCTATAGAAATGGCATAGACAATTAAATTCATTACGGCACGGCAGTCATGTTTGTTATAATAAAACGTTTTATTTACAATATACAATTCAATTCTTTACGGCACGGCAGACATATTTGTTTTAATAAAAGTTTTTATTTAACGTGTTATAATTGAGCCGCGCGAGAGCAAAGCCGGGGGAAATAGGAACATTTTTCACACGTGAAAAATGTTTTGTGCAACTGACATGTCACGTTGTCAGTGACTTTTCGTGACACTTCTTTGATTATATAAAATATATCAGATTATCAACAGGGTATGGGGGTTTTTTGCAAAAATTCAAAATGTTGTGTTGTAAAGTTTGATTTTATTCTCAATCTTCTGTTTCTTCGAGTATTGATGTGTAATATTGGTGGAATATTAACCATTAGGTGTTCGTTAACGTGCACAAGTGCGGGCAAAAGAATCAAACGCAGATATAAATGGCATTTTGTGATTTTTCCAAATCTCCTACGGAATTTTTAGTAAATGTCCACCATTTTACTGATTCGTGACTTTGACTTGACAATTAATGACTGTGACGTGACATTAATATAAACTATTAAACTTGACATTGGCGAAATTGCTAGTAGGCTAGTGTCTCCGCAGTAGCCATCAAATAAAAAAAAGAAAAAAAAAAAAACAGGGTATAGTTACTAGTTGTGCCCGAGGCTTTGCCCCCGTAGTCATTTCATTTAAAAATAGCCCATATGTGTTATTCCAGGACAACAAAGAAATAAAGTACCCATAAAGTAATTAAATAAGTATAATTATATATAATATATTATTATATATATTATATTATTATTTTTATTTGTAGTATAATTATACTACATTCTTCAACATTCGTGCAGCTGTCAATATCTGTGAGAAAAGATAAACAATTTTAGACTATATATCTTAATCCTAAATTAGACTAAGAGCTGTTCTGTTGTGTCTGTATGTGTTGTTGTTTTGTAATTCGGTTCCTGAAATATGACTACAAATATTGCCATTTTATAAATAGGATGAGATGTTTTCTTACAGGGAAACCAGTAGGTCCGGCGGGTCCAGATGGTCCTCGCTCGCCAGAGGCCCCAGGAAGTCCCTGAGGACCTTGAACCCCAGGGTTGCCGTCACGCCCAGCGTCGCCCTTTGGCCCGTGAGGTCCAGCCTGACCTGGCTCGCCATCTTTACCAGCCTCGCCCTGAAATAAAAAATATTTAGTGACACCATAATAAATAAACATAATTATAGAATCTAAAAAAAACTCAATAAAATCGATCTGTTTGCAATAACTCAATCATTTTTAGGAGAAAAAGATAGTTTTTTTTTTAAACTTATCAATAGTTGACGTGAATCATCTTTCAATGACGCACATAACATACGGAAAGTTTCGACATACTAGAACCGAGGATAAATATAAATACTTACTTGCAAACCCCGTTCTCCAGGACTGCCCATTAACCCCGGTGGTCCCTGCAATCCCTGTGATCCTTGCTCTCCCGGCCTGCCATCAGCACCGGGTATACCCCTCTCTCCTTGCGGGCCAGTCTTCCCAGGCATACCTGCCCTGCCCACAGGTCCCCTGCTACCCTGCAACCCTTGCGGCCCAGGCCTGCCAGGGTCTCCAAAACTGCCTTTGGAACCAGGAAGGCCGACGCCCCCCTTTCACCAGGTTGTCCTTTAGCTCCCATTGGTCCATCTGAGCCTGGTAGACCTCTCATGCCTTGTAAGCCTCTCTCGCCTTGGGGCCCCACGTTGCCAGCGGGGCCTCTGAGTCCTCTTTTGCCTCGCTTGCCTTCGGGTCCGACGCTGCCTGGAAAACCTCGGGGTCCGGGAGCACCAGATTCTCCTCGTACGCCAGAGTCACCTTTAGTACCCCTTTCGCCAGGAGCACCCTGATTTAGAAAAGGAAGACTTAATAAACAATAATCAAAACGTAATGGAGAGAGAATGCATTTCAAATTGTATTGTGTGTTTTTATTGCAAAAGCCGAAGCATTGACCTAAACTTTTTATGGTCTTTGCATTTTTGTATCGTTTTCGTTTTTGTACTTTGTAATTTGTAAGTATATTTGAAGAGTTTTTCAGGTCCTAGAATCACTGACAGTCTACTACTAACCGGCATCCCCTTCGAACCCGGTAAACCAGGATCACCAGCTACTCCCGGCGTGCCTCTAGGACCTGGGAATCCTTGGGGTCCAGACGGTCCCGAGGGTCCTTGCATTCCCTTCTCGCCTGAGGTACCATCTCTTCCAGACAATCCAGGGGCACCAACTTCACCAGGGGTCCCGGGACGACCAGCTTCACCTCGAGGTCCTTGAAGCCCTTGACTTCCTTTAGGACCTGGTCCGCCGAATTCACCTTTGATTCCTGGACTTCCGGGAAATCCTGGACTACCAGGTTTGCCAACGTTGCCCTGAATATAAAGAAATTAATGAAAAATCAAGTTACCTCCTTCTCAGTTCAAATATTTTGACGTTCCAATACAAAAGATGATTCTCTTACTATAATTCCAGGAGCTCCTTGTGCACCATCAGCTCCTCGAATACCGGGGGGTCCAGATGGACCTTCACGACCTCTTTCACCTCTTGCACCTACTGGGCCCTGGTCACAAATAACAGAGTCAACATCAGTTGGTCAGGTCTTGTTTGACACAAGTTCCAGTTAGCGCCCCACGTCATCGTAAACTAGGAAGTTTATGATAAACACGTAAGCAGCACATACGACGAGGACATATAAAACTTATAGCGGCTTTTGTGGAAATTCCTTTAATATCACAAAGACCATCAAACAAAGGAGATCATCCATTGAGGACAAATTGGTCGGTAAATGACTTTCAATATAATCTTTCCTGCAGATCTAATTCCCATGTGAAGAAAACTAGTTAATCAAGTTGATTTTCTTGTCATTAGTGATTAAACCCAGTTCACAGAATCCTGAAAACCAACAAAGCAATTGTAAACTTACCACAGGCCCAGTGGGTCCCATCTGTCCAGGTAAGCCATTGGGGCCCTTCTCGCCAGGCAGGCCCTGCTCGCCCTTGCTGCCGTCCTTGCCGTCGAAGCCGCGGTGCCCCTTGAGTCCCTGGATGCCGGGCACGCCAGGGCCCCCCCGAGCACCAGGTTGCCCCGCCACGCCCGCCGGCCCTGGCTCGCCGTCTTCTCCTGGGGAACCCTGGAATGGAAAAACGTAGAGGTTATTTTACTCAATGAAAATGTCGTACTTTTGATTTTGCTTATGAATCAAAATCTAACAATGTAACATTGTTAGACTGTGGTTTCTGTAGTTTCTTGAGATTTATACCAAGCTTCTTGTGTTTTTTTTTTGCAAATAAATGACGAACGTCGAACCATCACTTAACTTACCCAACTTACTTTGCTTCTGTTTGTTTGGAGTCATATATTAAGGGTTCATCATATATTAAGGGTTCATCATATATTAAGGGTTCATCATATATTAAGGGTTCATCATATATTAAGGGTTCATCATATATTAAGGGTTCATCATATATTAAGGGTTCATCATATATTAAGGGTTCATCAATGAGCCCATGCCAATACTGATGCAGTTTCGTTCTCGGATGAAACAAGACATAAGCTCAAAAACTAAAACCGTCAAATAAAAAATAGCCTATGACCCTCATGCGATGAAGAATCAATTGATACCTCGCTTATCAAAATCGGATCAAATTATTAACACATAACCCTTCCTTCGCTTCACCGTAGTCGGGAAATAAATAGCCTATGACACTTTAAATTAAGATGAATCTATTGATACCTCGCTTGCCAAATCGGACCAATAGGGGCGACGCTATGATGGAACATCTATCTATATACCCACATACATAGACTGTTAAACTCTTTTCCCTTCCCTTGCTTCGCCGTACTCGGGTAAATAAAACTATATTTATTTGTTGTGTTGTGATGTGATACCCATTTTGCTGCAAAAATCGAACTCGCAATTTTCCGAACAGTTCGAGAGCTCGAGACGCGTTCGCGACCGACAGTCAATTTATTCTATTCCATTAAAAATATTCAACGTCTAAAATAAAGATGAGCTCACGTCTTTCCCAGGAAGTCCTTGAGGGCCCCTTTCGCCCGGTGTCCCTTGTAGTCCAGGTAGGCCTGGTTCGCCCGGCTCTCCTCTCGGGCCTTGGAATCCTTGCGGCCCGGGCGGGCCTTGCGGTCCTGAACAAAGTTGAGGTCTGTTTATCGACGAAGATCTTGTAATGTGCAAAGACCTTTCCACAAAGTTGTGCTTTACATAGCATACGATCAGGTTTACAGAATTGAATTTAAGAAAAGTTTTAGCAGTGGGCTGGTCACATTTCTGATAACCGTTGGAGTAGCCGAGTTCTCAAGTGGAGACCAAGTTTAGGCAAACGTAGTGTAGGACGCCCTATGGCCAGATGGACTGACGACCTGCGAAAAGCGGAAAATGTATGAGGAGAGCTGAAGACTGAGCTCAGTGGCGTGCATTAGGAGAGGTCTACGTCCAGCAGTGGACATATAAAGGCTGATAATGATGATGATGATGATGAATAGCAAGTTGTCATTAATTTGGTCAGCGTGGTGAAACAAAGCACATACTCACCATCTCGCTCATATTTTCTCTTACACATACTTTTGTTACGAGCTGGGATAAAGTTTTCGGATAAAATTTATGTATGCCAATTAAACCAAAAATTAACACTTTTATTCAACAAAACAACTAAAATAAATTGAACCAACAATTAACATTCAAACTTTAACTCGACTGTACACACTAATTAACTATCACTGAATATTCGCTTTGAATCACTTTGATCGTTTCGTTCTGAATGCCAAGTCAAGACTGTTTCAGGCAGCCGAAGCACGCCCTATTTATACCGCGACGAGGTTTCTAGAAGGTAATAGTTTGTACTAGCAGTAATCGGTAGGTACGTGAACCTTCGAGGCCAGCGCCGCCTTCTATATTGCCTCGTCGCGCCGCGTCCGTAAGTACCTATAGAGTGTTCCAGAAACACTATCTTTCCTTGCTTTCTCTTACAGAGAGTATACTCTCTTCTCTTAATCTCGAGGAACGCCAGTTTTTTAGCAGTGGGAACACAGCTGACTGATTATGATGATGATGATCAAGTACCCATGCTTGCTTACCTGATATTCCTCTAATCCCGGGGGCGCCAACGGAGGCCTGCATGTACTGGTATGGGTCGAAAGCTGGGCCTTTGTCACCGCCTGAAGTCGCTGCTATTGTGGCCAGGTAAGAGTTTACCTGTCACAAATAACATTATCATCTATCTGATTTCTGCATGGGTCAGTCATAGGAAGTAACTGCTGCTCGAGTCAGGAAACAGGATGATAATTGAATGGGCATGAATCTTTCATATCAGGATGATGAGCGCAGTGCAGTGGCGCGCAAGATTTTGCAACCAAAGTTCCGGGTCGCACCGCAGTTGTTTTGGGCAGGAGTGACGCTTATTGTCACGTGAGCGACTCGTCATTCAATTCAATGATAGCCTAGCGATTTACTAGTGTGATTTAGAATCCAACGATACCGGGTTCAGTCCTAGGGCTTTACCAATTACTTTTCTAAGTTATGTGGCGTTTTCCATCGCTTCGTGCTTCGGAAGGCAAGTTAAACTATCGGTTCCAGCTGTTATTGATTAATAGCAGACTTTAAGCCATGTCAGAGGCTGTGGTAAAGAGTATGCTTTAAAGTCTGACGCATCGACGTGAGATCGCAACCCTGTCGGTATTCTACAGATTGCACTATGGAGAGTGTGCACAAGAACTGCACAATCTGATTCCCCCATCACCTTTCCATCACCATACGACTAGACGATCGGCAAAGTGCCACCCTTTTATGGTTGAAATACCTTGCACAAGAACGAAGCGTTACGCTTCTTCATTTATTATGAGAACTGCAAAGGATTGGAATGCCTTGCCCTCGTCAGTGTTTCCGGTAAATTATAACCCAGGTGTGTTCAAGTCAAGAATGAATAGGTATCTAATAAGCAAGCGTGCTACACCTTCGATCATATCATCGCTTTCCATCAGGTGAGATCGTGGTCAAACGATTGCCTAGTACGTAATAAAAAATAATAAAAAAAGGCCCTCGGGCGGCCTGACAAACTCCGATACCAGAGGCCAGCACAACAATTAAAAAACACATACAATACTGGGAACCTTCATTTTGGAAGCCGATGAAAACTGGACTATTAGCGAGCGCTTTCTTGCTAAGGGTTTATGATGAATGGAGTAAAATAAAAAGCCAAGAACCATAGCAGTTATCGAGGAAATAAACGTTATAAAAGTTCAGATTTTGTAACATTTTTGGTGATGTTATAACAAGAGTGGCCCCAAAATTGAGTTACGTCCACGTTTTAAGACCTCAGAGGATTTTCATATGGAACATATAACTTACATCCGGCATCGGGCCAATTGGTCCAGGGATGCCAGGTGCCCCAGGCACTCCATTAACTCCGGGAACTCCAGGGGGTCCAGAATGGCCGTCGTCTCCTGGCGGCCCTTGGACACCCCGGACAGAAGGGTTCTGTTGAGATCCAGCGTTGTATCCTGGTCGACCAGGTGGTGGAGCTGTGAAAGGAGTCCGTAAGCATTTTGTAGCCAGTAGAAGATAAGAACTAAATATGTAGTTGTTTTTTTAAATAATCTACAGTTTAAGTTATGTAATATGTGTTTTTTTAAATAATCTACAGTTTAAGTTATGTACTATGTGTTTTTTTAAATAATCTGCAGTTTAAGTTATGTACTATGTGTTTTTTTAAATAATCTGCAGTTTAAGTTATGTACTATGTGTTTTTTTAAATAATCTGCAGTTTAAGTTATGTATTATGGTGCTTTTTTAAATAATCTGCAGTTTAAGTTATGTACTATGTGCTTTTTTGAATAAAAACAGATTTTTTGTTGAAGAAACTTTCATAAATCATCAAATTTTCTTAGTTTTATATCCCTGATTCAAAAACGTTTGCAGATTATTCTTATTTTATAAAACACTATTATTTTTTAATGTTTTTTTTACCCAAAAACCATTAAAAAAATGATTTCTTGCAATGGTTATCTTATTAATTATTTTTATGGTTGCCTACCCGTCAATTTACATAAAATAATAAAATAAATAATATCTCGAAAATGGTTGACTTTTGCCCGATGCGTTACTGGGTTATTTGATAGTGGAAAGCATTTTATAATACCTTGCCACGGGATCGTGACTAATAATCAATAATCCTGTATATAAAAATCAATTGCCGTGCATTAGTCTCGCTAAAACACGAGAATGGCTCGATCGATGACGCCGGGTAGTCTATGGCAAAATAAACATCACAACTATATTGAAAGGAGTGATCGAAAAAGAAAAGCATTTATGTTGCACTTTTATCGCCAAAGAAGTTTTGTAGATAATAGTAGCATTTTTTGATAGTTTACTGAAAAAGGTAAATATTGGGGTATGTGATTTATATTTTAATCGACATTACACGAGTGCTTGTGCTATGCACTTTCATATTAGAATTTGGGAGGACCAGCCTTTCATTGTCTTAAATTATGTGAACCTGTTACTCTTTAAACTTAATAAAAAATTGCAGGTATTTGCCAAAGAGTATACAAATACTACGTAAGAGTACCTATTTGCTTTCAAATTTCTAAAATGTAAATGGAGATTAATGTCAGTATAATCACACGTACTGGTAATGCAAGCAGGAAGGATGGAGCAGTTGACGCGGCCTGCGAAGCACTGGCAGAGCGTGCAGTTGTCCCGCTTCCAGCTCTCGCCCTCGCTCCACGTGCGGCCGATGTCGATGCAACGAGCGGCGGGCGCTGAAACGTTGAGCCAAATGAGATTTGTGGACAAAAAATACTGAACAATTCACTCCAACTACCTACCCCCAAACTAGGATACCCTGTACTGTGAGTACTAGACAACAGATAAACATACATATATACGAATATTACATCCATGACTCTGAAACAAATATTTCTGCTCATCACACAAATGATTGCACCTTGCGGTATTCGAACCCGTTGGTTGACTTCAAAGTCAGCCGACAAAGTAGAGCCTACCCTGTGCTCTAGCACGATGCTCGATGTAACCATGACACTACAAAGGTTTGAGATTAATTTCCACTACCGTTATACTGAGTGACTTAGACTAGACAGTCTTCGAGCAATATTTTTATATTTAACGAAGTAGACAGTATAGGCAATGCTCAGACTTTCTTTGAAATATCGTATCCAGAACGGAGCGATCCGATGGCTCATTGGATTAGCAAGCTAAAGTGACAGTGGGCTGGTCATACTTTTCATAATTGACGTATTCTTGAATGAAGGCAAACGTATGTAGGCCACCCTCCAGCTAGGTGGTGCGACGATATATACGCAAAATAGTCGGCAGCAGTTTAAAAAGAAGAGTCGAAGATCGGGCTGAGTGGCGTGCTTTCGGAGAGGCCTATATCTAGCAGTGGACGGGCTGATGATAATGATGATGATGATGACCGTTCTTTCGACTCTGCTACACGTCTACTCTCTGCTACACCTACTCTCTTCTACAACTTAGGTACAATTTAGGACCGTTTCCACAACCCATTAAAGTCACCAAGAACAGTCTGTCTTTAGACAGGAGAAATTCAAGCAAATTCTGAATTTCTGCTGTTTCTCTCTCAGTCCACAGAATACTCATTTTTCACCAAATGTAACTTTATAGCCTCCCAAATGATGCTTTACAATGCGTACAGCAGTGGATAGAATGTTCCATTTATTTTAGCGCAAACCTTGACAAATCAGATCATCAACACAAATTGAAATAACTAGGCTGATGTTACTTGGTACATGAAGTCATCGCTTAGAATTTAAGATGTCCTTGGAAATATTTTAATGTGTCAATTATTCGTAGCAAGTAGGCGATGAAGATTGCTCAGGCTTGGATGGTCTTTCGTCACGCAGCCATCGCGCCGCAAGGTGTGGGTTCGAAAGCAACTAACGGTTATGAAAAACACCGTTTTAAATCCAATGTATTTTCACAGGATATCAGGGATATCACTATAACATAACATCAAAATCTGTTCAGCCACTCAATCAAAATTAACAAAACGGCTGCATATCAGTTTTATATCTTAGTATGGGAATGGATAACTAAATGAACGAAAATGAGCACACAAACAACGAAAGTCTAACAGTTGAAATTCTCGAAAAAGTCGAAAAAATTGAATAGGAAACGAGAGACAGCTAGAGAAAAATGGGAAGACAAACTAAGAGATGAGACGATTCAAAGAAAATTGTAAAAGATGTAATTCGAATGGCTTCAGCCACTCCGCTCCACGAAATCTTGGACATCGCTCCACGAGGATATATTCTAATTATTAATTAAAAAATATAAGCCTTGTACGTGTTGTTCCACTTCACTCCACAAGAAAATCAATAAGGTTTGCAAGTATAGCTGAAACAAAAATTGGTACCTACAAAAATGTGGTTTTATAACCACAAAAAAAACTGTAAACCTTATGGTTTCGTGCAAAGGAACATAAATAAGTATAATTTAAAAATGAAATAAAAAAAAACAATTCCGTCTTTTTTTAATGAATGTCATTCTTTTTTTTCTTTATTTTTATTGGATTGTCATTGCTATGTTTAACTTCTTTTTTAAAAAAAAAAAATTATATCATTTTCACATTTTCTTTATATATTTCTTATTGCATTTTCACTTATTACGTTTATAAGTCATTTTTTACTTTTTTTTATTGCTTTGTGATCGGGTTGTGAGCAAATACTATATAATTATAATTTTAGTCTTACTAAAACCGTAAAAACGAAGATTTTCTAATCTGAAGATGTCTATTTGATATTTTTACATACTAGGTATAACTTTATTATTCCTTTGTATATCTTATGTTAGCTGATCTGATGCTGTGATTTTTATAAATAAATAATGATATCCACTGATTCAGAAGTAATTTTTTCGTTTCATTTATTTGCCAATTTCGTTGCCAACTGTACTCAAATTGCCATGGAGCGATTTCGCCCAAAAACCTTATTTTAATTTTAGTTCTGTGGAGCTTAGAAAATGTATCATATGTGTAATAAAGGTTGTCTGGAAGAGATCTCTTTAAGCGATAAGACCGCCCATTGTACTACCACAGTTTAAATTAAATTACAATGTATATGTATGTATATGTATGTTTTCTAACTGGTAATTACAATAAAGTGTTTCGGGGTACTTCCCAACGGATCTCGATATCAGAATTATTAATTAACTGATATCGCTCGGCGTTCCCATCGGATCTCGAGATCCGTTGCAAGTCAAATAAATATTAGTTTTTGTTCCCATCGGATATCGAGATCCGTTGCAAATCGAATTAATATTAATTTTTCTTCCCATCAGATAACGGATCTCTAGCTCCGATGTTAAGAAAAAAAATATTAATTTACCTTTCGTCGGATCTCGAGATCCAATGGGAAGAAAAACTAATATTCCGAGATCCGTTGGGAAATACCCATTGTTGTTGTAAAATTTGTGAAATCTATACTTATAATAAAGCATTGAACGAAAAAGTCTGAATAAAGAAGAAAAAAAAAAAAAGTGTTCTTAAAAAAAGCTACTGAACAAGAATAGAACATTTTTGAAAATCGTGTCTGTCTGTTTGTCTGTTAGTTTGTCTGCATGTTTGTCCGCGCATTACTTAAAAATACTGGACCGATTGCGATGCGGTTTTCACTGTTGGATAGCTTAGGGTTTGACTTAAAAACGGGGTTAGCTACTTGGTATCTTAATCCGATGACTAGATGCCGAGCAATCGATAAATACCTATTTGACGGCTAAACGATTTTTTAAGAAATGTAGTATATTGTATACTTATACGCCTGGAATAACTCGTATGGGCTACGCGAGCAAAGCCGCGGGTACAGCTAGTCAGCTATAGTTAACAAGTACATCATAAAAATAAGAGAAAAATACGACTGCCCTGACAAAAACGAACTTGTATTTTTATTTTATAGCCCATGTTACTCGGGATGACGTAATAATTTTAACGATACCTCCAACTCTGTTCAGACAATTAAAAGTTATGGTGGAACAAAGAAACTCACATACATACCTACTACATACATACATGAAACCTAAAAACCCTACACTCCTTTTAAGGCAGTCGTGTAATAAGGGTAAAAATCCTCTGCAATGTAACGGACAACGAATAAATACTTGTTGTGACGTACCTCTAGATGTAGGCAGTGCTGGTGGCGGCAGTGTAGGCCTTCGGTAAACCGTAGATTCTAGAAAGCAAGGAACCAGTCATTATCCAAGTAATAACTACTCTACGGAACAAGTAATCAAGGAGTTGTTCTGTGAAACTTACCGGTCGATTGTTGTGTTTGCGCTCGGTAGTCTCTTTCAGCTATCACAGCTACAAATAAAAAGTTAAATTAAAACTTTAAAAATAAAGTTTTTACGCAGTAACCATGCTATGGTGAAACTTAGAACGGGCTTTTATAATTAAATGCGTTGACAACATTTCGTGTCTGTGCTGCTAGCCGTTGAGGAGTTCTCTAGCCAGGACCCAACTCTGAGTGCAACAACAACATTCATGGTAAAACTTAAAACCAGCTATCATAGTAAAATGTGTACACAAAATGTCGTGTCAGTGCTTTTAATCGTTGAAGAGTCCCTTTATCTGGAGCTAAAACTGGATGTCGATTCGGGTCATGTTTTCATCGGAACTAAACCAGTATGTATGTACAAATTCAACTCCGTTGGATAAGAGGAAGTGGTTCTAATTCAGCTTGCAAGATTTTACCTATACAAACATACATGTTAAATACATACAAACATACATTGCAAGATACATAAATCTTTTAAAAAACTTTTAGTTAGTTGTTGTTTGTTGTTTGTTTGTTTGTCGTATGAGGTAGTGCTAGCCTCTGGTGTCAGAGTTTGTCAAGCCGCCCGAGGGCCTCTGACATGGCTTAACTACAGCTATTAATGAATAAAAAAAAAAAAACGATGTTGGCCTAACGGTTCTATAGTGCAATTTAGAATCCAACGACACCGGGTTCAAAACCTAGGCTCCGCACCAATGACTTTTCGAAGTTATGTGCGGTTTTCTATCGCTCCGTGCTTCGGAGGGCACGTTAAGCTGTCGGTCCCGGCTGTTATTGATTTTAGTTAGTAGGGTATAAAATTAACATCGTAACGCTATGAAACGTTATGGTAACGTTATTAAGTGGTAGGTATCGTTAAAATAGGGTTCCAAAAGCATTTTTTTTTAATAAATAACATGTGGCAGTGGGTTGGTCACATTACCCAAAAAACCGACAACCGTTGGGGTATACGAGTTCTTGTGTGGAGACCGCGCTTAGGCAAACGTAGGTAGGACGCCCTGTGGTTAGGTGGAGTGCCGACCTGCGAAAAAAGGCTGGTAGCGACTGGATGAGGAGAGCCGAAGATCGGGCTCAGTGGACGGATACGGGCTGATGATGATAAATATAGATTTTGATTCATCTCCGACTATATTTGCTTCGATGGATGGATTGGCGTTTGCTGGCCTGCCAATGACTTTACTAAGGGCCACAAGCTTCATAGTGGGCTACTTACCATTGTCGTCCTCTCCAAAGGGGTTATACTCGTCATAGCTGTCCAGGTCCTGTTGCTGCGCCTGAGGCAGCTCGTGGATGTCCAGCTCCTTGGCGGTCGCTGGCAGCGCCAGCGCCAGGCAGGCCAGTGCCCACCACATGCCTGCAACAACGAATAATAACAGTTAGTTTAACAAATTTTTACCCGACTGAGCGGAGGATATTGTGTTAATCAGCGTATATATGTTTGTTCCTGTGTGGCACTAAATAGAGCAAACTATTTCCTGCTCTAAAGCTCCATTTTATTTTCAGTCTCCTTATGAACACATCAAATTGATTAACTGAGATACTGACTGAACTGTTTTTTTATTTATTGAGGAGTTCCATTGTTTGCCTTTCGTCTCTTCATTAGGTATATTTTAATGTAATTTTGAGTCTGCATGCAATAATTACGAAATTACTTGCAACTTTACTACTTCAGTAGTAAAGTTGCAAGTAATTTAGTCTCTCATTTTATATCTCGAATGCACAAACACGAACACATTCACCAAACACACCACAGTTACACTCACTAACATCACTACACAAGACTCACACAGCCTTCTCGCCGTTGCAACAATTTGTTTTCTTTCTTCCCTTTAAATAAAATAATTGTTGATGGATGCCAAGAAATTGAATGGAGTGACTGTAACAGAAATAAAGGATATTGTTGATGTGTGGAAAGAATATTGCGAGCAACTTTTTACTGATAGCCGCATAACATCATCGTGTACATTGTCACAAACGGCATATAATGCTATGGAACCATCTATATTGAACAGTGAAGTTTGAGCAGCAATCGTACACCTGAAGAGGAAAAAAAAGCTGTAGGAGCTGACGACATCACAATAGAAATCTTCAAAGCAATGGGTGAATACGGAGTTGATATAGGAGCTAGCAGGATTCGTTAAGGGTCAGGGGACTAGGGAGCAGATTTTAATTTTTCAGCAGATAGTCGAAAAGTCTAGAGAGTTCAATATCCCACTCTATATCTGCTTTGTCGACTTTCGCAAGGCATTTGACACCGTGAAATGGCATAAGTTACGGGATGTACTCATTCAAATAGGATTATCTAACCACCTAGTTCATCTCATTTTCCGACTCTACTAGGACGGAACTGTGACTGTTCGGAAAGACGACGTCGACTCAAAAATATTTCAGACGCATGCTGGTGTTCGGCAAGGGTGCATACTATCTCCACTCCTATTCAACATCTATACGGAGTGTATTATGAGAATCTGTTTGGAGCAATGGGACAAAGAGGTTTCAATGAGAGGTCGGAAGATATCCAACTTAAGATACGCCGATGATACTACTCTTCTCGCTCAAACAAAAGATAACATGTAAAATCTGCTGACACGCCTAGAGACAATAGGCCTCTCCTTTGGACTTGTGATTAACCGTGATAAAACCAAGATGATGATCGTGGACTCAGCTGAACTAAACCACCCTGACATCCCCATTATTAGCAATTGCGAGGTTGTCCAAAGCTACGTGTATCTCACTTCCACGATCACGAACTCTGGTGGGTGAGGACGAAATTATAAGGAGATCTGTTATCACAAGATCTGCAGTTGATAAGCTAAAAAGAGTCTGGTGCAACCGCAACATCACCAAAGCCTTCCCAATATTTCTTTATGGCGCAGAAACAAGGACGGATCGCCTGAAAGACCGACGCAAAAGCGATGCACTCGAAATGTGGTGCTGGCGACAACTGTTGCGGATCCTTTGGACAGCGTTTCGGCCTAATGTGTGAAATAAAAATCAAAGAGAGATTATCGTCGACTGTGCAGATACGAATCCTCAAATACTTTGGTCACATTGTTCGAAATGAACACTCCATGGAACGACTCGTTGTCCAGGGGTAAATGGAAGGCAAGCGGTCGATCACCCACGCATTGGACAGACCTTATAAAATCTGCAACACAAACCTCTAAAGTCCAACGTTCTTGAGACGCTGAGGACCGCAACAAATGGAGGCGCATCGCGAGGGCTGTTGTAGCCAAAGTGTGATCCTGTGATTCTGGTGACTTGTACTACAGGATCAGGCACCAGCTCCTCACAAATCTAAGTTTATTTTGGTACTCCTGTTAGCATTGTTTCAAATAATTATCAATCTTTACAGGGTTATGTGTTATTTTGTATTTATAAATTAAAAATATATTGTAGAAATTAAGAGGAATAAGTCTGGCAACAAGGTTGTCAAGTGTGAAGAAATGGAGTGAAGCGGGTAGAAGGAAAACTCCTTTCTCGCAATTACTGAATAACCTTATGTGAAAAAAATAAAAAATAATTTGACAGCATAATATACGAGTAGGTGTAGTATTTCTTTAGCAAGGTACCTATGTATGCACTTAAATTATTAAGCACATTATCTACTAAGGTATTTCCATTGAAAAGCCATAAAAGCGTGCCAATCTAAAATCAAAAAAATGTTATCAGAGAAAAATATTCATCCTGACATAAAACATTATAAATCTGAAAGTACGTAGGTTTTATATAATTAAAAGTCAGCTTCGTAATGGCTGAACGGATTTAGATGAATATATAAATCCTGGAATACCACAGTATTACGCGGATGAAGCTAGTTAAATTTTTTCCATAATGGATTGATCGAATTCATAAGTTTATAAAGTCAAAGTAAAGATTAAATTAAATACATACTTCAGAAAAATTAAGTTCCGAGTGAGACTATAAAACCAGACATGCTGTGCCTAATTTCTTTCGATGAAGACGAATAGACCTACATACGCCTAAATGTCGTCAATAACTTCGGCATCAATCAATAAAATCAATTAATTCACAGAATCAGTTCGTAATAACGGCCACAAGGTTGCCAACAGTCGTCAAGATCCAATAAAGCAGTATGTTGTACGCACTTGCGTCCTACTAACCTCATATCCGAACATCTATCTGTATAGAGTTGACAATATCAATTGGGGATCGTAATAATAATAATTAATTTTAGCAATGCAGCAGCGTGAATGGAACAATTTGGTCGTTATTCGGTTAGTCAGTTGGTTTGTGAGGTCGACGACCAGTTTCGCTGATTTGAGTTGCCAAATGACTGATTGGTGATGTCGGCGCGTTTGCCTTTTTTTTGCTACAGTACCTAATAGTCTAATTTACCTACCTATTTAAACAAGTTATTCACCCCAAACTGCATGAGACCTGGCGATATACCGTTTACATTTTGGTTCAAAACTCAAAAACTGTTTTCTGCGACCTAAGAATGCCAATAGGCGTCAAAGACATCATTTATAAAATAGCTGTAACACCCGCATGACTTATGGTGCCGAATGCTGGCCGCTCAAGAAATAACAATCCGACCAACTAGATAACATGTCACCGAAATGATAATGCTTAGATGTTCTGCCGGAGTCACCCATTTAAACAAAGTGCCAAACCATTACAAGTCTTATGTACAGATAAGTTAGCAGATACACGACTGCGATGGTACGGCCATGTCATGAGAAGGCCGGAGGATCACCTGACAAAGAAAGGGCTCCACCGAACAAGGGTAAAAAACCCCGACATACGCGGAAGTCTGTAGTATTTTATGTATATTTTTTATTACGGACTCTGCAATCGTTTGTCCACGATCTCACCAGTTGGAAAGCGATGATGTGGTCGAAGGTGTAGCACACTATCCTAGTAGATACTCGTACCATTCACTCTTGACTTGAACACACCTGGGTTATATTTTACCGGAAAAACTGACAAGGGCAGAGCATTCCACTCCTTTGCAGTTCTTCTATTAAATGAAGAAGCGTAACGCTTCGTAGTTATGAAATACCTCGAAAATAATTACATAATAAAATACACTGAAGACGGACGATTGGGAGAACCGAACTCGGGCAAGGCCAGAAAAAGAAGAAGAGCCATTTTCAATTTAGCTAATATATAGGACAAGTCTTCAAGTCGCAGGGGTATAAAGTTATTTACTAAGGACAATTGATCCTACAGCGAACTTAATTGTAGCAGGAAAGGACGTAGATAGGAATGCCAAAGATGATCTCATGTAGTGTTGACATGACAAGCATCCATGTCTCGGTCACTGGCACTCATTACTTCGTTACTATAGTTAGAATAGAACTACGGGTGCACTAATTGCAATGTGTCCAATGCATCGTCACTAATGCAAGTTTGTTTTATATGAAACAGATGTGTCCGATTGTACAATTACTTGACAACTCACATAACTGTATAACAAATCGCGAAATAGATAAATTAAGTTTCTGACTTGTGTAACATAACCAACTAATTTTGACATGTCTCTGCGAAGCCTTCCTGGGGCATCCGTGGGTTTAAATTAAACATACTACTATTACTTTACTGTACTTTTGATCTTTTTAGACAAGCTTGGCTGGGTCGTTAGTGGCTCTGTGAGATGTACAAACTATTTTGCAAACAATCTAGCAGTGCACAGTAGCGCCATCTAGTTACCTTATCCAATCCCTACTAGGTAAAGGCTAGTAGGTAAAGGGCCGATTCAACTGGTAGAAACCTAAAAAGTGAGAATTTTACTGCATTTTGTGGAGCTATTCTGCTCATCATGCCGAAGATCCTCATCAGAAGTTCACCAAATATTTATGAGACCATTTTTAAGTTACTATAAACCTTTCAAACAAAATCGATATCGGATCTAATAAGGCTTAGATATTCAGTAAGAAAAAATATATCTAAAAATTCGTTTAACCTGTATACCAAGTTTCGTCTAGATCGGTTGAGAAATGCGACCTGTAGAGGAGAACAGAGATCCGGACTGACATCCGGACATACGGAAGCATTTTTGCCCAAGCTGAAACGGAGACGCTTCGCTCGCGCTCGCTCAGTCAATAATAAAGCAGCAAAACCCAAAAAACCTGTACAAAGAAAATATTTTTTAAAAGAAGTCTTAGTGTACTTAAAATAAGCTACTGAACAAGAATATAACATTTTTTAAATCGTGTCTGTATGTTTGTTCGCGCATCACGTAAAAACTACTAGAACGTTTGCGATGCGGTTTTCACTGTTGGATAGCTTAGGGTTAAACTTAAAAACTGGTTGTACATATGCCGAGCAATCGATAAAAACTATTTCAGGGCTGAACGAATTTTGAAGAAATATAGAATATTGTAGTCTATAGGTACTTTTGGTTCTGGAATAACACGTATGGGCTACTTTTAAATGAAATTACCACGCGGGCAAACCGCGGGCTCAGCTAATAATAATATATTCCAAAAAACAACTCATTAAAAGGACCAAAAATCTCCACAAAATATAAGATTCTAAAAATATAGAGAGAAGAGATATAACGGCTGCGGTGTCATAAATTAATAACAAAAACATAAAAGGACATTGCTTATTGCGTAACACTCCCGTAGGATTTGATGCGGATGTTTGTAGCAAAATAAGGGAACATGGTGCTCGAAAGCTTTAGGGTCAACACACACATCTGGTGGAAGATGCGTCGCGTATCGTCGGTCGCAAAACAGTAATATAGATAGATAGATAGATAGATAGATAGATAGATAGATAGATAGATAGATAGATAGATAGATAGATAGATAGATAGATAGATAGATAGATAGATAGATAGATAGATAGATAGATAGATAGATAGATAGATAGATAATACTTTATTCCACCTAAAAAGATATTATTACACATAAAACATTTCTTTAACATGCTTACAATGGGCGGTTTTATCGCTAAGAGCGATCTCTTTCAGACAACCTTTGGATGGACAGTAACAGAAAAACAAGGAGGTGCATTAAAATAACATTCTATTACATAGATACTTTGTAAAATACAATAAATCAATAACAATTTATACGATAAACTAATACATGTTATTACAATAAACTAATACATAATTGATATTTCTAATTAGGTTTAAATACATACTTTTACGTAGCAGTGCTTAGATTGGAGAGATAGTATTTATTTACCATATTTTTAAATGTAGGTAATGTTTTAACTCGTCTGATATCCAGCGGAAGTGCATTCCACAGTTTCACAGCTTTTACTGTGAATGACTTTTCATAGAACTGTGTAGTATGGGGAGGTGTCTTGAGTTGAAGAGTTTCTGAGGAACTCAAGCATCGGGAGTGGGTCATGTGCAGGAACACAAAACGTTCTTTGAGATAGGAGAAAGTAGAAGGAATAAATAAAATATTGAATAGAATAGAATAGAAAGGATGTGAGCATTCCGGCGAAGGCGAATAGGTAACCATTTCAGCTTTTTGCGATATTTATAATGGTCATATTTACGCAGACCAAATATGAACCAAAATTTCTGTAAGCGTTCAAGCTTATTGAGCTGTTCTTCGGTTAAATCTAGGTATGAGGCGTCGGCATAATCTAATATTGGGAGTAAAAGGGATTGTAATAGGTAATAGAACGTCCAACCTTACACATGCGATCCTCCGATGATCCGTTGGTGCGTCGAGCGTACTGTGCGGTAAATCGCTCAGTAGCCTCACGCATCTTCAGTAAGATGTGTGTTGACCCTAACGGATCATCGGTCAAGTGTGTAAGGTTAGGCGTTCTATTATCTATTTATCTATTTTAATATTTCACTGATCTGGCGTTACGCGACCGACGATACGCGACGCATCTTCCGTCAGATACATATGTGTTGGTTGCCTTTACTCGCCAGGTAAGAAATTGGTAGTAAAAACCGGATAAGTGAGAGTTGAACACGCGTGCAGAGAGTTCCGTCGAAGCTTACTATAGTTGAAAGATTGTTTAAATCAGTTAAGTTTTTTTTATATTATTATCTATTACAAACAAACATACAAAAAACACAATTTTTTCTCTCTATTATTATTGTAGATGTTGATACGTTGTCCCTGTTAAAAACTCATCCTGTAGAATAGTATAATAAATCTCTAAATTGTACGCAAAAAAATAACACTACAGATGTAAGGTAGTATAATGAGCGGTCTTATCGCTAAGAGCAATTTCCACTAGATAAACTTCATTAATTTTTGAAATTAGGTAGTAAGTTTGGTGGCGTAAAGCCAATACTTTTTATGATTGCAAGAACAAAGAACAACATATCTATGAACTGTATAATATCATATACTCATAATACGAGTATATGTATGTATGAACCACAGACGATATGTTCGCTTGCTCGACGCTGGTTGCTATAACGCCTAATTTATTCGTAGTATAACGCCAAACCAAGTACTGCGAAGTCGGTTATAACGGTAAAACTTCACGTAAGCTCATTATAAGTTTATTGTAACATTATGAAGAAAAAATGAATCCAATAAATTAATAAAAAATTATCACTCACCTACAAAATCCTAGTAGATAAAAGAAGGGGTTGCGCGGCCCGCCCGCGCCGCGACTATGCGCATCCTCCTGTCGGGTGCCGATAAATATGCGCGTGCGCATGACCCCTGCCATCTAGGAGCGCAGGGGGCGCCAACTGTTTGTCTAGGACGTGAGAGTGGGAAATAGTTACTTGTTATTTCAACTATAACTCGTCCATTGTTGAGTATCGTTCTTCTTTATTTATGTTTATACTTTGTTTGGCTCCGCACGCCTAGTGCATTTAGCCAGTATAGATATATGTTTTATGTATTTTTCTCAAAATTTAGAATCCCAGTTAGGTAGTCAAAAGTCTAGTCAAGTCACATTCAAAGTCACGAATGAAGCACGCTTCAGTAAAGTGGTGAGAACATGAAACTGAGAACACGAAATGGTTGGGTTTTTTTGCGTTTGTATGTTCGACTATAGAAATGTACGCTTACACTCGTACATTTCTATAGTCGAACAAATAGAAGAACAGTTTGGACTAACCCGTACATGTTTACGAATACCTAATGGTTAATATTACACATTAAAACTCGAAGAAACACATGTTTGATAAAAAAACAAAGTAAAACAACGTCTCGATTACTTTTTCTCGCCGAAATTCGGAATCGTCATTTTAGCTTATATCATATACTTGTACTATTATTTATTCTGTACTTATATTTTGATGTCGTTATTTCCTTTTCCGTCGTGTTGTTATTTCCTGCCACAACTACTACTTTATTTGTCCAGTACCAGATATGATTCTGGATCCTAGTTCCGCAGCCTCGATCGATAGATATTGCCTTAGAATCGAAATCGATCGCAAAGTCCGATTATAACGACATTTGGTGGTCCCTACCAAATATCGATGTCAATCATGATCAGTGTACCATTGTACGTAGGAAATCAGCAGTGCTATTACGCAATGTTGATCATATCGGTTTCATGGCGTCAAATTCATTAGTGCGTTGCGATAGAGTCGAAATTGCTATGAAAAAAGTGACAATCTGATTGAAACCCAGTTCTGTGGTCGTGCCCCTGTACAGATACCGATG
Organism: Alsophila aescularia; assembly: GCA_946251855.1. Taxonomy (NCBI): domain Eukaryota; kingdom Metazoa; phylum Arthropoda; class Insecta; order Lepidoptera; family Geometridae; genus Alsophila; species Alsophila aescularia. The sequence goes on along the minus strand of OX276376.1, from coordinate 6,613,205 downwards.
ACAGATACCGATACCGATGATGGCGATAGCTTTGACAATAACTGTCAAAGCTAACGATTGTCATAGGTACCGATTTTGGTTGTCAAGCAATCACTATGTCGAGACTGTACTTTTAAGGAAAACAGTAAGGATTATTTTGGGCATGCCCCGTGCACCCACTGGCTTCACCCACTGGTGGGTGAACGGGGAATTCGCATTTACCCGTCCACCCACTGCACTAGAGTTGGAAAGTAATGAAGAAATAATCCACATTTATGAAGAAAAAAAACAACATGTTTTGTAATTAGGTAGGTAACAAGACATTTTAAAGTGACAGATGTCAAAATAATCGTCAATTATGAAGGAAAAAAAAACACCAAGTATTATAACTAGGTAGTAAGACATTTTAAAGTGACAGATGTCAAAGCGACATGTCAAACTTCAAAGTCATACGTCACTTCTGTAAAGAAACTACTAGTCCAGGATAGTTAGTTTCAAAGTTATAGCCATTTTAATTTTGACAGCTGTCATCCAAAATAAAGATTTCAATGAGATCTATCACTTCTGTAAAGAAACTGCTAGTCCAGGATCGTTAGTTTCAAAGTTATAGCTATTTTAAGTTTGACAGCTGTCATCTAAAATGAAGATTTCAATGAGATCTATCACTTTTGTAAAGAAACGACTAGTCCATAATCGTTAGTTTTAAAGTTATAGCCATTTTAAGTTTGACAGCTGTCATCCAAAACGAAGATATCGATTAAATCTTGTCAGGTGTTGACGTATGACTTTGAAGTTTGACATGTCACTTTGACATCTGTCACTTTAAAATGTCTTACTACCTAGTTATAATAATGGTTTTTTTTCTTCATAATTGACGATTATTTTAACATCTGTCACTTTAAAATGTCTTGTTACCTACCTAATTACAAAACATGTTGTTTTTTTTCTTCATAAATGTCGATTATATATTCATTACTTTCCAATTCTAGTGCAGTGGGTGGACGGGTAAATGCGAATTCCCCGTGCACCCACCAGTGGGCGCACGGACCCAGAGATTTGAAAAATTGAGGAAATATTCCTTGAACCCTAGAGAGGAAAAAACCCCTAAGGAGGGGTTTTTTGAAACTACAACCCTGAACGGGTGAAAAGGGGTGGCAAAGTTTGTACGCAGGCAAAGCAGCGGCGCGCTGCCTTAAGTTCACCTAAACCTTCATATAATTACAGTTTATACTTCAATTCGTAGCAAAGTTCATTAACGAACAAAACTAAATTCCGTCTCAGAAATGTTGGGTTTGTTATTACCTGTTAGCCTAGTACTGCACAAAGTAACGCTAGAATCAAGTTCGCAATAATGAGTGCCCTTTACTTGTCGCGAGGCGTTCTAAGGGGTTGTTCTACCAACCCAGGGACTGACGCTCAGCGTACAAAATTAAAGTTACAGGTACATGGAAGAGAAGGTAGCGTAGCGGAAGAATATAGAACTCTATGGAAGCCTTTACCCATGCACTCTAGGCGACACTAGGGACTCTAGTTCAGAAACAGTGAGGAAACTTCGTGGCGACAGCCATCCTTTTAGCTTTGTATAGTAGATCCATCTCACATGGAAGACTATAGGCTCACAGCTGACATAGCTTTAAGGAACACTTCTCCGAACCCTCAGTAAGGAAGTAATTTGCAACCATGGTATTTCTAATTAAAGTAATTTCTCCATCAGGAATCGACGTGAGGTAATAATAAAAACATAGTGCTATATATGTAGGTGCACAGCCATTAATATATTATCACGAAATCTTGTTTTACAAATTCATAGAGTTGGGCCGTAGAGAGTAGTCTCTCTACGAGTTGGGCCAATGCATGAGAATGTAAGAATGACAGGTTAATATTTGAATTAAGAGTATGTGGCGACAATTTAGACTATGAAAAAGGTTTGATTATGTTCATGAAAAAGGTTGACATCGTCACATACTTCATACGAACATACATAACGAAATCTTTCTAACAAGTTGTATTATGTTACATATTATGTAGGTGTAATATGCAGGTATGTTTTATTTATAGGCTATTTTGATTCAGATAAACTAAAGATATTTGGTTGTTTGGCTCACGCAGAAAAAGTTGTATACCCCTATTTTCAGGCAATAAGTAGGCCGAACTAATATCTATTATATGGTATAGCAATCGCGATAGCTCGCACCAATTCGAATAAACTGGCACTTTTTAATAATGTGCCTGTATGGTTGACACATTGTTTTTAACAAAACAGGTGACAATAGCTTTGCTAAGCTATATATCGTATCGCATGCTATCTATTGGGCTCAAAACAAACGAATGAGATATTTTCTTTCTCAAATTCAATTAGGCTCTCTGAACGATTGCGCAGGTACTGGTGTGGGGATAACACTGCATAAAGTAAGAGCGAGATAGAATATGCGAAAAACGTAAGCGAGTGAGCGAGGCAGTTATACAATGCTGTCTTCACCTTCAACATTGGGATTGCGCCTGAAAAATAGTAGTTTGCGCAGCGACTTGCAGATAACTTCCAAGACCCATACTTCCGCTGCGTTTACTGTATGTACATATACATATTATAAACTTACCTATCACGAATAAAAAATGTTGAGATTGTATTAGGTGTATATAGGGTATTCTTTCTGGTACCTTCTTTCTAGTTTCTGGTACGTTTTTTTTTAAACACTGACTGCTTTATCCTTTATCTATTCAATGATAAAGCTATCCTTTATGTTAATCAAATATGTTTTGATGTGCTATCGAGTACAACCAACATACCAAATTTTTCTAGATTTCCCGTTTTCGCTTACCTTTTTACGCAATAAATTTATTTTATGTTTATCTCTGTATTGTAGGCACGTAAGTAATCTGTAGTACGCGTATCTTTATTCAAAATTTCATCAAATATAATGTGAAGGCATTTTGGACTAATGTTATTCCACGCGGATTTTTATTTTTTCCGTGATAAAAAGTATTCTATTTATGAACTGTGTACTAAATTTCATATTAAATTGGATTAGCCGTAAATATGCCGCCGTAATATAGCCGTTGATATGAAAGCGAGTATAAACTATTTACCAAAATTTTCCCAATTTCCCGTGTGGATATTTGATTTTACAGGATAAACGTATCCGAGGTTGATATCTGTATTGTTCAGTACCTAGCTACCTACCTATCTATATATATTTAAAACTTCAACTTTTAGAATTTTGTGGCAAAAATCAGTATTGAAATTGATCCATCCATTTGGGAGATTCTCTACATTATTAAAAACAAAAGACAGACGGGCATAAAGGCTGCACACTTATTCCTCTTTTTGCCTCGGGGTTTAAAAATGAGGTTTTCAGCCACTGCAGTTGTTTCCAGTGACAACCCTGCGCAGGTCAACCGGCGCACGCGCTTCGGTTATTGCTAAGCGCCGTTTGATTGGCGAGATGGGTCACTCTTTTTGATGCTATGATTTTTGTTATATGGAAATCAGTCCAATAATTGAAAATGGAGGAGAATTTGCTGCCATTTAACCCAACAATATCTCTGTACAACTACATTTAGACATTGTGTTTAGCATGGATGTCATTAACTCGTGGACAAGCGTGCCGTACGGGATAAAAAAAAACTGAAAACCATTCGTCTACATGTTAAGGCCGGGTGTCAGTGAATTTTATATCCCTCTGGGTTAATTCTAAAACAAGATACAGACGTCCAAAAATGATCGAAAATTACTAAAAGTGCTAGCCGCCCGCCCGCCACCGCTGCTACGAGTATAGTATCACGCATGCGAGCGCTAAGCCGGTTTCCTGACAAACACTGAGCTCCTGAGTATAATCACGAATACGGAGTTTTGTCTATGAGTATAATATATACAAGGAAGTGGTATACTAATTCTATTAGTATACACCGTAGAGAGAGTATCAATATAGAGGAGCTCCACGCGTATACTGAAAAAAGACAGGTATAAAGTACCAACAATTTTAGGGTTACCCGCTTTGCAAGAATATTTAACTGAAAATTTACATTCAGCCCAATTTATAAAGTTAATGAAGGTAAAACGATAGTCGATTTTTGAGGTTTTGATTGATAGGACTAAATAATATTCCTGTTAAAAAAAAAAGGATTTTAATAAAATAAAATATATAATATATTCGGCACAATTCCGTACCAATTACGCCCCAAACTAGGATACCCTCTACTATGGGCACTAGATAACGGATAAACATACATACGAGTAGATACGAATATTAACATCCATAACTCGGAAACAAACATTTCTGCTTATCACACAAATGATTGCATCTTGCAGGATTCGAACCCGCGACCGTTTGATTTCGTATCTAGCCACTAGACCAAAAAGTGAATGGTGCAAAGTACACGAAAAATATAGATCACACTAATATTATAAATGTGAAAGTTTGTCGGTGTGTGTGTGAGAGAGAGAGAGAGAGAGAGACAGAGAGTTATAGTATGCCTGATACTCCTTCACGCTGTAAGGATTTAGATGAAATTTGGTATGAAGGTAGCTCATACCCTGGATTAACACATAGGCTACTTATTATCCCAACAAAAAAAAACAGTTCATGTAGGAAATCGGGAAACCACGGGGCGCTGCTAGTGTAATCATGAAGGGCTGACTACACAGTATAGAATTAACTTACTCAATTGTAGGTACAGAACTGATTCGTAATAACATCTTCTTTCTGTTTCTGTTTTTCTGAAATTTTTTGATTCAAAAATGTCTTGAGCATAAACATGAGGAAATTGTTGGATGCCTGTTAGTGCGACCTGTTACACTGTCCCATAACTTTCTTATAGTTAGAATTTTAGGAAATCTGGAAAAACTAAAGGGATTGAATTAGAAAATTGATAAAAATAATTAATTTTACACAATTTAATGTAAAATTTTATATTTTGGTTGATTTTTTACACACAGCGCCATTTAACCCCAGACTAAGCAATGCCTTTACTATGGGAACTAGATAACCGCTATCAGTGATCTATACTTTTTATTTTGTAAACACACACTTATTATACATCAAAATACCCACAGAACAAACAACAATTATTATTTTACGTTAGATACTTAAAATTACCCAGTATTTGAGGATAAAAAAATTAAAAAATATATGGTATCCCTAAAATCAGATTAACCCTACGAAATGTAGTAGATCTGTCGTTTATGTCCTAACTCGTTCCAGCTCACTCAAACCACATCAAGATAGAGCGAGATGGACACAAATGTCAAAATAAAACAAGTCACGCAATTTGTGAGGATAATACTACGAAAAGATAACCTTTATAAATAGAAAAATATTAAAAATATCGTGTAAAATCAATTAAATCTTACTATACCAATTATGTATACAAGACTATTCAATAATGTACTCGAAAATCAAAACTTACGTGTGAAAGGATATATTTTCATATTTTCGTTCCGTACGGCTTTTACAGCCTACAATGCAACAACTCACCATTATTGTAGGTTAAATTTAAGTGATTAACAAAAATCAGCACTCAGAAACGTTCAAATACAGTTAAAATAGCACAAATCACTAAAATATCGTTGACCAAAATGTCTTGAACGGTTCGTTTGGATGGAATGAGCTCTTGGGCAAACATCCAATGCAGCATACACAGTAAGGGACAAAAAATATTATCGTCTTCTCTTTTACAATCAGGTAACGGTGTATAAGTTTATCTCGCTTGTACAAATATTATTATTCTTTGAGCATCTCTATCGATAGTCCCTCTACGGTATTCACCTACACACATATATACTACAATATCTTAGACGATATACCTACATATAAATAGTCTAAGTACAATATATATGAATTGTCTATGGTTACAAAGCTATTGCAGTCTTTCTGTATTGAAACCTCTGTGTAAAGTCCTCAGTGTCGATCTCTCGGTAGAGAGAAGTATATTCCTTGGTGTCTATATACGGGAGAAGAAAGTGTTACAATGGTTATCATTCCGAAACGTTGCATGTAAGTAACAATCATAGACAACTGCATATTACTGAGTGGTTACAATGCATGTAATCATGCATATTAGGCTTTGGAGCACTTTTTATATAGATAAATAATACCGAAGTAGTAGAACACCAAAATCCGTTTTTATTTAAGTTTTACAATCGCTCGCAAGCTTCTAAGCTTATTGCAAGGTTATCTGTTTTGTAATTCAGAAATTAAAGACACCACAACCTTCAATATTATGTCCAAATAACTTGAAACCCGAAATGTACAGGAACGTACGAACGTACGGCTCATCGTAAGCTGGCCTCTGCATTTTATCATATAAGATGGATATAGGCCGGTCACCGTAGACACAAAAATCGCGTTAGTAGATCACGCAAAAACTGTACAGTCCTGGTTTTTTGGGAAGTTGTTAGGATAGATACTAGTAGTGTATAACTAAATTTGCAGCTTCAAAAGACCTGAACTAACTTCGTAGAGCTTAGGGTTTGACTTAAAAACTTTGTATCTCAATCCGAAGTGTGTAAGCCAAGCAATCGATAAAAACTTTTTGTCGGCTGAAGGAATTTTGATTAAATGTTGGTATACTGGTACTTTATGTCCACAAAGAGTAGGCGCGGGCACAGCTAGTTTTTTATAAAGTTTGGGGTTCCTGCAGTATAGTGATCCAAATTCTGTACATTAAAAATATTAATGCACAGAAAACTTTTTTTTTTTTTTTTACTTTTGTTTGTCGGTCTGTCTGTATGCTGGCCGCGCCTCACGCTGAAACTACTGAATAAATTCAAATTAAACTTGGCATGATTTCAGTTCATACTACGAGGTAGGACATTGGATACTTTTCATCCCGATAAATTAAAGGGTTCCCGCAGGATAGGGATTGAAAGTTATTTAAAAGAACACGTATCTCGCTGAAACTACGGCACGGATTTTGATGCAACTTGGCACAGTTATAGTTTATAAGATGAGTGAAAATTGAGGATCCTTTTTATACTGAAAAAATAAAGGGTTCCTGCACGATATGGGTCCAAATTCAGTACAATGAAGATGCTCAGTAAATATTTTTTGTAGTCTGTTCTTACTGAAGCCAAAACTGTTTTTTTTGTCTATTGTCTGTCTGTCTATCTATCTGTCTGTCTGTAACTTGGACGCGCATCACGCTAAAACTACTGAATGAATTCAAATGAAACTTGGCATGGATTGAGTTCATACTGCGAGGTAGGACATAGGATACTTTTCATACCGGTAAATTAAAGGGTCCCCGCAGGATAGGGGTATTTTATTTGGAGTTAGTATTCATGTTTTACGGTTTATAGTTAGTTCCGTAGTCCACTTTTAGGATACTAAAGAAATATTCCTCCAAATTTCAAATACCTACGTCCACCGGTTTAGGCTGGGCGTTGTCTGTCAGTCAGTCAATCAGTCAGTCAGTAGTCACGGTACTGTTTTATAGGCATTACTAAAATAATGTTATAAAACACATATTTTTATTACTCTGCCCATAAGTGAAGTGCGTCTATACTTATAATAAAGCAGTAAGTACCAAAAAAAACTGTAAAAGGATGATATTTAAAAAAAATAAGATCTAGGGTACTACAAATAAGCTACTGAAGAGAAAAAAAACATTTTTTGGATTCGTAACTATTTGATCGTCTGTGAGCCAGTTCACGCATCAGGTAAGAACTACTGGACTGATTACGATGCGGTTTTCACTGTAGGATAGCTTAGGGTTTGACTTAAAAACTGGTGTGCTTATTATCTCAATCCGACGAGTAGACGCCGGACAATGTGCGCGTCCAAGATACAGACAGACAGACAGACAGACAATAGACAAAAATAAAAAAAAACAGTGTTGGCATCAGTATGAACAACCTCCAAAAAAAAATTTACTGAGCATCTTCAATGTACAGAATTTGGACCCCTATCCCGCAGGAACCCTTTATTTTTTCGGGATAAAAAGTATCCTCAATTTTCACCCATCATATAAACTATGACTGTGTCAAGGTGCATCAAAATCCGTCTAGTAGTTTCAGTGGGTGAAATGGTGGCCTAACGGTTCTATAGTGCAATTTATAATCCAACGATACCGGGTTCAAAACCTAGACCTAGTTATGTGCGGTTTTCGATCGCTCCGTGCTTCGGAGGGCACGTTATAAGCTGTCGGTCCCGGCTGTTATTGATTAATAGCAGTCGTTAAGCCATGTCAAAGGCCCTCGGGCGGCTGACTGACATCAGAGGCAAGCACTACCTCATACGACAAACAACAAACAGTGGGTGAAAGTACCTACCTACTTTACTTCAGTTTCAGTGAGTGTTTTATTAAATATCTTTCAACCCCTATCCTGCGGGAACCGTTTAAATATTTTTTTACAGACTTTTTCGTACTTATTACGTGTTTATAAGTATAGATATTTATTACTTCAAAATTAATAAAGCTTTGGACCTCTATCCCGCAGAAAACCTTAATTTTTTCGTAATAACAAGTATCCAGAATTTTAACCTATCATATAAACTATGACTGTGTCAAGTTGCATCAAAATCAATAGTTTCTGCGAGTTACGGTTTCTTTACCCTGCTCAATAACTTTATAACTTTTCAACTCCTACCCTGCTCTTATCCTTTAATTTTTCGGGATGAAAAGTATCCTATGTCCTACCTCGTAGTATGAACTCAAATCATACCAAGTTTCATTTAAATTCATTCAGTAGTTTCTGCGTTATACCTAGCCAAGATACAGACAGGCAGACAGACAGACAAAAAAAACAGTTTTGGCTTCAATATGGAATACAGATTTGGCTCCAAAAAAAGTTTACAAAATATCTTCAATGTACAGAATTGGACCTGTTACCGTTTTTAACCCCCGAACAAACAGACGGATGTTATAAGTTTAGGGGGTGTGTGTATGTATGTGTGTCTGTGGCATCGTAGCTCCCAAAAGAATGGACCGATTTTGATGCGTTTTTTTCTGCTTGTAAGCTGATGTGATCGAGATGGTTTTTAGCTATATGGGGGAGGGGGAGGTGAGAAAAGGGGATGAGAATCGTAGCTTCCGAACGAATGGACCAATGTAGCTGCGGTTTTTTATGTTTTAAAGCTGGGGTAAACGAGATGGTTCTTAGCTATAATAGGGGACAGGAGGGAAGCCGGAGGGTGGGGAAGAGGGGGGCAGGATAGTAGCTTCCAAAAGAATGGATTGATTTAGATGCGGTTTTTTAAGTTTCAAAGCTGAGGTAATCGAGATGTTTTTAGCTATAATGAGGGGAAGGAGCGAAGGAGGGAAGGAGGGAAGGGGAGGGTAAGCATAGTAGCTCCCAAACGAATGGACCGATTTGGCTGCGGTGGGTTTATGTTTCAAAGCTGAGTGACGAGTAAACGAGATGGTTCTTAGCTATAATGGGAGCTGGACTGGGGGTGGGGGGAATGGGGTTGAGGATTGTAGCTCCCAAACGACTGGACCCGTTTTGATGCCGTTTTTATATTTGAAAACTGATGTGATCGAGATATTTCTTGGCATGATTTGAGCTATTATGGGAGGTGGGGGGCCGGGAGTTATATATTTTTTTAATTTGTGCTTGTAGTATACGTAAAGATTAAGTACCTAGTGCCAAGCCACGGGTACAGCTAGTGCTGTACCCGTGGCTTCGCACGCGTGTTCATTTCTCTAAGTTAAAAGTACTCTATGTACTATTCCAAGACCTAAAATACCAATATACCAACATTTGATAAAAAATCCTTTGCTTTTTCGGCTTCTACTCATCGGGTTCAGATACTAATTACACCAGTTTTTAAGTCAAACCCAACAGTGAAAACCGCATCGCAATCGGTCCAGTAGTTTTTACATGATGCGCGAACAAACATACAGACACAAACTTTAAAAATGTTATATTCTTGCACTTATTGCCTTATTATAAATACTATAGATAGAGATAGATACGATTCTCTTTTTTGGCCAATTCGAAGTCCCTATCTAATCAAAAGCCCGTCCCGTGATAGATGCACGGACAGAAAGACAGTGTTGCCACAGCACCTTTACCTACCTAAAAGATGGAAAATTGTTTCCTTATAATGGAAGTACTTAAGTATAGGCAAGAAGGAACCTGCAGTAATGTCTTTTATTACATTACTCTCTATTTATCGAATAATCTCCGGTTTGAGTGATAATAAATCATCCAAATTATCCAATTATAGCAACAATTCTGATAATAGTTTAGCCAATTAAATAGCTGCTCTCTTAGCTACTCTCGCTCGCTTCTCCCATTACTCATTGACACCACTTTAATTAATCTAATTGAGGACATCGATACAAGGGAAGGGTCAATTGATCAATGCAAAAATTAAAACAAAAAATAACCAAGTATCAGCGTAAAATCTTCATATTGTTACCTAACGTACTACCGTACCCAGATACTTCAATTAGCAATAATTAGCATTAATGTATGCCAAATCAGATGAACGATGGTAAATATTGCTAAAAATTAAGCAGCGAGCCTTTCTTCATGAAACTGTCCGCTTTCACAAAATTATAAAACAGCATTCTTTTGTAGCTGACAAAAATGAGTCGACAGAAAAAATGCTGATAAATTTGGGTAGGTGATGAGAGTAACTTATTAACATTGATAGAGGATCTACATCAATGCTTATTATCAAGTTTTTTTTATAAATCTAGCAATATATACCCGACTGAGGAGGGTTATGTGTTTGGGTTATGTATGTATATTTGTACGTTTCTTAGGTGCGTCCTACAGCCTAAACGGCTTTTAATAAATGTGGTATCATTGGATTCGTGTTGATCACTGTATAGGATATATGAAGTGTCGAGAAAACTAATATGGCGGCTGATAGCTGCCATATTGTATTTCCGATGAAACTAAAATGACCAAAACCTATCGAGTGAGGTATCAAAATACATAGCAATTTTAAGATATGCTTTTAAAAAAAACACTTTGGAATATTCAAGTTAATGTAAATACTTTAATCTAATGTTGCAATTGCAACTATTCAAGTAATAGTTATTTGTTATGCAAGGCTGCAAAGTGTTTTTTGGCGAGAGTACTTGTATTGAAACCAGAGCAAGCGAAGGATTCAATTATAGAATCCCGAGCGTAGCGAGGGTTTCAAAAGTACGAGACGCCGAATAACTTTGCTGCCGTGCGCAACACACAACTTTTCACCTCACTACAGCGAGGAAAATGCTAGGTGCAAGAAAAACAGCTTAAATAATATATTAAATTAGTGTTTATGATAATAATAATAAAAGATGAATTGTCGCGGGACGCCTCGCAGATGTGTAAAGATAATAGAATAAAATCGAATAGAATAGAGTCGAATAGAGTCGAATAGAGTCGAATAGAGTCGAATAGAGTCGAATAGAGTCGAATAGAGTCGAATAGAGTCGAATAGAGTCGAATAGAGTGGAATAGAGTCGAATAGAGTCGAATAGAGTCGAATAGAGTCGAATAGAGTCGAATAGAGTCGAATAGAGTCGAATAGAATCGAATAGGAATCGGATAGAATCGTATAGAATATAATAATATATAGAATTGATTACATTTGAATAGAGTTGAATAAAGTCAAATAGAGTCGAGTAGAGTTGAATCGAATAATACCTACTATAATATAAATAGGTAATAATGAATTTTTAGTGGACGGCCGGTATAGAAAATTATTGAATAGAAAAAACTTTCCACGCTAGCGGGTAAAATGCACTTTTGCGCTCTGATTTCGAATGACAAACAGAGTATTTCCGAGCTTGTGAGGTGAAAAATAAAATATGTGAGTAAAAAGAAACATTAAATTTATATAAATAATAAGCTGTGCCCGCGGTTTCACCCGCATCCCTCAGGAACCATGCATTTTTCCGGAATAAGTAGTTGGCTATGTGTTAATCCAGGATATAAGCTACCTCCATATTAAATTTCATCCAAATCCGTACAGCCGTTTTAGCGTAAAGAAGTATCAAACAACACTACTAGTGAGATTATTTTGGCGCGCGGTCAGCTCGTAGTTAATAATTTTGTACGCAGTCGGGTTTTTTATTTTTCTATTTTTTTTAATTAAACGCAAATAAATATATATATATACCTAGTTAATACTGCTCATAATACTGACACAGCACACGCAAGTAAGTTGAAAGAACTTCCTTGGGCACACGAGGCAATTTTAAGATTAACTTTTTACATTATTTTTTCTCTATGGCCAGTAAATTTTTATTAAAGTTGTGTCAGTGACCTCATTTCAATTGCGTAAAGAGGTTTTGTAATGGAGTGATCATTTAAAATTCTTCAATTTCAAGTGGCACAATGAAAATGCTCCATCTGACGATAGAGTAGATAAACTATAAGTGAATGGACGAAGGCACGCGTCCTTCAAAGGGCACTGTAACATACAATTGGTCTGAATGCGTTTCACTGAACCAATTAATAATTCAGCTCACTACCAATGCTGATTTATTCATCGTACTCTATGACATCAGTGCTATTTTGATAGCGCCTAAATAATTATTCACATGGCGTATGCCAATGGAGAGATGTGATATTTGATTCGTTATTAAATTTCTTGTCATATAGAAAGTGTTTTTTTATGTAAGTACTTCTAAGGTTATTACGTATTTATAAGGTTATTTATAATAATCGATAGGCATCCGAAGTTGGCACAATACTCAAAGCGTGTCGTGGCTGTACAAGTTCTTTTACCCGACTACGGCGAAGCAAAAAGGAAGATTATGATTTTGACCGGTATTAAAGATTAAAGATTATTTATTGCGGTAAACACAGTACAGCATTATACAATTACTGGTGGTCCCCACAATACGTCAAGCCTGTCTCGTGGGGGGCCTTAAAGCCAAGTTAACAGAATATAAAGCATCAATGATGACAAGAGCAATCAACTAAGGGCCGGTTCCTATATCTTAAAACGAACCGTTTTCGCTTACTGTCCGTAGGCTTTTGACATAAAAGCCTTACAAAAAACGTCAAAAAGTAACAAGATGTTGAAAAAACGACTCGTTTCATTTTATAGGAATGGGGGATTAAACAAACAGATCGTTAGTAGGTGCTTAAAGTTAGTCGAAGAAGTATAAACATATCTATACCTATAACAAAACTGTAAGGGGTCCAATTTTGTGCAATAAAGACAGGTATGTTGATATTTTTTTTGGAGGTTACTCTGTATTCGAAACTGAAGCCAAAACTGTTTTTTTTTTTTTAATTTTTGTCTATCTGTCTGTCTGTATCTTGGCTAGGCCTCACGCCAAAACTACTGAATGAATTTAAATGAAACTTGGTGTGATTTGAGCTCATACTAGGTAGGACATAGGATACTTAAATCCCGAAAAATTAAAGGGTTCCCGCAGGATAGGCGTTGAAAGTTATTTAAAAGAACACGTATAACGCTGAAACTACTGGACGGATTTTGTTGCAACTTGGTACAGTCATAGTTTATATAATTGGTAAAAATAGAGGATACTTTTTATCCCGAAAAAATACAGAGTTCCTGCGGGATAATGTCCCAAATTTTGTAAATTGATGATATTTTGTAATTTTTTTGGAGGCCGTTCTGTTTTCAATACTAAAGCCAAAACTGTACTTTTTTAATTTTTGTTTGTCTGTCTGGCTATCCATCTGTCTGTCTGTACCTTGGCAGCGCATCACGCCGAAAATACTCAATGAATTCAAATTAAGCTTGGTATGATTTGAGTTCATACTGCGAGGTAGGACATTGGATACTTTTTATCCCGAAAAATTAAATAGTTCCTGCAGGATAGGGGTGGAAAATTATTTAGAAGAACACGTTGCACGCTGAAACTATTGGACGAATGTTAATGCAACTTGGCACAGACAAAGTTTATAAGATGGGTGAAAATTATGCATATTTTTTATCCCGAAAAAACTTAACTTATACGATGGCGACGTTGCTTTTTGATCCTTCGATGTCGGCTCTTCCTGTCATTCAGGACACGTTTTATCCCGAAAAAGTAAAGGTTTTCTGCGAGATATGGGTACAAAGTTATGTTAATATTGAAGTAATGAATAATATTTTTTTGGATGGTTCTCTATATTAGATACTGAAGCCAAAACGGTTTCTTTTTTCTGTCTGTCTGTTTGTGCGTATCTTGACCGCGTAGCGCAGAACACATATCGCGCTGAAACTACTGGACGGATTTTTCGATGCAAATTGTCACAGTCAATCTATACTTATAATAAAGCAATAGGTACGAAAAAACTGTACAAAGAATATAAATAAAAAAATGCCCTTGGGTGCTTAAAAAGGCTATTGAACAAGAATATAACATATTTTTGAATCGTGTATCTCTGTCTGTTTGTATGTTTGTTTGTTCACGCATCACATAAAACCTACTGGACCTACTGCAATGCGGTTATCATTGTTAGATAGCTAAGGGTTTGATTTAAAAACTGGTGTAATTGGTATCTAAATCCGGTGAGTTTAAATCCTAGCCAATGATAAAAGTATTTTTGACGGCTGAAGAAATGTTGATCAAATGTTGTTATATTGGTCCTGGAATAGCACATTATGGTACTTTGAACTAAACTACAGAATAAATAATAGTACAAACTAAACATAAGACCACGCGTGCTAAGCCGCGGGTACAGCTAGTAGTAATATATAGATATAGGTATACGAGTAGATATATAGATATAGACAGAAGATAGATGAAAGGTAGAATGAAGTCTGGTAGTCGTTGTGCATGCCTAGTTCTGACGAAGACACGATGCGTTTTGAAGATTCTGCTATTTTTATGAAGAGACCAGTAATCACAGCAGTTTAGAGTTGAGGAGTGATTTCTAGCGAAAGCCCGGAGAATGTAAAGTTGGCGAACATTTAATAGTTTGGCTTCAGCGTAAAGCAATCTTATCGTCTTTTTTAGCATTGTTTTTGTATGTATGTGGGTATGTTCGTTTGTTCATCTGTTCTCTCATTGCTTCAAATTTCTACTGATCATAATTAGACAAATAGTGTAACTTTGGAAGCGACTTGGTCGTCCGCTGGTTATAGGCTATGTGACGTCACATTAAATTGAATATGCCGGGCGGCATATTTCTAGGGGACATAAATAATAAATAAACTACACAAAATACATAATAATAAATAGATAGATAACTCTTTATTAAACCGCACAAATAAAACTCTTACAACTAAAAAACAAACTAAAACACAAAAAACATAAAACACTAAATACATACATAATTATTTACTTTTTCAAACTAAAAACTATTAAATTAAATATAAGTTCAAGAACTAAAACCTGACTACGGTCTGGTGGACTAAAGGCTTGCGTTACTCGCGTACATTAGGGCGGGCCGCACCGCAACGCATTGCATTGCAAAAATCCTCCTACAACACTTTCTTACATTTTGTATGATCCACCGCTCAAAAGGCAAAGGCGCGGCGCGGCGCGGGCGGATCGCTCGCCAGGCGTATTTTTGCGGTCGCATTTATGCGTTGCGTTGCGATGCGGTGCGGCCCGCCTCAGTATGTGCGGTGGAAGGCGCAGCTAACAGACGTGCAGCTGTCGGACGAGCACTCAATGTTTCAATAGCAAATCAGGTAAGTTATTTATTTAATTTAAATCATATAACTTTATTGTTATCATTTTACTTATATGTTCGCTTATTAATTATTCACATCTGTTTTCTTAACCGCATGGTGTTGGTATTTTAGTTTAAGTGTTCATAAGTTTGTTTGGAATGGATGAGGAATTGCTTATTTCATTAGTGGAGCAGTACAAAGAGTTGTACGATCTACAACACCCGGCTTATGATGGTGTCCAGAAAAGGAATAATATTTGGGTACAGTGCAAGTCATTTTTTATATGAATATATAAATCTATTACGTCTATCTATATCGTTTATCTAATATATCTATCTACTCTCATATACAGGGGGAATTGATATCATCATCATTTCAGCTTTTAGAAGTCCACTGCTGAACATAGGCCTCCTCCAAAGAGTGCCATGACGAGTGATCTTGTGCCATCTTCATCCAACGACTTCCTGCGATGGCTACAATGTCGTCGGTCCATCGTGTGGTCCTACACTTCACTTGCTTGTTCGTGGTCGCCATTCGATAACCTTTATTCCCCAGCGGTTGTCGGCTCTGTGAACTATATGGACTGCCCTTTGCCACTTCAACTTACAAACTCTGAGAACCATGTCGGTAACCTTGGTTCTTCTACGGATTTCCTCATTTCGAAACACAAAGCATAGCTCTCTCCATTGCACGCTGCGCAACTTTGAGCTTGTGTATGAGACCAATAGTTAGCGACCACGTCTCAGTACTATATGACATCACTGGCAACACGCACTGATTATAAACTTTAGTCTTGATGCTCTGCGGTATCTGCGACGAGAAGATATGGCGTAATTTCCCGAGCGCTGCCCATCCGAGTTGGATTCGTCGGTTGACCTCTTTGTTGAAGTTGGATCAATCCAGTAGGATCGTCTGACTTAAGTAGACATATTGATCAACAGCTATGATAATATCGTTCCCAAATTAAATCGGCATAGGTACGACATGGTCATTTGACATGATGTTCATCTTACGCATGTTCATTTTAAGACGCACCTGTTGGAGAGCAATATTGAGGTTACTGAGCATTGTGCTTAGGTCTTCCAGGGTTTCTGCCGTGATGACTATATCATCAGCAAATCGAAGGTGAGTGATATATTTGCTATTGGTGTTAACACCAAATCCGCTCCAGTTCAGAAGCTTGAATATATCTTCCAGTGCAGAGGTGAACAGTTTCGGAGAAATGACGTCTCCATTCTCACCCCCTTTTGCAACTGGATAGAATTAGTGCTCCGATCTTGAAGACGATCAGTCATGGTGGCCTTGCTGTACAAACACTTCAACACTTCTATGTACCGGTAGTCAATCTGGCACCGCTATAATGACTGTAGCACTAGCCAGGTGTCGATTAAATCAAAGGCTTTCTTGTAGTCCACAAACGCTAGACATAGTGGCCGATTATACTCTTTGGCCTTGTGTATAATCTGCCGGAGCGTATGGATGTACGGTGCTAAAATCTTTCCGGAATCCAGCTTGTTCGGGAGGCTGAAAGTCGTCACACCTACGAGCGAGACGGTTGGAACTACTCTCGAAAATAGCTTATAGACGTGACTCAGCAGCGAAATGGGCCTATAATTCTTCAAGAGGGTGTTACCACCTTTCTTAAAGAACAACACCACTACGTTCCTGTGCCACGCCTCTGGCGTAGTACCCTCGAGGATGACGGAGTTAAACAGCTTCTGAAGGACTTTCAGTATCGGTTTTCCACCCGCTTTCAGTAGCTCTGTCGTTATTCCATCCTCCGCTAGTGTCTTGTTGCTGTTTGAGTGCCATTCAATCTCGTATAGGCTGAAGTCCGGGATATCTTCGGTATAATGTCGGGTCAAACAAGCTCTTGCATCGCTAGTTGTGCTAGGAGGACTACGCGACGAGGTGTATAATTGCCGATAGAACTTCTCGAGCTCACTCAAAATCTCTTTTTGCATCCCTCATGTAATGTTTGCCCACTACCATTCAACTGAACCAGTACGCGATACAAAATATATTTTTAATTTTTGCGAATGTTAACTGCTTCTTGTGCAGCATGGTAACCGGTGTGTGTTAAATGTTGAATTGCTTCTATTATTGTTATGTTTCTTTGTGTACCTTCTTCATTCCTATGGCAGTTATTAGTTAACAAAAAAATTGTGTAAACAACAAGTAGCTAAGACCTCCGAATTGACGTGCTTATGTAACATTATCATTCGCCTCTCTTGAATTCTGAGTCTTCTAATATGCTTAATGCATTTTCACTAACTCGCCTTACTCTACTGAGTCTGTGATTGAAAACCTTTTTGTCATTGTCATTATTTAACTGATTTCCTAGATAAGGTCTCATCAAGTGTTTACTCAAAGGAAATGCTTCATCTCCAACTATTACGTAAGGCATCTTCAAGTTTGTTCCTGGAATGAAATCATCAGCAAGAAGATCCAATTGCCCGTTATTGAACGCCTAACCAAAATTGGAATTCTTAAATATATTTGTTTCAGAGACATTTGTATTCAGAGAGTGAGAGTTTTTCCCTAGACCACCAACGTCTACAATTATAACGCGATAATCTGTACCAACTAAGGCTTATTAGCCTTAGTTGGTACTATTAGGACTATTGAAAAATCTTTTTTGTTACAATAAAAGAGGGAACCACTGTTAGGTGGAGCTTAAATTATCACATGTTTCCCATCCAGTGCCCCTATGCAGCGTGGAAAGTTCCATTTCCAAGTTTTAGTTCTATATCTTCCAACTTGGACTCGGTAGGTGGAGACCGGTGGAGGCATTACAATTGGTGACAGCATTTCATATATGGCTGCGCAGGTTTCGTAAACAATATTCCTTATGGTCGATTCTCCCATGCGAAAGTTAAAAGTGTGTGACTTGAAGGAATTCCCAGTAGCCAAGAATCTGAAAAATAAATTTAAGTGTTATTATTACAGCTCAAGATTGTAGAGACAGATGGAAAATAATTCGAGATAACTAAAGGCGTGCTAAAAAACTGAGAAAGACTAAAAGCGGACAAGGTGCTAAAAATATCACTAAGATATTGTCATTTTTAATAGACAGTGAGACTGACACGGATTCAAATATGCCACCTTTGGATTCTCCGAACAATAATATTACAGATGATGATAATTTTACCCAAGCTTCTGGTACTCGTACATCCACTTAATCCGAACGTGATGAAACAAAAAAAGTACATACAAAAGACCTAGACCTTGTGAACACATGTTCCCGAGAATACAGCCACTCATTCTTTATTCCAAGAGTATATTTGACCGAGCGAGCGCGAAGCGCGAGCGAAGCGTCTTTGTTTCAGCTTAGGCAAAATTCTTTCGTATTTAGAATTTGGGGGGGGGGGGGGTACTTAAAGGTGGCTACTGAATATCTCCGCGATATTAAATCCGATTTCGATGGTACTTTTTTATTTGAAAGGTAGTAAATTTAAGTTAGTCTCATAAAAAATTGGTGAATATCTGCTGAGGATCTTCGGCGTGATGACCAGAATGTGCTAAATGTAATGTGCTTTGGCGCAAATTTGCAATGCGATGCTCTGCGGCCCACCACGGCTGCAGTATGCGCGGACCTTAAAAAGTAAAGTTCTAAATTTCTAAAACGTTTGAAAATTCTTGCTGTTCTTATTCTGTTTCTACGTTTCTTAGGCGCATCCTACAGCCTAAACTGCTTGATGGATTTTGATAAATGAGGTATCATTGGGTTCATCTTAATCACTGCCATATAACTAAAATGGCGCCTTAAATCTGCCATATTGTGTTTCCGACGGCACTAAAAATGACCGAAACCTATCGAGTGAGGTATCAAAATAAAGCCCTTTAAAATTCCGTTCCAAAAATATAATAATTCTTTTACATAAACAGTAGCAATATACTTTCTAGCTGCATACAAAATTTTCAATTTTAGATTATTCAAGTTATGTAAGTACTGAAGTCCAATTTTTTTTTTTTTTTTTTTTTTTGTCTCAATCTTTTGACCACGATCTCACCTGATGGAAAGCAATGATGTGGTCGAAGGTGTAGCACGCTTGCCTAGTAGATACCTATTCACTCTTGAATTGAACACACCAGGTTATATTTTACCCGAAACACTGACGAGGGCAGGGCATTCCACTCCTTAGAAGTTCTTATAATAAATGAAGAGGCGTAACGCTTCGTTCTTGTGCGAGGTATTTCAACCATAAAAGGATGGCGCTTTGCCGATAGTCTAGTCGTACGGTAATGGAAAGGTGATGGGGGAATCAGATTGTGCAGTTCTTGTGCACACTCCATAGTGCAATCTGTAGAATACCGACAGGCTTGCGACCTCACGTCGATGCGCCAGACTCTGAAGCTTACTCTTTATCAGAGTGTTATCCCCAATGAGCCTCATAGCACGTCTCTCAATTGAATCCAAAGCCTCGAGCTGATACTTGGCATTGCCAATGTTGCAATTGCAACTTTTAAAGTAAAGAAAAATATGTTAAGAAACTAAGGAACATAACATTTATATTACAATATTTTTTACGAGCGGTCAGCTTGCATTCCGTCCGTCTGCTACCGCGCCTGAAAAGCAAAAACCCGACATAGCGCGTGAGTTGTTTAAAGAGTTATTGAATTGTTTTGTTCGCAGTCAGGTTTTTTGTTTATTTATAATAGTTTTTCTTGTTGAACTTATGTTTTATTTAAACATCCTACCTACTTATATAATATGTATAGCCTACTTACCTCACCAACAGCTTCACATCGGCTGGAATTTGTTGCGGCGTGGCGCTTTTGCGCCCGCCCCACCGTCCGTCGGTGACGCTGTAGAGGTCAGTTATAGATCAACAGCACTTATCCTTTCTAAAAAAAAAGGCTGGAATTTATTATAACATATTCTCACTGAAAAGAACTGAGTCCAATGACAAGTTGGATGACGTAGCTAAAATAGCACTATAATAAGTAGGTAAGTTGTAAAGTCATAATATTTATCTAATAGGCAATTTTAACATAAGTTAGATTAATACAGCTCCCAAAAGCCAGCCAACTGTGAATAATTTTGATGATAAGCCACCTTTTGCAGATTTAAATATAATAATCCGGCTGATCCGACGTTCCAAAGCACTCTTTCGTAAAGCGGGCCGTGATTGGGTTGGAAAACAATTTAAATTAATTAAATACTCGTTAAAATTTAAGGATAGTTTAATTAATTAGGAATTATGGAAATGTAATAATCAATATAATGAGGATGATATGGTAGAGTTCGGGTTTCATACTTTTTAAAAGCTTTTATTTAACTTCACTTGTATGTACGAGTATAGTAGGCGCAGCGAAAGTATGTGTCTCGGAAGTTATCTGCTAGTCGCTGCGCAAACTACCATTTTTCAGGCGCAATCCCAATGTTGAAGGTGAAGACAGCATTGTATAACTGCCTCGCTCACTCGCTTAAGTTTTTCGCATATTCTATCCCGCTCTTACTTTATGCTATTTTATCACCACAGCAGTACCTGCGCAATCGTCACAGAGCCTAACTTCACAAACATACATTGGCTGCGACTACTGTATCTATCTTGCGATTCAAATTTCGAGCACTTACTGATTAGCTATCCGGCTGAACTTTCAAGGTAGCTCACAAACCGAAGACAATGCAAAAAAAAGAGAAATAAAAAAAACTTAAAATCGTAAAAGTTACAAAGCAAAAAAAAAACCCGTAAAAGCTTATTTTTTTATACTTATTTTTTTAAATTACCTATACTTGTTTACCTATGTCTGAATGTAACTATTTCCATGACCACTTTATTAAAAAGCGACGTTCAGGCCATTTTTCCACGATGACCGATAGCACAACCGACATGTTTCAGTCCAATACGGCACCCTATGTTTGTGTGTTTGTCGTTGTCACCCGTCGGAGGTCGCGCTATTTCTCAGTGGAAAACTGGGCCATACTTCGGCCAAGTTTAACACTAACGTATCCAGAGCCAGATTGGCCAGCCGCGCGGATAGACGACACAAATCACAAACAAGTCTGTTTGGACAGTCTTACAATACCCTCCGTCCACTTGGATCCACAGCTCGGCTCCACATGTGGATCCGTGGACACATTTATCTCCTCTTAAATCCACAATTGGATCCGTGGATACTTAATAGGTGAGTACCTATGTTTTTATATCTCACTATCAAGTCTACCTACGGTTGTCTGCAAGAAATCTCTGCTCAAACATCATAAATGCGATCAAGTAACTCAGTCTCTCTATCTGTTTATTACCGTTACTATACAAAATCGCTCAAATGATTTTAGTTTGAATATTGGTACAAACAGCAAAATGTAGATTTAAAAAAAAGTAAAAGCCCCTTGTTTCAAATTCATTTTCATCGAGTTGTGAGCTACCCTGAAAGTTTCAGGCGGATAGCTAATCGGGAAGTGCTCGAAATTTTTATTGCAAGATTCCACCCGGAACGACAAATAAAAAAGATATAGGTTATTATTTATCGCGACATGATGGACGAAGCCACGGGCAACAACTAGTAACTAATAATATTAGGCTCAATGTCTGACGTGCTGTAAAGAGATCTATCTAATAATAATCTGGTTCTAAAGCAAGCATTTAGAACTTCCATATTGCAAATGGCGGTGCGTGATCGGATAAAATGTGTTTTTTATAATTTGGGTTATTTCATCAAAAAATAAATTTTTGATTTCGATTTTTCGTGATAACTTGACAGAATTAACACGAGTATCAAGGTTGCTGCGATGTGGCGGCCGATCGGCGTAACACGGTTTAAGTGTGTGCGTGAGGCTTGTGCGTACTTGCAGATTAGCATATCTTGGGTGCTTCACTTTCAATTTGGCCAGCTACCTAATTAAATTACGTATGTATCTATACTTAACTCTAAACTTATAACAAGCAATCAGGGAAGATGACAAACGGCAGAAAGCTAGCACGATTTATTATTATTAGTCATTGTTTATTGTTTAGTGCGATAACAGGAGAATAATAAGCAGGCCACAGAGTAAACACGAGGCAGGGTGTAACCGTCCCCTTATCCGGCAGTACCCGCGCGAAAGCCTTGCTGACTTAACGTCCTGAAGGCTAACTTATATTGTACTTGGGCAGGTTACGTTCTGATACTTTTAGATATATTTTTTGGGAGATAAATTAGGCTGTGGATAGGTGAGAATACTTTTTTAATTAATTTAAAAGGCCTAGCCTAAGACGGAAAAGGTTTAACATGTACGGGTGGTTGTTGGAGAGTGTTCAACACTTCATTGTGGTAAGTTTTTTAATCGATTTCACTAAAGGTTATATACGGTTATATGTTCGAATGTATTTATTTTATTTTTACACGACTGCCCAAAAAAAGGAGTGTAATGTTTTTCGGGTTATTCGTATGTATGTTTGTATGTACGTTTGTATGTACGTTTGTATGTATGTATGTTTGTATGTATGTGACTTTTTATTCCACCATAAATTTTATATGCCTGAACAGATTTAGGTGTATGGAGTATCGTTAGAATCCGTACATCACCCCGAGTAACATAGGCTATTATAATTATTTTTAAATTCAGTATGGCTCCATTTTCAAATGCAAAAGATATTATTATTTCTTAGAATTTTACAATATGGGTATCAAAACGAAAGCCTTTATAAGCACATCCCCACAGTATATGATTTATTGGCATAAGTTTATTTTTGGCAGGGCAGGCGTGTTTTTTTAACTTTTAAGCTAGTATATAGTTATCAGCATCTCGCTGATTTGGCCGAGTAAATTTACAACCGGGTTAAAAGTAAAAAATAACTTCCTTCCTCATGATGAAAACTATTTTCTCGTCAAATTTCATGAACGGTTCTGCCGTTTAGTCGTGAAAAGGTGACTCAGTGTCTGAGTTACTTTTGTTTATAATAATGTAAACAGCACAGCACATCACTTTAAACAGCACAGCACATCACTTTAAACAGCACAGCACATCACTCAAAAACAGCACAGAACACCAACGAAACCAACTAAAAGTAGTGATGGAGTGTTTTACCAATTACAGTTTTAGAACAAATTTAATCAGTTCCAGTTTTAGAAAAATATAGCATTCGGTTATTTTCTTCTATGGAGCCTTTTTTAACATAAATATTCAGGACTATTCACACCAATTACTTAGCCCCAAAGTAAGAAACCCCGTACTATGGGTACTTGTACTATTATTTATTCTGTGCTATAGGTATAAGATAACGAATAAACATTAATTTATACATTCATGTCTCGGAAACAAACATTCGTGCTCGTCACACAAATGTTTGCGCCTTGCGGGTTCCGAATCCGCGACCGTTGACTTTACAGTCAGGGTCACTAGCCACTCGGCCAACCGGTCAAATTGGTGGTGTTGAAATTTAGGGAGAGAAATGGGGGTAAAACATTTCAATGTGAGACTGTTAGATCAAATGGGTTGTCATGTGAAAGAACTCATTTTTAAATTGTTATTTAGATTATTTTGTAGCGTGGTCTCAGTACAGAGTTTACGAGGAGAAGCTTCCAACTATGGCCATGGGAAAATATAATTAAAACAAAACTCAAGCATATTATATCGTCACTGTTTGATGTTAGTACTGCGAGAGAAGGAAAAAGTACAGATAACAAAAAATATATATTATAAATACTCGTAGTATACATGTTTCTAACACAGAGTTCAGGAAGAACCAGTATGTAGATAAAATATTACAATTTGATGATTTCGCACCTAGCAACATTGTTTCCATGCAAACGTAGTTAGGTACTTACACATCTGTCTATTTACTTAATTCGTTTCTTCGCTTCGCTTCCACAATCAACTAAAATATTACCTATAGGTAGTTAAATCCTTCGTAAAGTGTAGGTTTATAGTTAATATAAAAAAAACCTACAAGTATACTTTCCTTTTGTAAGAGCAACTTTTGTTAGAACAACAAACCGTGAAATTGTACGTAGGTACTTACTTAAAAGTGTACACCCAAGAAGGTTAATACAATGACCGATTCTAATCCGACAAATCAAAGTGAAGCACCCAAGATATGCCTATTTGCTCGTACCCACAAGCCTCACGCACACACTTACACCATGATAAGCCACATCGCAGCAAGATCTCGACATTGCTAACAGTGTTAATTCTATGAAGTTCTCTCAGAAAATCTAAAATAATGCAGTCTTTTGTGATGAAATTGTGTATCTAGTACAAATTATCTACTCACGCACACATAAGCAGCCGCCATTTGCTGTTTCACTTCTTTATTTACAGGAGTAGTTTCCGTTTTTTTTTAAGTTCATACTTCTTAAATAGACCTTTGTATACTTAAAATATAAAAGTAGCGTAGGTAATAATCATTTTATAGGATAACTAACTATAATAGGTGTACCTATTACCACTTTTATAATACAAGCTTTTAAGTTTGGTCTCCTAATGTCCCGTTATATCAACAAAACGAGCAGGTACATTGCAAAATAATAACAAATTCAGATGGCGCCTTACACTTTACAATACAATTCGAAATACATCAGCTGCATCCTCAAACAAGACCGCTGTTTTCTCCATCGAGGCTGATGTTCGCAAACAAATTGTATCGTAGCATAGTTACATATTAATATAATACCATGTCGCAGAAAACACTTGCTCACTTTCACGACTTTTCGAAGAAACGCCAGATTGCCTTACTGTGAAAAGGCACGAAAGTGGTCAAGGTACTTAAGTCGCCAACTTTTGGCGTGTCACGTCCTCGGTTGCAAAACAAATATGATCCTTCAAACCGCTGAATATTAATCAATGTGTTTGCCAAACTGATGTGTTTGTTATTTTAGCAAGAATGCGGGGAAGAAATATGGGAGACCATCCTTCGGGAGGCTGGGGCGAGGAACACGGTCTTCAGTGCCACACAAGTAAGGCTTTTATTTTTAGCTACATCACAGATCATTTATCAAGAAGCTCCATTGATAGATCAAAGTCACGATTTTTAACCGACTTCAAAAAAAGATTTTCAAGTTGATGTGTATGTATTTGTATGTATGTGTTTTTTCATTTCAGTGAATGTTTACTTGCATATGTACACTATCGTTCATTAATGTTCATGTTCTCGCTTTCTAATCTAAGGTTGTTTGGAAGAGATCGCTACTTAGTGATAAGGCCGCCGATTGTACTATTTTATTGTTATCTATCTATATTTATGTAATGTTGTTGAAAATGCGTCTTATTCATATTATGTTAATCTATATTGATGTCTAAGCATAAAATATGTACCAAATTTCGTGTAGGTACGTAGGTACTTCTATTAATGTACAAACATACATGCTCAATATTCATATAGGTATGTTAGTCTATATCAGTATCGGAACAAGTATACCAAATTACACGTATGTATGTGTTTGTCCACGTATTGCTCGGAAACTACAAGTCTGACTGCAATAATTATTTTTGTAATAGTTTCAATATATTTCAATTTAGGGAATACAACAAGTTTCATCAAAATCAGTTCAGTAGTTTAAAATATATGGACTGTTAACTGTTTCCAGTAGGGCTAATTTTTCTTTGCGAACGGAATAAGTAGTTCATTTTCTTAGGCCTACTTTAACGAAACTAATAAGTAGTTCATTTTCTCAGGCCTACTTTAACTAAACTAATAAGTAGTTCATTTTCTCAGGCCTACTTTAACTAAACTAATAAGTAGTTCATTTTCTTAGGCCTACTTTAACGAAACTAATAAGTAATTCATTTTCTCAGGCCTACTTTAACGAAACTAATAAGTAGTTCATTTTCTCAGGCCTACTTTAACGAAACTAATAAGTAGTTCATTTTCTCAGGCCTACTTTAACGAAACTAATAAGTAGTTCATTTTCTCAAGCCTACTTTAACGAAACTAATAAGTAGTTCATTTTCTCAGGCCTACTTTAACTAAACTAATAAGTAGTTCATTTTCTTAGGCCTACTTTAACGAAACTAATAAGTAGTTCATTTTCTCAGGCCTACTTTAACGAAACTAATAAGTAGTTCATTTTCTCAGGCCTACTTTAACTAAACTAATAAGTAGTTCATTTTCTTAGGCCTACTTTAACGAAACTAATAAGTAATTCATTTTCTCAGGCCTACTTTAACGAAACTAATAAGTAGTTCATTTTCTCAGGCCTACTTTAACGAAACTAATAAGTAGTTCATTTTCTCAGGCCTACTTTAACGAAACTAATAAGTAGTTCATTTTCTCAGGCCTACTTTAACGAAACTAATAAGTAGTTCATTTTCTTAGGCCTATTTTAACGAAACTAATAAGTAGTTCATTTTCTCAGGCCTACTTTAACGAAACTAATAAGTAGTTCATTTTCTCAGGCCTACTTTAACGAAACTAATAAGTAGTTCATTTTCTTAGGCCTACTTTAACGAAACTAATAAGTAGTTCATTTTCTCAGGCCTACTTTAACGAAACTAATAAGTAGTTCATTTTCTCAGGCCTACTTTAACGACACTAATAAGTAGTTCATTTTCTCAGGCCTACTTTAACGAAACTAAAGAGTAAGATACAAAAACTAAGTAGTAAAAAAAATAAAAATTATTTATTTTTAAGTTTTATACGATTTGGAGCCGTTCTTCTTTTAATTTGTTTTTATTAAACATTTTATACACCTTTTAACCGTCAACAGCAATACCCCGACGCTCTAATGCTGCGTCTCGCCTGCGCTCTGGCCCGGTTCATCAATAGGGACCCCAACAGTCCCACCACATCCAGACCTTCCAGCCCAGCACCAAGGAAGGCCTCCCTAAAGTCCAAACCCAACTGGCGCAGCGCCTCCGTCCACGCCGACAACAGAACAAGCTTCAAATGCCCTTTCACTGCCACCAACGCTTTAACAGCAGCCACCAAGAAACAAATCGATGCTTATACATCTTCGGAAGAAATCACATCCCCTACAATGTCTACTGAAAAAATTAACGAGGGCCAAGAACTGGAACTTACAAGTGTGAGAGATTTCAACAGGCGGAGCTTAGGGATCCGGTATGAAGATCACAGGATACGAGAGATGCTCGAAGATGTAATACCTGAAGCTCCAGTGGAATGTCCGAAAGCTCACCACGAAAATGGATTCAAAGAATTCAACAACGGCAAGGAGGAATGTCCCTTGGACAACCTTAAAGCCTGTCCTGCGAGTACCTCAAAAATCTGTCCGGCTGATAGCCTCAAAGATTCTGAACCTACTTCTTCAGGATCTGATAATACCAAGAAGAGTATATTGAAGCCGATTCGCAAAACCAGCTGCACTGTGGCGCTGGAGGTGTATAAACGACGAGGATCCCTTCTGGCCCCGAGACCAAGGTTGAACAGTCTCACCATCTGTGGAGACAAGCTGAACTCACTGAAAGAGAAGTTTGGAACTCCCGAGAAAGCCATGCATTTCTTTGGAAGATGTTTCGTGAAGTTCTTCAGCAATTATGGGTAAGTGGTGTAAGGTTTTGCTCCCAATTTGTTACAACAAATTCCGTCGAGTTAGTTACGCAGACACGCTTGTGTAACGAATGAAACCATTATTCTTAATTTCGGGCCAATCTACATAACGCACTTTGAATTTGGTGGTAAATAAAGTCCTTATTTATTATATACTAGCTATACCCGCGGCTTCGCACGCGTTGTCTTTTCTTTAGGTTCAAAGTACCATAATGTGCTATTCCAGGACCAATATACCACCAACATTTGATCAAAATTTATTCAGCCGCCATAAATATTTTTAAAAATTGCTCGGCTTCTAACTCACCGGATTGAGATACCAATTACACCAGTTTTTAAATCAAACCCTAAGCTATCTAACAATGAAAACCACATTGCAATCGGTCCAGTAGATTTTATGTGATGCGTGAACAAGCAAACATACAAACAAATAGAAAGACACGATTCAAAAAGTTGTTATATTCTTGTTCAATAGCTTTGTTAAGCACCCAAGAGCATTTTTTTTATGTTCCATACAGCCTTTTTCGTACCTATTGCTTTATTAGTATAGATATATGAAAGTCAATTTGCATCAAAAAATCGTCTAGTAATTTCAGCGTGATACGTGTTCTTTTTAATAATTTTTAACCCCTATCTTACGGAAACCCCTTTAATTTTTCGGGATGAAAAGTATCCAATGTCCTACCTCGCAGTATGAACTCAAATCATACCAAGTTTCATTTGAATTCATTCAGTAGTTTCGGTGCGTTGCGCAGTCAAGATACAGACATACAGACAGACAGACAGACAGACATAAATAAAAATAAATAGTTTTGGCTTCAGTATCGAATATAGAGAACCCTCCAAAAAATATTATTTATTACTTTAATATTAACATAACTTTGGACCCATATCCCGCAGAAACCCTTTACTTTTTAGGGATAAAACGTGTCCTCAATTTTAACCCATCATAAAACTTAAGACGGTGCCAAGTTGCATCAAAAGCCGTCCATTAGTTTCAGTGTGGTACGTGTTCTTTTACATAAGTTTCATCCCCTATCCTGCGAGAACCCATTATTTTTTCGGGATGTAATGTTTCCTATGTCCTACCTGTATGTATGAACTCCAATCATACCAAGTTTAATTTGAATTCTTCCAGTAGTTCCGGCGGCGTGATGTGTGGCCAAGATACAGACAGACAGAGATACAGACAAAAATGAAAAAACATATAGTTTAGGCTTCATTATCGAATATAGAGAAACCTAAAAAAAAAACACGATATCTTTAATGTACAGAATTTGGACCCATATCCCGCAGGAAAACTTTATGTTTTTGGAATAGAAAT
The DNA here is from genome assembly GCA_946251855.1 of Alsophila aescularia. Classification (NCBI taxonomy): domain Eukaryota; kingdom Metazoa; phylum Arthropoda; class Insecta; order Lepidoptera; family Geometridae; genus Alsophila; species Alsophila aescularia. The sequence continues at coordinate 6,583,944 of OX276376.1, read as the reverse complement.
AATCCTTAATTTTCACCCATCTAATGTACTATGTCTGTGCCAAGTTGCATCAACATCCGTCCAATAGTTTCAGCATGCTACGTGTCCTTTTAAATAATTTTCCACCCCTATCCTGCAGGAACCCTTTAATTTTTTGTGGGATGAAAAGTATCCAATATTCTACCTCGAAGTATGAAGTCAAATCATACCAAGTTCTGATGTGATCGTGATGGTTCTTAGATATATGGGGAGGGGACGGGGGGGGGGGGGGTGAGAAAAGGGGGGTGAAAATCGTAGCTTTCGAACAAATGGACCGATTTAGCTGCGGTTTTTTATATGTGAAAGCTGAGGTAAGCGAGATAGTTCTTATCTATAATGGGGGAAGTTAAAAAATGTAAAAATTAAAAATAAATAAATATTAATATACAAGTACAAATTATATTATAATTTGTGCTTGTATAAAATATAACTGTGCCAAGTTGCAATAGAATCCAACAAGTAGTTTTAGCATGATACGTGTTCTTTTAATTAACTTTCAACCCCTATCCTGCGGGAATCGTTTAATTTTTCGGGATGAAAGTATCCTATGTCCTACCTCGTAGTATGAAATCAAATCATACCAAGTTTCATTTAAATTCATTCAGTAGTTTCGGTGTGACGCCTAGCCAAGATACAGACAGACAGACAGACAGACAAAAATGAAAAAATAACAGTTTTGGCTTCAGTACGGAATAAAGAAAAACCTCCAATTTTTTTTGAAAATTTCTTCAATGTACAGAATTAGACCTGTTACAGTTTCATTATAAGTATAGATTGTTGTGACCTCGCCTACTTAGCTGACACCCTCCGGCGTAGTGATTTGGTTAAAAACATAGAATTAATGCAACAATTTGTGCGAAAATACTCACATACTTACGTCATCGCGAAGCACACAAACGCTTACTTATGACGAAGTTTTGTTGTTTTATTAAAGTTGCTCTATGTACTTAAAATGTATCTACAATTTAAGAAAGAAGAAAGAAAGAAAAAAGAAGGAGCCAGTGCTCAGCAAAAATGTCCAGTGCTAGACACTGGACGCTGGTTTTCAGAAAGGACCCGCGCGGGTGATGTTACAAAAATATAAAAATAGTAATATTAGAGGGTGGACATCTTCTATATCTATAAGTTCTTATAACTAGTGGCTCTGTGAGCTGTAAAGACTTTGCGAGTCTGTCTTTGCAAAGCTTAAAACTGAATAAATGTTCAGAATATTTTTCGAAACTGCTGAAATATGTTTTTTTTTATGTTTTCAACCCCCATACCACAGTCAAACCTGCTCACAAAATTTCACGAGAATCGGTTAAGAAATGCGACCTGTAGAGTAGAACAGCCGAACATCCGCCGGATATACGAAACCATTTTTGCCCAAGCTGAAACGGAGACGCTTCGCTCGCGCTTCGCACTCGCTCGGTCAATAAAGAAGAATAATAATCTATTTGTCTGGATGTTTGTTCGTGCACCACGTTAAAACTACTATAGACCGATTGAAATACGATTTTCACAGTTTGATAGCTTAGGATTTGACTTAAAATCTTGTGTACCTTCTTCATGTCTCAATCCATCGAGTACAAGCCGAGCAACCGTTAAAAAACATATTTACCGCTGAAGGAATTTTGGTCTAATTATATATATTGGTATTTTAGGTCCTGGAATAACACATAGGGTACTTTAACCCAGAGAAATGACCACGCGGGAAAAGTCGCGTGCACAGTTAGTGTTGTTACATAACTTGCACAGTGAACTGTAACTGCTAGGTTGGCACTTTATTACACGCTGTGTAGTTTCTTTAACGTGAAAGACCGACGGACTATTATACTACACCATCATCAGCCCGTGTCAGTCCACTGCTGGACATAGGCCTCTCCCAAAGCACGCCATTGAGCCCGATCTTCGGCTCTTCTCTTCCAACTGCTGCCAGCTACTTTGCGTATATCGTCGCTCCATACTTGTACTATTATTTATTCTGTCGCTCCACCTAGCTGGAGGGCGTCCTACACTACGTTTACCGAGCCGCGGTCTCCACTCAAGAACACGTCTACCTCAACGGTTATCGGTCTTTCGACAAATATGACCAGCCCACTGCCACTTCAGCTTACTAATCCTAAGGGCTATGTCGACAACTTTGGTTCTCTGCCGGTTCACCTCATTCCGGTTACGATCTTTCAGAGAAACTCCAAGCATTATATTATATTATATCATCATTATATTATACAACATGGTACTCGTACATGGTAACCATAGACCACGACTGTGATGGTAACGCATTCGTCACATATAAAACTAACTTCAACTATTAATGGTATAACGTAGCTTCTCTATTTTATCTCCGTACAGGAATTGCTAGTAACTTTTTTGTGTACAATATACTGCTGTTGTATATTTTATACTAGCTGTGCCCCGCGGCTTTGTCCGCGCCTTTCCGGGATAAAAGTATCCTATATTGGTCTCTATGGTACAACACAAGACATGTTCTTGGCATCTACGTACAAAATTTCATTAAATTGGGTTCAGCCGTTATAGCTTGAAAGTGCCCCAAACAAACAAACAAACAAACAGACAACGTTTTACTTTTATATATTATTGGGGATGGGGATTAGTGGCAAGTGGCATTCAGTATTTGTAATAAGTTTAGCCGTCACATCAAGACAGCGAGTACAACCAATCTACCAAAATTTTCACAATTTCCAGTGTGAGCTTTCCATTTTTGGGGAAAATGTATCTAATCTTGATCTCTGTAGGTATTTGTACAGTAGTCGCAGCAAACGTATGTGTCTCGGAAGTCGTCTGCTAGTCGCTGCGCAAACTGTTAATTTTCAGGCGCAATCCCAATGTTGAAGGTGAAGACAGCATTGTATAACTGCCTCGCTCACTCGCTTACGTTTTTCGCATATTCTATCTCGCTCTTACTTTATGCGTTTTATCCCCACAGCAGTATAGTAGGAACCAATCTTTATGGCGGCTGTGAAGCGCGCTGCGAGTGTGATATCGCGCTGGTACAGTAAGGCTCGCAATTATTAGAGTATTTTTTTACTACCTACTTGTAGAACATGATAATAATAATAAGAAACACTTTATTACACCAGAATTATGGAACAAATATACAAGAATATAATTTAAAAACAGGCAAAACGGGTGGGCTTATCGCTAAAAGCGATCTCTTCCAGACAACCTTTGGATGGACAGAAATTAGGAATTAAAAAAAGGACGGTAGTGCAAAACACTACAATAAATCATGCAAAATAAAAATGAATAATATGTATATGTAATACATACTATATATTTATACATATTTAATAAATTGTGCCGTGGCGGTCTCGGCTTAGAATAAGACCCCTCCCAATCCTCCCGTGGATGTCGTAAGAGGCGACTAAGGGATTATACACCGGAAGATGGGCAGCAGCGTCCCCCGAGCACATTTGCTACACTGCGGTCACCAATCCGCCTGCCAAGCGTGGTGACTATGGCAAACCCCCCCAATATGATAGACACACCAAAAAGACGGCCTCCAGTCCCCGGCGGCTCCGTTATTCCTGGCACCGGTAGCAGCCATGGTAACGGCGGAGCAGGGGGTGCTAAGAATCTCCGGCAGAGACCCAGCTACCAACCCCCACGATCTCTGGACCTGGCAACTACTGGGAAGTTGATAGAGCTGGAAGAAGTAGTAAGTAAGTTGCGCTGGGGTATATAGGGTTATCAGAAGTCCGAAGAGAGGGAGAGGATACGATGACCCTCAATTCCGGCAACTTACTTTATTACCCGAAGGCGGCGACCAGCAGTCCCAACATGGTGTCGGGTTTCTCGTCCACAAGTCCCTCGTCAACGCGTTCGAGCAGGGTGGTATACCTTACACTCAGAATTACCGAACGGTATTCGTTGAAGGTCATACAAGTGTACGCCCCACACTCGAAACGCCCGGACGATGAAGTGGAGGCTATGTATGACGACATTTCTAATGCCATACATGCCCCGAAAACACACTTCACAGTGGTGATGGGGGACTTCAACGCACGGCTGGGCATGAGGAATGGCGATGAACTGAGAGTGGGGCAGTTTGGATTTGGACAACGCAACCAAGGGGGTCAGCGATTGGCCGACTTCATGGAGAAGGAGTGACTCTTTATGATGAACTCCTTTTTCAAAAAGCGCCCCTCCAGGAAATGAACATGGCTGCACCCCGGCGGTCAGAAGCACGAGATAGATTTCATTTTGACGACCAATCGGCATATATTCAATGATGTCTCTGTGATCAACAGGGTTAAGACCAGTAGTGATCACCGCATGGTAAGAGGCTCATTGAATATCAACGTGAAGCTGGAGAGGTCTCGTTTGATGAGATCTACTCTTCGCCCAAGTCCTGCCCAAATCCAAAACCCCGAGTGCTTTCAGTTGGAGCTCCAAAATCGCTTCCAAATCCTTACCGAATGCGATACAGTGGACGAACTAAATAACGGGCTGGTGGAAATTGTCCACGCGGTCGGATCGGAGTTCTTTAAGACCCCCCGCAAAAAAAGAATACAGAAACTCTCTGAGCATACACTCTTATGGCAGAACGAGGCGAGATGAGGCTGCAGTCTTCAGTGGATATGTCGAGTTACAGCTTGCTTATTAAACAGATCTCCAAGTCGATGCGACACGATTTGCGTTCCTATAATACTACTTGTATTAAGAAGGCAATAGAGCGGAACAAGGGCTCCAAAGTGTTCGCAAGAGATCTGTCTATTGGGCAAAGCCTGTTGACGAAGCTGAAAACCGACAGTGGCAGCATCGTTTCGTCGAAGCCAGAGATTTTGAGTGAGCTCGAGAAGTTCTATGGACAAGTATACACCTCATCGCGTAGTCCTCCTAGCAGGACTAGCGATGCAAGAGCCCGTTTGACCAGACATTATACCGAAGATATCCCGGACGTCAGCCTATACGAGATCAGAATGGCACTTAAACAGCTTAAGAGCAACAAGGCACCAGGGGAGGACGGAATAACGACAGAGCTACTGAAAGCGGGTGGAACACCGGTTCTTAAAGTCCTTCAGAAGCTGTTTAACTCCGTCATCCTCGAGGGTACTACGCCAGAGGCGTGGCACAGGAGCGTAGTGGTTTTGTTCTTTAAGAAAGGTGATAAAACCCTTTTGAAGAATTATAGGCCCATTTCGCTGCTGAGCCACGTCTATAAGCTGTTTTCGAGAGTAGTTACAAACCGTCTCGCTCGTAGGTTTGACGACTTTCAGCCTCCCGAACAAGCTGGATTCCGGAAAGGCTTTAGCACCATAGACCACATCCATACGCTCCGGCAGATTATACAGAAGACCGAAAAGTATAATCGGCCACTATAATTTTAGGAATGTTGGAAAACTAGAAAAACGATAAGACGACATTGTTTCTGAAAACATAGGTAAATAGAATTTTGGAAATAATTACATTTAGTTTCTGTCGTTGTTATGTTAAATTATTATATAATCTAGTAACACGATACCACAGAATAAATAATAGTGACGGTAAGGTCCGCACGAGACAGGCTTGACCTAGTGTGGAGACCTGGAGACCATCAGTAAATTCATAATTTTAAAACTTTGTGTCTTTAATGAATAAAAATATTTGTATTTGTATTAATCTTCGGACTATTTGGTTGTTAACATTCAGGTCTGAAACAACCGTTTTCCTTTTAGTTTATAGAAAAACGGGCATGAACAAAGGTTAAATAATGTACAGCAAATAGAGCTTATCATGAAACGAATTATGTACCTAAATGTCTGGTCAAACTGAACTTGTACCTAAAATCACTAAGCCCATTTGCACGATGATAAATAAAGTACTTATCTAGTCCAAAAAATATTGTTATCTCTTTCGCGCTCTGTATGCGTATGTCTCTATCCTACTTGTATATGTCTCTCTATCCTACTTATTTTTATTTTATCGCAGACTAGACACTAGCCCGGTGCTAAGAGTGCTGGGCAAGTGGACCTAAAGATCCGTATTAAGGTCCTACGTGGCCGCGTGTGAGCCTCTTATAGTCCCGCGGGTGCTGTGAGAACCAGCAAAGGGAATTTTGGATACAGGCATGCATTTTCATCTACTGCGGTCACCTAGACACCTTCCGAGCGTTGTAGTTATGGCAAAAACCCCTAGTATTATGAAGGTCCTACGTAATTTTTTGCACTCTTCTTAACGTTTCTTCATTGAATACTATTTTGTTCCTAGTTACGACACCATGATCCGTGCGACAGGCCGGTACTTCTGCACGTTCCTGCAGTCAGTAGATAACATCCATCAGCGCATGCGATACACGTTCCCACGCATGCGCTCGCCGAGCATGCAGCTCACTCGCGCGCACAGACACGGAGCTGAGCTGGTCTATAGCAGCACAAGGACTGGCTTCACGCAGTACTTGATGGGTGAGCTATAGTTCCACCACAGGCCGGTATATCTGCACGTTTAGTGGACAACATCCACAGTGCATGCGGTAATCTTCCCACGCATGCGTTTGCCAAGCATGCAGCTCACAGACACGAAGCTGAGCTGGTCTATAGCGCTACAAGGACTAGCTTCACGCACTACTTAATGGGTGAGATATAATGCCACCACAGGCCGGTATATCTGCACGTTTAGTGGACAACATCCACAGCGCATCGCATGCGGTAACCTTCCCACGCATGCGTTCGCCGAGCATTCATAATCGTAAGGAAGGTTCATAAAAAGCGTAGGGAAAACATCCGTATGTGCCGTATGCCCTACAACAAGGTATAATCTTATGAGATGAAAGGCGTATATGGCTTTTAAAAATAGTAATATACGAGACGAATAAAAAAGGTTATTTTTTGTGCAATTAATGCTTCAGATGAGATAAACTTACCTATAGTTCGAATAAGCAAACAGGCGACTCTGGGTATAAAACAAAATTTGGTTTGCATGCTTTCGATCCTTCCCTACTTCGTTGGTTTAAATAACACGAAGATTCCTAATGCTATATCACTCCTGCACAGGTCAGCTGTACGAGGTCGCAGAAGACATCTTCGCGCTGAAGCTGAAAGTGTCAGTCGTCAAAGAAACAATGGACGGCAGCTATAACGTGGCGGTGCTACGTCTCGAGTTCGACAACAGTGACTATGTGAGTTTAATTATACGCTCAAACTAAATGAGATAGTAGTCAGATCAGATAAACTTGTTGAAAAAAATTCCAGTAATATCAATGTATAAAAAAATGAAAAAAAAACTAAATCAACGACCAACGTTTTGCAGCGCGCGCTCTCATTGGTCAACAGATTACTGTGAAGCAGCAACCTGATCTGAATACCATAAGTCTAGTTGGTGCAACGGGAGACCGTCCGGCCGTCAGTCTGTAGTACCGGAGATCAATTCCCAACTGGAATTACATTTGTGTTGTGTTGTGTTTACATTTTGCACATTAAAAAAATATGTGATGGCTTATTTCTTGAATATGGCTGAGCTAATGTGGAAAGAGCCGTCGAGCCACGAGAGGCGCGGCGAACAGTCTCGCCGCGCCGCTCGCGTCTCGGAACTGCTTGCGTCGTCGATTGCAACGCCAACAGTTGGCGTTAGGGTACCTACACACTTTGCGGTTAGCCGGAACACGGTCAGCCGTCTGGTTGACCGCAATCAAAAACATATTATAAGAAAACAGCTTTTATTCGCACTGCGATGCGGCTGCCGGTCAACCGCTCCGGTCGCCCTGATTGCTGCGGCACGACCACAGAACACTAATACTCCAGGGCCCTATTTCATAAAGCGACAAATCATAATAAAACTACAAACTTCAGTCGAAAAGCAAACCTGAATTTCATATATCAAAAAAGCACGACATTTCGATAGTTTGACTGACATTTGTCGGTTCGATTGACATTTGTCAGTGTACTATAGTTTAATGAAATAGGGCCCAGCCGGACGATTACTAAACCGCTATACGCAATACGCAGTTAGTGCTAGATACCGTTTGCCCGCCATTAGCGGCGCAGTGTTCACCGACGCTCGCGCATTTAATTGATGGCAACAGAATTATAACTAGGATCTACACTATGGATTTCGCACATACTTTTTGAGCATTTCGAAAAATATTTCAAAATGCTTGCTCTCATCTTATCTCGTGTTTGCAAATAAGGTTTCACCCAGTACCTTTTTCTCCGTTTATTTTTCTTTATAATATAAAGCGAGTAAATATAGTAAATAGCTGTGACTTCTTTGAGGTCCATCTTGTAAATGAATCGATCAAACCGCAAACCATGATGGTTTCTCAACCGCACGTTCCGGTTGCGGTTACGGCTAGCCGCCACCCGGTTAGCCGCAAGCGCAACCGCTTCCTGCGGTCAGCCGGACGGCTACCGCACAATGCGCACGTGGCCTTACGCCCGAACCGCGCCATCAGATGTTTATACCTCAAAAACCTTACCAAGTGTGTCTGATTGGCTTTAGTTTATGTTTATGATCGTTTATTACCGGGCAATTGGGCATGGTAATATCCTGGGGCTTACTTTTCCATCGCTCCGATCTTCGGAGGGCCATGCTCTCAGTCCCGGCTGGTATTGATTGATAACAATCGTTAAGCCATGTCGGGAGGCCTGACAAACTCTGACATCAGTGGCCAGCACTACCTTATACGAAAAGCTAGGTAGATGTGATGTGAGATTTATATACATATGTATAAATAATTATACGTACTGTTAAGATTATCAAAACCTAAGTTTTGTAATGTTAGCCTTCGGTTGGTCAGGTTTGTCGAATAGAAAATAAAACTTAACTGCACCTAGTAATAAAAGCAAGTTGCTTATCGTATAGCTGGTATCTGTAGTACCTAGTAGCTACAGCTACAGAATAAATAACCTAAGGAATATTTAATAAAAGCTTGAAAATTACTGAGCAGTTTAGTACCTACCTAATGTGTACTAAAAAAGGGTATAATCTAAGGATTATTCATAGAAACAAGGAAATAGAATTGTTATATTTTTTATTGATTCTACCACCAGATTCGGAAGAACTGGCCACCATAGAAGAACTGGCAAGAAACTACGGGGCGAATGTATTTTTTCATCATCAGTTTTACAATTATCATTAACATAGGTATCATACACTAAATACCTAACATACTAACAACCTCTATGTGATACTAGGTCATAATGACACTTTATTATCGTTTTACAATCACCATAGTTACACCAGGCACAAAATAAAAACATTTTACATGAACAAAGTGATCCTAATCATTTCTAACACAGTCACATTGGTTATAATAACCAATATGGAAAAAACCATAGAACCGACAATATCTATTTGCAAAATATACAGTAAATATGGGACAAAGAAACAGACTAGCAGAATAACAGTGTAGGTAATATTAATTGTACTTAACTTTTGGTGTCTTGTTGATGCAACGACGACAGAAAACGAACAGAGTACAAACAGTGTTTTTTAAGAAGGAAAGGTATGGCAACACAGAACAGGACACAACATAAAAAATAATAATATGGAAACAAATAATAGGAACATTTAAAATTTTAGCCTGAGAGGGTCTCGTTTTTTTTTAATAAGAATAACATTTTTACACGTCAAAAACTGAACATCTCAATTCTTATGAACAAGAACGTATTTTGCGTCCTAGTTTAGCCTTTCGTGGCTGACTGTACCGAAACCTTTTGTCAAACAATGAATTATGTTGGCATAGTAGGGGAATCTTCTATTGAAGACAACATAGACAGATACTACCATAGCTTATATGTCCATCCGAATGGCCGATCGTAATCTCAATCTCAGCTTTTTAGTAGTTTCCCAGAATTATGTTGTTTATGGCGCCCTACCGCGGGCCTTATTCCAGTCTTTTTTATGTGAAAACAATTTCGTCGCCAATATCGACACTATAACCACAGAATAAATAAGCTTTAACCACCAGATTGGAAATAAACAAATTGTTGCAGACCTGTAAATACTTGGAATGGACCTCTTTACAGAGAAAGTACCTCCCTGTATACTTTAAGCTGCGTACCGTTTTACCGAAATTGGATTTCAATACCTACTTACATAAATTTACACCCCTTCCTAATCAGACTTATGGTAGAACTTAGTAACGTTTCGGTTTGAAAGGTGAACCGTGAATATCAATTGATGTTTCAAACCTGTCTATTCTGAACACTACCAGTGTTATATTACCAGTGTTACTACCAGTGTTATATTATAAAAATTAATAAGAAGGCTTAGTGTGTAGACTCCTTCTTTTTTTGAACCTTCTTGGTAATTGTAGATTATTTGTACGAGTATAGTTTAATTTCCTTCTGTTAAAATGAGGTTCGTTCAGAGGCTTTTCATAATAAATGGCGTGGTTTCAATTATATCTTATTTGGCCACTCCCCAATTATTTTTTATGAAAATCGAGTGATAGTTTCTTTATATCTCTATAAATTACGATAGGTATTCCTGTCTTATGTATCACGTCACCCGGCAGAAATGCATAGGTACAAATCCTTTATTCTGTCGCGATTCGAACACATAGTTAAATATATAAACGGGAATCGCTCTGAAAACTTTATTTTTATTTACCTAGACATTGCATTGATCTTCGTCCCCAGAAGACGGAACTTGTGTTGTGTGTCTTGACAATTCTGAATGTTTACAAAACCAAATGATGGTTGACAAATTTATATGTCGACAAAGGATATCTGCCGATTTGTAAAGTGCTACGGGCCCGTGAATTAAAAAACATCCATGTTAAAAAATGTATATCTTTGGTTTATTTGTTGAGATTACAAGGTCTAAATTACAAGTGCCATAACTACTTACAAGTAGGTAATTGTCTTATTGGGGCATGTTACATTGTCAATATTATCACGATATCGTGATATTACTGATAGCATAATATGCCGTATCGCAGTATCGTGGTAATATCACCGAGAGTCTGGAAATCTTGAAATCCGCGATACTAAGGGGGCGTGGCTTTAATAATATTGAAATATAAGTGCTTCGTCTGTCAGTATTCGCAAGCAGCCATGGCGGAACGACGTTGGAGTAGTGACTATGACTCTGTCGTTGATGATAACGAGCATAAAAATTATTTGAAAGAGAAAATAATAGGTTTTTAAGCACTTGAAGCTTCTGCCAGTTGCTAAGTACCGCAATGTTACGGCAAGCTTTTCTCTCGGCGATATGGCTCGTCTCATCTGTGGGTCTTGTTGACCGAGCGAGCGCGAAGCGCAAACAAAGCGTCTCCGTTTCGGCTTGGACAAAAATGCTTTCGTATATCCGGATGTCTGTCCGTCCGGTTCTCCTCTACAGGTCGCATTTCTCAACCGATCTAAACGAAACTAGTATACAGGTTAAATTATTTTTTAGAATTTATTAGCCGTCGGGGATTTTTGATTGGGGGGTACTTTTCCAAAAAGGGGCAAAAAGGAAGCAACTGAATACCTACGCCATATTAGATCCTATTTTGTTTGTTCCTTTTTTATTTGTTAGGTAGTAACTTTAAATTAGTCTCATAAAAGATTGGTGAAGATCTGATGAGGATCTTCGGCATGATGAGCAGAATAGCTCCTCAAAATGCAGTAAATTTCTCACTTTTAGGTTTCTACCTGTGGAATCAGCCCTTTACCTAGTAGGTAGGGATTGATGGAGCACCTTGGTTATTAATGTTAGTTGTACAATAAGGTAACTAGATGGCGCTACTGTGCACTGCTAGATTGTTTGCAAAAAAGTTTGTACACATGAGGTCTACAGCTCACAGAGCCACTAGTTTAGTAATTTAACCAAGGTAAAAGATTCTCGAAGAACTCCTCACTCATTCTAAAATAATTGGTATAATCGTCCAAGTGCCGCCCAAGATCATTTCTTGTGTAATGTTCAAATGAGTACATTATATTGATTTTGTTTTAAAATCCAGTCTTTCATCTAACTCTTTCTCTTACGTTTAATTTTATATAGCTACAGCTGCCTTTTTACTATTACCCATTTCACACGACTTCACTCTAGTAAACTCAACGGCATCGTATAATATTGACCATGTAATATGCCCCTGATATCGGTGATATGATAGAACTGCCAGTGCAATTAATAAATTATTTTTTCCATCATTGGATACACTTACACTTATCGTTGGACTCCAAACATGTATTGATTTTCTCCATTTATTTCTCCCTATTCTAGCCCACTACCAGTTGGCACTGTACCTCTCTAAAGGCTGGCGGCGTTCCTATAATTACAATGAGCTGATGGGCACGTCGTACATACGTCATGGGCGTTTTCAATACCCAAATAGGGATGCAAATATCGAAATTATTAAACTTCGATACATCGATGTATCGATGTTCCGAAAAAAATATGTTTTTCAAACATTTTTAGTGAGCGAAATAGGGCAGAAAATTGAAAAATGTATGAAGAAATAACAAAAACAGCCAGAACCAGATATAAAGTACTTTTAGCTGAGAATTATAATAATTGTTGAATGAAACGAACGAACGTACCACACAGATTACCTAAAAACAAAACGAACAAAATGAACGATTGAGTCATTGAATTTGTTCTTCATTGGTTCCTTTTTTCCAGATAAACATCAGCAGAAGTAGAGCAGTGCCATCTTTTAAATTCATTCCGAACTAGCTACACAAATAGCTATAGTAGGTACTATCACAGCTACTATCACCTACTATTCTAGTCTATAGAATTAAGAGTTTTGGAGTGGTTCGAACTTTGATAGAAGAGTGCTACTCGTAGTTGTACCAAAGATTTCAAATAGATGAAGCTAGTTATTTGTTTAAAAACTTCAAACAAAACATCGTTTGAATTACCATTCGATGCATCGATGTTTTGAAATACTAAACATCGATGTTTTTCTACTTAAACATTTATGTATCGTTTGCATCCCTATACCCAAAACATACCTTCAAGTTTATAAAAATACCTCCCATAGACCATCACAGTTAACTCTACCATTTTAGGCGTCCAAACGCTAACGGACACCGTTTGTGCCAAAACTGTATCTGACGAGCTATTGTCATATTGTCTATGCAACCTTGAACCTTGGACGCACTTGTGGCAAACAAAGACCTACCTTGCATTAAAGCTAATTGTTCTAAGCAATTATGGTCAGAATTGGGTAGATCTAATGCGATTTGCAAGATAACAGAACCGTGGGGTTCAATTTAAGTAACAGAAGTGCCATTTCTATAGGAGAATACCTACCAGGAAGGGCGTATTTGAGGAACGTTTCGTAGTTTTTCAACAACTGATAGGCGTTTCTGTCATTTGGCCACGCTAAACTTGGCAAGAAAAATGAATTCCTGACACAGTTTAGAGAAATACATGACAATTTATCATCCAGATTTTAATCGGGATGATAAAGCGAGCTGTTACCCGTAACTATGTATATAACTATGTCCCCATGTTTAGATGGCGACATAGTTACGGGTAACAGCTTGTAAATTTATATATTTTAGCTTAGTATTGGAATTGAGAAGGGGGGGGGGGGGGGGCTGGTGCTACACGGCCTAGGGCAGCCAAGACTGCTAGTCCACCTCTGGGTTAGACTCTAACAAGCTTAACTAAAATTTCGGGGACAGGCAGGCAAACACACCCACACAGCTGCCTACATTTCCACCGTCGTGCTTCTGCATTAACAACAAAGACGTTGCTACACAAACACTATTCCGATTGGGACTAAGGCCAATGTGCGTTTACCTTATCTAAGCGGTCCAAGCCCGAGGAGCTTGTACCTAATCTACCCACTTACTATGAGATCTATGGGGATTTAATCATAATTTTCATAAATCGTATGTTCGTGTAAGTTAGTACCTAAAACTCAATATGGTTGGGTTACGACTTGGTTTGAGCTTGTACTAAACTTATACTTATAAGTTGTTTGACAGAATTTTGAGTAGTAATATTAAAATAGGTAAGTCTTGACGCAGCTAAAATAATATGCAGAATCATGAGACGGTAAAAACGAACCTGCCTTTAAGTTCTTCTGCAACCACGCCTTGTCCCGTACAATGTTTGAAATAAGACTTTAAATACAGCATCGTTATGTAGAACGGATCATCAGTTATTATTTAAGAATAAATATTTAGGTATTATCAATTGCTATTATTATTATAATAATTGGTATTATTATTAATAATTGGTAAATAATAATAATTGGTATTATTATTATTTAGGTATTATTTAGGTATTATTAATTTTATTTTGTATAAATGTTTTAGTTATTATTGTATTTTTTGTTCTATGTGGTGTACAATAAAGAGTTATCTATCTATCTCTCTATCTATCAAATTAGGTTTTGCAATTGGGTTGATAATCTAAAAAAGGTACCTTATTTTTGACACAAATTCTCACATTAACCATTTTTTTGCAATGATGTGTAAATATGTTTAACAAAAAGTCATTATTATCTCAAAAATAATTATTTTCACATTTAATTAAAATAGTATATTTGAATGTCTGGAAAACCTGTACTTCCGTAGATATTAATTATTTAAGATAAACAAATAATGTTTATCCATGAAAAAAATATAAAAATAGTTGCTATTAATAGGTGGTGTGTGTATGTGTGTGTTCACCCTCCCCCACCCCTCCTTGTTTTTTTCGTCGATAAAAATAAATGTTTAACACACTGTTATAAGATGCTAAGACCAGGCTCCAATATTTAAGGGGTTTTTCTATAAATATGCTGGGTCTACTACAAACCTGATAAATGTGAAACTTAACATATATGTGTTTGAGATCTTTATCTCTCCATGATCAAGACAAAAACGTGATTAACAGAATTTCATTCGATACATTTTCATCTTAAAAATAACGCTATTTTCACTAATATTTTCATTTTTTATACGCTTTATATTAGCTTCACTTGTATGTTTGTATGTTTGTAACCGACTCCTTTGGACGCTATTTTGACCCACTTTAAACGGTCCGGTTTCATTCAAATTTTGCACACCTGTCAAAGACCGACGACAAAGCAATAATTCGAAAAAAAAAAGAAGAAAATAATATCTGCAAAATCTACATTGCAGGTACAATCGCTGATGATGCGGAAGAACCTGCCGTGCGAACTGCCAGCCGTGCCAGCTTCACTGCTGCTGCAGCTGTTCCCCTTTGGAGTACTCCTCGATAGGAGGATGAAGGTCATGAAAGCTGGAGACAAGGTAAGTCTAATGTTTGATGGATGGTGCACAAGTCTTACTTGTTGTGAACAGGTGCTGCTTCTGGGGAATGGTCCAGCCTCGTTTATTATTAATCATTTGTATTTTTATTATTTTAACAACTAGACAAATAGAACATTACAACAATTTCTTACACAAAATGTTTATTTGCACAAACTATAACCTAGGAACAATTTTTTACACTAAATACTTTATTTACACAAACATAACCTAACAACAATTCCTTACTACCGTAGTATTATTAGGTATTCTGTGCTACTACTTCTTATCCCGTATCCAAAGAGTATATTGAACAAAGAATATAGTTACACTCTCTACACGCTCTCTACTGAGAGATATTGAATAACGGGGCCCGTATCTTCTATTTAGTTTGTGTTTCCTCCATAAAACAACCATAAACTTTATTGCATTGTATTCTCTTTGCTAGGTATAATGTTTTGTTTAAAGGTTTTATATTGACGTACCATTTTGTCTATAGTGTTTTTCTGTTTTACGCAAGGAGGTTGAATTACGATTACTGTTAAAATGTTTAACGCCAGTAAGCATAATTCAACCTTTTTTGATTTAAAAAAAACAGGGTGGGAAGCAAAGAGTATATAGACCAAGGTCGATAATTTTTGAAACCAAAAAAAATAATAGCAAATTTTTGAAATAAAAAAAATCGTGGGGTTCTTGGGTCAATAGTTATAAATATTTCATTGACAGATATGAGAAGCACCCCACGCTTTTAACAATAAAACATTTTTTCTTATTTACACTATTAAAATTTATTTTCAATTTTTTAGTTTGGTTTTCTATGTAAAGCGTGTTTTTTAGTTTTTTTAAACTATTATTTTTATAATATTCTCCTCCATTTCCAATAGGTTTCATCCTACTATTTTTTTTTTTGGTGTTTTTATTTATTTTCTACTTTTTAGTTTAGTTTTTTTTCGAATTATTGCATTGTCATCGGTCTTTGACAGGTGTGCAAAATTTGAATGAAATCTGACCGTTTAAAGTGGGTCAAAATAGCGTCCAAAGGAGTCGGTTACAAACATACAAACATACAAGTGAAGCTAATATAAAGCGTATAAAAATGAAAGGAAAAATAATTTACGGGCAATCTGAGGTCGGGAAGGGGTAGGGGGTGAGTTTTTAAGGGTAAAAAAGGTTTATCTCGATTTCCGGCAAAACTACAAGTCCTATGGAAAAAAAACAAATGGCAAAGTTGTAGGTAATAAAAAGATCTACATCTTTTGTATCGATACTTTTTTCACATAACCTCAAAATTTAAGTAAAAAATTTAAAAAAAACAAGTTTTTGGTTTTTTACTTTTAAATCCTAAAAAAAATTTTTTTTCGAAATTTTGTAAGAACTTACCTTTTTATGTCCCAAATACACTGCAATTTATTTGATTTGAAATATTTATTTTTTTCACTTTAATTTGACTTAATATCGAAAAAACACCCTAATTTTCAATCGAAAATTCTTCCGTGAAAGTAACAGCTTTTTTCAAAAAGTTGGTGTGCTTTCTGATCGTTGAAAACTCTACTTTCCGATGGTGTAAAAAAATAATATATTACTATAGTAAATCTTCTCAAAAATGCAATGGTTTTTGAAATTTTTGAGTTTTTTGAAACCTAAAAAGGGCACGGAAATCCACAGACCATGAATCCACGCATCTACGCTTCTTCCGATCTACTTTTAGGAAGTACTAGTTCTTAGGCCTTTTCAAATGAAGATTACGAATGAAACTGCCAAATCTGTACTTTCTAAGTTTTTTCCCCTATTTTTTTTCAGTTAACAGCGGCCTGGGGCGGCCCCTACAATCGGATTGTGAAAATGCCCATCTCAGAGATTCTACGCTTGAGGAAGCCCAAAGTTTCCTTTACTTGGGACAAGGTAATGTCAGTGTTTATCCGAGCTTTTATAGACGAGACGTGTCGGAGGATTTAATATAATTGAAGGTTGGGGGAGGCGGTTTTCTTTTGTTTCATTTGTTTTTCACGTTACGTGAAAAACATAACATCTAGGATCAATGAGATTGTAATTTATTTATGTAGGTCGTTATGCATGTTTGTTCGACGATAACTTTGAACCGTTGATCCGATTTTAAAGAAATTTTATAGGTAGGTAGTTAGGTTATAAATGAGCTGAATTGGTTTAGAGAATGTTGAGGTATCGGGGTCTAAAAATGAGTGCATCCGAACCGGAAACGTCATTGTAGGCCGGTAAAACATTGTAGGAAGGAAATGAAGTTTCTTCGAAATTGATTTTTTGATCTGGCTTTTACTAGCTTACATGCTATGTTGAAAAAAACGTAGAAAAATAATTACTTAAGTTCTGTAGAATGATATTTTAAGACGCTGCATGATTTATCATATAAAAATTCGCCGTCTTCATAAGGCTTAGTTACATAGTAACAGCACCTGCTATGGCCCAGGCAAGAAATGCTGCATAGTGGCGTGGGGGTCGAAGGCGAGAGACAGTTGAAGTAACTCGGATATGACGTACTGACCACACACGCGACAATTACTAGTATCGCGCAGTCACACGGTGCGAGTTACTGCACTGCAGTAATTCACACGACCGAATCGCACGCTTGTTCGCACTGTGTAATTATTAGATATTGATAAAAAACGCAAAAAAAAAGAGAAAAATAGATCTAGAAAAAAACGCGGCTTTAGTAGTCGCATTTGATGTGTAACATCTGACATATCACCTTGGTAATAAGCAACATTAACATACTCCAGCACCGCGTGCGCTCATTGGTCAAAACAAATAGCGCGCGCTGCCCCAGCTTCCTGTTACACACTTCCGTCCCTTTTCACGAAATCACTCTCATAGATTGCAGGTAATCGAGAGAAAATATGTCACACACATCAAAAAAAGTTAGTTCGTTTTTTAGTTAAAATTATTAGATATTGAGCTGGTAATGCTGGTATAAGCCTAAATGCTAAAAAAACTGTACATCGCTAGATCTCAGTTCAAGGCTAGCAAATATTAGGTATATTGTAGTATTGTGTAAGAACCTAATATAATATTGTTGCGGAACATTATAATTTCCAGGTGGTATGCATGCAAACCATGATATTCGAGTTGGAGCTGATGCGCTGGCGGGCGCGGATGGCTACGTCCGACGCGCGCCGTGGGTCGCAGGGGGCCAGGTCCATACTCCTCAGGGGCCCCATCTACTTCCTGGAGGAGATCGATGCTCTCATCTTCTTGTGCAGCCCTATGTAAGACTAGTTTATTTGAATTTGCATTAATCAACAAGAAAGTCCCACAATATCTTAAAACCGAGCATTTCTAACCATAAAAGCTCTTACATCTCAATTCCAGCTTCAATGACCTGGAAGAGCTGCGCCAAGCGGGTCTCTACCTCGCCGAGATGAACGGGCACGGCCTATCCAAGGAGATGCTGCTGCACGGGTGGCAGCACCTCTCCAGGCTGGAACTGCTCTTCGAGAAGGCGGAGGACAGGTGAGGTGGTGTTGGATGATTGGATGCAGCAGGTGACACATGCTACCACTCCATAGAAAGTTACCTATAGACTGCTTACGTACGTTTCTCATTAAACGTTATTTTCTTATTAATGTTTCATTGTCATTGTTTTGTGAGCTACCCTGAAAGTTTCAGCCGGATAGCTAATCGGGAAGTGCTCGAAATTTGAATTGCAAGATTCCAGGACAGACACAATACATAGATACATACATAGATAGATAGATACAAGTGAAGTTAAATAAAGCTTTATAAATGACACATCCACTCAATGTAGGTAAAGTTACTCAAACCCTTTGCTTACATGTACCCTGTTTTAATTAGAACCGCTTCCAGGCTCAAGCTTTCTACGAAATCAAGGGCGGATCCAGCGATCGAGTCAGTGGGGGTCACACTTAGGTACATATATCAGGCCTGAACGGGGTCCGAAATTATACAATACTAGCTGTTCCTCGCGGTATCAATCGAATAGCCTATGCCACTTGGGCACAGTGTACGAGTATTGTGAATTCATTTTCAAAATCAGGCTAGTTATAAAAATCTCATACAAACAAATACAAATTTTACCTAAAATTTTGAATCACATAGGTACACGTGTATTGATTAATTATGTGAAAAATAACGTTTAAAATCGATCTACTATGAGTGAGAAACATGGCAAACCATAAAAAAAACGCAGGCGAAGCGAGCGCGAAAATTTTGAGCTTTCTATTCGTTTATTGCTGTAGCTACGTGAAAAACATATTATGATCGATCTCTATGTGTGCAAAACATGTAAAATGAAGAGTGCGACCGTAGCGAGCGCAAAAATTTTGAGCTATTTCCGATACATTATACAAATGAGGAAATAGAATATAGTATTTAAAAGACGCGAGCGTAGAACGAACGACGACGTAGCGAACACGAAAATGTTTGGTAAAAATTAGACATTAATGAAATTCCTCAGCGTGCTAAAATAGGTAGGTAATATCACAAAGGCGTGAGCAAAGCCGGGTATTCTA
Source organism: Alsophila aescularia (assembly GCA_946251855.1). Classification (NCBI taxonomy): domain Eukaryota; kingdom Metazoa; phylum Arthropoda; class Insecta; order Lepidoptera; family Geometridae; genus Alsophila; species Alsophila aescularia. Next base: position 6,564,302 of record OX276376.1, on the reverse strand, counting down.
GTGTAAGGAAAGAGGGTTTCGGGGCTCTGCCCTCTTCCCTTGGCTCGTCTCCGCCTGTTACTACAGGCGGGTCCTTGGGTTTATGTGGAAATCCCAATTGTTTTGGCTGTCACTGGAGAGGTCTCCTAGGGTCACCTTGAGTCTGGGCGCTCAGGCACTGCCGGTTGAGACACTTGGTTGCCCAAGGGAGCCCCAGCGAGCCGATCAGCGACATTGAGCAAAGCTGGCACAAAAATGACGAACTATTTGTGGCCGTGTGTATGACAAAATAAGAAAAAGTAATATGGATCCATTGAGTAGATAGATATATGAAAGAAGCCAATAATACAAAGGCGCGAGCGTAGCTAGCGTGATAATTTCAAGTTATTTCTTGAAATGTTTGTTAATTACTGATAGAAAACAATATATTATGCGCCTTATCCTTCATTCAACAGGCAATAACAGAAAAAGGATGCGAGTATTTCTAGTATGTGTATAATAATTGTGTGTTTAAAAACATGATACTATTATAAAGACGCGAGCGAAGCGAGCGAGGAAATTTTGAGATATTTATTTATATTTAAGATATCAAACATATGAAAATAACAAATGGAACTAAAAAACCTTCGGTTGAAATGAGCCCAGGGGGGTCATGACCTCCATGACCCCTTCCTGGATCCGCGCTTGTACGAAACGCGGTAGAACAGGTAAGATGATGGTGGAGACGACCGGTTGGTCTAGTGGCTAGAGACCCTAGGTACGAAATCAAACGGTCGCAGGTTCGAATCCTGCAAGGTGCAATCATTTGTGTGATGAGCAGAAATGTTTGTTTCCGAGTCATGGATGTAATATTCGTATCTATGTATGTTTATCCGTTATCTAGTACCCATAGTACAGGGTATCCTAGTTTGGGGCTAGGTAATTGATGTGGAATTGTCCCGAGTATATTTATTTATTTATTTATTTTATAACATACAAAGTTACTCCAACCCTTGTTTACTTGTATTGTAGCTACTTGGGCTAGTACCGCACATCTCCAGAGTCAAGCTACACTCTTCAAAAAAGCGGAGTGTTAGCGAAGGAATGACAAAAAGTTTGTACGAGCGTAAAGATATATTTTGCAAATTACATCAATGAAGACAATAAAGTGGACTTTTGTTTTTTTTCCTATTTTTACTTGATAACTACTTATCAAACTGATTCGCACTCTCTTTTTAAAATGACAAGTGTGCTTCAAGGAGGTGGCGCGTCGTCTACACGGAGTACAAGTGACTCTCCTACTCCATAGAAAATATTCCAAACTCCTCTGCCCAAATTACTTTGCTGTTTTCAATTCTAAGATCTAGGAGATAGAGTGCCACTTCCACAACAAAATTGATGGGCTGGCGTTGCATTTACCATCATCAGGCGAAGTCGTTATCATCTCGTTGCAAAATAAAAAGCATGAGAACTAGCCGTGTGTAACTACTTTAACTGGATCCGCTAACAAAATACATTTGGTTTGAACAGGAGTCTCTCGCTGGAGAAGTCGTGCAGGCTGTTGGACCAGTGGAAGAAGAGGGGGGATCAGTTGCTTTACTCGATGATACCGAAGGGGATCGCTGATCATTTGCGCGCAGGGAAGGACCCGATGGCTGCTTGTCAGGTAATCATGTACAATTATCTTTCGACATTATTTGTGGCCTGGCCCTTCTTAAATTTGGTTATAGTTTTCTATCAGTGAGCTACCTCAGCAAGAGAAGATTCTCAATTTGATACGTACCTATGATATCCGAGAATTCAGAAACGATTTGAATGATTCATAATTATTTGATGTCGGTCTTTTGCTTCAAATGACGTTTCTTTCTGGTTTTTGTTTTAAAAAAAAAATGGAATTTGAATGACCATGTGGGTATTTATATTTGAGACATTGATGCCTGAGTTCATTTGCTTTCTTCTACAAGCATTGAACCTACTCCGTTCAGCTCGAAGTCTGTCTTTGTTAAGATTCCATGATCTATTTCCGCAGAATGGAGAGGACAAAAAGTTCCGTGTACTTGGTATCTTGTAGTTAACTGGTTTATCACAGAAACAGATGTGTTAAGACAACAAAGATAGAGAGACATACGCAGACTGTAGTGCGAATTTTATATGCTCAAACCTCTTGGCCAACATTCCAAAATATTACCATATAATTTGTTATTGTTGCAGGCGTTCGATTCCGTGACCATAATATTCTGCGGGGTGCAGTTAGCGGAGGCCGGCACCAGAGCCGACGTGATGCAGACGGCCGCGTACATGAACGATGTGTACTCCAGGATCGACAGACTTCTGGACACGCATCGGGTGTACAAGGTTAGCAACCCACTTATATGCAAGAAGATACAAGTAATAATCGAAAGTGCATAAAAACCAGAAAAAAAAAGAAAATATGTATAATCCCCACCCTCCATTATAGCTAAAAAGCATCTCGATCACATCAGCTTTCAAACATAAAAACGCATAAAAATCGGTCTGCTCGTTTTGGATCCCGTCCAATTATAGCCTAGAACCATCTCGATCACATCAGCTTTTTAACAGAAAAAACCCGCAACAAAATAGGTTAATTCGTTTGGGAGCTCGATGCCAAAACAAGGATACACCCTAAATTTATAACGCCCCTCTCTTTTAAAGTTCGGGAGTTAATTACGTTAGAATGGTTGCTACCCAACTTCAATAAATGATTTTGATTTGATTTGATTTAAATCGTTATAAATCCTAAATAATCATTCGAAATGAAAAATGATAGGAGAAACCTAAAGATGATTTTTTAAATACCTATTCAACTAACATAGTTCGTTGACTTTTTTTTTCATAATAAGGCGTCTAATTGTCACCATATAGAATTTTGATTACTGACATGTCTTGGGTGAAACTCGCGATTGACGTAAGAATCATAAAAAAACGACCCACGCGTTTAATGTCTGGAGCGTCACAAAGAAACAGACATACATATATAGGTTGCACATTATTATTAAAAAAAAAAACAATCCAACTCTGATGGGCAGCGTTCGGGAAATTAAGCCATACCTATCTTTGCGTCGCAGATACCGCAGAGCCTCAAGACGAAAGTTTATGATCAGTACGTGTTGCCAGTGATTACAACGGCACTGAGACGTGTTCGCTAACTATTGGTCTCATACACAAGCTCAAAGTCGCGCAGTGCAATGGAGAGAGCTATGCTCGATGTTTCACTACGTGATAGAATTCGAAACCAGGAAATCCATAGAAGAACCAAGGTTACCGACATAGCTCTCAGAATTTGCAAGTCGAAGTGGCAATGGGCAGGCCATATAGTTCGTAGAACCAACAGTAGCTGGGGAATAAAGGTTCTCGATGGCGACCACGAACAAGCAAGCAAAGTGTAGGGATATCCCCACACAAATGGACCGACGACATTGTAGCCAGCGCACTCCCGACTGATTGCACCGACTGGTGGATGGAGGTAGGACAAGATCGCTCGTCATGGCGCTCTTTGGGGAAGGCCTATATTCAGCAGTGGACTTCTCAGACTGACATGATGATGAATCAATGCTGACACGTTACCCTCCGCTCAGTCGGGTAAAAAGACGGAGTGTCCACACCGCCGAACAATCCAGAGAAACATAGCAAATGGCGGCTGTGAATGTGTGTGTGCCCGCGGCTTTCCACGTGTAGTCAAAATTCATGGGTTTTTGTTGTTTGCTCGGAACCCTAATTTTTTTTCGTAAATAAAACTAGCCTAAGTTACTCCTTATAACATCAGCTATCTGCCAGTGAAAGTCCCGTCAAAATAGGTCCAGCCGTTTCGGAGATTAGCCGGAACAAACAGGCAGAAAGTCTTCTTATTTTTTATGTACGGTTTTCTTTCATAAATGCATTTAGTAAAAAGCTGTTATTTTGACATTACAAACAGACACTTCAATTTTTTTTAAATAGAATATAATCTACGATTGAACGTTTTTTTTATATATATGTGTTTTGTGTTTGTCAAAGATCATTTCCTATTTATCATAGTTTCAGCGCAAAAAAAACACCAGTTATGATAGCAGTTATTGAAAAAATATAAAAAACGAAGACGTATATGCGTACCTACCTAGATGATTAATATAACAAATTAAAAAAAAAACTGTTCTTATTTAGGGGTAGATAAGTAATTTTTCTTATTGTATGGACAAGGGCCCTATAGACTCTTCTTTATGTTATCGGTGAATAAATGGTTTTAGTAACCTTACAATGGTATTATAACATGTTTTTATTGACCTTGGGCATACCACTTGTACTAGAATGTTGTCCACAGGTAGAGACTGTAGGAACGGTATACATGTTGGTGTCGGGAGCTCCGGAGAAACGACGCGCGCACGCAGCCTCCGCCGCCAGCGCGGCGCTCGCCATCTCGCGAGCACTGCCTGTTCTCACTATAGGTATGTAACCGCGATAAAAAGTATCCGATGTGCTTCCTCAGAGTCCAAACTATCTTCATACCAAAATTCATCAAAATCGGTGCTGCCATGTAGCCGTGGAAAGGTAACGGACACAGTGTTATATTCGCCTTTATAATTGACCGAGTGAGCGCGAAGCGTCTCTGTTTCAGCTTGGGCAAAAATGCTTTCGTATGTGCGGCTGTCCGGATCTCTGTTCTCCTGTATAGGTCGCATTTCTCAACTGAGCTAGACGAAACTTGGTATACATCATCATCATGTCAGCCTTTAGAAGTCCACTGCTGAACATAGGCCTCCCCCAAAGAGCGCCAAGACGAGCGATCTTGTGCCACCTCCATGTCGTCGGACCACCGTGTGGGGGGTCTCCCCACACTTCGCTTGCTTGTTCGTGGTCGCCATTCGAGAACCCCCAAATTCCCCAGCGGTTGTCGGTTCTGCGAACTATATGGCCTGCCCATTGCCCATTTCGTAGTAAGTAACCACGTTTGTATGTGGAAAGCTAAATTCCACATCACTCCTTGATCACATCGTACCATGCATAATCTCTACATACCTAGTATAAAACAAAGTCGCTTTCCGCGACTTTCTGTCTGTCTGTATATCCGCTAACTCTGTTTTCACCATCAGTTAGATAATATTTCACGGAATGTTTATATATAAACATATAATAAAAACCCTAATTAAAATTTTATTTAAGTAGAAATATACAATATTTTGCAACCAAGTCGCGCAAAAATAAGTGTACATAGTGCAGACGCGGCTCGGGGCGGGCGGGGCCGGGCCACGGGCGTGTGTGGTCAATTTACAAATAAAGATAAACCCGTGTGAAGCCGGGGCGGGTCGCTAGAATATTATATGTGGTAACCATTTTTGTCCTGCTCGTCCTGGTGCAGGTGAGCGGGACAGGTGATACACCTCGCAAAAGAAAAAGAAAAAAATACACACCGGATGTATCTATTATTATATTAAAAACTGTCTCACGAAGCAAATTCCGGGTCGATTCAATAAACAATATTACAATATTTGATAAATTCACAATATTTTTTAAGATATCTCTATATACGAGTAGGTTATTTATAACAGTACCGTAACATACCGACGTTACCGATTGACAGACAACGCACAGCAAACCGGTGGTCCTAGAGATTTGAAATTTGTAGGAAATATTCATTGAGTGCATTAGGAGAGGCCGAATGGGACGATCGGAGGTGTCACGCGGGCAAAACCGCGGCTGGCATATCGCTTAGACCAAAAGAGAGCAAAGGTTTACAACATTTTTTATACGAGAAAATATTGTTTATTTTGTATTCCTTAAGTGAAAATCTAGACTAGACAAGAACATAATAATAATATACAGGATTACTGGTTATTGTTCACGTTCCCGTGGCAGGGACGTGACTAGAAAAATAAATAATAATAATATAGATACAAATTATATACAAATAATAATATACAGGATTACTGGTTATTGTTTACGTTCCCGTGGCAGGGAGGTGACTAGAAAAATAAATAATAATAATATAGATACAAATTATATACAAATAATAATATACAGGATTACTGGTTATTGTTTACGTTCCCGTGGCAGGGAGGTGACTAGAAAAATAAATAATAATAATATAGATACAAATTATATACAAATAATAATATACATACAGTGTATACGTTGTGAATTGATTACAAGTAATATTTATTTAAAAAAAAACGATTTTGCTACTATAGCCTAGTGCAGGTTGTTTCATGTCACCATATCATTACCTTGATCGTCTGTTTCCTAGGGATCCACTCGGGCATGTGCGTGGCGTGCGTGCTCGGGCTACGCCTGCCGCGGTACTGCCTCGTCGGGGACACCGTCAACACAGCCAGCAGGATGCAAACTACATCAGAGGTAAGAAACCCTTGCGAGTTGTTCCCTCCCAGGGATCCACTCGGGCATGTTGTGCATGGCGTGCGTGCTCGGGCTGCGCCTGCCGCGGTACTGCCTCGTCGGGGACACGGTTGACACAGCCAGCAGGATGCAAAAAACATCAGAGGTAAGAAACCCTTGGCGAGTTATTCCCTCCCAGGGATCCACTCGGGCATGTTGTGCGTCGCGTGCGTGCTCGGGCTGCGCCTTCCGTGGTACTGCCTTATCGGGGAAACCGTCAACACAGCCAGCAGGATGCAAACTACATCAGAGATAAGAAACTCTGTTCCCACTCAGAGATCCGTACATTTGTACATTTTGCTAATTTGGTTAAGTCTCTGTGCTTAAGATTTGCCGGGGTTTTTCATTTCTCGAGTCTCGAGAAATTACGTGCTCCATTTCTTGGGACTTCCCGGTAGATCAAGAAATTTCCTTTTTTTCCTGTCTTTGTGTTTAAGCTAAGCAATATTCTGTCAATAGACATGGATTTAATAAAATGGACAAATATCTACAGTTTCTGAATTAACTTTAACGCTTCATAACAAACAGCACGAAACGTAGGGTCGAGGTTGACGGGCAGGTAATACATTAGTTAGTCTCCTTAGAAAACAGGCAAGACAAGGAAGTCGGACGTCGCGTCAATAACGCCTGGATTGCTAATAATCCATGAAGGAGCTGATGAAGAATGACCTTCCATTGTTACTTAAGCGCAAACTCATCGACTTACGAGTATGTATCCTACCAATCCTAACTTACAGCGCTCAGTCATGGTCGTTGACAGAGTCGCAAAAATCCAAGGTTTGCCAGAGGGCAGTGGAGCGAAGTATTCTCGGTATCAAAAGAACTGACCGCGTCCGCAACACTATACTACGCACAAAAACAGGTATAAACAGATGTCGGTGCCGAAACTGCAAGATTGAAGAACTGGGTTGGGCACGTGGTCCGCAAGCACCGTGCGAGGTGGGCGAAGATCATCACACAATGGGAGCCTACAGACGGTCAGTCGTGGCCAGCCGCGAAAGAGTGATGATCTTTTCGCATTACAATCTGATTGGCCCCAAGTAGCCGAAGTTAGGGATGTGTGGAAAGATATGGGTAGATCTTTGCCCAGCAGTAGGACACAACAGGTTAACAAAAAAAGTTATATTTTAAATTATTTAGACTTATTCCTCAATTATAGTTGTTTAGTATTTTTCATTAATAATTTCTCGCTTTCTCGAACTAAATAAACCGGCAATTCCCGGGAACAAACCCTATTCGGAGGGCACGTTATGCCACAGGTTAAGCTGTCGATCCCTGCTGTTATTGATGAACGGCAGCCAAGTCAGAGACCCTCGGGCGGCCTGAGAAACTCTGACACCAGAGGCCAGCACTACCTCATACGACACACAAACAAACAATATGTTATTATTCAGATATGAACACAATGATCAGCGTTTACAGATAGAGGCTTACCACAGAAATCGTACTAATAAGGAAAACGATTTCTGTGAAGCTCACACACATCCGAGCCCAGGTACTCATATTTTTTCATTTCTCGGAGGGAGAAAGCTTTAGATTGTCGAATGTTCAGTAAGTTATGTATGTGCGAATGCGTCATAAGCTACGAATAAGTCGCAGATTCGAATCCCGACCCGACCATACCATACCAACAATGAAGATTTTCGCTGAAGGAATTGTAATGTATTCATTATTAGAATTCTCATGCCTGACTTAGCCAGATACATACATAGGTAACTAAGAACTTATGTTTGTTGTTCCATCAGCCGGGACGTATCCAGATCTCATCGGTGACGGCGTCTCAACTGCCTTCAGGCAGGTTCAGGCTTCGCCGTAGAGGACTCATCAAAGTCAAGGTAAGAAATAGCACCAGAATGAATCCTCATTCATCAGATAACTAAACTGAGTTGATTAGACTAAGCGAGCACACGTCGTGACGACACTTCCTTTTACCTACCTGGAATATCTAGGGTGCATTCCGAGTTTTGAGATGTTATCGTGCTAACACGCGTACCGCCGAGTCACCGTGAGCGCGACAACCATATCCCATGTGACGTCAGGGATTACGTGATTACATCAGCCATCTTGCGATTACGACCATGCCCCAAACTATGACCGCGAGCGCTACTGTCAAAGTTGCAGACGGTTGTTTGCAAAGAAAACTGTTGTTTGAATTCAGTTGTGTGTTATTTACGTATATTTTTCCAAATATTACTACACACAATTGACCAATTTTTAGATAGACTACTTTCCCCTCGAGTAAAATTTTGTATTTTGAGAAAATTTTGAGTTTATTTTGTTGTTATCTTGTTATTACGCTCACGAGCGTTCCGAATCAACTGCAGCAGTCAGCTGTCATGAGCGCGATATCTGAATCGGAACACAAATTAGCACTGTTATCGCTGACATCGATTTTATTGTCTCGGAATGCACTACTACTAAATGTATCACATCGTGGGTAATATTAATTAAGTATATTATACTTAGGTATAGGTACTTAACTATTATTTCATCTTTTAGCTTGACATTTTTTTTAAACCTTCTTGATAACTACTTAGTTATTATATTTTTTGGATCTTCCTAAATTGACAGTTTAAATAATGTTTTCAGGGCAAAGGCATGATGGAAACCTTCTGGTTGGAAGGAGAGCTTGAGGAAGAAGAGCAGCATGAAGCATTGGAGAGCTTCTCTTCACTGTGGGGCGACGAATAACAATAAATTATTTCAATTATATTGTGGGTAGTGTACGCCGCGTTCGTTCGATTGAAAAACCACACACACACACACTATATATATATATATATATATATATATATATATATATATATATATGCCTACATAGGTAAATCAATTCTAAAACTCGCATGTCCTCAGATCAAGTTATGAATAAAACACTAAAGAAAACCATAAACAACACAAGCGATGCGACGGGACTGTGATAAATTATTTTCTGAACCAAATAACCCTGACTTTAAATGCTTTTAGGTAGATACTCACTAAAAAGATAACTGAACCAATTTTCATGAAAATTACCTTCCAAATTGTAAAGAATCATCCAAATCGCTCCAGAAATTACGGAAAATCGGTCACCTCCTTTTTTAAAGTCGATTATAAGTTTTATGGAAAACTATTGCCTCTCAAATTCATAGACATATAATTATTTACTTAATTCTATGCTCAAATTGGAAAAGGGTCTTTTTGTGTCAGATGTTTTCGTGCTTACTATGGAGAGTACTTATGAGGATAGGGCACCTGCGTGGCTTCTACAGGTTTTGCCTTACATTTCCGTGAAATTTGCTTTATGGGAGAAAACGTTTCTGCCATACTAAACCATACAAAAACCCAATCCAGTGTGACAGAGCAGTGTGTGTCAGTGTCGGTCGCGAATAATTCTAGCCGTTTTTTATTAATCACAGAATAATCTACGTTTATAGATTTTTATTTTTAACATAATATGTAAAGAATTTGAGTTAGTGAGTGTTTAAATACCGATATATTCTCATAAAATATCTCTCAAGTTCGTGTACTGTTTAAATGAAAAATATTTATAAATTAAGAAAAAGTAAAGTCCTTGAACGTAGTTTATTCTGTGGTTAGTAAAAAACGACCAAAATAAACGGATTTTGTTATGGTTTACTATGGTAGAAACGTTTTCTCCCAAAACGCAACTTTCACGGAAAATGTAAGGCAAAACCTGTAGAAGCCGCGGGGTGTCCTATACTCTTATCTCGTAATGCATGGACAGTCAGTGTTAATTATATAAATGTAAACAAACACAAATGTTTCCAAGGATTTGATGATTTTGTATATTTTTTTACTGTCCTAGGCTCCACACCAATGACTTTTCCATGGCTCCGTGCTTCGGAGGGCACGTTAAGCTGTCGGTCGCGGCTGTTATTGATTAATAGCAGTCGTTATGCCATGCCAGAGGCCCTCGGTCGGCCTGACAAACTCTGACACCAGAGGCCAGCAGTTCCTCACAAGACACACAAACAAGTAGCCGTATCTAATAAAAGCAACCTTAGACATTAGGAATAAGTAATACTAACACTTATTCGTACACATAGACAAACTTTTCTTTTTATTAAAGTTTGATTAGTTAACATTATAATTTATAAGGAAGATAGTACATACCTACTTAATTTAAAATAAAATAAATAAAACGCCAAATATAAATAATCATAATTTTCTATTAACAGACGAATTAAATTCGTATTTTTTATTGTTTTTTTTTATTGTTTTTACAACTTCACATCATACATTGATACATAATATTACATACATTTTTACAATTAATAAATAAGAGTAACTTTAGATAAGTATTCTACATTAACTGGAATGTAAATTACTATTACCAAAATTTATTTAAGACGCTAATTTTAAAATGCAAAAAAAATGTGTTAGTTATTCTAGGAATATAGTAAGATATCGTTTTACATTTTCTGTAACGTTGTGCGTAGTAGGTACTTGTACTCTGTGGCTTCTTATTTATTATGTGGTAGTGCCTATTCTAGTTGTACTGTATTGGTATTGTACGTAACTAATATAGTTCATAGTGAACTCAATTGTTTAGATAAAATTGCTTTGATGCTGTTATTTTTTGATTAAGTAATGTTGAAGGTACTTAGTATTTTTTGACCCGTTCTTAAAGCTTGTAGTTTAGATTACATTAGTTTAGGTGCATACTGAACGGCGTGTAATTTCGGCTAAACATTACCTAAAACAATATTTTTTCACGAGCATATTTTTTTGCGAGTTTTGTTATTCTTATTAATCGATTTTCATGTTTATTAAATATGAAGTGGTTGTAATTTTACTCTGAATATTATACATACAAACAAACAGCTAAATTTTTTAAACTTAACGTTGAGATAATTATACCTAACGAATATATGCTAAGTGTTTATTCTGAATTAATCTTAATTCATAATAAACAATACAACTATAAAAAACAAATATGATGTATGCTTGATAGAATATATCTAACCAAAACTGTATAATTCACTTTTTTTGTAGCTAAAAATAATATAACAGATTTCTGAATTAAATTAGAAGCTCACAATATAATATTACATAATACAAAATAATTAATTATAAAACTGCAGCATCAAACTTTATAATATCTAAAATGCCCTGTTGGCTGTTGCCCATATCTTTTTATTTTACGTTAGTTCTATTCTGATAAAGGGTTGGTTAACGTGGGTTGTTTATATATTTCACTAGCTGCGACCCGCGGTTTCACTCGCGCGGCCGCGTGGATTATGATGATGCCAATGTGTTAATCCAGGATATAAGCTTTTCTGGTACGAAACTTCACCCAAATACGTTCAGCCGTTTGAGCGTGAAGGAGTAACAAACCACACACGCTTCTAAACATGGAAGGCGCTAATCGTTTTTATACATTTTATGACGTTTTGTATGGACTGTTAGTTTTAATGGAGTTCCGTACAGCTCATACGAAGTTTTCCGCTCGTTTTCCAGTCGCTTGTTACGCGTGCGCACGCGCAGTATGCGCTTGGTCGTGCGCGTGATTGCTTTTTCGCGCGCAAACATGGTAGTATTCATTTTAAAACTCTAAGCTCTGATTGGCCTGTTTCAGACAGTGGCTACACTTCTCTGATTATTTTATAATATTAAAAATACATATAAATATTATAAGGTGTGACGTGTGAGTTTATTTTCCTTTTATCATTAGTTCGACTTACAGTTTGAGTTTATTTTCCTTTTATCATTAGTTCGACTTACAGTTTGAGTTTATTTTCCTTTTATCATTAGTTCGACTTACAGTTTGGCGGAAGTATTATTGAAGTGAAGTGAAGGAAGTGGCGGAAGCGGCGTATTATTTCATCGTGCATCTTATGTATGGATTCTCGTAACCTGTGTCTATCAACTAAAAGTAACTGTTCAAATATCATTGCTATATTGTAGCAATGATTTAACCGTATAGGTTACCTTACCTATACGGAATACCACTAATATCTTTATTTGTATAAAGTCGTTGGCACAAAGATGCAAGTAATGTATGGGACGGTCAGTATACTATACACCCTGACGTTGAATTCGATATTATTCTTAAATGCATGTATTCAGTCTATTATTTAGGATCGCTCTAAAGCAATAATTTAAATATATATATATATATAAAACTGACCAAAAAATAATTAGCCTTGATCTGAAATTTCTGTTTCACTAAACACGCTACACGGCCGGGCGCAGGTGCTCCGCCTGGCTACTTGTACTATTATTTATTCTGTGGCCTGGCGCGCGATAACAAGTTTGTACCTACCCATATCGCCCATAGCGCCCCGCTCCCGCTATGTCGCAGGGATAACAAGTTTGAGTGTTGACTAATTTAATAATGCCTAGTTTTATATTTTATTAGTTATTTACTTTTCATATTTAGTGCTACAGATACATTTTGATGCATGGACTTAGTACATACATTTAAGAAAAATATTAAATTCAAAGTCACAGTGTATATGTTTTATATCAGTAGGATGTACATAAACATTGTTTTTTGACATTGATAGCTCCTATTTTAAATTAATATAAATTATTATTATTAAAGAAGTAGACTTCTCAACGTGATAACTTTAGGTGATAAAATGTTAATTTTATTTTAGTAGTATTGTGCGATATTAAATATAGGTATATAAGGATTTAATAGCTGCACATTTGTTATAGTAAAACTGTAAAATTATTGGCAATCAAAATAAATGTAAGGCACTAGGATAAAAAGAAAACAAATATATATATAAACAATATATTAATAAAAATAACAATAAATTATAACAAAACGGAATGTTTGGTCCGCAATAAAGTATATTCTACAAGTATACTTTTACTCAAGTTATTACTTGGAACGGATCCATAATTGATGATAAAATTAAAAATACTCAGTAATACTTACATTCATATTTAGAGAGATAAAAAAACTTTGATAAAAAGTGCATCTATAATATTCATCAACAATAATTATGTAATTTAAAAATATTTCTACACATTTAGGTATAAGTACTTTATTTAATTTAATATCATAAAGAATTTTTAGTACTTGAGGTGTTCAGTCTTTTTTTGAAAGAACGAAACTGGCTAATGGCTAAAATGTAGAAACTTGACAATAATCTATAATCATAATGTATTAAAATTATCTGTTATGGACCAAGTGCATGACAGCATTTACAGATTTGAGCAATTTAGTTTTTGAACATAATTTGGACATGCTTGGTGTTATGATAGTGGCTAGGCACTTCATTAATACTAGGTTCTTCAAGTATGAAAATCGAGTCGCATGCCCGGAAATTCATGTGCAACTCTTCACTCTCGTGGAAGCCAAGCGAGGCGACGTTTTACGAGGTAAGGCGAGGCGAGGAAACAGAAGCGATGCGTACACATTATCGCCTTTGTTCACTTGATCTCTGTATCGCCGTGGAAAACAATGAAACGATGGAATTGGTCAAATAAATGTTGTCTTTATGATTATGCGTTCGGATGATTATCTAAAATTAAGGATGTTATGCTCGTTAAAACTCGTTTGTATTTTTTCGTAACTATAGTCGAGAACTACAATATGTCATTTTGCAGTCGCTATGCGCCTCGCCTCGCTTCCCGTACCTCGCGTCTTTTGTCTCGTGCCTATAAACCGACATAGAGCGGAGCGCAAACGAGGCGAGGCGCATCGCGGTGACGCGAGAGCTCGAACTCCCCATAAATTCTCGTGCTCGCCTCCGCGAGAGTGAAGAGCAAGCATTATAGAGTAGCCTTTAAAGTACTTGTTCCATAACATATCCAATCCATAGACCGGCTATCACAATCTGCTGTGTTTACTTATTGCAATACGTATTTACGACTAAGGAACTTCGCTTAACATACTGGGACTATTTCTTAAAGAGAGCTGTGACCTCCTCGATCGACCTATTCTTAGTTTCGGGGAGTTTGAAGTAGACGAAGATGAAGAACAGAATGAGAAGGCCCGTGAATGGGAGGAATACGTAGTCGCCCAGGGCTACCGACATGGGGATGAAGGTAAGACCGACGACGAAGTTGGCGAACCAGTTGACGAGAGCGCCGACGCTAACTGCCGCGCTCCTCGCCCCCTGCCCGAATAGTTCGGAAAGTATCATCCAGGGGATGGAACTGGGCCCAACGCCGAAGAACCCGACGTACACGAGAGTGAAAATCACCGCGAATATGCTCATCGTCTGGTTGTCTTTATACGTTAAGAAAGCGATGGTCATTAGCACCGAGGAAACTGCCATGCCCGCGAGGCCGACCAACTGCAGCGTGCGCCGCCCCAGCCGGTCAATCAGGGGTATCGACACTAGAGCCATCACGAACAACATGCTGCCGACGCCGATAGCAGCCAGTCGAGCCGTCTCCTCAACAAGACCGGCATTGACGAAGATCGTAGCTGAGTAGTAGAGCACGGCGTTGATGCCGCCCCACTGCTGCGACAGATGCATCACCACGCCGATGATGAGGGGCGTCCGCAGCGCCTTAATCACGAATAGGTCCTTGATCGTGAACTTCTCCTCTTGTCTCGCCGCTCGGTCTTCGTCGTGCATGTCGTTGATTTCGCTTTCGATGTCAGTGCTGCCGCGGATCTTGCCTAGTGCGACTCTCGCTTTCTCCTCGTCGCGGAGAACGAGCAGAAGATACCGGGGCGACTCGGGCGCGAAGGGCAGCATGAGGCATTGTACGGCGGCGGGCACGACCGCCAGTCCGAGCAGCCACGCCCAGCCCTCGTCGCTGCCGAGGATGACGTCGATACCCAAGATCTGTCCACCGACGAGACCGAACGCGACTGCTAGTTGGTTCACGGTGCCGAAAGCGCCTCTCAGCCTGAGCGGAGCGACTTCAGACACGTAAGTAGGCGAAGCTGTGGTCGCAAACCCGCAGTTGATGCCGATGCAGAACCTGCCGATGATGATCATCCAGACGGAGCCGGCGAGCTTGCTAAAGCCCATGAGCGCGGCGCCGACCACCCCGAACACGGCGTTGAACAGCAGCGCGTTCTTGCGGCCGAACCTGTCCGCCATCCAGCTGGCGAGCGGGCAGCCGATCATGCCGCCGACGGCGAAGATACTGACTATGACGGCGAACACGATCTGCGGGTTGGAGTACTCGTTGTCGCGGATGAAGTTCTCGATGAAGGTGCGGGGCGCGTTGATGACGCCGGTGTTGTAGCCGAACTGCAGCATGCCCAGCACGGCTGCGCTGACTGCATACAGCAGAGCGCCCGTCGCGCCGCCGCCCGACATGCTGGCTGGCTCGGCTGGCTCTGGAATGTACAACAACTTACATTAAACTACAATACAAAAAACTAGTGCCCTTGACTGTGAAGTCAACCAACGGTCGCGGGTTCGAATCATCATTAGTGTTATGTGTAGAAATTTTTGTTCCGAGGCATGGATGTAATATTCGTATTGATGTATACGTTACACGTTGTTATACGTTGTCTAGACCCGAAGTGGGTATCCTAGTTTAGGGCTAGGTAGGAGGAAACTTTTTCCCAGAAAAAGGACGCACGCCGGCAAAGCCGAGGGGCGCAGCGCAGATAACTATATTATAATTAACATGGAAAAGGGGTTGGAAACTGTCCAGAAGCACGATTCTTGTACGGTTATTATTTTGATCTAAGTTATAAAAGATAACATGAGAATTTTGTGATAGTGCGCGTCTGTACATCTGTGTCAACAAGCAGTTATGTAACTTATCTCGTCTATCTCACGGTGGAGATATTGTCGATATGTAGAGATGCAATGTGCAAAGATAAAATATAAATAAATGCAATCCTATTGTTTATTACAACATCGACAACGGTCAGATCGCTATGGGCCTGATTGTTTTACTGGCATACATTAATTGGTACTTTAATTAATCCATCCATACCAATATATAAAAGTGAAACGTCGTCTGTTTGTTTGGGGAGCTTTCACGCGATAACGGCTGGACGGATTTTTATGAAATTTAGAATGGAGATAGATATACCCAGGAATAAAACATAGGATACTTTTTATCCCGAAAAATCGTAAGTTTCCACGGGAAAACTGGAAAATGTTGATTACTCATTGTAAGGAACGGTTGTCATCACAGAATGGTCTGTTGTTGCAATTGAAACGATATAACAAGTCTGTCAAAAAACATCAAGAGCATTGGTGCTATACCTACTCTTGCATTGGTTTTTAATATCCTAGAAGAAAATAAGATGCTTTTTTTCGCGATAAACAGTAGTCCGCGCGGACGAAGTCGCGGGCGGGAAAACTAGTAACTAAATATTATGAAATTTCGGAACATTAATCATGCATAGGGCAATATATTTACGTAAGAGTCCATTAAAAAAACATTAGATAAGTACCTATATTCTTACCTACTTGTGACGACTTGTCTGTTATAACGATAAGGGTTATCAGTACTTCGGTGGCTAGGCCCTTTGGGCCATTTTGTAGCACATTTTATATTTAAATGCTCTACGTATGTTTCTTCAACTCGATTTCGAACTAATATGTTATCCGGGAAGTATATGAAACCAACTCTATCTATTGAGCAAGGTTGGTGCCGGAACTTCTCACAGTAATTTAGATCCAAACGCGGTGGCAGTCATTGACTTTATATTATTTTTTACTCAAGAAAAAAGCCGTTGGTCACGCCGCCGCACGGCGGTCAAACAACTAAATTCTATAGCAACTGTATGTGCCCTTGTCTCTAACAATACAACATTGACTGTTATTGCGGTGTTTTAATTTATATAAGTATCAGTAATGTGGCGATGGAACCCAAAGTTTAATGTCAGTTTCTACTTGATTCCTACAATACTAATTCAATATAAAATAAACTGAAAAAAAAGTTAAAACCGACTTCAAAATGAATAAAATAGTCTTATGTGGGAAGTCTGTGCCGTTGATTTCGTTAGATTTAAGAAAATTGGGCACCGACTCCTTAACTGTTTCCCACATAAGATTAATTTATTCATTTTGAAATTCGTTTTTTTTAAGTGTATTTTAATTCCCTATTTTGAGTGGGTGAACAATACATGAACATGCGATCACAGGAATCGCAAGGGACTTGCTGTTCCATTCCTTGTATCCATTGAGGAGTTCCTTTGTATCTCCGAAGGTCTTCATCAGATCTTCACCAAATTATATATATGGGAACATAACTAATGCTAACCTAGTCTATAAAAAAAGTTCAAAATTCGCGATATCACCCACATTTGACGGAGATATCGCGTCATAAAGTAGATGAAAGTTAATAAAATTAAGTCATCCCCTAATTTCCCACCATTAGAGGTGGAATAATTTCATAAAATTAAAATTTAAACCCCTGAGGCATACCTGATCCATTAATAAAATAAATTTTGAAATCGATCCCCAATTGCCGGAGATATCGCGTAACATACATACAAAAAAAACGGGTCGATTTGAGAACCTCCTGTTGAAGTCGGCTAAAAATTAAGTTACTATAAAAAAACGACTGCGAACAAAACTAAATAGAGGCAAACAACCTTTAGATTCTTGACTTTGTAATATAAGATGCAGTCGGAGGATGTATCATACAACCTGGCGAGCTGTCCGACTGCATCTTATATTTCAATTCCGCAGTCGGGTAATAAAAATATCCTTGAAATTTGAAATTATAATAACGTTGTATTGACACGGTAGCTGAATCCGTGTGCTTATTATGTTTATGTGAGTATCGGCTATGTAGAAGTGGCAGAAAAATCTGTCGAAAGAATTGAATAAACAAAACATACCTATAAGTAAAGCCAGCGTCGCCGACATTTGTTTCAAGTAAGGTAGATTCAGCGAGCGGTCGGACTCAGAAGCGAGGCAAACATCATCGAAAATGTATATGTATGAACGAAACGTACAACAATTACATTAGAAATAACCTTTACAGAGAGGTCTCCGTAAGGGTGTTTGTTTTACCTCTTCTCGTACAACATACTTGATTGAATTAATAATGTTATGAAAACATAGGGCTTTTCAGCGTTTGCCAATGTGGAGCACGAACCTAAACTTTGGTTGGAGAAATATTGTCTTAGCAGCCATTTTATATACAAGGATATCATCAAAGTAAGATAAAAACACAGCTGCCTTAAAAAGTTTTTATGCCAATAACTTATATATAGTTGGAATGTGCTCATCAAGGCCTTCAATTTGATACCCACACCACAGTACCATACAGTATGTGCCCATACAGTAAAATTAGAAGAAAACATTTTTGTTCTTTTCATTTGTAAATTGAACCATACTGACGCGATATAGATTTTATACAAAAACAATACATCCTACGTTACTCGGGATGAAGGATTCTGACGACAAGTTATGGTGGAATAAAGAAACTGACAAACATATAAACATACATGAATCCCAAAAACAAGCCACTTTTTTTGGGCAGTCGTGTAAAAAGATCGAAGTTAAGAAAGGCAGCGAGAGAACGTCATAGATAAACTAAAATTTCCTGCAGTGATAGGTTGAAGTAATCTGAAATCGGACGTCAAACTCATCACTCTTTTTTATTTGCAATAATCTTTTTTACGTGACAATAAGCTTTTTCCAAATAACTTCTATTTACAGGCTAGGTATTTTACATCCAAGGAAATCGGCTAAATTCAGAAAATATATAGATACTATATCACGTTCAATGCACCAAATAGATAACTACATGAAACGTCCCGAAAAACAAAAATATACAATGAGCGATATCTTCCAGTTGCAGACAATATATGAATGGACATATTCCTGATATTTAATGAAGCCCGAACTAAATTGAACAAAACTTACTGCGTTCCTCCATTTTGTTATAGATACGTTGAACTATTACAAAATAACAAACGTAACTGGAAAAATATCTCCAAATGTTCCACTTATCGCTTACGAGATAAGAAATCTGATCTAAACTTAAGATTAAAATAATGATATAACAGTTTCTATAGAAAACACGAATGACTTTAGCACTTGTGGTGAAGGTGTTGGAGATTGCCTCTTTTGCATAATTAAAAATGTAAAAGACGATCCGTAATACTTACTAATACGTACTATATTTTCTCGATAAAAAAATGTATTGAAACGTTACTTTTTTTTCGGTATTTTAGGTGCAACGTTTCGCTCAGAACCAATCAAATTTTCTCAAAGTTTTCTGTCAATTACAGCTCTATTACTCATTGTGGGTTTATGAAAACTTATTAGCGGCAATAAATAGGTTGTATCAACAAATTACACCAACCAAAAAATCAAGGTGAAAGCCAAGTACATTTGTCAGTAAACCAAAACCCAAGATGAAAATCAGCTTATTGACATTTGTAGCTAAAACAGTATTATCTAGGTGATTATCTTGACACAACCTATTTATTGCCGCTAAATAAGTTTTCATAAGCCCACGATGATTAATACGTAGAACTTTAATTCTCAAAAAAACTCAAGAAAATTTGAATATGGCGCGCTGTGCGGAACGTTGATGTCTTAAAATTATTATTAATATCGACCGGAGTTTGATTTGTAAGATAGTTTTTCAGTGGATCTAGATTCTTGCTCAGTCCATTTATCAATAGATCCTCTTTATAACATCAACTTCATCTTCCAGTGAAAGTCCCGTCAAAATTGTTCCAGCCGTTTCGGATAATAGCCGGAACAAACAGACAAAAAATATATGCTTTTAGTTTTATACCGTATATACCCGTACTTTACATGCGTTGTAAAAAGCTGTTATTTTGAAATTACAAACAGACACTTAAATTTTATTTATTTGTGTGTATAGAATATAGAATGTATAGAATATGGAATGTATAGAATTATTATGACATAACAAACAATAACTACTAATTTAACTTGCGGTTTTACAATGAACAAATATGCCTACATATGACGTGCGTTACATCCTGCATTGTTTCATGAAAAACAATAATGACGTCATTTTTTTATGATTAATTTCAATTATTTTAAATCAAAGCACAGTGCAGCTTGCTGCTTTCCTAGAAACCCGCCGAGTTATAAACTGCTCGTTGTGGCGTTTCATAGGGGAAACCAATGTTCAGCAGTGGACGTATTCTGACTACCTGCGGCTTCGAACGCACTTATGCTTGTATAAAGTTAAAGTATTTATTGTGAATAGGCAACATGAAACCACTGTTACAATTTGATTCCTTTGCAAGTGTAGAAAATGTCGAAATATACGACATAAACAGCCGTATCTTTTGATTGCGTTGACTTAGAAGTATGTTTTTTTTTCACAGCTCCAAGGGATTGCAGACTTCTATTTGATATTAATTTTAACTTGATATCTCCACGCGTTGCTGAGTTTTTTTTCTTTGATTGACGACACGGGCAGGTCGCTCGTCTGATGGTAAGCAACACGCCTGCTCATAACAGTTGCAGTGCCACCCAGAACTTTGGTTACAAAATCTTGCGCGTCACTGCACTGTGCTCGTCTCCCTGAGAGATTGGTTGTTAAGGCGCTATGGGTGCCAAATTTTTGTCCTGCTCGTTATGGTGCAGGGTAAGCAGGAAAAGTGATGCTTCTCGGGAGCCCTATTTTAGTTCATATTTTCAATTTAATTTAACTTTTTTTTAATAATCTTACGATTTTTCAAATAACTAATCCAGCAGAAGTATTTGAATGTTTGTTCGGATTACACACATTTGGTTTTTGTAAAAAAAAATCTATAGAAACTGAATGAAGTTGATTCATTCCATCGACGGGACCGTCAAAACGGGTGATTTTAGGAAACTTTTCTATAGAGCCAAATTTAAGTGTAGATAATATGAAAATATCGCAATATTATGTTTCAGAACACAAGACTGAAAGACACGGTTTTTACCCGACTGTGCAGAGGATATTGTGTTTATCAACCTATGTATGTATGTTTGTTCCTTTGTGGCGCTGTAGAGACCGAACGTGTGGGCCGATTTTGATGATTCTTACGTCAATCGATTTGTCTTAGTCTTGCGAGTGTCACTACAGAATAATCAAAATTCAATATGGCGACAACCAGACGCCATATTGTGAAACATAAAAAAACGACTGTTACGTGGGGTATCATTGAAGAAGTATTTGGAAATCATATGTATATATTTTTCTTATCATTTTTCATTTCGAATGACCATTTAAGATCTATGTAACAATTTAAAGTTGGTTAGCAACCATACTCACTTAAAATTTTCATTTCGAATGACCATTTAAGATCTATGTAACAATTTAAAGTTGGTTAGCAACCATACTCACTTTAATTTTTCATTTCGAATGACCATTTAAGATCTATGTAACAATTTAAAGTTGGTTAGCAACCATACTCACTTAAATTTTTCATTTCGAATGACCATTTAAGATCTATGTAATAATTTAAAGTTGGTTAGCAACCATACTCACTTAAATTTTTCATTTCGAATGACCATTTAAGATCTATGTAACAATTTAAAGTTGGTTAGCAACCATACTCACTTAAATTTTTCATTTCGAATGACCATTTAAGATCTATGTAATAATTTAAAGTTGGTTAGCAACCATACTCACTTAAATTTTTCATTTCGAATGACCATTTAAGATCTATGTAACAATTTAAAGTTGGTTAGCAACCATACTCACTTAAATTTTTGCCTTTTTTAGCACTTTCGAATATGTCTTGTTTCATATTTATGAATCCGTGTCCAATTTGACGATAACAAAGGAAAGAAGTAAAGATGGAGATGAATGGAAACTGACTCATTACGAGCATAATTTGCAATTCAAACTGAAATAATTTACGCAAATGTGAAAAGATAAGACTTGTTCTGTGACAGAACATAAGTTATTTAAATTATGTTACAGCCAATCCTAAATACTGATCCCTAAATAATAAATAATACGGGACAATTCACAAATTGTACCCTGTACTATACCCATAGTACAGGGTACAATTTGTGAATTGTCCAGTATTATTTAGACACGTGTATTTTAGTCCGTTTTCTAGTACCCACTAGAAAACGGACTAAAATACACGTGTTCATTTCTATAGGTAAAAACTATATGTGCTATTTCAGGACCTAAAATACCAATATACTTACTAACATTTGATCAAAATTTCTTCAGCCTTCATAATGTTTTTATCGATTGCTCGGCTTCTACGCGTCTGATTGAGATACCAAGGACCCCAGTTTTTAAGTAAAACCCTAAGCTATCCAATAGTGACCGCATCGCAATCAGTCCAGTAGTTTTTACGTGATGCGCGAACAAACAGACAGACACGATTGAATAAAAGAAAAAAACTTGTTCAGTAGCTTATTGTAGGTCCTGGAATATCACATAGAGTACCTACTTCTAACCTAGAGTCATGACCACGCGTGCGAAGCCGCGGGCACAACTAGATTACTCGGCTTCTACTGATCGGATTGAGATACCAAGTACACCAGTTTTTAAGTCAAACCCTAAGCTATCCAATAGTGAAAACCGCATCCCAATCGGTCCAGTAGTTTTTACGTGATGCGCGGACAAACATATAGAGAAACTAATAAACAGAAAGACACGAATTTTAAAAATGTTCTATTTTTTTTCAGTAGCGTATTTTAAGTGCCCTAGACCATTTTATCTTAATTATCTTCATTGTACAGTCTTTTTCGTTATTATTGCTTTATTATAAGTATATATATGTAGATAGATAATACATCCAAGACCCCTCATCACACAAAATAAATGTTTGCACCTTGCGGGATTCGAACCCGCGACCGTGGATTGACTTCGCAGTCAGCGTCACTAGCCACTCGGCCAACCGGTCGTTATCTCTGTACCAAATGTCTGATCTATGTACCATATATCTGATCTATGTACCAAATGTCTGATTTATGTACCAAATGTCTGATCTATGTACCAAATGTCTGATCTATGTACAAATATCTAACCCCAACCAGTCATGCGTTTTAGTAGTATTTTTTGATAGAATTGTTTTTTTGGGGGAAAGCACTCCCCCCCCCCCCTAAATTGCGGTGAAATCTTTTGTTATTAGTGTCAATTGCTTGAATAAAATATAGTCTACGCTTACACGTTTCATTTTTATAAAGAACAATTTTGTTTTAGAAAAGAGCATTTCCAATTTGTCATAGTTCAGCGCATAAAACCGCCAGTCAAGGTGCTAATAACTTAAAAGTTATTGAATAATTTAGAAATTTATAAGCGTAGTTAATTATTGAAATATTATGCAGAAATAAATTGAAATACGGGTAATATCTAGGGGTCGATAAGTATTTTTTCTGTTGTGTGGACTTTGGCGCTATTCTGTATTGTGCCGAAATCTAGAAGATTGGAATGAACTGAGTGAACATATTGTGTGTTCGCACAGACTGGCTCTTTTCACACTCCACGAGATGATACACGTCTTGGACCCCGCAGTTGATACAATTGGGGGAGCCTGACCTTTTCATAACATGGTAATAGTAGATTATGCAACAAGGGGATAAAGCAGTGTCTTACGTCACGGGAGGCATATTGGACCCTGAGCGTAACGAGGGACTCAGACTTAACTCCCGAGCGTTGCGAGGGGTTTTATTATTTAGAGTCCCGAGAGAAGCGAGGGGTCCAATATGACGCCTGTGACAAAAGACAGGCTTTATCCCCGAGGTGAATACTCTACTTTTCATAGCTTCTGCGAGATAATAAAAACAATAAATGCACCATAGGTTTAGCATCAACCATAACCATAACCATAGGCTTAACACTTAGCATCAACTCGAAAGCCAAGCGGCTTTCGAGTTGATGCTAAGTGTTGGAAATAAACTTAAAGGACAGATTCGGACGCCTTTTATTGTTCTCCATTGATTAAAATCGTTATAGGCTTTTTCGTATTTATCATTTGATTTTTCTGGTAGTAGTAGATGGTTAATAATCCCTAAAGCGTCTGATTTAATAAACTCCGGAGTCGAATCACTATCGCTCGACGACATTTTAGTGTCAACTTGAAAATGATAAAATACGGAACTGTCAAAATGTGTTATTTTGACAGTTCCGTATTTTATCACCAAACACCGTTAATAATTCAAATTCTTTGCATCCACGCCTTCTTCCTTTTATTTTTTTGTATTCTGCCTATGTTAGGCATTTCGATTTAACTCTCTTTACAATGCCCGTATCTATGCTAAGAGTCTTACGAATTTTAACGTTCCATATTCAAATAACATTATATCCCTTGGGAACTAAAAGGACAGATCCGGACTCCTTTTATTGTACTCCATAATATTATTATTTCTTGAGTTATATGAAACCTCATATAACGTTATATCCCTTGGGATATAATGACTTGCTTTACGTTAAGATTACATGATATTTAATTGGACATTGTCCAGCAGGTGGTCTGAAATAGTAGTTTAAGAAACAGATGCTTAATAAGGGGTATTTTAATAGTACCACTCGAGTGTTTTAATACCTAGTTATGTGCCATTTCATACACTACTTTATCTACATTAATGCAATAGGAACTTTAATGAAAAAAAAACTGGCGTAATATTTTCGTGATTATTCTGGTAAAAGCTCGTTCGTCATGCTCTTTCCTGTTTCTGTGATGTCAGGTGGAGTCAAATTCTCCTCACTAACACTATTGTCGGACATTTGTAATCAGGATTTAACTTTTGATCAACAAAAACACATTAAATTCGTTAGGTATTAATGTAAAGTAAAGTAAATTATGGCGCCAAAATCCAGTCCACAGCAAATTCGCGCGCTTATCTGTCTAGCACGCTCCGCCGTAGATAATAAATGACGAAAACCCTAATAGATGCGGAGCCAACCGGTGCTTTTATAGGAAAAATATATATTATAACATCGTTTAGTTCAAAAGACAGTGTTATTATGTAAAAAAAAAAACTTATTATAGACGTGCCGTGTGTAATGTATGTCATTATGCCACCATTTTTGAGTTCATAATCCGGATTTTAAGATATAAGTGTAGATAAAGTTTATTTAATTATGTGCCCGGAGCGCAGTCTGTGTGCTATTATTAATAAATGTATTTTCAATTCACGTTATTAAACCATGGTATTTTTAGAAGTGCATTTCCAATACGCGGAGACAGAAGTTCGCAAGGAGTTCAGAGAAATAAGCGCACGAGGCCTGAACGTAGCGAGGAGGGGTGGCGAGCGAAGCGAGCTGGCGACGTCCTAAGCGGACTGAAAGTCGAGTGGAGCGTAGGATATCCATAAGGATATTCAATGACACGTTGTATAAATAACTATCAAGAAGGTTTAAAAATAGACGGAGCCTACACCGTCAAACAAACGAGTGAAGCTAGCAAATGGCTGCGTTTGAATGCGTGAGTGTATAATTTGTGATGTTTTGTGGCTCGTACACAATTTCAACACAAAAGACTGCATTGTTTTAGATTTTCCGTGAGAACTAGACATAATGAACACTACTATCAATAACAAGGTCGAGATATTGCTGCGATGTGGCGTCCGATCAGCATAACATGGTGTAAGTGTGGGCGTGCGGCTTGTGCGTACAAACGGATCGGCATATCTTGAGTGCTTCACTTTTGATTTGGGAGTGTAGACTGCGTCTTTATTCAAACCTAGTAAGTAGTTTATTATACGATGTCACGATGACTAGATGAATTCGTTTTTGGGCTTGTGAAAACACAGCGTCCTATTACGATCTAAATAGCACAGTATTAATCACAGAAATTGTGAGTAGCTAATACTTACTAGGAAGTCTAGGTACTACTAGAAATATGTGCTCAGATTCCATTTAATTCCATACGTTACACCATTAAGAAAATATATTAATTCGTTTAAAGGGAATAGTTATTTTATATTTTGGTTTATATAATCTCATGTGGCTTTCCATAAATACCAGGCTTGAATAAAATACTAAATGGATTATGTAAGGTACTAGTTAATGGAAAATATATGGGAGAATCAATGTTATCACATGCACACAGGTTACTTATCAAATATATGGGAGAATCAATGTTATCACATGCACACAGGTTACTTATCAAATATATGGGAGAATCAAGGTTATCACATGCACACAGGTTACTTATCAAATATATGGGAGAATCAATGTTATCACATGCACACAGGTTACTTATCAAATATATGGGAGAATCAATGTTAACACATGCACACAGGTTACTTATCAAATATATGGGAGAATCAATGTTATCACATGCACACAGCTTACTTATCAAATATATGGTAGAATCAATGTTATCACATGCACACAAGTTATTTATCAAATATATGGGAGAATCAATGTTAACACATGCACACAGGTTACTTATCAAATGGGAGATTTTTGTTTATTTTTTCCTTATTCTTACCGGTGTAAGTGAGACGTGAGTACAATTCGTTTGAATTTAGATCTGTACTTGCAATTATAGTGTTTTCGGATAATGTTAATGTTTGGACGACCGGTTGGTCTAGTGGCTAGAGATCCTAGGTACGAAATCGAACGGTCGCTGGTTCGAATCCTGCAAGGTGCAATCATTTGTGTGATGAGCAGAAATGTTTGTTTCCGGGTCATGGATGTAATAATCTTATCTATGTATGTTTATCCGTTATCTAGTGCCCATAGTACAGGGTATCCTAGTTTGGGGCTAGGTAATTGGTGTGAAAATAATATGTCCCGAATATATTTATTTATTTAAATATGTATTTTTCTTAATTTCTTTGCGTATTATATTGTAGGAAGTTTTGGGCGAAACATTTCCCTCGGGAAATTAGTCCAGCTCAATATTCTTGAGAAAAATTGATTTTCTTGATATGTAACTGTACCTTTTTTTCAAAAACTATTAATGTGATTTTTAATTTCTTCAACTTCAAAATTGATCTAATCTAACATCTGTAGTAAATTTTAAATGAAAATTACAGAAACGGGAGTACAAGCAAAGGGCTAGTTCAGCGACTGGTCCCACAACAAAGTCGTCCCAATGGGACGAGTTACTGAATTTAAAAAAAAAAAAAAACGGTTCAGTAACTCGTGTCATTGATTTATCCCCCATTTTTTTCAACAAAATCTACACTAAGTATTATTAGCAACAAAAATGTTTAAAGTTTATTAGTTAGGTTTGTTTATGTGATTTCATTAGGAATGTGACTTATTTAA
Organism: Alsophila aescularia; assembly: GCA_946251855.1. NCBI lineage: Eukaryota > Metazoa > Arthropoda > Insecta > Lepidoptera > Geometridae > Alsophila > Alsophila aescularia. Next base: position 6,536,912 of record OX276376.1, on the reverse strand, counting down.
TGGAAATAGAATATAATTACAATAAGAAAAAGACAGCACTACTTTTCCTTGCACTTTTAGACAAAAGATTTAAGGACAAGCTAGTTAGAGCTACACGATAAAGATCTCATAGTATTGCAGCTAGAGTAGTGTGTAGTCGTTATTATCTGTATATTTGAGCAAATATCTGGGCCTCCGTTTGACAAACAGTGCAGCGTTGTAAGATTTAATTATTATAACATTACAAGTAATTATAACATCTATATGTTGATCTTATTTCTAACAAGTGCTCGTAGCCTCGTATACACCAACTATTGATAAACTTTAAACATTTTTGTTGCTAATAAAACTTAGTGAAGATTTTGTTGAAAAAAATGGGGGATAAATCAATGACACGAGTTACTGAACCGAAAAAATAATATTTTTTAAATTCAGTAACTCCTATTGGGACGAGTGTCTTGTGGGACGAGTCGCTGAACTAGCCAAGCAAAGCTCGGCTGACCAAATAGGTACACGATAACCAATTTAACAAAACATTACTCTCCATTTGACTTCATCGTAGTCGAATAAAAATGACAACAAACTTTCACTACTTAGCAAGGACGTCTACCTGCTGCGTCAACAACATAGACCACTTTGCAATAATCATACAACAGCTACAAATTAATATTTAAAGCTAAATTTTACTTAATGGGACTGCAGATATTTTCCATAGCAATAAAATAAGAACCAACCAAATGAATTCAAAAATGCCGGATCTACGACGTAACAAAAACCAAAAAACATTTGTCTTGAGAACCACCTCCACTGAGGTCAAATAAAACTAACAAATAATATCATATTGAAACGAACTCACCTAAATATAATGTAATCCAATAGAAAGCGAACAAACTTGAAGTAAAACCAAACACTGTATTGATAGAAGCTAAAAGGGAAATCGTAAACAGTAGAAGCAGTGCGACAGAGTCAGCGGCGCGGAACACACTGCCTGCAGGGTCGAGTAAACACGACTTGGAGTAAAGCGTAGGACATAACAGACGACTCTAGTTGATGAAAACTAAACCAAATAGAAACAAGTGATAACGTTTTTTAGATTCTTCCATAAAGCAAAAAATATCAAACAGGAAAGCGATTCAAAAGATACAGATGATTGGGGACTAATGCATGTCATGATTTTTGTAACTGGAGCCAATGTACTAATAGCAACTATTCTTATTCTTAAATAAAAACATGTAAATCCATCCATAGGTTATTGTGCAATAATTTAAACGTTTTTAAAAATCATAGGTGATCTAAAAACATTAGACGAAAATCTGCCTGTTTTCAGCAAAGTTAGTTTCGGTATTTAGGCAAGAACTAACCGGACCGACTTATTCAGAGCAGTTATTAGGATAGCGGGGATATTTTAGTTTGAAGTCCATCCGTTCCGAAATCTTTGTTTTGTCTTTTTCAATTTATTTATCCACAGAGAAAAAACTGTGATCGATTTAAAAACTCCATACTTCGTTGTGCAATTTCTATCAATAAAACTGTTTCGAGCCGGATAAAATATAGATACAAATGAACATACGATGAACAATGCTCCATTTAGTAAGGATATAATGACTGTATAAGTAGAAAAATGATGTAAAGATCCACACGAAAACAAATCCAAACCAGAATGCTCGACGACACTATGCAAAATCGTGTATATGCAAATCTTTTGTGTTATAATTGTTAAAGTGTTCGCGCGACGAGGGTTTACAAGCATAACAATTAGAAGCAAAACCAAAATTACATGTTTTAATGTAGTGCTGGCGTCTGCTGTCAGAGATTGACAATCCGCCCGAGGGTCTGTGACATGGCTTGACTGCTTTCAATAACAGCCGGGACCGACAGCTTAACGTGCCCACCATGCGATGGAAAACCGCACGTAGAAAAGTCACAGGTGCTTAGCCTAGGACCGAACCAGGTATAGTTGGATTCGTCGCATTAGTTTATAATGGCCTTGACTCAATGCTATAATTTAGACAGCAAGTAAATATACACTACTCCTAAGAAAAACCGGCTAGGCAAGCTACACACAAGTTGCAGACAAGTAGCAATCAGCCGCAGCTATAATTTGATATAAATAATAACAAGGCATGAATGGCATCCAGAACATCTAGAATATTCCACAGTAGATGACGCGTTTGATGACAATAGTAGTAGGCTCTTTGTCGCTTAATAAGCATACATAACTTGTACTATTACTTATTCTGTGCTAATGGTGGGAAAGTCTGCAATATGTACAATATGACTAAGCCTACCTGTATAGTTTTTCTCTGAATGTTACTATTTAGCATTATTAAAAGCTTTTATTAACTTTCAATGTTTGTATGTATGTATGTTTGTTTAGGTCAAATCTTGCAAGCTGAATTAGAAGCACTTCCTCTTATCCTACGGAATTGAATTATTGCATGTTGGTTCATTTCCGAGACAATGTCCTGAATCGACATCCTGGATAAGCTCCAGATAAAGGAACTCTTCAACGGTCAACAGCATAGACACGAAATTTTGTGTACGCATGTTAACCGGTTTAAAGTTTAACCGAGACATGGTTGCTGCACTCAGGGTTGGCTCCTGACTAGGGAACTCTTCAACGGTTAACAGCGCAGACTCTAAACTATACCCATTTAATTGGTATAGCCCGTTGTAAGTTTCACCATGACATGGCTTCTATATAAAACTTTTTAAAATGTTTTTAAATTAACTTATTTATTATTGTTTATACTACAGCAAGAATAGACAGGTAAATTCATATTCGTGCCCGCGTGGTAATTTCTCTGGGCTAGCAGTCACGACATATACAGGTTGTAGTTTTGCATCCCCACCATATTCGCAGAGTCGATTGTAATAGATATACCTTAATCAACTAACAATACTATTTAATTCCTACATTTAATTGGAGGTGGAATTTTTAATTAAATATTTTATTGATAAATCGTAGTAACTTTATTTTGGAGTAGAACCCCACGACACACACATGTATGGTAGGTATGTGTGCACGCTCCTATAGACGCGCCGCGCGTCGCCACCCGCGCCACAGAATAAATAGCGAACCTTTAATTATCAGTTTGTATAAATAAACTTATTGCAAGTGAGAATGTATTATCAAAGTTGACATTAGGTTAGTAAGGAATTTCCGGCGTAGTAAAAAAATATGGAATTATCTTATTTACACTCAGAGAAATTATAATTTCTCTGAGTATTTACAGTACGAAACGAATGAAAAAAAATATGAACAAGTTTACAATTTACGTTACCTTGATACTGTTCAGTATCCTCCTTCATTTTCAATGCACAATAATTGAGCACGATGTCTTAATGTTTTGTGTAATTTTTTTAACACGTTCACATTGAGTTAACACCTGGAATTGCTCTGTGTGGCACCCAGCATCATGTCGCGTGGGCGCTTTTTCTAAACTATTTTTACTTATTTTTAATTCATTTTTTTATATACCTACCTGTGCAAATGTGGCGGGGATGCAAAACTACAACCTGTATATAGTGATGATTGCTTTACAACCGAAATCGGTACATATACTATGACAATCGTTAGCTTTAACAGTTAGTGTCAAAAGCTATCGACTGTCATTGGTATCTGTACTGGCATTGATCATGATTGACATAGATAATACTACCAAATATCGTTATAACTTTGCGACCGATTTCGGTTGTAAAGCAATCCCTATCGATGTCGAGACTGCTCGCCGGGTTAAAGTAGGTACCCTATGTGTTATTCCACACCAATATACCAAATTAGAACTATGTTTTTTTTATAATTATTTTTGTACTTACAATGTTGGACAATGAGACTTAAAACCAATGACGCAGGGTGACGAGCGCTGTGCGCGCAAGATTTTGTAACCAAAGTTCTGGGTGGCACTGCAACTGTTATTGTAACGCTTACCATTGGCCGAGCGACCTTCACGTCTCGTCACTCAATGGAATAAAAAATAAGGTCAAAGCTCCCTGAGGCGCCAAAAATATTTTCAACGACGCTCGGCTTTAACTCATTGGATGAAGAACTAGATTTTAAATCAAAACCTGAGCTATCCAAAACTGCATTTCAATCGATTTAATAGTTTTTATGTATGAACAAAAATCCATAAAGAAACGATTTAAAAAAAACTTGTTCTTTAGTTCATTTTAAGTCATCGAGGCCATTTCTTTTTAAAATATCTTCTTTGTACAGACTTTAGTCATATGTCATAGCATAGAGTAATAATAATAATAAAATAACTACATAATTAAAAATACCTGATTTAAATAGTTAACAATTAACAAACAATAAGAGTAAACAAATAAAAATAAAATGAAAATAATAAGTAGATAGTAACGATAGCGATTTCAGCTGTACATATGTCTTATTAGCACAGAATCAAAATTTACCTACATCATTTCAAAATCACACTTCTGTAGAGTTAAGTGCAAATTTAATTCATAGTGATTATACGTATAAACTTTGAAATTTAAAATAGTACCTAATGACAGTAAAATTCAGGTGTGCTGTGCATGCATGACACATCCAATTTTCAGTGTCTATTGTGTACTCATTATCACGTATAGCCAAGACTATATTATGTACCACATCACATCACAAGTAGGTGATGTGATGTGGTACGTAATAAAGATTCCATCGAGATAACTGTCCACTTAGTTTTATGTTTGTAAAAAATTTACAAAGCATTGTGACTCTTCACAATGGCGAACAAGGAAAATCATATGCTTTTGCAAGATATACTCGTACACAACTACATACTACATGTCTCATTTTCATTGTTTTTGAGATTCATTGTGCATTCACACCTGAACCACATGCCACAGTTTAAATAGGTACCTATCTGCACATCAATAACAATGCGTGACACAATTTCTATTCTGTGGCGTATGTCCTTGTATATTTTTACTGTTATATAGAAATGGTTTCAATATTACGTGATAAGACGAAATAAAATCACACGTTGCGTGCGTCGCTTATGTATAGGGTCCAGCGGGAATATAATATCTATAAAAAACGCACTGTACCGATCACTCATCGTCACATCAATGATGAGTTGATGTATCTCATCATCAGCCTACATCTGTCCACTGCTGGACGAAGGCCTCTCCTAGTGCACGCCACTGAGCTTGGTCTTCAGCTCTTACGTTTTTAGGAGACTCTCCTTAACTTTTGGAGATATTTTGAGCTGCATTTATAGATTTTGGATAAAAATACAGTTGTACCTCGCGCACTACCACGCGCATACTGCACCTGCGCACGCGTAGCAAGCGTCTAGATATGAAACAGGATCAATTGGCATCAAAAAAAAGTTTTTGTGTAAAATTACTAATTTTTCTGCTGACTGTACCTTTTTTCAAAATACGTGAATGCAGTTCAAAATATCTCAAAATGTTATGGAAGGTCTCCTAGGAACGTTTTCCTGTAACTATAACGGTTAAAGTACCACCTGCCCTTACTGTAACGTCTCAAAAATACTCTCTGTACATATACCACAGTATAGCATGATCAAATGACACGTGGCATAAGATATGGATCACAGACACGCGGTCCTAATGAGCACTAATAGGTTTGCTGTCGCGGTTCATGTGATTTTTGGTTTGTTGGCAATAAATTATTTTTATTCTTTATATTCTTTATTCTTACAATCTGACGGATTCTAATTCGTTAAAGTACAACCCAAAAAAAAATTGTAAACGAACATGCACGATCAAATGTTTCCGACCAATCAGTGCATAGTTTGTCAATTTACCCGATTTCTGCGATTCCATCGCCTGTTTGACGCGAGCCTGACCAATCAAGGGCAGGTTGCCCTTGATTGGTCAGGCTCGTGTTTATAGCAATAGAGTTACAAATGAAACAGTCAGTCAATTGCAAATGATCTCGAGATCATTCACACCGACTTGACATCAAGGACTAAAACTTTTCGTGAATTTGTAAGCGGACTCTCGCCAGAACTCTCGCATCGTAAAATTATAATCTGTGCATTGATTGGTCCTTATGTTAGCGAATAGCATGTCCAATCACGATTTTTCAATCACGATTTATCGGTTTTTACAATCTAACAGTGCCTCAAGACGAAAGTCTTCAATCAGTGCATCCTACCAGTGACTATATGACCTACGGAGCCGAAAAGTGGATGGAAACTCACGGTATACTATTGGAGCAGGATAGATACTCGTATCAAATGACCGTACCTGTCCACCTTCGGTATACCATTTTCCTTCGGTTACCCTGTATAAGCAATATTATTAATTTGTTTGATAATACAGCCCACGAACAAAGCAAGAGGCACAACACGCAGGTCAACCCATTTCTCGTGCTAAAGCATCGTATTGACAAACATAATTGTCTACGCATCAGCCTCCGCCAGTGCGGGGACCGGAGGGGACGACAAGCCACCACACCACGCCGGCACCGGCACCCATATATATAGTGCTCCAGCGCCGCCCGCGGACACTTGCTCCTGCGCCTCCCTTTGTTATACTGCTCATCGTAATAATTAACTTAAATATTGATTATACCGCACCATTTAATACAGTCCATTACATCTTATTATTTACCATCCACCAATAGTCCCATTAACATAATTACATTAAAAAGTTTTAATCGCGTCTTGTGAACCATTTACACGTGAACTTTAACTACGACCACTACATCAAGGGGACAGTTATATATCCATTGGGTACATAATTTATGTATTAATTAATTATTAGATACATCATTTATTTTATCTACGTATCCAATCTACTAATAATTTACTTATGTCATTTCTAAACACGACTATGGTGTTATGAAGGTATGAGTGGTGTAATGTGAGCTTCGATGAGAGAAACAAATTAGGATTCACTAAGTTCGCCCGATTCGTGTTCCACCAAAACTCCGCGCAATTTAAAAACTCCGCGCAGGTCCGCTTATAGTGAAGACGGCTTCTATAATTGGCAAATAGGTAACTAAACTTAATTATCATAAAAAGTAAAAAGCCGCTATCCAGTTTTGAGCAGTTTTTATTGAATTAGCCTATAAAATACTAAATTGAAATGAGTTATTACCACGTTTTTATGAAGTCACTTTCTTGTTTGTTCGTCTCTCTGTCTGTATGTAGTTCCGGGTAGAATCTTGCACCTCAAATTTCGAGAACTACCTGTTTAGCTTTCCAGCTAAAACTTTCAGGGTAGCTTACAACTCGATGAATAAGCAAATATAAAAAAGTGTTTTTTTTTTATTTACATTCGCTGTTTGTTTTATACTACATATTAGCTTTGATTATAAATCTGTCAATCAAAGACTATTAGCTGTGCTGTTAGGCTAGGTCGTTAGTGATCAGGTTTATCATAATAAGAATTGATAGCAAGTAAAATTATTATAAAAATACAAAAACCCGACTGCGAACAAAATTATTGAATACGACCTGACCGCCAGCAAAAATAATCACACTAATATTTTATAGACGAAAGTTTGTATGTATGTAGGTAAGGGGGATAAAGGGTGTGACTGTGCGTGTTTGTTACTTTTTCACGCTTAAACGGCTGAAAGTATTTGGATGAAATTTGGTACGTAGGTAGCTTATAACCTGGATGAATACAAAGGCTACTTTTTATCCCGGAAATGTGTGGTTCCTGAAGGACGCGGGTGGAAACTGCGGGGCGCAGCTAGCATTTATATAAATTATTTTTTTCTTTTTATTAACATATTTTACTTAACTTTTATAGTTGCAATTGCAACATTACTAGATTAGACTATAGTACTTATTTCATATGAAGTTAAGATGAAAATTAATTGCTACTGTTTAGTGATAAGAATTATATATTTTTGAAATAGTCTTTTAAAGACAATAAAAAACAATATTTGACTAAAATTTGGTTATGTATATTCGTTTTCAGCAATGTGGCAAACTAGCGTCAAAGTTTTTTATCTGATCGGAGTGTTCTCAGCATATGGTACAGCGTTTGTAAAGTAGGTATGAGCTGTAGTTCCGACCTCTGGTGTCAGAGTTTATCAGGCCTTTCAATGGCCTCAGATAAACTAGGTAATTAATTAGACTATAAACTACTATGTATATTGGAAAATCAGGGTTATTTTATACTATTATAGCTGTGCTGTTGGGCTGGGTCGTGGCATCTTCCCCCCGGATGTGATCTTCCGTGGCCAGTCTGGAGGTCCATCAACCGACTCCGGACCCAGGTCGGTCGTTGTAGACAAATTATATGCAAATGGGACTATCGTGACCCCACTCAAACTCAATGTGACTGCGGGGTCCCAATCCAAACGATGTCCCATTTGCTCACCTGTCCCTTGTGCCCTACTACCTGCACAAGTGAAGACCTCAGTGATGCCACGATCAATGGGGTGAAGGTGGCAAGGTTCTATTCAAATCACATCTAAAATCATATTCTTTATTTTGAGTTGTTGTGCCAATGACACGTTAGAAGAAGAAGAAGAAGGCTGGGTCGTTAGTGGTCTAGCTGGTCGTTAGTCGAAAAAACAATAAATGATCAGAATTTGGCTCAGCATATTCGTTTTCAGCAATACGGCAAATTAGCTTCAAATGTTTTTTACCCGCCGGACGACCAGTTGGTCTAGGGCAGTGATACCCAAAGTGGTATATATGGACCCCAGGGTCTACGACGACCAGTAAGGTATCCAAGTAAGCAAAAAAAAACCATGAGGACCATGAGATTTGAATGGGGGTCTACGATAGTGGATCGTGATGTGACTTTAATTTTGGCTTTCCACAGATAGTACCTATTTACCTACATACATAAAACTTTCTTATAATGTTTACATTTAATTATTTATCTACATAAATTATTAAACTATCTACGAAGTAAAAAAATAAAAATATTTATGAAATTTAATGTAGAATTATATAAAAAAATAAGTTATTATAGACATATTTTCTGATGAATGAAACTATAAACTAACAGCTTTTTATATATATATTTTTTGCTTTGTTTATATCTTAAAGAAAAAAGTAGCTAAAATCTTGACACCTAGTTCACATACCACTTTCCACCTTGTTGTAAAAACCGGCCAAGTATGACTCGAGCTAGAAAGGATGGGGTTCCATACTTAAACTCCGCTTAACTTACACGTAGTTAGAAAGGAACACCTCCAACTTTATGTTCAGATTATCAAAAATATTCGTGAATGTTCTGCATACTTATTTGCTGTTCACGATGTGTGGACGGTATGTTCGTGTTATTTGGACTTCTACACTCTATATAGCCGAATAAAAACGCGAATACCCACGAATACCAATGGATGATTGATTTCTTCAAATCCGCAATCCCGCACAGCAGCATTGGCAATGCGCGCCTTGTGAACAGGCGCGTTGTCGTGCAGAAGCAATACACCTGCGGTCAATTTTCCCCGTCTTTTTTCTTTTATTGCCTCCTTTAAATTTCGCAGGGTGTTAGCGTAAGTTGCGCCAGTAATACTCTCACCTTTTTTTGTGTACTCAATTAATAAGATTCCCTTGGAATCCCAAAACACTGTGGCCATGAGCTTTCCGGCGGATGGGCAGACTTTGAACTTCTTCGGTGGGGCTGTTCCTTTTTTATGCCACTGCATAGACTCCTGCTTGCTCTCAGGATCATAGTGATGAACCCACGTTTCATCACCAGTAACAATCCGATCATAAATACTTTGCGGATTTTCACCACAGATCTCCAAAAACTCCTTGCAACAATCAGCTCGCGCTTGTTTCTGAAGCGCTGTGAGCATTAGCGGCACCCATCTTGCACTGACCTTTGACAAATTCAGATGGTCATGAAGGATAGTGTGAATGGTACCCACGGATAGCTTGGTTCTTTCTGCTAATATTTTCACTCTCACACGGGCATCTTCGAGTACAAGTTTCTCAACAATTTTTACGTTTTCATCAGTAGCGGCACTAACCGGCCCACCGGCACGAGGGTCGTCTTCAATACTCTCTCTACCCCGTTTAAATTCACTTGACCACTTCTGAATTGTAGATAATGAAGGGGCAGAATCTTGGTAAACAGCCATCATTTCTTCGTGAATTACTTTTTGAGTCTTTCCTTGTTTTGTGAGGAATTTTATCACAGCGCGATGCTCGATTTTTTTCAACATTGTCGTATCAGTCATCGTAGTTGCCTTTCCGAAATGATATTTTGAATACTAATGGCGACAATCAAATAAAATTTTGTATTTATACCCTCAATGAGTGTCATAAACTAATGAGATAATTTAATTACCCTCATCAGTAGTATATTACCCCGATACCGAGAATACATTGAACGCCCCTCGTATCTCATACGACAAACAGACAAGTAATAGACCGGATAAAAACTTCAACGTTGCAGGGGAGCAAAGATAAACACCTACATGCAAATTTATAAATGGTGCCGCGCGTCGGTTGTATAAATCAACGTCAACTTACAATAATCTACTTCTGGGTTTCCCAGTTACGGTAACCACAACCACGAAGTTACCTACTTGCATTTTTATACGCGTCTACCAGGGCCCTATTTCATAAAACTATAATAGACTGACAAATGTCAATCGACAATGTCAGTAAAACTACAGAAATGCGTTTCTTAAACACGTAATTTGTTTCATAAAACAATAGTAGTGACCGGCAGTCATCTGACAATTGTCATGAGAATAACTTTTTATGAAACGGCGGTTGCTTACAAATTACCACGATTTGTAGAATTGTCGTAACAAATGTGACAGCCGAACCTCTGCCCATCACTGGTCGGTCAATCAAAATAGTGAAGGTTTTTTTTTACTATGACTGTGGCATGACTGGCATTGTGAAATGCAATATGACTGACAATAATCAGTCACGTCGTGTTTGTTTGTTATAGGTTTGGCGTATTCGACTGACATTTGTAGTTTTACGCGTATTATGATTTGTCGCTCTAGGAAATAGGGCCCTGGGCCCTATTTCATAAAACTATAGTAGACAAATGTCAATCGACAATGTCAGTAAAACTACAGAAATGCGTTTCTTAAACACGTAATTTGTTTCATAAAAAAATAGTAGTGACCGGCAGTCATCTGACAATTGTCATGAGAATAACTTTTTATGAAACGGCGGTTGCTTACAAATTACCACGATTTGTAGAATTTACGTAACAAATGTGACAGCCGAACCTCTGCCCATCACTGGTCGGTCAATCAAAATAGTGAAGGTTTTTTTACTATGACTGTGGCATGACTGGCATTGTGAAATGCAATATGACTGACAATAATCAGTCACGTCGAGTTTGTTTGTTATAGGTTTGGCGTATTCGACTGACATTTGTAGTTTTATGCGTATTATGATTTGTCGCTCTAGGAAATAGGGCCCTGGGCCCTATTTCATAAAACTATAGTAGACAAATGTCAATCGACAATGTCAGTAAAACTACAGAAATGCGTTTCTTAAACACGTAATTTGTTTCATAAAACAATAGTAGTGACCGGCAGTCATCTGACAATTGTCATGAGAATAACTTTTTATGAAACGGCGGTTGCTTACAAATTACCACGATTTGTAGAATTGTCGTAACAAATGTGACAGCCGAACCTCTGCCCATCACTGGTCGGTCAATCAAAATAGTGAAGGTTTTTTTACTATGACTGTGGCATGACTGGCATTGTGAAATGCAATATGACTGACAATAATCAGTCACGTCGTGTTTGTTTGTTATTCGTTTGGCGTATTCGACTGACATTTGTAGTTTTACGCGTATTATGATTTGTCGCTCTAGGAAATAGGGCCCTGGGCCCTATTTCATAAAACTATAGTAGACAAATGTCAATCGACAATGTCAGTAAAACTACAGAAATGCGTTTCTTAAACACGTAATTTGTTTCATAAAACAATAGTAGTGACCGGCAGTCATCTGACAATTGTCATGAGAATAACTTTTTATGAAACGGCGGTTGCTTACAAATTACCATGATTTGTAGAATTGTCGTAACAAATGTGACAGCCGAACCTCTGCCCATCACTGGTCGGTCAATCAAAATAGTGAAGGTTTTTTTACTATGACTGTGGCATGACTGGCATTGTGAAATGCAATATGACTGACAATAATCAGTCACGACGAGTTTGTTTGTTATAGGTTTGGCGTATTCGACTGACATTTGTAGTTTTATGCGTATTATGATTTGTCGCTCTAGGAAATAGGGCCCTGGGCCCTATTTCATAAAATTATAGTAGACAAATGTCAATCGACAATGTCAGTAAAACTACAGAAATGCGTTTCTTAAACACGTAATTTGTTTCATAAAACAATAGTAGTGACCGGCAGTCATCTGACAATTGTCATGAGAATAACTTTTTATGAAACGGCGGTTGCTTACAAATTACCACGATTTGTAGAATTGACGTAACAAATGTGACAGCCGAACCTCTGCCCATCACTGGTCGGTCAATCAAAATAGTGAAGGTTTTTTACTATGACTGTGGCATGACTGGCATTGTGAAATGCAATATGACTGACAATAATCAGTCACGTCGTGTTTGTTTGTTATAGGTTTGGCGTATTCGACTGACATTTGTAGTTTTACGCGTATTATGATTTGTCGCTCTAGGAAATAGGGCCCTGGGCCCTATTTCATAAAATTATAGTAGACAAATGTCAGTCAAACTACCGAAATGCGTTTCATAAAAACCCGAAAATTCATTTAATGAATTGTCAAAATATCACATAACGTGTTTCATAAAACAATAGTAGTGACCGGCAGTCAACTGAGAATTGTCAAGAGAAAAACTTTTTGTAAAACGGCTCCGGCGGTTGCTTACAAATTACCACGATTTGTAGAATTGTCGTGACAAATGTGACAGCCGAAGCTCTACCCATCACTGGTCGGTTAATCAAACTATTGAAGGTTTTTTACTATGACTGTGGCATGACTGGCATTGTGAAATGCAATATGACTGACAATAATAACTCACGTTGTGTTTGTTTGTTATATGAAACGCAGGTTTGGCGTATTTCACTGACATTTGTAGTTTTATTATGATTTGTCGCTTTATGAAATAGGGCCCTGGCAATACCTACTTAAGGTAGAAACTAGAAACTAAAAAACCTATTCAAAGAGACTACAAGAATAGGAAAAAGTTATTTCTTATTTTTATTTACAACGAATAAATATTTTCAAAATTAACGATATAAATATCTATACATGTGCATTGTTTTAGAATAAAATAGCTGTGATATACAGACGGACGGACATGAAGAAACTATAAGGCTGTTTGACGAAGGAACTCTAAAAAAATTAAGTCTTATGTATGCTATCGTATGTATTACACAGAAAATATGAGTGATAATGATATGAACAGAGGTAGAACAGGACGTATCTATTATTACTTTTTCTTTCGCTCGAGTAGATTGTTAAGTAATTGTAACAAGAATTAATTATAATAATAATAATGATAACTGTTATTGAAGTCCTCGTCTCTTCTAATTGCTGTGCCCGACAGCGTCAACATCGATCTGTATTTTTACCCGACTGAGGAGGGTTATGTGTTTGGGTTGTATGTATGTTTGTAAGTTTCTTAAGCGCGTCCTACAGCCTAAACGGCTTGATGGATATTAATAAATGTGGTATCATTGGATTCGTCTTGATCACGAGAGTGCTATAGGATATATGTCAAGAAAACTAATGTGGCGGCGTACAGCTGCGATATTGTAACTCCGCCGGAACAAAAAATGACCAAAACCTATCGAGTGAGATATCAAAATGAAGGTCTTCAAATATATATATAATACTTATAACTAAACAGTAGCAATTGTCTAATAAGCTTCTCACAAAATTTTAGATTATTTAAGTTAATGTAAATAACGTTGCAATTGAACTGTTAAGGTATAGTTAAATATGTAAGTAAATATGAAACATAAAAATGTATATATATATACTAGCTACACCCCGTGGTTTCACCCGCGTCCTTCAGGAAACGTGCATGTTTCCGTGATAAAAAGTAGCCTATGTGTTAATCCAGGGTATAAGCTAACTCTATATCAAATTTCATCCAAATCCATTCAGCCGTTTAAGCGTGAAGAAGTAACAAACGTACACACACACACACACCCTTGCATACAAAGAAACTTACAATCAAAACAATTCAATTTGCTGATAAAAAAAAAACTAAATTATTTTTGTTGAAACTTATGTGAAACTACAATGAAAATCTTCCCTTTTAAATCAAACCGGGTCAGATATCATGCATCCTTATCCTCCTACTAACAACTACAGAAACAATTTTCACCTTCATAATATTAGTGTGATTACTTTGGCCGGCGGTCAGCTCGTATTCAATAATTTTGTTCGCAGTCGTTTTTTTCTTCTATATATTATAAATACGAAAGTTTGTATGTGAAACGGGTGAACGATTGAGATTTTGATGAAATTTGGTACCTGTCCTATAAAAACTTTATAGATCCTGAAAATGAGAAATTTTCAACGTCATCATTATCAACCATCGTTGTCCCTGAGGATAAAACCGTGGGGCGCAGCTGGTGTAAAATAAAACTATTTGAAACTGCTCATCTATTTTCAAATATGCATATAACAGAATATCTAAGTCAGATATTACAGGTACTATCTGTGGTCAGGAAACTGATAGCGATTACGATTTACGCCGACACTATCATTATTTATTAACTACGAGTGCCTAATTCATATCCCTAATCAATTAGATTATTAGTTATGATTTCACAAATAATTCCAACATATTGCCCGATAGCTATAGATAGATTGAAGAAACAAAGGCCTGCGGTGACCTTGTTCAATGTTGGCGTGGAAAGAATGCTAGAACGATACGGAAATTCCAGAAAAAGTGAACGCGTCTATCGTCGCCCGACATGTTATCAATGAATTTTAACATTATCATTTGGGGTAGACAAGTTCTCGAGTGGAGACCACGTGGGAAACGCAGTTCAGGACGCCCTGTGGCCAGGTGGAGTAACGACCTGCGAAAAGCGGCTGGCAGAAACTGGATGAGGAGAGCTGAAGACCGAGCTCAGTGGCGTGCATTAGAGAGGCCTACGTCCAGCAGTGTACAGATATAGGCTGATGATGATGATGATGATTATCATTTGCGTTGCGACGTCACGGAGTTTTTTTCTCGAAGGCGTCATCTGTGAGCCTTGTAATTTGCGTTGCGACGTCACGGAGTTTTTTTCTCGAAGGCGTCATCTGTGAGCCTTGTAATTTTTAACAAAACTTGTATCTACTTTCGAGTGGAAGTTTTTATAATGGTCCTTCAAAAGCGGTATAATTGTCTCCCACCTTGTGACTTAGTCTATGTGGCATATCCACTGCCCGCTCTGAACAAGCCACCGACAAATTGCAAGATTTTGAGATTATTTTTAGGGTTCCGTGACCGAATAAAAAAAATAGGATCACTCGTTGTGTTTTCTGTATGTCTGTCTATCTGCCCCTCTGTCACAGCCAATTTGCTCCGAATCTACTGGACCGATTAAGTCGTTTGGTACACATATGAATTTATGTGACCCAAACATGGACATGTAACGTCAATAACTAAATTTTAAATATAGGGGGGGGGGGGGGAATAAGAAAATTTAAAAAAATGTTTTTCTAATTGTAACGTTTGTCATCTCAAATGAAATGGCTTCTTATATAAGAATTATTATTGTATCAGATATATTTTTATATCTGAAAACGGCTAAACACCTTTACAAAACCCAATTGCGAACAACACTAAAATGAGACCTAAATTTAAGTGAGAATGGTTGCTAACCAACTTTAAATCGTTATAGATCCTAAATGGTCATTCGAAATGAAAAATTATATCAAATCTAAACATTATTTTCAATTACCTATTTAGTGATACCCCACTTAACATATTTCGTCGAATATATATTATTTTTTTCATTTCGTCTGGTTGCCGCTATATTGAATATTGATTACTGTCATGTCTTTAGTAAAATTCGCAAAATCGGTCCACGCGTTTGGTTTATATAGTGCCACAAAGGAACAGACATTATATACAATCACTAGCTTTCCCGCCCGCGACTTCATCCGCGCGGACTACTATTTGACGCGAAAAAAGCATCATATGTTCTTCTAGGATATTAAAAACCAATGCAAAAGTAGGTATAGCAACACTCTTGATGTTTTTGCCATATTTGTTATTTCGTTAACCGTTTCTTACTGCGAGTAATCAACATTTTTCCAGTTTTTTCATATAAATTTACAATTTTCCGGGATAAAAAGATATCCTATGTTTATACCAGGGTATAAGCTATCTCCATTCCAAGTTTCATCAAAATCCGTCCAGCCGTTATCGCGTGAAAGCTCCCCAAAAAAACACACAAACAAACAATCAGACAACGTTTCACTGTTATATATTGGTATGGATAGGCTGATAAACACATTACCCGGCTTTTGCCGTTGCGCAGTCTGGTAAAAATATATGAAAATTACCCATCCACCACGTTATCTCCAAAACGAATGAGTAAAAATGTTCCTGCTAAAAATTGTTCTTTACATATAGATTACAGGAAAACCTATAATAAATGTAAAATAACGTATTAAATCTCTTAGTATTGTGAGATCATGTTTATATTCATCGTACGGAACCCTCTCCACGCCAGTTCAACTCGCACTTGTCCGGTTTCATATAGCTGCACCCCTCTGTTTTACCCTCGTGGACAATTATGGTGAAAAATATGCTAATTTGCTAACCTAAATATACCAAATATCATCAAAATCTGTGCAGCCGTTTCAGCGCTGAGTGGTAACAAAATTACACAATACATGGTTATAATTTAATATTATAAAAGCGGAAATACCTTTGTCTCTCTGTATGTAACCTTTTAACTACTAGACGGCTAAACATATCTTGAGGAAATTTAATATGGACATAGTTTGAACCCTGGGGAATTACATATTGTAGTCCGCGCGGACGAAGTCGCGGGAAAAGCTTGTTTAATATTTATTAGATTCAATAAAATGTAGGTAAACTAAGTATGCTTTGAGTTTGAAAAGGAAATTTCCCTTTCATGTGCCGACAGAGTTAAATCTCACACTGGAAAAGGTTCTGACTCTACCGGTGCTTCGGAAATACGTCCGTTATAGAAGAGAGCACCAAGAAACTCTACGGGGATATCATTTTTCACAAACGTCACATCTCCCTTTATCAATTGCAGTACCATTTGATTGGGGATGTTTTTATCGAAAACTAGTTTTCCCGCCCGCGACTTCGCCCGCGCGGACTACTGTTTATCGCAAAACGTGCATCCTATTTTCTTCTAGGATATTAAAAACCAATGCAAAAGTAGGTATAGCAACGACGTCCTTGACACAAACTAAATAGTTCTTGATGTTTATTGACAGACTTGTTATTTCATTTCTATGGCAACCACATACCATTCTGTGATGGCAACCGTTCCTTACAGTGAGTAATCAACATTTTCCAGTTTACCCGCGGAAACTTTCAATTTTCCGGGATATAAAGTATCCTATGTTTTAATCTAGGGTATAAGCTGTCTCCATTCTAAATTTCATCTAAATCATCTAAAACAAACAAACAAACAGACGTTTCACTTTTATATATTGGTATGGATTAGTTACCTAACCTAGTTACCTACTAGGTAACTAGGTACCCTACTAGGTAACTAGGTACGCTAGGCCCAAGACATTTAAATCAACAACTCAATACAATGCATATTTCAATAACTTTTGCTATGTTACAGACACATGAGTGTCAATGCAATTATATTAAGGACAAGAACAAGTCCTTGCAAGTAATACACTGAGCCGCAAAGAAAGCAGGTCGGTAATAAAAAATGCGATAACTTTTAAAATATTTGATCAATCCTTTTGAAATAAAAACTAAATTAAAGTTTATTTCATTACAAATATAGGTAGAAGTAAAAACCTTTTAATTTCTTTATGGTGATTGTATTAAAACCCAATAGTAAAAATAAAGTCGATTTTTATAATTTAGCATCGACTCAGAAATCTGGTGGAAAGCATGCCAAGCCGTATAACAGCTGTATTACAGCTCGGGGTGCCAACACAAAATACTTAAATATGTGAAAATTACATATTTAGCACATTTTTCGAAATATAGTGAAAAATTGACATTTTTACTTAGTTATCTACTTTTATTCAAAATGAACTTCATAATCTTGAACTTTTATAAAATTATATATAAAATATAAATAAAACGGTTAAAAACGCACGAAAAAGAAGAACGGATCATTTTATAAAATTATCTATAATACAGTCTTTATTTCAAAAATAGCTTTATGCTCCAATATTTAGGAAGTCATTGAGGTTTTCGATACCGAGCCGCTTTCTTTGCGCCCAGTGTTTAGGCAACGTCCTGACAAATGGCGCCGTCACAGGAGGATCTGATGACGTCACGGACAGATAATATCAGCATTCCTTCGATCCAGCTGTAGGCATACAATCGTGACTTGGAAACGAATAGTGATTAAATTATTATAATAAATGTTTTATAGGTAGATATTTATTTGTAGATCAGGGTTCTTGGCAGTTGTGACTCTTATGGGGCTGACGAAGTTCAATTCGCGGAAAAACATTCTATCATACAAGCTTTTTCTACCTATACTTAAGCATATAAGCAATAACAACGCAAATGGCCTAGGGTAGAGTAAGATGGGGCACAGTAACACACGGGGCACAATAAAACAACCGCATTATTACTAAAAGGTTTAAAAAAAGACTAATTTCACTCATTTAGGAAGCCATCGAACCGCCATCTTGTTGCAGTTGGCATTTCGCGGATTGATCGCTACTTGTTGTCTGTCCGAGATAAATATTATTTTTGCTAATAAATCGACTGACTTTCATCAAAAAAGTATTCGTTTTTTAAATATATCGATATGTCTGAGGTGAGTGTGCATATTTTTCTTTTAACAGTTGCATATTTAGTGTAATAATTTACATATGCAAAAGCCGGTAACTATAACCTCAAAAAAATTGATCATTTTTATTTTTCAAGGGTAGTCGTGGGGCAGAGTGAAACGGGGTACATTGAAACATGTTTTAGTGTACCCTAATAAAAATAAGGTTCCTTGTTACTGATTAATATTATAAAACATTTAATTTAACTTAAATATATACATTTAAGTTACTTAAATATAATATTATCTTTATATTCATTAATATTTTTATTAATTTTTTTGCTCAGACATCACCTTGTCTTTCAAAATAGGACTCCTCTAGAGATATCCACCTGGTTTTATCCTGTGTTTCTCTTTGCATCTGTTGAATCCCCTTTTCATGAACTTTTTCAAGAACCAGTACCGATCCATGAGTTTTTGACCCTTTGATCCACTTTTTTAGGACATAGCTCCCATGTTTTACTGTACCCCAGACCTGGGGCACAGTGAAACAAAAAAATTATCTCTGAAAAGTGTCAATTTAGTTTCTATTAATCTACCTTAACATTCCTTTTAGAATTTAATAAAGAAAACATTGATGTGTGTAATAAGAATTAAAAAATATTAAAAAAAAAAAACTTTCTTTATAACCCAAAAACACTTTTCTGTTTCACTGTGCCCATCTTACCCTACATAAAATAAGCTATTGAACAATAATATACCAACATTTTTAAAAATCGTGTCTGTCTGTTTATCTGTCTGAATGTTTGTTCGCGCATTAGGTATAAACTACTGGACCGATTACGATGGGGTTTTCAATGTTTTTTAAATGAAATAACCACGCGGGCAAAGCTCTTATTTATAATAAAGCAGTAAGTACCAAAAAAACTGTACAATGAACATAAATAAAAAAAAACTAGAGCACTTAAAATAGGCTACTGAACAAGAATGTAACATTTTTTTAAATCGTTTGTCTGTTTATCTGTGTTTGTTCGCGCATCACGTTAAAACTACTGAACCGATTGCGATGCGGTTTTCACTGTTGGATAACTTAGGGTTTGACTTAAAACTGGTGTACTTGGTAACTCAATCCGACGAGTAGGAGCCAAGAAATTTAATAAAAACTCTATTAATTTTAAAAGTTTCGTACTTAGTTTTAAGTTTTAAAGGTCAGTGAATATTGCTCTCCATCAAACCATAAAGTCTTCGAAACTACATACCTAGCACTATGAACCTATCACTGAAAGTCCAAAATAAACGTTTAAGATGTTTACACACGTTTATTAAATTAACTAGCTGTACCCGTGTACCGCGTGGTCTTTTCTTTAGGTTCAAAGTACCATAATGTGCTATTCAAGAACCAACATTTGATCAAAATTTCTTTAGCCATCGAAAATACTGTTATCAATTGCTCGACTTCTAACTCACCAGATTGAGATACTAATTACACCAGTTTTAAAACCCCTAAGCTATCTTACAATGAAAACCGCATTGCAATCGGTCCAATAGTTTTTACGTGATGCGTGAACAAACAAACATACAGACAAACAGACAGAGCGACAGGATTTAAAAAAAAAACCTGTTCAATACCCTTTTGAAGCATCCAAAAGCATTATCTTCTTCTTACAGCCTTTTTCGTACCTATTGCTTTATTATAAGTATAGATACTGTGCATTTGCATTCCGTCCAGTAGTTTCAGCGTACTACGTGTTCTTTTAAATAATTTTCCACCCGTATCCTGCAGGAACTCTTTAATTTTTCGGGATGAAAGTATCCAATGTCCTACCTCGAAGTATGAACTCAAATCATACCAAATTTCATTTGAATTCAGTGAGTATTTTCGGCGTGATGCGCTGCCAGAATACAGATAGACAGACGGACAGACAGACAGACACACAAAAATTACAAAAATACAGTTTTGGCTTTAGTATTGAATATAGAACGGCCTCCCACAAACATTACATAACATCTTCAATTTACAGAATTTGGGACATTACCAAGCAGGAACTCTTAATTTTTTCGGGATAATAATTATTTTCAATTTTTACCCATTATATAAACTATGATTGTGCCAAGTTGCAACAAAATCCGTCCAGTAGTTTCAGTGTGATACGTGTTCTTTTAAATAACTTTTAACGCCTATCCTGCGGGAACCCTTTAATTTTTCGGGATTAAAAGTATCCTATGTCCTACCTCGTAGATTGAACTCAAATCATACCAAGTTTCATTTAAATTCATTCAGTAGTTTCGGTGTGATGCCTAGCCAAGATACAGACAGACAGACAGACAAAAATGAAAAAAAAATACATTTTTGGCTTCAGTATCGAATATAGAGTACCTTCCAAAAGAAAATTTCAAAATATCTTCAAGGTATAGAATTAGACCCGTTAGTTTTATTATAAGTATATAGATTATGTCCTACCCGTTCTTCCTACCTACTATTACTTTATTCTGTGGTGTAGTCTGTGCAGTTCAACGTGTGACAAACCGAACATTATATTTGTTTTTATATTTGTTACGGACAGCGAGCCTACCTGTATCAAACTAACCACTGCGCAGGCGCGAACACGAAGCCTCGCCCACTTTGATGCGCGGGATACGTAGCGTACTAATTGTCATAGTTTAAGTTTGTATATATATAGAATAAGTTGAGAAATAAATAATGGAAAATCGATTAGTCTACATTTGGAGCTTGCACAAACAACATTAATTAATAATGGAGTTCAGCCACAGAATAAATAATAGTACAGTATAGAAGGCTAACTGAGTAAAGTAATTTAAATAAATAGCGACTCTCGCTACAACGCTATAAAGTGCAATTTAACTCGCACGGCGCTGCGAGCTTTCAACTATATTTACCTAGAAGGCGCTCGCCCACCGCGTGCAGGCTAGAATGCACCGTATCACAACGCGCGAGAACTTCCATTGATCTAACCGTTTCAGAATCGCTCTGTCCCTTTTTCGCTCGGTAGGGTTGTTTTAAGATATGACTAGGTACTTGTACTACTAATTATTCTGTGATATGTTATGACTTAGATATTGTAACAGAATAAATAAGTAATAATGTATTATGTTATTACTTATTATTATAAATTAAAATAGTTCTATTACATACAATGACATTCTTATCAGAATAGACCGACTACCTCATTTTTACTACCTACCTATCCCGTTTTCAGAACGCCGATAAGTTTAGTGAGATACCTACCTACGTGTTGTTGGTTGATTATGATTATATCCTATAGGTATTGCACTTTGATGAATAAAGGTGCCTGTCTGAATTCCATGCTTTTTAATGAGTGAAAAATAAATTGCTACCTACGTAATAAAAGGTATTAAAAGTAGGTAGGTATTATACGAGACATATTTTATATAAATTCCTAATTAGTTGTAGGCTACTTACTAAGTCAGCACAGTAATTCATTTTCCGATCAACAATACCTACTATAATCAATTATAAAATTACGTTGATCGATTTAATAAACGACTTTATTTCTGCGCGGAAAAACCTTAAATATGCGTAGCTTCGGTATGGAACACAAATGAAATAACATAAAACTATAGGAACCTACGTAATAAAAAAATATCAATATCTAACTACATAACTAGGACCTATTATAGGTATTACAATTTAATACCTTTCAATATCCTTTGGAAGCGTAAAGAATGAAAATTCGTCATTTCTATCACTATTCAAACAGCCGAATGCTGTGCAGTACTTTCTAGCTTTCTTCTTGGTACTCATAATTAAAACACGAATAAAGTTTGTCAATAACTTTACGTAAGTAGGTGCTCTATCGCTAAGTACAAGGCGCGCGACTCATCGAGCGCACGCTTGACACTCGACTGAACGAACCCGAATATTGGGTCCTCGAATGATTTGTACTTGTTGCGGCTTGTTGTTGCAATGGGTACCGGCTCATATTGGTCTAAGAGGTAATGAGGAGGCAGACAGGTTGGCAAAATTGGCGAATACAGATGGAGAAAATTTTAACATTACACCTTATTATACCGAACAATTATATATCGGAAAAAACTTTGTTTTGATAATTTTAATGAATATTTTGACGAAAGAAGCAGAGAAAAAGGAATTTGGTATAAAACCATTCAATGTCACCCTCCTCGTATACCTTGGTTTATGAATAAGAAAATAAGTAGAAGTTATATAATTATGGCACACAGATTGCGGTCCGGACATTATCCATCTAACAAGTTTGGTTATTTGATGAAAAAAGTAAACTCACCGAATTGCGAAGCGTGTGGTGTTATTGAGGATGTTTATCACTTGTTGATGGAATGTGTCAGGAACAGGACGGAAAGGGAGTGTCTGATGGAAAAATATGATTGGAAAAAATACGACATTGGATCATACATTAAAATATTAGCGGAACCAACAACAGATGCTGCAATATCATTGTACAAGTTATTTTTGCATCAGTGATTTTCCGCTTTCGTAATTATAGGTTGAATAGGTGTGGACATGTTTAGGATACGATGGGGCTGACATGCCAATAATTGTATTGTAAATTGTAAAAGCCCCAAATTTAAAAAAAAAAAAAAAAAAAACAATCCACATCGAAGCCAGGAACCCGAACTCTACAGTACTTAGCGTGGAGACCTTGCGATCCATCGTCTACAATATTGTTTCATAACTTAGTGGTAGGTACTTGAAATGTTGTTAACAGTGCAAAGATGCGGGTGCTAAACGGGCGGACAACGAGGTGCGGGGCGTTCGGGTGATCAATACTTATACCTAACTAATTATTTGTTACAAAGAAATATCAGGTCGGTCGCACTCCGCAACAAGTACAAACATTATAAGTACCTACACTTCGGGGCCGCAATATTAGGGTTAATTCAGTAGCGTGTCAAGCGTGCGCTCGACGAGTCGCGCGCCGTGTGCTTACCAATAAAGTACCTACTTACGTAAAGTTTTTGTCAAATTTTGTTCTTTTTTAATTATGAGTACCTACCTACCAAGAAGCGACATAGAAGGTATTGCATAGCATTCGATACATGATACATACGACACGACTTGTCATTCTTTACAAATCCAAAGGATATCAAAGGTAATAATTGTAATACCTTAGAATAACTACCTTTTATGTGTATATAAGTAAATGATAAATGATAATAATATTATTATATATTTTTTATGTATTAGTGTATTACTTATAATATTCTTATGTATTATTTTATTTATTCTTAAAATTTTAGTTTATAGCTAGGTACCTATTTCTATTCACTTTCGTTATTATTTTTTTTACTGCACCGCTACCATTTTTCTTGCACTTTCAGGTTGACTGGTAGAAAATGCTACTTAGCATTAAGTCCTCCTTGTACATTGTATTTGTGTGCTAAAGAATAAATAAATAAATAATAAATAAGTAGTGTATTATGTCCTAGTTATGTATGCGTCGCTACACGTCATACGGTCGCAATTACCGCGCGCTAGAATCGGCAAGTCGTGGCAAGTTTGTTCATGCAGCAGTGATGGATGATGGTTTCGTAGAATACCTACCTACTTTTAATACTTACATACCGACATTTTATTACGTAGGTAGCCATTTATATTTCACTCATGATTAACCATGGAATTCAGACGGGCACCTTTATTCATCAAAATGCAATACCTACCTATTAGGATATAATCAGTCAACGACACTTAATACGTAGGTACGTACCTCACTACAATTGTCAGCGTTCTGAAAACGGGATGGTAAAAATTAGGTAGCTCCTTAATAGGTCTATTCTGATACGAATGTCATTGTATTTAATAGAACTATCAAAATGTATGGTAATAAGTAAGTAATTACTACTGTTACAATGTCTAAGTCATATCATAATTATCACGGAATAATTAATAGTACAAGGTACAAGTATAATATACCTAGTTATATCGTAATACTAACAACCCTACCAAGCGAAAAAGTGACAGAGCGATTCTGAAACGGTTAGAGCAATGGAAGCTCTCGCGCGTTGTGATACGGTACATTACTATATTCTAGCCTGCACGCAATGGTTGAGCGCCTTCTAGGTAAATATAATTGAAAGATCGCAGCTCTGTGCGAGTTAAATTGCACTTTATTGCGTTGTAGCGAGAGTTGCTATGTATTTAAATGACTTGACTCAGTTATCCTTCTGTACTTACTACTTTTCTCATGTAATTGCTGCCAGCTACTTTACGCAGGTCGTCGCTCCATCTAGCCGGAGGGCGTCCTACACTACCTTTGCCTACAAGTGGTCTCCACTCAAGAAAATTCGCCTACACCATCGGTTTTCGGTTCTTCGACTTATGTGACGGCCCATTGCCAAATAAGGATGCTAAAAATAAACTGACTGGTACCTATTTATCTACACAGTACATAATAAACGCTAACTACCTACTTACTAGGAATGACATAATTATTTTTATTGAGGAATCAGGATAAATCAAAATAAAATGGATTAAGTCAGCCGAGTTTTAGAGGTAGGTACCTACATCATAGTTTTTAGATACTCTTTATCCTGAATCAATCAGTCCTTTTAAGTGATCACAATTAATAATGATTAATTAAATAACAATGTTGTAAATTGTAATTAAGTTAACAATGTTGTGAATTTTCATATCAAGGCATTTTTATTTTACTAGTACATCATAGTTTTTAGATACTCTTTATCCTGAATCAATCAGTCCTTTTAAGTGATCACAATTAATAATGATTAATTAAATAACAATGTTGTAAATTGTAATTAAGTTAACAATGTTGTGAATTTTCATATCAAGGCATTTTTATATTACTAGTCTAGGTAGATAAGCCTACTTTGATTATTGCGTATGTAGACTCGCGCGTCAAGTGATCGTTTTACTAATGAAACAACAATTGATCGTATTAAACAATAAACGCGACTGGAAACACTCAAATAACAAAATTTATGACCATGAACATGGCTCTTTTTTGATGGTGTTGTAACTGTTGTGAAAATAAACTGTTTTGGTGGAAACTTTGTGGTGACTGGATAACTCACTGCACAGGACAATGTGGTAAATTTGAATTTAGTCCTCAATTTGAATTTCTTCATTATTCCCATCGGCCCCCTATGAAGTAGCCACCAGTGGCTACTGGTGGCGGTTAGGACAAAATCAAATTTTCTGCCCCCCCAACCCTAAGTGGTGGTGGTAGTGCACAATAGTTTTTTTTTATTTAAACTAGTTCAGTAAAAAAAACTAAATCCAAATTTACTAATTTTCATTGTTTACTCAAAATCAACTTCATATAGATTTACTAAAACAATACTGAAAAAAAAACCGATAAAAATTACACACTTGCAATGTCTACCCAACAAATGAAAAACAAAAACAAATTGGTTTAGGAAACCCTAGAGATGAAAGTGAAGTAATAGTGAATATAATCAGCTGGAATATGGAACATGGGCCTCCCCTGAAGAACACCACAACGAGTGCTCACTGCTTGTTTGTTGTATGAAGTAGTGCTGGCCGCTGGTGTCAGAGTTTGTCAGGCCACCCGAGGGCCTCTGACATGGCTTAACAACTGCTATTAATCAATAACAGGGACCAACAGCTTAACATGCCCTCCGAAGCACAGAGCAAAACTGCACATAACTTTGAATAATCGGTGAGGAGCAGCAGTGAGGAAATAATCCTAAATTCCTTTAGCTGGTTCTCACAGCACCTTTGGGAAGAAAAGTGGTGGATCTATTTTTAAAATACTTATTTGAAAACATAATGTGCATGTGTCACTCTCCGGTCTTTGTAGTATACATGCAAAAAATATATGCCAATCTGTCGTTTAGTTGCTGTGTGAAAGAGGAACAAACAAAACTAACATACAAATATATTTTTTCATTTATATCATGAGTTATAGTATTTCAACATGTATAAGAATACAAGAGTACATACAAGAGTATGCAAGGAAAAAGCAGGACATCAGCTATATTTTATCTGGCAGAACATTGGACTTAATTGCTTAAATCCATCAAAGTAAACCTTTGAGAGTAGAATTTTATAAAACACTGGCCGTGCCTGCGGCTTTGCCCACATGGTCATTTCTCTGGGTTAAAAGTGTGTTCTATGTGTTATTCCAAAACCAAAGTACCTTTAAAGTACAAAATAGCAAATTTTTGGTTCAGCCATCAGATAGTTTTTTAATCGATTGCTCGGCTTTGACTCGTCGGATTGAGATACAAAGTATCCCAGTTTTTAAATTGAAACCTAAGTTATCCAACATAAAAACTGCATTGTAATCGTTCCAGTAGTTTTTACATGATTCGCAAACAAACAGACAGACACACTATTTTATAAAATGTTATATTCTTGTTCAGTTGCTTATTTTATGTCACCAAGTTTTTTTTTTATTATCCTCATTGTACTGTATTTTTGTTATATAATGCTTTATTAAAAGTAGTTTAAATAAAACAAATAAAAGGAGCAACCAACCTTTTTTACGAAGCAGCCATGTGGATTGGTTAGCTTGCATTTTGACCACAGACTGGCACTATTTAACAATTTTATTTATAATTAATGCTAATAGAAACATCAAGACTGGTTTTTAGCATTAAGTACCTACCAAAATATGTCATCTGTCCTACTCATAGACTTTTTTAATTAAGTGATGAAATTATTTACCTGGCCTAGGAGCCTACAGATATAATGTTTAAAATTATGCATTATTGACTAAAGAACAACACATGCTAACACTCATCGAAGAATTGTCACAGCGTTTGAAATGAAAAAGACATTTCACCTTTATGTGTAATGTAGTTGCTATACTATTCACGGACACAATTTAATCGCTATACAGCCATAAATATAAGTAGCGTACAGCAGGTCGAAATAAATTCGATACAGTGAAATAAGTAAGTAAGCCTACTTTCTTCATACATTTGGCAAAGTGGACTGCCTGTCTCAAAACGAAGAAGTAGGTAAGCGTTACTTCCGTCGTGGAACAAAAACAGAACAAAACTAACCCACTTTAACCACACTACTTTCGAGAGAAACATTCGTGATAACTATCAAACAGTCTTACTGCTTGATTGCATGCGCGATTATCGAGTAAAAAATTTAATTGTTAACTTACCTTTTGGTGAATCAATAATTAACTGCTAAATTATATCCGAGTTGATCATCCCAAGGCTTGTTGTTAATAATGTTCGATAACCCGAATCAATCTATCTAAGTCATAACATTATGTATTTGCTAAATTAGAAATTAACACTAGCATTAATTATTTAGATTCAATTCAATCAATGGCAGCAAGAGGCAAAGCAACGATTAACGAACGAACGAACGAACACGACGCGCGCCTTTGCGGGGGGAATAAACTTTGAAGGGAGGGTGGGAAGGTGTGGACTGTGAACTGTCACTGTCGGTCAGTGACAGTGACAGTTCTGTGCTGTCATGTGAATGGATAAGAAGCGATTTCCTACCTATAAATACCACATTGGTACAATGCTAGTAGCTGGGTCCACATAGGGGCCCTGGGGCCCGACCACAGAACTTGGCTTGAACGAACGCTGAAGTTTGACATGGAAAATAAAGCATTACCTAGCAAGGCTCTTTCACTGTTAAATGAATTGAAAAAGTACCAAACTATTGAAGAGTTAAGTAGCTACAGACTCAATATTAATATCGGCGGATTTCAGAAAGATTCATTTCAAGGCGACGAATATGACAAGAGAAAAGCAAGAGAATTTTTAAGTAAGCTTTGGTTTTACACCAACCAGGCAAAAGAGGACGAAATCGAACGTATTACGAAAAATTATATAAACATACACTACAATAATTAAAGTGACCAACATCAACTTAAATTGAAAATACATACTGATTCAATTTTCTTAAGATCTCACGACGTAATACAGAAATGGTGGATGCGAAAAGGTGAAACGTCTTACTTATGTGTACCTTAAGATGAAATTTTTAAACGTGCAAAGCAAGCTGTCCTCGAAACCCCTGTGTTGTTGACTGAACTCGATTATATGTGCCTTTTGAAAATACAAAACATCGGAATCAATTAGGTACAAACAAGACGCCCTACGCGCTTTAGAACTACATATTAGTTATAAAAGAATATATAATGTGGTAACAAACACACATGTATTAACTACCATAAAAATAAATAATAGTTTAAAAAAACTAAAAAACACGCTTTAAACCAAACTAAAAAATTGAAAATAAATTTTAATAGTGTAAATAAGAAACAAACGTTTTATTTCAAAAAAATCGTGGGGTGCATGGGTCAATAGTTATAAATATTTCATTGACAGATATGAGAAGCACCCCACGCTTTTTTTAATAATTTTAATAGTGTAAATACACTATTAAAATTTATTTTTAGTTTTTTAGTTTGGTTTTCTATATAAAGCGTGTTTTTTAGTTTTTTTAAACTATTACTTTTTTTTTTTTTTTTTTCGAATTATTGCTTTGTCATAGGTCTTTGACAGGTGTGCAAAATTTGAATGAAATCTGACCGTTTAAAGTGGGTCAAAATAGCGTCCAAAGGAGTCGGTTACAAACTTACAAACATACAAGTGAAGCTAATATAAAGCGTATAATAATGCAACACTTTGAAACACCTTCTCATAGATATAAGTGCTCATTTGTAGACTTCGATTACGTTTTGAGTCTTCCTTTGAATGAATATAACACTATGCTAAAAGAATAGGCACAAACTAAAATTGAAACTTTGATAATAATCTACGAAAAACTTACATTTTACGAAGGGCTCTGCAACAAGTTGAAAGAAGTTTTACAATTATTCAAAGGTAAAATAGTCATAGTGACCGAAAGTATTCTAGCGAACGTAATTAACGAGTACTTTGGAGATGAGTATCGCTCAATGCAAGATTACAAACTTTATCTGACTGACCTTGACGATTCATCGCAAATGAAGATTTTAGAGGAGTCGACCATTGTGTTTCAAGGAGAAGAGTTACCAATTAAATCTGTATTAGATCAAGAGTCAAAAAGCTTGGTAAATACGGAAATATTGAACAAGCTAATAGATGGAGAAAAAATTGAAATATGATATCCATTGATGGATAAAATTTATAAAAATTTGAATTATATTTATATTTCTGTAACTTCTTCGTTTTCTAGAACTTGGCTTCAAACAGATTGCCACTTTTTTCATAGCAATTTCGACTCTATCGCAAGGCACTAATGAATTTGACGGCTTGAAACCGATATGATCAACATTCCGTAATAGCACTGCAGACGACCCAGTCCTTAAATAAGTATAATAATTATAATAGTCTTTGGATCCAGTGCGCTCCGATCAAGCACGGCAGGAGCGTTTCAGCAGCCCGATTTCATAACTTGGCTTCAATCGAATTCTCAGTATCGCAGCCACTAATGCCTTGCGATAGAGTCGAATTTGCTATGAAAAAAGTGATAATCCGATTGTAGCCAAGTTATGGAATCGGGCTGCTGATTTATAATTACCTATTGAAATGTTTCAAATCACAACTTGGTACTTACGTGTTAATAACAGTATAACGAATATTTTCACTGAATCACTTTATTCACATAAAATTATCACTTTGCGACGTTACTTTTACCTTTCTGCACAAATGTCAGATCACTTTCAAAACAAATTATTGACTACATACTTTTAGAACATTATGATATTTGTTTTAGAACGAAATATTTGTTTTGAAACGAAGTTTTGTTGCATAGTTATTGAAATGATTTTAAAATGTATTCCAATAATTTAATACAATTATCAGGGATATCTAATGTAATTTATAAAGTAAACGGCAGATCCACGGTCGATCTGTTTGTAAACGACTCGGATAACTTCGGACGACGATGTCGGAAATCATTGACTCGATGACTTCGAACGACTTCAGAAGTTCGAATGTTGCTATTTAAGAAGCCATGCAAAAAGCAATGGTCATCCAGGCATCTGACTACTCGAAGTCGTGACATACGCACGGCCCATGAGACATCTTGAGCGATCCGGACGATGAAATCGCTGCCGCAGTGCAGCAGCGATAGAGTCATCCAATAAATGCCTCACCATCTGTCAACACACTTAGACACAGGCACTGATCTCGCTGGCTAGGTCGAAGGTTCCGTAATTAATTCGCCTTCGAGTTTCTAGCCGATTCTTCTCGAAGGTGTTAGGTATATTCCGTATCGGTGGTCGGTTATTTATATGGGCTCAAAGCCAGTTTAATCAGGGCCTGCTGGATCACTACTAACTCTAACAATCCATTTGTGTGTTAGTCAGGTCCCCGTAATCAAGGTGACTGCCCAAGCCGAGGTTTGTACCCCCTGGGTGCCCTTGAGCTAGTCACCAAAAATTTTAACTTTGACGTGCGCCTTCTGCCTCACGCATTGCAGCGCACGGTGGAGCGTTTTCCCGCCTTCCCGCCGTCCGGCGACGCTGTAGAGGTCAGTTATAGACCAACAGCAAATAATATACATAAAAAAAATATTTGTTAATGTTCCTGAGGCCGCCGCACCAAGTGGACCTTGGCGTCCTTGGCAAGTTATGTAGGTACTATTGATAGTCTCTGTTAAGCTGTTACTTCTTTACTGAGTGTTTATTACTGTGTATTACCACAGAATAAATAATATTACTAAACTGAGAGGTGATGATATGATCAATCAATGGTCAGTCAACGGGATTATTATCAATTTGATTGTGTTTAATGCTATTCTCAAAGTTATTTTGCCTAATGTACAGGTTGGCAAATAGAGTAGAACTAAGTAAATAGGGGCACCACTATCGCATGTGTTTCACGTAGTGATTATATTCTCTTTGTGTGTTTCTATGAACTGGTAGCCCCGATAGCACGACAGACCTATTTTGATACTTTATAATAATGAAATATCTTAGACTATTCGATTTCAACTGAATTACGCTATTCTCATGAGCAAGAGTGGAGCTAACCATCCATGTAACTAAGGCGATTAAAGGCGGTTGTCTATGATTAATTATCATATAAAAGAAAAGAAGAAAGAACAAAGAAAATACATTTATTCACAACAAAAACAAAACAAATTAAAACATATCAATTGTTAATATGATAGATATTTATTATTTAGCAATAAATATCTATGACTAGCTTTCCCGCCCGCGACTTCGTCCGCGCGGTCTACTGTTTATCGCGAAAAAAAGCATCCAATGTTCTTCTAGGATATTAAAAACCAATGCAAGAGTAGGTAAAGCAACAATGCTCTTGATGTTTTTTGACAGACTTGTTATTTACGTTACCATGGCAACCGTTCCTTATAGCGAGAAATCAACATTTTCCAGTTTTCCCGTGGAAACTTACAATTTTCCGGGATAAAAAGTATTCTATGTTTTATTCCAGGGTATAAGCTATCTCGATTCCAAATTTCATGAAAATCCATCCAGCCGTTATCGCGTGAAAGCTCCCCAAACAAACAAACAAAAAGACAACGTTTCACTTTTATATATTGGTATGGATGGATAATGGCACGGTAATGTAATCTATTACCGTGATAATGGTTATTGGTTATTGTTTTAATAATGATACAACACATATATGCCACGTAGTTTCTTGCCAGTTTTCTTCTATAGTGATGTATTCCGAATCCAGTGGTAAAATCAGTAAACAATATAAAGAATTGCAAACCTATTTCCTTGTTTTTATTAACACTCCTTACGTGGATTGGCACTGGAGCGCGCGGCAGCATCGCGGGTTTCCTAAAACATCGTGCGAAAGAGTCCTCCCATGCAATGCATGTGCATTTGGATTGCGCTCCTGTCGCGCCCGTACTGGATCGTCCGGTGTGGGCCCACCTAATGGCTGTGTTAAAAGTTTGTGGTACGGCCCGGCCATGGGACCAAATATTTTGAATTACGCTTACGCGTACAATAAATATAAAGATGGTCTTATTATGTACTGTACATATATAGGTAGTTCGGCTTTATTAGGGACTATACGTATTTTTAGGGACCATCTTTAAGACTATACATTGTCTTTAAGACTATAATTATGTACTGTGTTACGAGTAAGTACCTGTTTTGGAACGCTTCATGAATACATAGGAAGTTATAGTGCCTACCTACAGTTTAAGTTCAAGCTTTGGAGTGAAGTTATTTACGCTTTAGTTACATAGTTACCTACCAAAAAGAAATTGTAAACAATCCTATCCCTGTATATCCACACCAATACATAAAAGTGAAACGTCTGTCTGTTTGTTTGTTTGGGGAGCTTTAACGTCAAAACGGCTGATCAGATTTTGATGAAACTTTGCAAATAGGTACATAGGATATTTTTATCCCGGAAATGGTATGTTTCCACGGGAAAACTGGAAAATGTCGATTACTGGCTGAAAGGAACGGTTGCCATGGAAACGAAATAATAACAAGTCTGTCAAAAATCATCAAGACAGAAACATAGGACAGGAACATAGGATGTTTTTTTTTTCGTGATAATTACTGCACGAAATCGCCGGCGAAAGCTAGTACTATTATAAATGCGAAAGTGAGGTTGTTTGTTTGTTTCGCTTTCACGCTCAAACGCTGAACGGATTTTGATGAAATTTGGAATGAAGATGGCTAATACCATATGTGTAATAAATTACACATATGAACATATGTGTAATAAATTACACATATGCTAATACCCTGAAATAATACATAGGATACTTTCATCATCATCATCATCATCACTCACGTGAATGGAATGATTTTAATAAATTTTGGAGTAGATATAGCTTAATACCATGGAATAACGCATAGGATACTTTTCATCATCATCATCATCATCATCATCATCACTCACGTGAATGGAATGATTTTAATAAATTTTGGAGTAGATATAGGTTAATACCATGGAATAACGCATAGGATACTTTTCATCATCATCATCATCATCATCATCATCACTCACGTGAATGGAATGATTTTAATAAATTTTGGAGTAGATATAGCTTAATACCATGGAATAACGCATAGGATACTTTTCATCATCATCATCATCATCATCATCATCACTCACGCGGATGGAACGGATTTTGATGAAATTTGGAATAGAGATAGCTTATACCATGGAATAACGCATAGACAGTAATAAAAAAACTGAACAAGAATATAACATTTAGTTAAAACAAGTCTGTTTGTCTGTATGTTTGTTCGCACATCACTTAAAAACTACGAGGCCGATTGCGATTCGGTTTTCACTGTTGGATAGCTTAGGATTTAACTTAAAAATTGGTGTAATTGGTGTCTCAATTCTATGAGTAGAAACCGAGCATTGATAAAAAACTTTTTGACCGTTGAAGAATTTTTGATCAAATGCTGGTTAATTGACATTTTAGGTTTTGGAATAGCACATTGAAGTACATTTTATACTGGAGAAATGACCACGCGTGCGAAGCCGCGGGTACAGCTAGTGACCTAATAAAATTGTAACAAACTACTTACAGATAAGTTTTGGCGGTATAATTAGTGGGTATAAACATTAATTACTTTTCTTAATTGACAATGCCTTCGTTGGTAAAAAATATAGTTTAATCGCTTTGCCATAGGTAGTGGAAATGAAGCTTTCATGAATATAAACAGAGCCACTTGGTGCATGGTGACGTGGATCTATAAATAGCATGCAGTCTGGAGTCTGGAGCGCGCCGAGACGCGGCGAGGCATGCAGCCATCTGGAGCACCCCGCGGCCTCCGCGAGAAGCGGCGTTTAGTGTAGCCACGTATTCCGTCGGTATCTATCAGAATTCATCAGCGCGGAAGTCGCTATCGCTCGACAGTATCCGCGCTCTTGTCAGCGGTGGTTTTTGTAACTCGAACGCAGTGCAGTGAAACCGAGCACCGACCGCGTACCGACCGCGTTCGTTTGTTCCGTTTAGTTCTTCCTTGGTCATACAGAAACGAATTAATGTCCTACAATAAGTTTAGGTAAACATAACCGAGAGACTTCTCTAACGTGTGTGGTGCAGTACGTAAGTATGCTAGGATGCGCCGTTTGGTGCACGGCATTAAACTATAATAAGACCACCCCTTCATCCCGCTGTTGCCGAGAGAACCAGCTAAGGGAGCTTAGCAACAGTATTTCCTGTGAATGATCACCAGTTTAGCACCTACCTACTGTGATCACAAAGACACCAGCCAAGCATGGTGTTTATGGAAAAAAAACCTCCTAAATTGAGCAGCCGCTGATCGTTGAAGCGTTCCTCCATGGAGGAGGTCGATGTTCAGCAGGGGGGGGGGGGGGGAATTACATTTTTGTACTAGCTGTGCTCACGGCTTTGCCCGCGTGGTAATATCTCCAGGTTTGTGTTATTCCAGGACCAAATCTATATCTATCTTGTCCCCATTGCCTTTTTCTCCATTAATGGGGACAGTGTATCGCGCATCACGCATGCATCACACACAATGTTTTCACAATTAAAAGTCATGCTATCAAAAGTAGTTTTGTTTTATAAAAAATAATGGTCAGAATAATGGTCAGTTAAATTAAAAATATTAGTCATGGTCTTTATTAATTCTCTTGTGTTTAGCGTTAAGTCTTTAAAAACTTAAACTAAACTTAGTATTACCTATAAAATATCACAATTAAAATAACAGAATTAAAATATCACAATGATTTATATTATCACAGAATCATAATGGGGAAAGTTGAACCAAAAAAAAATAACCTTAAAATTACTACCTATAGTTAGTTTTTAAGGGTCATATTTAAACCATCATAGCTTCGAAAATATTTAACTTAGGACCTTGATGTAAGTTTTATTTTAATGTAAATATCTTGTACTATGATAATACAATTAAAAAAAAAATACAATTATAAAAGGTTAGTTTTCATAAAAAATTTAAAAAACTAAAAAAAATGCAATAAATAAATACGATTTTTATTTTGTTAATATTGTTATGTTATTTTGTGAAAAAGATATTGAATAAAATTTATCATAAATTGATTGTCTTTATTGTTAGCTTTCAAATGATACCTCTTTCGTCTTCCTGAGACGTCTACATCGATAGCAATGATTAAATCAGTGTAGGCGTCTGAGCTGCGAAGTAATAAAAACAAAATGGCTGCCATTTTAGTATGGAGAGGCCAAGAGAAAATCGAGATAGTGATTTGTCGATAAAAATCCCCATATTTAACCCCCCATTAAGTCTCCGACACCGGTGACCAGACACATTGTATATATATACACGTGAGTCATAGCCGGTATTGATATTTTAAAAAATGTATCAGGTTCACGAAAACTTTATCGCGCATCACGTGAAAACTACTGGACCGATTGCGATGCGATTTTCACATAGTCGGGTAATAAACTAAATGTTGGTTGCTGACAACAAAGTTCTTGTAAGTAAGGTAATACGCAGCTCAGCCCCATAACGCCAGTGTTATTGCAGAAACGGAGGCCAATTCACCGTCGAGTTGCGGCATGGGTCTGAGGAGGGTGTGGGCACGCGTGGCGCACGAGGCGGCGTGGCGCCGGCGGCTGGCGGCGCTGGCGCTGCTGGCGGCGTGCTGCGCTGCCATGGTGCGTGCGCCTGCCTCGGCGAGCACGCGCGTGGACTTCCCGCACGCCGCGCCCGCTGCGCTCGCGCATCTACTCGCCGACTTCTCCACGCATCCGCATGGAGCGGATTCGAGCCCGTAAGCAACGCACCATGTTGGTCATGTCTCGCCCTAAAGCCACCCAACATGCGTGCCGTCTCACGTACGCGTGAAAGTCAAAGTATTTATTGTAATTAGGCAAAATAATAGCACCTTTACAAGTCAAAACTTAAGAACTCTTGAACAATTAAAGAGAAAAACATTATATATTTTCAATAGATCAAACCAATAAAATGGAAGCGGATGTAATTTTGTCAATTTTTGTCAATCCTTCATAAGTTTTAAAAAAACAGAAGATAAAAAGTCAACTACAAAAAATAAAAGTGCTAATTAGAAGTTCCACAATCGTCACACATATAAAAATACAAATGACTAATAAGAAACCAGGCTGGAGCAGTCCCCACAAGCAGCACCCGTTCACGAGTATTACTTATGTACCAGCCATAGACGACTGCATATTACTCCGTACTCAGCCATGACCCCTTAACCATTTTAGAGGGAAGGGAGTGACCTGGTACACAGATCCGCCGCAAGTCAAGACAGTTTAGGAAGCTTCCCGTCCGTTGCAGGGGCTCGTGGCGCGTGGAGGAGGAGCGTGGTAACTACACGGAGTGGCGATACCACGTGTCGTTCTCGTGCGGGCCGCGCTGCGTCGGCGAGGCGCGCGTGCACGCGGCGGCAGCGGGCGGCGGCGCGCCGCAGCACGGCACCGTGCCGGCGCACACCGTGCAGCTCGCGCTGTCCGCCTGCACGCACCCACCGCTGCTACTCTGGTTGAGCACGTGCGGTACGTAAGAGGGCAATTCTCACGAAGTGATAAAAATATCACGATAGATAAATGTCGAAAAATCCATACATTTTGCTTCTGCGTACCGCCCGGACCGGTTATCCTCATTTATTTTATTAATTGGCTCCGCACAACTAGTGTATTTAGCCAGTGTAAAGTGAAGAGATAATTACCTACCTATATCAAGTTATACTATGTTTTATCAAGTCCCAGTTAGGTTCTTATTCGCTATGACCATTCGGCCACATAACGCGCTGCGTCAAGATATCAGCGTGGAATTGTTCGTGTATGTTCGTGAATTTTCGTAATTTGCGAACGATTCCACAATGCGATGCGTTACGTGTATAAATAGTCATATCGAATAAGGGCCCTCGTAGTCAAAAGTCTAGTCAAGTCACGATTCAGTAAAGTGGTGGAGCTTTACTGTAATTTCGTAGGGAGTTCCGGAGAGAACACAAAATGGCACGTTTTTCTGCCTTTATTTGTTTGCCCATCCTAGTGCACGTAAACGAACATGTAAGGGCACGTACCTAATGTGAAATTTTTACATTAACACACGAAGAAACAAGTTAGTGAAGAAAAGAAAGCAAAATAACCCTCTCCACTTCGTTTCCCGCCGAAAGTTCACCAGATGCCTTCTAAACTTTGCATTCCCGTTACATGGTGTTTGGATACCGTCGCATTATTTGAGGGCCTTTCTATGTTTCATTTTATTTATTTATATTAGCACGCACCTATTTTTTATGGTAATAGGAAATTCTACTTTCATTTTTTTTGTCATTCGATAAACTTTTCTTCTTTTCCCTAGTCTCCAAGGCAAGTCTGTGTTCAATTATGTCATTTATAGTAATAAATTAACACGATTTAACCACGGCGCGGTGCCGCATGTACAACGACCTAGAATGAATGTAACAACGGAATGTTTACTTCCTTTCTCCCCACCTGCATCCAGTGGGGAGAAAGGGAAATATTATAAATGTATGCCCTTTCTCCCCACTATGGAAGGCAGTGGTGAGAAGGGGAATAATCACAAACTTGTTCAGTTTATCCCCACTTTGGCATAAATGATTTGGCAGTGGGGAGAAATGGAATAACCGAATGTCGTACTATACAAATTAGACTAAATAATATAAATCACTGAATCTTCTTCTTTTTATATAAATTTTCTCATGTTTATTTAACTGTTTCATCACAGTGTGAGATATAAAGTATGTACAGATTTAGTACATATTATACCGACAAAATTGCATATCCTGTCAAGTAAATTTAGTTAGTAGGTAACCCAAATGGAACACTGATTGTTACAGATAACATGGAGGTCGAGTGGTCGGTGTCGACGCGCGCGGCGGGAGGCGCTGTGCTGATGGAGCGAGCACGCGCGTGGTGCGGCGCGGCGCGCGTGTTGCTGGGTGCATGCGCACGCGACCTACGCAACTATCGCGACGCGCACCTCGCGCGCCTCAAAGATGCGCTGCCGCAACCGTCATGAACTATACCAATATTTTTAATTATTAAATAAACGAACATAGTGGTTAATTTTTTGTTTGTAGCTTAGAGAAATCCTCTAATGTTTGTAGTATGATAATTATGTGGTAGTGCTGGCATTTGGTGTCAAGCCGCGAGTCCGCAGGCCTCTGCAGTGCGATTACGTAATGTTGATCATATCGGTTTCAAGCCGTCAAATTCTTTAATGCTTTGCGATAGAGTCGATTTTGCTATGAAAAAAGTGGCAATCTGATTGAAGCCAAGTTCTGTGGTCGGGCCCCTGATATGGCTTTTATTAGGTAATAGTACGAGTCAACATGTGGATAAACCATTTTATTATTGAAGGCGGTAGGTAAATCGTCTTGGCACGGCATAGTACATAAAAATGATAAATAACACCAGAATAATTAGTGTTTAACCATTTATTCTGTGACCGAACTCAAAATTGGAGCTTCAGTTTGTTTTCGGTTTCGGCAGTAGCACACCAATATTGTGACGAGAGTCCTTTACTCCCGGCGCGCCCAGCGCTGTCTGGTGATGTGATCAATAGGAGTGTAATGTTTTCAGGGTTCATGTATGTTTATATGTATGTATATATATGAGTTTCTTTATTCCACCATAACTTTTAAATGCCTGAACAGAATTTGATATGGGGTAACGTCAGAATCCTTACGTCATCCCGAGTAACATAGGTTTATTATAAAAAAAAAACAATATGGTGGCAGTATGGCTCCAAATTCAAATGCGAAAAACAACATGGGCATCAAATTAAAGGCCTTGATGAACACATTCCAACAATATATAATTTATTGGCATTAGTTATTTTTGGCAGAGCTGGCGTTTTTTTTGTTGATTGTTTAGTAAAATACTTTATCTACACTGATATCGTAAAATGTACCACATTATGAACTCAAGAATGATAGCATAGTGACATACCTTACACACGGCACATCTCTTATAAGAAAAAAACATTGTTACACTATTTTTTGAACTAAGCAATGTAATAATATAATTTATCTACACTCATATCATAAAATCCGAAATATGAACTCAAAAATGGTATGGCATAATGACATACTTTACGCACGGGACGTCTCTAATAACAAAAAGATAATATTATAACACTGTTTTTGAACTAAACAATGTTATAATATATTGACGGCTGGTTGGTCTAGTGGCTAGCGACCCTGGGAACGAAATCAAACAGTCGCGGGTTCGAATCCTGCAAGGTGCAATCATTTGTGTGATGAGCAGAAATGTTTGTTTCCGTGTCATGGATGTGATATTCATATTTATGTCTGTTTTTTTTTTTTTTTTTTATGTATGTTATCTAGTGCCCATATTACAGGGAATATCGTCGTTATATCGTCTGAATATCGTCGTTCGTGGTGTCCTCCTTATCGAAGTTGTTGCCCATTCCAGGCTTGGGCTGACTCCTTCATGGACAAATTAGCCCCTCAATATTGCCCTCTTCCTTCAGGATTACCATAATCCTTCATCTATTGAACCAACCATGATCAACCGTTTTCCTTAAAAGGATTGGAAATAGTTTTGAAATCAGTCAGAGACTCCAGAGAATAGTTTTGAAATCAGACAGAGGCCCCCGGAAAGAAAATAATACGGAATGCCATCCATGGCATTCCGTATTATTTTCTTTCTCAAGCTACGTCCGCCTTCATATCTCTTATTTATCTCTTGTTAATATTATTTTTGATTCTGGGTATGTTCCAGTTACTTGGAAATCTCAATTCATAATCCCTATCCTTAAACCTGATAAAGATCCGGTAGATCCTAATTCTTACCGTCCTATTGCTCTCTCTTCAGTTTTGGCTAAACTTGCTGAACACTTAATAAAGAACCGCCTTGAGTGGTTCCTGGAAAGTCATGAGCTTCTTGCAAAGTCTCAGTATGGATTTAGAAAGGGCAAGAGCACTATGGATAGCCTAGGTATATTTACTACCGATATATGACTTGCCTTTACGCTGAATGAATCTGTTGTTGGTGCTTTCCTAGATATTTCTGCTGCCTATGATAATGTTCAGAATAAGCTTAGTCGATTGAAAATTCCAGTAAAGATAAGTAATTTTGTAATGAACCTTCTTTCAGAGAGATACTCTACTGTAGTGACCCCACGATTTCTTCAACTATAACCATATGGCGGGGATTACCTCAGGGCTCTGTCCTCAGTTCTCTCCTTTATAATGTCTCCTTTATTCGTAACGTTTGATTTAGAATCCTCAATTGGTCTCTGCCGCATTCTTCAATATGCGGATGACATTCTTTTATATAGTACTCATCATAAAATTAATGATGCTAGTAGCTGTATTTATGTTTAATATTTAAATGTCTGGCTTCATAAAAAATGGCCTTCTAAGAGTAATATCATTATTTTTTAGAAAAAAATAATGATATTTAGAGCAGAATTCCAGTTAAAAAGTCCGTAAAATTCCTCGGTCTCTTGTTGGACAATAAGTTGTCTGGACGCTTGCATTGTAAATATATTGCAAATAAGTGTGAGAGGAATCTGAGTGTTCGCCGGTGGATGTTTGACTATCCTTGAAGCGGTTAAATATGTCCTTCTCTTCAAACTTCGTCCTACTATTATCTTCTCAGATTCACATAGTTTCCTCCAATCTTTTTTTCCTTTCTAATTCTTTTTCTTCTAAATTTCATCCAATCTTACTTCATATCAAAAAGTCTATTTCTGAATGTCCCCTTAAAGGCTTAGACATAGTTCTTGCCTGGGTATCTGGGCATGTTGGTCTATCTGGTAATGAGCGTGTCGATAGAGTGGCCAAGGAAGCAGTTTCTTGTGGCGATAAGATTCCTTTTATAAATTATAGCCAGGATATTTATTAAATTCTTGGTGTATAAACTGGAGATCTTCTAGGAAATACAAAGCTTCTGGATTTGCTAAAATTCGGCCAGATATCCCTAGTAAACCGTGGTTGGCACGGTGGCACTTCAGCAAGCTTTTTACATCTTCAATAATTCGTATGAGGCTGGGTCACTGTTGTATCCCTACTCATTTGCAAAAGATTCATATTAAGGATTCTTCAATATGTGAATGTGGTTTTGATGAAGGGGATCTCAATGATATTTTCTTTTCATGTCTGCTACTCAATTAATAATCATTTCTCATTCTTTCAGTCTCTTATTTCACTAGAAGTTTCATTGCCAATCCTATAACAGAACTTTTATCATCCAATAGTCGTAATATTTATATGTCTTTAGTTCAAATCCTCTCATTAAATAATCTGAAACTTTAATAAGTATTTGTGTATATTGTAGTTTAAAAAAATATAGTTTATATGTATGTATATATATTTAATTCATTTATGTAGTGTAGTTCTCCTATATTTGTAAAATTCATCATATTAATCAAGGCCCCGACCACAGGACTTGGCTTCAATCAGTGTATCACTTTTTTCATAGCAATTTCGACTCTATCGCAACGCACTAATGAATTTGACGTCTTGAAACCGATATGGTCAACATTGCGTAATAGCACTGCTGGAGCCCGACCACAAAACTTGGTTTCAATCAGATTGTCACTTTTTTCATAGCAAATTTGACTCTATCGCAAGGCACTAATGAATTTGACGGCTTGAAACCGATATGATCAACACTGCGTAATAGCACTGCTGCAGCCCGATTACATAACTTGGCTTCAATCGAATTCTCAGTATCGCAACCACTAATGCCTTGCGACAGAGTCGAAACTGCTATGAAAAAAATGAAAAATACGATTGTAGCCAAGTTCTGTAATTGGGCCACCGGTCTTGTTTGATTTGTTTCTAAATTTCCAGTATTATTATTAAATTATTTATAAACATTTTGACGCGAAGCTACATGACTCTGGCATATTTTTTATTCTGTGACTCTGGCAGAAATGTCATAAAGACAATTGCCATAAAAAAAAAAAAAAAAACGAAGAAGAATCAACTGTTTGTGTGTCGAGTAAGTATTGTTTGTTGCGCAATTTGGAAATCATTCAACTAGGTATATTCGATTAAACTATTCAAAAATTTCAGCCGCGTTTTACAATAATTAAATCCTCAAGTCCACAATGTCGAGCGGATCGTTCTCATTCATGGACAAACTTCGAACATTCCTGGGAATACGACAGGAACTGCCTAGAAACGATTTCCGGAACCCTATCTGGACCTCCGACGATGAAGACGACTTGGACGACTTGTATACTAAACAAAATATTAACGTCTATACCGACCCAACGGAGTTGCACCAGGAATTCGTGAAAAATATGCAAGACATGTTCAAATCATTTGGGAGCATGTTTGGCGATATGAGAATCTTCTTGAACGAAGATCATTTCGAATCTATGCCCGGCGACCCTAACGACCTCGATCCTGAGAATTTCAACAGCCAAAGTATCAGAGACTACTACCTAAAGCCTGGCTATCACAATGGCAAACTTGAACATCCTGAGCAAGATATAGACTTAGACGGGAAGATCTCATCACATGAAATTTCGGGGTTATTGAAACAGAAGGAAGATGGTCAGGTAACAAGTTCAGGGTCACCTTTCAATGGTATGTTGGTGCCCGGACGATCATACTGCAAGACCATTATTACAACCAGTGTGACCAAACCAGACGGCACAATTGAGAGGAAAAGAATAATCAAAAACGGTAATGAAGTGATTGAAGAAACCACAACAACTTCGGGACCTGATACAACTGGTCCATTTGGCTCAAATATAGATTCTGTGAACAATTCAGCCTTCATTTACACCAACATCATGTCAGAATTATCTTCACTGTTCAAAAATGTTTACTAATCTGCCAAACAATTACTATAAATAGTCAATAGGTATGCAATAATTTATATCATAGTATTTTTTTAGACTCCATTATTTTTGCATTAATTTACTCAAAAATTAAATGATTGCAAAAATTGGAATTTTATGTGCGTTAAGTTGTATAAAAACAAAATGACTGCTTTAAATAGGGTTAGTCTTGGTGTACTTGTTTCACTCTTAGTTTTAAAAATTATCTTATAATATATAGCGTTCAAGTCATACAAACATAAATGCAATCTATTATAACAATTGAGCTTCAGAACAAAAGTTGATATATCGACTGATAAATTTTCCACAAATTAAGATAAACTAGCATTGTCTTGATAAAACTATCAGAATGTGATTGATTAACATTTGTTCTGACGCTTCTTAATTTTGATATTTTAACTTGTAGGATTTGTTATTGTAAAATGTTTAATTACATCAGTAAGAAACGGATAACTGCCTGACTTCCGAGTCTCATCAAATGTGAAGACTTTGAAGTTGGGCCGGTGAGCAACCATATTTTAAAGCAAGGTATAAGTCCACTTGGCATTATTTGTACATTTTTGATGATTAGTATTTACTTACTAAGGAATTGTAGAAATTTAAGGGGGAACATGGGAATGCTTGTGGATTTTACTGCAGAACTTCTATTTCATCTTCAAACATTTTTTAAAAGTATCTTCATTAAACATGTAAAAACTGAGAGAATGTGTCTTATTTTGGTTAGACTTCGTAGGTAGGTATCAGTCACATTATTTTGGTTAGACTTCGTAGGTAGGTATCAGTCACATTATTTTGGTTAGACTTCGTAGCTAGGTATCAGTCACATTATTTTGGTTAGACTTCGTAGGTAGGTATCAGTCACATTATTTTGGTTAGACTTCGTAGGTAGGTATCACTCACATTATGAAAGGAAATAGTTTTATTTAATAATTTATTTTATCTATGCAATATAACCTTATACTACTAAATTCTTATAGAGAGCCTTATTACAATTTATTTAATAAGTTCCCAAAATATTACATTTGGTCATGATGTGTATTGCGTACGCATGCATATGCATGCTTTGGGATAATATGAGTCGTATAGATGCCAAGTTGGCCATATTATTCCTATACCTAGGTGTAGATGGCTACCTTTGCATCTATACAACTAATATGGCCTTAACTCGAAACACTTAAATATTTTATAATATTTTTTTTGTATGTATTTACTGAAAATCATGAAAAAATAACCTACTTCAAAGAAAGAAGTATCTAAGTACCTTAACCAACATTCTGCAAAATGCATAAGAATAGGTATGTAATGTATTTTAGCCA
This sequence comes from Alsophila aescularia, assembly GCA_946251855.1. Classification (NCBI taxonomy): domain Eukaryota; kingdom Metazoa; phylum Arthropoda; class Insecta; order Lepidoptera; family Geometridae; genus Alsophila; species Alsophila aescularia. The sequence continues at coordinate 6,492,121 of OX276376.1, read as the reverse complement.
TTTTTGATCGGCTTTGGCTTATTCCCATCTACAAGCTAGCCAGTTCAGTGATTAGTGACAAATGTATTTTTTAATAATTCTTATTGCATTTATAGTTACATTGACATTAAATAGGTGTTATTCTACGGTTTTGCCTTATTTAATGACAATAGCAGGCGTCTTTCGTGTTACTTTTCAGCCAGGTCATGTAGCGGTTGACTCGCGAGTAGACTCCGGGGCGGTCGGGCCTCGCGCATCCTTCGCCCCATGACACGATTCCTGTAATAAAATTATAGTAGTGGAATATACAAGTTAACAGCGCATTACTATACTTGTGTAACGTATGGGGCATTGCTCCATATAACTTAAAGGCCTTATAAATATTTTCATGTGATCTTTACCATTTTTACTGAATACAATACTATAATACAGTTTTACCAACAACACAGGGAACTTGAAGAAACATTGAAAAAACAACAACACATTAGTATGTATGGAAAAGTACAGCCAGCAAAAAATAATAAGTAACTTGATCTTGATCAACCCTACAAGACCTGCAAGTCCTACCTTTAATGAAAATTACATAAACTAAGCCCTTGCTATACCATTATTTTGCACTTTGTTTTTATAATAACTAAACTGCGTTTTTATCCACACCAATTTAAAGAAGTGAAATGTCTGTTTGTTTGGCGAGTTTTAACGCGATAACGGCTGGACGGATATTGATTAAATTTGGAATGCAGATAGATTATACACTGGAATAACACATAGGATACTTTTCATCATCATCATGATCATCCTTCACGCTCAAACGGCTGAACGGATTTTGATGAAATTTGGATTTGAGATGGCTTATACTCTGGTATAAACATATAGGATACTTTTCATCATCGTCATCATCATACTTCACTCTTAAACAGCTGAACGGATTTTGATGAAAGAGGTAGAGTCCTTTTCCAGTGTGAGATTTAACTCTGTTGACACATGAAAGGGAAATTTCTTTTTCAAACTCAAAGAATACTTATTTTACCAATTGTTTTTATTGATATGATCTTTTTATAATATTTTATGTATATAGGCAAAAATAAAAGTGCTATTATTTTTGCCTATTTACAATAAAATACTTTGACTTTGATGAAATTTGGAATGGAGATAGCTTATACCCTGTAATAACACATAGGATACTTTTTATCTTTTATCAACATCATTCCTCACGCGGGTGAAACCGCAGGGCTCAGCTAGTACTAATTATAATCTACTAGCTGCGCCCCGCGGCTTTGCACGCGTACAGACCTCCCCCCCCCCCCAATGTTTGTCGATGCACTTACCGACTTCATGGAAGGTGGCAGTGTCGTTATTGTACACATGCATCGGCCCGCCCGAGTCTCCCTGGCACGCGTCGCGCCCGCCCTCCGTCTCTCCCGCACACAGCATGTTCTCAGTGATACGGTTACCGTAAGCGGTTTTACGGCAATCCGCATTCGACATTATAGGTACGTGCACCTGGAACCGTTAAGTCGGACTGGTTTTAAAAGATAGCGGTTTTCGAATCATCAGGGGGTCCTTAATTAATTGGCGTTCTCGAGAACATATTCGGTTGATTAATGATAGGTACTCTGAAGTTGTTTGAGCGTTTCCTGGTTGATTATGTTGCCATGTAGTTATACTTTGTTTAATATTTCACAACTTACTTATTTTTACCCCACTACGGCAAAGCAAGGGAAGCCTAATGAGTTTAACAGTCTATGTATGTATGCGTCTAAATATGTACGAGTATGTGGATGTTCGACCATACCGTCACCCCTATTGGTCCAATTTTGACAAGCGAGGTGTCAATCGATTCGTTTTCATTTATAGAGTGTCTTAAGCAATTTTTTTACCCGACTACGATGAAGCAAAGGAAGGGTTAGGTGGATTTTTACAAGCGAGTTGTCAATCGATTCGTATTCATCCCAAGAGTGTCAAGCTATTTTTTACCCGACCGTAGTCTGGTTTTACTTTTTGAACTTATGTATATGTCTTGTATTCAATTGAGGTACAGGACGAGCAGGTCGCTCGCCTGATGGTAAGCGTCAAGCCTGCTCCTAACAATTGTAGTAGGTACCACCCAGAACTTTGGTTACAAAATCTTCGCGTCACCATTGAGCTGGTCAGCTCGTCATCCTGAGACATTTGTTTTTAAGTCTCATGCCCAGAAATTTCGCTGGAATTATTGCCCTTAGATATGGAACACTGAAAGGATTGCACACTTCTGCTTGGCGGTTGAATATCTAGCAAAGATCTGAAACTACCCCAGGAGGACTACCAACTACCCTTAATATTAAGACAAAATGCTGCTGGCTTCCCGTTTCCTAAAATACGAAAAGACGGAACCACTCGGCCCAGCACTATATTACCTATGTCAAAGCCAGGGATGTTTCTTACAAAACTTTGTTGCCAAAACTGCGCTATAGTTCCAAGTGGCTAAGTTCCGTTGTAATGATGAATTTATGAAAGAACAACGCGAACTCAAATCAAAAATAAAAAGATATTTAAAATACTTAAACCGACTTCAAATCGTATAAAACTTTTTTTTTTTTTTTTAGTTCTGTTCTAAAGTAGGCACTTTACCTGACACAGACCTATAATAGGGTCAGGTGGGGTAATTATGAGACACTAGATATTTTGGGTTATAATCAGACAGTTATAAAAAATCTAGTAAAGCTTGAATTGTTAATTTTATTTCAGTTCAAAACAACCCTTATTAGTTAATAAATAACGTCACAAATTTATGCTTTATGATCTCTTTGTTTTGAATTGATTTTATTACAATTTTCTCCCGGTTGAAAATTTGGACGCGAAAATTTGCATCGGATTCAGTGAGATGGCGCTGCGCACGCCTGCCTGTCACCCTGCGCAGACAGACAGACAGACAGACTGCAGACAGTTGGATATTACTTGCGCGAATGGTTGGCGATTTTACTGTATTGTTCGATAGCGACCGACAAGGACACTTTGATTTTGAGGGAAAAAATGAGACAGGCCAGCGGGAAATTAGACAAAAGTAAAAAAAATAAGACAAAATGCCGCGAAAGTACGTGCTAAAACAGAAGATTAATTTATTAATATTTTTAATTTATAATTATGTATGTATAATTATAATTTATTATGATATTATATATGTACTATTTAAAATAATGTATTTATAATTATAATTCATTGTTATAAATTAAAATTATAAAATATATAGTTAATACATTTATCATGAAATCAGCATCTCCAAAGAAAAAAAAATAAGAGAGGAATATAAGCAGTATCTAATAATTGACATTAACCGGAAAAATACAACATTAAATAATTAAACCCATTTAGCTTTTTTTGGTTTTATACTCATTTTTATAACCAATTTTCCATTTCATAATGGTAATTGTGATTTCTATGCTTATGTTATATTAGTGTGACTATGATTTTTGAATTTATTATAGGTTACATAATAATTACATTCCAAAGAATTATGTAATGTTAAACAAACAATTTTATGAGCTATAAATTTTCAAAAATAAAATCAAATATATAAAATAATTTTATCTCTATCAAAAAAGTTTCGTATCAGTTTTCCCCGCTCTGTCTTATACCCAGTACTTAAAAAACATTCTAAGCTTAAGAAGTTATTAGCTGTCTTATATTTAACCAACGATGTTTCATATTTACCACATTGGGCGGAAAAAAATGAGACACATATTGTGTGTTAAAAAAGTACTAATTTAGATATACGTGCACATCGATAGTAATGCAAGATGCATAGTTTAGTAGTGCACAATATTGTAGGTTCTATGATATTTTTGAGTATTTTTAACATCTTCAAAACTCAAAAGTTGTATATTTCGTCTCATAATTACCCCACCTGACCCTAGTTATTTGTTAAGCAAAACTGCCAAGTGATTTTTTTGTCGGGAGTACTTGTATTGAAACCTGAGCAAGCGAAGGATTCTAGGATAGATCAAATAATATAGAATCCTGAGCATAGCGAGCGTTTCAAAAGTACGAGACGCAGAATAAATAAAAAACCGTGCGAAACACACAACTTTTCACCTCACTACAGCGAGGAAAATGCTAGGTGCAACAAACAGCTAAATTAATATATTAAATTAGTGTTTATCATAATAATAATAAAAAAAGTTACACTCCTTTTTTTGGGCAGTCGTGTAAAAGTGAGCTGTCGCGGGATGCCTGGCAGATGTGTAAACATAATAGAATCGAATGGAATAGAATCGGATAGAATAGAGTCGAATACGGTCGAATAGTCTAACAGAGTGGAATAGTCTAATAGTCGACTAGAGTAAAGTAGACTCGAATAGAGTTGGGTAGAGACGAATAGAGTCGAATAGAGCCATTAATAAATAGTAAGGTTCGGATTTTAAAAACTTTTTCCACTTTTTCTTTTTCCACTTTTTCGCTAGCGGATAAAATGCACTTTTGCACTCAGGTTTCGAAAAACAAACAGGATCTTTCCGAGCTTGTGAGGTGAAAAATTAATTATTTCTTTCTTAGTTTATATCGTTTTTTTTTTCTCTTATGTATATAGGCCTAAAAAAAATGAAGTAATTATTTCGAACGCTAAGAAAAAAATTACTAGAAACAGTTAACAGAGTTCATAACTTTTAAAATAATGAAACGATTTTGATGAACTTAACTATTCGCTAAGTTAAAAGATACTGAAACTATTCCAAAAAGAATTATTGCAATCAGACTTATAGTTTCCGAGAAATACGTGGACAAACATACATACATTCGCGAAATTTGGGATGTTTCTTCAGATACACATATAGACTCACATACGAGTATATGAATATTACGCATGTTCAACATACATATCAACTTGAGAACCTTCTTTTTGTGAAGCCGGTTTACAAACAGGAACACACTGAAGTAATCCCTCCATTTATCGGTAAGCTAAGATTCGCTGTGGGCGTAGACGGTGTGGCAACTGGGAATTACCCATTTTCAGGGTTCCTTACCTCAAATGGAAAAAAAACAACCCTTATAGAGCCACTTCCGTTGTCCGTCTGTCTGTCTGTCAAGACCCTTTTTCTCTGGGACGCGTGAGTATCAAGTCGAAATTAATATCAAATACTCAAGTCTGCAATCACTTGGAGCTGTGAAACAAACAAACTTCTAAGTCAACGTATTCAAAAGATACGGCCGTTTGTTTGTCGTATGAGGTAGTGCTGCCCTCTGGTGTCAGAGTTTGTCAGGCCGCCCGAGGGCCTCTGACATGGTTTAATGACTGGTATAATTCAATAACAGCCGGGACCGACAGCTTAACCTGCCCTCCCTGTTGCACGGAGCGATGGAAAACCGCACATAACTAATGTATTAAGACACTCGCAAGGGAATCAAAACTAATAGGGTACTTCCAGTTGACCTAAAATCGTGAAATTTGGTAAGAAGCAAATGTCTATGTAATTGCACAAGTAAAGGGAAAAATCCGAAAACCGTTTTTGTTTGTAGTAACATTTTTAAAGGCAATAACGGGAGTTACTAACGTATATTAGTTGGATTATTCCAACTATAGTTACTAACGTATATTAGTTGGATTATTCCAACTATAGTTTCAACCACATCCGGTGGTCTTTCTCAACGTGAGTGCGGAACGCTCGCGAATGTGTCCAGCCTCGCACGAAGCTGGACATAAAAACCACGTTAGTTTTCATAATAATATTGTAGTTACATTTAAAAAAAATTGGTCTACGGTAAACTGACTGCGCCCTATGTCGATGTATGGGGACAACAGTTTTCCAACGGCAAAGTTAAGTTTGTACGGAACCCTCGGTGCGCAAGTCCGACTCGCACTTGGCTGGTTTTTGTCACTGTCTGTACTATCCCAGTTATTTTATCGCCCCTTGCAACTTTTCTCACCTCCTGCAATTTTTGAGACACCGAACCCCCCTCCTCAGTAGTTC